>BSBN01001380.1:0-2400000 GCA_027924645.1 Cunninghamia lanceolata | reverse complement strand
TAATTAGTTGACAAATTTGTGTGAAGACACATATCACTACCCACTCTTTTTCTCTCACTCTCATCTCGAGATGCAAATTCATTTTGTAGTATAATACATAGCTCTCTATATTTCACAACTTATACCACAACTCTCTGTATTAAAATTTGATTTTGAAGTCGAAGAGCATAGAGAATTATTCTATGTTTATGATCTAGAAATATTGGCTTTTATTTATACTCATTAAAATAAAGCATTGTGGTAAAATGTTATGCAAATGCCCCACCAACATTGAAAATTCTTGTCAAGAAGGATTGGAGTGGGACCGAGTATAATGGATAAGCAAGTTACAATAACAGTTTTGAAACTAAGTTAAAATGAAACAATTTTAAAAATTACAAAATGAAACAATTTTAAAAATTACAAAATGAAACAATTTTAAAAATTACAAAATTGTTAAAAAAAAATAAGATGTTACTTACCAAATCTATTTGCTCTCCCATAACAACATCCTCCCATACTTATTTGTCACATGTTCTATGAACATGTCATTAAGCATTATGATAGAGAAAATTAACTCATAAAAATGAACCATGAAAATGAAAAAACTTTAATTTTTTATTAGTTTTACTTTTTATTACTTCTTACTTTCTTAGTATTTTTAACTAATCTTACTATTTTTTATTAATCTTATTATTTTTAATAAACTTCCTTTTTATAAGTGACACGAATCTCACTTTATAATTAATATGACTTTCTTTTTACTTCCCTATCTTCATATTTTTTAAGTAAAGGATACGATTTTCCTTTAGTAAAGGATAGCACCATCCTTTTATAAATGATGTCTCTTTTTATAAAAGAGGTATGTGACTTTTCTTGTAAGGGATGCGGCTTTTCAATTTTCCTTTTGACCGTTTCAAAAAGCCTTTCAACTTTTAATATATGAAACTCTCTTTATATTAAAAAACTACGACTTTCCTTAAACAAAGGATGCAACATTTATCATGTTAAAGGTTTTAATTGGATTGCACTTTAAGGATTCGACTTTTCTTATGTAATGGATATAAGGATGCAACATGCACTTTGTATTATATAAGGAAAGCGATTTTTATTTTATGAAATATAATATTAAAAAGTAATTCCATACATCACTTAACAATTAATAGTTGGCAATCACAATCCTATGCTATATGAACATGTTAGAAAAAATGATTAGTATGAAAATTATCTCAGATATTACTTGTAATAAAAAAATAGAATTTCTTAACTCACCACTGATGAATTGATTTTAAAAAAGTAAAAAAGACACACCAGAGGTATCGCACAAATGGCCTTGTCTATGTGTTGATTGAGCATGAAGAGGTTTCCTATCAAGTTCTACATATCTTCTAGTATAACCTGTAAAAATGATTAGTATAGCCTAACCTGCTCTGATACCATGTTAGAAATTAGGATCTTAGGATACTAATCATTATATACAAAATATAAAATAAATATAAAAGAGAATTATACAAGATTAGATTTGACACATTACACAAGTTATACATGGGGAAAACCCTTTCGGATAAAAAACCCCATAAAGCATCATTTTATTAAATCACTTACAAAATAGTCTATTAAGAAATAGACTGAACCTAGGGATATACTCATCTACATACTTCCACATGGCCAATAATACCTTCTGTGCATAGTGATATAATTCACTATAAATCTCCAAATTCCTTAATCTCTCAAATGAGAGAGAACCTACTTAAATATAGGAGAAGGGGTAGCTAAATACCTGAAAGGGTATTAGTCACACCCATTCAAAGCAACCATTTGTAAATAATTAATAATCTAATAGTTATTAGATTATTAATTATTAAATGGTATATGCTTTATAACATAAGGTTTTATAACCTTATATTAGAACATTATATAAATGTTATAAGGGTATGACCCCTAATAACATTATGTTCTAACAGTTTCCCCCATGCTTACTACATAGAAGTCATCTCGCATCTTGTGTCTACCCAAGGTGATCTCCAATTGTTGGATTCTCTTGGTACATGGAATGTTTAAACCGTCAACCATTATGACCTTGAATCCATCAAAATTTTCTGTTTGTAATTTTTTCTAGCAACCCACCCTTCATCTATGAAGTTGTGTGTTGCTCAACTATTAATTAGAACTGTAACTTTGTGCCCCTGCAAAACTCTAGTACTTTGAAAGGATGATATTTAGGAGCACCCGACAATGTTGCCAATGCGCCCTCAATGTGTTCACCTTCCTCTTTTGATTTTGATTCAGGTTTACATCCTTCAATTTCTGCTTTTGATTCCCCCTTCTCTAAATCCTCATCAGAATTTACTTCTATGTAATGTAATTGACCTTTTCCCAAACAACGATGTCCCAATTCCCATGGTTTTTTGCAAGAAAAACATAATTTGTTTCAATGGAGCTCACTTTTGGTTACTTCATCAAAATTGTTCTTTGGCGGCAATACCCTTTGTTGAGAGAAATCTTCTTGAAAATGTTTCATATTCGGCTCTATAGGAGGGGTTCTCTAAAAGAACTTATTCTCAGCTACGGAAATTTCTAAATTCAAAGCTCTTATGATAGCATCTAGAAGGGTTAATGGATCAAATGACTTAATTAGACCCCTAAGAGGTTCAATTAGCCCTTCAATAAAAGGACAATCAATCTTTTTCCGAAACATCAAATACCATCACCGATAATTTTTGAAATTCTTCTACATATGTCTCCACTATTCCTTCTTGTTTTAATTGTGCCAACTCTCTAAAGTGGATTTCAGGGTCCTTTCTATCAAACCTCTCAATCAACCTTTTGCAGAATTCAACATATGTGTCTAGTAGTCCGTGACCTTGGGTAACCAATCCATGGTGCTACCATTCATGAGTTGATCTTTCCAAGTGTAAGGTTGCAAATTTTATGGCATCATCCTCGGTCATTGGTTTCAATGATAGCTATGTGTCTAATTTCTGCACCCATGCATGAGCAATATACTTATTAGATCCATCAAATGTAGATAATGTTAACTTACCCAAAGCTTTGTTGATGTTCATTTTGTCTTGATTGGGGCCTAGGTTCCATTCTTGACCCATTTTTGCTTCTGTTCATATTCATGTAATTTGTGAGAGACATTGTCTCTCGAATTTCTTCAAGGAGATTTCTATATTCTTCATAACAAGTGGTGATATCGTCTTGCATTGAATTTTGTGTTTTTCCAACAAAAGCTTCTTCTGCCCTTTGAATGAAGGTAGAACAAAGGGGTCTATCCGCAAACCCACCCTTGGTTCTTTGTGTGGAACTTTTATGCTCATTATTGTTACTATTAGAAGTTTCCCACTATTTTGACTATTGGAATTTTCTGCAATATTCATTTTATATAACATTTGCCTCATCATATCTATCATAAGGTCAAATTTTCTATCCATTTTATTTGCAAAATCACAATTGTCATTCTCTCTAACCATATTTACTTCTGCTGTCTCGGAATCCAAAGGGGTTTCGGTCACTTCGTCCTTAGAATTTTGAGTTTTTCTTAGTTCTCTTAAATAATATCTGCTAGCTCTGTCATTAAACTGCATACAAAGGAAGACTCACAAGCTGGCAAGATCGAGCTCTGATACCATTATAATGTCCCATTTTAAATTTTTCTTATTTCTTTATATATAATAAACCCTAGTTCAAAATTAAAAATTGCATAATTAATTATAAGTACGGAATCAACCTAGAAATTGTAATCTTTCCCAAATCTGCAATGATTTATCTTTGAAATGTCTTTGGGTCTACCTGAATCAGGGGTTTTCGTCCACTAACTCAGCAATAGAAATTAGGAGGTTTTCATCCTTTAATTTCTAACCTTGAGGGGTTTCGTCCTTAGGTTATTGAACCACGGTTCACGCTCCACAAGGAGTAATAATAAGATATAAAATGTCTTCACAATGATGCCTCCTCCCTTTTGGATTCCTCTTATATATCTTCTTTCTCTAATAGACATAACTCCTCATACTACCCCTTGACTTGCTAAAACTAAACTTCAATTATAATTTTTGTTTATTATTTCCTTAAGGAAATCGCACCATGTTGGCCCATTCGTGGGTTCTTAGAAACTGCTTCCCCTTCATTAGAATTAAAGATATTCATCGCTGGCTGAACATTAATAGAATTCCATTTTAAGCCCCCAACAAATAAGGATGATTCCTTGGGTCACACACAAAATCAGCTAAAAGTTTTTTCCATAGGATGGAGGGTCCTAGCATATCTGGCGCTTTATTTAGACTTTCAAAGTTATAATTTATTCTTAGGCAGGGGCATTACACTCGTGTTGGTGAACAAGGTTCAATTCTCCCCAAGGACATTAATAGAATTCCATTTTAAGCCCCCAACAAATAAGGATGATTCCTTGGGTCCCACACAAAATCAGCTAAAAGTTTATTCCATAGGATGGCGGGTCCCAGCATATCTGGCGCTTCATTTAGACTTTCAAAGTTATAATTTATTCTTAGGCGGGGGAATTACACTCATTTTGGAGAACAAGGTTCAATTCTCCCCAAGGACATCTTAGTGCTGTAAGGCATGCTGAGTGGCATTAGAAATGCAGGTAGTTTACATTGAGATAGTGGTGGAAAGATGCGGCATTAGATCACAGCCAGATGGTTCTGGAGGACGCAGCATGTAGTTTGTGGCAGCAGTTACCCCGCTGGATATGTTGGCTATATGCAGATGGTAGGTGCATTGCAAGCAAAGCTTAGTACAAAGACCAATCAAGTGGCATTCATGCTGAACTAGTACAGGCTTGAATATCATAAATAATATAGTATGTAATGGGAGTGGACCCCGATTCACCCCATATATCTAATAAACTAGAAAGAAAACAAAGTCTGCGTATCCACTCACCAAAATTAGAGCAATCAGCTACATCCCATCTTGCAAGCAGGATAAGTGAATATAACACTAACAGCCAAAACTGAATACAGTAAGCATCACAAGAATAACTGCAATATCATGTAATTGCAAAGAAACCTACATCTAGATAAAGAAATTAGAATACAATCAAAAAGAAGCTTCCGTATTATTTTAAAGAGTCTCAAAGATTCTATACGTTAGTCACATGAGGCAGATTTAAAATTGCAATCATGCTGATATTTATAAATATGTGCTATAAAAGAAATAGATGAAAATACCAACAAAATAATTCCTGTACACGACAGTATGCTTTTCACAATATCATATTCTGCACAGCCCACTAAAGTTCTAAAATGAATTTAATTGGCCAATTTTTTCCACACTATATCACACTAAACTATATCTACTTCAAATCATAACTCAAAACTTTTATCTGTGGCACTTCTTTCAAGTTGCCCCTTTCTCATAACATGCCCACTTGTGTCCAGTATCATATTTGGTTCAGTTATTTGGGGAA
This sequence comes from Cunninghamia lanceolata, assembly GCA_027924645.1. NCBI lineage: Eukaryota > Viridiplantae > Streptophyta > Pinopsida > Cupressales > Cupressaceae > Cunninghamia > Cunninghamia lanceolata. The sequence continues at coordinate 2,394,593 of BSBN01001380.1, read as the reverse complement.
AAATACATCTTCAAACCGGGTATATACGAATATCTATGAAGAAATCATCTTGCATCTAAACATCATCACTGCCTCTAACAATCAAAGAATTATCAATGTCCGTAAGAGTTTTCACAATGGAAGCATTCATTGCGAGAAAAAAACGCGTAGATCCTGATGAGACATATGATGAGCAGAACCCGAATAAATGACCTAATCGTTCTTTAAGGAACTAGAAGTAGACGAAGCAATAAAAAGTAGCACATTAACCTCTTGCTTGTACCTCCAAGGTGTTTGCTATTTGTTTAGCTTCTTGGGTGTCGAATCTCCCATGTCACACTTCCTCCTATGGCATCACTTAACAAGATGCACCTTTTTGCCACAATACCAACATTGCCCTTTGGGATTTTGCTTCTCATTTAATCATTGACCAGTCTTGCCTCCTTGCTTTGAGGAATGTCCTTAATTTGATTTCCTTGTTTACTCTTTGAGCATTGCTTTGCCATAAAAGCGTGTTCACATTAGTTTAGCTTTCCTAAGCTTAATAAATTAGCATCAAGAGTCTTACAAGAGCCAGCTTATGTTCTCATTGCTAGGGATGGCTGGCATTCCACTGCGATATATGAGGGCCATTATCATCAAGAGTCTTACAAGAGCCAGCTTCTGTGCTTTCAAATTTGCAATGGGTATTCAGGCGTTTGCAGACTAAGGATATTTTCAGGGACTTGCATGTGCAATCATATTTGTTGGAGCTGAGGCGAGGACAAGCTTCCAAGGAAACAAACCAATCATAGTCTTTCTCCAGGTCAGAATTAAGGGAAGATGTTAATGCATAATTTGTTCCCTATTATAATCCAGCCTTATTGAGTTCCTTGATTATAGGCTTGGATTTATCATCCCTTGGGGCACAACTTTACCTAGTGACACTTAGGTAACTTTTCACTAGACTCACTTTGAATACACCCTTTATGTACCTTGTTCTACAATCATAGGTCCGACCTTATACTGCTAATACATTGACCCTGGTCTACCTTGTGCAAATAAGGGGTTCAACATGAAATAAAATCAAGCTAAGTTTAGGCACTCATATTGTATATACATATGGGAGTTGTACCCTATTTAATAAACATTATTGCTCTAGGAATGATTGGTACTCCTTGTACCATCATATATTGTGTCTCACTCTATCTGTTCTATCATTGTGTTGAATGCTATGGACTGTTACTGGAGTACAATAGCCATAGATCTTGTCTGAATAGTCTTGGAAACAATTTAAATCATCTGAGGACAATATGATCTGTTATAGCATAGCACTTTGGCACCTATGCTTTAGAAGTGATGCAGCATCACACACCTTCAATGTTCCAAATGTTTTCAGGGTGCTGATCGCCCACTGCCATAAAATATCAAAACAACCATTGCCAAATAGGAGGTGAGTGTTATCATAGGCTTCATTAGGGTGCATGCCTATGGGTGTTATCTGTCTTTTAAACCCTGAACAAGACTATATAAATAGCCAAGAAATATCATGCCTTAGGCATATAGTGCAGATGCTCTAGTTGGGCAAGGCAATGCCAAACAAACTCATGGCCTTTCAAGCTGCATACAGAAAGTTCATTCACAAAATGGCCAATCAGGGTGTGCATGCAAGAACAAGAGTGCCCTTTTTTGTGTTTTTGAAGCAGTTTGAATACTCACATAAATATATAAGAAAATTCTTTCTTCTAAATGTTTTACATAGTTGAATCCACTGTACAATAATATGCTCCATACAACCCAGATTATCTGTGACAATGATAGTAATATTTCACAAATAAAATATTTTTCTTTGTGACAAGCAGCAATAATCTTCCTTAATAAGAAAGTATTAAATTTTATTTGCAAAGGGCAATATTTTGCAGATGACTTCAAAAGCACTTCCGGGAATTAAAATAGGAGTTGCAATTTGCCAATAAAATTTTTAATAATCCATATAGTAACAAACATTTAATTCAACTAATTTTCCTCACGCCAAATATCACAAACTAACACAAATAGAGTTCCTATCACATACAAACAATATCATCACAACCAAGGGTTTCAAAGTACATTTAAAAATGTAAGCAAGCGTTCTTGTGTGGCATCATGAGTCTTGGAATCCACCTCCACAAACACGAACAAGATGATTGGCAGATTTTGTCTCCAAAAATTGAACTTCTTCAGAAATATGACCACAGCAAGCACAGAAGGAGCAACCAAATAAATGGCAGTTACCCTATGTGCCTAAGCAATCTTCTTTGCGAGATGCTCTCATAATCTCTATGGAAGAAGCTGTTATTGTTGCTTATATGAATTCTCCCTTTCGCTCACACTGCCAAGCATCAGCAATGATCTGATAGCATGCTGGCATACAAACCCTTAGTTCAACCATAGCCTGGCCACTCCATAATCACAAATAAATATTACTTGAAGTAGCATACACTAGCAAGTGTGCACATCTAATCAAAGCCCTGGCCCAAGTGGTAACAAAGGCATACACATCAACTTCCAATGAATCTGATAACAAGATCATGACCAAACAAATTCCACATGCATCCATCATAAGGCCCCCATCTATTCAAATGAAGAGTGCCATGTAGACATGTACAAAAATTTGTTATAAACAGCATTCAGCAAACTACTTGAACAGAATAACGAGGTTGGTTTGAAAGCATGCAATCTTCTTTTTCATAGCTCTACCTCCCTGAAGACAAATTAATCCTTGCAGATCTTGATTATTCAATGGTTGTCACCACTGAAAACAAATAACACATTGAACAGGAGAAAAAGCAACTGTTCCTAACTAAGATTCAGTTTGTTGGTAACCAATTACATATTATTATTAATAATGGAAGCACGAGAACTTTATCTCCACTGACACAAAGAAGTAGCTCACTAAGACAAATGGGATGGGTCAAGTAGTAAAAGTGCTAGGGCTTCCCAAGCAAAGCCCAGGTTCAAATCCCCAGGAGACATGATAAAGTGTTGAAATTGGGTGAATACCACATCCAACTCACTGACTGTGGCACACCCCAATTGGGCAAGGGTGGGTGCATCTAAGCTGAAGTTTACACCATATGGAGAAGTTAGTATTTACCAAATTAAAATATTCTCGACACATCTCAAACCCTATACTCTTCACCCGGTGCAATCTTCTTTTTCATAGCTCTACCTCCCTGAAGACAAATTAATCCTTGCAGATCTTGATTATTCAATGGTTGTCACGGTTGTCACCCAACTCATCAAAGAGGTGGGTGGGTAGATAGTCCTACGCTGCAACAAACACTGGCTCTTCCTGTCATGTCCCCATTTCCGGAGTGATCCACATCGAACAATGGTTTAGCCTACTCATCATTCCCGGAGGCTAATACCAATCTTGAGGGAATGAACTTGGTTTTTGGCTAACATATTGTTTTAGTTTTGCAAGATTAAGTCAAAGACCATTCCAGTTGTCTGTATTGATTCTGGCTAAATTGGCTAAGTCTGGAAGCCAAAATTGACTAAGGCATGATTCTTGGAGTCAGGGCGCACCTTCTTGCCCGTTCAATGTCAAATGTGCGCCGGGGATTGGACAAGCCAGAATGAAGATCTTGATGACTCTGTTTGATGAAGTGAGCTCCTAGCAAGTTGTCAAGGTCAGATAAGTGATCTGAAGTGTTAGGCGCACTTGGGCGATCAAGTCACCTTGAAATTGTGCCTAGATTTAGATAGGCGCACTTTGCTATCTTCAGTCACCCCAAATACGCCTAGGTATAGAGAGGAAGGATTTCATCTACTAGACTTCAATTGATGCCATTGGGTCAACTTTGGAGCTCAAACATGTTGAAATGAGGTCTAGGAAGCTAGGCGCTACCTCTTGCCAGTTCAACCTCTCAGATGTGCCTAGATTCAGAGGACACTTAATGAGCGCCTAAGTATGATTTGATCTTGTGTTGAAAGATTGATGATGCATTGGTGCAAGATGATCATCATTTGAAGAAATCTAAGTTCTGGAAAGGGTTTGAAGGCTATCAATCACCTCACTAAGCTTAGGCGCACTTCACAAGCTTTCCTACCCATGAATTGCACCTCATAAAGACAAGGTGCATTTTGACCTCCAGGACTTTTCTAAGGAAGTGCCTAAGTTCATTGGCATCTTTGGACCTTGTTTTGCACTCTGAAGGTGAAGGCGCACTTTGGAGGAATTTCTAACCCAAATTGGCGCCTAGGTATAGTCATCTCTCCGGAGCATTACAATGTGTTTGGAAATGAAGGAGGACATTTCATAAGTTGGGGAATTGATCATTGAAGACCTTGGAGTGTTTGAACTACTCTAAGGGAGAAGGCGCATTTCTATGGAGTTGCATACTCTAGATAGCGCCTAGTTCCATCAAGGCGCAATTCCATGTTCTACCACCTTCACTTTGGCGCTTATCATCAAGAAGGGGCATTGGGCATCCCTTGAACAATTGTGAGCATTTGAAGTTCATGCAAGGAATGTTGGGCGCAATATGTCTCCTCAACAAGCTTGAGTTTGCGCCTAGACAAGTTGGCACCTATTCATGTTTTAACTTCCCTCTTGAAGCGCCTAACTTGGGAAAGGTTATCTTGATGCTGGACAAGTGTTTTGGTGTGTTTTGGAGGCTTCAAAGGACTTCATCTTGCTAGGCGCACTTCTTGGCAACTACAACCTTCAACTAGCACCTAGATCACGAAGAAGAACACTTGCAAGTGTGGGCGCACTTTCCTTATGCTGGAGCATCAAACTGGGGCCTAGAAATCATAATGCATGAAGTAAACGCCTAGGATCCTATTGGTCAAATAGATGGTTTTGGGATCCGTGTCAAGTCATTGGCTAAGGTTGCCAACTCAGAACAAGTCATCAGATGGAATATTCCCTTGGATATGCTTCTTGGGAAACGTGCCTTGGTTCCTCTTTGTGCATTGAAAAACGTGCCTTCATTGCCTTTGAAGAGCACTATAAAAAGAGGAGAGCACTCCTCATTTGAGATCTTACATCTTTTGACATTTGAATTTCTCTCTGTGAAGCTTTATGCTTGTTCTTGAGGCCTGCAAGTTTCAAGTAGTTGAGGTGATGCTCCCTCAACAATGATAAGGTGGTGCTCCCTTGTCAAGTTGTGAGTTGTTAACACATAGTTGACATCATTGTGCTCAATAGAGTTGATCAATTGTGGAATCATTGTAAACATCAAGGCTTCAAGGCCTTTCTTGTAATCAATTGAATAAGATTGTATGTTCATTGCCATTGGGGGCATTATCCATTGTAATAAGACAGTTGTATTGATTTGAATCAAGCGGTAATACAAGTGCCCAACTTCAAGTTGATTCATACAAGTTGTTATCTTTGATGTATGTCATTGAGTTAGTTGAGTAGTTGATGAGTTAAGTGCAAGTAAATTTGTGTAAGTAAAAAAAAGAAAAAAAAAATTAGTTAGATATAGTTGGGTATCTTACACTTCCTACCCCCCCAATCAATCGATCCATCAACCCCTTTCAATCCCGAATTATCTATCCAGAACTACCTACCAAAACGGCACATTCCTATTTAGCTTAAAACAAATAACACATTGAAGAGGAGAAAAAGCAACTGTTCCTAACTAAAATTCAGTTTGTTGGTAATTGATTACATATTATTATTAATAATGGAAGCACCAGAACTTTATCTCCACTGACACAAAGAAGTGGCTCACTAAGACAAATGGGATGAGGTCAAGTGGTAAAAGTACTAGGGCTTCCCAAGCCAAGCCCAGGTGTAATATCCCCATTTTTGGAATGGTTGCCATGGGAGAACGGATGGGCTAATCTCCACATTTCGGGATTTTTGGAAGGCATCTTGAGTATTGGAGATGACTTGTCATATTTTTCTGATGTCTTTGATGCAATCATTTTGGATAAAATACTTAGTCTACCTTGGAGCGAACCACTTGGGAGAGTCACACATATGGAGAATTGATATTGAGTGAGGAGACTTGTCATAATCATGCCAAGAGGTAATATTGTCTTGTGTGGATGCCACTTTCATGATATTATGTTTTCATTCATGCCAAGAGAAGTATAAGGGAGCCTTGCATACGCCTTCATTCATAAATATGTTCGAGGTCTCATTGCACACATCACCCTATGGAGGGTCATTCGAGGATTGGGCGCCTAATGAAGAAAACCATTGGCAATATTCTATTTATCCTAGGCGGCACTTGGAGGAATAAAAGTTAATAAAATCATATCTTTAGTTTGAATTTTATTGTGCGCCTAGACACTCTAAGGCTGGTCGGCCCCCTCTTGGAGGTAAAGGATGTATTCAAAAAAACAAATAATACTTCTCCTAGGTCGGCCATAATGAAGATAGACAAGTTGTGTATATATACAAGGTCGATGGAGGCATTGCAAATCATCACTCACACATCCATTCATACACACTTAGGAGTTTATCTCTTGGAGAGGATCTTGGGACAAAAACCTCAAGCATCCTAGTGGAGGATTCAGTGACGGGGATCTACTTGTGCTTCATTTCTTCTAGGGTAGATTGCATATCAGATTTGAGATCATTCATGAGGGCTTCTCCATGGGCTATTGACTAGGGTTTTACCCTATGGTTGGAGTGATTCATCTTGGAGGAGGAGCGACTTGCATATTGAGGTGATTTTGTGGAGTTGTTGGCTGCTAGGGTCTGGAGTTAGAGCAGATTTCTATAGCAGCAGACCTGCAGATCCAATCCGCCCTCCTTGGAGGACTTCTTGTTGGCAAATTTGTGTCATTGCTTAGGGTTTTCAACCCTACTTGTGGAGCGCCATCACTTTGAAGTCATTTTGTTTGTGTTTTGGTATGTAAAACCCTTGGGTTTATTTCTGATTTGTACCTGGGCATGTTTGGCTTGTTTTCCCTAGCCACTCTAAGTATTTGAAGACTATATAAATTCTGATTTATAGCAGCAGACTTCTACATTCATTTTCAGTCAGTGGTTGTGGTTTGAAGTGGATTTATTGTGCATTTCATTGTGGAATTCAAGTATGTTATTGGCTTTCATGTTGGCAATAATTATATGACGATTTAGCATGATTCATGAGATGTTATAAATATATGTTTAAGTCTGATCTGAGAAGTACAAGTTCAGAAAATTAGGGTTTGATCAGAAAATTAGAAATCAGAAATTTGGAAAGCCCGTAAATCCAAATTAGTCAAAAATATCCCCATTTGGGATATTACAGCGGTATCAAAGCTTGGATCTTGCCAGCCTGCGGGATTCATGTGGAGATTGTGAAGAGGTGATCATCTAATGTTGGCTCATGAATTTTGAAGAAGGAAGATACATCACTTATAGAAGAAGGCAGTGTATTGTTGGGGTCCGAATCAGACGAAGAAGGCAACATGAGTGACCATAGCCATGAAGATCGTCATGAAGATCAAAGTACCAGGGCAATGCTTAATGATCTAGCAAGAGGGCAGCGGGATTTACTTCATCTTTTGAACAGATTTATGAGGCAGAATCTTGGCAATGATGGAGGCAACAACAATGGAGGTGATAGAAGCAATCAACACAATGGTGCAATTACTTCCGGGGATCAAGGTGATGCTCCAGTACATACATCTCATTCATCCATGCCGAGACCACTCATGCCTACATTTTTGGATCAGCAAAGGGTCACAGAGGAAGAACCCCAAGCTCAAGGAGAGACTTTTGATGACTACAGGAGAGAGTGGTTGGCACTAAGCGATGAATGGAACGATTTCTATCAAGTCAAATACCAGAACAAGGACTGACCTCGAGAAGGGAGGAACAACCATCACACAAACCATGAGTTGCAAAGGAAGTTGGGGAAGGTCAACATCACTCCATTTGATGGCTCAAGAAGAATCACGGCACAGGCTTGGATTCAAAAGTTGGACAACTACTTCACATTAAGCCCTATGGTCGAGAAGGATGCCATACAATTTGCTACATTACACTTGGAGGGCGATGCTCTTGATTGGTGGTACAACAGATTGGTGACTCAAGGCCACAATCGCATCACTACATACTTGGAGTTATCTCAAAGGTTGATTGATAGATTCAATGATTCAAATCCGGAACAGTTCTTCAGGGAGTTGGCACAACTCAAACAGAATGGTCCAGTGGATGCATACATTACAGAGTTTCAAAAGCTTGCCGTGTTGGTGTCAAATGTTTCGGAGACACGATTGACATTCCTTTTCATTGAGGGACTCGAGGAGCCGGTTCGTGGATGGGTAAGAGCCTTAGATCCTCCAACGCTAAGGGAAGCAATCAAGAGGGCTCGAGGAATGAAGTTCTCAGCACCATCCAAACCAAAGTTTCAAAGCAAGCCATTTTAGAAGGATTCGAAGAACTTCCCGAAGGAGGAACAGAGGAAGCCCATAGTGGATTTCGAGACAAGGAACGAGCTACAGAAAAAGAAGCTTTGCTTTACATGCAAGGAGCCATGGGTGTCGGGGCATAGGTGTCAAGGCAAGGGCAAGGCATACTACATTGAGGTCTTTTCCGATGATGAGAAGGAGGTCCTCAACACTAGCCCAGAGGAAGACATGGAGGAACGGCACGAGGAGAGTGACGACACACAAGGTACTATTGCATTTCTTTCCGGTGTTCCGAAGCATTATCCTTTTAGGATTAGAGGTGTGGTCAAAGGGCAAAGAGTATCTTGTTTGGTGGATAGTGGTGCCACACATAACTTCATTGATGAAGGCTTCGTGGTCAAGAGAGGATTGCAAGTAGAGGAATTTCCAGGGTTCAATGTCCCCTTGGCAGATGGGTTCAAAATGAACTACACGAGGAAGATATCTCATCTCAGCATCCAATTGGAGGACTACACTTTTGAGGATGAGTTCTATGTGGTTGGCATTGGAGAGACTGAAGTCGTATTGGGAATTCAATGGCTCAAATCTCTTGGGAGATATATACAGGACTTCAACAAGATGGAGCTGGAGTTCACTTTGAATGGAAAGCAAATCATATTGAAGGCCATCAGCAATAGCACACCAGCAAGCATGGCAGCCAAAAGAATGGAGGTCCAATTCAGATTTGAGGCAAGAGATTTTCAGCTAGAGGCCCCTTTTGGATCTGCACTCATGGGAAGACATGTGGTAAAGGTTGGAGAGAAGATGAAGGAGCTAGAGGACAGTGAGATAAGGTATGAGGACACATCTGATTTTCTGATTCATGACAGCAGTCCTACTTCTTTCATGACAGCTACTTCACATGAGGAACACATTGTGGAAGAGGCCCTCGAGATGGATACTTGTGATTTGGACATGGAGCATGAAGAAGACATGAAAACAGCAAGTCACAACAGGTAAGAATTTATCCACCATACCTCAGAAGATGTCAAAAGAACTCAAGAGTTGTGCGATGATTGGCTGCAACGAGCGAGGAAGGCGAAGATATTGGCGGCCCAGGTGAGACAGCACTTGCATGAAGTCAAAGAACAATGTCAACAGCTAGACCAAGCAAGGAGACAAAGGGAAGCACATCTACGATCTCTATTCCTTCCAAAGGAAGAAGACATCATGGTGGAGCAAGCAAAGAAGGAGCCTATGGAGAAGAGCGAGCAAGAGGAGTATGCAGATTTGAATGAGCAAGTAGAAAGGTATGATTCAGAAATTCTTGCATCTGATCTGCATCATGAGTTGATTTGTCTTGAGAGCCCCTGGAAGGCTCAAGCAATAGAGGAGCTTGGAGATGTTGAGTCTACACTAAGTGGATCAGCCACTAATGTCAGGGATTCACTTGGAGAGGGAGTCATAAGGGATGATTCTTTGATCATTCATGGAGGAGGTATAGAGTTGGGTGATACTGTGATACAACATTCTATTGAACCTTTGGTGGTATTGGAGGCCGTCCTATGTAGGAGTTTGATGATGCATAATACCGAGGCACTTGCATTGGAGGAGCACACTTCGGAGATACAGTTGGTCCATGTGCCTAGGTATGGAGATGTTGTTCCCATTTCTAATTCTAAGGCACTAGGGTTTGTGTTACAGTTGGGATTTGGCATTGGAGTTGGAGGTGAGCATGATGTCATTGGCATTCCAGCCCTAGTACATAAGGTTCTTTTGCATATATGGGTGAGAGATGATTATTCTTCTTCATGGTGCATGAATCTCATACTAAGTAGATGGAGGACAGTAGTTGTTTTGGAGTTGAGAGGAGAGTTGGATCACCTCCTCATCATGGGAGAGCAGCACAGTGATGATATCTTATCATCCTTTGTCATTGGCGACACCCTTCGCACTTTCATGGAGCTGATTTACTATCATGGGGTTGTTGTTTGGGTTTATATCAGCAGCTTAGTGGGAGCAGTCATACACCTTCTTGCACCTATGTCGGGCATACTTCGCATTCACGGGAGGTCTACAAGAGTTGGAGGTTGGTTTGGTGTTGAGGACTCTCCGAGATGCTTCCACTGCCTCATGTTTTGCATATGTGGAGGAGTGATGATTTGGGATCTAGGAGGTAACACTTGGGATCTAGATGGATTGCTTCACAACCTCTGGAGTACGGATGATGACAGCGTGAGGCAACTAAGGCTTGGTGACAGGTGGATGTGTTTCAGAGATTACACTCTTCACCACTTGTTGACAAGCATGCTTCTCTTCGAGGCTTCGATTTGGACCAGCCATATGTGTTTGAGGGATGGAGCCTTGGGAGTTTTGGAGATTGCTACACTTGTGGTTGCGGATAGATTTTCAAAATTGGGAGAGTGGGGCTAGGTCGAGCTCGAGTGTGTATGGCTATGACTACCAGAGCTCACTTCGCATTGCATTCTTTGCATTCTTCTTGGAGGTTACGGCCACCAGTGGAGGATTTGCACGGCCACCAGGCATGCAGACAGATGGAGATACATGTCATTTGACACTATCTCACAAGATACATACTTGCCATTGCTTGAGGACAAGCATTTCCGAGAAGGGAGAACTGTAATGTCCCAATTTTTGGAATGGTCGCCATGGGAGAAAGGATGGGCTAATCTCCACATTTCGGGATTTTTGGAAGGCATCTTGAGTATTGGAGATGACTTGTCATATTTTTCTGATGTCTTTGATACACTCATTTTGGATAAAATACTTTGTCTACCTTGGAGCGAACCACTTGGGAGAGTCACACATATGGAGAATTGATATTGAGTGAGAGACTTGTCATAATCATGCCAAGAGGTAATATTGTTTTGTGTGGATGCCACTTTGATGATATAATGTCTTCATTCATGCCAAGAGAAGTATAAGGGAGCCTTGCATACGCCTTCATTCATAGATATGTTTGAGGTCTCATTGCACACATCACCATATGGTGGGTCATTCTAGGATTGGGCGCCTAATGAAGAAAACCATTGGCAATATTCTATTTATCCTAGGCAGCACTTGAAGGAGGAATAAAAGTTAATAAAATCATATCTTTAATTTGATTTTTATTGTGCGCCTAGACACTCTAAGGCTGGTCGGCCCTCTTGGAGGGAAAGGATGTATTCAAAAAAACAAATAATACTTCTCCTAGGTCGGCCATAATGAAGATAGACAAGCTTTGTATATATACAAGGTCGATGGAGGCATTGCAAATCATCATTCACACATTTATTCATACACACTTAGGAGTTTATCTCTTGGAGAGGACCTTGGGATGAAAACCTCAAACATCCTAGTGGAGGATTACGTGACAGTGATCTACTTTTGCTTCATTTCTTCTAGGGCGGATTGCATACCAGATTTGAGATCATTCATGAGGGCTTCTCCATGGCGTATTGACTAGGGTTTTACCCTATGGTTGGAGCGATTCATCTTGGAGGAGGAGCGACTTGCATATTGAGGCGATTTTGTGGAGTTGTTGGCTGCTAGGGTTTGGAGTTAGAGCAGATTTCTATAGCAGCAGACCTGCAGATCCAATTCGCCCACCTTGGAGGACTTCTTGTTGGCAAATTTGTGTCATTGCTTAGGGTTTTCAACCCTACTTGTGGAGCGCCATCACTTTGAGGTCATTTTGTCTATGTTTTGGTATGTAAAACCCTTGGGTTTATTTCTGATTTGTAGTTGAGCATGTTTGGCTTGTTTGCCCTAGCCACTCTATGTTTTTTTTTTGTTGAGTAAACTGCTAACATGGAGTCAACTCCCTTTGTATTATATTTTAACCAAAATCAAAACATAGAGTTCAAACATTACATCATGTAACCATCCATACCAAGGTTTAATACAAAATACCCTGTTCAAACTATCCCTATCCTTGCCGCCCATTGCTAAACAAAACAAAGCCTTTATAACCCTACCCCTGCCACCAACTCCTAATCCCTATCCCTTACAGCATAAGCATTAAAGAACAGAAAGATATGGAAAACACGAACACCCTGCATCAAGCATTGTTGTCCTCGACATAATATTGATCAAGCAGCTCCTGTATCCAATCATACTCCACTTCGAAACCCACCAGCTTTTTTTAGGAAAGCAATGCCCTTCGCTGCTCTGCGGCATCGGGCTGCAATTAGGTTCTCCCTTGACTCTATAACAAAAGGCCACCATTGCACCGCGTCCCTTGTGAAATTTACCTTGTGAAAGTCTTCCGACAATGGCACCCCAATCCCGAAACATGCCACCCCAACCACCTCCTGCCACCCACCTCTAAAATCTGGTTCAACAAACTCTTCGATCAGCTACTTGATGGTGACTTTTTCTTCATTGAGATCAAGTAGGACCGCTAAGAACATGGATGAGAGGTCTGAATTAACCCTGTAGCGATTACTATTCTGCATGAATTCTTCACCCAGCACCCATTCTATGGCAAAAAGAACAATCCCACTCTTTGGTTTGAACACCACACCCAACCATTTGTCTGTGATTTGGCCGAGGAAAGACATTTGGCGTTTCCTACAGACAAGAAGGATTGGGGTTTCCATAACTGCTGGACTCTTACACTCACAGACCATCGCAAGAAATGAATTGCTACCTTCATTGTCCCGCGCCAATAAAACAATCTCCGCACGCTTCGCCAACCACCTCTCCTTGGGCAGATTAGACAGGTTGACAAATGCTTGCATTGGTGCAATCATTGTTATTCACTTCCCATAGCAAGTCATTCTCTGCAATAATTGCTTCATTGGCTAGCTTGTCGGCTTCAAGGTTTCCTTCGCTTAAGACATGGTTGCAAACTATATTTTCAAAACTCTCCATTAGGTCTAGCGCCTCCTTTAACATCAGATTTAACTTCCAATTTAACATTGTCTTAGTTCTCAAAGCATTTATGACTAACATAGAATCCCCTTCCACCTCCACCCTATTAACTCCTAAACGAAGACACAGATTGAGACCAAGAATTAGTGCTAGGTCTAGCGCCTCCTTTAACATCAGATTTAACTTCCAATTTAACATTGTCTTGGTTCTCAAAGCATTTATGACTAACATAGAACCCCCTTCCACCTCCACCCTATTAACTCCTAAACGAAGACACAGATTGAGACCAAGAATTAGTGCCTGAAGCTCCACTTCATTGTTAGTCTCGTTCACTAACTTCTTTGCCGCCTTACCCAAGATCTTACCATTCTCATCTCTCACTAAGCAACCTGCTCCTGACCTGCCCGGATTACCTTTTGAGGCGCCATCAAAATTCAACTTTGCCCAACCCTCTGCCGGAGGACTCCACCTTGTTTCCTTCCTTCTTTTTTGGATATCAACATCGCCACCCCCATTAACGGGGGCTAGCCACGCTATGTATTTGAAGACTATATAAATTCTGATTTATAGCAGCAGACTTCTACATTCATTTTCAGTCATTGTGGCTGTGGTTTGAAGTGGATTTATTGTGCATTTCATTGTGGAATTCAAGTATGTTATTGGCCTTCATGTTGGCAATGATTATATGACGATTTAGCATGATTCATGAGATGTTATAAGTATATGTTTAAGTCTGATTTGACAAGTACAAGTTCAGAAAATTAGGGTTTGAGCAGAAAATTAGAAATCAGAAATTTGGAAAGTCCGTAAATCCAAATTAGTCAAAAATATCCCCATTTGGGATATTACACCAGGTTTAAATCCCCAGGAGACATGATAAAGTGTTGAAATTGGGTGAATCCTACATCCAACTCACTGACTGTGCAGTGTGGCATAACCCAATTGGGCAAGGGTGGGTGCATCTAAGCCAAAGTTTACGCCATATGGAGAAGTTAGTATTTACCAAATTAAAAAATTCTTGACACATCTCAAATCCTATACTCTTCACCCGCTAGGAGGAAGAAGTTACAAGCAGCACAAAAGTGCAAACTCTAGTCCTCAATCTTCCCTATGTATGAGGAAGTTACCTGTGTTGTAGGCCCCTAGATACATGTGAAGCGTTCCTAAACAAACCGTACATGTGGGATACATTTAGTATATATCAAGCCTAGCAGCATAAAATAATGCTTTGCAAAGAAGATGTTACCATGTGTCTGAGTCCCTTCTAGAATGCATCAATGCAACACTCGTATTTGTTGAAGTTCATGCTTTTCAACTACTCAAAAACCAAATTTTGCATAAGGTCAATCCAACATGTTGGCTCATTGCACAAGTACTTGAATGTAATGTCCCCTTCCTAGATGGCACATAGATGAGCAGTGGTTGGCCTATTACCAAGGTTTCCATAGGTCAATAGGTTGGTTAGGGAACCCGACCGAGGGTGTTGGCGCTTTGCAGGGAACCTTCCGAGACCTTCACTTTGATGTTAGATGTTGATTTCAAGAGTTGAATTGAAAACACTAAAGGTTTGCCTTGATGTGAACAGTGAAAGTGAACAGTAACAGAGAATTAGAAGGAGAATAGTAAAAAGTACCCCATCCTAGTAGCTTTAATGTTGTTTTGAAAGATGGTGTGACTTTTTCATGAGGAAGTAACCCTCAAGGTGGGCTTACCCTTTAGTGGGATTATTTTATTGATATTTTATGGAAAAGGGAGATGGAATCTATAAGGCAATGAATGGAGCTATCTTTTGGTCATTCAATTATCATTTTCTAAAAACACAATTGCAGGTTTGGAGCTCTGGATAGAGTTTTCAGCAGATTGCAGCTCTTCTAAGGACGAAACCCCTTAGAGTACAGTGGATTGGACGAAAACCCAGTTCACAAAATAGGGAAATCTACTCTGGATTTCCATTTGGGCTTCATTGGACTTATATACAGGTTGTAATTACAGCTGGAGTGATTGCAGCAGTGGATTATCAGGGTATAAGTGCAGATTGGGTCTACTTATCAGCATATATCCTCATTCCAGTACCTATACTAGCTGGCCGTACAAAACAAGAACCATATTCAATCAAATCTTCGCTGGAAATTGGGGTTTCAGCAACTACATGTTCCATAAATTATGCGTTGGTTTCCGGGTATGTGATTGTCATTGGGATAGTTTAATATTGCATTTCATAGAAGTCTTTTGGTTGCTGTTATAGTCTGATTTAGTGGAAATCAGACCTCTGCATTTGTAATCAGATTTATGTTTAGTGAGATATAAAGCTTATTTTGGTGTGGTACTGCAATGTTTATTTGTTGGGTATATTTCTCTTCATTTGGTATGTGAATATTGCAATCAAAACCATTTTATATCCACACAAACATCAGATAACATACTCAGAAAATCAGAACAGCAGTTAGAAAATCAGAATTCATTAATTTGCACAACAACTGTTTGAGATCAAAATATAAAAAATCAGAAAATTTCAGATCAGAATTGGTTAGGGATCTTTCAGTGGTATCAGAGCCATGATCTTGCCAGCCTGAGGGTGTTTGTTCAGCTCTATGCATCCTAGAGAGGTGGGTCCACACAGGTATTCTAATCGGGTTACCACATTTCATATATGGTTATGTGAGGAGTCTAAGACAGCATATGATGACAAACGAGAAAACAATATACAACAGTCATAGGACAGGAAATGTATAATATCAATTGCAGGTAGTTTTGATTTTTCATCAGCACATTCAGAAGTTATTGCACCAATTCCTCAGTTAGAAGAATGTAAGTCAATTGTTTGACAGAATGTCTTTGGGATATAAACTAAAATATCAGAATTCCTGAGTGTAAACAGCAAGGCGAACATTCAAATCTTAAATTTGAATCCAACTATTCTATCTTCCCAACTGTTTGATAAATTGCAATACATTTGGTAATGTTTCTTTCTGGCAAATGCATGTTATATGTTGATGAAATGTCTATGAGATTTGGGAACTGAAGTTGCATAAGTAGACATCATAAACAACATTCCAAACAAACTAAAGATTCAGAAATACAGAGATTTACAGCAGCATGCCAAGAATTTGATGAACAAAAACAAAAAAAATCAGGAATCGAAGGCAGATTAGTTCGGGATATTACAATAAATAAAATGAAGACAATGGCAGATTTGAAAAGTGTCATTTTCTCAAAAGAATTCAACGATACTTTTAATGGTGATCAGTTAAGGGATTTACAGAAAAAAAATGGAAGTAGGGAATCGGCTCTATGTAACTGGATTACAATTGAAGTCCCCGAAATTTTCTGATGATGTTCTCTCTAAGTTGGAGGAATTAGACACATATTTGTCCAAAGTAGACCAGTCAGATTGGAGGCTTCTGAATTGGACCTTGCAACCCTCAATGCTCGCTTTGGTTCAGCACAGGTTTGCGGAACATCCTTATGAAGAGGTGAGACTTGCAGTTGCTTCTTGTTACAATGAGATCATAAGGATAACAGCTCCTGTAGCACCCTATAATGATGACATACTAAAGAAGGTTCTACAGCTGATTGTGAAGAGCTTACATGGGTTACATTATGTCAAAGCCCCTACTTTTGGTAAGAAGGCTAAGATTTTAGAGAGCATGACAAGAACCAGATCATTTATCATTTTGTTGGATCTCAGATGTGATAAATTGAATCTTCGAATGTTCCAATGCTTCTTAACTGAAATTAGGAAGCATCATCCAAATAATGTGAGGGCTTGTATGCAAACTATTATGTCCTTAATTTTAGATGAGGATGATGATATCTACAGGTAGTTGCAATCAAATTTGTTAGCCATTTGGAGAAAGGAGCATAATATCTCACCTACGGCTTATGAGTTCTCAAAAGGGTTGATTGAGCAGAAAATTGAAAGGTTCAAGAAACAAATGACTGAAAATGAACTAAACTCTATGGGCTTACAGGTTACAGGATCTCCCAAAAAAAGTAAGAACCAAATGAGGAGAGAGCAGATTTGTTTCACATGTCTGAAGACTTGGACACTTGATCATAATTGTGGGGTTAGTGAGGAAGATAAGTCAGCCAAAGAAGATTGGACCAGTGATGAAGAAGATAGGAATTCCACAGTTTTGTCCCAACAGAATGACACGAATGTTTGTAAAGAAATGGAAACAGCTGTAGATACAGAAAAAGAAGATGGAACAAGCAGGAAAGAGGATGGAGAACAAGTTGCTTCAAGAGAGAGGTACTCTAAGTTTTTGTTGGAGGTTTTGAGATCGATGTAGATAAACTTTGTAAAGAGATAAGTCCTCTTGATTTAAACTCTCCATTTCTTCATGAAGAATGCATTGACACTTGTTATGAAATTGTTGATATTGTTCCTATTAAAAATGATCTAATACCAGACGGGAATAAGTTAGAGTACCAGGGTACTTCTAATGAAGAACATGCATCTTCTTATGACAAAGAATCCCCTGAGAATGGTAACATAGCAGCATCAATGACCATGCATTTAGATCAGTCCAACAATGAGTGTGAGGCCTATGAAGACATTTATAACACTACTGAAAGATTTGAGGAATCATGTAGTAGTAGTTTACTCATACAGGATTGTATTTTTGAAGCTCAGCATAGTGGTTTTGCTGAGGAAGTGAATGAAGTTAATGTTGCTTATTTGATGAACTCAAGAATGACAAACATGAGCGGCTATGAAACATGCCAAGAAGATGACACTCTAGGGACTGAATTGGAAGGCAAATCAAAAAATGTCTTTCAAGATGAGGCTTTTGAACTATATGGTTTCAAGAATCAGTTGAAGGATAGTGAAGACTTGATTGTGGCAGCCTTGGTTCATTATGACAATATTCATAGGGACATTGAAGGTCTTCTTTGGGAAAGTAAGAGTAAGGAAAAGAAAGGAGAAGGGGCAAGTGGATTCAATAGCACCCTCTTATGCAAAGTCAAAGGAGCATTAGAAAGAATGAAATCTGATTACTTGCAGTTGCTCAAGGATAGAGATCTTGCAATCAAGTTTGCTGAAGACAGAGAAAAAGAAGTTGATGACTTGTGCTTGCAGCTAAGTATGGCTCATGGTGCATTATACAAAATAGAAAATCAGTCTCCTATAGCAGCCACCTCTATGAAACAGAAAACGAGCAATAGAACTACGGAAATCATGCAACTTGTAGAAGGGATCTATGCACTTGGTAAGGATGAAATAATGTTTGATGATTCCAACGGAAGCAAATAAGAGAATCGCAAAAGTTTGAT
This sequence comes from Cunninghamia lanceolata, assembly GCA_027924645.1. Classification (NCBI taxonomy): domain Eukaryota; kingdom Viridiplantae; phylum Streptophyta; class Pinopsida; order Cupressales; family Cupressaceae; genus Cunninghamia; species Cunninghamia lanceolata. Next base: position 2,376,155 of record BSBN01001380.1, on the reverse strand, counting down.
TTGGGACAGCGATAATCTACATCTTCCCCTTGATATTGCAGCTCATACACTTGGGATTACTTATGAAGCCAAGATTACAAGTGTTGATCATGACAGCAGTAATACTTCTTTCCTTCATCAAGAGGTAACAACTTGGTTACATAGGGTGGATAGCGTCATGGAATCTTCCTATGATGATACCCAAATGGAGTGTGAAAACTATGGAGAACAAAAGGTGGATTCATGCCACAATGGTATGGAAATTTCTCATCAATCCAAGAAAAATTGCATAGGCAAGGACACAAAGGTTGAAACCAGTCCTAAATTTCAGTTTGAGAACAGCAGTGATATATTTCACCTTTCCCATAATGTTGCCACTAACAATCATGAAGAAAGTAAGGGTACAATTTCACCTACTGATGGACTACAAGAGGCAAGTATGGGACATGGTAATTTTGATGTTATCTCTTGTCATAGGACTGAGTTTATACATTGTGATACATCTGATATAGAATCTACCCAAGTTTTGAATGAAAAATGGTTGGAAAGAGCTAAACAAGCTAAGATTGTGGCTCAACAAGCCAAGCTTCACTTTCAACATATTCATGATATTCGCCATTCTTTTAATGATGAGAGACATGAATTGCCTAACCTAGAGTCTCCAGTTGAGAGAGTTGATCATTCCCATGATGGTGATAGTGATTGGGTTGATGAATCTCTTAGTGGACCAGCCACTCAAGAGTTGTCTATGTTGAGAAGTGTTGGCATACATACTTCACTTTTGAGTTGGGTAACTGTTCCTCTTAATATGGCAGCGATATCTTTGTTGTTTGGTGACTTCATAGTCTTCGATCTCTAATGGACTAATGGCTGTCCTAGTTGGAATCATGTAGCACTTTCTGATTTTGCCTTGACTACATCAGTGATTCAGCAGTATGGGAATGTTGAAGGGCAATTCTTTTGGGTTGAGTTGGAGTGTGGAGTAATTTTCCTTGATCGGCCTTGGTTTGATGACATATTTGATATCATCTATGTTTCTAATCAGAGTTATGACAGAGAGGTTTGGTGGCCATTTGTGCTGGTTTGTGGGCATATGGAGGTTCATCTTCACATTGGTTGGATGTCTTACATGCATGGATGGTTGCGTAAGGGTACTTGGTTGACAAACTTCTTTTTCATCTCTTACAGTGGGTTCTACATCTTGGTTTGGGATCCGGGTACTGACATGATTGGTGTATTGTCTCTTATGGATTCCATGATGTTGCTTCACAGTTTGTGGTGTATGGTGTTTTTATAAGGGTGGAGCAGCGGGTTGGTAGATGTTTGCTTGAGGGCAAGCAATCCCGGGAAGGGAAGATTGTAATGTCCCCTTCCTAGATGGCACATAGATGAGCAGTGGTTGGCCTATTACCAGGGTTTCCGTAGGTCAATAGGTTGGTTAGGGAACCCGAGCTTTGCAGGGAACCTTCCGAGACCTTCAGTTTGATGTTAGATGTTGATTTCAAGAGTTGAATTGAAAACACTAAAGGTTTGCCTTGATGTGAACAGTGAAAGTGAACAGTAACAAAGAATTAGAAGGAGAATAGTAAAAAGTACCCCATCCTAGTAGCTTTAATGTTGTTTTGAAAGATGGTGTGACTTTTTCATGAGGAAGTAACCCTCAAGGTGGGCTTACCCTTTAGTGGGATTATTTTATTGATATTTTATGGAAAAAGGAGATGGAATCTATAAAGCAATGAATGGGGCTATCTTTTGGTCATTCAATTATCATTTTCTAAAAACACAATTGCAGGTTTGGAGCTCTGGATAGAGTTTTCAGCAAATTGCAGCTCTTCTGAGGACGAAACCCCTTAAAGGACAGTGGATTGGACGAAAACCCAGTTCACAAAATAGGGAAATCTACTCTGGATTTCCACTTGGGCTTCATTGGACTTATATACAGGTTGTAATTACAGCTGGAGTGATTGCAGCAGTGGATTATCAAGGTATAAGTGCAGATTGGGTCTACTTATCAGCATATATCCTCATTCCAGTACCTATACTAGCTGGCCGTACAAACAGGAACCATATTCAATCAAATCTTCGCTGGAAATTGGGGTTTCAGCAACTACATGTTCCATAAATTATGCGTTGGTTTCCGGGTATGTGATTGTCATTGGGATAGTTTAATATTGCATTTCATAGAAGTCTTTTGGTTGTTGTTATAGTCTGATTTAGTGGAAATCAGACCTCTGAATTTGTAATCAGATTTATGTTTAGTGAGATATAAAGCTTATTTTGGTGTGGTACTGCAATGTCTATTTGTTGAGTATATTTCTCTTCATTTGGTATGTGAATATTGCAATCAAAACCATTTTATATCCACACAAACATCAGATAACATACTCAGAAAATCAGAACAGCAGTTAGAAAATCAGAATTCATTAGTATGCACAACAACTGTTTGAGATCAAAATATAAAAAATCAGAAAATTTCAGATCAGAATTGGTTAGGGATCTTTCAGTGGTATCAGAGCTTTAAAATTTCAGTCCAATATCCATTAGGGATCTTTCATTGAAGTAGCCTCTGCAAGCTTTCTCATACTTGTGCAATCTAAAATTTCATTTGTAACTTTGCAGCCTACGTCACTGTCTATGGCTTCGCATACCTACAAAATTCTCCCACGCACATAAACTTCCCTATGGCCTGCCCAGTTTGCAACCCGTTATTCAATCTTGTGCCTGCACAACACATTGGAGTGGATGCCTTGCAAACTCTTGCAATCTTGCAAAAAAGTCCACATTGCTGCCAAAATCATTTAAGACATAATCAGTCTTCAAAGTGATAGACGGACCTGGGATATATCTGGAATACTAAAAAGACAAGTTTGTTTTAGTTCAGCACTCCCACATGGCAAATGGCAGTCGATCAAGTAACAAGAATGCCAAACAAACCAACAATAAAATCTATTTTAGTGCCCAACCGATCTGCTATTCTTATAACTAAGTTCTAAATATATAAATATTATCCATGGGAAACTAAAAAGCAAATCTTGGCCTTGATACCACCCTGCACTCCATTTAACACTTTGTTATGCACTCCTATTATAACTAACTCTAATGGTTTGTTCCCCATCATACATCCAAGTTTTAGTAGATCATTACTAAAGGTAAAGGTATTGGAGTTTTTTTAGGTCCCTGCCAAGCCAGCATGAAAGTTAAGGCATATGAGACCCTTCTGTAGAAAAGGAAACTTCCTCCCTTTACCTCTATATTCCTTTAATTTTGTAACCTCAGGTACTGACCTCATGACAAAGCTAAAGAGAAAAAACATATATACAAAAGTAATGTTCTAATGCAAACTCCCTATTTATAGTGCACTCTGATTAATCCCAAAATCATATATTGCATGGGAAGAAGGTCCTGAGAAGTGCAGAACCCAACGAAAAAGGAAGGAAAAGAAGATGCTAAACTTCTTATTAAGAAAACAGAATGCACTCCAGAAATCAATGAAAATGCTGTGCTGGAATATGGTCCTCTAAATTTTGAGATTTTTTAGCTCAGATGGACAAAACTGTAAGACAGTCAGGAAAAGTGAAGAGCTAAAGAAAAAGAAAACAAACAATAACTTGGACTTTAAAAGTCTGAAGACCATGACTGACAATTAGTTAAGTTGGAACCCAATCCCAACCAGATATAAGCTTTAGGAGCAGAAATGGCAATTGCATAGATGTGGGAATGAGTTTGGACATAAGTCTTTACTGCAACAATGTTAACTGTACCTTTTTTATATAACATAGAAAACAAAGATTTTTAAAAACATGGCTTTAGTAGCTTCAGCCAAACAACCAACAATAAAATTTAATTTAGTGCCCAACCTATCTGCAATTCGTGTAACTAAGTTCTAAATACATAAATATTATCCACGGGAGACTAAAAAGTAAATCTTGGCCTTGATGCTACCCTGCACTCCATTTAGCACTTTGTTATGCACTCCTATTATAACTAACTCTAATGGTTTGTTCCCCATCATACATCCAAGTTTTAGTAGATCATTACTAAAGGAAAAGGTATTGGAGTTTTTTAAGGTCCCTGCCAAGCCAGCAAGAAGGTTAAGGCATATGAGACCCTTCTGTAGAAAAGGAAACTTCCTCCCTTTACCTCTATATTCCTTTACTTTCGTAACCTCAGGTTTTGACCTCATGACAAAGCTCAAGAGAAAACATATATACAATAGTAATGTTCTAATGTAAACTCTCTATTTATGGTGCACTCTGTTGGCAAGAGACACTGCTCCGGTATAGACTTGTATGTTGTCAATGATGGCAACAAGGCTCAGAGATCTCATCAGCATGACAGGAAGACATAACTCCGGAAGGTCTTATTGGAATTCAGATCCGGTTGGTAAAAATGACTAAGTATGGGCAAGAAACAAAGTAAGGGACAGAGAGTGGATCAATGTGCTTCCGCAAATGAAGACCTGGAAATGGGGTTCAGGTATAATATTCATAATTGTCTGATGTTCTTATATTCTAGTGATCAAGTCCTGACTTCCTCCGAAAGTCATCTGATGAAAAGACTAAGTCCGGGTCTGCAGAAGTAAGATAGAGACAATGAATAGTGCTGAGTAAATTGGTCTGCATTCCTCCGCATTAGCATGTTTTGTTCTGCGGTTCTTAAGTAAAATAGGGATAGGTCATGACTATCAGAATCCAAGACTGTAGCTCCGAAAGTATAGTAGATCTTATTCTACAGGCTCTCCAATACCGGCATCAAGTTGGACAGTGTTCCACTGTGATAGTGCATCAAGACAGAGGTCCGCATTTTGGCATACAGATTTATCTTGTTCTATGAAGATGACGACATGTCAAGAGATCAATAATGTCTGCTGATTATGATTCATGAAGTCCCATTTGGTCCGCAGCATGAGTTATGATGTGACAGAGGAACCTATCATATATGTTATTAAGAAACAAGCCGACAAGCTGGTTAGATCCTTATGCGGAGAATATATAGCATTTGGATAATCAATCTAAGTGTTCATATGATTGAGGCCGACCTATGAGAAGACTTGTACTCATTTGTCTGAGTCTACATTGAAGATTTAACACAAGAACAAGCCGACAGGATATAACATTTGGTATACACGTTTCACAATTTGCTTACCAACCTGATCATGAGAAAGATTTAGTTGCGGATATAAATAGAGGATGGATTTCGGTGTTTGAGAGTGTGTGTGTGTGATTGATGTGAGCGTGAGAATAGCAAAGCAGAGATAGAAGATCAATGAGGATGAAGACTCATAATCCAGAATTCAGTTGCTAAATGACTGCGCCCTGGCATATGGACACATGCTTATGCAGTATTCATTTTTCATATACAATTTCACTTGTATTTGTCAGTGAGCCATCTTCATCAAGGCAGTGAGCCTCCATTAGGGTTTAATAGCCCTCATTGTAATCTTTTTAGGTTTAGGGTTGAGGCAGTGAGCCTGCTAGACCTAGTTGTACTTCATGGCAGTGAGCCAGTATGTTCTAGGCCCGTGGAGTGATCAAGCCTGAACATCACCATTTGTAAAAGATTGCAATATATATATTGAGAGCTAATCCTCTCCGTGGTTTTTCCCTCTTTAGGTTTTCCACGTAAAAATCTTGGGGTTCATGTGTTATGTCTTTGTGGCTGCTGTTCATTTGTTTAATCTGCTTTCATATAATTAAATTTGGTAAATGGATAATAGAGCTAGTGCATAAATGGTTTTGTAGAACACTGATTCACCCCCCCCCCTCTCAATGTTCATTGGATTCAACAATTGGTATCAGAGCAAGGTTCCTTGGAAGAAGCCTAATAGCTTGAGGAAGATCTGGGAAGCTACACTCATGGCAGCACCAAGGCATCTCACTTATCCTGAAACAAATCCTCCTGGCAGCATCAAGATTGGCAATCAATAATAAGCAATTTGAAGCAACTCTAGAAGATCTTGACAACTCCAAGGCTGATATCAAGGGTTTAGAAGAGAGTATCAAAGAAGCTGATGATTGCATTCTAAAATTAAAAGAACAGATCAGTAAATCTCAGGAAAGAAGGAAAGAATTATGTGAGCAACTAAGACAAGCAAATGAATCCACAGAAAGTCTTCTCAGGGTGATTGAAGAAAAGACTAAGAGTGAGGAATGTCTGAATCAAATTGTGAAGGACAAGTCAGAAGAATGTGAAAAACTAGGGAAAGAAGTTCTGCTCTTAAAGTTTGATCTAGAAGCAGCCAATAGCTACAAAGAAAAATTCAAAATAAGCTCTGCAAAACTTGATGAGTTGCTAGCTAGTCAAAAGTATCCAGATGACAAACAAGGTTTGGGTTTTGAAAAAGGAGAAAGTTTAAATTCAGGGCAAGACAGATCTAAAGAAGGAAGAGGCAGAAATCATCCGGTAAGGAATCAAAGAAGAAGACCTAAAAGACCTCCGATCAGGTAACCAAATGCACAAAGGTACCCATCTTTCAATGGTCATTGTTTCAAATGCAATAAGTATGGTCATGGGGCTACTCAATGTAGAAGTAGAATAAATCAAAATGCTCCATCTTTTTCTGGTCAATGTTTCAATTGCAAGAAGATCGATCATAAAGAAAATGAATGCAAAAGTGTGTCAAGAAATGTGCCAAACTATCCAAGGAAGGGTCAATCCTTTAATGGCAAATGTTTTGCATGCAATAGATTTGGGCATATGGCTAACCAATGCAGATCAAGGTCAAATTCAAATTTCAGAAGAAATCAAAGTTAGAGAAATGTTGTTTGTTACTATTGCAACAAGTTCGGACACCTTGCGAGATTCTGCAGAAGCAAAAATATGAAAAGAAATTATCCTACACAACAGAGGAAAACATAGCAGAAAGATGTCAAAGGCAAGAATAAAGTTTATCTTGTGGAAACCAAGAAGGAGATGAGCATGATCTAGATCAGAAAGGGTGTAAACGAGGTTGAGGATGGATCCGCGCCAGCATCTGGTGTAGATACTTCCTTCGGGAAGTAAATTGGGAGCTCTAGCTTAGGGGGAGTAGTGTTGAAAATCCAAAACCCCCAACTAGAAAGTGGGTGCCAGAATCAGGCACGAAGGTGTATGATGGAATCTGATGTGACAAATCTCCTAAAAGAAAACCCGGAAGAAAAGGGGTCAATGTGGCAGATTGCGGAGCAATCTTGATCGACTATATCTATCAAAGAAGACATGCAATTTTTTGGGGGAATGAGCATTTATGACAATTTAGGTCAAGTCATGCGGAGGATAAAAAAAGACTTGTTTGATTTCAAAATCACTTTACACTCGAGATATCAAACATCCAAGTGAGATTAAGGCGAAGCTTGTGCGACAACTAAGACTAGAAGAATTCGGAGTGATTCAGACAAAGGAAACCCTAAATCGGCGAAACAAGGTATTTCCGTTAAAACCCTGTCTGTGAGTTTGTTAAAATTCTGAGATGGCAACGCCGCAGATTGTTGATATTACTGAGCAACCACGACCTAAATTCAAGAAACATCCCCACAAAGCAACTGAAGTTGATCCAATGGGTGCATTCTCGGGTATACCTTATGGTGTTCTATATGTGGAAGATGTTAGGGCATATATCCATGTTGCCCTAGATGAGCACGGTGATAGCAGATTCACAGACTTATATCAAAAACATTTAAGTGATGATCAATTTTACCTGAAGGAAGAATACAAAGTCTTGGAAGAGAAGAAATTCATCCAATATGCAGAGTTTCCCACATTTGCAGCGGATGAATGGGTCTGGTATGTGCTAAGCAGGATTCATGACGAGTTCATGTAGTTAGGAAAAGGGCAACCCTTTAAGATAACAAAGGATGCAATTCAGGCAGTCACTGGACTAAACTCCACTGGAGGTATGCCATTATTAAAGGCAGTCAAGAATCAAACGGTTACAGATGCCACCGGAGCCCAATTTGACAAAAGGGCATTGACAATAAATGATATTACTGATCCTGCAGTAAAGTTTGCTTCAATGGTCATAGGTTACAAGGTTTATTTCTCAAATCGGGAGAACTCTATTTCTAGTTCTGCAATATACACTGTCTACCAAATGGTTAAAGAGAATGCAGATTATGATTTGTGTGAGCTGTTGAGAATCCAACTACTGGAGAATCTAAAGAAGATAAAGGAAAGCAAGAACTATCCATTCAAGTATGGTGCGTTGGTTATCTGTCTATTCTTCTATTTCTTGAATGAATTACCCAACATGAAGAATTTGATCTGGTTAAGTAGTAAACCAGTAGCTGTTCAAATTAGAAATCATCTAAATAGCATCGGAAGTATTGATAAACAAAAAACAGCCCTGTGGGGGTACTTCAAGAATTTCCAAGGCATGATGCAGTCAAGAGTAAGAATCCCTAGGAAAATTGTTGAGAAGTATCAAGATACTATTTGCTTTATGGTTACAAAAGATCAATGCCTAATGGAAGCCGTTGAGCCTAGGACAGTATGGGTAGTGCCAATGGGCTATGATGTGGATGTACAAATATTAGATAGCTATGCTCAACACATGTTAAGCAAACCCAAGGATAGCAGAGAAGAAAGGTTTGGAACTTATAAAGAGCTATCTATGAAACTTCATGTTGAATTCAGAAAACCTGAAATAACTAGGAAAGTCAGAAAAGAGGTGGAAGAAATTGCTTCAAAATATGGCATCACCAAAGAACAACTCAAAGAAGCAAAGGAAAAAGCGGAGAAAGCGGGACAAGAAAGTGAAAAAGTCAAGGTTCCGGATGAACCTAAAAAAAAAGAAATACCTCAAGCAAAAGGGAGGTCTACCAGAAGCTCTGCCTCCTCCTCCGATCTTACATCTACTGGCATAAAGAAATCTGTAAAGAAACAAACTGAAGGAGCAAAAAGACAAAAAACCAAAAGCAAAAGACTGTATGTCAGTGTGGGTGGAAAGGATGAAGAAGAAACAGAATCAGATGAGGAGATAAAGAAGACGAAAGCTGAAACAGTCAAAGCTACAGGAAAGCCCTCTGAAAGAGAGAAACCTAGCAAAAGACAAAAGGTAGAAGAGCCTCGAGCCACATTAACACTTGAAGATGTATTAAAGTCTGTCACTGTTGATGGAAATCTAAAACCTGTGGCTCGATTTTATGATGATTACAATATAGCTGACAAAAGGGTTTTAGAAGATGCTACCATAGAATATCTTAACATATACAATAGAGCTCTCATTGAGATCATTGGTGATCTCCCAGATACCTTGGGTAGTATTCTGACAGTCAGAAAGGAAACTGTTGTGGCTAAGGACATTGAACTCAGAGAACATACTTTGATAAAATTATGTCCAGATATTACTCCAGAAGAGAAGGCCAAAATCTCCAAAGCACTTAACAATGAGTTCAGATCAAAGAAAAGAATGAATGCACTGATGATAGGAGAAATCGATAAAGTGGTCAAGGAAATAGAGGAGACCATTTTGGAAATACTGAAGAAGTACAATATCCCTACCATCTCTGACAATAAAGTAATAGATGATGGAAATGATGAATCTGTTCTGGAAGTGAACCCTAAACGAGAAGCAAGAAAAGATGACCATGTGCCCAAGGAGATGGAAGCACCTGCAGTGAAAACTCAAATAACACCTCCTCCGAAAGAACAAAATGACAAGGAAAAACCAGAAGAGGAACACATAAAGGAAACACCTGCCTCTCTGGAACATCAAACAGTGAATAATATTGTTGAAGAGAAGATTGCAGAAGAAGAATCACCAACTGTACTAACCAGTTCTTCTCCGACACATCAGATTGAAAAGGATTTGGCACAGGATGAACAGAAAGAGGACTCAAACAAGGCCATGGATATTGATCCTCTGGAGCAGGAACAGAAAGATATGGTCTCCAGTGCAGCAAGAGACACTGCAGAGGCAGTAAAAGAGTTCTTGGAAAATGAAGAACTAATTCTAGATGAGCCTGAGTCAATCCAAGACACAATAAACTTGGATACAATGTCTCCAGTTCAAATGCTCAAGTTGGCTTCAGTTGCCCAAGCCAAAGCAAGAAAAGAGATATTGAAGTCTCACATTGAGGATATTGAACTCATAAATGAAACATCTAGCATTTTGGAGAAGCTGGTGCCAACATACCGGAAGGATACCTTTCTGTCCGCCACTTGTCAACTCAAGGGACTTATACACTCTGTACGTACACACTTTGAATCTCTTGAAAAATCTGCTGAAACAAAAGTTAGACAAGAGTTTAATGAGAAAAGCTTAGATGAGTTGACAAAGTTGATAGCCCATGATAAGGTTCAGCTAGATAATGGGATCCAGGGTATTCATAGTGCTATTATAGAAGCTGGTGATGTATATAAATTTTGTTTGTCATGGCCGGAAGTTACAAAGAAGACAGAAGAAAAGATCAAGGAACTGGAAGAAAAAATGATGAATATCTCTAAGAATTTTGATCCGGTACATGAATCAACCAGTAACAAAGAAGCTCAAGTCATCAACATCCACAATGACTTGAACGTTTTAATAAATCAAAGGTATCAAATAAAGAGTAGAATGGGACAATTGAGAAGACTGATCAGTCCCAAACTAGATTCAATGACTAAGAGTGTGGCTGAAGCACAACTTGTTGGACAAACTACCACATCATCAAACCTGCAAAAAGATGAAACTCTAGTTTTTCTACTCAACGGGCATATACAAATTTCGGATGGTGCTAAGAAGAGCTGGGATATTAAGATAGCTCAACTAAAGAACATCTTTAGTGACATACTTCAGCATATGTAAAATAAAGTAGAAGACTGTACTAGTAAATATGCGGCAGAGTACATAAAAATTTTGAAGTTTTGACAAATCTTTGGTTCCGGAACACACCCTTTGCCATTGATGTCAAAGGGGGAGAAGAAGATGATGGAGATTGATTGTCATTGATGTCAAAAGAGAAGTATGCAGATCAAGTACAAGATGCTATGTGTGTTGTGTTGCTAATCAAGTACATGTTTGGTAAGCTATGTGTGAGTTTGATCATCTTGTCATCTTGATGTTTTCATTCAGTGGTAGAGGTTCATGATCATGTGTTCCATATGGCTTCATATATCTTCATGGTAAGGTATTCTCAGTTGATGTTGTTTGTTCTCAGTGGTTAGTGGTTGCTTGAGACCTATTTGGTAAAGTTGTACATCATCAGGAGTTTGTTTCAGTTCATCAATCAAGATAAGTATGATGCAATGCATATATCAATCAGGATAAGTATGATGCAATGCATATGTCTTGTGATCAATCTTGGAATGTAGTGGTTTTCATCTTCTTTCATAAAGTTGACAATAGTTTGAAGCTTGTGTTCAAAGAGGCTATTTATTTCATACTTATGGTAGATGGTCTAAGAAATACAGGATGTAAGTGATGATTCAAGGTTGGACACAAGAAGGTTTGAGGTTTGTTGAGTTGATGATAAGACTTGTTATAGTTTCATTAATTCATGGTCAGGACTGATAGGATGCAGATCATGGTCAGTTTGGTATAATAAGATCATCATTTTTTTAAAGGCTCAAGGTTTATTAAAGGTCTAAAATCGCAAAGTCTAAAACCCTTTACTTTTTGTTTTAATTTTAAAGTGACCTACACTCACAGGTAATGTCACTTAAATGACCTGTAGAAGGGGTTTTATAAGCATAAGCACCAAAAAGGAAAATCAAAGATTGCATTTAAAGATAAGATTTTATAAGACTATTTTTAGTCTTTTTAAAAGGAGATTTTTAAAGAGATTCTTATGGCCCACATTTAAACTACAAATTCTCCTCTTAGTGCATAAAGATTAATGTGCAATCAATTGTCTTTTTGATATGACTAAAGATGAGTTTTTATAGGCTATTTTTAGCCTTCCAAAAAGGGGAGTTTTTTTAGTTTTTTTAGTGTTTTTAAATGCTCAGATTTTTATAAGTTTTTAAAAAAAAAAAACAGATTTTTGGTGGGGAACGTGAACAAGCCATATTAATGGCTTTGTTTTAAATTTAGAATTTTTGTTTTAAAATTCTAATTTGTGGGCCCTCAAAATGTCATATCTTTATGACATCAAATAAAGTGTTTTTTATAAGATATTTGTAAGGAGAAATTTTTGGATTTTAAAAGGAGATATAAGGCAGATTTTTTTGTGAGATATTTTTGGAAGATTATTTTTGTTCTCCTAACTTGTGGGGGAGAATATTAAGAAAGAGATATTTATTGCATTTTTAAATTGGAAATTTTTTTAAAGGCCATGTTATGTGGAGAAAATGTAGGGTCTTCTATAGGAAGGATAAAAGAGCAAATTGAGACATTTTTTATGAAGATTATATTTTTTTGCAGATGGATTTTTTAATGAGGAAGTTGATTTTTGCAGAGAAGATGAAATTTTTTTTAAGAGAATGAAGAAATGTTTTATTTTTCAAAGGCAGATTAAGAGATTGTTTTATGCAGGGAAGATGAAGCATTGAAGCCATGAAAAAGATTTTTTATTTCCTCTCACAGAGAGTGTTTAATAAAAAAATATATTATTGAAGTTTCTTTTTGCAAGAGGAATATGAAAAGTATTTTTGCAGGTGAATTAATTTTATTCTTGAAGATATTATTATTGCTGATTGAATTTATGAAGAAGAAGAAGAAATTGAAAGGGTCATTGAAGTGCATAGAGGGAAATGAAAGATTTTTTATTTATAACAATTTAGCAGAGAAGAGGAACATCAAGGGTCTTTTCATTCATAATAATATTTCAGGTGCATTGAATGGGCGTGTGTGAATTAATATATGCAGTGTAAAAGACATATTTTGTGAGATGTTCTTCATAGAGGAATTACGGGTGTATCAGAGTGAATAAAGGCACTTGCAGAGGCTTCTAATGTTTTGATTGCAGGGAATTATCAAGCAATGATTGCATAATATTGTAAATAAGTTGCATATGATTGGTGAAGGATTGTTTTTCAGTGATTGATGAAAGATTGTTTGCATAGATTGATTGAGGCAATTTGCAAAGATAAGAGTTGTAAATTTGTTTACAGAGATTTGTAAAAAGAGCTTGTTTGCAGAGGTGTGTAAAAGGAGATATGGTCTTGACTTGAAAATCAAACAGGAGATATAAGGGTGTATGATGAAACACAGAGTGTATATTGGTGCAAATCAGATTGAGGTGCAATCATTTCTTGCACACTAAGTTTTATATTTTTGATGATGGTGATTGTTTATGCCAGTGAGGTCTTGTATCAGCCAGTGAGGCATCTTATAGAGCTAGTGAAGCTTCTTTGGTCAGTGAGACCTTCATGTAACCAATGAGGTTTTGAATAAACCAGTGAGGCAGTTTCAGAATGGTTTTTATTCCCCTTGAGGGTTTTCCACTCATCATATCTTGTGTTATATTTCTTATGTGTCTTCAAGATTTGTGTTTAATGTCCTAATTCATGCCTTTAATATTATAATTGTACATCTGTGTGTTAATAAATAACTTTGTCTTTCTCTCTCTTTATCATGTAAGTCAAAAGGATTAAAATTTGTAAAAATTTATAAAACACTAATTCACCCCCCCTCTCAGTGTTGTCCTGGACTCCTACAATGTATATAGTAAGGGGGAGCAGCTCTTGATAATAAAGCATTTTTCACTAAGTGTTGCCATCAATGCCAAAGGGGGAGATTGTTGGCAAGAGACACTGCTCTGGTATAGACTTGTATGTTGTCATTGATGGCAACAAGGCTCGGAGATCTCATTAGCATGACAGGAAGACATAACTCTGGAAGGTCTTATTGGAATTCAAATCCGGTTGGAAAAAATGACTAAGTATGGGCAAGAAACAAAGTAAGGGACAAAGAGTGGATCAGTGTGCTTCCGCAAATGAAGACCTGGAAATGCGGCTCAGGTATAATATTCATAATTGTCTGATGTTGTTATATTCCAGTGATCAAGTCTTGACTTCCTCTGGAAGTCATCTGATGAAAAGACTAAGTCCGGGTCTGTAGAAGTAAGACAAAGACAATGAATAGTGTTGAGTAAATTGGTCTGCATTCCTCCGCATTAGCATGTTTTGTTCTGCGGTTCTAAAGTAAGAAAGAGATAGGTCATGACTATCAGAATCCAAGACTGTAGCTTCGAAAGTACAGTAGATCTTATTCTACATGCTCTCCAATACCGGCATCAAGTTTGACAATGTTCCAGTGTGACAGTGCATCAAGACAGAGGTCCGCATTTTGGCATACAGATTTATCCTGTTCTGTGAAGTTGAATACATGTCAAGAGATCAATAATGTTTGTTGATTATGATTCATGAAGTCCCATTTGGTCCACAGCATGAGTTATGATGTGACAGAGGAACCTATCATATATGTTATTAAAAAACAAGCCGACAAGCTGGTCGGATCCTTATGTGGAGAAGATATAGCATCTGGATAATCAATCTAAGTATTCATATGATTGAGGCCGACCTATGTGAAGACTTGTACTCATTTGTCTGAGTCTGCATTGAAGATTTAACACAAGAACAAGCCGACAAGATATAACACTTGGTATACACGTTTCACAGTTTGCTTGCAGACCTGATCATGAGAAAGATTTAGTTGCGGATATAAATAGAGGATGGATTTCGGTGTTTGAGAGTGTGTGTGTGATTGATGCGAGCATGAGAATAGCAAAGCAAAGATAGAAGATCAGTGAGGATGAAGACTCAGGATTCGGAATTCAATTGCTAAATGACTGCGCCCTGGCATATCGACACATGCTTATGCAGTATTCATTTTTCATATACAATTTCACTTGTATTTGCCAATGAGCCATCTTCATCAAGGTAGTGAGCCTCCATTAGAGTTTAGCAGCCCTCATTGTAATCTTTCTAAGTTTAGGGTTGAGACAGTGAGCCTGCTAGACCTAGTTGTACTTCATGACAGTGAGCCAGTATGTTTTAGGCCCGTGGAGTGACCAAGCCTGAACATCACCATTTGTAAAAGATTGCAATATATATATTGAGAGCTAATCCTCTCCGTGGATTTTCCCTCTTTGGGTTTTCCACGTAAAAATCTTGGGGTTAATGTGTTATGTCTTTGTGATTGTTGTTCATTTGTTTAATCTGCTTTCATATAATTAAATTTGGTAAATGGATAATAGAGCTAGTGCATAAATGGTTTTGTAGAACACTGATTCACCCCCCCCTCTCAGTGTTCACTAGATTCAATACACTCTGATTAATCCCAAAATCCCATACATTGGATGGGAACAAGGTCCTGAGAAGTGCAGAACACAAGGAAGAAGGAAGAAAAGGAAGATGCAAACTTCTTATTAAGAAAACAGAATCCACTCTAGATGCATTGGAATATAGTCCTCAAAATTTTGAGATTTTTTAGCTCAGATGGACAAAACTGTAAGACAGTTGGGAGAAGTGAAGAGCTAAAGAAAAAGAAAACAAACAATAGCTTGGACTTTGAAAGTCTGAAGACCATGACTAACAATTGGTTAAGTTGGAACCTAATTCCAACCAGATAAAAGCTTTAGGAGCAAAAATGGCAGTTGCATAGATGTGGAAATGAGTTTGGACATAAGCCTTTACTGCAATAATGTCAACTGTACCTTTCTTATATAACATAGAAAACAAATATTTTATAAACCATGGCCTTGGTAGCTTCAGCCAGCTTAATATTTTAAGGCATATAACAACTTCTGCAAAACAGGTAATATTTAAAGAGGAATCAAAAAAGCAGAAAATTGTCAACTCAAACCTCATTGCAATGAAAAGCAAAGAAAAGAAAAGAGTCAGGAAAGATAACAAAGATAACCAAGAAAGGTTGAGACCCCTTTGTTAACAAATGGGGTGGACCACTAAACCAATCAGTTTTGCCCTCATTTGGAAAAGCACAAGATATTAATTCTAGAGGAGGATTTGATAGACGACCTGTCCTAATCAATTAGGGTTATGAACCCCTATTAATATGAAAAGGAATTTGAAGCAAATCAATATGCTATGGCAAACAAATCATTTTTCTCTTTAAACCAGAGTTTAACTCGTCAGATTCTACCTATTGGTCTATAGCAGTGATCACTTACCAGTGCCCAAGTAACTAGTCATGCTCTGTTTTTCTAACCTGTGCTTTGATTGCCATATTTGGAAGAGATTTTTCCTTATCAAATCCTAAAATATGAGTGCATATATTTACAAAAAGTCAAGCTTGAGACTCATACCTCAGAACATCTAACATGCATGACACAACAACGACAGATATCCCTTTATCATGCACAACCATCATAACCATATTCAGGGGTCATCAAGTATCAATGAAACATGTTAATTCCTCATATTTTCTGCAACGTTCCTTGAAACTTTCCATAATCAAGTTTCCAGAATTTTCCAAGGCAACAATGAGACCATTTTAAGTATACAACAACAAAATTAACAACAGAAAGTATTGAATACCATCACTGCAAAGGAATGTTAAATGTCAAGACCCTATGCTTGACAATTCTCAATTTCCATGCAAGATAACTCAGTGCTTTAATCACCACCGAGCTTCTCTTCCTAATATCCAATATATATGGAGTGCCTATATGTACTGCCCCGATTGCTAGCTTCCCTGATGTAGAATTAATGCTTTGTTCAGATTTTATTGACTAAATTGCTGCTCTTGGTATATTGCACCCATGATCACATGCTCTTGGGTTTCTACATTAACACTGATCACAGATCAGCAGACTCTCTCCTCTCAGCTCTCTTTGGCCTTGGCCACAATCCTCTTTTCAACTTTTCACCAGTTACCACGTAGGATTCAAAAAACATGGGAAATACATCCCCAATAGTTCTTCAATGAAAAATATGATCACCAAATCCTGCCAGATCTGGTCCAGACCCTGTCAGATCAAAAAATTTCAGACATACTAATTCAATCCAATCCAGAAAGTTTTATTTATTTTTCTTTTTTCTTTTTTTAAAATTAGAATGTAATTCCTCTACAAGCTCATGCCCCAGCCAATTTCTATGCTTAGCACAACAATATATTTATTTTAAGTATGCACGCACGCGCACACACACACACACACATATATATAAATTATGAACCTTACTTTCAAAAAAAATTGAAACTCCAGATTTTCAGATTTTTTTCCCCTCCTGTACAAATCCGGTTTTTTGAAATTGATAACTGTGTTTGAAAAGGGAAACAATGCCAATAGGTAAATTTTTACAATGAAAAAAACCCAACTGTCATCTTAAATTCAAATTTCTCCATAACTCAATGCTTTCATGACATTAACATTTTTCCAGTAAACATGGATGTAAGCAACACTCATAACCAATTTAGTGGATCAGTGAAGGCGTCTTGCAATTCAATTTGAGCCCCAAAAAGCATGGTGGAATCTTCTAAATAGATCAAAAATATAGATCAAAGTGACATCAAACTACAGCAAATAAAAAAAACACAGATGACAGTGCAACATGGATGGTTGCAAAAACACCGCAGCTGATTAATGGTTTCCAAACCATAAAAACAAGTCCAAAGTTCCAATAACATTCACACAAGAAGGCAATGAAAAGGAGCTTAGAATTGAGTATTAGTTATATCAGAAATCTGAAAATGTAAGTTTTGTAAGGTCAACTTTCATAAGCATTAAATTTTAATTTTTTTGAAGTTTCAAATTTAAGTGCTTTATTTCAGCATAGCTGTGAGGACAACAAAAACCACATAGTTTACCAACATTCTGTGTAAGAGAGATTTCTACCTTTTCAGCAACATCACATTAACAAACCTGTCATCAAACATGTAATTTAATGGTATGCTCCATGAAATTTTTGAATTTTTTTTTAAATGCATGTATATGTATAATTTTAATTTTATGCTTGTGTTATCACATACCATACACAGACTAGTTGTATAAAAATTGTCAGAAATTCAGGCTGTGTGACAAATATCGTGTTTTATACAACAAATGCACCTTCATATTTGACGGAAAAAATGTGTTCCAATTGTTTCTCACACATGCACTTCAAGAAATGTAAACCCCCAAATCTAAATTTCTAGCATACAATGCCAGTACTGGCAAGTGAAGTAGCATGCAAAACAGATTTTGTCGATTGAAGAACCATACTTTATCATTGCTTGCAAAATGAAAAATGTATTGTAGCTAGAATATGAACGAACACCTCCTGTACAGTCATCATTGATTATTATTCCCTTATATGACTTTGACCAGCCTGGCAGAAATATTCTGTGGTACAGAGTTTCTCTCATGTCTAGTGTCAGTGTCAAAAACACAATTACGCTAGCTTAGCTTGACCGTTGAACATTTGGTAGTACATTCCAAGGCTGCAGAGTGGATTCTTCGTAAGTACTTAAAAGTATAGAGCAATAATCAGGGAAAAATTGCAAGAAATCATGATTTCTCAGAAATCAGATGAAAAACAAATTTGTTCCAGCAAAAAATTGCAATTCATTGAAAAAATCACCCAAAACAAGTTTATCCCGATTTAATCACAATTTATTCCACCTTTTTCCCAATTTTTTCATTTTAACAGCAATTTGAGGTTTTTTTGCTTATTTCAAGCAAATTTTTTGAGCTTTCGCAGCTATTTTTGGGCAGTTTTTTGCTTGGAATTAATACACACTATCTTAACAGATGTTGAATTCAAACTGGCATTGATGAATGACTTTGAAGTCCTCTTTTTTTACCATGGCATGTATATGCATGCCTTTGGATGAAACAAGTGTCATTTTGAGAAACTTGATTGTGTAATTGGGTTTGGTAGATTGAAGACCTATTTTAGATGTATGACTTCCTATCTATGCTGTTATTCGTATTTAACATCTAACAGATGTCAAATTCAAACCGGCTTTGGTGATTGACTTTTAAGTCCTCCTTGTCTATCATGACATGTAATGCACCACTTTGGAAGGGGCATGCTAGATAAACATTATTGCTTGACTGTATCCCTGGAGATTATGTTCTTTTACATCCATTGTCAAATATGGTATGTAGAAGTTGCCTGTTAATTGTGATTCTGTATGTAATGATCATTCACTTTCTTTCACAGCATTTTGTATTGTAGCAATCTACGGTTGCATGGGTATGGATGTGCCTACAGTTACAAATGCACCAAATTTTTAGGAAACCTTAGATGCAGAATGGTTTGGCTACAATATATACAGTAAGGCCTTAAAAGCACATGCAAAATCGAATCCATAAAACATAGAAACTTAAACTGAAATTTATGAGCTGAATCCCCTACAAATATGAGCTCAAAGATGAGTGTCATATGTGAGATGAGAGATTTTTGCCTTTGTGATTTGTAAATGTTTTCTTTTTTCTTGTCCTTTCTTGTTTGATATAGCTTATATATTTTGTATTGTCCATCTTCCATCTATCTCATGACTGCATTTGGGTCATATACTGATGTTCATAGGCATATCCAAGGAACTGTATGTCAGTGTCAAATAGAAAAATACATATATTGTTTTAGGAGGTGCATCTGGTAGCATAGGTAGGAAGCCTGAGGATGTCTAGACTCTAGATTAATCCTTACCTCCCTCCCTTATGGTTTAGCTTGCATAAAACTCGAAATCAAGGTTGCTTTATGAGCCATGCACTCTCCATTTCAATGGGTGGAAGTCTCATTGTAATCACATGACTTATTCAATGTTGAGCCAGCTTCTCCTTTGGCTTCTATGCCCATTTCTCCCACAGTTGATGCTTTAGCATAAGTGTTTTGACATTTACCCTTATTCAAATGTTGGCCTATCTTTCCTCAAATGTTACTATGTAGTAATGTACAATGCGTTGTGGAACGTAATCAGTGAT
This sequence comes from Cunninghamia lanceolata, assembly GCA_027924645.1. Classification (NCBI taxonomy): domain Eukaryota; kingdom Viridiplantae; phylum Streptophyta; class Pinopsida; order Cupressales; family Cupressaceae; genus Cunninghamia; species Cunninghamia lanceolata. The sequence goes on along the minus strand of BSBN01001380.1, from coordinate 2,356,410 downwards.
CTTATTTCCCTTCACTCTCTCTATCTCTATGCAATCACATTACCTTTAAATAGAGAAAACAACAGTTTTCTCTTTTTACCTGTGTTTTTTGGATTCCCAATTAAATCCCAATTTTTCGAAAAAATCTATCTTTTGGTTTGCTGAGTTATTCCCAAGAAAGATTTTTTCTACGACTCTTAAAAAGTTACAACCATAAGCACACAATGTTAAAGAGGCAATAGCAAAAGTGACCGTTTTATATCAATGGCATCCAATACTTACAAGAGGGTCTAGCTTGGTTTTGAACCAGGTGCTCTAGGTTACATGAAAAAGCTTTGGTTTTTTACTCAAATACAGAGCCTGATGCAAATTCCCAACCAAAATGAATCATCAAATCATGCTATTAGTATCCAGAATGACACAGCGAGAACCATAACCTCTAATATGTAAGCTATTTTTCCCAAGGTGTTCCGCGAGTGGTTTTGATGTGCAGAAAGTAGGTTTGTGTCTGTTAAACCAGTGATACATACCAGTTGCATGAGCATTGAAACGGTAGGCCAACACAAGGAGAAGAGATTAGCCACATGAGCTATCAAGGACATGTCAATAGTTGTAAGCCTAACCAATTTATATGCAACTGAATTGACCAAGCTTATTTATTTAAATTTCCACTTGGTAAAAGTGGAGTTGTTTTTCATGTATTATGCATTGTGCTCTGCTTCTGTGAAATCTATTTTAGATCTCCTATGATTGAGAAACATCATATTAGCTATCATCTTGCCTTCCATTGTGAATGTTTTTTTCTGTCAATTTGTGCATGTGAACAGTGAAAATGTTGTTGGGAAAAGTTTCCATATTTTGGAGGTTCCAATGGCTCACACAGACGAAGGAGTACCAGTAATCACTACATTTAGATTCTGATGATTAAAAAAGGTTGTTGAAAATCTGCATGTACAAGAGCCAGTGGGTTGCAGATAGAAAAATCATGTCAACAAAATTTGATGCAACATTTTAACATCTGAGTTATAGAGTTTTCACAGACCTAATCAGCAACATACGCATTGATATCTAAGTTCAAATCAATACTTACAATAAAATTGTTCTTGACAAAAAGGAAAAAAAATCTAACTGAAGTGGCTCTAGCGGTCGCAATCGGCTTGGTGTAACTTACGAATGCAAGGGCTCTAGGTTGGAGAATATTGACTATTAGCTGCTGGTGAATTAATTTGTACCCAGATGCTGATCAAATTAAATCTCACCTAGGTCTTAATTGAATTGCCTTCTATCTGTCCCCTAGGAAATATTTCAGGCATGGGCTGCACATTCACCTGAAGTCTCAAGGCCTTTACCCAGATACTGATCCAATTTAGTCTCACCTAGGTCTTAATTGAATTATCTTCTATCTATCTCCTAGGAAATATTTCAGGCATGGGCTGCACATTCACCTGAAATCTCAAGGCCTTTACCCAGATGCTGATCAAATTTAGTCTCACCTAGGTCTCAATTGAATTATCTTCTATCTGTCTCCTAGGAAATATTTTAGGCATGGGCTGCATATTCACCTGAAATCTCAAGGCCTTTAGGGTTTATTCGTGGCTTTCGTCGGGATCATCTTATCCCAATGGCTCCAGCATTGATGTGGGCAATCAATTTGTTTAGCTTTTTCGCATTAACGTCATCCATCCTCAATTACATCAATATAATCTAACAATTTGGAATCCACCCAGTTACAAAAACATGACAGATGGACGTTCTGGAATCCAACCCAATAAAGAGATACGAGAAAATACAGTCGACTAAAGGAATATAAGACGTGGGTCGATTGAATTGACACCAAAATTATAACTAACAATATTGAAGAGAAGAACCACCTGGTGTTTTCTGCAGTTCCTCGGTCACAACAGCTGCTCTCACCAGGCAAGGAAGAACAAATGCTCTGTATCTTGTGCCTCTGTATGAACTATTACTTTGATGTTGAGTAGCAAAAGTAGAGCATACTCCCACTGAATTCAATTTAAATGATGGAGGAGATGCAAATGAACAGCTATATATGTTGTTGATATTATGTGCAGAATGAGTTTCAGGGCGTATGATAACCCTATATGTCGCTGGTGGTGCAGCAGCAAAGACCATTGCCATTGCTCCTGCTCTTATACTAGCAATCTTGCATTGCCTGCGCTCATGCCCAACATGTGAAAATTGTGTATTTGTAAGGCAATGGAATTTGCTTTATGTTTTTTAACGTAAGGTAAATTTTTCCCACGGTGAGGGTCAACCACCATCATGCAACGACAATTTTTTGGTATTTTGAATGGTTGTGAGCAATATCATTATCTTAATATTCAAGCCATTTTGTTACTATTTCTCAAAATGCACTGGTTTTAACTCTCACATTTTCATTTGTTTTATATGATATTCTGACCAGGGACTTCTGATTTGGTGAGAATTAGGCTTTCTTTTCTTTCTTGAACAAAATGGTGGGTCTATGCAATGTTTTAATGATGAGTATGTTTTACTATTCAATCTTAAACCATAGTGATGTTATACCATATTAGAGTTTAGTCTTCACCTACTAATTATCAATTATTGAAATAGTGGGTTAAAACATTACTATTTATTTTATTGACCTCTCTCGATTAAAATAGAATAAATGATTTGAAGTTGATCAAGTTATTTTGAGATCTAGTTAGTTATAAGTTTTTTTTTTCAATTAATAATAGTAAGATTATCGAGTGAAAGTTCTAGTGATCAAGATGAATGTAAGGTTTTATGATTTCATGGAATTAGAAGAGTGGCTTGTTGAAGAAAATAGTCTTTTGAATTATGTGTTTGAGCCTTTAAAGGGACTCAACTAAGAGGAACAAGCTCGTCCACTAGATCAATCTACAAGATTGTTTATGTGCTCAAATAACATGTTTTAACATGTGTTTGTCACTCAGTTGAATGCAATTTATGTAAAGGACCAACTCCATGTGATATATGTAATTCACTAAGATCAAATGCAAGTTATGTTCCCAAAACTCAAGTACCCTGCCACAAGACTATCTCAACTTAGAGCCCCTCAACCAAATGATGTTGAACACTCTATTTTATCTCTTAATTTCTCTATTAAATCATGAAATGACTATGCCCTCTACCTCAAACTCCTTTATGTATAATTAGGGACCTTTTGGTACTCAATCAATCTAAGGTATTAAGATATGAAGATATCAATTGTAATGCTAGTTTCTCTCAAGCATTAAATTGAAAATCAAGAAATATCTCTTTTTTGTTCCCAATGTGGAGCAAACCCCCTTCTACCACTAGACCAATTAGTATATTGATAAATTAGAAATGTCTTATGAAGAATTATGTCTAGAAAATCTTTAAAATGTCTAAGATTGAACTTGATAATTGAACCTCTTATCCTAGGCAAATTGTATGGTGTTCTTATCAACATAGCTAACTCAGACTATTGCAATACCATGATATAAACTCAAATGAATCGTGTCTCAATCAACATCAACAACTTGAATAAAGACAAAAGGATATTGAAGGTTATTAAACCAAAACTCTTATGACTTCAAGTACTATCTTTGTCCCATATATCCAAAGCCTATTTCACATTACACTCAAACAAATATTTCTCAAATAGTGGATCAAAACCTCCATCACAACTAACTTGGAGATTGAGACAATTGTTTTAAATATAAAATCATAACAATATACCCTTTATTTGCTATTTTTGGAAGCAATTTTCAAAAAATAGTTGATGGTTAAAAGGTATTATCATTTAATGGTCGTTAAGGTGTGATGTTGTTTTAACAACCACCCAAGTTCAAACCCATGTTGGGTTGGTGTTGTTAGGAAAGGTGTCTCAACATTGCATCCTAATGTTAAGAACATAAAAATGTAATTTTCGGGGTATAGAATAGAAAAAGTCAATTTATGGGCTATAGAGGTCGTTTTTGGCCCTAAAAAAATGTCAAAATAGGTGGTGACTAACAACCTAATTATAAGGACATAGATCTCTTCAAGATTACAATTTAAAAAAAGGGGGCTCAATTGGCTTCCCGAATCAAAAATTATGGCCTCCAAAAATTGGGCCTCCCACAATGGAAATGTAAGAGCATCTATGACACATAAGAGAGTTATAAGAGGGAGTTACACTTGTTGACCAACTTATGACGCATGTTATGACACATCACAAGGCATCTTTGAATGGAAATAATGGAGCTAAAATGGAGCACCCAAGTTGGTGAGTGGATTATGACAAGCTTATAGCAGCTGGAAGGAATATGTTATTTTTAGCCTGTGGACTCATCTTGGGAATTAGACATTAGATTTTTAACTAGGGATTTGGGTGCCACATTTTAGGTGGTTTTAGCTCATGTTTTACTAATTACCATTTGATGGTATTGCTTCTCCTATTTATTGGGTGCTTGAGATGGAGGTTTGAATAGTGAGTTTTGTAGGTACTACTATGTAGCACTAGAATTACTTAAGATCTCTCTTATTGTTGATGCTCATGTAAAGACTTAGACTCAACAAGTGTATTGTAACCATTGATTACTAAATAATACATTGAGTTGCTTTGGAGTGTGAGGTTTTTCTCTCGAAAGGGTTTTCCCCATCATTGTGTTATGATATATTATTTGTGTTTATTTCCTTGTAATAGTATGATTAATTTAATTTTTACACATACCTCATCTCATAGATTAGTGTAGGAAGCATATTCCATACCTCTATTTACTTCCAAGTGTGTTATGCTTGTGGTTTTTGATTTCATCTCCATTGGGGATGGGGCCTCCATTTGTAATCCAACTAGTTAGGCCAGATTAATGCCCAAACTAAGTTTGAGGGTCCTCTATGTACCAAAAAATGTGCAAGTCAACTTTTGAGTCTAATGGTGACTAATGCCATCAAAAGCCTACATGGCATAAAGTGGCAACCAATTCTAGCCTTCAAGACAAATCAACAATCAAACCTCTTGTACATATTCCAACATGTTTCATAGCCCTTCTATCCCCTTAGTGTTTTCCCCTCTTTTCAATTCTTTTTTGCTTGTGTTTCCTTGATTTGGACAGAATTGTTAGTTTGTGGCATGTGATGGTTATGAAATTATTGCAATAATTTCATAATTTTAGCATCATCATGGATTTTATGAAACTGCCCCTAATGAAAATCAATGATTTTGTCACAATCAATTGTACAAGAAATTCAATTTCAAATGACCTTGTATCTCTATTCTCTTCTCTAGACTACTCATTTCACCTCCCTTATAAGCTCACCACTTTATATCACCTTTCTTATCTATGAATACACCTTCAAATAGATTGCAAAAGGTTGAAAATTTTGAGTAAGCATTACTCTTACATTGTCACACCTTAGGTATCCACAATCGAGTCTTGCTTCCACTATTTTTAGTCACTTTTCATCAATCCCTAATAGGTTCTTAAAGTCTTGGAGGTGATTCCAACTGGTTGTGTACACCAATCAAAGGAAAATGTGTCTCAATTTGAGGACAAGTTCCAATTTCTTTACTTTTGGCTTGAAGCATGCTATTGAAGGTTGGTATTTTAGTTTTTTTGTCATTTTAGTTTAGTTGGATTGTAATTAAACTAGTTAGTTGTTTAGATTAGCGTAGAGTAAGAGATGTGATATGTTAATTGATTTTTTTTGTTGAACCCTTTTTTGTGTGTTTCTTTTGACTTCTTTTCTCTCAATTTTTTATGTCCTCTCCTTCCCTTGTCTTTTTAAGGAACATAGTCTATAATCTATGATAAGTTTTTCCTCTTCCCAATGATGGATCACAGAGTGTGATCTGAAATATTGATACTAAATATCTCTACACAATTAACATCCAGAAGCATTGTTAAACATTAGAGTAGAGTAGTTTAGATTAGTTTAATCATGGTTTTAATTTTCTTTCCGATTAACTTAGACATTTTTACCACATTTCCTAGAAAACAACATTTCTTGTCAAAACATCAATTTTTCATGTCTTTACAACTTTACAACAAAACATTTTCTTTTGACAAAACAATAAATTTTTTTGTCTTGACAACAATATATAGAGTAGTTTTTTACATTACAACAAAGCAATTTTTTTGTTACAAAAAAACCTCGTATTTCCTACTTTCTTAGTAAGCACAAATATTGGAAGTTTAGATTGAGCTCACTTGATAACTCATACATTACACTCTTTGTAAAGTGTCAAATGCATTCAATTATCTCTTAGAGCTAAATATGATCTTTATTTCATTGTTCATAAATAAATCAGGTTGCATTTAGATATCTCAAAGCACTTATAAAGGTTCAAGAAAGGTCAACTCACAACCTTTTCCTTATCCTCTTTGCAAGGCATCAAAAACATGTCTAATTAGTACTAACAAACATGCACATGTTCATTGTTCATGCATGCATTAAATATCATATAACACATTTCTATCATGTAAGGTGGTTTAAAATAGTTTCTAAAACAATTTAGATAATGTTTTGCTTGTTTGTTTATTGTGGGACTTAAACTAATGTTTTCATTACAAATTAATTAGATTAACTTACTTTCAAGTTTACTTAATTTATTTTTATTCCTAAATAGGTTAAGCAATTAATTATCAAGTCCCCCAACTAGGCTCACATCAAACCATTCCCTATAACTTTCTTTCCCTGAAGCCCAAGAAACCATGTATGTCAAATTCTATGCATTCACAGTTGATAAATGATATTCTATGGTGGATTATATTCTCGTACTTAAAGAATATTATTGAAAATTATTGTGATAAAAGAAATATATGTTTTCTTACTTATTTAATTTTAGAAAACTCTTTAAGCCTATCATGAGGAGGAAATATTTGGATCTATATCACACAAATGAAATTTCCCTTTATCTCAAAATAATTGTAGTAGATCCATCATCAAACTTGAAATCAAACATTCACATAAAAGTTAGTGTAGTGTAGGAGGTAAACAAGGTTGTTTTCTATCACCTAAGTTTTATAGAATATGCATATAAATAGATATAAAAATACCTATAAGAGTAATTTTAAGGATAAATCATGATAACTAAACCATTATATTTTAATCGTATGTCGACAACATCATCCTTCTTGCTAGAGACCATATTTTTTTAGAAAAACAATTTATTATTTTCAATATTTTGCACTATTTCATTGGGATGTGTGTTGATAAAATTATGTTTTAGAACACTGATAACTTTAAGAAAAGATTCTTAAATTTCTCTTATAAAATCCTGACGAATCCTAGTTAAGTGCATTAATTTTTCTATCAAATCTTTTCTTTTTTTTTTGAAAAAATATTAATTTTCTAGACGAATTTATGAACATCACTAAAAAATTTAAAAATCCTGGCGAATGCTAGCTAAGGAAATTACTTACAATGGCAAATTCTTCCTTTAAAAATTTACATATTTGCTTAACGCAATCCCTGCATATATTCTTTTCTTTTTTTGTAATGTTGAAGTGAGGACTCAAGGGCAACAACCATGAACAGGGTCAAGGGGGTAGTACAAATCCACTATCGAGAAGCCATTGGAGCATACACATATTAAACATTTTTAAAAATCTCACACTTTAAAAATAAGAGTGAATCTGCACCTTATATTCAACTATTGATCAGATGGTTCAAATTGAATTATGTGGGTTTATAAGCATGTGCCTTTTAAAAGGTTTGCTCAACCCAGAATTTCTTTTGAGTTGCGCGATTAGATTATGATCAATGATTGACAACTAGAATTTCTTTTGGGCCGTGTGATTAGATTATGATCAACAGTTGATATTCAATCATTGATCATAATCTAACTGAGCGGCCCAAAATAAATTTTGGGTTGAGCAAACCTTTTAAAAGGCACATGCTTATAAACCTGTGAAATTCAATTAGAGCCATCAGATTATAATGGAAATCAAGTATAAATAAAAAGCCCTATTCCTTCACACATTTACTGATTTCCCTTAATCTTTTGTTATCCCTTTTTGTCATGGGTGTTTTTGATTTGGAATCATATTAATCCTTATGTATCCCATGGTTGGCTTATCTTAAAGAGTTACATCTTTTCAAGGATCTTTCCATATTCTCCCCCTATTCCATTTGGCATCCCCTTAAGTGTCTGCCCCCTCTCACAAGGGTAGGAACTTAAGAGAATTCAAGATCTTCCACAAATCATAAAAAAAAATCTTGTCACTCAAATTTCCTTACTTTGTGCAACTCCGCACTTCTCCTTTCACTATTTGTTCTATCTTTTCTTCACTGTCCTTTTCTAGGGTCTCGAAAATGGAACCAAATGTTGGCAAGAAATGAGAGGGAAACTAATCCGGAGATCTGGTCCTCAGTCAAGTCTATAAAGTCTACTTTATACCCCAGTCAGACAATGAGAGAAAAATGAATAAACATTAAGGAAATATGTTATGTGATACAATCTAAGTAGAATAAAGCATTCATAAAACACATACACTTGTATCATAACCTTTATATCTCCTTTATATGTATTTCTCATTAACTGGTACATACATGTTCATACCGGCAAGTCTGAGTCTCTGCCTTATACATATCTAACTCTTACTCTCTTTTTCTCTCTTACTTTGCATTGCTTACATGTATCTCCTATATATCTACATAGAGGTGTGTCCTTTCCCAAAATACCTCTTTATGAGTGGCTCTATCCTCCGCATGTCCTTTGTGGTAACTTGCAATAGGTTCTACTTGGTGCCCTATTATTTGCCAACAATCCCAACTTCTTCTCCCAGTATATCTCAAACCACCCCCATGTTTTAGAGGACCTCCTTAGCTTTTTAGAGCTAGATTCCTCCCCATTATCCACAGAATTCATATCCACATTCCTTTCCTATCCCCCCACCTTTACAATCTTACTTAGTGCCTATACTAAAAATTTAGACACCCTTATGCCCTTCATTCTTATTTTCACACTACTCCACCCCATGACCTAGAAGATGGCATAGGTTTTTCTCCATCTCCACCTCTTATACCCAAGTTTGCCTCTATTGACCATTTGTAATACTACTCCCATTCCCCTCACCCATATTTCATCCTTCTGAAATGCATTACCTAATGATAAGCCTAAACTCCCAACCATTATTGATTCTCATCCCACTCTTTCAACTAAAGGATCTTACACCTCCCTTGATGACTTATCATTTGATACATTTAATTATTCTTCTAATAAACACATAATCCATGATCTCTATCATGATAATCCATATGATGAATATTCTCCACCAATGCTTTCACATACCTCATACCATTCTTGTGTCTTTGAGACCTCCATAGATGACATCAACCTGGAAGACTTTAGCTCATATGACCCCTTCACCATATACTTTTCCAATGAGCGACATCATGTCATGTCTCATTTTTATGAACAATATGATTAATCTAGTTTAGTAAACAATTATTTTGATTGACTTTACTTTAAGTAATTTTGCATACGTGGAGGTAATTATTATGAGTTAATTGATGAAATATGGAAATTATTTTAAATATTGAATATTGATGCAATGATTTGCTTCAGCTATGTTTTTGAGATACTAACCTATTGACGTCGAGATGAGTGCAATTGGATGCAGGTACTCGTCGAAGACAAGAGCATGGCTGAGGTAGAAATGTTCTAGCCACTTGGAAAGAACTAATGGATGGGTTACCCTGATGCAATCACACACATCACGTAGATGCATATGCATTATTGAATGGTTCTTATTGCATTAATGTGTGACTTTTAATCGTTTTCAAAAGCATGATGTGATTACTTTGACATAATATCTTTTTGAAGTATATTTAAATGATGTATTGTGTATAGTTAAATAAATAATAAAATATTGTTATTATGGATGTTTGGAAGACAATATGTCTTTAAAACAAATAAATAGATTAAATCATTTATTATTGTGCAATTTGTATTGCATTTCTCTTTGTGGTTATTTAAATAGTTTTGTTTAAATAAATAGTTAATAATATTATAAATAGCAATATTATAATTAGGAAAAGAATGAAGGAATTAAAATATACTTCTTGTCATTCATGCGACAGTAAGCTCAAAGATATTATTTTCTTTATTGTTTTAAATAAGCTTTTTTGCTTTCTTTTCTAAAAATTCTATTGGCCAAAATTTCATGCAAACTGAAAAGCAACTTCAGTTTTAAAACCTAAAATTTGGATCATTGAAAATAAGAGGAGAACAATGTAATAAAAGAGAGATCGCTCAACTACGAGGAGACCCACGTTTTAGCAGGCAGAAAGGTGATTTTCTCTGGAGCGACAGAAGGGGAATTGAAATCTGCAACAGGGGGATTTGCTTGAGAGCGATAGTAATTGAAATTCTTCATCACATCGACTAAACACTAGGTTTTCTTCTTGTATATTTTGCTTTAAAAACTATTTCTGTTAGACTGTCAAAAGAATGTTTCTTTCTGCATTTTGGCTGAGCAACTGTTTTGTTTGAGCGACCTTGTTTTGCTAAACTGCCTGGCAATTATCTTTTGCAATCTGAGTTTTTCTCTTTTCGGGCCGCCATCCTTCTATTTGGTCGTTGCTATAAATCTAGCCGCTCTTCCCTGATTGACCATGTTCTCCCAAAATCGCCCCTTAGTTTGAGTCATTCCTCTTTGAGCTGACAGAAATTTGACTCTCTAGCTGTCGACTTCTATGTTGGTTGCCATCCTTTTATTTGGTCGTTGCTGTAAATCTAGCCGCTCTTCCCTGATTAGCCATGTTCTCCCAGAATCGCCCCTTAGTTTGAGTCACTCCTCTTTGAGCTGACAGAAATTTGACTCTCTGGCTGTCAACTTCCATGCTGGTCGCCATCCTTTTTATGGCCTTTGATTGTTTCTTGGTCGATCGGCAAGGATTGGCCTTTGTAAATTGTTGTCGCCAGTTTTTATTTGGATATGATTGTTGAAAATATAAATTGTTCCTTGTTTTGCTGTCACCTTTGTCTAAGGTTGTTTGAAGGCCGTTAAAACCATAAAAATTGCCTTCCTCTTGTTCTTGATCTTACCATTGGAAACAACCAAAATCTTAGATACTATTACTGTATTCCCCTTTCAGATTAAATGACTGTATTCTCTTATTTGGCTGAAACAGTTGAAACTTATTAAATCGACCTCCTTATGCTGAATAATGACTATTAGAAAATTAGGCAAAACTATTATTTCTTATAACTAGATTAAATTATTCTTATAGTTGTGCATAGAAACTTGTAAAACAGTATAAACAGAAACATAACAGAGATAGTGGAAACCATTAAATGATAGGAATCAGATTTCAATACAGTTCTTAATATCATTTATTAGATTGTGCCATAGTTCTTGTCGCTATGGTTTAGAAAGATTTATGTGTGTAAATTGCATGTTTAAATAAATTAGTTTCCTGACATCTAAATGACAGCAAATTAGAATAACCTGAAAATAAGTTACTGCTGTATAAAATTCCTATTTTTCTTTGAGCCATTATCTTGGATGACAAGTGGGACATTACCAATTCTGTGTTTTATTTGTTTTACTTAATCTGTCATAGCTCCTATCACTGGAATGACAGGAGGGTATTTGATTGAGAATAAATATTTATATAAATTGATTAGATAAAACAGAGTAGATCATGTCACAAGTATGATAGTAAGACAGATTATTATCTTAGAATCATTATTAAATTAAAGATATTTTGACTGAAAATACAAGATGGAAAACTATATTAAATTCATGGCATTATGATTTCAATTGTATGAACGAAAGATGGTTATTTGTTGAAAGTGTATTTCTCCTTATTGTTGTTTTGGGAAAAAGGGATTTATTTGATTTATTGTAATTATTGAATTTATGATTCTTTATTTCATTTTCTTGCTTCTTAGGGAAAGAAGTAGTTATATAGGAATGTGTTGGGTTACTTTTGGGATGGAGATGCCAAATGTGGGTTTATTAGAGATAGCTTTTCCTCTTTTGGGAATTGACCAATTTACTTGAATTGATTAGATCTAATCAGAATGACATTGAAATAGATGTTTATTGTCTAGAAAACTTATTTATTGATATCTATGCCACATCCTGTTGCGAGACAATTTGCTTTTCATTACATAGAATTGCACATTCAGACATCAGGGTTGCATCGAGTGTTCCCTCCTGTAGTTGTTACCAGGTAGCTACACATTTCGTGCAGGGTTGGGTTTCCTTCATTTCAAGAAGGGATCCGAGGAAGTGTAAATACTTCATGGTTGGGTGGAAAAGCACCTGAGCCATGTTCCTGTCTCTTGGTTTGCAGGTGGTGGACCACTTGGTTCGTGCAGCTGGAGAGTGTATTTGATTTATTTATTATTGATGTACTTGTCTATTGTGCCTATTTGGATGTATTATGGCATGTTGTCAAAGGATTTATGTATATTGTTTCAGAGTTCTTATTACCTAGATTTAGCATGTGAATATGTAAGATTTATTGACATTGAGATTATATTTATAAGATTATCTTTTCTTGAGATATTGTGATTAAGCAGATTAATTGCATCTTTTATCTTTGAAAGTTGTATTTAAGTGGATTATTTACTTCTTCTTGATTTTGGTCATTGCGATGTTGTATCTATGTGGATTATTTACTTCATTTTATTTTTGAGTTGGTTTAAATGCTTTTACATGGTTTGTGAGTCTTTACATTTGGTATCAGAGCTCTAGGTTAAACACTAGGGCCTTTGTTTTTGGGACTACTGTGTTAAAGTTGTAAACTTGATAATAGGTTATCCATCATGAATACAAGAAACGTTGATCATGGTAACGGATCAGGAAGTAGTCGAGGTATAGGATCACGTGGAGGTGCCCGTGGTGGTTGAACTGCTGGGGATCGTGGAGATGCCAGTAATGACCAAGATGGAAGATTTGACCGCATTCTTGATCTCTTGACCTGACAGGACACGAGGATGAATACTCTTGAGCAGGAGATCAGAGGAATTTCTAGAGGTCAAAATGTTAATGAAAACCCAAGGGTTGAGACACAAAATGAGAACCTAGGGACAGAAGTTTTAGTTCCTGAAGTTGGAGCTATTGCTGATAATCGAGCAAAGATAGCTAAAGAATTGGGGAAAGACCTCAAGAAATTATCACCACCAAAATTTGATGGAAAGACCATAGGAGATGGAGCCGAGTCCTGGATAATAGAAATGGAGAAGTACTTTGGGCTCTGAAACCTTTCAGATCACACTAAGTCTATGTGGGGTTCTTACCAGTTGACTGGTGAAGTAGAAACCTGGTGGGATAATGAGAAGGTGGATAAAAAGTTGTTACCTGGTGAGATAACATGGGAGATTTTCTTGCAACTGTTCAGAAAAAGGTGGTTACCACAACTATTCTTCGACAAGCAGATGACAGAGTTCCAGAACTTGATCCAAGGAGGTATGCCTGTGACCAATTATTGGGAGAGGTTTTCTCATTTACTAAAATATGTTCCACAGTATCAGACAGATGAGAGATTTCGGATTAGAAAGTTTATTTTGGGATTGAGGCCACATATTGGAGCCATGGTGGACATTCATAACCCACTTACTATGGATGCCATTTTTGAGAAAGCAATTAAGCAAGAGCAGAGGTTGTAGCAGACAACAAATTACCATAAGCAAAGAGATGCTAAGTTTCTAAATAAGAAACCACAGAATAGTCAGCAGAACTATCAAAAGAATAACAACCAGGGCAATAATGAACCTATCAGGAACATGAAGAGAGGCAATAATTCTCAGGATGGGAATGGTGGAAACAAAAGAGCTGGCAATAACAACAGAAACAACAATCAAAGGGAAAGAGCTGAAGGACCGAGAGCACCTAAGTGTGGATGTTACAACTGTGGAGGAGAGCATTATATAAATGCATGTCCACATAAAAGAGGAATCAATAATCAACAAGGAGCACCGCAGCATCAGATTCATGCCGCAGTGGATAATCGGCAAGCAGAGTTTCAAGTAGCACCTATTCAGTTCCAAGGTAAGCTCTATGGACTACCTGTTTCTATTTTGATTGACACTGGAGCCACATAATGTTTTGTTGATCGTAGAGTAGTCTCTAAGTTATCTATTAGACCTGGACATATGGAAAACTCTTGGATGGTACAATATGGCAATAGTGCATAAAAGAGGGTAGACTCATGTCTAGCTTGCAATGAGTTAGAGCTTCCTAGTTCTCAGACACAAGTGAATCTGTATGTGGCACCTTTAGGCTCCTATGATGTAATTCTGGGAATCAATTGGTTAACTGAACATAAGTCTCTAGTAAACTATGAAGATAAAGTTGTTACGTGTTTGGATGACCTAGGGAACCAAGTGGAAATTAATGGAACTAAGAGACCTTGGATCCGGTTATCACCAATTACGGATTAAGGATGAGGACATTTCTAAAACAACTTTTAGGACTTGATATGGTCACTACGAGTTCATCGTAGTACCATTTGGGTTGACTAATGCTCGAGCAGCTTTCATGAATTTGATGAATAGCATTTTCAGAGATTGTTTAGATGATTTTGTGTTAATCTTCCTTGATGACATATTGATATACTCTAAGTCAGTGAAAGAGCATGAAAGGCATTTGAGAATTGTTTTGCAGCAGTTGAGAGAAATAAAGTTTTATGGTAAATTATCTAAGTGTACATTCTTTCAAGATAAAGTGCACCACCTTGGTCATGTGATCTCAACTAAAGGGATTGCAGTTGATCCTGAGAAGATAAAAGCAATAATGGAATGGCCTGCACCACAGAGTGTGATAGAAGTCAGAAGTTTTATGGGACTTGTAGGTTACTATAGAAAATTTGTGGAAGGTTTTTCAACCATAGCAGCACTGATTACCGCACTTCAAAAGAAGGGTAAGAAATTTGAATGGACAGAAAGGTGTGAGCAAGCTTTCCTAGTGCTAAAGGAAAAGCTCACAACTGCTCCTATCCTGACCATACTAGATCCTAATGGGCACTTTACAGTTATAACAGATGCTTCAGGGGAAGGATTAGGAGGAGTGTTGATGCAGAATGAGCAAGTGGTTGCTTATGAGTTAAGAAAGTTAAAGTTACATTAGTTCAACTATGTGCCACATGATCTTGAATTAGCTGCAATAGTTCATGCACTTCAGATGTGGAGGCATTATCTTCTAGGTAATCCCTTTGAGTTGAAGACAGATCGTCTTGGGCTCAAGTATATATTTACTCGACCTAACCTTAATGCACGACAAAGAAGATGCTTAGAATTCCTTAGTGAGTATGACTTTGGAATTGAATATATTAAAGGAAAGGAGAATAGAATAGCAGATGCTCTTAGTACGAGAAGACATCTGGTTGCCATTATTTCTATGAGATCTAATTTGAAATAGAAAGTGATTTAGAATCTTCAAGGGGATGAGCATTATGAAAGAGTAAAGCAAGCTTTGGGAGTAGGCCCCTTAGATCACAGATTTGATGGATATGTGATCGAATCAGATGGACTTTTGAGATATTAGGGAAGGATGTACATTCCTAACTTAGGAGAGTTGAGGAAGTTAGTACTTGAAGAGATTCACAATGCACCTTATTCAGGTCACCCTAGAGTGACAAAGATGGTCGAAGGTTTGAAACCTTTATACTTTTGGCCTAGACTTAAAAGGGATGTGACGGAGTTTGTAGCTCGATGTTTGGAATGCCAGTGAGTCAAGGCTGAGCATGTGCATCTAGCAGGTTTGTTGTATCCACACAGTATCCTTGAGCACAAGTGGCAACTAATAAGCATGGATTTTATTCAAGGGTTACCTATGTCTAAGAATAGGCATGATGTCATCTTACTGGTTGTGGACAAGTTGACAAAGGTGGCACATTTTATTTTGGGGAATCTTTCAGATGGTTCTATGATCTTAGCTAAGAAGATTGTGCACGAGATTTTTAGACTACATGGAGTGCCTCAGACGATCATTTCAGATCAAGACACTCGCATGACATCTAGATTTTGGACAACTCTTAATGCAACTTTGAGTACAAAGTTGAATTTCAATTCAGCTTATCATCCTCAAATGGATGGTCAGAGAGAAAGAGTTAATCAGGTGGTAGAAGACCTTATCAGAATGTATTGTATGGATCAACAGTATAAATGGGAGGAGTAACTTCCATTGGTTGAGTTTGCTTATAACAATTCATACCATGCATCTTTGGGAATGGCACCTTTCGAAGCCCTTTATGGGCGTAGGTGTCAAACATCTACCAGTTGGGATAGAGTGGAGGACAGAATTGTGATTGGTCCTGAGATGTTAAGAGAAATGGATGATCAGATGAAGTTGATCAAGGAGAAGTTGAAGCAAGTTTTAGATTGTCAAAAGAGTTATGCAAATAAGAACAGAACTCCTAAATAATTTTCAGTTGGTGACAAAGTCTTTTTGAGGGTCAAACCTCATAAGAGTTCAGTATCATTTGGAAAAGCATCCAAACTTGCTCCTCGTTTTGTGGGATCGTTCGAAGTACTGGAAGTGAGTAATCCTGTAGCTTACAGACTTGCTCTCCTGCCTGCACTTGCTAGAATCCATAATGTTTTTCATGTGTCTTTACTTAAGCTTTATCATCCTGACGCGTCACATATCCTTGATTGGCATGCTTTATAGGTTCAAGATCCGTGAGTGGTGCTGGTGGAGCCCACTTGCATTCTGGGGAAGCACAACATTAAGTTGTGTAGCAGAGATGTGGTGCAATATAAGGTCCAATGGGATCAATATTCTGAGGATAGTGCCACATGGGAGGATGCAGATGAGATTGATAGATCCTTTCCTCATTCGAGGATATAGCATAGATTTTTATTCATGCATGAATTATAATACTTTGAGTTTGATTATTGTTTGAGATACTTTGAGTTCAGTTATGCTATGATACTCTGAGTTGATGTTATTGTTTATGACACCTTGATACTTCATTGGTACTCGATGGAAACTTTATTGTTTTGATGTTTAATAAGACATCGAGACAATGTCTCTTCCAACTAGGGAAGGATGTCACATCTCGTTTTTATGAACAATACGATTAATCTAGTTTAGTAAACAATTGTTTTGATTGAGTTTACTTTAAGTAATTTTGCATACATGGAGGTAATTATTATGAGTTAATTGATGAAATATGGAAATTATTTTAAATATTGAATATTGATGCAATGATTTGCTTCGGCTATGTTTTTGAGACACTAACCTATTGATGTCGAGATGAGTGCAATTGGATGTAGGTACTCGTCGAAGATGAGAGCATGGTTGAGGTAGAAATGTTCTAGCCACTTGGCAAGAACTAATAGATGGGTTACCCTAATGCAATCACACACATCACGTAGATGCATATGCATTATTGAATGGTTCTTATTGCATTAATGCGTGACTTTTAATTGTTTTTAAAAGAATGATGTGATTACTTTGACATAATATCTTTTTGAAGTATATTTAAATGATGTATTGTGTATAGTTAAATAAATAATAAAATATTGTTATTATTGATGTTTGGAAGACAATGTCTTTAAAACAAATAAATAGATTCAATTATTTATTATTGTGCAATTTGTATTGCATTTCTCTTTGTGGTTATTTAAATAGTTTTGTTTAAATAAATAGTTAATAACATTATAAATAGCAATATTATAATTAGGAAAAGAATGAAGGAATTAAAATATACTTCCTATCATTCATGCGACAGTAAGCTCAAAGATATTATTTTCTTTATTGTTTTAAATAAGCTTTTTTGCTTTCTTTTCTAAAAATTCAATTGGCCAAAATTTCATGCAAACTGAAAAGCAACTTCAATTTTAAAACCTAAAATTTGGATCTCTGAAAATAAGAGGATAACAATCTAATAAAAGAGAGATTGCTCAGTTGGGAGGAGGCCCACATTTTAGCAGGCAGAAAGGTGATTTTCTCTGGAGCGACAGAAGGGGAATTGAAATCTATGACAGGGGGATTTTCTTGAGAGCGACAGTAATTGAAATTTTTCATCACATCGACTAAACACTAGGTTTTCTTCTTGTATATTTTGCTTTAAAAATTATTTCCGTTAGACTATCAAAAGAATGTGTCTTTCTGCATTTTGGCTGAGCGACTGTTTTGTTTGAGCGACCTTGTTCTACTAAACTACTTGGCAATTGTCTTTTGCAATCTAAGTTTTTCTCTTTCCTGGCCGCCATCCTTCTATTTGGTCGTTGTTGTAAATCTAGCTGCTCTTCCCTGATCGACCATGTCCTGCCAAAATCGCCCCTTAGTTTGAGCCATTCCTCTTTGAGATGATAGAAATCTGAATCTCTGGCCATCAATTTCTATGCTGGTCACCATCCTTTTTATGGCCTTTGACTGTTTCTTGGTCGATTGGCAAGGATCGACCTTTGTAAATTGTTGTAGCTAGTTTTTATTTGGATATGATTGTTGAAAATATAAATTGTTCCTTGTTTTGTTGTCACCTTTGTCTAAGGCTGTTTAAAGGCCGTTAAAACCATAAAAATTGCCTTCCTCTTGTTCTTGATCTTACCATTGGAAACAACCAAAATCTCAAATACTATTACTTTGTTCCCCTTTCAGATTAAATGATTGTATTCTCTTATTTGGCTGAAATAGTTGAAACTTATTAAATTGACCTCCTTATGCTGAATAATGACTATTAGAAAATTAGGCAAAACTATTATTTCCTGTAACTGGATTAAATTGTTCTTATAGTTGTGCATAGAATCTTGTAAAACAATATAAACAGAAACAGAACAGAGATAGTGGAAACCATTAAATGACAGGAATTAGATTTCAATACAGTTCTAAATATCATTTATTAGATTGTGCCATAGTTCCTGTCGCCATAGCAACAGGAAGGTTTAGAAATATTTATGTGCATAAACTGCATGTTAAATAAAATTAGTTTCCTGACATCTAAATGACAACAAATTAGAATAACCTAAAAATAAGTTACTGCTGTATAAAATTCCTATTTTTCTTTGAGCCATTTTCTTGGATGACAAGTAGGACCTTACCAATTATGTGTTTTATTTATTTTACTTAATCTGTCATAGCTCCTGTCACTGGATTGACAGGAGGGTATTTGATTGAGAATAAATATTTATATAAACTGATTGGATAAAACAGAGTAGATCTTGTCACAAGTATGACAGTAAGACAAATAATTATCTTAGAATCATTATTATTAAAGATATCATGACTGGAAATACAAGATGGAAAACTATATTAAATTCATGACATTATGATTTCAATTGTATGAACGAAAGATGGTTATTTGTTGAAAGTGTATTTCTCTTTATTGTTGTTTTGGGAAAAAGGGATTTATTTGATTTATTCTAATTCTTGAATTTATGATTCTTTATTTCATTTTCTTGCTTCTTGGGGAAAGAAGTAGTTATATAGGAATGTGTTCGGTTACTTTTGGGATGGAGATGCCGAATGTGGGTATATCAAAGATGGCTTTTCCTCTTTTCGGGAATTGACCAATTTATTTGAAATGATTAGATCTAATCGGAATGACATTGAAATAGATGTTTATTGTCTAGCAAACTTATTTATTGATATCTCTGCCACATCCTATTGTGAGACAATTTACTTTTCATTACATAGAATTGCACATTCAGACATCAGGGTTGCATCGGGTGTTCCCTCCTGCAGTTGTTACCAGGTAGCTAGATATTTTGTGTAGGGCCGGGTTTCCTTCATTTCAGGAAGGGATCCAAGAAAGTGTAAATACTTCATGGTTGGTTGGAAAAGCACCTGAGCCATGTTCCCGTCTCTCGGTTTGCAGGTGGTGGACCACTTGGTTCGTGCAGCTGGAGAGTGTATTTGATTTATTTATTGTTGATGTACTTGTCTATTGTACCTATTTGGATGTATTATGGCATGTTGCCAAAGGATTTATGTATATTATTTCAGAGTGCTTATTACTTGGATTTAGCACGTGAATATGTAAGATTTATTGACATTGAGATTATATTTATAAGATTATCTTTTCTTGAGATATTGTGATTAAGCGGATTAATTGGATCTTTTATCTTTGAAAGTTGTATTTAAGTGGATTATTTACTTCTTATTGATTTTGGTTATTGCGATGTTGTATCTAAGTGGATTATTTACTTCATTTATTTTTGAGTTGGTTTAAATGCTTTTACATGGTTTGTGAGTCTATACACATCACGACATTGACACATCTCCTTATCCTTGTCCTCTGCCACCTAAGCCTTTCATTTTTGATATAGATCCAATTCATCCATTCATAGAACCATAATATACTTTGCTACCATTACCATCTCCCTATTGTTACCTAGTTCATATGACTCACCACCTTATCCTTCCACCACCTATGATGTGGTGAACTTGACTCCATGTCACTTTCCACTTCCTTCATCTATTATGTCTTCACTTTTATATAAGCCACCATATTTTCCATTTAATCCTACTAATACAATAATCCCCCTACCCCACCCCCTAAGCCAAGTGAACTCTTGCTTCATCCATCCCACAAACAATCACCTACATCTACCCCTTTACCACATATTTTGACTAAGCATGAGGAATTTAGCACATGTGATAAGAATGGCATTGATACTTTCGTAGATACAAAATTAGATGCATGTCATGATGAAGAATTGAAGGTGTCTTTTCCTTCTAATAATGATTGTACTTTTCATTATGGAAAATATTCTAGATAGCATGTGAATGACTTATGTTTAGTTGTAGGATGTGAAGTGGGCACAGGGTGTGTGATAGTAGCAATAGGAGATGGAGGTGGAGGACAAATGGTAAACATACTCAAAATCTCATGAAATTGACTAAGCATGCTATCATCTTTAAAGGATATGGAAAATATTCTAGAGAGCATGTGAATGACTTATGTTGTAAGAAACCTATCATGATTTCTTCTTTTCCATATCCTTTAGATGATAGCATGCTTAGTCAGTTTCAAGAGATTCTAAGTATGTTTACCATTTGTCCTCCACCTCCATCTCCCATTGCTACTATCACACACCATGTGCCCACTTCACATCCTACAACTAAACATTTGATACATCCTTCACATATTACACCACCTCCCTCCACTTTGAATTCTACACTTCCATCCTTACAAGAGCCCTTGCCTTCCACTCATTATAGACCACCTCCACCTCCCATTTCTACTATCACACAACCTATGCTCATTTCACATCCTATAGCCAAACCTTTGATAGCTCCTTACACATATGACACATATTCTCCTCCTCATCATGATGTTGCACATTATCCTCAATATGATGTTTATCCACTTACTCCTAATTGGACATATGTCTTTACTAAACCTAAGGAGTTGGAAGTGTAATCAGAGAGCTTCACAGTTCCTCTCATCATCTGACCCCTTCATGGATAGTGTTATAGGGAAGAAAAGGTAGTAGAATCAACTTACTACATTAAACTTTGAGAGGAGGGATGCACAAAAACATTAAAACTACTCTAGACAATTATGGAAAATGTGGAAACACATATACAAAAATATAAACAATGCAAACCATTACATAGTGATTTCAGAGGGAAAACCTTTTGGTTAAAAACACCACACTCCAAAGCATCCCAACCTATTATTCAGTAACAAAAAATAGGTTACAATACACTTGTAGAGAAAGCTTTTACATGAGTATAATCAATAACTTAATTTTGGAGTGATTTTAGTACCATTCCCAGCTTGTAGATTACACCATTCTCAATAATACAAAACTACAACTCCAAGCACTTGTTTATAGGCAAATTACAAACCAAAAACCACAAGTTGTTTACAAAAACTAAGTGCTAAAACCATGTACCCAAATGTAGCACCCAAATTAGCACAAATTCCAATGCCCACCTTTGGAGGAGTCTTTTGGTTATTATTAGAATATGCTCTTATAGTTGTCATAACTTATTACAGCAACCTCCACAAGTTGAGCGCCTAGGTTTGGCATTTACCTTCAATAAAAATATGCTTATGACATGCATCATAATCCATCATAATGCTGACCAAGATTCCAATGTAACTCCCCCTAATTTTACTCTCTTATGCATCATAAGAATCTATCATAAAATATGTCATAGGACCTGACCTTTTTAGGGCGTCCCATATCTCCTTAAGATATTCTATTTAATTACTTCTTAAAACACATCAAGATATCTAACACATGGTACAAAATGATAACATAAAGTGGGACACCTCATTTCCAATATGAGGCCATTTTAATTCAATAAAATATGAAAAATAAATAAATAATTAATTACAATGCTAGGAACTTGCAAAGGTTGAGACACCTTAATTCCCAACAAGTGTCACTCCTTTCATCGTCAATCCTTGCATACCCATATCCTAGTGACATGACCCATTATATTTTGATGCATATAATGGCCACATAGACCCTATCTAACATGTGTAACAATTCTATATCATTTGTTCAACCATCACTATCAACAATCCTATTCTAGCCAAGCACTTCCCTAGAACACTTTACCACGTAGTTCCATAAACTCCTTTGTAGATCTTTCTCATGCCTTCACTCTTCACTTATAATTCAAAATAGAACCCAAGGTTTTCCTTATACAACTAGCACATTGCAAACAAGATCCCATGAAAATTGGTTGGGACTACACTTCTTATTTCTACTCATTATTAGTCCATGTGGAATTTCATCATCTTGATCATGTGCTTCAACCTATATATCTTGAAAATATCCTACCTAATATCCAAGAGAAGTTGATTTTAACTCTTCACGCCTCTTTTTTTGGTTAAATGACTATGGAATCCATTAAAGTTGATTGAAAACTTACAAAGCTCAAAATCACCTCCTCTTGACCCCCTCTTATTGACTCCCCTTGTGAAATTTCTATAGGGGATGCTTCTCTTATCTTGGTAGATAAATTAGAGAAAATAAGTTATACACCACTTGCCACTTCTTTTGAACAACTATTGCCCCTTCTCTTGGACAATAATTTAATCACTCTCCCACATCAAGCATTTCAAAAAAAACCTAAATGAGGTTAATCAATATCTATCTCATGTTCCTACCATCGCATGTTAGGTCATTCTACCAACAAATATCAAGCCTTAAAGAATAAAATCCAAGATCTTATTGATGATGGTTTCATACAAATTTGTCTTGATGATACAACTTCGGCAACTCTTAATAATGAGATAGATTGGTTTGATGACTTGGGAACAATGCATAACTTATCATTCTCCCATGATCCATATAGCAATATTAATCTTGATCCTCATAATGATCTTTCTCCAATTGATTCTCATGATGATACAAACATGGAAAATATCCTTCCCATCACAAAAACTCACTTTAAAAATATTGTTGATGTTCTGCTTATCTCATTTTTTTTAACAAAGAGACATGTGATATTTATAAATCTTCTCCACAAAAGTTGCCGTAAATACCAACAATGAATGAAGACCCATATTTTGTCTCCTAATATACTTCAATTATTGGTTGACCCCATCCATTGTCTTTCCTTGAAATGCATAAAGGATTAGACCAAAATGATTGTTTTTGATAGAAACATCCTTTATTTATGCACCAAGAGCAACCACAACTTTGCCTAATCTAATATTCCACATATACTACTTTGTCCCACATCTTCCATATGCCATCCACCATCCACTTCACACTACACATACATATTTGAGCCTACTCATCTACTTTGCACACCAAAATTTTCCATGACTAATTTTCTAGCCATAATCATATGAACTTTGGACATTTGAACCCTTTACATAATCACCATCCATTAACCATCCAATTGCAACCATATCTCATATGCTAAGAATAATGCATACAACCAAGTCCATAAGCATTATTTCCCCTCTATTTATCTTCATATCCAAAACTCTGTTGCAATTCCTATAACATCATAAGTGGAAAACCCATTCCCTTATTCCTTCCTCACTTATGTAGAGATTGTTCATAAGCATGACAATATTTCAAAATGCTAAAATCATATATCCATAACTTCCTGGTCTAATATTTGATGGTGATCGTTGCATGTTAATGGTTGCATGGGGTTAGACCATGGGGGTGGCATCCAAAAGCAAAACAAAAAGTAGAAAATCAAATTAGAAAGCAAAGCAAATAAAAAACAAGAAGAAAAATCCAAAACATGCAAGCCTGAGAGATGTGCTTCAAAGATATATCAAAGCAACTCAAAGGATCTATATAGTTAAAGCAAATTACTCTACCAATCTTGAGGTTTCCCACTTATCACCTTCCCAATCCATTCCCTAACCCTGTTAGTTGTCCACTATGAGTCATTCTATGATTATCCCCTAATCTAGGATTCTTTATTTGCATTTTCTATTGGTACCCATGACCTAAGAAGTGCACATTGACTGAAGCATATTCCTATACATCCATCTCTCTATCCCCATGTAATTGACTACTCCCACATTTCCCTCAAAATCCAAAGCCCATACGACCAAAACTTCAAACAACTCATGTAAAGCCCTCACTTTACTTCATCCACACTTACCACATTACCTTCCCTTCCATTTTTCAACATGAGTATACAATGAAGACTAAACCAAAGGTTCCTATTCATCTTGTTGCATAAGCCTAGGAAGCCAATTTGAAATCCATTTATCCAAATGTTTGATCCCCAATACATTGAAAGAAATCCTTCACCATTGTTATGTTTTATCTTTATTGAGTTTTTGTTTTCCTTTCCTACCTTTACCATTATGATTGTACTAGCACCCTTTGTCACCTTTTCACTTTTGCTTGTCCACATCCTTGAACCCCATCCCACTACCAGTGGTTGGAGAATGATGATCGACATTTAGTCACTATTACACATACTACTATTATGATAGGTTCCAATAAAGTAACGAGAGGAGGTTTCATTCTTATGTTTCTTATTGTTTGATCATGTGATTTCAAAGCATACTTTTAACACTTTGACATGATTGTGCTCTTGTACCTCTTTGATTATCATTTTGCAAGAATTTCCTAGCATCCCATGGCATCTACTTTGGATCCTATCTTACCTACCATTCAAGTTTACACACATTGGTGTTGGTTTACCTTTAGACTATTCACCTAATTTTCTATTACCTATGTTAGAACCTCACTAACCATGTTATCCTCTTTCTTAGTACCATCATTGATCCAACTTTCGAAATATCTTCATGGTTCATCACTTGGACAAACCTTGGGGGCATGACCACAAAGTCCCCCTTAATACCCAATCATTGATTTATCTATTAATTTCCTAGCAGTTTCCCACATCTTGTGATCTAAACCTCATCATTTCTATATCCATATGATCCATCATCTTTTTGATCCTTACCATTGCTATATCCACATGACCCTTTACCAATTTCCTAGTGGTCCCTTGTATTTCATTATCACGCCCTTTGACTCTTGGGGGCATAAACACCATGTTCCACCTACTCATTGATATATCACATAATCACTTGGTGGAATGAGACACTAGTGTCCCTTTGTTATAATGCATAGGACAACTAAGAGGGGGGGGTGAATCAGTTGTGTATTAAAACCTTAAACCCTCAAAGCAATTCCAAACATCAACTTCTTATTATGCATTAGTAGAATGTAAACATATGGAACATCAATGCAAACACATTCAAACACATAAGAACACCATATTTACGTGGAAAACCCAAGAAGGAAAAAACTACGATGAGGATTAGCTCACATATATATGAATAGCAACACTGAAAACAAATAGGCTTACTACCAAGGGCTCACTGCCTAGAGAAAGGCTCACAACCAAGAGAAAGGCTCACTGCCAAGGGCTCACTGCCTAGAAGAGAGAAGAGAGAAGAAGATTGTTATAGAGAGATTCACTATCTCAAAGCAACAGGAGAAATCCACCACTACCACTCCTTGCCATCTGCAACCTTTGGCTCACTACCTCCAGCAACTTCAGGCACACTGAAATGTAGACACCTTTTGCTCACTGCATTCTGGAGTCATAAGCATTTAAGCTTGCATACAACTCACTACCCTTGATTCACATTCACATCATCTTCTCTACCTTGCTCCACTCAACTTCATCTTGCATTTATACCATCCACAACCAAAAATCATCTCAATTAGGTCGGTCCTAATGAGGTATGTGCACCTCAAACGTGCAACACCAATTAGGTCGAAACTAAAGACCTTTGCGGTGGAAAGAAGTGAAAGTAGACCATGTCAAGGGTTAAGTAGGATTCAAATTTGTATCACCAAGCTGGTCATCACATCCACAATCCATGAGGTACCTCCGCACATAGCGCAAGTAAGCCAGGTCAGCAAAACCTGAGCTAAAGACCACATCCATGCTTCTCCAAGTCCAAAAACATCATGTGGACCAGAGAGACACTCCACAACATTCACACACCTTGCCAAAATACTCACCATCATCAGAATCTTCTACAACACTGCCGCAACCACTTGAAACAAAGGATATCTTCATTATGCACATCAAGACACACTGCTACTAATCATCAACACAAGAGTTGAACTTGCGGAGCACCCCAACACTAGAAACTTCAAGGGAAGGTAGATATAGGCATTATAAGCACATTCCCATATCCATGCAGGACAAGAAACCTCAATGCAGAGAAATGTAGAGCATTCTCATTTCTCCCAGACAACCTTCTTCACAATTAAATACTCTGTCAAATACATCTTCTACTTCCGCGTGATCCAGAACCTGAAACTCTGGATATAACACCTCTAAACACCTCTGATCAATACTTTCAAACTGCACAAGCATATCATCAATTATGGAGAAATGCAGAGCAGAACACTAAACACACCTCTATCACACTGCACACCTTTTTATTCAAATTTTCTCAAAAGCACTTGGAAACCAAGTGAACCATCTGCTGGAGGTTGACATCAATGACAATACCAACAAGTTTCCAACACCCTTGTGATCCTATCGGGGCCATGATCTTGATCTACATCATTATCCATCATCATTTACCTTTGACAACTTTATCCTAAGCATTTAACCTTATGTTTACTATATGCATTCGCTAAGCTCTTTTTCTAGTCAACTTAAGGGGGCACATGCATCCTACATCACTCTCTTTCACTCCTTCATTCATTTGAGCATTATGTTTCTAGTTTCCACCAAATCACTAGATTAGTTTCTAGTTTCTAGTTCCACAGGGCCAGATACCATCTTTAGTTGCAATATGGCTCTTGCTAAATAACCAAATTTCTAGTTTCTAGATCATCATCATTAGCACTTTATCATTGGCCTAGCCTAGCCCTCTTTCATATGTGCCTCCTTGATATCCCTCATCATCATTTCCATCCCTCTAGTTTCCATTTTCCCATTGTCAAGGTATTTATTCCATTTTCTGATGTGGGTCACTGTTGTGCTTCCATCCTCAAATTTTCTTAGGGAGCAAACCTTCATAGATCTCTCCATCCAAAATAGAGAGTTAAATCTTTGTGATGCTTTCAAATTTTCCAATGATAGATCTGTTGTGAGATTGGCTTCCTAGTTTAGACAAGCAATATGTGCTTGGGTTTGTTGGCATTTCCCATTGTGTTTGCATCTCATGTGAGTGTGTTTCCATGTGCATTTGTATGCCTTTAATGTTTGCTTATTTTTGAGTGCCTCACATGTTTGCTTTACTTATGTGTTTCCCTTTCATGTATTTGAGATGTTTACTTTTGTTGGTGTACAATGACTACTATTTTGTGGATGCTTTGCAGGGATACGTACATGTACAAGAATGAAGATCCAAAACTTAGTTGAAGATTGATATCTCTCCTTTGGTATAATGTATCCTTTATATTTCATGATTAATATACTCTAGTTTAGTAGAATTGTTCCCTTACATGTCATAAGTCTACTAAAGTGGGGGCAAAATGTAATATAAAAAAATTGCATACTTTGTAATTTACTTTTGCATGTTTTGGACTCGTTTTAGTTGATTTGTGGCATGTGTGTTTTTGTCCTTTTGTTACCCTATTTTTCAACACCCTTAGCCATTTCCTAGTGTTTTGTATTTCCTAACCCTAATTTTTAATTTTTTTAATTTAATTATATCTTGGTCCTAGATGTCTCCTCCTTGATGATGCAATCATGGATAGAGGGTCCAAATGGAGGATTGCCCAACCATGCAACAAAATGGAACAATATATAATTATACAATGTAAACTCAATGAAATAATGAAATAACAATGTGATCTTTATTAATTTTAGTCATGAATGAAATACAATCTTCCACATGGGCTTCTAACATGCTAGGCTTCAACCGTTCAATATCTTAATACAATGCTAAAAACTCGCTTCACTTCCTTGTTGAGATTTCTTTCTTCAAATGGTTATCAACAATATTTATATAGAATCCTCAAGCCTTACAGATGATCTTAGTTATCCGCAAGGTGGCACAAAGATCAATGCCTCATGAAATGTATGGTCAGACAAACATGTAGATGAATCTCCCAAATTGAATGTTGTGATGATGGATTGATGAATCTTAGTGTGGTTCACAAAGTAAGCACTCCTAGGTCTAATTTACCTTGAAATGTGTTCCTTTGATGCTGCAAACTTTGGAAAGTTGTCACAAGCCATGAATAGTGAAACTAAGTATTAGCCTGTTAAGCCCGATAAAATATTAGAAACCAAATTGTACCTTTGGGAACCTAATTAGAAACTTCTATAAAGTGGATATGGCATTGAAGGATCATTATGGAGCATATTCTCCCAATCATGAGGTGAGATGTGCAACTGCAGTGAAATGCGGTAGGATCTGCGATAACTAGTTATGACTAGAATGTAAATAAAAATCTACAAACAAGACAAATAAGTAAAGAAAATATTTTTGGTTGATGCAAGATTTCTCTTACACCTTGGGATGCTCCTACATTAGACACGTTGGGTTGATAGAAAATTGAGTCCCTCACTTTTTGGTGGCTAGAGGGAAACCAAGACGATCTACTTTGGCCTAAGAAATCCAACTTGAATTTTCCTTAAGCCTTTCTTTCCATCTCTTTAAATATTCCTCATTTTGTTTATTTTGGATGCTTCTTTCAACCTAACTATCCAGGATCTCCTCATTCTTCTTCTTTAGTGGTTGCGGTATCCTATCCCTCACTGGACTTCTACGCCACTTCTTACAACCACAAAATCTTTATATCCTCTTTTATCATTAGCCTTCCTCTCACATTTGTCATTTATCTTCTTCAACTAACTCTTTATCACTGTACACACTTCTTCCACATGTTCTAAAAATTCTTGTGCACAGTTCCTTCTCCTATCCTTAGTCAATATCATCCTCTAAGCTACTTCAATTAGATCTCTATGATGACCTTTGTTCCCATATTTTTCCAATGGTTCTGAAACTTCCTTTTGTGGTATCTTCTTTGTAATTATTGTGGTGTCTAGTAACTTGTAGTGCTACATGCCCTTGAGATTAATGCAAACAATTCATCCCCTACATAAATGCAGATACTAATACAAAACTATCCTTCTATTTCCTTCAATAGGATCAACTTGTGCCTCTTACCATTATTTGATATAGTATAAGTATTAGCTCTCTCATTATGTACAAAATTTCTATCAAATTGCCATAGTCTCCCCAACAACAAATGACATACATCAATTGGGACAACATCACACAAGACTTCTTCATGATATGACCCTATGTTGATCTTTACCAAATATTGTTCTCCTATCAATACCTTATCTCCTTTTTACAACCATCCAATCCTGTATAGTCTAGGGTGTTCTAATCTCCTCAACTTTATCTTAGTAACTAGTTTTTCAAATACTAAATTATCAGTACTACCATTGTCAATGAAAACTTTACAACACTTACCTCCTAATTTTCATACTGTTATGAGCAAGTTCTGTCTTTGTACTAGCTTTTCTTCATTCTCACATATCAACAAATCTCTTCTTGCAACAAGTGACTCCTTTCTTCAATTCATTTTTGGAATTACATGAACCACCAATCTCCTCCTTAGCATGTGTAACACTCACTCTTTCTTCCACCGTCCTACTAGGGTACCCTTGACTTTGGTGACACTCAAAAGCTTAGTGTCTTTCTCCTCATTTAAAATAGGCCCCTATAAAATATATTCCATACCTTCCTATGCCTCTTTAGTACCCATCGACTTTGTCATTGTGGTAAGAATCTCTTTCCTCCTTCTTATAGTAAGAACTACCACCTTCCCTTTCACTATGGTGAGGACTAATACTTCCTTCTTTGTTGCGGTATGGGCTATCTCTCTTAAAATCCTTTAGGTATGGTTCCATATCACCGTATTGAGGTTTGTCATTCTAGGATCTTCCTTCTCTTCTCTTTTGGTGGTTCTTCCTATCTTCAAGTCTCCTATTAAATTTTTTTCTAAGGTTAAATCCAATTGATATGCCTCCTCCACCATTTAGATATTCCACGTGCTCAACTCCTCTTGAATTGATCCCCTCAAACCATTAATGTATCTTGCCAATTTATCTGCTCCATCATGATGTCCTGGTCAAATTGTCAGCCTATAGTACTCCTTGGTATAGTTATTCACAACCATATCCCTTTTCCTCAAGTTATGAAATTGCTTCAACAACTCTAAATGATAATTTTCAAGAATAAACTTAGATTTTAACTTTTGCACCATTCTATTCCATTTTCCAATGCCAGGTTTACCTTTTCTATTCCTTTCCAACTAAACTTCCTTCCACTAGATGGAATCATGACCTTTAAACTTAGTTTTAGCAAATTTTACCCTATGTGGATCAACAATATCTTCATACTCAAATTTCTCTTCTACATCAATGATCTAATATATCAACTCTTTAGGGTTTAAGCTACCAGAACAATTAGGGATATCTACTCCAGTCTTCTTACCAATGCTTGATATGATTCTCAATATCATTTCTTCTTTGTCTTATTCTTCACTTCTACTTTTATCAATAGGGCTTGCTTCTTATTCTTCATCATTCTCCTCCACTCTAGGGTTAGGGTTTCTTTTGCAGTCTTCTTCAAAGGCATCCATTTGGATCTTCATTTCTTTCAACATCTCAAACATCTCCTCCATTATTCCAATAACCTTAATAATACCTTGTCCTCCTCGTGCTAGCATCTTAGATCTAGTTTAAATTGCATCAGGTTGGCAATCTATCCATAATCACCCCTACAATTGCCTCACATTCAATGCTCTATTTACAAGCTTCTTATGAACCTCCCTGGTTCGACAATATGTTTACAACCAATAGATCATCGAAATCTTCTACCCAACACTTTCTTGCTAGAATATACCCTCATTTAATTCCCCTAAAGTAAAAAAGCATAGTACACTTCCTCTTCTTAATTTACCAAACTCATATCATGATTCTTGAATACCAAACTCAATATAAAAGGCTATTTTGACTATCTCTCCTTCCTCAAGATTCTAAACTCACTTTGATACCACTTGATGTAGTCATGGATGGAGGGTCCAAATGGAGGACTCCCCAACCATGTAGAAAATGAAACAACACACAATTACTCAATGAAACAATAAAATAACAATGTGATCTTTATTGATTCTTAGTCCTGAATGAAATACAATCTTCCACAATGGGCTTTCAACATGCTAGGACTCAGTCATTTGATTAAAGGACATACAAATTATAGAATTTAGATGATCTCTCTCTCTCTCTCTCTCTCTCTCTCTCTCTAAATGGTTATCAATAGTATTTATACAACATCCTCAAGCCTTAGAAATGATCTTAGTCAGTTGCAAGGTGACTCAAATCTTAATGCCTCATGAAACATATAGTTAGCCAAACATGTATATGAATCTCCCAAATTGAATGTGGTGATGATGGATCATAAGCACTCTTGGGTCCAATATACCTTGATATGTGTTCCTTTGATGCCTTAAACATGGGAAAGTTGTCGCAATCCATTCACATTGAAATTGAGTGTAAGCCTATTAAGCCAAGTAAAAGATCATAAACTAAATTGTGTCTTTATGGTGGTAAAAAAAATTTGGAAAGTGGATATGAAGGATCATTATGGAACATGTTCTCCCAATGATGAGGTGAGATGTACAACCATGATGAAATGTGATAGGATTTGTGATAATTGATTATGACTAGAATGTAAATAAAAAACCTACAAATAAGTTAAATAGGTAAAGAAAATATTTTTGGTTGATGCAATATTTCTCTTACACCCTAGGATTCTCTTGCATCACCTGATCCCTTGCCCTCACGTTGGCCACTTTTTTAATAATTTGATTAAATAATTAAATGAGACCCTATCCATTGAACCTAGAACCCTAACCATCTTTAACCACTTAAATACTTTATTTAAACCCATATTCATATTTATCTCCATTAACCAAGGTTGGAAAACCTTATCACGATCCTCTCCTAGTAAATTAGGATTTCTACGGTCTCGAGTCAATGCCCACCCCTTGGGCAAATGGGGGTGAAAAATTTCATATTTATCCAATCAAGCTAAAAACTTCACACCTACTTCATTTTTTAATTCCACACATATCCTACTATGTTTTCATCTCAAACTCCCTCCAAAATTTGCTTTTATAAGGCCTCCAAAAGTTGCTTTTATACTAGTTTTGCAAAATTTCAACTTAAAGCAATTATACAAAACTTTATCCCATTGGATGACCATATTTTAGAGTTGAGAAAACATATATAATGAATAATATTTCAATCTATCCAAGTGGGAAGTCTTTACAATGCATCCTCCACTCTCTAGAGCTAAAACAATTAGCTTAAGTAACTATTTTCAGTGTTTTTAATATAGCTAGCCTAGGGTTTAAAGCTAATATGTGCATTTTTATGAGATATGTCATGAAATATTATAGGTCTTCAATGTGTAGAATCTATTAAATTATCCCATTCATCCTCACCATTTTCCATACCATTTTTTGGTCATTTTTCCTTCCCCCACCTCCCCTAGGTCTATTAAAAGCCATAGAAGCCCCTAGGTTCCATTATCCTTCCATTTTGCCACATATATCTAAAAATATTTTTGTGTATTAATAAATTATATTATATTATATTATCAGTCCCATAGTATTTTCCATTATTTTTACCTCTTCAAGTATCCATTTGTTTGAGATTTCCACTTATCTAGCTCACCTTGCCTCCATTGAAACCCCAAGACCTTAAAGCCTCATTTTGTGTTTAGATATTGGTGTTTTTAGTCAAACTATTTTTTTGTATTAGTAAAACAAGTCTTTTTTTAGTCTAAATTAGTCATAATTTAGTTTTTACCACTTTGGTATTTACCCTTTTGCCTTTTTGCCTCTACCCATTTCGTCTATCTTCTATTACAGGCCACCTAGGACCTAGTCTTAGTCTTTTGGCCATAGATTTTACATTTTTGGTATATTTTAGTCAAAAATAGTTGTATTACCTTCCTATCTTAGTCACCTTTCCACCCAATATCCATTTGTATATTTTTGTCTCAATTTATTACCACCAATTTGTCATCCCCCAAGCACCCATTTGCTCTCTTGCCTACACTAGCCAATGTGCCAAAATATAATGTTTGTACTTAGAATGGGAGAAAATTATTTGTATGAGAATATTTTGATATTTTTAGTAGTCATATTTATTAGATGGAACTTTTTTAAAAACCCACATGGGGGTTGACTAAGGTAGAGCCCCCTTTAACCCTTTGTTTTGTAGGTGTTCCCATTTGCAGATCTTGGCTTCTAGGTCAATACAAAAAAATAGGTAAAGAATATAATAAATATCCAATAGGAAAGTGGTCTTAAAATCACATAAAAAAATTCATTATAAATTTTCAAACAATTCTAAGACTTTTCAAAATTTAGGTAATTTTAAGACCTAATAAGGACTTTTTCAAGACTTGCGACTTGTCAAATCTTCGTAAAGCAATCAATGCATGCCTATAAGTTGAGCCTTTATAGAAGATGTATCCATCCAGATCTGTTACATCCCTCCTTAGGTGCACCAATTCTCTATTTTTACCAATTACTATTTTTTAGTGTAGTTTTACATTACATGTTTCCAATTTGAGTGTGCAAGTGTCTAAGAATCATGGATGAGACCCAACTCCTAAATATCAATTATTTAATGGTTTTTACAAGTTATTTAACTAATATTTAACATATTAAAAAAAAACTAAAAAGAACTCTTATTTTTTATCTTTCAAATAGTGCAGGTGCATTTACAACATTATTGGAGTACATGTGGTGATGAACTAGAGCGTGGTGTTGTGTTGGGAGATGCATAGAGGAAGCACAAGTAGCTATAATCAGTCAATATTTTTTCTTTTATATTTCAAGCCACGGGTAGTATTTGGTTGTAGTGTAGGAAGACACACACGTAGTTCAAGAGAAGTAGGTCAATAGCCTTTGACCAAGTGTGAGTGACAATGGCTTATGTGTGATGATCATCCATATAGAGAAGTCATGTTACATGTAATGTGGAATCTTGACATCATGGTATGGTCATTAGATGGTTGTGTGACTATTGGTATTATATGTGGCAATTAAATAGTTAGACAATTGGGATTTCTCATTGGATGGTTTTACAACTATATCTATTTGCTCGTACAAATTTGCCAAGGTTGGATAGTGTCGGATGTGGTTGGATTAGAGTTATCTTGAAGGTGTGAATTTCTAGATAGAGGTTCTATGTTACATTATTCTACATATTGAGACTATGTGTGAAGTAGACCTATTGTACTAGATGTAACTTTCCTTAATAATACAATTATGAATGTCCTTTTCCTAGTGGGTTTTTCCCCGTAAGGGTTTCCCATGTAAATTCATGTCTCATGCGTATCTATGACTTGTGTATTGATTCATGTGCTTCATTTAATGTTTCTTAATTGAATTGTGTAGCAAATACAACTATTATTTATCACACAATCTTAAGGATATCCAATATCCCAGTTTATTGATTAACTATATCAAAGATCAATTCCCAACATTTAGTATCAGAGCACGTTGTCTAAGAAAGGGCCATGTCATTTAGAGTCATATCCTTATGTTTTTTGTTTTGTAACCTCAACTTTTTGTGAAACACTATAGTGAAGATTTGGTGCAATACTATTGAATATCAGGAACACTAAGAGGGGGGTTGAATTAGTGTTCCATAAAATCTTTCATGCACTTTCACTTTTAACCATTTTGCAAAATTAATAAAACAAAAGCACAATATGCAAATGAATAGCAACCACAAAGACATAACACATGGACACCAGGATTTTTATGTGGAAAACCCCAAGGTGGGGAAAAACCACGGAGAGGATTAGCTCTTAATATATATTGCAATCTTTTACAAATGGTGATGTTCAGGCTTGGTCACTCCATAGGCCTAGAACATGCTGGTTCACTGCCATGAAGTACAACTAGGTTTAGCAGGCTCACTGCCTCAACCCTGAACCTAGAAAGATTACAATGAGGGTTGTTAAACCCTAATGGTTGCTTATTGCCAGGCTCACTGCCTTAATGAAGATGGCTCACTGCCAACTACAAGTGAAATTATAGAGGAAATATGAACACTACAAAAGCATCTATCAGTATGTTAGGGTGCAGTCATTTAGCATTTGAATACTGAATCATGAGTCTTCATCATTGCTGATCTTCTATCTCTGGTCTGTTATTGTTATGCTCGCATTGATCACATGACACTTTCTTGCCTCAACCAAAATTCATCGCTCTTATATATCCACATCATGATTTGATCCATAATCAGGTCGGCATCCAAAATATGAAACATGTAAACAAATAGTTGTACTCTATTAGCTTGATCTTGTGAACAACCTACAATGTGGACTCAGACAAATGAGTACAAGTCTTCACATAGGTTGGCCTTAATCATATGAGTAGTTAGATTGATTATCTAGATGCTATATCTTCTCCGCATAAGGATCTAACATACCAGTCGGCCTGTTCTTTAAGAACATACTTGACAATTTCATCTGTCACATCACAACTCACACCACGGACCAAATGGTACCTCACAATTCATATACAATGTTCATTATTGAACACTTGACATACCTCTAAAACCGTGGAGAAAAATACTTCTGCATTTTAAAATGCGGATCATGAAATTGCTGCTCTATCACATAGACATATTGTTGAACTGGAAGTCGATACTGAAGAGCTTGTAGAATATGATCTATTGAACTTCAAAGGCTATAATCCTGGATTTAGGTATTCATGACATGTCTCTTAGTTGCCTCAAAACTGTAGAACAAGATATGCACTTGCGGAGGAATGCGGACCATTTTACTTTGCACTGTACACTGTTCCTATCATACCTCTATTCTTCCAGACTTAGACATTTTCTCCAAATGACTTCCAGAGAAAGTTAGGACTTGATCACTAGAATATAACAACACCAAACAACTATGAACATTATACCTAAGCGGAATTTCTAGGTCTTCATTTGTGGAAGCACACTGATCCACTTACTGTCTCTTACTTTGTTTTTTGCCCATACTTAGTCATTTTTTCCAACCAGACCTGAATTCCAATATGACCTTCTGGAGTAGTGTCTTCTAGTCATGTTGAAGGGGTCCCTGAGCCTTGTTTCCATCAATGACAACATACAAGTCCATACCGGAGCAGTGTCTCTTTCCAACAAATACATGTATAATTGGTTTTAGTGGGAGAATTTTAAGGATCATGCGCAAACACATATCAAGTGTTTTGTTAGATTCAAGGTGAGAACATCAAGATTTGATATTAAGAAGTTCAATGGTTAGAACATTGAGTTATGTATGTTGAAAGTTGAGGACTTCTTAGTTGAGAGAGATTGAAGGGTTGTAACTTCCTCTTCTATTAAACCCATAGGTATGTCTAATGCGGATTAAAGTAAATTAGATAATAAAGCTTAGGAGTATTATTCAATCGTGTATTTCAAATTCTATGTTAATGAATGTATCATAAGAAACTTCTACTTATTCATTATGGAAGAAGATAGGAACCATGCATTAGTCCAAGAGTCTTGTGAACAAACTCTTCTTAAAAAGAAAATTGTAGTCCTTGAAGATGAAAGCTAGAGACTCAACAAATGATCATCTCAATACCTTCAATTTAATTATGAGTTAGTTAGCACCATAAGAGTCAAGATAGAAGAAGATGACAAATGGATTTTAAATTATGTTCCTTACCTAATTCATGGGAAAAATTGATTATGATAATCAGTAGTAATTCTTCTTCACCTAAACTAGAAGAGGTCATTGGGGTCTTGTTAAGTGAAGAGATTAAAACAAAGTCCATGGATGGTTCCTCTAGTGATGCCTTAGTTGTAAGGGGTAGGTATCATGATAGAGGGGGTAAGACAAAAGGTGGTGGAGATAAGAATTTCAAGAAGGACATGTATAATTATCTTGCTAAGTCTAAGGTGAAATGTTGGAATTG
Source organism: Cunninghamia lanceolata (assembly GCA_027924645.1). Taxonomy (NCBI): domain Eukaryota; kingdom Viridiplantae; phylum Streptophyta; class Pinopsida; order Cupressales; family Cupressaceae; genus Cunninghamia; species Cunninghamia lanceolata. The sequence continues at coordinate 2,319,119 of BSBN01001380.1, read as the reverse complement.
TGGCAAGAGAGGTCATATAAAGAAAGAGTGCAATTTCAAGAAGGATGATTTCTCGAATAGATCATCTAATACTAATGAGTATTCTAGTAATTATTTTGTGTCTTCTAAAGTTATTGGTGATGATTCTTGGTTGATTGAATCATATGAATTATACCGCATGACTCCTCATAGGGAGTTGTACTTTGATCACAAAGAGTGTGGAGGATAGGCTTTTCTTGGTGATAACAAGTGTCTACAAATTGTTGGTCTACGAAATGTGAAAGTGTCTTTGATGGATGGGAGAGTGAGGTCATTATTTGATGTTTTACATATATCATTTTTTGGATAGAAATTTAATTTGTCTCTAAGATGATTGCCTCAAGTGTACATGTCCCTTTTGATGAAAAGGGTGCAAGTTGGTTAGATGTAATTTGGTACTTTTCTTAGGTTAAACGTGTTAGGAAAAGGGTGTTGTACACCTTGCACAAGAATGAAATATTTTAATTATGTAAAATAAATATTTATTTGAGGTGCATCTAGGAGATGTGTTTAGCCACATTAAATATTTATTTGGGTCCACTTATAAAGTTGTATTGTAACATTGGTTAGTTATTTTATGTGTGGGAGACATATAATAAATAATTAATATTTAAAAAACTTAGTACCAAAAAGTAAACGATGGGGTCAATGGTTTTGAGACACATGGTTTTTCCAATACCACAAGTTGTATTTGTGTGAGCTTGAGTCTATTAAAGCAAGAACATGGTTAGTGGTTTGGGTTGGTTGGTTGAGTGGGCTTTCGTTGTCTTACGTTTCTCTTGTGAGTGCATATGTGAAGCATGGCATGAGATATGTGGTTACTTTCTTGGACACATGGAGGATGCATTGGAGGAGTTTGATGTTTCATAAATATTCATGAGACGGTAAGTGTATTGTAATGTTTCATTTCTAAATAATACATTAAGTGTGGATGCTTTTGGAGGTTGGGTTTTTCCCTCTTGAGGGTTTTCCCAAAGTATATCTTGTGTTATCTTATGATATGTCTTTTAATCTTTGCATTATGATTATTCTATAAGCTTGTATGCATCATTTTCTCTCATATTGTTACATAAGAAATGGTTTGATCAACCTGCTAATTTCCTAACAAGTGTTATCAGAGCTACATTTATGGTTGAGGGAGGTGTGAGCTCCCTAGTTTTGGTTAACCCTTGTTTGAGTGGATCTGGTGCAAAGTTGAATCTATGACATTGTTGGAAAGATTTGAGACATTTCAAGGTATGAGGGTTTGGTGCAATTTGTAGTTTTGTAGATTAGGGGTTTTGGGGTTTGCAAATTTGTGATGTTTAATGCAGATTTGGGGTTTGAAAAATGTTTGGCAAAAAGGGTTTTTTGGGTGTGCTTCATGGAAGTTACAGAAATGACCTCATGGAAAAATATAGACTATTGGATCTAGGGGGCTTGAGACATGAAAAATGACATAAAATTTGATATATTTTGGCCACTAGAGCTTAGAGCAAAAAAACTACCCCTTGCCCTATTCAACAGTACGACGTACAATCATACTATATAGTTGAAAAAAAAATCCCCTGTGCAGTTTTTCTATATTCTAAAAAAATTATTATTTGGTTTTTTTGATTTGATAAAGTATGGAAAAGAAATTAATAAATCAAAAAAAAAATTAGGTGTGGTACGAGGTCTGCAGACCCTCGTATTGTTGAATCCCGTATGTTAGCCAATACAAGGTTTCAAAGTATGGTTTCAGCTGTATATTGGCCGGTCAGGCTAGCTATAGGCCGATCCCCTTTATGTGCTATTAAAAATCAAAACTAGAACTCAAAAAATATCACACCATATTGGAATGCTTGGTCGGGTTCGATGATATAGTTCAGAATTTAAAAATTTAGAAAGTTAAACAGATTTAAATGATTTTTGGAATCTGCTACTGAAGGTCCACCAGAGTGTTGCCCAAAGCTAGTATGCACACCACCACCACCACCCAATCACTACCACCTACACAGGATGACATCATCAAGCCGCACAAATTGTACGAATAGGGCCCCATTTGGCCCCTTTTTTAGCCCTCGAAGTGCCTTTTCTTCCAAGGGGCATAAATTTCATCGATGGTATCACATTTTTGACTTCTTAATTGGTGTTAGAAAGGTCTCTCTAAGAAATATGCAATGGTATAGGTTTGGTCATTAGATTTTGTTGTTTGTGTCAAATTTTTGTGCCTGAATCTAGGCATTGCTCTGGGATAGTTAAATGGTCATAATTTTTGCATACAGAATTGGATTTTGGATTTTGAACATGTGTTAGAGAGCATTTGTAGCATATTACACAATGGATTAGATGTATTTTATTTTTAATTTGTAGAGAGAGTTTTATACTTGTTTGAGCACTTGTGGGAACTTGAGATTCATGGTATGACTGTATGAGCATTCAAATGAATTTTTAGGCACAAACTTGTGGGAGTGCATGTTTTATGAGACCAACATGATGGTATAGCAAGTTTTTAGATTTGGTGCTTCTCGATACATGTTTGCAAGTGTTTTTAGAGTATGGAATTTGATGGAGACATGTACACATGTTGTCTTCTGGTTTGAGGACATGGTTGATACATGTGTGAGACTAAGAGTTTCAATTCAGTGGGAGTTGAGTACAAGTATAGTGATGGTGATGATTATGGTGTCATGGATATGTAGGTACATTTGAGCATTGGCATGACATGATCATGTATGTAGTTGATAGTTTTGGATTATGATTTTTGATTCATGATTATAGGTGGTGGTGTGGTTCAATTTTAGGAGGTTGTTCTTATCTCCTAGATGCTTGATTAGTTCCTTGACTATGCTTACTCATTTGTGAACTTGTTTGGCAAATCAGATTCAAGGTTGATCTGGTGTTTGAATCTTGAGGTATATAGGTTATCGTCTTTGATATCTCAATTTGCAAGTTACTGATGTGATGATAAGTTTGCATGTTGCATTGGTTTGGGATCTATGAATTATGCAATTTGTGGGTATTCTCAACCCATTGATTGTAGTGGGATGACTTGGATGTGGACTATCTATATCCACAAGATCGATTCAATGTTGATGCAAATTTTGTTAGTTGTCCTTGTCTGTGGTAATTTATGCATTGGTATGTTGCATTGGGATGAGAGAATGGATGACTAGAGTGCCTAGATAGTTAATTATTAGGACTTGTAGCATGTTTATCATGATTTCATGGATATCTTGGTTACACGGTCTAGTGTGATCTTTTGACAGTGATGGTTTATCTTCTTGGCTTGGAGATCTTGGTTCTACAAGTATCCTTTGGTATTGTAGTTGAGTGTGTGTGGACCATGGATGATCTTCAGATTAGGAGATGGTTATCACAATGCCATGGAAAGCTCAGTATCATGGTTCAGTGGGAGATTTGGTAGTGATGTGTATTTTTCACCTAGTGATGGATGATCTTCTACAGTGGTTATGGGTGTCATGGAAAAGATCTTGGATCATGATTATTATTATAGTGAGAGTGCTTTGACATCATGAGTTCTATTGTCAGGATATGGTTATCTTCATGTGATTGGAGATGTTGATCCTTGGTTTAGATGATGTTTGGTATTGTGTCTTAGTGGACTCTCGATTCTAGATTAGAGTGTTGCCATGATACATGTTCTCTTGAGACCAGGATATGTTCATTGGAGCATGTGATCTCCTAGGAGGAGATGTTAGATCATGATGTCATGTTGGGTTCCTGATTCTGTAGATGAAATTTTTTATAGTGGTCTAGTTAGTTCTCTTGGTATTAAGTACATTGGTCATGTGCTTGGGAGTTTCATGATAGTACAGTGTTGCATTTGGAGCTTAGAATGGATTTATTGGTTGTAGGTGCTCATGGATACTTGGGTGAGGCTAGAGTTCTCTTGGGATTAGAGACATTTGTTGAGACAGTTACTCTTTGGAGGTTTTAGTAAGAAGATTGAGGAGCCTTTCACCTAGATATGGACATGAGTTCATTATGGACCTTAGAGGAGATTGTTCTTGTAGAGAGTCACTGTGGCTTGGTGTATCTTGGAGGAGCATTCTCATTCCCCACTCTTAGTCTACTTAGCGGATTATCATTTGAGAGGTATTGCCTATTTTTAAGATGCATTTTTTTATGCTTTGTCTTCTCATGGATATGGATCTTGAGCTATGGTTGTTGGTTTTGGAGGGTTCATTTAAGGAGTGTTTGTCATGTTTATCTCCTTGTGCATATGAGTTTGATTGATGATGTCATTTATGAGGATTTAGGAGATGTTATTAGGCTTATTCCTAATTTTTGGAATGGATATTCGAGTTGGATCTTTTTTGTTAGAGAGGCTTACATCCATATTGGTTATACATGATACATATATTTCATTTGATCTATGAGATTGAATGGTTGTGTGTTGTTGAGGCTTTTCATTTGGAAATGTAAAGGAGATCATACTTTACACAATTTAACATTTTGAGGTGTTGGTAGGACATGGTATGAGATATGATTTACAAATTCTCTCTTTGTTCTATGGATACTTCCTGGATGCTCATGTTCATATGGTAGATTTAGGAGAGTTATGGTGACATGTTGTGAGGGAGTATGTAGTACTTTGTGTTGCAGTGTGGATCATTGTGATTGTTCTTTGTACTAGATGTTTTGATCATTAGTCACACCTTGGTTATGAGTATTGATTGGTATAATTGGTATGCCTTGATCTATTTTTATAGTTGGCATTACCCATGCAGTGGGAGTTCCTGGATATGTATGTTATTCATTGACATGTTTTATACAGGGAACTTGTGATTGTGGTATATGGGTTGGATATGTTGTTGTCATGAGTTTACTGATGTTGTTGATACCTAGGAGGTATGGGTGGTTGGATGCATTAGCATTTGTTGTGGGTTCTATTTCCAGTCATATGGGTTTTTACCTTTGGCAACATCTTGGAGCCTTTTTTATCACTTGGATTTGGTGCTTGTGTTCTTTGAATTTGTGCATCTTCATCTTGGCTTGTTCCTTTTCTTCCATAGGTGGCATGTTGGAGGATCAGAGGAGTTCTTGATTGACATGGTGGTCACCTTGTTTTTATTGTAGGTATCTTGATGGAGCACGAGAGCATGTTGGAGATTCATGTGGTTTCATGGATGGCTATGATGATATATTTCATTGATTGACCCTAATGCAATGTATACAACAAGTGGAAGAATGTTAGGAAAAGGGTGTTGTACACCTTGCACAATAATGAAATATTTTAATTATGTAAAAAAAATATTTATTTGTGGTGCATCTAGGAGATGTGTTTATCTACATTAAATAATTATTTGGGTCCACTTGTAATGTTGTATTGTAATATTGGTTAGTTATTTTGTCTGTGGAAGACTCAGAATAAATAATTAATATTTGGAAAACTTAGTGCCAAAAAGTAAATGATGGGGTCAATGGTTTTGTGCTCTTATGGTTTTGATACACGTGGTTTTTCCAATACCACAAGTTGTATTTGTGTGAGCTTGAGTCTATAAAAGCAAGCACATTGTTAGTGGTTTGGGTTGGTTGGTTGAGTGGGTTGTCATTGTATTGAGTTTCTCTCTTGAGTGCATATGTGAAGCATGGCATGGGATGTGTGGTTACTTGCTTGGACACATGGAGGATGCATTAGAGGAGCTTGTTGTTTCAAAAGTATTCATGCAACTCTATAAGTGTATTGTAATGTTTCATTGCTAAATAATACATTAAGTGTGGATTCTTTTAGAGGATAGGTTTTTCCCTCTCGAGGGTTTTCCCAAGGTATATTATGTGTTATCTTGTGATATGTCTTTTGATATTTGCATTACGATTATTCCGTAAGCTTGTATGCATCATTTTCTCTCATAGGGTTATGTAGGAAATGGTTTGATCAACCTGCTAATTTCCTAACAAGAAGCATCAACCTCGTTTAGATTTGTTAATGTTACTAAACTTGGATGATGATTATTGTTGCATCAATGGTTGGGTTATATTAGAGAAAAAAGGCCTAAAAAATTTGGCACAAGAAAGAATATGGTGGAAGGTATGTCAAATTGTTTTGTTAGTTTTGAATTTTGCTAGTTCATTGTGTGTATGGAAAGCAAAATAAGGTATGGTTTGCTTAAAGACATTTTAGAATAGGGGATGTGTTGGAAGTGATACAAAGTGATGTTTTCAGTCATGTGTATGTACACTCAATTGGTAAGTCTCAGTACTATTTCTCTTTCACTAATGATTATTCTAGACATGCTTGGGTGCATTTTCTTAGGAAAAAGTCTAACGTGTTTCTCAAGTTCAAAGAATTTAAAGCACTTGTAGAAAATTAGACTAGTAAGAATATCAACTCTCTAAGGGATTTAAGGCATATTGCAAGAACACTAGTATTATTAGGCAATAGACAACACCCTATACATCATAATAGAATGGAGTGGCTAAAAGGATGAACAAGACTTTGTTGGATCGAGCTAGAAGACTGTTGAGTAGTTTTCTAGTCTAAGATAGGAGTTTTGGGTTGAGGAGTTAACACTACTTGTTATTTGGAAAATAGGTCTCCTACTTCTAGGATTAAGGAGAAGACACCATATGAAATGTGGTTAGGTAGGAACCCTATTCTAACACATTAAGAGTATAGGTCTCCTAAGGAGAAATGATTCAAGTTGGACTTCAAAGATAAAAAGTGTATTTTCATTGGGTAGGGTGAGAATTTGAAAGGCTAAAAGCTTTGGAATATGGTAACCTAGAAGGTTATCTACTCAAGGTATGTTATATTTAGGGAACTTGGAGGTTTATCCATGAAGGAGTAGCCAATTGAAAAGGAGAGTGGTAAGATGCATTTTAAATACAAACTAGAGCAACATGATGCATCTAGTATTGAATAGTTAAGTAGACATGATAGTTTGGATGGAGAGGAGGAAAACACATCTAGTGCAAACTCTGAAGAAGGACATGATGTAGATGTGGCAAGAAATTATCCATCTGTGACAACTATGATAAGGTCTATGTGGCAACATAAGTTACTTGAAAGGTATAGTCCACTAGACATTTGGTGTGTTTTTTCTCTTACTTGTATTGATGATGAACCAAAGTCTACAGAAGAAGCTTTCTCTTGTAAGGGGAACAAGTCTTGGAGAAATGTCATGAAAGAAGAGATGGTGGCATTATAGTAGAATAAGACTCGGGAGTTTCTTGGTTCACCTGAAGAAAGGAAACTCATTGGTTGCAAGTGGGTGTTCAAGAAGAAGTTTACTGAAGATGGTACATTGGAGAGATACAAGGTGTAATTAGTGGAAAAGGGTTATTCCTAGGTAGAGGGAATAGAGTTTAATGATATTTTCTCTTCTATAGCTAAACTGAACTCCATTAGCATGTTGTTATCTATGGCTGCAACTTTTGATTTTGGAGTGGAGTAAATAGATGTTAAGACAACATTCTTCCATGGGGGTTTAGAGGAGGAAATCTATATGGTTTAGCCTAAAAAATTTAAGGTAAGGGGTAAAGATCATATGGTTTGTAAATAGAAAAGGTCTCTGTGTGGGTTGAAGTAGTCATTGTGTATGTGGTATCAAAATTTTGATTCATATTCATTAGAATTGGGTTTTGCAATGAGTCAAGCTAATCATTATGTATTATAAGCTAGTAGGTGATTAAGTCTTAGTCATTGTTTTATATGTTGATGATATGCTAATCATTAGGAACAATAAGACATTAATTAAATAACTCAAGGCTTTGTTTGAGATGAAAGATCTAGGTGTTACAAGATACATAATTGGTATGGAGATCAATAGAGACAAGCCTAGTAGGAAGTCGTGGTTAAACTAGAGAAATTATCTTTAGATTAATTTACAAAAGTTTGTCATGCGCGATAATAATCCTACAAGTATGCCTTTATTAGTAGGCACTAAGTTGAGTTTGGAACAATGTCTTAAGTCCATAGAGGTTTTGGATGACATGTACAATGTTCCATATGCAAGTGCAATAGGTAACCTTATGTATGCAATGGTCTGTACAAGGCCAGACATTGCTCAAGCAATGGGAGTTCCGAGTAGGTTCATGTCAAAGCTTGGCAAAGGACATGATGAGGGGGTGAATCCCAGAACACACAACAAAACAAATTGCTCATAGAAAATAGGAATGTTCTTTTATTGAACTAAAAACAAATTACATTACAGAAATTGGATCCAAATTAGAGGATGAAATCCTCAACAGGCTACAACACATTACAACTTCTTTTTCTTTGGATTCTGAAGCCTTCTGCCTTCTATAGCTTCAAATCTGCTAGGTTTTTCTATTTTCCCTCCTTTTTCATGACTCACCGCTTTCCCCCTTCTCTAATTCCAAAATATTCTTGAAAAATGGTCATAAATAGCCCTTTTTAGTGTCTTCCAACCAAAATTTTGAAATTCGTAACTCCCTCCAAAAGTAGCCCAACTTCTGGGAGCCATAACTTTTGATTCGAGTGTCTGATTGGCAAACCATTTGATGCATTAGAAATATTGTGAAGAGATCTACACCCTTATAATATGCTTTACCGATTACGCCCATTTTTGGGGCCGTACAGGACCTCTAAGTGCCTCAAAATTGAATTTAAAACTTTTTTTAGGGGTTTTTAAAGCAACAGAAACTTTAATATCTTTCAACCCACACATGATCTTTGGCCAATTCCTTCACTAAAGTTTATATTTTTCAATTCCAAAACTTTTAGTAAAATTTCATTTCCATACGTGCTCAAATGCAAACTTTCTAAAAATTGCAGTTTGTTATTTTAGCAAGTTGGAAATTTTGAAGGTTCCGAATCATTATTCAAGCAAATGGGTATCCATAAATACCAAATTTGAAAAGAACATAAAACAAAATCATGATTTTTTTTGGTGATACAAGATTGCCCTTACACCACTAGATTCTCTTGCATTAGAACATTAGACACAAGTTAAGAGAGTGTAACAAACCTACAAGACAAAATAAATTAAACACACATAAATATGCAAAAATAAGAGAAATAGAATGCCTTTATTATCTTCATAGTGCCACTTCAAGGGGCAACCTCCTAATAGAGAATACAATCCAATTTAAAATATCCAAAATACCTTCCATTTGGGAAGCGTTACAATATATAGAGTCTTTTCAAAGACAACTCCTACCATCCCATGCATGTGGGATAATTAATTTATTCTAACTAACTAGTGGGATGACTTACAAAGCATATGCATTCATTTTTATTTGATATTACCTATGGGTGACTTACAAAGCATATGTTCCCTACCAATACCAACTACCATATAACAGAATGGGGTTCATAGCATTGCCTTCTCCTTTGAAAAGATTTTTTCGTAAATGTTGAGATGAGGAAACTGGGAGAGAATGTTGGCGGGTTCCTATGTGTGGCATAATCAGGTTGCAAACGCTTCCATTAGACTAAGAAATCCTCAATAGCATGATTATGAAGGTACTTGGTGCATTTTTCCAATATAACCTCAAGTTCTAAAATTTGGAGCCCTCCTCATTTAATGTCGAGAGCTTTGTTGGAATGCAAGCAACAGTCCCAATCACTTTCTTGAGATAAGATATGGAAAATTTGGTGGATCTTAGAAGAAGACGGGAGTGCCCTCATATGCCACCTCACCAATGTGTTGGAGCACCTAATAAGGACCATATAATTTGGGACCTGACTTATGACCTCACTTGTCCCATAATGAAAACTATTTGTAGGGCTACAGGCATACAAAAATCCAATTACCAATGTCAAAGGTATGCTCTGTTTGATGTTAATCCACCTACTATTTCATGCAATTTTGGGTCAGTGTCAAATCAGCCTTAAGGAGTTGAGAGATCTCCTCATGTTTTGCTAGGGTATTGTCAACTACTGCAACCTTGGAAGAACTTGAGACATAAGTACATAAGGAGAGTGGGGGAGTACCATAGAGGGACTCATAGGGGGCCATTTTGGAATTGATATGATAAGTGGTATTATACCACCACTTATCTAGAGGTAACCATGTAGCTCTTTGTCCCTATTGCTTAGACATAAAACAACACAAGTAAGTCTCAAGGCATTTTTTAACAATCTCAGTTTGAACATTAGTTTGAGGATGATAAGTCAAACTTATGTTCAAGGTAATACACAAAAATGGGCATATTTGGCCAAGTGATCAACCCCCGCCAAATTGACCTGTTTACCCCTTAATAGTGGAAACCCCATAATGAAATCCAAAGAAATATTAGTTTAAGTCATATCTAGAATAGGAAGTGGCTGCAAAAACCCTAAGGATTTGAGAGTTTCCTATTTATTCCTTTGGCACACATCACATTCATCTACAAAGATATTGACATCCCTCTTAAGGCCCTCCTAGAAGAAATCTTGCTTCACTCGTTTTTAATATGTTTTAATGCTATTTGTTAAGACTTTTACTATGTAAGGGAAGAGGCCCTTTCAAAATTATCTATTTTACCTTTAATTAAAAAAGAAGCCCATTGGCTACAAATGGGTTTTTAAGAAGAAATTTCGAGTAGATGGACTATTGGAGAGGTATAAGGTAAGACTAGTGGAAAAAAGTTACTCTCAAGTTGAGAGAGTTAATTTTAGTGAAAGTTTCTCCTATTACAACACTACCTTATATTAGAGTCCTACTTTCTATTGCTTCTACTTATGATTTAGAAGTAGAGAAAATATATGTTAAAACTATCTTTTTGCATGGGAATCTTGAGGGAGAAATTTATCTAAAATGGCCTAATAGTTTTTTGGTTAAAGGGAAATAAAATATGGTTTGTAGGTTAAAGCAATCATTGCATGGTCTAAAGTAGTCACATCGAATGTGGTATCAAAATTTCAATACTTTTGCATTGGAACTTGGGTTTGTTAGGAGTGATTATGATCATTGTGTTTATTCTAAATTGATTAATGATCAATCAATAATCATTGTACTATATGTTGATGACATGTTGTTCATTGCAAATAGTAAGGGTATGATTAGGGAGCTAAAAAAATAGTTATCCAGTGCCTTTGACATGAAGGATTTAATGACTGCAAAATGCATCTTGGGTATAAAGATAATCAATGATTAGGTTGGCAGAAGGATTTGGCTTAGTTAGAGTAAATATTTTCAAACTATTTTGTTGTGGTTTGCTATGCAGGATTGTAAGCCAATAATTATTCCCTTACCTACTGGTACTAAATTATCCTTGGATCAATGTCCTAAGTGAGATAATAATTTGAATGATATGTACAATGTTCCTTGTGCTAGTGTTGTAGGTAGCCTAATGTATGTTATTGTCAGTATAAGACCAAGCATAGCCCAAGTTAGTGAGAATTCTTAGAAGGTTCATGCCTAACCTTAGTGTAGAGCATTGGAATAATATGAAAAGGGTTATTAGATATTTGTGAGGGACATGATTATTGCATTTGCTATTATGGGAATGATAATGTGGCAAGTTGCTTGATATATAGGACTTTATTTATTTAGATTAGGTTTGTGACATGGACAACATGAGGTCCATGAGTAATTATGTGTTTACTTCAAGTTTGGAGGAACTGCTAGAACTTGGATGAGTAAGATACAATCTACAATTGTGTTGTTCACTATAGAAGAAAAGTACATGCCTGCAACACTGCTTATAAGGAGGTGGTGTGGTTACAAAGATTGTGTTCAACTATTATATTTTAGTGTAGATAGGTCAATATTGGATGTGACAAAGTGCTATCTATTTGACAAAGAACCCAGTGTACTAGGCTCATATGAATCATATTGATGTTCAATATCACTTTTTTGGTGAGATGGTTGAGGGTGATGAGTCATGATACAAAAGGTTGACACTTTGGTAAATGTTGTAGATTATCTCACTAAGCCAATGAACAAGAAGAAATTTATTTGGTGTAGAGAGGGCCTTTCCTCTTCTATCACTTTATTTATTTTTGAGTTTCCATTTATTTCTTTGAAATGTACATGTCAAGTGGGAGAATATTAGGATTAGGCGTGCTATTCACTTTGCAAATCTTAAGTCTTGTAAATTATATTTAATTATGTAGATAAATAATGTATGGTCTCCAAACATCATGGAGTGGGCAAAATGAGATGACCATGTGAGGTTGGAGACATTATTTATTTATTATTTATTCTTTGAGATACTTGGTATGTTGTATAAGAAGGCATTGAATAGGGAGGGTTACATTGAAAAGTTTAAAATTGGGAGTTAAAGAACATCTTCCCATTTGGTGGTTATAATCAATGTATTAATACTATTTGGAGTGCTTATATTTGGGAAAGTAGTTAATGTGACTGTTATGATGAAATTTATGATGCATAAGAGAGGTGTAAGATGTGTACGAGGTGTAAGAGAAGTTACTATTTTGGGTTGCTTGACAATGACAATGGGTGCATTGGAATTTTTCTATGGCTCATAATTTTGGATACCACTTGGTGGTTTCTAATTTTTGGGTTTTCATATATTGGAGTAATCAATAGAGGATTGTAAGCTTCTTTTGTAGGTACTCTTATGATATTGAATTACTATCAATAGGATAAGTTATAGTATTGGTGTACACATTTATATATTTGGTGTTATGGTTGTATTTTTATGTTTGCTTCTCCATTGTTACGTTAATCTTATTGGCTTAATCAAATTAAATATCTATTGTGATAATATTTCCATTGGGTTGTTTACCCTATTTATTTTATAGATATAATAGTGGAAACTTATTATATAATGAAGGAAGGCATGATGCCCCCAAAGTAAGGATGACTCTAGAAGTGTGAATATGACAATGTAGGATCAAATGTATATGCTCATGCCTGCTTTCCTCTTTTTGATAATGGATCATTGAGTGTGTATATGCTCATGGGAGGGAAATTATTTCCTCTTTCTGATGATGGATCATTGAGTGTGCTCTGAAAAGTTAAAGCAAAGCAATACACACATTTAAATCCAAAAGCACTTCTCTACAAACTTTGTGGACTGTGGAAAGCTCATACCTACTATTGTTGTCCTTCATGGGAGGGAAATAGTTTCCTCTTCCTGATGATGTATCATTGAGTGTGATCCAAAATGTTGAAGAAAATAAATACACATAATTAAATCCAAAAAGCACTTCTCTATGAACTCTATGGACTGTGGAAAGCTTGTGCCTACTATTGTATATGTAATGTTGAAAATTGTATACCCTTGCAACTTCACGTTACATTTTTTACTCACTTTGGTGTCCATTCCCTTAGCATGTTTTAGGTCATTTTTAGCCCTTGTCCTAGCCTTTCCCCACCTATAGTGTCATGTTTGTGTTATGTTTTATTCTTTGTATTTATTTACATGTAATTCTATTTAAGTACTTTATTTTCCATGTTCTTCTAAGGTATCTGAAAGCTTCAAGAATTAAAGTCACTTGGATACGAGTGCTACCCGCAGACGTCTGTGATGTGCTAGCATCCCACAACCATCTGCCACCTAGTGACCATTTTTAGTGTTTTTTACCACCTTTCTCTACATGCATAATTTTTTGTAATGCCTCTGTCATGTCTAAACAACTCTTTTGACCTAGATTTCCTCTTCTTCCCTCCAATATTTTCATTTTTGAATCTTCTTGGAAAATCTTGTGAACTTCTTGCATTCTCCATGGTGGTTTCTATCATGCTCTCAACATTCTACAACACGCTTAGTGGTTTTCTTGGCATTCTTCTGCAAACAACAACATTGTTGTGATTCTCCAAGCTTCATGTGATTTGTTTTTGAAGCCTTCTATATCTTAAAGGGGTTTTGGAACTTCTATCTCTAGTTGGGCCTTTGCTTGGGTCTTGTTTTTATCCAAAGTATCATTCATCCCTTTTCTTGGAGGTGATTGAGTTCCTTTCCCCCTCTTTTCTATTTTCTTTGTGTAAAACCCTCTTTGTATAGAAGGCACTTTATGGATTTCTCATTTCCTTCATTTCTATCATACACACTAGTTTTCTTGGATTATGTAGATCATAGCTTAAGCATTCATAGCATTTCTATTATGATTGTTGTTATTTTTCTTAGACACACATAAGATTGAGAGCACACACCAGTTTTTCTCCATTTTTATCATATTGGTTGTCTATGGAGGTTGGAAGACCAACATAGGGGCTTGACTTGAAGCAAGCTCCCAAACAACCCTAACAATTTTCTATTTCTTGCAATTCACATGTTCATGGAGATGACATCCAACCACATGAGAGTTTTGTTGATTTCTTACCTATCTTATCATTTCTTTGTTTCTTTTAAGTAGATATACTAAATATCTTCATTTCAGTTTCTATTATTACCTAGATATCTTCTCGATGCTTTGTTGTTTATTTCTGTGCAGGTTGGACATGGTTCCTAAGGAGAAAGACTAGAATTTTACTTTTTCATGTCATACAAACTACAACATGGCACACAAATGTTCATGCGATGTGTTGGAATCCTAGACAAATAGATTTAAATTCCTATAACAGGTTCCTTTTAACCCTATATTTATAGTTCTACTTCTATTTTGTTAAATCTATAGCTAGAAATTCTATAAATTTAGTTACTTTCAGTTTGCATAGTGTTTTGGATTGCTACAAAATTTAGTTTTTCTCAAGGGTGAAAAACATTAGGTCAACTACTTTAAATCTACTATTATTTTGAGATAGTAGTAGATTAGATTCATCCTAAATGAGCTAGTTGTTCCTAGTGTAGTGTTATTGAGATCATTTGGTAAGGAGAAGCACACTTTTCTTTACCAAATCAAGTTTCATACCCTATATTTTGGTGAACCCGCCGCTCTTTCACACAAACATTTTCTTTTCTATTATGGTTCACCCTACATTTTGGTGAACCCAATCCTCTTCAAAATTTAAACAAAATTTTCATCATTTTATATTGTGTGTTGTGAAGCTTGATTCGGTTTATGACATTCACAATGGAATCCCTTTATTCTCATAATGTTGGTAGAAGAAGCTTCTGAAATATCAAAATTTCTCACTCTTGTGCTTCTACCACCCCTATTAGATTAGCACCTGATTTCACAAATTTTTCATATGACACAACTACAATAACTCTTCCTTCTCTTTCAACTTTCTCAACTCCTCCACTTACAAGTTTTCATGATATGAATGTGGCTTTCAACCATGAGATCACATTAAAAATCACTTCTCACACCCAAGTGCATGACTTAGATCAACACCTGGAAGACTATCAGGCCTTTTTTACTAGTGAGAGAATGTATAATGATGCTACCCTTATTGTTGATGCCCTTCATGCCATGTTAATGAATCACTTCGATGGTCTGATTTCCTACGTGGTATTTCTCACATTATACACAATGATGTTCCACCGTTGTCAACTTACCATGAAGGCACCCAAGACTCCCACTCTAATATCACAAGTCAATAACTCTCCATTTCAATGGATACTTCTAGTTCCCATACATATACATCTTCTCATATGGTCACTAATTCTACACAACATGGTTAGGCAGATGTTAGTTCATCTAGAATGACACAAAACCCCATTAATTAATATGGATTTTCCCCCTTTTGTACCTTTATAGTTCACTTTTTCCAATGGCCACCTTGGAACTGCGTAGCCCTTACCGTCATAGCAAATGACATTACCCTTGTCAAACCCCATCGTTTATGCCACTACTTCCACCAATCTACATACTATAGACCCCACGATCAACCAACTTTTGGAAAATGTGGGGACTCTCTAGCAGCAACTTGCCACACTTTCCACCTCTTCAACACTATGACTTATCCTGTCATATTATCACCGCAATCCCATATCTCTTGGAATTCTTGAACATAGTTCCTTAGCTTTGAGGTTCCCTGATTCAAGAAGTATTTTGGTAAAGGCGAACCATAAGCACATGCATCTACCTTCAAATGCTCTATAATGATTTCATCTTCCAAGTTCAATTATTAACTAAACTATTCTCACGGTCATTGAAAGACATAATGTTGGATTGGTTATGTTCACTATCTGACTACTTTATCTCTTCTTTTGAGTAGTTAGTAAATAAATTCCTACAACATTTCTAGGTGAATATTGGGCCCCATGTCACATTCACTGACCTGGTGCATTATTGGCAAGGTGCTCAGGAAAAAGTAACTCACTTCATCTTTTGGTATCGATCTTTATTTTCTCAAATTCCATATGCCTTACTTGATTTAGATGTGTAATAAATTTTCATTGGAAACCTGCAGCCTAGATTAGTGATAAGATTCTCCTAATGAAATATCATTCATTTTCTCATCTTTGTATAGCCTTATGAGACTACCAATAGATGATAATCCAGTTCAAAATACCTACCTCATAGGTGTTGGGATAAGTTGTCATTAACTTTGCAATCCTAGCCATTTTCATGTGTCTCCAAAGTTCTTGGAAAGTGTTCTCCAACACATAAGGACTTGAGATAAAATATTATTTAATTATATCACTTGAACATGTTGTAGTTATCTCCTATGAGGTAGGACCTAATTTGGGTACCCACTTTGGAAGTGGAGCCCATGGAGACTTTGTGTTGACTTTTTGAAGTCTATGTTATCTTGGTGATACTTTCTATGAGGTGGGACCTATCTTGGGTGCCCACTTTGAGGAGATTCCAATGTAGACTTGGAGTTTGATTTTTTGTTTGCATGAGTGGATAATGTTGATATCCTTTGCATGAATATGATGTGGGAGTTATTAGTGGAGTTAGAGATGCATGATACTTGCATGTTGATTGCATGAGCTTGTATGAGCTTGCATGGACTTGCATGTTGTTGCATATCACTTGTATGAACTTGCATGTTGTTGCATGTTTCTTGCATGGACTTGCATGTTACTTGCATGTTGTTGCACATGTGAATTGCATGTACTTGCATGTTGTTGCATGTTAGTTGCATGTACTTATATGGTGTTGCATGTGTCTTACATGTCATTCTAACTTAGGTTCAGTTTTGCATGACTCTTGCATGATGCTACAGGTTGTTGCTTGACTCTTGCATGATTCAAACAAGTTGTTATAGATTCAGATTGTGGACATCAATTATGCATGTTGTTTGCATGACATTGGTGTGTGTTAGAGCACTTCAATTAACTGAAATAGATTGGGACAACTTGGGTGCCCATCTTAAAACTTTCAGTTGTGCTTTTTTATTGTGACATAACACTTTAGTTGACTAAGTTTGAATGGGACTACTTGGCCGCCCATGTTTGAGACTTGCAGTTAACATGGTGATTTCTACTATGCAACCTTGGAGTTCACTATATTAGGTGCTTGGTTTTTGCATGAGGATTTGTCTTATGTTATTGGATATAGTTTAATGTATTTTGAGATCCATGGCTTCTATATAATGATGCCTTGAATTGGTAGAATTAATGACAGGTTTTTGAAGTTGAAGGAGTAAAGAAGTGCTGCTAGAATTCAGAGAGGATTCAATATTAAATATAAACTTGATTATAAGATTTAATACAAGCATAACATCTCTTTGGGTGTGGAGTCTTTTCCTGTAAGGGTTTCTCCACGTAAATTTTGTGTCCACTTCTTTGATGTTTTTTCCTTCTCTACTACATTGGATGAATGTTCTAATTACTTACACATAAAATTGAAACTCATTAATCTAATTTTTAGATTTGAACACACATAATTAAAGTTTTATAGCAGTAGTTTCACCTTGATTTTCAACAATAGGCTCCTGCTATGTCATTCGAGCCTTCATCTTCTTCATTCAACAATTAAAAAAAGAACAAGAACTTCTTCAAAAACAACACAAACAATTTTCAACAATACAAATGCCAAGACACCCTCATCTGTTGCCGTAGCCCTCTCTTCATCAAAGTAGCAGAGGAACATACAATTCACTCATTTGTCTAAGTCTCTCTATTCAATTTTGCAGCAACTCGTAAATAACAATTTATTGCAGTTACCACCTATTCATCCTCTAGATACAAATAAATCTTTGTCGCCTTCTTATGACATGAAGGCCTTTTGTCAATTTCATAGAGTTCCTGGAAATGACACAAAATAATGTTTGCATCTGAAGCATATCATCCAAGACCTCATTGATTCCAATGTGATACAGGTCTCTAGTGTTAATGATAGAGGTAATAAATCTATCACACCACCCAATAAAAATTTGTAGATTTACACAAACCCTCTTCCATTTCACTCCTCAAATTTCATTGACCTCGCTTCTGCTTCACCGATGCTAGAAACTGACACTGATCAGTCTGTTTCTCCCTTCTAAAAAATGATAAGAATGGTCGATGCCTGCCCCTAAATCCCTCGAGAGCAACTTGTTCTCAAGCCTATCATTTCTTTCTCCTCTACCGATGTGCCTATGGGCATATATGATGAACCTCTATACATTTTAGCTCAGGTTAGTGGAAAACCTATTTAGGGTGTCCTCATTGACCCTGTCAACATGATAAATGTAGTCATAGAGGAGTTTCTAAATGTACACGAGTTGTATAAAGATCAGTATGACAAGTCAAAAGTCTTTATATGGACACACAATGGTCTCTCTAAGCCTACTCTAGGTTCTTTCACCCTTTCTATCTAGGTGGGACCCAAAATCCTGGATGTGTTATTCTCTATGATCCCCACCTCGGATTGCTTCCGATTGAAGTTAGATCACCTATTGCTCACTTTTATGCAGGTGGCCCCCTTGATTGTTCATAAGTGCCTAAATTTCTTGCATACCAAAGTAGTGCATACAATCTACGATAGTGGATTCCACCCTCTCTTTATGCACGACAACTTCTCATTAGATTAATTCTAGCCAATCTCAATTGAGCCTCCATGTGGGCACCTCCCCATATAGTTCCTCCTTTTGAGCCTTAGCCTCCCCCTTTTAAGCCTGATCTTCTCCCTTCCTTGTCCCCTTAGTCTCCCTAGTTAGACCTAGATGAACAGAACCCCAAAAGGGTTCAAGTTTTCTTGGCCCCATCTATTGGCGATCCCATTATCCCTCTCATTCCAGATCAACCTCCCTTTTTAGAGCCCCTTGATCTTCCTAACATCACTATTATTTCTAGCACCACCCTCTCATTGCTCATCCCATTCCAACGCACTTTCCACGGATCTTTATAGATATACTTTGCCTTGCCACCATTGATATCAGCATTCCATGCCCTCCACCAAAGTGTAAACTTGAGCATTATCTAAAACTACCTTTTTCTAAACCTAAATGTAACCCTCCATCACCACCCACTCTCATCCCTTCTTCATCATTTCTTCCTATTGTGGAGGAGCTTCCTCTACCTGTGGCTCTCACTACACACACTCCTACTGACAATAGTGAGAAATTACACCTTGTTAATATTTAGATAGTGATTCACATAACTCCTCTCCTAAGAAGTGCATGTTTGAATCCTTCACTGATATACCATCACTCTCTTCAATCTTCACAAGATTGTTGACCATAGTCCCTACAAGTGCCCAAGAGGATGCTACTCCCATAGATGATCATCTACATCTTGTTGCATATGATTCTCCTAGTATCATTCTTAATGTGGTCCCTCTGTTAGCATATCCTCCTTCCCTCTATGATCAAGATTGATACTCAGATGACATAATGGAGCCTGATACATGAGAGTAGTACCTTCATTCCATGTGTATATATGTGTTTGCTTGCATGCCTTGTTTTCCTCCTATTATTGTTTGTATGTATCCATTAGTTCCTCTTGGAGGACCCATGCTACCCTTGTTGGTACATTGATAGAGGGGGAAAAAAATGTTGTCTCATTCTTCTATATGTTGTACACTTTATTTTTTCAACATTTTGGGGATGATGCAAAGCATTGGAAGATTTAGCTTCCTTCTATGTTGACTATTTTTTTTTTTAATTTAATTTAATTTAATTTCATGTAACATTCTTCCTTTGTGTTCATAGTTCTATATGCTTGAAGGATGATGATGATTCCATCCTTGTCCCTTGATGATTTTTGACTCCTCTATATTTATATTGACCCCAAGCATGTAGATCTCTTTATTTTTATTACAATGTTGCTTGGTTTCTATATGGCACATCTTTGCTTTGTTTGTTCTCATTCCATGTTTACACAAGCTTTTCATGCT
Organism: Cunninghamia lanceolata; assembly: GCA_027924645.1. NCBI lineage: Eukaryota > Viridiplantae > Streptophyta > Pinopsida > Cupressales > Cupressaceae > Cunninghamia > Cunninghamia lanceolata. Next base: position 2,299,102 of record BSBN01001380.1, on the reverse strand, counting down.
GGCAACATCATTTTTTGTTCCTCTCCTATGGGGCACCTCTTTCTTCAAGGTGACTTTGGGAACATATCTTCTCATATATGTCTCCTAAAGTTCTTTCACCTTCTCCCCTTTCTACCTTAAAAGCAATTGCATGCTATTGGTTTATGCAATTATTTTAAGGGGAGGCATACTATGTGCTTTCACATTTGCACATACCACATTGATGATACACACCTTGTTGCATTAGTAGCTTGTGGTCCCAAGCATATGCATTTGCTTGGACTGACTACCCTTATTAGGATTACCTAGCCTTACTAGTCCAGGTAACCCATGTTATTGTATTGGTATGCAAGCCACCTAGCGACACAATGCTAGACAGTTGTGCTCCATTTTTAGGTACTTTGATACTTTTGTGAGTCACCTAGAAATGTAGTTTTCTAGTACTTGTGATTTAGAAAAGTATTATATGGTTCTTAGCCCTTGCAATGTGCTAGCCCTAGAACCATACGTGGCATCCTTATAGCAGCACAACATTGGAAATTCCTTCTTTGTCTTCTTTCTCTCCCTTCTTGTATGTCCTTTGTGTGTGCTCGTTCATGTTTCCTCTTATGTTTGTATTTAGTGTGTATTAGATTATATGATTTGCTAACATTTTTGTTTTGTAGATTATATTTGATCTAATCCTCTTCTTTTGTAGGTTTCATATATTTTGTTCTAACATTGCCTTTTGTGCAAGTTTTCAATGTCTAATAGTATGGTTTTGTAGGTTTGTAGCCTAGGGGCATGATTCCTCTGCTCAAAGAACTCTCTGTGGCTTGTACAGTATCCTTTTTGGGTAACTTTTGTGATGTTATTTCTTTTATGTATTTTAGCATAGCATATCACTTAGGGTCATAAGCCCGTTAAAGTGAGGGTAAAATATAATGTCAAAAATTGCATACCCTTGCAATTTCATGCTACATTTTTCTCACTTTGGTGGCCATTCCCTTAGCATGTTTTAGGTTCATTTTTAGTCCTTGTCATAGCCTTTTTCCACCCACAGTGTTGTGTTTGTGTTATGCTTTATCCTTTATATTTATTTTCATGTAAGCCTATTTAAGCATTTTATTCTCCATGTTGTCCTAAGGTATTTGAAAGCTTTAGGAATATAAGTCACTTGGATGTAAGTGCTACATGCAAATGTTCACGTGACATGCTAGCGTCTTATGACCGTCTACTGCCCAATGACTATTTTTGAGAATTTTTTGCCACCTTTATCTACATGCATGATTTTTCATAATTCCTCTATCACATCTGAATGACTCTTTTGACCTGACTTTGCTCTTCTTCCCTCCAGTCTTTCCATTTTTTATTCTTCTTAGAAAATCTTGTGAACCTTTCGCATTCTCCATGGTGGTTTCTCTCACACTCTCATCATTCTATAGCACTCTTGGTGGTTTTATTGGCATCCTTATGCAAATAGTGACATTATTGTGATTCTCCAAGCTTCATGTGATTTGCTTTCGAAGCCTTTGATATATTCGTAGGGTTTTGGAACTGCTATCTCTGGTCGAGCCTTTGCTTGGGTCTTATTTTTGGTTATGTAGTATTCATCCCTTTTCTCGGAGGTGATTTAGTTCTTTTCCCTCTCTCTTTTCCATTTTCTTAGTGTAAAAACCTCTTTGCATAGAAGGCACTTTGTTGGTTTCTCATTTCCTTCATTTCTATTGTGATTGTTGTTCTTTTTCTTAAACACACATAAGATTGAGAGCACACACTAGTTTTTCTCCATTTTTATCATATTGGTTGTCCATGGAGGTCAGAAGACCAACATAGGGCCTTGACCTAGAGGCAATCTCCCAAAAAACCCTAACAATTGTTTGTTTCTTACAGCTCACAAGATTTTCGTGGAGAAGACATACAACCACACAAGGGTTTTGTTGATTTCTTCTCTATCTTGTCATTTCGTTGTTTCTTTTAAGTAGATAGATTAATTATTTTCATTTCAGTTTCTATTATTACCTAGATATCTTCTTGGTGCTCTATTATTTTTTCCATGAGGGTTGGACATGGTTCCTAAGGAGAAAGATTACAATTTTACTTTTTCGTGCCATATATATATACTACAAAACTATGCACAAATATCCAAGTGATGCGCTGACATCTTAGGCAGTCAACTTTAAATTCCTATAACAAGTTCCTCTAACTCTGTATTTATAGTCCTACTTCTATTTTATTAAATCTATAGTTAGAACGTTTATAAATTCAATTACTTTCAATTTGCATAATGCTTTAGCTTGCTAGAAAACTTAGTTTTTCTCAAGGGTGAAGCACATTAGGTCATCTAGTTTAAATTTGATCTTCTATTAAGATAGTAGTAGATTATATTCATCCTAATTGAGCTAGTTGTTCCTAGTGTAGTGTTACTGAGATTATTTGGTAAGGAGAAGCACATTTTTCTTTACCAAATTGAATTTCATACCCTACAATTTGATGTATCAATTTAAGGTCAATTTATTGGCTCTAATTGGCACGATGAAAGGCTACAAAAGCGTGGGCATAGGCATAGGATATAAAACAAGAAGCAATATGTTAAAGGGAAAAGGATATGAAAGTAAAGGCAAGTGGGCAACCCAAGTGAAAAATAAAAGTAAAAGACAATGGTAAATAAAACATAGGAACAAAAAAGGTGTAAACAAGAATAGGAGAAAATATGTCAAGAAAGGAAAGTGGAAACCAAAATGAATTCCCAAGTGGGGAATATAAGCATGAAACCAAAGATAGAAGGCAAAACAAGTGCGTAAAGCACAACAAACAAGGTGTAATAAAAAGACCAAAATGTAAGAATACACAAAGTAAATGGTAGAATAGGCAAGGGAGATCACAACATACATGATATAATAAAAAAGGCCCAAATAAAAATGAAACAAAGAACAAGGAAGAAGTGAGTTGAATGATATAAGACATCTTCAAATTCACTTGTGTCAACATGCACCACTAAAGGTGTCTTTGTGACATCCACATGCTAACTAGGAACATGGACACATAAACATATATCCAATAAAAGGAAAGCAAAAACATTAAATATGTTGAGCAATGATAAGGATATCTAAATAATGAAGTCATGACTCATGTTAGCTAGTTTCTCTTTTATGTCATGTGTAACCTCAATATAGAGTGTGTTATGGTGAACAAGACTAACATCTTGACATAGATTATTTGTTTTCCCTTGATTTAACTTCCCTTTGTCTATAAATTCTTGAGATTTATGTCAAGCACTACCTCTATGTTTAGAATATCCACATGTGTTAGGACTAGGCATGCCATTCACCTTGCAAGTCCTAAGTCTTATAATTATAATTTAATTATGGAGATGATAAATAATGTCTAGTCTTCAAACATCATGGAGTGGATTATGGGACCAAGTTGGATGCCCATGTGTGAGGGAGGGGATTTATTTATTATTTATTTATTCTCTAGAATACTAGGGATTATGTATAAAAAGATATCTAATAAGGAAGTTATAAATAATTAGTTAAGATTACAAGTTGTAATCAGATATTTCATAGTTGGTGCTATGACAAAGCCATCAATGCCCTCATGGAGTACCTATGTTAGAAATAGAAGGTGAACAACTATAAAATGGAAATCTAATTTCAACTGTAAATCTGATTATTTAGTGTATACCAATGGAGATAACATGAAAGAGAAAACAAATCAGCAACACATGCAAAAGATAGAACAAAAGAGCCAACACATAACATCATGATTACACAGAGAAACACTTTCGGGAAAAAACTCCACACAGAAGAGAGGACAAGTCTATATTATCTTTGAAATAGATTACAATACATCAACTCCCAATCTCCTCAAGTGCCTTCAATCTGACAACAACTGTGAACAAAACAAAACTCATACAAACTTCACTTCCAAGCACCAAATATATAGAAAATGAGCAACCACTAAATGTGGCATCCAAATTGGAAAAAATCCAATGCCCTATCATGTGATTCCTTTGCGCACACCCAAAATAGCCTCTTGCAGATTCTCTTACAGTTGTCATAAGGCATCTTTCTTGCATGGGCGTCTAGGGATAAGAATAGGCAGTTGCATGTAATAATTGTTGTCATAAACCATCATAGAATCTCTTACATCTTATGACAGGTGTAAGATGTCATAGATATTCCTTATAACTTATGACGAATGTCATAACACCATAAAAATAGGAAAATCCTCAAGACAATGCCTAGATTCTCCCAATTCACCTTTTACCATGACCATGATGCTTTGACAAGTAAATGTAACTTTGTAACAACCTGTCGGTAACATAGTTACTTACTGTTGCTAGTAATAATTATTTATCGTACCAGTAAATATGTTTTAACCGTTGTTGGTGAAACTCTACATCCCTTATGGGTGAATTACAAACAATAATAGGAATAAATAATACGAGGATTTACAAGGTTGGTGGCACCTTAATCCCAACAACCTAGAGTTGGGATTTGGGGAAAATTGATTGTTATGACCAAATCTATGGCATCTATGATGCATAAGGGGTGTGTAAAAGGTGTAAGAGGATTTACATACTATTCTAAGATGTTTGACCATGACCATAGGGGTGTTGGATTTTTTCCATGGCTCATGGTTTGACTCATGGTTTGGATGCCACTTGATGGTTTCTTGTTTCTGATTTTACTATATATTGGAGGCATGAGATAGTAGACTCTATTGTTCTTTGAATGTATTCTTATGCAGTTGGTCTACTATTAGAGGGATAAGTGGATTATATTATTGTACTTCATCTTTTGAGAATAATATAAGCTTGGGTCTCTTTGGAGTGGAGTTTTTTTCCTGCAAGGGTTTCTTTATGTATATTTGGTGTAATGGTTTGTATTTTATAAGTTTTTAAATTTGTTATATTACTTCTCCACTATTTTATTGATATAGCTTAATCACATTGAGTTAGATTAAACTCTATATTGTTCATTATTTCAATTGTGTCATTTACTCTATTTTTCAACATTTGGTATCAGAACTTTGGCTAGATTGTAGAAAGGGATGCCTTTCTTGTAGTGTTAGGTTTTTTGTGGTTGCAATGGGAGTATTATTTTAGCAGTTTTATAGATATAAGTGTGGTTAGAGAAGTTATGGCAAGCAAATCACGAATGGATATTGAAAAGTTCAATGGCTCTAGATATGGGTTGTGGAAACTAAAAATGGAAGATCACTTAGAGGAGAGAGATCAATGGAGAGATGTGACATAAAAGGCAAAGCTTGTGGATATGTTTGTTGCAAATTGGACAAAGATGGACAAAAAGGATTGAGGGACAATACAACTATGTCTCTTTGATTTAGTCCTTCTGAATGTTTCTAAGGAGACTACTGCACATAGTCTATAGAGAAGGATTGGTGAGATTTATCAAAAAATCTAGTAAACAACCTTTATTTAAAAATAAAATTATATTCCTTAAAATGAAGGAAGGAGACTTTGTAGCCAAGCATTTAAATGTATATAATCTTATTTTGAGTCAGCTAGGAAGCACTGATGTTAAGTTAGACGAGGATGATAAATGTATTTCACTATTATGTTTTTTATCTAAATCCTAGGAGAATCTACTAGTTGCAACTAATGGTGGTACTGCATAGCCTAAGATGGATGGTCTTGTTGCTACTTTGATCAATGTAGAAATGAGACAAAAATCCATGGGCGAGAATTCCAAGGATGTACTACAAGTATAGGATTGACCCAAGGAAAATGGTGGTAAGAAAAAAGGGGAGAAGGAGAGGTCTAAGTCAAAAGGATGTTCTAAAACCCATAACAAGGGTAGAGTAAAATGTTGGCTTTGTGGTAAAGGGGAACATATAAAGAATGAATCTATAAATAAGAAACATTTTGAAGATTCCTCTAACGATAATCCTCTGATGATGAAAATAATGCTTTGATTATTTGTGCCAACATTGCTAGTGATGACTCATGTCTTGTTGATTTAGGTGCCTTATATCACATGGCTCCTCACAAGGAGCAATTTTATTCATACATAACATATGATCTAGTGGTGAGGTATTCCTTGGTGACAACCATTCACATTGGATTGTTCGCAAACATAAAGTAAAACTTGCGTTCCGTGATGGGAGAGTTATATCTCTTGTAGACACCCTAAAATGACCATGTCGTCAAATCACTTGCATTTCATAATCTATCTAATCACCTGCATTTCACACATTAATTAAATAATCTAATTATTTAATTAATTTCACCAAATTCTTCTAAATCACAAAATTGCAACATTAATTAAATAAATCCTCTTTATTTAATTAATTAAATCAAATTCCACTATTATTCTTCCACAATTAAATAATTTTAATTATTTAATCAAATCATTATCCTTCTCCAAAATTCAATTCCACATTAATTAAATTAATTATTTAATTAATTCAACAAATTCCTTCTTATCTACAATTAAATAATTTACATTATTTAATTAAATCAAACTGTTCTTCCAAAATCATGCACAACAATTAAATAAATTTATTTATTTAATTTACTTTCTAAATCTTCTAAATTAAATAATTCTAATTATTTAATCATTTCTTCCAAAATATCTTCTCTAAATTTAAATAAATCAATTATTTATTTAAGTTACTTTTTCTTCTAAATTTGAGTTATCTCTAATATAACTCAAGTTTTCTATATTTAATAAAGCTAAATATCTTCTTTTCTCATGCAAATCTCTTCTTCTTGTTTTAAATCACTTAACTGATTGTTTTATTCTTTTAATTGATTTATCTCTTCAGTTAACTTATTCTTCTATTCTTGATAACTCCTCTCGTGCAAAAGAAAGCAAGACACATGTCTTCTTCTCATTCATTGCACGTTCCTCAACTTATCTCCTCCGTTGATTCTTCTGAATTATCTGGACCGTTGATCGATCTTCCTTGAAACCTATATAAACCCCCCTCATCTCCTTCATACTCTCTCTCTTCGATCGTATTCTTAGGCATACTTAACAGAGCTTTGAGCATACAAAACGCATCGATTGAGCACTCTTACGATCTTTTGACATTGATCTCTTGAGCACACTACTTGCTTGTTGCAGCTATGGTTTCGCAACTTCATTGAACAATCCACATTCAATCCAAAGGAAACAATACAGATTTCGGTAAAAGTCTTTATTTAATTGATTATTTGTCATGGCTTTTATTTAAATTTATTTTCTTTATGTTATTGGGTTTTTTGATTTAATTAGTTTGATTTAATCAAATTTTCCTCATACACATTCTGGCACGCCCGGTGGGACCCACTAATCCCTTTGTTTCTTTGAGAAATTATTTTTTTTGAAGTCACAGTACGGCACAGCGCAAACGATATTGCACAGCGCTCCTGGCAGTATCTCAGAGCGCTCTTGGAGGCACAGTTCAGCGCCCTCGGGGGCACTACAGCGCTTCTGGCAAAACAGAGCGGCGCTTTTGGAACCACAGAACAACGCGGCTGGTAGCATCGTTCGGTGCTTTTGGCTAAATTAAGTCTTCACTGCATTCAGGGTTTTTGCAAGGTTTTTCTCATTTCATATATGTGGATTTGTTTGACAAGCTGTTGTATTTATCTTTCAAACCTGCTTTTGATACATCCTAAGCTGATTTATTTAGGGGTATCTTCGATAGTGGCGTTAATCTATTGTGTTGTTGCACTTTCTGAGTTTTCTGGATTTCACGATTCAGATCTATCAGATATTATTGCCCAGAACAGTAGATCAACCATGAAATCCCATTTTGATCTGATTCTTTTGACAAAAGCTAATCTTTTTATGATCTGAGACCGTGCGGTGCATTCGGCATAACAGTATCACGCTTTCGGATACAAAGTACAGCGCTTCTAGTTATTTTTCAGCACTTCTGGTAGTATCGTGCAGCGCTTTCGGTATACATGACATCGCTTTTGGCATAACAATATCGCGCTTCTGGCTGCACAATATAGTGTTTCTGGTTATTTGTCAGCATTTTTGGTAATATTCTGAGGCGCTTCTGGTCTGTGATACAGCGCTTTTGGTCAAAGTTGATTTATTTTTGCTAACTTTTGAGTTTGTGTGGAACTAACTCACTTGTTGCAGCTTCTTATTACTCACACAGAGCAAATAGGGGTTTTAACATGTTGCAGGACGAGCATTGAAGAACTTTTGATTTATCTCACTAAGTCTTAGAAACACAATGCATGCTTAAAAGGATAATTGAACAAATCTTTTTTTACAAATCTAAGTCTTAGGAACATACTGCTTTTCTTAAGGGACAATGGACATGTATGAACAAACACCTCAATTTTCTAAAGGACAATGGACATGAATGCCAAACACTTCAATTTCATAAGGGACAATTGACAACTACAAACGTGTGTGTGCCTAGTTTAGTTGCAGCTTATTTTTCTTATAACGGGACAATTGAACCTTTGTTTGACATGCTTGCTCTTACTTTTCCGTACTTCCTTTAGAAGGGCCTACTTTTGGATTGCGCTTCATCCAAAAGGGATGACCCTAAGTGGAGTTTTCCTTTGAACCACTATATAAGAGGGATAAGGCGAAAGCCAAGTCCTAACCGACGTCAACCTTACCTTGTGGTGCCAAACTGAAAAGAGGTGTACTAGCTCTTTGTGGAAATAATTTTCACATTGAGCGAAGTGTTTGATACTCTTAGTAGGATTGGTTAAAGCTTTTAGTAGCTTTTCGCATTGCTCGTAAGGCGTTGGTCCCTCAAAGTCACTAAGAACCATTTTAGATAGAGACTACCTGACCTACCTCCGAACATTGCGGTAATCATCAGTGCAAGGGGAATCGATTTAAGCCCTTAAGATACTCACCATTGGCTCCCTTGAGAAGAGATAGTATTCCCTTGGACATAAAGCTCTTGTGACCTACTTGAGCTTTCCAAGGGGAGGGTGAGATATCCCTACCTATCGTCTCTCGCAAAGATACTAAATATCTGACACCTTTATGGAATGATATTTTTATCGACGGAGTATTAAGCTGTGAGCTGATCTACTGTAATGAAACCTTGTCTCTAGGGATAAAAAGTGCTTGTTATTGATTGCAATTGTCTTATACCTGTGGAAATATTGGGCTTGTTTGGAGCCTTGAACATACACTATCTGTTGTGTCAGTCCCTTGTTTGTGCCAACATTGTTTGCTGTGTTTTCTCTTGCCAAACAAATCCAATCAGAAACAGAAACAATCCATCAAAATTTTGCCTTTTTGAAACATTAGACACTACTTCAGCGCCCCTGGTATTACAGCAGCTCGCCTTTTGGTAGTACAGTAGATTGCCTTTGGCAAAGCAGTAACTCGCCTATGGTAAAACTCTACTTCAGCGCCCTTGGTATAACAGTAGCTCGCTTTTGGTCACTGTAGCCCGCCTTTGGCATAGCAGTATCTCGCTTCTGGTAGCTCAGTCCATCACCTTTGGCATCACAGTAGCACGCTTTTGGTTGCACAGTCCTGCACCTCTGGTCAAATAGTATAGCACTTTTGGTCCAGTACTTTGTGCATCAGAGTTTGTCCATTTCTCAAAGCACCTCACAGAATCCCAGCATTACCTTTCTTGTCCTAGTGTATTCCATGGTAACCACTAGGCTCCAGCAAACTATGAAGTCCAAGCAAGTTATCCCTAAGAAGCGCAAGTCACCTCCTCACACACTGCAATCGGGTCGTCTCAACATTACTCCCAAGGTTACTCCTAGTACACCCACGGCAAAACCAATCAACTCTCCGAACATGCCGCACATTGACCAACCAACCAATCCTCAAGAGGGTAGGGTCCCTTTGGTAAGAACACCTCAATATACCACCAGCTTGCCTCCGGATTTTGTGCCACAAGGATATACTATTGAGCAAAACCCACCTCAAGAAGGTAGGGTTCCTTTGGAAAGCATTTCCCAATACACCATGGGCTTGCCTCCGGATTTTGTCCCTCAAGGTTATACTGTAGATTTAGTCCCATCTCAAGAAGAGCGACACTTTGAAATAGGTCAATCCTCTCAAGTAGATGGGCAAGATCTTGATGAAATCATACAAGAGCCTAGAGTTGTGGCCGCCTTTAACAAAATCCTTAGTGAGAACCAAGATCATTTCTTTTGCTTGCTTGCAGAGCAAGGCGCCAAGTTACCTCCAGATTTTGATTTATCCACTCTCAAGGAGAACAACAACACCCAAGATACCATACAAGCGGTGCAAACCATGTCAACGGTGACTACGTCCTTACCTACACAAGGCTCGCAGTATAGGAATCCCCTTTTTCAAAATCCAACAGAAGAAAGGGCCATATCATTGCTTTTGACTCCTATGGAGATCTATAACAACCAACAAGAAACTCTCCAACGTCAAGCAGAGTTAGCTAAGAAAGCCACCTTAGCTCGATCGAATATGCAACCACCTCCTAAAGTGTCCACACCAATTGCAAGTGGAATCTTGGTTACCCCATCACACGAAGGTTTCCTACCAAATTACAATCTGGGGAACAATTATGTAGCCATGCAACAAAGGTCTCAACAAATACCACCTCCTATATCATCACACCTTCATGTCTCTCAACCAATTAGAGTCATGCAACCCCAACCACAACATTCTTCTACTCTCGTCCTTAATCAACCCCAACCACAACATTCTTCTACTCTCATCCTCAATCAACCCCAACCATCGCAAATCACTTCTACCTATGCCCCTCCTCCACAACGATCATCCTTGCTCAACTTCTTTCACACATTGCCCTGCCACTCTCAACATTCCCAACATCAAGTTTCCCAAAGCTATGTGCCGACATCACAACCTAATCAAACGCACTTTAGCTTTCCTCCACCCAATTCTTTTCTTCAACCATCACAAAGCCAACATTCTTACCTAGCGCCACCTCCACCTCTGGCAAATCAAAACCTCCAATTCCAACCCAATCTGAACCAAATGTACAACCCGTATGATCCCAATCAATCTTATGACCCTTATAACACCAGCGTGCATGGCTTACATTATAATCTTCCGTATGGGCAACACCAACCACTTTTTGGACAACAGGAGATGTTACCAACCCCTCCTACGACTATGGAGCTAAAAATCGCAGAAGTTCAACAGCAGCTATCTGATCTTACGTTTGGCCACACCAAGAAGACCTTCTCTTTAGAAGAAGTGTGTCCTTATCCTTTTGATCGGTCATTACCAATGATCCCTTTTCCTCAAAATTTCACTATTCCCAAGTTTGATAAATACAAAGGAAAAGGTGACCTAAAAGACCATCTTAGGGAATTCCATCTTGCTTGCTTCGAGGTCTCACATAACGACACATATCTTATGCATCTCTTTCCTCGCAGTCTGAGAGGATAAGCAATAGAATGGTTCTCACACTTACCCATGGGTATCAAGTCTTTCAACGAGCTAGCAGAGAAGTTTGCCACCCACTTTTCTTACAACGCGGAGCATGAGATTTCCATGACCGATCTATGCAACAATAAATAGAAAAATGGTGAAACTTTCATTTCTTTCCTTCAATGATGGAGACAAATGGCTAGCAAATTCCCTTTCAAGATTCTAGAGAAATAGCTTGTTAGCATATTTGTGCAGAACCTCAACCAAGAGTTAGGTTTCCATTTGCAAATTCTTAGTACTACAACCTTCGATGAAATCACATACAAGGGAATCAATATTGAGAAGGCCCTTATTGCTAAGGGTATGGTCAAAATCTTTAAAGAAATGAAAGATAGCGCTCCTCATCAACAATCGAACGATAAACCCAAATATTGGAACAAAAACAAAAACATGGTCAACGATGGGGTGGTCGATACTAAACATGTCCAAACATTGCAAACACTGCTGCAGCTCTCCAAACCAAGTCAAGCTCCACCTCAACAATAGCAACAATAAAGGCAGCCTTATCAAAACCAATAGCAACGACAACAAGAGCGGCCCCAACAAGATTACCCTCCGCAACGTCAATTCACTCCCTTGGGAGTGCCCATCGAATCAGTCTTACAGCAAGCTTTGCAGAAAGGGCTCATCACCTTACCTGAAGCTCCCCCATATGGCGAGCCTGTTTACAAAATTGCATGTTACAGAGACAATGAGTATTGTGAGTTCCATAGGAGCAAAGGGCATCGAACCGCATCTTGCATGAAACTTAAGCACCTCATCCAAAACCTCATCGACGGTAATCAAATCACTTTTGAGAATGAATCACCAGTTCAACACATGAACAAAAATCTCGACATGTACAAGGAACCATTCCCTCATCATGGTCCACCTCCTCCTCAGGATAGAGGTAAAGGTATCAATCATGCTTCCACGTCCTTCAATTCCATTGTAGGTCATTTTGAAGAGAGTCGAGTGTCTACCCTCACAATCAAAGGCAAATCTACGGATTGTGCTGTTACTACCCGTCATGGTCATGTCACCATTCGTGCTCCTACGCCTAGGCTTCCGGTTCAATCTGATTATAGTCTTGTCAAACATCTAGGGAGAGCACCAGCACAGATCTCTATTTTGGACCTTCTACGGTCATCACCTGCACATAGAGTGGTGCTAGAAAAAGCCCTCCAAGAGTCTTCCGTTCCTAACAACATAGCGGTCACGGATTTCCAAGCTATAGTAAGTAACATTGCTTCGCCCTACAATGTGGTCTTCTCTGAGAAAGATCTCCCATCCCATGATCCTTGTCACAATGATGCCCTTCATATTGAAGTTCTCATCCATAAGCGCAAAATCAAACGTATACTCATCGATGGTGGTACTGGTCTCAACATCTGTTCTTTAAAGTTACTAAAGCAATTGGGATACTCTGAGGATCATGTCAACACTGATCATAGTATTACAATTAAGGGGTATGATGATGCAGAATGCCGTTCGGAAGGTGTTATTCACTTGCCTATACAACTGGGCCCTGTCATGCTTGAAACTAGGTGCCAAGTCCTTGATATTGAGCTGCCTTACAACATTATCCTAGGCCGCCCATGGATCCATGCAATGAAAGCTGTTCCCTCCACATACCATCAGTCTCTAAAGTTCCCATACAATGGTACGGAGATCACCATCCTAGGAGACCCTAATCCTTTTGAATTCTGTCGTGTCTTGCAAGGCAGCTATAAAAATTGCAACCAAGTGCCTAAAAATGAAAAAGCCCTTGAATCCCCACTATATGTCGATCCTGAAACTCTGACGCAAGCCTCTACAAGTGAATCTACACCCCTCCCCAAAATCACAGCTCGCATCCGAGATATAGGCTTTGGCACTTACGATATCTCAGAATCTTGTTGTGTAGGGCGGATGCCTTTATCTCCAAAATCTTACGGCCAACCAGCCATTGCCAAAGTAACCAAAAAAGTAGCTATTCCTCCCCCAACATTCCTAACCCAATTCCAACATGGACGGTTATTGGAAGAGGAAACTATTGATGACATCTCTTCTTGGCTCTATAAGGAGAAAGAACCAGTCACAATACCAGTCAAGCAATACGACAATGGCTTAAGAATAGTAAAAAACATGGGCTATAAAGGCAAAGGTGGCCTTGGGAAACAGAATCAAGGAACTATGGAACCCATTGTTGTAACAAAGAAGCTAGACAAGAAGGGATTAGGATTTGGTAAGAAGGTACCACGCGCCTTGGACATCGAGTATATCCTCGACGAGGTCGCTGACACTTTTCCTGCTGATTCGACGTCTACAGAGGATATCATTGATGACTCTTCCCTCCACATGACCAACCTATTCGCAGAATCCTCCATTTTTACGCTCTCCTCCGTATCCTTAACCTCCACCACCAGCACCCAGAATGTCACACTTGTCTACCCTAAACTTATCGATTGGGACCAACAAGGGTCCCCCGTTATAGATGTATTTCAGAATAACGAAGCTCTAGCTGAGTTCATGGGACTTCAGGAAGGTATCCCTCTTGGCGATCATAAAGCAGGTTTTGTAATGGAACTAGAGACAATAGCTTATTTTGGTGAGAATGCCAAATACTCCAGTCGCAAAAGTGAAAATAAAGAAAGATCTCTAGGTGAAAACCACACTATGGCACCTCCTGATCCCAAAATAGTAAAAACAAAGGACGTATCCAAAGGTGAAAACCCAACTGTGGCACCTGAGGATGGAGGATTTGACCTTCCCCTACCATCTAAGTATCAAGAGAAATCAACTCTCCTAGTGGAAGATTCTACAGAGATAAATCTGGGCACAGAACAAAATCCAAAGACAACATTCCTCACGGCATCATTATCTGAAACAGAGCACAGAAATCTTAACAACTTCTTCTTGCAACAAACCTTCAACTTTGCGTGGACCTATGCCGATATGCCAGGGTTAGACCCTAAGCTAGTAGTTCATTATTTCATAGTTGATCCCAAGGTGAAACCAGTCAAGCAAAAGTTGAGAAAGATGCACCCACAGATAGCCCTCTTGGTGAAAGTGGAAATACATAAATTATTAGATGCAAAATTCATACGACCTATCGACTATTCAGATTGGGTCTCAAACATTATACCTGTGTCTAAACCCAATGGGCGCATCCACATGTGTAATGATTCCAGAGATCTCAACAAAGCATGTCCTAAAGATGACTTTCCACTACCAAACATTGACATTATAGTGGACTTGACAGCAGGTCACAAGATGCTTTCTCTCATGGAGGGATTTTCTGGCTATAATCAGATAAGGATAGCAGAAGAAGACCAACATAAAACAACCTTTACTTGTCCTTGGGGCAATTATTGTTGGTGTGTCATGCCATTTGGTCTGAAGAATGCAGGAGCAACCTATCAGAGAGCAATGACAGTGATCTTCCATGATCTCTTTCATCACATCATGGAAGACTATGTTGATGATATACTGGCTAAATCTTCTAGGGCGGATCACATACAGGTTCTAGGACAGATCTTCGACAGGCTCGAAAAATACCAAGTAAGACTCAATCCAAAGAAGTGTGTATTCGGTGTAACATCAGGAAAGCTGTTGGGATATATTGTATCTTGTAGAGGCATCGAAGTAGATCCAGCGAAAGTAAAGGCTATAGTGGAGATGCCTCCACCAAAGAACCTAAAAGCATTAAGGAGCCTCCAAGGAAGGTTGCAATCTATCTGGTGTTTCATATCACAGCTAGCAGATAAATGTAAACCCTTTCAACACTTGCTCCAAAAGGATGTCTCATTTCGATGGGACAACAAGTGTCAGGCAGCATTTGATCATCTTAAAGAGTATTTAGCCACACCTCCTGTATTGGTTCCACCAGTTGCAGACAGACCGTTGATATTATACATCTCTACTATAAACTCGGCCTTGGGGGCCCTGCTAGCACAAAATGATGACACAGGAAAAGAGCATGCAATTTATTACATTAGTAGAACCTTGGTGGGATACGAGCTCAATTATTCACCAATGGGACGGGCTTGTTTAGCAGTAGTGTTCGCTTCCCAAAAGTTGCGGCATTACATGCTGAACCAACATACGAATCTGATAGCCAAGATTGATCCCTTGAAATATCTACTAGCAAAAGCAGCTCTCACAGGCAAACTAGCTAAGTGGGTCATGATCCTTAGTGAGTTTGATATTGAGTACACGGATCGTAAAGCCATCAAAGGACAAGCTCTCGCCGATCAACTAGTAGAAGCACCTATGAAAGATACACATCCTATGGTAGCTGACTTTCCTGATGAAAATCTCTTCACTCTTGCTAACTCCATAATGTGGAAGCTATATTTTGATGGTTCTTACACACAGCATGGATCAGGAGCCGGCATCTTATTTGTTACACCTCAGAATGACTACATTCCAAAGTCATATCGGCTTGCATTCCCTTGCACCAATAATATAGCCGAGTATGAAGCACTCCTCATAGGTCTTAATACAGCAGTTCAATGGGACATCACAGAATTACAAGTATATGGAGACTCACAGCTAGTCATTCGCCAAGTCACGGATGAGTACCAAACAAAGAAGAAAAGTTGGTCCCATACAATCAACTAGTGGATGCCTACAAACCACACTTCTCTTCCATCACATTTGAGCAAATTCCAAGAGAGCATAACAAAGATGTGGATTCTATGGCTTCTGTAGGGTCACTAATTAAGATGCCTACAAATACACAGAAGTGTGAATTCTTGATCGAGCAATTGTTGATACCAGCCGTCGATGTTCATGTTACTGAAATCATCTGCAAACTTGTTGGTCCCAATTCCCCATGGTATGAAGATATCTATGAATACCTCAAGAACAAAACCTTTCCCTCTGACCTATCATCCACCCAATGCAAAACCTTTATTTGTCGATCCTCCCGTTACATCATTCTGGGTGATACACTATGTCGCCAGAGTCTCGATGGCATCCTCTTACGATGTCTTTACGCGGAAGAAGCTGAAGCTACCTTACGAGACATACACGAAGGTGTCTGTGGTGCACATTCTACCGGTCCTAATCTTGCTAAGAAGATACTCAGAACAGGTTATTACTGGCCTACAATAGAGCAAGATGCTGCACAGTTTGCTAAGAAGTGTCTACAATGTTAGTAGCATGGAGATTTGATTCACGCACCAGCTCATGAATTACAACCTGTGACAACTCCATGGCCTTTTTCTCAATGGGGTCTCAACCTTGTAGGACAAATCCACCCTTCCTCCTCCAATGGCCACAAGTTTATCATTACCGCCATTGAGTATTTCACGAAGTGGGTGGAAGCCATTCCTATGACCTATATCACCGGTAAGCAAATAGCCAAGTTTATCCTAAACTACCTCATATGCCGGTATGGTATTCCCCAAGCCATTGTCACTGATAATGGGAGACCATTCAAGAACCAAGATGTCGGTGCCTTGTGCACACAATACAATATCCAACATTGCTTTTCAACTCCCTACTATCCGCAGAGTAACGGACAAGCTGAGGCTTCCAATAAAACCATTCTCAAAATCCTCAAGAAAACAGTTAATGAAGCTGGTCGTGATTGGCACTTGCAACTCAATCCCGCCCTATGGGCCTACCGCACTAGTATCAGAACACCAATTGGTGCCACACCCTATGCCTTGGTCTTTGGCTCTGAAGCCATCCTACCTATAGAGGTCGAGATCCCATCCCTCAGAGTATCCATGCAGGACCTGATCGGTGGAGACGAGTATCGTACTTCTAGATTAGCTGAGCCTGAACTCTTAGATGAGAGGCGCCTTGCCGCACTTAATCATCTCCATGTCTACCAAAACTGCCTCTGGCGTAATTACAACAAAAATATCAAAGAAAGATGGTTTCAAGTTGGTGATCTTGTACTTAAGGAGAATCAGAGAAATCAAGTAGATCGAGAGAAGAAGGGCAAGTTTGAGCCTAACTGGTTAGGTCCCTTTATTGTGACAGCAGCATATGGATCAGGAGCTTATACTTTAGCTACACCTGACGACATTCCTCTAGATGAGCCACTTAACAGTGTCCATCTCAAGAAGTTCTATGCCTGATCCTCAGAGTATTCCAAAAAAAAAAAAAAAAACAAAAAAAACAACAAAATAAAAAAAAAAATCCAAAAAAAATCCTTCCTTTGGTGAAAACCTGGTAAACAGGCGCCTTGGATAAGTACCATAGTGAAAACCTGGCAAACAGGCGCTATGTGTAGAGTCAGCATCCGTCGTCTATCGAATCCTGTCCACTCCTTGTCCAGTTCGTAACACGCCTCATCCATCCATCCATAATAAAACCATTGACTTTGTTTGCATTTCCATCTCCCTATCTAGTATAGCTTGGAAATTTGTCAATGTCCCTCGTCGTCTTCCCACATCTTGATCTATGTCTGCAGTTAACACTGTCTTGTCCTAGGTCAATGCTTTCTATGTCTTCTTTAGTGGTCGCCCACACATTTTCCTCTACCAGAATGGGGGCAACTCTTTCCTTAACTTAGGTCTAGGATTGGTTCCTTGTTCGTGGTTCGCAACGCATACTTCAATCTTTTTCTCCTTTCTGCAGGTAACACCCTTTAACAGACACATCGCTCCTACGATAAGGATGTTATCTTCTCAACACTTTTCCCACATCATCACTCCACCCAGAACTACATATTATCATCATTTCAATCTTAAGGTACCTTGATCCCATGGATATGGGTATGTAGGTAGTCTGGCATACGAAGGAAGTATCCAGTACTCAGGTACATAAGATCTCCCCCTTCCACCTCGATCCATTTCATCACTCTATCCAGAACTACATATTTATCACGTTCATCTTTCATCGTAATGTGCCTTGATCCCGTGGATATAGGGTATGTAGGCAGTCTGGAATACGAAGGATGTATCTAGTACTCAGGCACACACGATCCATCATTCTCCACCCACCCTAATCCATTAGCATTGTCATCCTTCTAGTCTTCCGTTTGTCAAAATCCATTTCACCTCGACTTGACTAACTCAAGCAACAAGCTAGCGCATCCTTTCTAAGCAAAAGTCCTTAACAAACCTGAAGCAAAGCAGCTTCCTTCCAGAGTCAACTACTGCCCTACATACCGATTGCCAACATCAGCTAAGTCCCACTTATCCAAAGCCCTAGATCAACAAGCTTGTCTTCTGCGCAGTGTTCCATTGTCGAGACCAACACACGCGTCTCCTACGACATGTGGCGAAGATCAATCAACAATCTTTCTCTTATGTTCTTTTCTATCTCCACTTTCTTCTATTCAAACCTCGCCTATCTCCAACAAATCTTCTAGTCGAGTGTCAACATAGTTCTTCTGTCGCTTCCATGTTTTTCCTCTCGAGGGGGCACCCTACGCCAGCTATGCTGGGGCAACTACCTACACTGGGGCAACAATAAATTGTATCACCTCTTCAACAATCATTTTCTTTGACGCAACGCTGTAAACTGCATTGCATCAAAGAGGGGCAAAATGTAGACACCCTAAAATGACCGTGTCGTCAAATCACTTGCATTTCATAATCTGTCTAATCACCTGCATTTCACACATTAATTAAATAATCTAATTATTTAATTAATTTCACCAAATTCTTCTAAATCACAAAATTGCGACATTAATTAAATAAATCCTCTTTATTTAATTAATTAAATCAAATTCCTCTATTATTCTTCCACAATTAAATAATTTTAATTATTTAATCAAATCATTATCCTTCTCCAAAATTCAATTCCACATTAATTAAATTAATTATTTAATTAATTCAACAAATTCCTTCTTATCTACAATTAAATAATTTACATTATTTAATTAAATCAAACTGTTCTTCCAAAATCATGCACAACAATTAAATAAATTTATTTATTTAATTTACTTTCTAAATCTTCTAAATTAAATAATTCCAATTATTTAATCATTTCTTCCAAAATGTCTTCTCTAAATTTAAATAAATCAATTATTTATTTAAGTTGCTTTTTCTTCTAAATTTGAGTTATCTCTAATATAACTCAAGTTTTCTATATTTAATAAAGTTAAATATCTTCTTTTCTCATGCAAATCTCTTCTTCTTGTTTTAAATCACTTAACTGATTGTTTTATTTTTTTAATTGATTTATCTCTTCAGTTAACTTATTCTTCTATTCTTGATAACTCCTCTCATGCAAAAGAAAGCAAGACACATGTCTTCTTCTCATTCGTTGCACGTTCCTCAACTTATCTCCTCCCTTGATTCTTCTGAATTATCTGGACCGTTGATCGATCTTCCTTGAAACCTATATAAACCCCCCTCATCTCCTTCATACTCTCTCTCTTCAATCGTATTCTTAGGCATACTTAACAGAGCTTTGAGCATACAAAACGCGTCGATTGAGCACTCTTACGATCTTTTGACATTGATCTCTTGAGCACACTACTTGCTTGTTGCAGCTATGGTTTCGCAACTTCATTGAGCAATCCACATTCAATCCAAAGAAAACAATACAGATTTCGGTAAAAGTCTTTATTTCATTGATTATTTGTCATGGCTTTTATTTAAATTCATTTTCTTTATGTTATTGGGTTCTTTGATTTAATTAGTTTGATTTAATCGATTTTTCCTCATACACATCTCTCATAGACATGTTGCATATTCTAGGATTAGCATGAAATTTACTTTCAATTTATAAAATGAATGTTGTCTGAGTGCATGTCACATTTGACAATAGTGGTTGTAGGTTGGCAAGAGAGAATTTGGTGATAGCTAAAGGATCTTGATATGAGACTTTGTTTAAGCTTGATGCATTTACATATTGTAACTTTACCTATTTAACTAAAAACTCAAATTCATGTATGTTGTGGCACCACAAATGGGTCACATTGGAGAAAATATTCTTAAGAATCTTGTTAATAAAAATATGATGGATGTTTTGTCTGGTTATTCTCTAGATTTTAATTTTTGTAAGAACTATGTGCTTGGTAAACAAAGCAAAGTTTAATTTTGGTAGCACTAGAGAAAAAAGATTAATGGAAGTAATTCATAGTGATGTATTTGGTCATGTGGATGTTGCTTCTTTTGGAAAATCCTATTACTATGTTTCCTTTATTGATGACTACTCATGTTATACTTGGATTTTTTTTTTGAGGCATAAATCTAAAGTTTTTAGCAACTTTAAGGATTGTTAAGTTCTTGCTGAAATCAAATGGATCAAAAAATGAAATTATTAAGGTCAGATAATGGAGGGGAATATTGTTTGAGAATTTGATGAATTTTGTAGACATGTAGGTACTGTAAGGCAGAAAATAATTATGTATACGCCACACCAAAATGAAACCATAGAGAGGATGAATAGTACATTAATGGATAAAGCCAAAAGTATGTTAAGTAGTGCTTAGTTGGATCCATATTTTTGGGTTGAGGCTATAAGTACTTCTTGTTATTTGATTAATAGATCACCTTGTTAGGCTTTGGTTGATAAAACACCGTATGAAGTGTGGACGGGTAAGAAAAAGTATGTTTCACACATTAGAGTATTTGGTTGTAAGGATTTTGCTCACATGCTTAAAGAAAAAGGTCTAAGTTAGATTTAAAAGCTAACAAATGTATTTTCATTTGTTATGGAGATAATGTTAATGGTTGTAAGCTTTGGAATTCTCTAACCTTGAAAATGGTATATTCTAGAGATGTACTTTTCAGGGTTCTTAGAGTGAAGTTTTAATTAGGTATAACCAAAAGAAAAATAAAAGAAAACCATGCAGTTTGAAATCAAAGTAGAGAAGCAAGAAGATGCAAAGGTGGAAGAACAACAAGTTGGATATGAGGATTTAGAGGAAGAAGAAAGTTTAGATTTAAAGAGTTCGGAGGAAGAATAGGAAGAACCCTTTACTACACCCTTGCATAGGTCCACAAGGAAATAATAACTAATTCACAAGTATAGCCCACTAGATTTTTATTATGTATTTGCTTTATCTTGTATTGATGATGAATCTAGATCTATGAAGGAAGCTCCTTCTTTGAAGGAAAATGAGTCTTGGATGGACGCCATGCATGATGAGATGATGGCCTTGGATAAATGCAAGACTTGGGATCTAGTTGAGCTATCTAAGGGAAGGAAACCCATTGGTTGCAAGTGTGTGTTTAAGAAGAAATTCATCATAGATAAACAATGAGAAAGGTACAAGGTGAGACTAGTGGCAAAAGGGTACTTCTAAGTGGAGGGGGTTGACTTCAATGAAATTTTATCTCCTATTACAAAATTAACTTTTTTTATATTCTTACTTTCTATTATTGCTATTCATGATCTAGAAGTAGAGAAAATGGATGTTAAAACTACTTTCTTACATGGGGATCTTGAGGAAGAAATTTATATGAAACAACTTGATGGTCTTGTGGTAAAAGGGAAGGAGAACTTGGTTTGTAGATTGAAATGGTGATTGTATGGTCTACAACAATCATTGTGAATGTAGTATCAAAAGTTCAATGCTTTTGCATTAGACCTTGGGATTTTTAGAAGTGAATGTGATCAATGTGTTTATTTTAAATTAACTGATGATTAGTTGCTAATCATTGTCCTTTATGTTGATGACATGTTTATTGGAAATAATAAGGAAATGATTAAAGAGCTCAAACCTCTATTGTTTGGTTCCTTTGACTTGAAGGATTTAGGCACTGCAAAGTATATTATGGGTGGAGATCAGTAGGGATCGCATTGATAGAAGCTTTGGCTTAGTCAAAGTAAGTATGTTTAGACTATGCTATAGAGGTTCATGATGCATTATTGTAAGTTAGTTAATATTCCTTTACCTATCGGTGCTAAGTTATCATTAGATCAATGTCCTAAGTTAGATAGTGATTTGGAGGATATGGCTAATTTTCCTTATGCTAGTGTCATGGGAAGCCTAATATATGCTATAGTTTGTACAAGACCAGACATTCCCCAAGAAATAGGAGTTCTTAGCAAGTTTATGTCTAACCTCGGTCGAGAGTATTGAACTTCTATGAAAAAGGATTTCAGATATTTGTGAGGGGCTTCTAATTATTGTATTTGTTATCATGTGATTGATGATGTGGGTAAGATGTTTAATAGAGAGGGATTTGTTGATTCAGATTGGTTGGTGATTTAGATAGCAGAAGGCTCATTAGTAGTTATGTGTTCACTCTATTTAGAGTAGTTGTTAGGTGGATGAGTAAGCATCAACCTACAGTTGGATTATCCACTATAGAATCATAGTACATGGCTATGACACATACCTATAAAGAGGCAGTGTGGTTACAAACTTACAAAGTTTGTGTTTAGGTTAGCTTTGAGTGTAAACATGTTAGAATTGAATGTGATAGTTAGAGTACGATATGTTTGGCAAAGAACTTGATGTACCATACTCAAACAAAAGATATTTATGTTTAGTATCACTTTGTCTACGACATGGTTGAGGTTGGTAGAGTTATAGTAGGAGGTTAATCTACTTTGCTTAATATTGTAGATTCTCTCACTAAGCTAGTGAGCATGGGGAAGTTCAATTGGTGCATAAAGTCCATGGGCCTTATCTCTTCTAGAGCTTGATTTAATTTTCAATTTCCTATTATGTTTTACAATGTAAGTGTTGTGGGAGAATGTTAGGACTAGGTGTGCCATTCACCTTGCAAGTCCTAAGTCTTGTAATTATAATTTAAATATGTAGATGATAAATAATGTCTAGTCTCCAAACATCATGGAATGGGGCCAAGTTGGACACCCATATAAGGGAGGGGATTTATTTATTATTTATTTATTCTTTGGAATACTTGGGATATTGTGTAAAAATATATTTAATAGGGAAGTTACAAAGAATTGGTCAAGATTATATGTTGTTAGAAAATCTTTCATATTTGGTCCTATAACAAGGCAATCAATGCCCTCATGGAGCACCTAAGATAGGGATCTTGGTCAAATTGATCCTTATTATCAAATCTATGACATATATGATGTACAAGGGGTGTGTAAGATGTAAGAGGAGTTACATACTATTCCAAGATGCTTTACCATGACCATAGGGATGTTGGATTTTTGCCATCTCATTGTTTTGACTCATAGTTTTGGATACCACTTGACGGTTTCTTATTTATGTTTTTTTGATATATTTAAGGCATGGGATAGTGGATTGTATGTTCTTTGGGAGTACTCTTATACTGTCACTCTATTGTTAGAGGGATAAGTGGATTGTGTTATTATACTTCACCTTTTGAGAATAATACAAGCTCGAGTCTCTTTAGGGTGGAGTTTTTTCCTGCAAGGATTTCTCCACATGTATTTAGTTTAATGGTTTGCATTTTATGAGTTTATTGATTTGTTATATTGCTTCTCCATTATTTCATTGATATAAGTTTATTGGCTTAATCACATTGTAACCGGATTAAACTCTATATTGTTTATTATTTCCACTATGTTGTTTATAGTGTATTTCCATCACATCTCGACTTTTGGATTTCATTTATAATTTAGACCTTTGGATATTTTACTATGATTTCTTTACTATTGGGTAATTACATGTGTGTAAAAAGTAAATTGTCGTTATGCATAAGGTTGAAAGTTGTTAAATGATGGATTAAAATGTTATGATTTATGTTCTCACGCTTCGGCTATGATTTTATGGACTAACCTATTAATCAAGATTTTAGTGTGACTGAGTGCAGGAATATGTCAAAGACAAGAACATGGTTGAGGTAGATGCGCTCTAGCTGCTGGAAAGAGTTGGCATGATGGGACCCTGATGCATGCATGCACACAAACTCACTTAGTTCATATTGCATCTTGCATTCTTGAATGATTTCATGAAGTTTACTGTAGCGTAATCTTGTTTGAGCATATGTTATGGAATGTTTGTGTGATTGGTGTATGATGATTAGATAGTTATGTACCTTCTTCTGCTACATGAACGTTCATTTTTGCAAAGAAAACCATGTATTCATATTTCTTTTCAACATGTACAAATAATTAACTATAGATGTATATTTATTTATTTATATAAACTTATGTTTTAAAGGTACATATATATATATATATATGTAAACATATTTATACAATAATTTTTATATTAAATAATTTAGCTAAGACTTATTAATGGGAGAAATATTTATCGTTACATATAAAAATAATTCAAATAAATATTAAAAATCTAAATATAATGATAATATATATACTCATGCAATACATATAGATGAATATTAGATATAGCAAACCTCTCTAATTAAATGAACATGCAAATAAGAAATATATAAAAATAAATTATAAATACAAAAGATATTAACATGCAAATGGGAGAAGAACTTCTTGCAATGCGCACTCCCCCATGCAAGGTTGGGACATCTAAAAATGAAAAGGAAAAGAAATCTCCAATTTGAGGGGATGCTATTATTAGAGGCATGGGGTTTTTGATAAAGGAAAGAAGGCATGAAGTAAGAAAAAAAACACACACAAAGAAGAAAAAGCATTGGGCAAAGGAACAAAAAGCAATTTGTAAGCACAACAAAAGGGTGAATACAGATGTTCTTAACAGGCAGAAAATTATAGGTTTTCCTCTACGCTCAATAATTCTTATATGACTATGCATGCAAAATTTTTGTTGGTCCGAGTATAGTTTGTTATATTGGAATGCTTGTTTTCTTTGTTTTACTCAATGATATCGGTCTTATTTTCTTTATAGCAGATTGTTGTTTTTTATTAGATCAGCTAGAAAAGATGGTCTAGAACCCTTTACAAAATGCCCCCTGGGCTACAGACTATTAACAAGCCAGAAACAACACATTAACAGCGCAAGAACAACAGACAAAAAACACCTAATCAAAAACAACAGAAGCAACAAAAACAACAAAAAACTATGGACTATCAGCCATCCCAAACTTGCCCAGGAAATCAACCATGTCTTTGTAGTCTCCCAGGCTATCGAACCCCACCTGCTTGACCTTGTCATCTAAGTCCTTGACAGGCTTAAAGATCAACGCCGCCCGATGCAAGGCCTTAGTAGCGAACTCAGCCATAATCTTCCACTTCTTCTACATTCCCTCCATCTTCTGAAGGTGCCTCAGATCCTCAATAGTCTTAACACACAGGGAGCAATTCCCCTTGCTGTCTTGTCCCCCGAAAACCCTAACAGCTTCACCCAAGTCCTCGGAACTGGACTTGTTCATGGAGGCGAAGTGACTCGCTCCTTCAACTTCATGCACATACTCAGTGGGGGTTTCCTCACCTCCCTCCTCCATCATTTCCTCAACAAACTTGGATTCATGAGAGATCTCCACCCCTTGGGGGTTTGCAGAAGGTTTGCCAGCAATGCAGGTAGACCGACGAACCCTCGGGTTAGCAGCCTCCACACCTTCCCCACTACCAACAAGTTTATGCCCAAGGTCCAGCTTAACAATTTTCATAGGTTCAACCGTAGTCACAACCTCCTTACCCTTCTTAGCTTTTTTCTCAGTAGTAGTCCCTTCATCATCCGAATCCAGTCTATCTCTTTTAGCCGACTTTTTCCCTGGCCCCGGGGTGGCACATTGCCGGGGCTTCTTTTTAGAGGTGGCAGGGGTTCCAATAAGGATATCATCCATAGTATAGGGATCACCCTTAGGGGTTTTGAGGAAAATATTAGGGGTCCCCACACAGGTCTTCACCTTGCCTCTAGAACCAGGAGACATGCTCGGTTAGGGATCCTCAAGTAGCTTAACCTTGATTTGCTTCAGGGGGCACAGGGCAAGGTGGAACTGGTAAAGTATCATAATGAGGCCTTGATGAATGAGAACAAGTGGGTGGCCAGCATTTTTATCCCTAAGCTCTCTAATTGACTTGATAGAGTTATCCAGGGAAGAAAGCAGAAAAAAGGAAAACTAATTTCCATTTTATTTCTAAAGTGGTTAAGGAGAGAAAAGTGGTAGTGGTAAAAAACCTTGAATCTCCCTTCCAGCGTGAAGAACTTCATAATCATTAAGCAAATATGGCCCCATGGCTTTGACAACTTTTCTCTCTCAAACCCACCATGCAACCTCACGGCCGCCTCCCCCTCTCTAAAGAAGAGAGCCATATGTTCAAGGTCGGCCACCCTGCTGTGTCTCAAATGCTTCTTCCCTCTTTTAGGAAGCCTCGTAGCCTACCCAATCACTTCCTCAGACACCTAGAAACCAATGCCACCAATCTTGACTTCTCTGGTTTCATTAGCCCAAGTCTCTGCGAACTGGTGTGAAAGGTTCTCATCGTGGCCAACCATCCCTTCCAAAAAAGAAACCACCTCCCCTTCTTGAATGATATGCCACACTATATGGTCTTGTTTGAATTCCTCCACCGAATTGGGTTCAATCTCGACAATATCTTCGCCCATCGTGACAATTTGAAACTTGCAAAGGCAACTAAGTTTGGAATTGTTAAGGCTTCTAAAATTGAAATAAGTAGTGTTGAAAATAGCAAGAAGCTCGTTAAAATGGGAAAGCCACAGCAAGGAAATAATAATTACAACGTAATTAATGAGGTGATATGCTGCATCCTTGCCACCCAAAAACATCTCCTTGGGGAGAGAACTCGACCGCCACCTCATGTGATAGTAGATGTCACCAGCTGCGACCATTAACCAAATATAATTACCCATCTGAAAAACTGTCCAATCAGTCCTCCGTAATCCTGCCAACAGACCACGTGACATACTTTTTTATTGAGCTATGCCTAACTGCTGGATAGCCCCTAGTCTGATGTCCGTATATCTTATGATTTGCCAACCTGTCCTCCCAGCCATCCACTTATTGACAAGGGGGAGGTGGCACTCCAGCATTCCACATAAGCCTCAATCCCATAGAACTTAGGAAATCTTGTCCGCTGATTGGACCACGGCCTATCCAAGACACCTCTATTCCCGCCTCTACAATTTTGAAGGGTCAAATTCCTGCTCATGTAATTTTGAAAATTCAAAAGGTTGGACCCACCACTTCAACAAACTAGACCACACCATTCTCGCCACCCTCTAGCCAACACCAGAGAATGACAACAATCCCAAGCCACCTAAAACCTGTGGCTATCACCATCCTTCAGAATGAGAGTATGAATCTCTTTAGGCAGGCTGGACATACTCCTCCAGTAATGCCATCCTTCTCTACCACTGCCCGCATTGGCCAAGGCGTCAGCAACAACATTCCCTTCTCTGTATATATGCAAAATATTGAAATATTCCATTCTGTTGAGGAGCAATTTGTTATCTCCCATGATGTCCACTAAGTTCCACCTGATCTGGGTCAAACCCAGGGTGACATTAACCACAAGTTGAGAATCTCCTTCCACTTGAAGAAGCCTAATGTTTAGAGAAATGGCCAGCTTGATCCCCCACAACATAGCAAATGCTTCCGCCTCATTGTTGCTCTTTATACCAATGCCACCTGAAAAGGTAGCCACAAAGATCCCCGTGTCAGTTCTAATAATTCCTCCTCCATTGGCTACCCCTGGGTTCCCCTTAATAGCTCCATCAAAATTGAGCTTGAACCACCCTTGTTGTGGTAAGGCCCATTTGGTCTTAGCCCTAACAATCCTTTTAGAATTGTTAACCCAACAAGAGTCAGGGTTGATGTTCCATTGTTTTAAGAGCCTCTGTTCTTCTCCCCCTAGAGAACAATCCACAGCTTTAAACTTGCAAGAGTTGATGTTCTCCACAAGTAGTTTGGAGAAGCACAGGAAAACTTCCATAGGTGTTCTGCACTTCTCCCTGAAAACTCTATTATTACATTCTTTCCATAGGCTCCATGATAAATGGGGAGGAATTTGGGACCAGAGCTCCTTGGAAGCCGAAAGAACTAGTCTAAAGGGGGACCTCCAATCCCAGACCAAGGCTTCTAAATTGCTATTCAGGGACCAGCTCATATTATGTTTTTCAAAGGTTAAACCCCACACCTCCCAAGCAAAGCTATAGTGAAGAAAGAGATGGTCATTCGTCTCTTCCTTAGAACCACAAAGAATGCATCTATTCGGCATTTGGAACCCCCTCTTTCTCAGATTGTCAATAGTCAGAATTCTGTTGTGCATCAAGATCCACTAGAAGAAATTGACTTTTGGTAAAAGTTTGGGCATCTAGAATTTCTCCATAACTGGTTCACACCTGGGTCTAATAGCAGACCATAGGCACTTTTGCTAGTAAACAAGCCTTTGTTGTCCTTGTCCCAGATGATCCTATCTCTCTTGGGGAACAGAGAGAGTATGTAGTCATCTAATTCCCTTTATAGCCGAAGGGATAACACCCTATCCTCATCACCCTCAGGGCCACCAACAGACAAGACCATCTAGCTCCTGAGACCCTCGTTAGTCCTTATGTAATCAACCACATTAGAGCTAAAGACCCTGCAAGTCCTATCCACAATTCTGCCATACTCTAACTCGATTAGGGGTTTGTCTTTTAGCCATCTATCCTTCCAGAAGTTAACGTCCTTGCCATCTCCTATTTTCCACCTGATGCCTTGATGAAGAAGGCCACGAGTCTTGAGGATCCCATTGACCAAGCCTTTGGGGAGACCAGCCTCCGAGAGTAATCTCCTGCCCTTATCCCCATTGAGATACTTGGCCACCATGATGTCCCCCCAGTCAATATTACCTTGAATAAGGTTCCACCCCACCTTGGACAAGAGGGCACGATTCATAAGATGAATTCTTCTTAGCCATAGACCTCCCTGATATCTGGGAGTGCAAACCTTTTCCCATCCAATAAGAGCAATTATCTATTTCTCTTCAACACTAGACCAAAGGAATTTCTTTTGGATATGTTCAATCTTATTCGCCACAAATTTAGGAATCTTGAAGAGACTTAGAGAGTAGTTGGGCATCCCCTAGAGGGAGGCTTTGAGGAGTTGGAACTTCCTTGCCTGGCTCAGAAGAGCCCCTTTCCATCCAGCCAGTTTCCTTTGCATTCTCTTCAACAACCCTTTCCATAATTCAACAGAGACTTTAGTAGTGGTAAGGGGGAGGCCCAAGTAGGTGGCTGGGAACCTTTCACTCAAGTAGCCCAGGACTCTAGTGATCTTTTGTTGCAAATCCTTTGGGGTATTCAGAAAATAGATATGACTTTTCTCAAAGTTGATACTTTGACCGAGACCCACTCATAGGTTTTGAGGAGCTCCTTCCATCTTCTAGTTTCCACAATAGAGGCTTTCCCAAATAGAACAGTGTCATCCATGAACTGTTGTATGATCGCAGTCTGAGCAGTATAGGCAGGTTTGATACCCCGGAGATTTCCCTGCATCAACAAATTACAAGCATTCCTACCCAGCACTTCAGCAAGCAATACAAAAAGATAGGGTGAAAGAGGGTTGCGTTGCCTAAGGCCCCTCCCAAAGGGAAAGAATCCTCTGGGAGAACCATTGACCAGTACTGAGAAGCGCATCGTAAAAATACACTCTTTAATAATATTGACAATCCTCTCATTGAAGCCAAATTTCCTGAGGACCTTAAACAAAAAATCCCAATTCACCCTATCATAGGCTTTGGAGATATCCAATTTAAAGATCATACCTGAGTTGTTGCTCTTGTGGATGGAATGGATAATTCATGGGTAGTGATAGCCGCATCCAAAATCTGTCTCCCTGGTACAAAGCCCTTTTGATTCAGAGCAATGAGTTTATCCAGGAGGGGTTGCAGCCTAAAGACCAAGATTTTGGTGAAGACTTTGTACACAGTATTGCAGAGACTAATAGGCCTGAATTCTGTCATAAGCTTAGCATCGATCTTCTTTAGAATTAAGGCAATAAAGGTGCTGTTCAACTACCGCAGGAGTCTGCCCGTCTTAAAGAAGTCCTCGGCTGCATTGAAGACATCATTCCCAACTATCTCCCAGAAGGTTTGGAAGAAAGCTGGGAGGAAACCATCAAGGCCTGGGGCTTTGAAGGCGCCCATGGAAAAAAAAATAGTTTTAACCTCCACCGAGATGGGTTTAGTCAGTGAGCAATTATCATCCTTTGACAGTATGGTTGGAATGATCCTTAATAGGGAATCAATGTTCTCAACAAGGGCACTGGTATGCTGATCAGCTAGCAGAGATTCATAGTGATTAGAAGCTAAACCCCTGATCTCCCCATCATCTTAAAGCTCCCTCCCTTGCTCATCTCTAAGCATCCTGATCGTATTTCTCTTCCTATGCCTTAGGGTGGATTGATGGAAGAAAGAAGTATTCCTGTCCCCTTCCCTCAACCATTGGACCCTGGACTTCTACTTCCAGTAGATCTCTTCTTATTTGAGTGTCCGTGTCCAATACTTAGATAGGTTATTCTCAAGGGGTTGCAAATCTTCTGACCTATCCCCCTGCTCCATTCTACTTTGCACCTCCTTAAGTTGCTCCACGATACTTTTCTTCCTATTCAAGACGTTACCAAAAGTGTACTTATTCTATCCTTTCACCTTGTTCCTCACATTAGCTAGTTTCTGAGCTAATCTGAACATTATTGGTCCTTGGACATGGATATTCCACCACCCTGAAAGACAGTCCCTAAAATCAGGATGAAGAGCCCACACCATTTCAAATTTGAAGGGGAAGGGGCCTCTTCTACACCTTTCAAACTAGTTAAACAACAGAGGGTTATGATTTGAGCCCACCCAGGGAAGGGCCGAAAGATGCACCAGATTTGTAATGGCCCAATAAGAGGAAATTAAGAATCTATCAAGCTTTACCTGGATAAGGTTTCTCCCTTGTCTCCTGTTGGACCAGGTAAAAGCCTGCCCCATCATATCAATATCCATGAGTCCAGCATTTCCTAAGAAATCAGCAAGGTTTGACATACTATTAGAGTAATCTGTAAGTCCCCCCATTTTTTCTGAAGGATAGAGGGGGGAGTTGAGATCCCCCGCAATCATCTAGTTAGTGCCTCTATTATTCTTAATTTTATCATCCATGCTATCCCAGACCTCCTTCCTGCTGTTGCAGGTATTAGGAGCATAGACATTAATAAGGGTCCACCTGTCAGTGTGACATTGGAATGAAACTTTGATATAATGCCTAGCATAGGATATCACATTGCCAACAATATTATGATTCCATAAACTAACAATACCACCCAAAGCACCCTGAGCCCCACTGATAGCATGGTTCACATTGGGCCAGATATTCTTTAGAGCAAGTTTGAATTTTTCCTCCGTCATTTTAATTTCCCACAGTAGGAGAATGTCAACTTTATTGTCAAAAATATAGTTTCTTACTAGTAACTATTTTTGAGGGCTATTGAGCCCTCTTATGTTCCAATAGATAATCTTCATTTCTTGATCCTTCTAGCAGGGGCCAACAAGGTGGCCTGCTTTCCCCTAGCAATTTCTTGTTCCATCTCTCTCTGCCTGGTCTTCATATGCGAAGGTCTGCCTCTGCTGCTATCTCCCCCCACATCAGCTATTTTCCTACTGCTTCCCTTTTCCTTCTTCTTCGCAATAGACCAACCCTTCTGCTCCTCCGCATCCTTGCTTGGACCTGCTCTTGGGGACGGGGAGAAGTTCTTCTCCAAAGAGCTCATTCCAAGTTTGGAAAAGCCCGTCTTCTCATCAGAGCTATTCACTCCATAAACTATGTTCTGCTGTGAGATAACACCCTTCCGAGAACTAGGATCCAACCCAAGTTCTCCTTCTTCCAAATCCTCCTGTCCCCTACCAACCGCAATGGCCTCAACCTCCAACTGTTTAGGGGTTTTCTTTGACTCTTGTCCATTAACCTTCTGGGTCTCCTTATTGACAACCAATAAGTGTTCAGCTACCTCTGGGGGAACAACTGCCAAAGACTTAGCCTGCTCCACAGAGGGGTCCTGCTGTGGGACCTCCACCGAGACCTCCTCAGATTTCCCCGGGGAGGCAGGGAGCGAGTCCACTATTTTCAAGATGTCATCTTTGAAGGGGTAGTCTTCTGGGGCCTCATCCGAAGCCACCAGCATCTCCTTCGGGGGTGGGGGTGCTTAGGTGCCCTGCATTGGGTGAAGACATGACCAGGTTTCATGCAGTTCTGACAAAAGACTCTAGAGTTCTCATACTGAGTACTCTGAGTCCACTTCCCGTATTTGGATTCCAAAATAATAGAGGTAGGAAGGACTTTAAGGACATCCACATTGATGTAGAACCAAGCATAGGCAAGCATTGCCTTGGCCTTAGTGACTTTATCCACCGTCACATAATTTCCAAAGGTATTGCCTATCCAGGCAAAAAATTCCTTGTCCCAGAACTCCAAGGGAAGACCCGGCAAGCACACCCAAACAAGAGCTGACTGGTTGAGATCTGCCTTGGGGTCAAAGCCAGGTTTCCATTTGCATAACGAGAGTGAGTGCTTCCCATACAGCCATGGGCCACCCACCAGGATCGACAGCATGTCTTCTTGAGAGGTAAACTTAAATAGAAACAAACCCCCCACCATAGCGCTAGTAGAGGTGCTCCCCTTGAGAGACCATTTGGATGCCATCTGACGACATACCAGGTTAATATTGGGCCTAAAGGTGAAGAATTTGCCGACAAGGGTGTTATCCATAGATGCCACCACTCTCAAAATCATCTGATTAGGAAGCTTGAACGCCTTGGCTCCTTCAATCTCAGAGATAACTGGCAGGTTGACCGAGCAATCGACCTTGCCATTAGCGGCACCCACAAGTGCCTCCTTCCAATTCTTGGGATCATGTTTCGAAGATGAAAACAAGTGATCCCCCCGACAACTCGTGCCAACAGCAGAGTCCCCTAGAGTCAGGGGAGGGGACTGGGTCACGGGGCCCCCCCAGACTATCACCATCCATTCCTGCCTAGTACCAAATTCAAACAAGAGCGGGATAGTTGCAGAGCCAAATTCAGAGTTAAGGTAAGTTGATCTATGCTAAGTTGTATATATACAACAACTTGTTCTTGTTATACTTCATTGTCTTATGTTAATACTAGTGGCCCAATCTTGTTGTGAAACAACCTATGTAGTTGATCTTAGCAGTCTTGAACCATACTCTAAATCGCCTTGTTTTCATAAATCTCTGCGGGCTTCATAGTAGGTAGCTTTCGTTAACTGTGTCGGCCTCCTTATTTGTATCATCTAGTATAATATTTTAATAAACTACTTGTAATAAAAGGTTAAAGTCATGGTTATTCATCTTATTGGCCAATTCCTTGCTATCTTTCAGTTTAGATAAGAATTCAATCGACCCTATGTACTGTTCTTACACGCATCGTCAAAGTTTCTTCTGGCCTGAATTACCTCTAGCAGCCTCTCTTTCCTTATATTGACCTTTCTTAATATTTTGGCCTCTATGGAGATAGGATGATCTGAGTTTTATGTCATCTTGCCTGTCTTATTATTCTCGAGTGCCTCTATTCTCATTCTTTGGCCTGTGTGATGCTTAAATGGCCAGTTTAAACATATCCTTCTTCCTTTATTAACTAGTGTTGGCCTGTTATTCTTTAGGAAATGGCATGTAATTTTATCTCCCACAGTCGTACTCAGTTTCTAAACGGCCAGTAGTTAATGTTTAGCGGCCTGTTAAGACCTTTCCTCCTACTAAAGACTCAGTCTATTTTTGTTTTAAAACAACTTGACCTTTCTTATAAGAGATCGACCTTTGTCCATTTAAATTGACTTTTCTTTAGTTTCTTTCAGGCTCTTTCCTGTTTGATCGACATGTCATGGGTAATTCCAATGATCTTTTCTAATGGTTTGTCGGCCTTTATTCTCAATTTATCGACCTTTACTTATTGTTGTCAACCCTATGGCTGGGTTAGCTGTTGTTTCTTTCTAACTGCTTGCTTGAGATCTATTATTAACGGCCTCTGAGTAAAATGGATCGACCATCCTTATTCTTGTCGATCTCCCTTATCCCTTGTCGGCCTTGTGGTTATATTTCCAACGACTTTATTCATAACTATCTGCTGCTTATCTAGCTTTAATCGGCCTGTTTTATATCTATACCTATCTCTCTCTCTCTATATATATATATACACGAGCATGGGCATACCTAATTGAAACAAAGTTTGAATATATTAATGGATTTCCTAAATTGCTTTTAATCCCGTGTTACATGAATTCTTGAGATGATAATATGGAGAAATAACTCATGTGTGAATGAAAAGATATGTATATGTATATGCATACCTAATGATTTGTGGGAGCTCTTTTCTGATAAAACATATGCATCAATTAAAGTACTTATTGGAAAAGCATATTCAATTTAATTCCTGAAAGAAAGCAACTAGTAAAACACATTTGATATTAATAAATACATTAAGATTAGTTGTTTTGCTATGGGGGTGATTAGCTTACCTTCCAAGATAGGGGGCCAAATGTGGACTAACAGAGAAGGTTGATCTTCTTTTTCAAGATCTACCATTGTGTTTAAGTGCTTTGGCCAAAGCTTTGTGTCCATTGAAATAGATGGAATTTATGCCTAGTTATTGATATGTTTCTCTGCCACATCCTATTTGGGAGATTATGATCATTCTAGTTAGAATGCATATAGGCATTAGGCATGCTTCAAGTGTTCCCTCCTGCCATTTGTTTCCAGGTTGCTTGTAATGTCCCTTATAGGAACAATACTATTTTTCCGTAAATTATCAATTTCCAAGCAAACAAAGGTTTAGAGAGTACCTTGGCTTGATTTAATTCCTGTAAACAAGTTAGAAAATACTTACAATAATATTTCTTAAAGTCGAGTTAACATGATTAACAAACTCAAATAGCATTATTAATCCAGCCAAACCTAACTATCTAGGAGACTCAACCATAATAGAGTGGAAGAGTGTGACTTTGATGGGGTGTCTCAGATCCTCTACCCTAGGCCCAAGAGTGGATATACCATCCCCCTTGGCCTCATGTGGCTCATGCCATCCATATGAGGTGGTCTACCTAATGAGGTATCCGTTATCCTGTTCTCCCTCATCTTGTCATTTCCTTTCCCTTTCTCTATGATTAGTTCCTTTGAATTTGCATGTCTATGATAGGAGAATGAGATTACAAAAGGTGCCCCGGAAGCCATCTCTTCTAAGCCCAAGGGCGGTACCCTTTGTACCCTTGTACCCCCTTGGCCCCAATGGGATTATTCAATCCCCCCTATAGGGGTGGTGTACCTAGAAGAGTGCCCCATCTCCGTTATCCCTCTTGCACCACATTTGCTCCATCATAACATTCATACAAGAATCTACATTAATGCATAATAAACTAATCAAACTTCATAGTTGCAAACAATCATATCAAATGTATTGTGAATATAATCTATATTTCATAGCAAGTTTCACAATGCTTATGACACTAATGATAACCTTTCAATTATATGCATTTGTCATTATTTATCATATGGCATTTATCATAAGAAACATAGGGTTAGATACATCATACCAGGAGGATAAATCTTGCCTTTGTATCCTTGGAGATATAAGGATCGTCTTCCTTTAGTGTTGACTTTTATCTACCTTACATCTGCCTATAAATCTGTCTTTTATCTGCCATACATTTGCTCCATATTCTCATGATATTATCTTGTTTTGTATAAAGATGTTCATAAATCAGAATATATATGTTATTGCATACTTCTTATTGGTCTGCTTTAAACCCAATGATAATATATTTTCATTGCTTTTCTTCCTGCTATAAACTCAGTAAAAATTCCTTAAGACTTCCCGTATATTTATATATATGCAGATCTAAGTCTGCTATGTATGTATTTCCTTTCTAATGCTATATCTTTCTTTCTTTTCAAGTCTGCTTCCATGTCCCCTCTCATGCTTCCCCTTCGTTTCTATTTATCCTCTTATGCCTCTCACGAAGGGAGGTGACTTCCTCAAAAAGTGGCGAATGTTTCCAAAGGAGGCGATTGGTCAGAAGTCTATTTGATTATCTTAAGACAATCTTATATTATTCGTTGTTGTTTTATCATTATGTTTTTACAACTGTAACTATGAAGTCAACCACCTTACTTTTGCCATAATCGCTAACTTTATAATAAACTTCACTTTTACCTTGTTCGCTGCCTTTACTTGATCGCTGACTTTAGACTCATGTATATTTATTATATTTAAGTATTTATATTTATATATTATATATGATATATTATATTTACTATTATATTATATTATAATTATTATAATTATAATAATATTTAAATTGATATATCTATATTTGTATTTATATTTATTATTTATAAAATAATATTATTATATATTAATAATATTAAATATTATTATATACATGATTATCATCTAAATTGACAATGACAAACACCCTATTTGATGAAAGCAACTTCTTCGTCTTTATCATGATGTTTAAATCTTTAATTTAAACAATGCCTTAATATCGGGACATCACATTGCTAGGCGTTTCGTGCAGGGTTGGGTATTCTTCGAGATATGAAGAATTCCGGGGAAGTGTAATGCTTCGTGGTTGGGTGGAAAAAGCGCATGAACCATGTTCTTGTCTCTTGGCTTGCGGATGAGCAGTTGGTTAGTGGCGGCCGAAGATGGTGACTTGTTTCATTGATCATATTTGTATACTGACATTTGTACTATATCATTGTATTGAGATGACTTCATGGCATGAGAGCCAAAGATGTAATTTTGTATATTATTTTATTCTGCTAACACCTGGTTATGGCACATGGATTTGTAAGATGTATTGTAACATTATTGCTTAATGTATAGAAGACTTATCTTTCCATTTGAAGTTTAATGTGAATGAGTTGTTTTTACTTCCGTAATTTAAGTATTTGGAATGTGTACTTTACAATTTCAATGTGTATGATGAGAAATAGGTTTAGCATATATAAGCCATAGGATCAAAAGATAAATCATGAGAGAACATTGTTAAATCCATACCATCCTTGTGTGAACTAGAGCAAGAGAAATAGTCAATGAAAGCATGAGCCAAATTCATGAAGGAATTGTAAAGCAAACAAGATGCATCAAACCATTGCAAAGATTTACTACTCAAGTATAATCTACTCACTAAAAAGTAAGATGCCACCATCTAAATGCTCATAATTAATGAGTAGAAATGATTTCAAAAGCAAAGAGGTATCCCCAAAACCCTCATAATCATGTCATGTAATAACTCCTCACTAAGGCTCATAATTTCATCATGTAATGTAGGAAAAGCCAATGAAGCATGAGTAGTGTCAACATGAGAGGCTAATGAAATATCAATATGTATGCCATCATTATGGGAGATATCACTATGTGAAAGACTATCCATATGGTTCCTATGGGGTGTAGAAGAATGATCATCATGAAACACACCACCATGTATGATAGAAGGTAGCACATCACAAGAGCATGGCTCTATAGACAGAGAGTCATCATGACATAGAGAAAGAGTATCATTAGTTTTGATTGTGTCATGAGGTGCACCTTCATTGTATGATGTATTATCTATAACAACATGAGGTGTATCTATATCATGTCTATTCTTCACTATGGATGTATCAGGAAGTAGATCATGTAAAGGAAAGGTGCTCAAAGGTATTATGCAACTAGAATCAAGTACACTACTATCACTCTCCATAGAAGAAGTATGCAATGTATGACAATCATGGAGGAGTTAAGAGTATCCAATAGGGAAGGGAAAGTGATGATCAAATCCCTTAATGAAGAAAATGAACATATACGATGATGCAATACTTCCATAAACAATGTGATCCCCTTTGTATGATAAAATATCACAATTACATTGAGGATAGAAGGATCACATGTCATAAAGTGTTACATGTCAAAATTAGTGGCAAAAGCATGAATACATGCCAAAGATAGAGAGCCATGAGAATCCATGAGGTAAAATCAAAGGTTTATCCAAGGATTCAGGGTTCACAAGAATAGGCAAGAAAAGCTCAAAACCATGTTAAAATGAGGTATAATCTAATTTTAGATCAAAATATCAAATCCTAAATTTAATAAGGAAAATGTGTAAAATATAAACCCTAAAGCCAATGTAAAAGGTGATTAGGGTGGCTAAAATATAGAATATGTGAATATGCACACCAAACCCTAAGAGAAGGATAAAGCAATGAAGCATAAGAATGCAAAAGGAAAATTAGTTTTGAAAATAATATGTAACTCAAAAAACATAGATTTGAAAGCCCTAATGTTAGTTTAGAAACCCTAGAAAGAGGATAGGTTGTGTAAGATCTAACAGACTCGCCGACAATGTAGAGGAAAATAAACTTTCCTTCAACTTAGTCTAGGTTGATAAAATAAATTACATACACATAAACATAATTAAACTAGACTAATTAATTATGAGTTGAGATTTGAATATTGAGCTAGTAATTAAAATGCAGGAATGTAAATAGAAAATAAGTGTGCTTAGCTTGATAATTGAAGAATGCACTAGAACTTATTTGGATATGAATTTAATGTGCCTTGGATTTAGTAATAGTGAATATCAAATTGCTAATCACCTTGAAATCAAAATATTCTTGTCATTATGTAGGGATGAGTCTAGAGGTGAGGAATGAATTTGGAACCGCAAACTTGTTGTGCACTTGTGAACTTGTCTTGTGTGATCTACAAACTTCTCTTATCAACTTTACTTGATGTATGACAATCTACCCAATTCTTCTTGAAGATCTGGGGATGATGGTACTTAATAATACTTTAAGGGTTGTTGATTTGTCATAGGGAATCAAGTTCTCCTAGATAAATTCCCCAAAATTAAAAAAATTGTTGAAAACAACAATATTCAGTCATGCAAATACTTCTAAAATGTTTGTGTAGAGCTAGATTCCTTTTAAAACACTAATTGAAGTGCATAAAGCGAATGATTTCTCCTTAATTCTCTGATGATTAGAATGAATGCATTTAATGCCTTCAAATACAAGGACATAACAA
This sequence comes from Cunninghamia lanceolata, assembly GCA_027924645.1. Classification (NCBI taxonomy): domain Eukaryota; kingdom Viridiplantae; phylum Streptophyta; class Pinopsida; order Cupressales; family Cupressaceae; genus Cunninghamia; species Cunninghamia lanceolata. Next base: position 2,259,983 of record BSBN01001380.1, on the reverse strand, counting down.
CGTTACATAAACTTGTATTTAGTCGGCCCTAAGCGAGAAGGGTAAAGGTGGGAAGTCAACCAAATTTAAATTTAAAAATTTAAACTAGGGTGGGAGAAGTCCACAACTACGAGGACAACCTTGCAACTAGAAACTCATCTCAGGACAAAGAAGGGAACTAAATCTCACGGGGTGATGTGTGCATGCAAATAAATGTGGGCATTTGTGTGATAGACAAGTGGATATGTCAAACGGATAAGGTTGTGTGAACATGTGAATGGGGAAGAGTGGTAGGTGCATAAAAACATGTGTAATGAGATAGGTGAATCGTAAAGGACAAAAGATCCAACTTTACACAAAATTACACCATTTATAAATATGTCTATCCGTCTATGTATGAAAACACTTCCCTCACTTCCCTCTAAATAAACAAAAACTAGATAGATGAAAAATAATATGGAAATGCAAATTTCACCACTACAATATTAAACATCGTCCAGAAAGGACCACTGTGTTTACATCACTCCAAAGTCCATACGCCAAAAGAGATGCACAAAACCCAACGAAAAAGCCTAATTAGACTCAATTGAAAGAACTGATTGCCAATGAACCCTCGGTCCACCAATCATGATTACATACACAAATATGATTGGATCATGATTGCAAGATCATGTCAAGATGCTGAAAGCAGTTTTGCAGGTCCATAATTTAATCGGTCGTTACCTTCTGCAGTAATGTTGTTGATTACAAATACCAACACCATTATAACTGCTTGAAATGTTTGGGATGCTGAGGGAAACAATTGTTTTATTTTACATCTTGTGATCGTGTTATATAAGTTTTCTTTTACTGTTCTACATTGCAGAGGACTACAGTAAAGATTAAAACTGAATCACCTAAAATCTTCTGACCAATATCAGTTACATCTATGCCAGGCTACTATATCATCTAAAAGATGATCCTGCCTATCTACCTAGAAACAGAACTATCTCTGCAAATCTGAATATGTTCCCCTCCGAAGGCAAGAGTTCATTGAGGTGCCATAATTGCTCACTGTCAGTCAAACATGATACCAAGGTCCCATCAATATAGGATAAAAATTAAGAATAAAAACAAGAGTGGACTGACAATCCTCATTTTCAATACAAAGCACCCATCAACTCCAACAAGACAATGTAAATACAAACGTGGAAGTACCTAGTCATAACCTTGAAATGGTTTCCATACCCATACAAATGCATTTTGTTTTCTCGCCAGCACTTCAATGTACATTCATTCACACCCTAAGGAGGAAAATGCTGAGCTCTGGCCCTCCAGTGCCATCAGGATTCATCATATAGAATGCCTCACAATCCCTTGAACCCATAACCCTCTCAAATCTGGCCCTCATGTACATTAGCTCTCCATCTCGGCTTTCTTCCTCAGTAGGAAGAACACCAGCTCCCATGGAAACAGCCTGGACCATGCCAAGTATTCTCAAATCTGTTTCACAGCAGCTCCTCCTCATGGCATATCCAGTCTTCCTGCCATTGCAATACATTGTCCAAATGGATTCCTCAAAAATGCTCCCTCTGTTAGGTTTTCTCTCACATTCCAATGCCATTCTAACCAGTCCTGAAGACATTTCCTTCACCACAGAATTTGTTGGTGTTGCCAACTCTATGAGCAACAGAGGAAGGCACCTTGGATCTTCCTGCACTGCAAAATGCACATGCCCCTTCCTGTACCCAAACAAAGTCCCTGTTACAGTGCTCTTAGTTGTGGGGTAGTTTGACGGTCCCCTAGGCATGCTTCGCCACCTGCATGGCATTGGAGCTGCAAATCCATTGAATATAGACCTTAGAAATTGCCTCTTCTTTTTGGGCTTGTGGGGTCTTGCCAAAGGAATAAATCCCATCATCCCGTCAGCAGTAGCACTGCTCTCATGACTGCCGTCTGATGCCCTGTGACTGCTGTTCACATCAATCCCATATGCTGCCATCCCCTTCTTTAACTCAGAAACCCTAATAATGGTTACCAAAAAAAAAAGCCCAAATGAGAAGTTTACCCTTCAAACACATAACCAAGCCATCCCAAATGAAAACGTCCCTCAGCATAAAAAATAACCAACCCAAACGGAAATTTCTTTCTGCAAACTCATACTGAACAAACCGAAATGAATCATAACAAAATAGGGCATCACTGTAAAACAATGTATAATTTGTTGCACTTGGGCAGAATACTTTCAGGCTTAACCAGAACGAAGAAGTTTCCACCTGTTATACCAATTTGTGCCAGCCACGCAGGATTGAATCAGAGCTGAAAATGCAGCCAAAAATTGGAGATTTGTACTGAAATAAAAAATTGCTTCCTATCTTAAAATGCAAGCATTGCAAGGCAGAGTAGGCAATAACGGATATTCTAATGTGCATTGATATTTTACAATACCCAATCAGACCACTCCCCAAAACTTACCCCAAAAGGATCAGTACCCAACAAACTAAAGTATATTTGCAATTAGCAGTTGGAGGATATTGAAATCAAATTCATGTTATACCAGAAGTAACAGACAGAAAGCTATGAGCTATCAATTTAGTTGAATGGGAGACATGTGTGGTTGTCCATTTGAGTTAAAAGTAAAATTTATAAATAAGATTTGCAGTGATCTTCAACATAGAGCTGGACTCAGAATGGATATGTTTATGACCAGTCCTCATCAACTGAAAAAGGCCGACCATGACGGTTGATATTACTATTAATTAATGGAAGACAAACTCTATCTGATAGAAAAATGGGGAGAGAGTAAAGATGTAAGAACACAGGTTGACTTGACTTGCAGCTTCGCCTCTAGCAAGGTCTCTGTGCTACCTGACAGCTTACCGTCTTGCCTGTCACTTCATATACGTTCAAAGATCTTAAATAGTAAGATTTATTTTTTATACGAGTTCTTTTATATTCTTAAGTTTTAACAATGAACAACTCCAAAGCTCAAGCCATATAAAGAAAATAAATTAATCTAACTTAGGAGTAATTAAAATTAAAACATGAAAAAATAAAATATATAAATATATTTAAGTATTCTAATTAATAATTTAGTCTTTCTAAAATTTGTCACGTTTCAAAACAATTTTCTAATTCACCATTAAACTATTTTTAGGTCATCATAGGGGAGAGGACTCAAAACAATTTTCTAACTCAACATTCAATTATTTTTAGGTCATCATAGGGGAGAGGACCCAATAGTTGAGCACCCTAACTTCACCCCTCTCAAAATCATTAGTGGCAATTTTGAATCACTCCGGCCACATCATCAAATATGATGCCACATCAACACATTTTTTGTTGAGGTGTCAAATAGTTCCCAAAAAAAAAGGTGGACCAATGGGTGTGCATTAAGTCATGTTTTGTTGGTGTGCTGATGTGATTGGTTGCTTTTAAAATCTAATGAGCACATTTCGTTCAATTATAAGTAAGTACTTATAGTAACACTAACAACCTTAAAGTCACAACTACTAGTGCTGAACTTTTAAACATATTGGACCAATGGGTGTGCATTAAGTCATGTTTTGTTGGTGTGCTAATGTGATTGGTTGCTTTTAAAATCTAATGAGCACATTTTGTTCAATTATAAGTAAGTACTTATAGTAACACTAACAACCTTAAAGTCACAACTACTAGTGCTAAACTTTTAAACATATTGGGCCTTAAATACACAAATACTATCACACCTATTGGAACATGTAATTGGGTCCTCTCCCCTAAACCAATAATGTGAAAAATCAAATCTTCTAACAAATCAAATTTTCCGAAAGTGAAAAATAAAATCTTCGGACAAATCAAATCTTTGGGTCATGGTAAATCAATAATGTGAAAAATCAAATCCTCTGACAAATCTTTGTTTGTAAAAATATCAAATCATAATTAATGCATCTAAGTTATAATACCATTATTTCCCTCTAGGCCAAACCCTTGCACCTCTTAAAGATGCAAGTGCTAATTTTAATTGATTATAGAATACATATCGTAGATAACTCACAAACATTAGTTCTACAAAAGCAATGTGCAATTAACAAATTTATAACTCTCCTTAAGAGGGGCAATATAAAATAAATGGAGTAATTTCTAGAGGATTTTGAAATTTCTAATATAAATATGCATAACAATATAGTATTAATTTTAATATAGAGACATAACCTATAGTGACAAGAGAGACACTAAAATTAATTTTAATCTAGAGGCATAACTATAGTGACAAGATAGATATTAAAAGAAAAACTATTTAGAGCTAACATTTATATTTAAAATATAAAATAACTCTTAAATGAATAAAAAAACAATTTTATATATTTTTTAATAGTTCTCTATTTTTTAAAAAAATCTATTTAAGTACTTATTTATGTGTTCATGTGTAGTTTAAATAAATATTAAAATTTAATATTCATATACAAAAATTAAATAGTAAAAATTAAAGCAAATAATTTATTTTCATTGAAATAATTATGTAACGATAGTTATGTACTTTATATTTGACATATGTAGTAAATAATTTGTTTTCATTCAATTTCTTAATTTTAAAAAAATCAAGTAAAAATAAAATAAATAATATAGATAAAATAAAATAGCTCTTTAATAAAAATAAGAAAATTATATATCTCAATGTGTATATATTAAATAAAATAGCTTTGAAGTAAAATAAAATAATTCTTAACCAAACAAATAGCCCTTATTAAATATAATAGCTCTATGTTTTTTAATCTATTTATCAAAAATAAGAACTTATAATTATTAAGAGTGAAATTCATAGAATGTGTACTAATAATATCCATACTCTCTCAGATACTCTAATATCTTAGATTCATCTTGTTGAGATTTGTTTTTGGAAGAAAAGGCCACCAATGGGACTTCCACCTCTTTGGACGAAATGGTGAAGCATCTTGTTCTTTCTAGAGTTTCCCTAAGCCCTAGCATTTGACAACTATTCTTAAATCTTACTTAGTTCAATGGTGGAAGGTAAATTTTGGCTAATAAAAGTAGGACAACTATTTACAATTTTTTGGTACAGAAGAAGTGTAAAATTGCTATTGACTATTTGATTGTTGAAGAGTGATATTTAAGTAGCTTGCACATTTGATTGGTGATTCTCCATTATCATCTTATATACTTGCAATAAATAAAAAGGTTCCCACCATATGATGAAACAAGTCATGATCCTTGGATATGCATGGAAGCCAACAACAAGTTAATGCAATGTAACTTTTGGTAGTAGTCACTACTATAAAAATAATTATTACAACCTTTGTTAGGATTAAGGTGTCATCAACCTTGTAAATCCTATGTATTTAATTCATCCTCGTATTGTTTCATAAATGCATTCATAAGGGATGATTGATCCATTAACAACAAAAAATATTTATTTACAATGACAGTAAAAAGTAAATTTTATTTTGGGAATAACGACAAGCTGCTCTGGTGCATTTACAACTATGATATATGACAAGACCCAATCTCTATGCTCAGCAATTTTGAAGATTTCTCCTACTGGCACCGATATTTTGACTTGACTTATGACATGTGTCATATCTATGGGATTGTAATTTGGAAAAGGTGAACTATGTGGAACAGTTACATCAAGTGCACTAGGAATAAAAGGTATGACTAGACCATGAGAGATATTGTCCTTACCTTTTGGTTCCATCTTCTTTTCTTTGCTCTTTTCTTGTCCTTTCAACAGTTGGGATTGATCTTGTTTGGTGTTGTCATTTGAATTCTGAACTTCTGGGAACAGTACAACAACAGGTTGCACCACATGTGCTAGAGCCTTTTGCACATACTTTTGTTTTGCTGATGGTTGTTGCATCGAGACCTTTTTCTTTTCAATCACCTTCTTGGAAACATTGTTTCCCTTTTCATCACCTATTTTATGCTTCTCTCTCTCAATTCCTGCATCACCTTCATATGGTTCTGCATCATACTTGCCTTGTGTAGGCATTTGCCTATTTCTTAGTTGATACCCACGTTGGGCTTGGGTGACAACCGCACTTGCTAGAGCCATTATGTATTCGTCAGATGGCATGGACTTCTTGTATTTCTTGTGCGTGAGACCTCTTAAATGCTCAAAATCATGTGTTGGCAACTCACATTACTTTGGTTGTGCATCATGATCATCCTCCTCATAGATGCCATAATCATCATTTTCATAAATCTATTCATAACCCTTTGTATCAAACTGATTGATCTCCTCCTCATAGTATTTAGCTCCACCCTCTCCATTACAAAATTTTTCATCTCTACTCATTGAATGAACAACTGCATAATTTGATGAATCATGGAGATGGAAACACGCCTTGCACCATGAGGAGACCTCCTGAAAGTTAACATGATCTCTTCTCAAAGGGTTTGGGGTTTCCTTCTCATTCTAGTGCTTAGAGATTACTTGTTTTGGAGCTGCCTGTCTGTCATTTTGTTGTGGCCTCTTGGACCATCAGTGTTGTACTTGGCCTATTGTGCAATCTTTGGCCCTCATTAAAGTGTGTTGCTGCATCTTGAGGTGGCAGTCCCTTTTCAATTCTTTCTACCAGGTATATGCCAATTCCTTCATAGCTGGAATGAGCTTATCTAATTTGTCTTCAGTTGTGAGGCTTATTCAAGGCTACCCTATCTAGCTGAGAGATCTTTACATTTGACCTCTTAACATGCTTACTCAAAGCTCTCATGTTGCTCTTTATGTTGATGGCTGTAGAATATGCTTCCCTAAAACCAATCTTGGAATCAAAAGCACCGCAATACAACACTAGACACATTGACTCATTTGGTCTAAGATTCAGAAGTACCTTCCTCATATGAGGTCATGATGAACCTACTATTGAAGTCCACCATTGTTTCATTAATTCCTTTCTTAATGGTTGTAAGTTCATGTATAGCAAATTTGGGGTCAATCCTATCCCCATAACAGAGTCTAAAAACTCTCATGAATTCCTCCCATGAATCAACTATGTTGTTAGGGAGATTCTTGTACCATTCTTTGGCACTTTCCTCTAGAGAATGAACAAATAAATTCATCATTACATCCTCATGGTCTATCTCATACTCATCTGTGACATTAATGAAGTGCCTCAAGTGTTCTTCCCCAATGACTACATTATTACAATGGAATCTAGGGATCTTTCATGTTATTTCATTTGGAATCATATTAGGAAAATTGGGGATGCCAAATAAATCTAGTTGTTTGTACCTTTGTGCTCCCAAAGGCTACCTAACTGGAGGGAACCTTTGGGCCTATCTTCGGAATGTAGGTCTGGGATTTGGAATGTTACCAAATTGTTGATTTGGCTGCTATGGTGGTTGATTAGGGACATGATGCATCTGACCTGGGTTTCTGCCTCTCTAATTTGGAGGGGGTTGATTCATACCTTGGTACTGGGCTTGTTGAGCAAGTAGATTCTACTGTTGTTCAATTTATGCTTGTAGTTCTTATCTTCTTTGTCTGATATGATCAAGTAAGTCCAACTCTTCATTTCCCTCTCTTCTGCATCAAAGTGTGTTGACTGACTAGCATCATGAAAATTAGTGTCATGTTCACCTCTTTGTGTCCCAGTAGGTGAAGTACGACCTCGACCAACCAGGTATGTTTCCAAATTTGTGTTTGGCATGCCAAAATCTCCCCCTGTGCACCTCTAGACCTATCCCTTCTTCCCTTACCAACGAGATTTTCATTTCTTCAAACTTCATACCGATTTTAATTCTTCTTCTAGTTGTTCTGAGTAGGTTATCAACAGATTCCTCTAATGTATACTGATTCTAATTTCTTAAATCTATAAATGTATCAATTCTACTAGAGGTACCTACATGATGACATGCATTTGGTCTAGAAGACTCACTAGTATCCCTTGCTCTCCATTTGTTTCTTTGGCTTCTTGTACGGTCTGAAGAAATTTCAAGTGTTGACTGATCTTGGTACCTTCTCCCATGATCCATTGTGATTTGTTTTAACTATAAACTGACTTGTGGGTTGACCTAAACAAAGTCGCCACTCCCTACTTGGGAGAGATTACTTTCCAAACTGACTTCACTATTGTAACCACAAGAGTTTCACTAAGTTGCAAAGATGAAAAAATTTATAACCAAAATCATACTATCCCCAGCAACAATGCCATTTTGTTGGGTCCCAAAACTGTAGGTCTAAAACCCTAGATTATTTCCTAATCTCCTAAGCTAGGGGTGTTATCGAGGAGACATAAAAGGGGCTCATCAATAGGCTGTGGATGATTAAGGGACAATTGTTAGGAGTGGGTAATCTCCTCTTCTCTTCAATCTCAACTAAATTTATGAGGGTGTTCCTAGAGGTATCCCTCAACAAGGATTGACTACAACATGAAATGCATAAAATAATAACACAACACTAGTACCCAGATGGTAGTTTTGAACCCAAAGCTTGTCACTAAATCAAAAGCTAATCTACTACACTAATAACCTCTTATTAAGCTGATAATGGCATCTTGGAAACAAGTCAAAATGCAGGTATGCATGTTTGGTTTGATGAGATGAGAACCTAGTTGGTTTGCTAGAGATATTCCCTGGTTAAAATGCATAACCAAAAGGATCCATAAAAATTAGGATCTATTCCTATTCCACAATTGAAAGTTGTTCATTTTAAAGGGTTGTGGGTGATCAAACACTTCCTAGATCAATGCCTATTCAATGGGCCACATATTCTTTAGTTCATCAAAGGAGAACAACAATACAGAAAAAGCTCTAAAAAGCCCTAAAAAGCTCTGCACTTTTGCTACCTGAAGAACTACTAAAACGACCAAATCGTTTGATGAAAAGAAAACTGTTATTTATACCATGTTGGTTGTGTGCTCTAATCGGCAGGTGGGAAACTCCTGGGCACCTAGAACTTTGAATTCACCAGCCACCATGAATGCAAGGAAGAATTAAACTTGTGAAATCTATGATTTTACCAACCATGGTGTAAGAACCACATGTGGATGTTGGCAAGAGACACTACTCTGATGAATGATTGAATGTTGTCATTGATGGCAACAAGGCAAATAGATTCCACCAACAAGGCAAATAGATTCCACCAACAAGGCAAAGAGACTTTACTCTGGTAGATCAATTTGGTTTGACAACAAGGCATAAAAGGATTCTAGTTCGGAAGCCTAAAATGACCAAGTATGGGTAGTATACAGAGTAACTGACAGAGATTTGGTCAGTATGCCTCTACAGTTGAAGATCATTACATGCAGTTCATATATGTTAATCACAACTATTTGGTGATGATATGTTCTAGTGTTCAAGTCTTGACTTCCTCCAGAAGTCATACTATGAAATGGCTAAGTCTGGGTGAGTAGAGTTAAGTTAGGAATAGTGTGCAATACCAGAGTAAAAGGGTCTGTATTCCTCCGCTATTGCATATTTTGTCTTGCCGGTCTGAAGGTATGTCAAGAGGTCCATAATGAGTGTTGTCTATGATTTTCAGAGTCTCATATGGTCCGCATTGGAAGTTATGATGTGATAGTTGAACTGGTCAAGCGTGTTCTTAAGGGACAAGCTGACAGGCATGTTAGATCTATATGCGGAGAAGACATATTGTTGGAACAATCAATCTAAGGGGTTGAATGATTGGTGCTGACCTATATGATGTCTATTGTATGTTTGTTTGGGTCCGCATTGTTGCTTGTGCACAAGATCAAGCCGACAAGGCATAACATTTGTATACACGTTTCATGTTTGGCTTGCTGACTTAATTGTGAGATAAATCTTGTTGCGGATATATATACTTAATGGATTTCGGTGTTGGAGGTATGGATAAGAATGATAGAGTGTGAATTCTATGATTGTGTGACCTAAGGCAGTTCTGTGATTAACAAAAGGATAGTAAAGGCAGAAGAACAGAGTATATGTGAAGCAAAGCAAAAAAGTAGGGCAGATAGTATGAAGTCCTTTCAATCTGTATACTGTGCAAATTGGTATTGCACCACAACATTCTGTAGATGCACCTATAGCAGTCCTCTCCTGGCAGTGAGCCATTTATTTCTATATTCTCTTCTCTTCTATTTGGCAATGAGCCTATTGCAGTGAGCACTTCTTGGACAGTGAGCCCCAAGGCAGTGAGCCTTCATGTAATTCGGTATTGTTATCATAATATATTGTGAGCTAACACTCACCGTGGTTTTCCCATTTTTGGGTTTTCCACATAAAAATCTTGGTGTCTATGCGTTATGTCTTTATGGTTGTTGTTATTATGTTTGTTTTGCTTTCAAGTTATTGAATATGGTAAATGGATTAATAAATGTGTGAAAGAGAAGTTTTACAGGATACTGATTCACCCACCCTCTCAGTATTCTTTGTGATCAACAATTGGTAACAGAGCAAGGTTCCTTGGAAGAAGCTTAACAACTTGAGGAAGATCTAGGAAAGAATACTCATGGCAGCCAAAAGGTATCCTACTCCAGGTATTATCAAAAATTACAAACTGCACATATGAGAGCGATAATGAATTGGAAGCTGCTCTTAAAGATCTTGAAAAGTCTGAAGTAGAAATCAGGGATCTGACGGTGAATGTCCAAGAAGATGATGAATGCATTCTGAAGCTAAGGGAGCAAGTCAAAAAGTTAAAGGAAAAGAGCAAGAAGCTAAGTGAACAATTGAATGAAACAAATGAAACCCTAAACAATTTAACATTGGAAATTGAAGAGAAAGAGGAGATTAAAAAGCATTTGAATCAAGTTGTAAAGGATAAGTCTGAGGAATGTGAAAAATTGGATAAAGATGTTTTGCTTCTGAAATATGATCTGGAAGTAGCCAATAGCTATAAAGAAAAATTCAAAATAAGCTCTGCAAAGCTTGAGGAATTGATTGAAAGTCAGAAGAGTTCAGATGACAAGAAAGGCTTAGAATTTGAAAAAGGAGAAAGTTCTAAATCAAGTCAAGAAAACATTGAGATGAAGAAAAAAAAAGGCAACCAGTTCAAAAATCAAAGAAGAAGACCTAGAAGACCTCTGGTCAGGCAGCCAAATGCTCAAATGTACCCTTCTTTCAATGGCCATTGTTTTAATTGCAATAAGTTTGGTCATGTTTAGGAGGGAAAAGAGGTGGTTGTTGATTTTGTTGTTGTATGGGGGTTTTAGTTTGAATCCTCCTTTCCACTAAATATTCCAAGGCTTTTCAACCGAGTTGCCTCTTCACTCGAGAGGAGAGTCACCTATCAAGTTGGGTTGCCGCAAGGGAAGCCAAGAAATTTAGAAGTTATCACACAATGTCTCTAATTAATGCTTTGATGCTCTTGAAACCCTAATTAAGCAAAACAGTAAGTAAATTTGTGAATTATGACAAATGCTATTAAAATAAGGCAAAGAGTAGAGAACCTTAACTCACTATTTTTTGGAGTTCAGAAAATGGAAATGTCGAGTGAAAGGAAGCTAGGTGTGCAAAAATCGCTTCCTAAACTAATCTAATGAGGGGAGAGGTATGCAAATACGTTTTAACCTTTACAGTTGCAGCAATATGAAATTATATAAGAGATATTATAGCAGAAAACATAATACAAGAATGTAGACAGAGAGAAGTAGACACAAGATGTATTGTGGGGAAAACCTTTTCAGGTAAAAAACCCCACACTCTAAAACCTGCACAATGTATTATCTAAAACAATTAAAGTTTACAATACACTTGCAATGCAAGTTCTTCCAAGAGTCTTCAAATGTTGATTCTGGAGTTATTCTGGCAGCATAACAGTACCTGTAAAAACACTATGCAACTACAACTCCAAACTATGCAATATATAGAGATTACAAGGCATATTCTGGAAGCATATTGGGATAGGCATCCACCTTGGCCACATGACCATTATCCCGCATCAAAGGACACTTGTCCTTGTTGCAAATATATCCCTTACATCTGTCATACATGGTAGATTTGACTTTCCCAACATGGAGCGCTCCAAGGCTGAAAATAGACTATGACAGATGCTCTTACGCATCTTACAACTATCATAGATTTTCCCAACATAACAACCTTAAATGTTGTAAGAGAATCCATCATACAATGCTAAATATAGCATATTCCTCTTACAACATGTCATAGCCCAACTTGGGCGCCCAAAGATGCCTTTCCCTCATGCAAAGATACTCACTGACACTTGTCATCACTTGTCATAGGAATCTCCAAACTTGGCTCTTATGCATCATGGATTCTGTCATATGGAATATCCTCTTCCACATACCACAAGATGCTGACACATGGCATAATAGTGCCACCTCAAATGGGACGCCCAAATCCATGTAGGTTTGACTTGACCATCCAAGTCACATTCCAAGTAAGATGACATGTCACCGTGCCACCTCAACTAAGTGACTAAACTGAATGTGCAAGTAAATACAATATTAGGCAATAAATGAATATATAATTAAATAAATAATGCTAGGAATTTGCAAAGGTTGAGACACCTTAATTCCCAACATTCTCCCACTTGTCGAACACCTTGCAAGAGCCAAAAGAAATGACAAGATTTAACTGTTAGGGGCCAAGAGGCCCATAGACTCCGAACACCATCTAAACTTCTCTGTGCCCACTGGTTTCGTGAATGCATCTGCAACATTCTTCAAAGTGTCTACTTTATCCAATATCACCTTCCCATCCTATACCATGTCTCACACAAAATAAAATTGTACATCAATATGCTTTGTTCTGGCATGGAAAGTCAGATTCTTTGCTAAGCAAATTGCACTCTGACTGTCACAACAGATATTAATCTATCTTGCATCAACACCAATATCTGAGCACAACCTCTTAAGCCAAATGGCTTCCTTACAAGCATGAGTTGCTGCATATACTTAGCTTCTGTCATGGACAAAGCGACCACAGGTTGTCACTTACTCATTTAACTAATTTGCACCACCGAACATAGTAAACACAAGCATTGGTGGATCTCCTGCTGTCAATGTCACCTGCCCAATCAGAATCCACAAATCCATGAATACATACAGAATGCGGAGGTCCTGTAGGATGACCATGATAACATAGGGAATACTCAAAAGTACCCCACAAATATCTGAACACTCGCTTTACTGCATCCCAATGTACCCGTCCAGGATTAGCCATAAACTGACTAAGGACTCCCACTGCTTGGGCAATGTCTATTCTTGTACAAACCATAGCATACATCAAGCTGCCAACAACACTAGCATAAGGTACTCTGCTCATAGCCTCGGTCTCAGAAGGAGACTTTGGATAATCATTAACAGATAACTTTGTCCCCAAATAAATAGGAATAGACAATGGTCTACAATCTGTCATGCTGAATCTATCCAACACGGTCTTCACATACTTACTCTGGCTTAACCAAAGTTTTTTGCTTGCTCTGTCTCTTCTAATTTCCATTCCCAAAATATACCTGGCTGCCCCTAAGTTTTTCATCTCAAACTGTGTTGACAACTGAGACTTCAAATCAGAAATCATCATATTCTTACTATTCCCAATTAGCAACATATCATCAACATATAGTGCAATAATGAGAATATGATCATTGTCAAACTTGTAATACACACAATGATCTGATTTCGATCTCAGAAATCTAATAGACAACACAAAGGCATCAAACTTCAAGTACCACATCCTAGGAGATTGTTTCAATCCATACAAATACTTCTTTAACTTGCAAACCAAATTTTCTTTACGTTTTTCTATGTAATGCTTTAGCTATGACATATAAATCTCTTCCTCCAAGTCACCATGAAGGAAAGTTGTCTTCACATCCATTTGTTCCACTTCTAAATCATAAGCTACTACGAGAGATAACAGGAACCAAATAGATGTCAGCTTTGCAATGGGAGAGAAAATTTCACCATAATCAATTCCCTCCACTTGTGAGTACCCCTTCGCAACCAATCTGGCCTTATACTTATCAACATTGCTATCTGAACCAAATTTCTTCTTGAAAACCCATTTGCATCCAACAGGTTTCTGTCCATCAGGCAAATGCACCAAGTCCCAAGTTTTATTCTTTTCCAAAGAAGCCATCTCATCTTCCATGGCCTCCTTCTAGGAACCTGCATCTTTCATGCCCATAGCCTCCGTCACAGTTCTAGGCTCATCAATTTTAGTAAGCAAAGCAAAAGCACAACTAGAATCAAGCAATGTATAACCAAACCTCTCAGGTTGCTTCCTATTTCGTGTGGACCTCCTCAAAGGCTGAGGTGGAGGTTCTACTTCTTCTGAACTTTCAGAGCTGCAAGAGCTCTCCTCATCATCAGGTCCAACAAGGTCTTTCGGTTCAGTCTTTTAGGGGTAGAAGGAAACTGAACCAAATCCTCTTTCTTTTCTTCCTCTTCTGGTTGTAGAACAATGGAAGAAGGTGTTAGCTCTCTGAAAATAACACTTCTACTATACAACACTTTTTCAGCCACAGGATCCCAAAGCTTGTATCCTTTCACACCGACACCATAGCCAATGAAGATACACTTAACAACCTTGTTCTCCAATTTTGACCTCTTCTCCCTAGGCACATGAGCATATGCCTCACAACCAAAAACATGAAGATGTCTTATTGAAGGCTTCTTACCAAACCACACCTCCATGGGTGTCTTACCAACAAGAACTGATGTAGGAGACCTGTTTACTAGGTAGCAAGCAGTGGCAATAGCTTCAGCCCAAAACTTCTATTCAAGGCCAGCTCCACTAAGCATACTCCTAGCCTTCTCCATCAGTGTTTTGTTCATCCTCTCTGCAACTCCATTTTGTTGCGGGGTGTACGGAGTTGTCTTATGTCTTTCAATCCCATGTTCTTTGTAGAACTTATTGAATTCTCTGGAACAAAACTCACCACCATTGTCAATTCTCAACCACTTAATCTTTTTACTAGTCTGATTCTCAACAAAAGCTTTAAACTCTTTGAACCGACTAAAGACTTCAGATTTACTTCTAAGAAAATAAATCCATGTCCTTCTACTGTAATCATCTATGAAAGATACAAAATATATAGATTTAGAGATCGAAGGAACATTAACTGGACCAAACACATCAGAATGAATAAGATCTAATACACCAGAAGACTTATGAGAACTCGAGTAAAATTGAACACGATTTTGCTTTCCATATATACAATGTTCACAAAAGCCAAAATCGAGATTACGATCATCTAATCCCTCAACAAGGTTTTTATTTTTTAGGGTTCTAAGACCCTTCTCACCAATGTGGCCAAGTCTCTTCTGCCATAACATTGTCTTCTCAGTAGGAAGCTTAACTTCCAAAGCATGAGCACCCTTAGGTACCCAAAATGCACTACCATCAGAATTTGATACAACAGATCTTTTAGTTGCGGGTTCCAATGGTGGGGATGAAGTGACTGTAGCTCTTTTCTTTGAGTCAGAAGAACTATTCCATTGTGAAATGCATGCCTCTAGCTGAAATAGAGTACCTCTCTGAGTACCCTTCGCAAGCACCATAGCTCCTCTAGTCATCTTGCATCCTTCTTTTGAGAAGACAACTTGCACACCTGCATCATTCAATTTACTTACAAAAAGTAGGTTCTGTGCCAAGCATGGGATGCGCATAACCCTAGAGATCCCCTTCACTCGTCCATCAGGGAATCGGATTGTGAATCTTCCACGACCAACTATCTTTAGATGAGAATCGTCACCCAGGTACACTCTTCCACCATCAAAATCTTCATACTTTGTAAACCAGTCTCGATGCAAGGTCATGTGGAAAGAGGCACTAGAATCAATCAGCCACACATCATCAGATGCATGGGTGGCCAAGGCTGCGATGAAGACATCACCATCATCTTGTGACTTGTTAGAATCTAAATCTGGGGCATTCTTCTTCTTCTTCTTTTTCTCCTCTTTGCATTCCTTTCAGAAATGCCCAGTTTTCCCACAGTTCCAACATAGTGCCTTGGACTTTCCAGGAGATTTGGATCTCCCATAGGATTTGGATCTACCCTTCTTAGCTTTCTTGTCTTTCTTTTTCCTTTTCTTCTTGGGTCTTCCACGAACCTCAAGAGCCTCTTTGGCTGACTCAGATGACTTTCTCCGCATCTCTTCAGATAACATCGAAGACACCACTTCATCCATTTTGAAAGTGGATGTGGTACTCCCGATGGCCATAACAAGATGATCCCACGAATTTGGTAAAGAACAAAGCAGGGTCATACACCGATCCTCCTCCATCTTCACACCAACAAATGTCAATTGTGCAACTAACATATTAAAGGCATTCATGTGATCAACAACAGATCCTCCATTTTCCATCCTTAGAGAATATAGCTTCTTTTGTAGGAATAACTTGTTTACCAGGGACTTGGCCTGATAAACATCACCAAGTTTCTTCCACAGCTCCTTCGTAGTTTTCTCTTCATGAACATTTAACAGGATGGAATCAGCCAAACAGAGTCTCACAAGACCCTTGGATTTACGATCTTTTAGATCCCAATCATCTTGCAAGATTGCCACTGCTTTTTCACCAGAAATTGCTTCCCATGGTCTCTATCAACGAGCATGTCTTCCATTTTGAGTTTCCACAACTTATATTTTCTGCCATTAAAATTTTCAACCTCTATTCTTCCAGATGTGCCTGCCATCTCCTTCCTGCACCAAGATTACATAATACTCTGCACAAACTCCCTACTCAATCTAAGATCAGTACAAAAAACCCTACTCAAAACACTATTATCCCACATCAAAGGACACTTGTCCTTGCTGCAAATACATCCCTTACATCTGTCATACATGGTAGATTTGACTTTCCCAACATGGAGTGCTCCAAGGCTAAAAATAGAATATGATAGATGCTCTTATGCATCTTATAGCTGCCATAGATTTTCCCAACATAACAACCTTAAATGTTGTAAGAGAATCCATCATACAATGCTAAATATAGCATATTCCTCTTACAACATGTCATAGCCCAACTTGGGCACCCAAATATGCCTTTCCCTCATGCAAAGATACTCACCGACACTTGTCATCACTTATCATAGGAATCTCCAAATTTGGCTCTTACGCATCATAGATTCTGTCATATAGAATATCCTCCTCCACATACCACAAGATGTCGACACATGGCATAATAGTGCCACCTCAAATGGGATGCCCAAATCCATGTAGGTTTGACTTGACCATCCAAGTCACATTCCAAATAAGATGACATGTCACCATGCCACCTCAACTCAGTGACCAAACTAAATGTGCAAGTAAATACAATATTAGGCAATAAATGAATATACAATTAAATAAATAATGCTAGGAATTTTCAAAGGTTGAGACACCTTAATTCCCAAGATTGGGGACAATGGTGAAGGTGCCCAAATTCAAAGTATAGCTTTTTCTGTATAATCCCGATCTCCTTTCGACATTGATTTCTACTATACCTTCAGTTTCTGGCAATTCAGATGCGGAGGACATTGTTGATGGTGCTCTAGTCCACTGACGGATATTCTTCAGGATGTCAGAAGCTCTTCAATCACTGATTGTCACTGTCCAGTCTGTTTCTGTAGATCCAAATGTGGAGGACAAGGTTGATGGCGCTCATGTCTGAAATGTCGTACAGTGTCCACTTCTTTTTAGATCTCGAATCTACACTGTCCTCCAAACTTCCTTGTAACTCCACTTTCTCCAGATCCGATACCTGTAACCTGCAATCACAAGGAGAATGGGAGGGGGTTGTGGTGTTTAGAGGCTTGCCTCAATCAAACCCCAGAGAGACATTCAAGTCTTCCAAACACCGTTGTCAGATGAGAGTGTGTATCCCGCAGTATAGAGGCAAAAATCCAAATGATAATGATGATAAAACACAATAGATGTCACCTTGATGATGAAGCTCTCATGGAAGGAAGATGCTCTTCAATGCCATGAGGAGATGTAATCCAACCTGCAAAAAAAAACACAATAACAATGCTCTGCTCTGCAATATAATGAAAATCACAAGTATGCTAATAGCTCACAATCATAAACATCTTCTAGTCTCTAAATGATAACCTACACATGCTTATATATGCAACTACAAAGATTCCCACCAATAATTTCATAATTAGAACTTATGATGTCATCCTGGGACCGAAATAACGGTCACAAACCTGACATTTGAATTTAGGGTTGACCCAAAATAGGGTTGGACTAGGGCACTAGCGCCCAAGTCCAGCCCTTGTCTTTATTCTGGGATCATCAAAATAGTCCCCCTTAGGTCCCATTTGTCACAAGGCCCAAGGGTTTTCTCATCGGGAGTCTGAATTATCATGCAAGATGCTCTAAATGCAATCTAAAGACCCGATAGCTAAACCTTAAGAGGAAAAAGCCCCCAAGGGTGCATATTTCTACATAACATTTAGCCCCCACTTTAATGTATGTATAAACATGAGGCCAATACATGCATTAAAATAAGGTCAACAAACACGCCAAGCACAGAGAAGACATGGCAAACATAATGAAGACAATAACAAGCACGTAAAACACGGAGAAGACAGTTACAGTCACGCAAAACATGGAGAATATAATGTTGAAGACATGCAGAGCACAAAGAATACAGTGATTATTTTCTTTTTTATTTTCCCATATGAAATGCAAAATGCAAGTACAAGGAAAGTAAACAAACAAATCCCAAAAGAGTGTAGAGGAGCTCATCGCCACCAGTCTTGTACCTTTTGAGAACATACACGCCAAACAAAATCCCAAGGTGTAGAGGAGCTCATCATCACCAGTCTTACACTTTGAGAAAAAACACGCCAAACAAAATCCTAAAGTGTAGAGGAGCTCATCGCCACCGGTCTTGCACTTTGAGAACAAACACACCATACACACACATGGAAGACACAGAGAAAACATGACAAACAAGCGATGGAGTGAAACTATTGCTAGGTTCATCACCATCTCAGGTGCATTATAGGCACACACCGATGATTGGGCTTTGCCACAACAATCACCGAAAACACGCTTAAGGGTTGTCACAGAACCGCTCCCCGCCTCCGTAGAGGACTTTTGAAAATCACAGGATAGTGTAATCTCCTCGGGAAATACACCATCTCTGCCTTCCGTAGAAGGGCTTAAGATAATAGGATATGCTCGATATCCCACCTCCGCGGGGGGCTTAAATGATTGTGATTAATTTTTAGATTGTTCAAACACACTTTACTATCATCTAAAATAGACAACTTACCTTATATATGCACCCACCTTAAGGTGGTTGATATCATGTATCGATATCAAGCACGTTTAGGTAGGAAGAAAACACACAAGGGAACACAAGCTCTCGCAAAGCCCATGCCCCCTAGAGGTGACATGTACTTTACGGTCGCCAAATGTTCCCACAAACATAATTTCTTGCAAGAAAGGTGTTAGTGTCCACATAATCATGATAAACAACAATGCATATGATCATCTACATGAAAGAGCCATGCAAGGTGAAATCTAAGATAAATAAAGTGTGTGGAGCAGTAGTATTGTTAAAGTGTTGTTAGCAAGATAAGATAACATTGACATCAACATCAAGATATCGAGATCACATGGAGTGATTCCACTAGCCAAGCATCAGATAATATGTAACAACCTCGTCGTCATGTATGGACTAGGTCCATTTTTTGATTATTCGCTAAAGGGACACTAGGTTCTGCATCAATATAATATGTTTTTTATCATTCACTCGCTAGGTAGAACCACTAGAGGAAGGTAAAGAATAAATCAGAGAGGAGAACAAGTGCCTTAGGGACAGTCATGTAGAAGGGTGCCCCCAAGTCACAAATTGCAATGCTATGTCCGTAAGACACAACACACAACAATGAAATCAGAGGATAGGCAATATAGAAGAAGGATGATACAAATAGAAGAAGGTCACAATAGAGGCGGTCTCCTAGTATCCTTGACCTTACAAAAGAGTCAAGGGTTATCCTAGGAGGCCTAAACAACACATAACACATCATGGGGGAAACACAACATAGAGGTAAAGGGTTAGAGATACTTACCTGTAGAGAGATTCATGCTATAGGTTGTCAATAATCAAATCATCCTCTTTCCAATCTTGAATGTTAGAGGGAAGAGGTGTGTAAGGTACCATTGCCAAATTTCTGTCATTATTCTTTTGTTCATTCTTAAATGCTTCTTGGTTTGATTCAATGTTAGGAGGAATGTTTTCTTGTTGAAGATCATTAGTACACTTATTCACTATCCTGCTAGGAGGTGGAAGAAGTGATTTGTTTTGAGTGATCTCAACATCCATCCTTGAGGCATTTAATGTGAGAGACCTTTCCTCATCCACTAATATGACATCTTGTGAAAAGAGAACATAGGGATGAAGAGAAGGTAAGGTGTTGTGAGGAGAGGTAGTCAATGTTATTAAATCCTTAGTGATGTCCAAATGACCTGAATATTCAATCAAAGAAGGGAGACTAAGGGTCTTCTCCTCCCTAGTGATATCCAAGGTATGTGAACAATCAACTAAAGGAAGAAGGTTGGTGGGATGATCCATAGAGGTTTCATGCACTAGTGTAGGATGTTTGTTTTTGTTAATTGAATGCTCATTACCTATCCATGGAATGTTCTTTGTTAAAGGGAGCTCCTCATTCACTAATGCTTAATCTTGGCCAGAGTGAGCATTGGAATGGAAAGGTGGTGGTTGCTCTTCATTTACTAATGCTTCATCTTGGCCAGAGTGAGCATTAGAATGAAGATTTGGTGGTATGATATTAAGGGATGTGTCAATGAATTCATCCTTTTTTGCCAAAGTGTCTCTATAAGTGGGAGCAACTTTGGGAGGGAGATCATAAGGTAGAACCAAGTTGTCACATGTTTTAGCAATAGGAGCCGTAGTGGAATGTTCCATAAATTCATCTAAGGCTTCATCTAATATTTTGAGGTCATCACTACTATATATATTATTGATCATGAATTTAGTAAGATCATCTAATATCAGAGGATATATTCCCATGAGGCTTGTGAAGCTATCAAAATCAGACATATAGCAAAGGATTTCATATGTGGAACTCATAGAAATATCAACATCATATATGTATGCTATTTGTTTCAAGGCTTGAGGATATGCAAGAGTAAATTTGGAAAAAATATCAATGTATATAATGTATGAAAACAAATCTTCCAAATAAGTTTCCATGATGTATGTTGTAAAATTATATTGCAAAGAGTTTCAACATTTAAGTGCAAAACTATATGTGAAAATGACCTAAAAATGCTTGATTTTTCAACTTTTCTTAATGCAAACAAGTGAAAGAAAAGGTGTTGTGAATAATTTAAAGGAGGGTAGAAAATTATATGCCTAATAATAGTCCAATGATTTAAAAATACCTTTCACAACACGCTTTTGAAGTAATGCTAGAGAGTCGATAAGTCAAAACCTAGTGAAAATAGGTCAAAATATGCAATTTTTACCAAATCTCAATGCAAAAGAGTAGGACAAAGGGTTTTGTGAGGAAAATAACAATGGAAAGAAAATTATAACAGTAATAATAGCCACCTAATGAAAAAAAATCCATTACAACACGCCTATAGTGAAAATCCAAGTCAAACCCTAGTGAAAATATGGCTAAAATATGCAATTTTTTACAAAATGTCAATGCAAAGGCCCAAAAAAAAAGGTGTTGTAAGGAATTTGAGAAGGGGAAGTAGATAATAACCCTAATAAAATCCAATTAGTGCAGAAAAATCCCTTACAAGACGCTTGGAGTGCAAATCTAACAAGACGATAAGGCCAAATCTAGTGAAAAATGCAAGTTTTTACATCTAGGGTTTGAAATTTTGCAAGAAACCACTATAATGCAACACTAAAATTAGAAATAAGACCTACTGAGTGTTTGAACAAGGTAGTAAAATCTGAAACAAGATTTTGACTTCAACCCTAGCTCATTCAAAACTAGGTTTTTATAAAAGAAATGCACAATTTTCAAGCAATTTTTAACAAATCAAGCATGCAAATGCAATGTAAATGAATTGTAAATGATGCATTTCTATAATTTGAATTAGATATAATGAAAATAACAGAAATTAAATTAAATTTAATGTCAATTAATTCAAATTTTACAAAAATGCAAGCCTAATATGCCAATTTTTTTGAATGTTTCAAAATTTTCAATTTTTTTTGTAATTTTTTTCAAATGCAATAGAATGATTGAATGCAAATCTATCAAACAACACTCAAAAAGGTGCCAAAAAGTCCAAAAACATGGGTTCACCAAAATGTTTAGGAGGGAAAAGAGGTGGTTGTTGATTTTGTTGTTGTATGGGGGTTTTAGTTTGAATCCTCCTTTCCACTAAACATTCCAAGGGCTTTTCAACTGAGTTGCCTCTCCACTCGAGAGGAGAGTCACCTATCAAGTTGGGTTTCCACAAGGGAAGTTGGGAAATTTAGAAGTTATCACACAATGTCTCTAATTAATGCTTTAATGCTCTTGAAACCCTAATTTAAGCAAAATAGTATGTAAATATGTGAATTACGACAGATGCTATTGAAATAAGGCAAAGGGCAGAGAACCTTAACTCACTATTTTTTATAGTTCAGAAAATGGAAATGTCAGGAACAATGGCGAAGGTGCCCAAGTCCAAAGTATAGCTTTTTCTGTATAATCCCAATCTCCTTCCGACACTGATTTCCACTGTACCTTCAATTTCTGGCAATTCAGATGCAGAGGACACTGTTGATGGCACCCTAGTCCACTGAGGGATATTCTTTAGGATGTCAAAATCTCTGCAATCACTGATTGTCACTGTCTAGTCTATTTCTGTAGATCTAAATGTGAAGGACAAGGTTGATGGCACCCGTGTCCTGAAATGTCGTGCAATGTCCGCTTCTTTTTAGATCCCGAATCTACACTGTCCTCCAATCTTCCCCGTAATTCCACTTTCTCTAGATCTTATACCTGTAACCTGCAATCACAAGGAGAATGGGAGGGGGTTGTAGTGTTTAGAGGCTTGCCTCGGTCAAGCCCCAGAGACACATTCAAGTCTTTTGAACACTGTTGTGAGATGAGAGTGCGTATCCCGCGGGATAGAGGCAAAAATCCAAATGATAATGATGATAAAACACAATAGATGTCACCTTGATGATGAAGCTCTCATGGAAGGAAGATGCTCTTCAATGCCATGAGGAGAAGATGTAATCCAACCTGCAAAAACAAACACAACAATAATGCTCTGCTCTGTAACATAATGAAAATCACAAGTATGCCAATAGCTCACAATCATAAACATCTTCTAGTCTCTAAATGATAACCTACACATGCTTATATATGCAACTACAAATATTCCTGCCAAGAATTTCATAATTGAAACTTATGATGCTGGCCCAGGATTGAAATAACGGTCACAAACCTGACATTTGAATTTAGGGCAGACCCAAAATAGGGCTGGACTAGGGCGCTAGCGCCCAAGTCCACCCCTATCTTTGTTCTGGGATCATCAAAATAGTACCCCTTAGGTCCCATTTGTCACAAGGCCCAAGGGTTTTCTCATTGGGAGTCTGAATTATCATGCAAGATGCTCTAAATGCAATCTAAAGACCTAGGAGCTAAACCTTAAGAGGAAAAAGCCCCCAAGGGTGCATTTTTCTGACATAATAGGTCACAAGGCTACTCAGTGTAGGAGTAGAATAAATCAGAATGTTCCATAATTCTCTGGTCAATGTTTCAATTGCAAGAAAATTGGTCATAAATCAAATGAATGTAGAAGTTTGGTAAGGAATGGTTTTAACAATGCAAGGAATATTCAATCCTTTAATGGAAAGTGTTTTGCATGCAATAGATTTGGGCATATGGCTAACCAATGTAGAACAAGAATGAATCCAATCAATAGAAGAAATCAGGGATAGAAAAATGTGGTATGCTACAATTGCAATAAGTTTGGACATATTGCAAGGTTCTGCAGAAGCAAGAATGAGAAAAGAGACTATCCTACAGAAAAGAGGAAACAAAGCAGAGAGAAGATAAAGGTAAGAACAAGATTGATCTAGAAGAAATCAAGAAGGAAATGGGTAAGGTCTGGATCAAGAAGGATGTTAATGAGGTCAGGGATGGATTCGCACTAGCCTCTCATGCAGATACTTCCTCTGGGAAGTAAATTGGGAGCTCTGGCTCAGGGGGAGCTGTATTAAAAATCTTAATCCCCTAGCCAAATAGTCAGTGCTGGAATCTGGCACGAAGATATGATGAAAAGTTACATATGATAGATCTTTTAAAAGAAATTTCAGAAGAAAAGGTTCATGTGCAAAACATTGCAGAGCAATCCTAATCGACTGTATTCTACAGTGAAGAGTTTTGACAGCTTTTTGAAAGACAACATTTATGGTGATTAGGTAAAGATAAATAAAGGGTTAAAAAGGAGATCATTCGACAGACAATTAACTTTGCATTCAAGTTGAAGAAGAATCCTAAGCGACATCAAAGATTTCTAGAGATTCAAAACATCTCAAAGCGATTGTAAGAAAAGGAAACCCTAATTCAACAAAAGAGGTATTTACAGCTTGAAAACCCTACTGTGAAGTTTGAATTATTTCAAGAAAATGTTTACTTCTCAAGTAATCGAGACAACTGAAAAGCATCGCCACAAGTTCAAGAGACATTTCTTCAAATCACTGGAAAATGATATTGTTGGGGCATTCTCAATTACTCCACATGGAGTTATGTATATGGAAGATGTTAGGGCATATATTCATACCAATCTAGAATAATATAATCACATGAATCTAGGAAAACTGTACTTGGATGAACTGACTATTGCTGATGTTGTGTTGAAAGACAAATATAAAGTTCTAGGAGAAAAGAAATTAGACACATGGTTGGATTTTCCTGCCATCCTGAATGATACATGGGTTAGGTATATTCTAAGTAGGATTCATGATGAGTTTCTGTGGCTTGATGAACCATACATGATAGCTAAAGAATCTATCAAAGCTGTAATTAGTATGAGTTCCACCGGGAGGGTTGCAGGTTTAAAGAAAATAAAGAACAATGTGGTAATGCAGCTAACAGGAGCCAAATTTGACCAGAAAGCCCTCACCGTAAATGATATTAAGGATTCGGCTGTTAGATTTGCATCAATGATTATTGGATACAAAATATACTTTTCCAACTAGGAAAATTCTGTGTCTACACCAGCTATATACACAGCATATGACATGATAAAAAACAATACAGATTATGACCTATGTGAATTGCTCCGGAGTGAACTAATGGAGAACTTGAAAAGAATAAAAGAGACTAATCATCCTTTCAAATATGGAACATTGATCACTTGTCTACTCTTCTACTTTCTGAGAGAGCTACCTAGCTTGGGAAACATTGTCTGGCTTGATCACACACCTGCGGCTACTCAAATAAGAAACCACTTACATAGTTTGGGAAATGCAGACAAGCATAATGAAATATTATGGGGATACTTCAAGAACTTTCAAAAGAAAATGCTATGTAGAGTCCGTATACCTAAAAATGTAGTGATGAAGTATGAAAAAAACATTGTATTCATGGTAGACAAAGATAAATGCTTCATGGAAGTCATGGGACTGCGAACTATATGGGTCCCTGCATTAGGGTATGAAGTTACAGAAGAAGTTTTGACTGAACTAGCTGATGTACTACTGAGCAAACCAAAAGATCTCAAAGAAGATAGATTTGGGACATTCAAAGAATTATCCTCCAAAATGTCTATGGAACATAAGCAATCAAAGATAGCATCAGATGAACAAATAAGTGAGGCAAGAACCAAAGCAGAAGGATTAAAAGCCACAAGTACTCCGGTAGAATGGACATCAAATACTCCAAAAAGGAAAGATGAGAGATCTGAAAAGGAAAAACTTGTAGCTAGCCCCATAAAAAGAACAAGGGCCTTATCCATTGCAACAATCACCACTGAAGTAGAAGAGAAGAAAAGAAAGAAACATATACTCAGTGAGGAAGAAGAAGAACAAGTGGCAAGAGACACTACTGCAATTCAAGTTCTAATTGACTATGCTAGAAAACTTTTGGAAAAGCAACAGAGAACACAGATCTTAGATTTACCCAAGTTTCTACAAGGACCAATAAATTTGGATTCTGTCTCCTGTGCAGAAATTCAAACTGGTATCAATTGTGCAAGCTAAGACTCAGGAAGAAATGCTGAAAACACATATACAGGACAATGAACTCATTGATGAAGCATCCGGTATTTTGGAGAAGTTGATACCCTCATACCATAAAGATACATCAGTGTCATCAACTGATGAGCTCAAAGGTCTAATAAATTCTGTAAGTACTCATTTTGAAAAGTCTGCAGAAACAAAAGTTAGAAAAGAGTTTGATGAGATGAGATTAGCTGAGTTGAAGACCATATTAGTGAATGATAAAGTTCTGCTAGACAATGGAATAAAAGGAATACATAGTTCCATTAAAGAAACTTGTGATTTGTACAAATTTTGTTTATCATGGCCGGAAGCCACAAAGGAGTTAGAAGAAAAATCAAAGATTAGGAACTGCAGTTGGTAAATATCTCTAAGTCATTTGACCTGGCAGCTGAGTTAACAAGTAGCAAAGCGATACAAGTTATTAGTATTCATAATAACATAGGTAGCCTAATAAACAAGAGGGGTCAAATGAAAAATAGAATGTGTCAATTAAGAGGGCTAATAAGTCCCAAGCTAGACTCAATATCAAATCTTGTAGCAGAAGCACTGAATGTAAGTACAATAATTGACATACCCTCTGATATACAAAAGGCAGAGAAATTAGTCTTCCTAATAAATGGCCATATTCAAATTTTGGAAAATGCAAAGAAGAGTTGGGATGGAGAGTTAGTTCAAATAAAGACCATTTTCAATGACATCTTGCAACCCACAACAAATTAAGTTGAAGATTGTATCTATACATATGCGGCAGAATATAATAGTTTTTGCTATCTTAACACAATTTTGAATATTGTACATACACATTTGCCATTGATGTCAAAGGGCGAGAATAAAACCAGTGAAAAATGGGCAAACACCAAAGGGGGAGAAGAAAAACAGAGTGCATATAGTAAGGGGAGCAGACAAGCATTTTTCACTAAGTGTTGTCATCAATGCCAAAGGGGGAGATTGTTGGTAAGAGACACTGCTCTGATGAATGATTGATGTTATCATTGATGGCAACAAGGCAAAGAGATTCTACTAACAAGGCAAAGAGGCTTTACTCTGGTAGATTAATTTGGTTTGACAATAAGGCATAAAAGGATTCTGGTCCAGAAGCCTAAAATGACTAAGTATGGGCAGTATATAGAGTAAGTGACAGAGATTGGGTCAGTATGCCTCTGCAGTTGAAGGTCATTACATGCAGTTTAGATATGTTAATAATAGCTATTTGGTGATGATATGTTCCAGTGTTCAAGTCTTGACTTCCTCTGGAAGTCATACTATGAAATGGCTAAGTCCGGGTGAGCAGAGTTAATTCAAGAACAATGTGCAGTACCAGAGTAAAAGGGTCCGCATTCCTCCGCTATTGTATATTTTGTCTTGCTGGTCTGAAGGTATGTCAAGAGGTCCATAATGAATGTTGTCTATGATTTTTAGAGTCTCATATGGTTTGCATTGGAAGTTATGATGTGACAGTTGAACTAGTCAAGCATGTTCTTAAGGGACAAGCCGACATGCATGTTAGATCTATATGTGGAGAAGATATATTATTTGAACATTCAATCTAAGTGGTTGAATGATTGGTGCTGACCTATATGATGTCTATTGTATGTTTGTTTGGGCCCGCATTGTTGTTTGTGCACAAGATCAAGCTGACAAGGCATAACATTTGTATACACGTTTCATGTTTGTCTTGCTGAATTAATTATGAGATAAATCTTGTTGTAGATATATATACTCAATGGATTTCGGTGTTGGAGTTATGGATAAGAATGATAGAGTGCAAATTCTATGATTGTGCGACCTACGACAATTTTGTGATTAACAAAAGGACAGTAAAGACAGAAGAACATAGTATATGTGAAGCAGAGCAGAAAAGCAGGGTATGCAGTATGAAGTCCTTTGAATCTATATACTGAGAAAATTGGTACTGCACCACAACATTCTGTAAATGCACCTATAGCAGTCCTCTCCTGGAAGTGAGCCATTTCTTTCTATATTCTCTTCTCTTCTATTTGGCAATGAGCCTATTGCAGTGAGCACTTCTTGGATAGTGAGTCCTTGGGCATTGAGCCCTAAGGCAGTGAGCCTTCATGTAATTCGATATTGTTATCATAATATATTGTGAGCTTGTTGTACCCAACCAAATTTTTTTGCTTCATTAAGGCATTTTGAACAAGTCTAGAAAAATTTTCGTCAAAAAAGCAAAATTTCTAAAAATAGAAATTTCTATTTTTAGAAATTTCTAAAAATAGACGTCAGATTAGGTTTTCTGGGTTTCTTGAGATATGGATGCTGGCAAAACTTTCTAAAAATAGAATCTCTGACTTAGGTGTCGTGCTTGATTCTCATTGGTCAATTTTGCTTCACGATCGACGCGATTCAGACGAAATCTTCAAAGGATCAAGTTTTCTCTATTGGGTCATTTCTATTTTTTCAGAAGGTGAAGCATGAGCTCTGAAGTCATCAATAGAGAAAGTTCATCTGCTAGAGCTCGTCGACGAGTTTTCAACGCTGTTCGAACGACGCAGAACTGACGAACAATCGTCGACTCGATGATGCACGCAAAACAATGCAAGATTGATCTAATGTGGAATGAGAGTCTAGAAAACATGAAATTTGACTAAGTGTTGGCAATCCAGGCACCCCAAGTGATGTGGGGCACCCAACCTTTCTAGTGTTAGTTTTTTTTCACATTTCTCGAGAAATGTCAAAAATGCTTCCGTTAGCTCGTTCCTGGTTGGTCAAACTTGGTCAAACTTAGTCAAAAGGCCCATAAAAGCAGGAGATTCATCTCAAATATGCTCAAGCTATCCAGTCTACCCTCATCCTGATGTCTGTCCTTGGAATCCTGAAATTGACTAAGTCTGATGTCCTGAAGCCCTGAAAAATTGACTAAGTTTGAAATTTGGTGGATCCTCAAGAATCTAGAATCTGCATGTCAAATCCCATGGATCTGCGACCTATCTCAAACATCCTGAAAGTATATTTCAAAATATTTAAAGTATAGGAAATTCAATATCTAAACATATACTTAAATATATTTTGAAATATACGTCAAGCAGGGCCTTTAAACTTTTTCTAAGGCATGGCAAACCAGGCGCCCCAGGTGACTTGGGGCGCCCAAACTCTCCAGAGTTAGTTTATTTTTAAAGTTTTTCTTGAAAAATGTGAATCTCCTTCCGTCAGCCCAGTCCGGTTCAAAGCAGATTAGTTTGACGTGTTTCCCGAGGTAGATAGAGAGTGCAGTCAGCTCAGTTTTCATTAGGCCTCCCTATTTACCAGATCATCAGACTCAGTTTTATCCCAGTTGACAGAAATTGACAGTCGAACAGGGGTCCTCCGCCACCAGAACACGCACACAAATCGAGAAATTGAAGAAGTTGCAAAAATTGAAAAAATGGCTAAGTCTGGTGAAACCAGGTGCCCCAGGTGACTTGGGGCACCCAACTTGAGCAGTGTTAGAATATTTTCCATGTCCACAATGTTTTCTGATAGTTTTGTGCCCAATCTTCTCCCGTTGGCAATTTTTAGGAGGTCAAACTTGGTCAAATGATGTTAGATCGTCAGTCGGAGGCCAGAAATGGAATCTCAGTTGATAGGTCTCCAAAATGTCACGATCAATCAGTTTTTTCAGTCAACAGTGACATTTTGCCACCTTGTTGAAGTAAAAAACAGGCCATATTTAAGTCAAAACGAGTGTTGAAGTGTCGAAAACGAAGAAAAATTAGCTAGCACTTCTTTCAACTCGCGTGTTCGATGACATCATCAAAAGAAGATATTTTTTGTCATCTTGCACATGAAGCCATAGGCAGCTACAAAATAGGGATTCTTCCTATTCGAAGACATCCACTTGGATTTGTGCTTTAAAAGTTGCTTTCTTCATGGATGAGGTCCAAGTTTTATTCTCACACAAATAAAGCTGCTTTTTCGCCCTAAAGATCTGTAAAGACAAGCATTTGGCTTCTTTATTTCATTATCTTTTGCAGGTTGCATCCAGAGGAAAGATTTTTATTTTTCTTTCAACGAAGATTCAAAGACCCAAATGAAGTGCTTTTTCAGTGTTATTCATAGTTTCGGGTTGAGGAAGCAGGGAGGCTCACTTTTTCAGGGCCCTTGTTTCAAGGGGATCGTTTTTCAGAAATTCGACCAAAGCTTTTTCAGTTTTCATCGAGATGGGTCCATCCAGAATATCATCCTCTTGAAGATTGGAGTTTTGCTTTTTTTGGGAATCTGCTTTTTCCATGGTTTTCGAGAAAATCTCCACTTTTTGAAAATCTGACAAACTGGGTTGCTTCAGAACAGAATTATCTACGAAACCCATATGCTAGCTTTTTTCGCTCAGAATTTGCTTTTTAGAAGAAATTAGCAAAATAATATCAATGGATGACATCACCAAAAAGCAAGAATGTTGATGAGGATGCATTTCAAAAGAAAGCAGCTTTAAAATAAATGCTTTTTGTTTTAAAGCATTTGCTTTCATCCTAAGCTCATCCATTCTATATTTAGAAAAGAAATCACTTTGTGATAGTTGGAATCTTCTTTGCTTTAAAACAGATTGCTTTAAAGCATTTGTTTATTGTATCTTTATCTTAGAATAGTAATAAAGCTTGCGAGTTGGCAAGTTAGGGTTAATCAAGGAGATTTTAGGGTTCCCTACTCCTTTGATTTTAGTATAAATAAGGGCATCCTTGCCCATTATATGTAATGGTAATTGTGATAGCAAGTTTGCTGTGCCTATTCTAGCCTGCAAGTCTTGATATTCCAAGTGTCTGTTCACTTTGTGTAATTTGTTCTTCGGTGTTTGATCGCTTGCTGTATGCCTGCCTTTTGCTGCAGCATTGTTGTCCTGGAGTTGTGCCAACTTTGTGATATTGAATAGAAGTCTCATGCCTATTTTGCTCTGATATTCTATCTTGATTCATCAAGTTTTCGTCGTCAGATGTGTAACTTTTGTAGCTTTCCTTTTCAGCTTTCATCATTAAAGTACTATTAGTCTTGTGATGTTAATCTGGAAGAAAATTGCTTAAGTTTTTTTGTTAACAATCATTCCTTGTTCACTTTCAATTTCCTTTGCTCTGAATTTACTTTGGAGATTGAAAGTGTCATTAGTCTATGCTTAGTTGTAGTAGAAGTTTTAAAAAAAAAACCTCTTCTGCAGCGTTTAGAGTTTTATAACCTTGTGCTTGCAGCTAAGAATCAAAAAGAAGATAGGCGAAGTTTCATTTAATTATCTTTTCAGTGAACATCAGGAAGAAAGGGAACTCCCCCTTCCAATAGGAGAGCAGTTTATCTATGCATAGCTGTCCGTTCCAAATTGCATTCCAGAGGTGCGAATTGAAACGCCAACAGTTTTCTGGCACCCACCGTGGGGTGCGAGGTATAAAACTTCAAGCAAGCTTAGGCTTATGTCAGGGGAATGACTCTCTGGCGTCCTTCTACTCCAGTTCAACAACCAAATCTTGTATGAGTGGAAGGAGAGCAAACGAACATCATTAATAGCCTAAGGAGTTTCATATTTGCACAAAAGGAAAGTCCTGATCAGTGGAGAAACACGGTTGCTATCCTTGACGAAGAAGAATACAAAGCAGATCTTGCAGCAGGAAGACCAGTATTACCACCTCCCGCGTGGCAATAGATAATCCTGGCTCACAAGGTTTATTCAAAAAGGGTAAAAGGTGGTGCTACGGAAACTTTCTTCCAAGATCTTATTCCTACAAAAATTGGAGAAGCATCCAACATAGTTCCTAGAGTCCAGCAAGTTCCTGAAGTCAAGTAGGAAGAACTTCAAGAGGAACTTGTAATCTGGCCCAGAGCAATGGGTGATGCTAATAATAATGCTCGCAATAATCAAAATCAGCGGCGTCCAGCCCCATTACCTTGGGGTAACAACATTGGACCTTTGGCACTAGCAGAATATCATGAGCTTCCTGAAGGATCAAGAAATTCTTTTCCAAAGTTTCATGGTGATGGCAAGCAACATCCCAATGAGCACATTTCTGCCTTCACCACTGCCTGTGGAATTCTTGTTGTTACACATGAAGATGTTGCAGTGCGTTTGTTTGTGGAATCATTGCAAAGTTCAGCAGCTGAATGGTTTAATCACCTGGCTGCTAGCTCTATCACAAGTTGGGAGTTGATGAGGCAAAAATTTCTCGCCCATTTCAAGCCCGCAGAAGACAGTCATGTCTTGTTTACACAACTCTCAAACATCAAGAAAGACAAAAGTGAGCCAATGCGAGAGTTCATGGCTAGATTCAACCATTTGGTTGGAAAAGTTGCAAACATCCTGAATCCTTTGTCAGAAATTCTACTAAGTTGTTTCATGAATGCACAATCTTCAGAAGTTTCTTTCTACCTCAAGCAAAGACATGCTACAGAACTACAAGAAGCTCAGGAGTATGCTATTGAATTAGAAGATCATATGATCACTTCAAGAAAGATCCAGAGAGATTCAATCAAACCACTGGTGCCCTTGAATGTTGTATCGCTTCAGCAAGTTCCACCTCCTTCAAGTATACCAGATTCTTTCATTAACTATGTCAATGATCAACCTGCTTCACCTGTGTGTCAAGTATCACCTATGCTTCAAGAGGCAGATGTGTCTTCTGCAATACAAATCTACTGTTTGTTCCATGCAACAAACTGACATGATGGGGAAAATTGCCCTGAAATGAGAAGATTCATGCAAATATTAAAAGCATCAAATGAAAATCAAGGATTTTCGGATAATCTTGAACGTCTCTTTGACGAATCCAATGGCGGCTCTATGAAGGGATTTTACCAGTGTAAATCAAATATTAAAAGGGATCATTTTCCTAACTCTGTTTCAAGTGACATCATGTGTTTGCATAT
Source organism: Cunninghamia lanceolata (assembly GCA_027924645.1). Classification (NCBI taxonomy): domain Eukaryota; kingdom Viridiplantae; phylum Streptophyta; class Pinopsida; order Cupressales; family Cupressaceae; genus Cunninghamia; species Cunninghamia lanceolata. The sequence goes on along the minus strand of BSBN01001380.1, from coordinate 2,227,097 downwards.
GGAACATGAATGTTCATCAGAAGCTAAAAATTTGCATAATTTCTTCAAATATGAAGAAAAATCATTGATGGAAGAACTTGAAGAAATGCACAACTTGCATACATTCTCTAAAGAAGAAGTGCAACAATCTTCTCAAGAGCAAAATTATGAGGAAGAGATCAAATATGCTTCAGAGAGTAATGATGAATCCAATTTGTTCTTCTCATCTTTTGAAGGTTGGTTTGAAGAACCTGTGTTAGATACATTCAAAGAAGAAGAGACCAAAGAAACGTTGCAATTGGAGCAAGAACAAGATCTTCTTCATTTTGAAGATGATTCATCATTGGAGGAATTTCTCAAAACTGGAGATCATATAGAAGATTCTTCATTGGATCTCGACAATTTTCTACATCACTTGGAGAGTGATTCTTCAGTAATACTATAAATTTTCTTTTGCAATTTAGCTCGTCTTCATCTTTGTCTCAAGAAGCTTTCATACACACTAGTGAAGAGGATGATGTTGAATCCGTCTATGAACATGTACAAGAAAAAGACTTTACTGATACTATGCAACCAGTGTGGAATGCAACATATGAAGAGGTTGATGGAGAAGAGGAGTTCATGGAATATTCAGTTCTAGTCACTAAAGAGGATGATATTGAAAAATTAGAAATTCTTGACAAATGTCGTGTGAGATATGCCGTGTGTGAGATTGATCAAGAAAAAGAAGAGGAAGCATATGACTCAGATGAATCTATTTTTGATTCCACTTAGTTTACAGAAGAAGAAAGATACATGAATACTGAAGATGAAGTGATGCTGGATATCTGCATTGAAGAAGATTACTGATGCAGAGTGGCCAGCACAAGCGTTCAAACTTGGCGGGATTTAACTGTTCTCATTCCATCGGCAAGAGCTACCATAATGTCTCCCCGATATACACTATCGGCCAAGCAACAACTATTGGCACCTAAGAAAATTGTCACCCCGAACTCCACCTCACGCCGATGGATGTTTCATTTATGTGCCTATTGGCAAGATAGTGCCTATCGGGCTCTCCACACTGACTTGCTTCGATGACTGAGGTCACACCGAAACATGCAAACCCCAACCTGCTGAACAGGTTCCCGTTACCTTCGCTACCGGTCACCTCTATTGACTAAGTTGCTTATCAGCAACACTTACGATGTTGGTCTAGCCGTGGAAGGTCTTCTCGACGCTTCACTTCACGCCGACGCCAAGCTCCTTATCACCTATCGGCGGGACTCCCACTATCAGCGAACTCCTTGAGTCTTTTGCCGATCTCTATTGTCTCCCTGATACTACCAATGCCAGGTTCCACTGTCGGCCAGACTATGACTATCAGTGAAACATTCTCCTCGCTCACCGATACCCACTCTTACACCGATATGCTTTCTTCTTTCGCTAAGACTTTCACCAACTCTCACTGATTCCTTCGCATTGGTCAAGTTGCCTATCGGCAAGACTTCCACTATCGGCGAACACCTTAAGTCTCCTGCCAATCTCCTTTGTCACTCCGATATGCTGAACGCCAACTCCACTGTCAGCCAGACTATGACTATCGACCTAACTTTAAACTCCTCCACCGATGGCATATCTCATGCTGATATACTCTTCATTGGCAGCACTTTGTAATTGTCACCCCGATCGGTGAAAGTGCCCCCTGTTGGCTCAATGCAACTTTCTCAACCCGATGGTTCTTCTCACACCGATGCCTTCACAAATTTGCACCGAAAACTCTGAGCTCGACCCAATCTGCTTGCTTAGCAATCTCGTCACGGATTTCTTCCCTCTAAACCCTAGCACATGAGGATGCTAGGTTTGCTCACTGCATGCAATATTTCGATCCCAAAAAAAACATGAAATGTAAAAATAGAAAAACAAGAATGCAAACTAAACTACTGTACATGTCCATTCCACCGATTCAGAGAATCAACTGGTGGAATGGATGAATGATTCCATCTTAACTGCAAAACAAAAAAAATATGATCACACAAATAGATCGAAGATCAGACAAATGAAACAACAGGATCTTCTTTATTTCAATATCAGAAATGCATACAAATATCTGACTTCACAGTCCCACTGTACCACAATGCTTAGTCTGATCTCCAAACACAATGTCTCTATTTTTCATATGCAATACCGAACTCTATCTAAACAAACTGATCTAGGGCATAAATAACTACTCCTCACGAGTAGTACAGACTCGATTCCCAGTGGCTGGGAGCTTCCAAGCGGCTGGGAGGATAGCTAGCATAACAAACTATAACTGTCAACACACAATCCCAGATTGACTTAAAACATAAGAATTGGTCACATGGACCTTATTACATCACAAGGTAAAACATACTATAATTAGACCTAATTTGTATTTCGAAGGGGTGCTCCTGCACCAATTACTCTACAGAGGATGACGAGATTCCAGGTAATGAATGGGAAAGTGAGCTATCAGGAGAAGATGTTCAAGAGTTTGAGCATTCAAATCTTGATAATTCATCACACTCTGAAGAGTGGATGGACGAAAACACAACCAATGAAGAAGAAGAAAAAGCTCCTGAACCACTGGAAAAATGGGTAATGACAGTTGTCGATCCTATAAGCCAAGAATCAATAATGAGGATTATGTATGAGCAGCTTCAGCCTTTTTCAGAAGATGATGCGTTGACTGAGTTCAAAGGTGCGTGTGTACAAGATATAAATGAAAGTCATATTCTATATGAGGTGATAACCATTCCCACAGATATACTTTGGCCACAAGACATTCCTACATATCTTCAGAAGGAGGTTTTGTACCTTCACCTATTGTAGAGGTTGCTTGCTTTAGAAGAAGATGCTCCACCTGATCTCTGGCGTATCAACCAATTCCTCATGAACTTCTCATGGCCTGAACGTGAATACCCTCCTGAACCATGGCTCTTTGAGGAGATGTTGCAGAGAAAGAAAAGTATTGTGTTGCTAAGACAAATTTCATAGCTCAGGAGAAGGGGTTCTTATTTTTCTGAACCAGTTGATGGTTTTATGTGACAGTTTTTGTTCTTATTGTCTTCGCTCTAAAAGGGCATTTTTTGTGTTCTCGTAATGTGTTTCCCCTTTCTGTAATGTGATCGTTATGTCATAATGTTTTTCCCCTTTCTGTAATGTGACAGTTGTGTTCTTTGTGTTATGAAGTTCCAACTTTTTAGGTGATTTTAGGAAGTCCGGTTTTAGGTGATGTAGGGAAAAGTCTTGTTCTAGGTGATTAGGAATGTGACCTGACTCTATTGCCTAATGGATAATGTGACCTGACTCTATTGCCATAAGTATCCGCCATGGTCCCCAGACAGAGCCAATTGTTGTACCCAACCAAATTTTTTTGCTTCATTAAGGCATTTTGAACAAGTCTAGAAATTTTTTTGTCAAAAAAACAAAATTTCTAAAAATATAAATTTCTAAAAATAGACGTCAGATTAGGTTTTCTGGGTTTCTTAAGATATGGATACTGGCAAAACTTTCTAAAAATAGAATCTCTGACTCAGGTGTCACGCTTGATTCTCATTGGTCAATTTTGCTTCACGATCGACGCGGTTCAGACAGAATCTTCAAAGGATCAAGTTTTCTCTACTGGGTCATTTCTACTTTTTCAGAAGGTGAAGCATGAGCTCTGAAGTCATCAACAGAGAAAGTTCATCTACCAGAGCTTGTCGATGAGTTTTCAACGCTGTTCCAACGATGTAGAACCGACAAACAGTCGTCGACTCGACGATGCACGCAAAATGATGCAAGATGGATCCAATGTGGAATGAGAGTCTGGAAAACATGAAATTTGACTAAGTGTTGGCAATCCAGGTGCCCCAAGTGACTTGGGGCACCCAACCTTTCCAGTGTTAGTTTTTTTTCACATTTCTCAAGAAACATCAAAAATGTTTTTGTTAGCCCGTTCCCGATTGGTCAAACTTGGTCAAACTCAGTCAAAAGGCCCGTAAAAGCAAGAGATTCATCTCAGATATGTTCAAGTTATCTAGTCTACCCTCATCCTGATGCCTGTCCCTGGAATCCTGAATTTGACTAAGTCTGATGTCCTGAAGCCCTAAAAAATTGACTAAGTCTGAAATCTGGTGGATCCTCAAGAATCTAGAATCTGCATGTCAAATCCCATGGATCTGAGACCTATCTCAAACATCCTGAAAGTATATTTCAAAATATTTAAAGTATAGGAAATTAAATATCTAAACATATACTTAAATATATTTTGAAATATACATCAGGCAGGACCTTCAAAATTTGGTGAAATTCAAGATTTGTGGCAGAAATTGAAAATTTTCTAAGGCATGGAAAACCAGGCGCCCCAGGTGACTTGGGCTACCCAAAATCTCCAGAGTTAGTTTAGTTTTGAAGTTTTTCTCAAAAAACGTGAATCTCCTTCCGTCAGCCCAGTCCGGTTCAGAGCAGATCAGTTTGACGCGTTGCTTGAGGCAGATAGAGAGTGCAGTCAGCTCCGTTTTCATTAGGCCTACCTATTTACTAGATCATCAGACTCAATTTTATCCCAGTTGACAGAAATCGACAGGGGTCCTCCACCACTGGAACGCGCACTCAAATCGAGAAATTGAAGAAGTTGCAAAAATTGAAAAAATGGCTAAGTCTGGTGAAACCAGGCGCTCCAGGTGACTTGGGGCACCCAACTTGAGCAGTGTTAGAATATTTTCCATGTCCATAGTGTTTTCTGATAGTTTTGTGCCCAATCTTCGCCCGTTGGCAGTTTTCAGGAGGTCAAACTTGGTCAAATGATGTTAGATTGTCAGTCGAAGGCCGAAAATGGAATCTCAGTTGATAGGTCTCCAAAATGTCAGGATCAGTTAGCTTTTTCAGTCAACAATGACATTTTTCCGCCTTGTTGAAGTTGGAAATAGGCCATATTTAAGTCAAAACAAGTGTTGAAGTGTCGAAAACGAAGAAAAATTAGCTAGCACTTCTTTCAACTTGCGTGTTTGATGACATCATCAAAAGAAGATATTTTTTGTCATTTTGCACATGAAGCCATAGGCAGCTACAAAATAGGGATTCTTCCTATTCGATGACATCCACTTGGATTTGTGCTTTAAAAGTTGCTTTCTTCATGGATGAGGTCCAAGTTTTATTCTCACACAAATAAAGCTGCTTTTTCGCCCTAAAGATCTGTAAAGACAAGCATTTGGCTTCTTTATTTCATTATCTTTTGCAGGTTGCATCCAGAGGAAAGATTTTTATTTTTCTTTCAATGAAGATTCAAAGACCCAAACGAAGTGCTTTTTCAGTGTTCTTCATAGTTTCGGGTTGAGGAAGCAGGGAGGCTCACTTTTTCAGGGTCCTTGTTTCAAGGGGATCATTTTTCAGAAATTCGACCAAAGCCTTTTTAGTTTTCGTCGAGATGGGTCCATCCAGAATATCATCCTCTTGAAGATTAGAGTTTTGCTTTTTTTTGGGAATCTATTTTTTTCCTGCTTTTTCAAGAAAATCTCTGCTTTTTCAAAATCTGACAAACTGGGTTGCTTCAGAACGGAATCATCTACAAAACCCATATGCCAGCTTTTTTCGCTCAGAATCTGCTTTTTAGAAGAAATCAGCAAAAGAATATCAATGGATGACATCACCAAAAAGCAAGAATGTTGATGAGGATGCATTTCAAAAGAAAGCAGCTTTAAAACAGATGCTTTTTGTTTTAAAGCATTTGCTTTCATCCTAAGCTCATCCATTCTATATTTAGAAAAGAAATCACTTTGTGATAGTTGGAATCTTCTTTGCTTTAAAGCATTTGTTTATTGTATCTTTGTCTTAGAATAGTAATAAAGCTTACGAGTTGGCAAGTTAGGGTTAATCAAGGAGATTTTAGCCTGGTTCCCTACTCCTTTGATTTTATTATAAATAAGGGCATCCTTACCCATTGTATGTAATGGTAATTGTGATAGCAAGTTTGTTGTACCTATTCTAGCCTGCAAGTCTTGATATTCCAAGTGTCTGTTCACTTTGTGTAATCTGTTCTTTGGTGTTTGATCGCTTGTTGTATGCCTGCCTTTTGCTGCAACATTGTTATCCTGGAGTTGTGCTAACTTTGTGATATTGAATAGAAGTCTCATGCCTATTTTGCTCTGATATTCTATCTTGTTCATCAAGTTTTCGTTGTCAGATGTGTAACTTTTGTAGCTTTCCTTTTCAGCTTTCATCATTAAAGTACTATTAGTCTTGTGATGTTAATCTGGAAGAAAATTGCTTAAGTTTTTGTGTTAACAATCATTCTTTGTTCACTTTCAATTTTTTTGCTCTGAATTTACTCAGGAGATTGAAAGCGTTGTTAGTCTATGCTTAGTTGTAGTAGAAGTTTAAAAAAAAAACCTCTTCTGCAGCGTTTAGAGTTTTATAACCTTGTGCTCGCAGTTGAGAATCAAAAAGAAGATAGGTGAAGTTTCATTTAATTATCTTTTCAACGAACATCAGCAAGAAAGGGAACTCCCCCTTCCAATAGGAGAGCAGTTTATCTGTGCATAGCTGTCCGTTTCCAAATCGCATTCCAGAGGTGCGAATTGAGACACCAACAGAGCTAACACTCACCGTGGTTTTTCCCTTTTTGGGTTTTCCACATAAAAATCTTGGTGTCTATGTGTTATGTCTTTATGGCTATTGTTCTTATGTTTGTTTTGCTTTCAAGTTATTGAATATGGTAAATGGATTAATAAATGTGTGAAAGAGAAGTTTTATAGAATATTGATTCACCCCCCTCTCAGCATTCTTTGTGATTAACAGTGGAATTATGTCCAAGGAAGATTGAATGCACTTGGACGTGAAATTGGTCTTTGAGAAGTTGCAGGAGTTGAATCGGACCATTAATGGCGATCCCGAGAGTTGTTGAGACTTCCCGTCACATTTTTAAATTTTGTCAAGGTTTCAAGTTTTCAGGGGACCAGGGAACCAAGGGACACAGGGAGCAGGTGCTAAGGACCTAAGGGAGTTCAAAAACCCATGAGGAGAAAGGGGGAAAAGCAAATGAGTGGGTACAGGAGCCGAGAGGAACCTGGAACTTGAGGTCGGAAACACGGGGAAGACCGGGGTTTGGGGAACCAGGGAACTCAAGGATCTTGGAACTAGGTGCAAAGGTTCCAAGAACCCCCAAGTTCTTGAAAACTTGAAAAGGAAAAATAAGGCGAGGAACGTGAAGTTCTGGAGAAACTTGGAACTCTAGAACCAAGAAGAAAGCACAAGGATTCAGGGTTTTGAGGAACTTGAGGGTGCAAGGACATGCTTCCAAGGTTCCAAGGACCCTTGGAAACCCAAAAACCTAGGAAAGGGCAAAAAAATACGGAAATGGGCCAACACTTAGAAATTCTTTTGGTATCACGATGCTGACATCACCACATGAATATGGACCCAAACTAACATGTGATCAGGGATTGGGAATCTAGAGGAACTAGGGACCCAGGGACCAAAATGTCATAGGCTAGGAAAATTCTAGGGCCCAGAACATTCCCCTGTTCCAGCAAAACCTGAAAAATTAAAAGGCCCAAAAATGGCCAAGGAAGGGCCAGACATAGATTTTCTTTAGATGTTTGGCAACTCTGGGACACAACCAAGGCACGGGGAAGGGACAAACCATCAATGGGGCACATAACTTAGAATTTTTTGTAATTTTTCATACAAGTTTGGTGCTGGAAAACTAGGGTCTTAATAGTGGGTTATCACTTTCTTAGAAAATTTGGGAGTGTAGAGCTATGATTTTTTGAAGCACATGACTATTCTCTTCTCTTGCATCCTTAGATGACCTGGAGAAATAAAAAAGTGTGAAATAAATACTAGTTTCTTGGAGGTTCATTTTTTAACTTGCCGGTTACAAGTTTTTAGAGCTTCTTGGAGACATTTTGAGCTCACCATTGAGTCTAGAGAAGCTGAGATAGTCAAATTTACCTTTTGTTTCATATCAATTGGACAATGAAGGCCAGATCTGCAAGGGTTTGAAGAAGGAGGTTCATTGCTAGATCCAACAAAGAGTCATCATTTTGGAGCACTTTGGGTCAAATCTGACCCTGCCATCATTCTTAGAAGGCCTGAAAACCCTAAGATTGACTATCAAATCATCAATTTTGGACAAATAGCCATACGACCCCCCGTGAATAGTCCATGTTGATACGTTTTTCAAAAAAATAAATATTTTATATTTTCTACGATTTCAAAAAATATATATATTAATCACAATTTTTACATTGTAAAACTTCTTAAAAAATCAAAAAAGCAAAAAAATTCAAGGTATCGATAGGCCTTATGGCCTTGTTGGCCTTGTACCAAGCTTGCAGGTGCCTTAGCTCGGGCTCCGTGCCTTAGTATAGGCCAAAGTCCCTTTTCAAGGATGCAGACCCTGTACTTTGGGTGTAGGTGTGGATTCGACCCATAAAGCTAATATGAATTCAACTCTTTAGTCCTTTCAAAATTTTAATCGCCTTCCCCTTGGCCTTTGTGCCACTCTTTTGGCACCTTTGCCATTTTCGATGGCCATTTTGGAGGATCTTTCAAACTTGGTAGAGCTACTAAACCTTCTGGCAACCCTTCAACTTTGGTAGAGTTATATTTGATTTGACAGGCTTCCTCATTTGGTAGTAGTTCCACCAAATTTAGTGGTAGGAGGATTTTTCAAACTCAGCCCCCCTCTTCATTAGCATTTTGGATTTTGCAGTTTAACTTCTGAAGGCCATATCTTGAGCTCATGATCTCCTTTTTCTAAGAATTTTTTTTATTTGGGCTATTTTTTCATGCTCTATGTGCAGGTGTAGATGGTTTCTGATTTTGATGAATGGATTTGTTAGAATTTGCAAATTCTCTCATGTGACACTGCATAGTTCTCATTTTGGGAACTTCAAAGGCTTGCAAATTTCACGTATGATCTCAGATCGAGGTGATTCTTTTTTTGAAAGTACATGATTTTTCATGTACTTCATAGCATGGTGTTGTTTGTTTCACTTGTTTTTTCTCTATAATTGTACTTTCAACATATAGTCTTTTTTTGAGGATTTGTAAAGCATTGAAGTCAAGTCCACTTTGCATTTCTTTTTGGTGACAAATCTAACTGCACTAAATATAAAGTGTCAAATCATATTTTCTTGGTGGGGTTCTTTGATTGAGTGATTCAAGGAGGTCTCTTGGTGTGTTTGTGCTTGTGTATCTCTTTCTACTTGTGCTCTCTTGTCCTTCAGAAATGGGTCACCTTAAGTTTCCATTGCTAATTCCATACAACTACAACACATGGCATCAAAATGCATGGAATGCCTTAATGTAACAAGGTTATACACCATATGTTGAACAAAAGGTAGATGAAGCTAAAGATGACAAGGAAAAGGTACTATGAATGCTTGAACATACAAAACTCTTGGTTGTCTTAGAAGTTTCATTTCCCTTGATCTAATGTTTCAAATTGAAGCATGTAAAAATTCACATGATGCTTGGGAATGTTGGGATAAGGTACCATTAACCTTGTAAATCCTAATATTGTATTTATTCCATTTTATTATTTGTAATTTGTAATTACCCATAAGGGAATGAGGTAGTTTCACCGATAGTGGTAATTCCAGATTCATCGGAGGTAATTATGGAGTGACATTTACGGTTGGCAATTGTAAAAGTCATGAGCAAATGAGGGTAGGCACCACCTTGGGAGAATCTGCTATTTTTAGCATGTATGACACACGTCATCATGTTTGGTGAGTGCATGTAAGAGAATCTATGACAGTTGCAAGTTGTCATAAGATTCTATGACACTATGACGACATATGACGAATACTTACTATGTGTAAGTTGCTATGTTTAGCCCTAGGTGTCCATCTTGGGAAGATACTCTTTGATGGAATCTATGATGAATATGACACATCATAAGATGCTGTAAGAGACCTTATTTAGCCTTGGGTGCCGAACTTTGAATGGCTGACTTTAGACAAGTGGCAGGTGCTTGTAAGGAGGCATTTAATATTTGCATGTTGGAGATTCTCAGGAGAGAGAAAGTGGATGCCTAGTTTAGTGTGTGAACACTTCTATATATCCATTGCCATGTAATTGTTGTAATATAACAGATTTATAGGTAATCAGGTGCTGCAGGAATGTTGTAGGATTAAAGACTGAATAGTTGATGTATTGTATCACTTTTGCGGATTAATGCAAACTTGTGCCTCTTTCCTAGTGGAGTTTTTTACCTGAAAGGATTTTCTCCATGTAAACATTGCATCATTGTGTGATCAGTTTTTAGATTTGTTGCTTCTGTGCTGCGTTATTTATATTCTGTTGCAATCTACATTAAACAATACACTGTTAGAAGATCATTAAACATATTTGAATCAGATTTCTGTTGAGTAGTTGTTGTCTTCATTTCTAACATTTAGTATCAAAGCCTAGCCAACTTTGACTCTTGGGTGGTAGTGTGAAGGCTGTGTAGCTGCAGTGGGAGATTTGGTTGTATTTGTTTTGCAGATCTTGGGTTGTTATTATGGCTGCATCCACCATTGATTCAACCTCTCATTTGGACATTGAGAAGTTCAATGGTACGGGGTATGAGATGTGGAAGTTGAAAATGGAGGATTTGTTGGAAGAAAGAAACCAATGGTTGGTTATTCTAAAAGAGAAGAAACCTGACAATGTCTCTCAAGATGAGTGGGATAGACTGGATAAAAAGGCATGAGGTACAATCAGATTGTGTCTTGCAGATTCTGTCCTGTTGAGTGTCGCAAAGAAAGAGACTGCACATAGCTTGTGGAAGCCTTTGGGTGAGATCTACCAAGCCAAGAGTATGGTAAACAAACTTTACTTGAAGCGTAAACTATTTTATATGAAAATTAAAGAGGGTGAATCGGTTGTAGAGCATTTAAATTCATTTAATTTGTTGTTGATTCAGCTAGCATCTGTAGATGTTGAAGTTATTGAGGAAGATAAATGTATCTTACCTCTTTGTTCTTTACCTGAGTCTTGGGAGAATGTTATCCTTGCTATCATTGCTAACCTCATGGATCCAAAGTTGGATGCTCTTGTTATAGTTTTGCTGGCACAGGAATTAAGGAAGAAGAGTTCAGATAGTTCAAGGGATGCACTCAGTGTCAGGGGAAGGTCTAAGGAAAGAGGACTGAAAGGAGATTAGAAGGGGTCAAAAGACAAGTCAAAGGGTCATTCTAAGACTCCTGGAAAGAAGAACAGAGTTAAGTGTTGGAACCGCGGTAAAAGGGGACATGTGAAGAAGGAGTGCAAAAACCCAAAGAGACAGTGGGAGACCGCTTCTGAGAAGTCATCTAATGTAGGTGAAGATGTTTTACTTTCTGCGTGCAATGTCATTTCTAATGATCACTAGTTGGTTGACTTAGGATGCTCGTATCATATGACCCTGCATAAGGAATGGTTTTCCACATACAAAGAGTATGATGGAGGTAAAGTGTACCTTGGGGACAACTCTACATATTCGATAGTTGGGAAAGGCAAGGTATTGTTGTGTTTCAATGATGGGAGGATTAAAGCCCTCCCTGGTGTTTGGCATGTTCCTAGATTAGCTAGAAATATGATTTTAGTTTTGAAGTTGAATGATTTGGGAATGCATGTAACATTTGATAAGCATGGTTGCAGATTGGTGAGAGGAAACTTGGTGGTAGCGAAGGGGAAGAGAATGGGAACCTAGTTAGGCTAGATGCCACTATAGTTTGTAATTCCTCTTATGTTTTTAAGGCTTCTAAAAACACTTGTATGTTGTGGCATTGTAGATTGGGCCACACAAGTAATAATGTTTTGAAAACTATTAAGAATAAAGATTTGTTGGACTATTTTTCTTATTCTGATGAGCACTTTGATTTCTGTGAGCATTGTGTGTTTGGTAAACAAAACAGAAAATCATTTCCTTTAGGAAGCAATAGAGCAAAAGGGAAGTTAGATATTATTCATACAGACGTGTTTGGACCTATGGATAATGACTCTATTAGAAAATATCATTATTTTGTCACCTTCATTGATGATGTACCCAGATTTGCATGCATTTATTTTATGAAACACAAATATGAAGTTTTCACTAAGTTTAAGGATTTTAAAGTTTTAGTTGAAACCAATTGGGATCAAGGATAAAAATATTAAGATCTAACAATGGAGGGGAATTATTCTCGAAGGAATTTGATGAGTTTTGTAAGCATGCAGGTATAATCAGACAAAGACAACTCAGTATACACCACATCAAAATGGTGTTGTAGAAAGAATGAACCGAACAATCATGGAAAGAGCCAGAAGTATGTTGAGTGATTCACAGTTGGATAAATGCTTTTGGGCAGAGACTGTGAGTACTACTTGCTACTTGATTAATAGATCTCCTTGTAAGGCTCTTGATTCGACACCTTATGAAGTGTGGACAGGTAAGAAACCTTCTATTTCACATTTAAGGGTTTTTGGCTGTGAGGCTTTTGTTCATGTGCCTAAGGAAAAGTGATCTAAGTTGGATCCAAAAGTGCATAAATGTATCTTCATTAGATATGGTGAGAATGTTAAAGGTTATAAGCTTTGGGATCCTCTAACTAGAAAAATTGTTTTTTCTAGAGATGTTATTTTTAGGGAACTTAGAGCTATTTCTGAACCTAAGCAACCAAAAGAGAAAGAAAAGGTGAAGATAGTGCACTTTGACTTAGAGAAGGAAGATGCACCTTAGGAAGAACACAATGATGGATTGGAGGGTGAAGAAGAAGAAGAAGATTCTAGTAGTTCTGATGAGGAAGAATTTTTTGTAACAGAAGAAGTTGGTGCAGAAGATCATGTAGAAGAACAAGTTGAGACTCTTACTCCACCCTTGAGGAGATCCACAAGACAATGGAGCCCAGTTGATAGGTATAGCCCACCAGATTTCTGTTGTGTATTTTCTTTATTGTGTACTGATGATGGACCTAGATCCTACAGGGAATCTATTCATGTAGATGATAGTGAGTCTTGGCAATTAGCCATGCAAGAGGAGATGATGGCTTTAGACTCTTGTAACACCTGGGATCTTCCCAAAGGAAGAAAGGCCATAAGTTACAAGTGGGTCTTCAAGAAGAAGTTTGGAGCAGACGATTCATTGGAGGAGTACAAGGCTAGACTGGTAGCCAAGGGCTACTCCCAGAGAGAGGAAGTTGATTTCAGTGAAATTTTCTCTCCTGTTGCTAAGTTAACTTCTATTAGATTTCTTTTATCCATTGTTGTAGCTTTTGATTAGGAGATTGAGAAAATAGATGTTAAGACAATGTTATTGCATGGAGATCTCGAGGAAGATATTTATATGCAACAACCTGCAGGTTTTGAGGTAAAAGGAAAAGAACATTAGGTTTGTGGGTTAAAGAGGTCTCTCTATGGTTTGAAACAATCCCCCAGAATGTGGTATCAAAAGTTTGACTCATCTGTGTTGAAATTGGGTTTTGTTAGAAGCGAGGAGGATCATTGTGTGTACATTCATTGTATTGATGATTCTATACTGATCATTGCATTAATGTATGTTGATGACATGTTATTTTTCAGCAATACTAAGGGTATGATCAGTGAGTCGAAAGCCCAACTTTCAGGTGCATTTGATATGAAGGATCTTGGAGCAGCTAGATATATTTTGGGTATGGAGATCAGGAGGGACAAAGGTAATAGAAATCTTTTGTTGTCACAGAGTAAGTATGTGAATACCATTTTGTAGAGATTTAGTATGTAGGAATGTAACCCAGTTAGAGTTCCTTTACCCATTAGTATTGAGATTTCATTAGATATGTGTCCAAAGAATGAGGATAATTTTGAGGATGTGTCTAATGTGCCATATGCTAGTGTTGTAGGGATTTGATGTATACAATGGTTTGCACTAGGCCAGCTATTGCCCAAGCAGTGGGAGTTTTGAGCAGATTTATGTCTAACCCTGGTAGACAAAATTAGAATTATGTGAAGAGGGTGTTTAAATATCTTGCAGGTACTCCTGATTATTGTTTGGTTTATTCTGGTACTGATAGTGCTGATAAAACATTAGACATACGGGGATTTGTTGATGCAGATTGGGCAGGTGACTTGGATAGTTGAAGGTCCACCAGTGGCTATGTGTTTACTTTGTTTGGAGGAGCAGTGAGTTGGATGAGTAAGAGGCAGCTCATAGTTGCTTTTTCCACCATCGAAGCAGAGTATATGGCTGCTATTCATGTCTCTAAGGAGGTAGTTTGGTTGAGGAGACTATATATAGGTATTGGTTTTGATTGCAGGGTCATTCAGATTGGTTGTTATAGCCAGAGTGATATTTGTTTGGCCAAGAATCCTATGTATCATGCTCAGACTAAGCATGTTGATGTTCAGTATCACTTCATTCAAGAATTGGTTGCAAGTGGACATATTGAGCTGATGAAGATAGACACTCAAGAGAATGTTTCAGATTCATTGACAAAACCTGTGAGCACAAAGAAATTTGTGTGGTGCAGAGAGGCCATGGGCCTTGTTTCTAGTGCCTGATTATTTTTCATTTGATTTCCTATGGGTTGATTTACAATGTATAATGTCAAGTGGGAGAATGTTGGGATAAGGTGTCATTAACCTTGTAAATCCCAATATTGTATTTATTCCATTTTATTATTTGTAATTTATAATTACCCATAAGGGAATGAGGTAGTTTCACCGATGGTGGTAATTCTAGATTCACCGAAGGTAATTATGAAGTGACATTTACAATTGGAAATTGTATACATCATGAGTAAATGAGGGTAGGCACCACCTTGGGAGAATCTACTATTTTTAGCATGTATGATACATGTCATAATATTTGGTGAGTGCATGTAAGAGAATCTATGACAACTGCAAGTTGTCATAAGATTCTATGACACTATGACGACATATGATGGATACTTACTATGTGTAAGTTGATATGTTTAGCCCTAGGCATCCATCTTGGGAAGATACTCTTTGGTGGAATCTATGACGGTTATGACGCATCATAAGATGCTATAAGAGACCTTATTTAGCCTTGGGTGCCCAACTTTGCATGGCTGACTTTGGACAAGTGGCAGGAGCTTGTAAGGAGGCATTTAATATTTGCATGTTGGAGATTCTCAGGAGAGAGAAAGTGGACGCCTAGTTTGGTGTGAGAACACTTCTACATATCCATTGTCGTGTAATTGTTGTAATATAACAGATTTATAGGTACTCAGGTGTTGTAGGAATGCTGTAGGATTGAAGATTGAAGGAGAGAGTTGTGGAGTTGATGTATTATATCACTTTTGCAGATTAATACAAATCTGTACCTCTTTCTTGGTGGAGTTTTTTACCCAAAAGGGTTTTCTCCACGTAAACACTGTGTCATTGTGTGATCAATTTTCATATTTGTTGCTTCTGTGTTGCATTATTTATATTATGTTGCAATCTCCATTAAACAATACACTGATAGAAGATCATTAAACATATTTGATTCAGATTTCCGTTGAGTAGTTGTTGTCTTCATTTCTAACAGGGAAAAACTAAAGACTCTCTATGGTAAAACTAATGAAGTTAGGGGCTATTAGATTGACACTGATTTGATGATCCTTGATCCAAAATATTTTGACAACATCTAGGACTATATCACAAAGGTCAGTGACCTTAGAGCATAATGTAAATCACGTGGCATTGAGAAAAAGGAAATTCAAGTGGTACTTAGTGCCCTCAATAAACTTGGCCCAGGATATGTAGCTTTTGTTTCTAGATTTCACACTCATAGGTTGATTATGGGATCTTTATACATTATGCCTTCATTTGCTTCCTTCTCTAAAATATTAATGCATGAACAAGGGAAGCTACTTTACATGGGTCTCCTTAAACTATCACAGTCTCAGGCTTTTTTGGCTGGTCAGCCGAAGGGACCTAAAGAGTCAGGTAAAATTGACAAGAAACAAAAGAGGTCCAAGAAGAAGTCATAGAAAGATCAGACACAATCCTCATCTACCCCAAAAGTAGACTCCAACTCCTCTTCATCAAAGGGAAATTCTCAGAAGAAGGAAAGGCCAACTTCTAGCTACTGCAAGAAGGTTGTTCATGAGGAACACTTTTGTCATGGGAAGCATATTGATGAGCTGAAGCATATTCTTAAAAAGAACAACATTAATCTACCTTCCTCTGTTGCTTAGCAATCTTCCACTCCTTCCAAATCAAGTAAAGCAAAAGCAATCACATTGTTGCTTCTACATATTCTTCTCAACAGTGGATTCTAGACTCAGGTGCATCACATCACATGGGTTCTGTCAGAGAATAGTTTTCTTTGTTGGAGCCTTGTTCTATGCCCCACATTCTCATCGAGGATGATTCTCTAGTGGATGTCATCGAGAAAGGTTTAGTTGATGTTGACACCAGTACATTTGAGGATGTTCTTTGTGTGCCTAATATGTTAGCAAATCTTCTCTCCATCTACCAAATCACCTAGAATGGAAGGAGAGTTAAATCATTATAGATTCTATCACCATCAAGGATCTTGAAGATAATGTACTCCTTGCAGTTGGTAAGGTCGATCATCAGTCTTGGCTCTGATTTCTCTCATTTTGTACCTGATTCACATTCTAATACTTTGCTCACCCATTCAAATTTTGTGAGCAAACTATGGCATGAGTGGTTTGGCCATCTCAGCTACCGCTACCTTCAATAGCTTAGGACATAGGACATGGTTATTGGTCTTCTTGGGATCAATTTTTTAGATGGTGTTTGCTCAAGTTGTGGCTTGGGAAAGCATCTTGAGGACAAGTTTGACAAAGGGAAGGCTTGGAGGGCTTCTGAAGTCCTTGAGCTTGTTCATGGTGACTTAGCAAGTCCATTTCCATACAGCTTTAGCGAGTCCATCTCTATCCTTGTATTTCAAAAATGCTCACTACTTGCTCACATTCATTTATCATTATTCTAAATACACATGGGTCTCCTTCCTTTGGCATAAAGGTGAAGTCTTTGATAAATTTCAAGAGTTCAAGGCTTGTTCCAAGAAACAATCTCAGAAGTACATCAAAATTCTCTACACCAATAATGGCAGAGAATATGTGAACCATTGCTTTGAACAATTATGTACTCTTTAAGGGATTGTCTTTAGCATTTAATTGCCTACACACCTTAGTAGAATGGTGTTGTAAAGAGGAAAAATAGATCTCTAAAAGAAATGGCTAGCTGCATGATCCATGCTCATTATCTGGCACCTAAATATTAGGCAGAAGCTATCAACTATGTTGCTCACATCAATAATAGGGTTCCACATAAGGCATTGAAGGGCATCACTCCCTTTGAAGCTTGGTGTGGTAGGAAACCTATTGTGTGACATTTTAGAGTTTTTGGCTCTCCAACATGGGCAAACCTTCATTTAGAGAAGCGTAGGGCCTTGGAACCTCAGAGTTAGTCCTGTTAGGATTAAGGTTCCATCAACCTTGTAAATCCTATGCAATTTGTTATTCCTATTATTGTTTGTAAATCACCCACAAGGGATGAAAGGTTTCACCTGTAGCGATCTTGTTCAACTGCATGTTTATATTTGGTACCCGATGCTAATTCATCCATGACAGGGGTTGTAGGGGGTTTCCCCCTGCGAGGGGTCCGGGGGGGTCATCCCCCCGGTAGGGGGTCTAGGGGCAATGCGCCCCAATGGGGGTTTAGGGGTAGCACCCCCGAAACCACATTTTATTTATATTCTGTCATTGTAAATCTGGACCATTCGTCATTAGGTCACAGATCTGATGGTTGATATTATGTCAGTTTTCTTGCCCTAGAAGGCAACCCCCTTTTAGAAGGATATTTGTACTACATTTTTAGCAGAGTTGAGAGTAATAGGTGCCGCTAGATTGAAGACTGAAGAAGAGGAAGTGCATGTATTGTAATCTCATATTTGGAGATAATACAACTTGGAGCCTCTTTTTTTGGTGGAGTTTTTGACCCGAAAGGGTTTTCTCCACGTTACATACTATGTTATGTGTTCAGTTTTTAATGCATGTTATTTCTGTGTAGTGGGTTATTTTTGTTGCAATCTCCATTGATTCTACATTATGTAGAGGGCATAAATAAGGTTTGAATTAGATATTTGTTGTGTGGTTTGCACCTTCATTTCTAACAAGTCCTGCATCTTTGTTGGATACCTTGATGGTGTCAAAGGATATCAACTTTTGGATCCTAAGACACATGAGCTCTTCATTGAGCGAAGTGCGCATTTTGATGAAATCTCTCGTAGCTCATCCTCACATCTTCCTTCCTCCATAGTGGATTTAGATGACAATGACTCAGAGGATCTTCCTTCAACTTCCTCTACTCATAGGGTTGATCATGAGGTTGGACTCCTCACCCTTCATAGAGTTTAGATTTAGAGGCTGAGGACTCTCCTCCTCCATCCCCTTTTGTGCCTCATTAAGCTAGATAGACTCTTCAATCTACAAGTACTCTTGTTGGGGATCCTTCAGATACTCAGAGGACTTGATCACAACCCCAAAATATTCTACATTCCTACATTTCCATAGCTTCATGAAGCATCAGGTATTACTAAGTGGGATTTAGCATTGGAGGAAGAGTATAACTCTTTGATCAAGGACAAAACATGGGAACTTGTTCTACTTCCTAAGGGAAGAAAGCTAGTTTTGTGTAAGTGGATCTATTGAACCAAAATTGCAGCAGACGGATCAATTGATAAGTATAAAGCACACCTTGTGGCTAAAGGTTTCTTGTAGGTTCCAGGTGTTGGTTACACTACGACCTTTGCCCCCATCACCAAAATGAACTCTATTCGCTTAATTATTGCTATTATTGCAGCTCATGGATGGGTTGTTGCAGCTTATGGATGGGTTGTACATTAGATGGATGTGAAAAGTACATTTCTTCACGGGGATCTACAAAGGGAGATTTACATGGAACAACCATAGGGATTTGTTCAAATTTCTTCACTAGTTTATTGATTGAGGAAGTCTCTCTATGGACTCAAGCAAGCCTCATGGGCTTGGTATGCCAATATGGATTCCTTTCTTCTCTCAAATGGGTTCTCTAGATGCCACTCATATCTAAATGTCTAAATCTTAAGATAGGAGGATGCTCTTCTCTTCTTGGTTCTCTATATTGATGATTTGATTATCATAGAGAGCACCTCATCTACTATTGCAAGCATCAAGACTATTTCACATGACATATTTTCCATGACCAACTTGGGTCTCTTACACTATTTTCTTAGGATCAAGATCACACGGTCATCTTCTTGGATCACTCTTGTATATCCCAAGTATGCTCTTGATCTTCTAGCTCATTTTTGCATGGTTGATTGCAATCTTGCACTAAATCCCTTTCTATCTAGAGTCAAACTTAAGGTGAAGTGTTCCACTCCACTTGTTGATGCCACTCTGTATCATCAACTCATTGGTAGCCTCATCTACTTGACTCATACTCACCCAGACATTTCATTTACAATTGGCATGGTTTCACGCTTCATGACAAAGCCACATGAGCTTCATTGGAAAGCAACCAAATGCATTATGTACTATATTTAGGGCACTCACGGGTACATGATTCACTATGTAGCAAACACATGTTCAGATTTGATTGGATACACAGACATTGATTGAGTTGGTTATCTTGATGATCAAAAGTCCACATTTGGCTACAGTTTCTACCTTGGTTTTGGTCCCATTTCTTGGCAAAGCAAGAAGCAACATGCCATTGCTCTTTCTTCGACTAAGGTTGAGTATCAAGGGGTTGTCAATGCTACCACTGAGTCTATTTGGCTTCAAAATATCCTCACTGAATTTGGCATCACTTTTTAGAAGCCATCAATAATCTACTATGACAACCAGAGCACCATTTATATCTTGAAGAATCTGGTCCATCATCAGTGGACCAAACACATTGAGATTCACATGCATTTTCTCAGGGAGTTGATTCATGAGCAAGTCATTGATTTGCACTATTGACCTACAATAGAGCAGGTTGCAAACATCTTCACCAAACCCTTCACTAAGAGCAAGTACATCCATCTTCAATTTCTCTTGGGGGTGTGGGACATTTCTTCAGGGGGATCACCTAGCCCTTCTTGCTTCATCCTCTCATGGGGGAATTTTTTCCCACTGGGTTTTCTCCTTCTTTTCTATTTGAGGGGATTTTTTGTATATGTGTACCTCATTAGGCCTTGTTATAGAGACCCATCTTTTCATACATATCCCCCTAAGTTGCACTTAGGGGTGTTAGTGTGAATGGAGTAATTTATCTAACTAGTTTATTTTCTAGCTAGTTCTCCACTTAGGTCCTTTTCACACTAGGTTAAGTTACTTAAGAATTTTTTCATTTTATCCCATATTGGTTGTGTTTTAGTCTCATGGGTGGAATATCCTATATATACACACTCATCTCTCTCATATGTATATCTCATCTCATCTCATTCTTATATTCTTTGCATTTCTATTGAATATAATACAACTTATTCTATCATTCTAATCTTCTAGTTTTGCTTTCCTTTCACTCATTTGCATTCTTGGGTGGCTTTACAACCAAGTATTACAATGGGCCTCTCAACCCCTACCAGTTAGTTTTTAGTGTTGGTAAGTTTCCCCTCTGCTCTTACAATGTGTTTGACAAGTGGGATAATGTTAGGAAATGTGTCTCAACCTTGCACTTAATGTTAAGATTATAAACAATATAATTTTCAGGTTAAAAAATAGAAAAACTCAATTTCTAGGATATGGAGTTTGTTTTTGGCTAAAATAAAAGTTCTAGCTTGTTTGACACTAGTTCCTAGGTGCTTGTCATGTGGACCTCTTTGATCTCTACATTTTTTTTAAAAATGGGCCTAATTGATCTCCTGGATCAAAAGTTATGGCCTCTAGAAGTTGGGCCTCCTACATTGGAAATGTAAAAATGTCTAGGACACAAAAGAGTTGTAAGGGGGAGTTACATTTATTGACCAACATGTCATAAGGTATCTTTGGATGGGGATAATGGAGCCAAAATAGAACTCCCAATTTGGTGAGTGGATTATAATGAGGTTATGATAGGTGGAAGGAATATACTATTTTTAGCCTGTGGACTCATCTTGAAATTTGAGTCTTGGATTTCTAACTAAGGATTTGGATGCCACTATTTTGGGTGGTTTATATAGTAGCTTTCTAAAACCACCCATGAGCTAAAACTATTTTGGGCGGTTTATATAGTAGCTTGCTTTCTTTCTGTAGCAGCACACTGTAGCAACTTACTGTCTTTCTGTAGCAGCTTGCTGTCAAGTTCTGTAATAGCTTACTGCAACAACTTGTCTTTTTGTAGAAGCTTGTTGTCAAGTTCTATAGCAGCTTATTGTAGCAAACTTTAAACAGTTCTTGTAACTTGTTTTTCTACATTCCTGTAGCAGAGTTAGCTTATTTCCTGGAGCAGAATTAACTTACTCCTGTAGCAAACATCAAGGTTACTATAGTAACTTAGGAATTTATATATATACTTACCTTCTTGATCATACCTTTGAATGATGTTAATGCCTTTTATAAAAAATGTTAAATGATATTTATTTATCTTTTTAGATCTCTATCACAAGTACAATGGGTAGGAATTATAAACATGCTTGTGGTCATAAGTGTAGATCTAGATTTATATTGAGAAATTATGAATGAAATATGGGACAAAAGATATAACCAATTTTATAGCTTTTTATGTGTATGTGAACAGATAAATGAATCTCTTTATTGAATTATTGCTTGAAAGTGCACTCTTGTTGGTTGAGCAAAGTAAAGAATTAATAAACTGTATTTAGGCAAAAGTATGTGTTATTGATTTGGTTATGAAATCATAGATCAAGCTTAAACCTTTGAAATCATTGAGCATATTTACCATATGGATATCTATGTAAATGTCATCTTAAACATTATTGGCATATATTCCATTTAAATTGAATTTTTCTCTTATCTCTGTTGCTTGAATCAAGAAATAGATAGTAAATATGAGAAAATATAATAATGATATTTGAAATGATCATGCATGAAAGCTCATTGTTAAAAGTAGAGTAAGCATACATCATTATTGATTTTATTCCTTGAAATGTATTTCCATTGATTGTGCAAAGGAAAGGGATTAGAAATGGTTTTTAGGCAAACATGGGTTGCTTTTTGTTTGAAAAGAAAGTAGATTATCTCTTATGTGTGTTTGGGGTTACTTTCTAGGCTAGGATGCCGAATGTGGAATATTAGAGATGGCTTTTCCGTTTTTTGGGATTTGACCTTAAACTATTTTATATGCTTGGCCAAGCTAGGGATTCATTGAAATAGATGAAAATTTGTCTAGAAAAACTTTATTTATATATATCTCTGCCACATCTTGTTGTGAGACAATTTGCATATCATTATTTAGATTCGCACATTAGACTTTAGGTTGCATCGGGTGTTCCATCCTACTAGTTGTTTCCAGGTTGCTAGATGTTTCATGTAGGGATGGGTTTCCTTCATGTCATGAAGGGATTCAGGGAAGTGTAATTGCTTCATGGTTGGGTAGGAAAGCACCTCAGCCATGTTCCCCTCTCTCGGCTTGCAAGAGGACCATTTGGGTTCATGGCGGCTGGAGAGTTTGATTGATTTATTATTCTTATATTGTACTTGATTATTGTACCTTGTAAATTATTATTGGATGAATTATGGCAAGAAATCCAAATGGACATGTATATTCTTTATAGTGTTAATACCTGGATTAAGCACGTGACTTGTAAGATTTAATGATATTATTGATTAATGATTATGAGATCTATCTTTTTACTTGAGCTGATGTAAATAAGTGGATTGTTTACTTTAATAACTTTTGTTTTGGAATGTGTACTTTACATTTGGTATCAGAGCATGGTTCTAGCCTTGGGAGCTCTAGGGTGTGTGTTGTTCAGTTTGTTCGAGCATGTGAGGGTCCTTGTGTGTTGGCATGTTGTGAGTAGTATGTGCCTTCTTTAGTTATGTCTTCCTTGCATGTGTGTGGTGATGGATTGATGTAGAGTAGGGGATGGTATTAGGCTTTTGATGCCATATTTCACAATAATGGGTTTCAAAGGGTCATCCCTCACATTACAAAGGCAAATATCTCATGGCAACTCCCTTCACAAGGACACACTTTTGAGTTTCAATCTCACAAACCCTCAAAAAAATTTCTCTCCACCTTCAAACTCCTCAAGGACTCTATCTCACTTGGCCAACTCCTCACAAGAACCTTCTTGCAACAATCATTTGGTCCTTCTCTCATAGACCGTCCCCAACTTACAAAACCCTTGCTTTAGGCCTTTCTAGGCTTGAACCTATGAGGGTTTAATGAAGGTTCACACTCCACACACCTTCTAACCTTTCCAATACCTCAAACATGTTTTAATATGTTTTCCTATACTATCCCAGCCTTCACAAATCCCTTACCAATGGCCTTTATGCAAACTCACACTCTTAGCCATCACCTTTCAAGCCAAAAACCCACAAATTTGCCCTATGGCATCACACAAAACCACTCAACTCACCTCCCCTGCTCACACAAACCATTCAAACATCTAACCTACTATATTGGACCATTCCGCCTGGCTACAGGAGTTACAGACGAAGGAATGGGCCATTAGTCCATTTTATGCAACCACAAACCTTCAAAACAAGGTTTCAAAGGTTGCTACAAAAAATTGCTTGTAGATTGCTTGAAATTTAATGGATTTTAGTCACTCCAAAGCCAAAACATTGTTAACACATGCCTTTAACAATTTCAATAACTTTTAGAGCATAATCCTTTTGTACGGGGTCGTACAAGTCTTGGAATCAGCCAAAATTGCACAGAAATCACATAAAATAGGGGTATTTTATTGGTGTTTACTTGAAAAACCATAGGATCACCTTTACATCGAGTTCTCCAACATATATATGTTTTTTCCTCCAAAACCAAACTACCTAAACTGACTCAAACGACCATTTGAAACTAATTGACCGTTGGTATTCCCCATAGTGTATTTTTGCACTTTTACATAGTAACTTTTGACAACATTACAAAATATGACACTTTTTGCAATAATGAACCCAACATGACTCAAATTACATTAGAAATGGTCTATTATGACCTTATTTTCAATACAAAAGACTCCAAAACCCTAAGACCAACCTATTAATGACCAAACTAGACCATACTCATATGACTTGATTTGGTGCCCCTGCACTATACACCCGGCCAAAAGAAAGTTCCAAGTCCCTTTGAGGACTGAATGCCATCAAAACATGCTGCCTCTGATCATACCATGACCTCCAACCTACATATCCACCTGGTGACTCTTTCCAATGAGTCAAGTATTGGAAACTTGCACTATCTCTGCCCTTTAACTGATTCCTTCTTTGGTTTAGCTGTCCTCCATTAAATGGATATTGTCTCACCTTCACTTCACTTTGTGATGATGTCAAACCTATCTTCATACCTGCAAACACAACTTTTCTAGTCTTGCCTTGGACTGTCATCTTCTCAACCATTGTTGCATACTCAAACTTACTCCTTTGTCCTTGCCTCTCACCTTGTTTCATTCCACCTTTTTCCTTCCAATCCTCAGCCCCAGGTACCATTGTTTTCTCAGATTGACAAACATCTATCTTATTAGATTTAGGAACCTCTGTTCTAACAAAGATTAACTATCCCCTAACCTCTCTTGTATTTGAGAATTTGAGAGGCCATTCAGAGGCCATGAATGTGTATATTTGTTGCAGAAATTTTGTATTTAATTGTTGAGATGATTAAACAATGAAGTTGTTGTTCTCTATATTGTGTGAGAGCTTGTGAGTTTGCAGCAGGAGGGAGTTCCTCTTGCATCAGGGATACATTAGTTTCAAGGTTAGATAGACCCTGGTGGTTGTTGAGAAGTTGATTATGTGTGTTTTCTTCTAGATGTCCTAAATGCTTGGCTTGAACCCTGGCAATGTGTGTGAGTGCTCGAGTGACTATTGTAGGGTCATGTTCATGCTTATGTGACAACTTTAGATAGTGAAATTATGAGAACCTTTGTGTGAAAGAAAATATCATGTTCTTGAGTATGATTGAACTTTGTTTACTCTTTTAAGAGTTATGCATTAGTATGTGAAAGAGGATGTTTGATCATATGCTTGTCATATTTTAATAATTGCCTCTGCCTAGTGAATGGTAAATGCTCTCTTGAAATTCATATTGCATTGTCTTATTGAGAGCATGTCCCTGAGTATGGATTCATTATGAGGTTGTAAGAAATATAGTATTGCATTGCATTGCTAGATAGATCATTTAGGGTATCCTAGATTGTATTGTTCCCTAGGATTCATGTGGGAACCTGGGTGGATTTACTGCATCACATTATTTGAAGAGTTAAATAGGATAAAGGGGTGTGAAAAGGGCCATTTTCATTGTCCTTGTGATGTTGAGGTGTTAGAATCTTGAGTGAATTAGCAAACCCTGCATCTTGTGACTTTGAGTTGTGATTCCCTCATTGCTTAGTATGCATTTAGTATGCTTGTCATCATGTTTTGAAGAAATTTAGTCTCATGAGAATGTTACATTAATGCATTATCTATATGCTTGGTGAATCCTTGTTTGGTGAGAAATGTTAACCGCTACTTGTTGGAAAGAATTGGTGTGTTCAGATATCTTGATTGTGAACCTAATTTCATCCTAGCTTAATTCTGGCTGGATGGTTGCTAGTGTATGATTGTGTGTGTCCTTGCATGATGATTGTGATTCCCTTGAATGGGATGCAACCTTTGTTGCTAGGCATCTGGAGTGATGTTTGTGTGGTTAAGTAGAAATGATCTTATGTTATAGATGTGTTTGGATTCTTAGAGGACTTATTTGTTTGGTGTGATTGAGTATATTCTCTTACTTACCTCAGCTTGGGATCTAGGCATAGTGTAGCATCGTACTCCCTCTCTAGTGGCTAGAATTAGTCACATAGTTCATGTAATGTGGAACTTTTGAATTTTCAAAATTTGTTCATTTGAATTTAGTAATTTCTCTAAACGTTGTAAGGACCAACATTGGAATTTTATTCTTATTTATGAAAAAGTATAGCCTTCAAATTTTGATATTTACTTATCTTGTCGTGTTGGATTTACTGTTGAAATTGTGCACATTTTATGCCTTATTGTTGGAATTGACTTTTTGTTTTCTTGGAATTTATTATTTATTTACTATTGGTGGCTATGCTTGAATGTTTTAAACTATTGGTCATGTATCATGTTATGTTTTCTATCATGTCCATGATGGGCCTTTGATAGGTTGTATAAGGGAGTAGGATGCGTAGAATATATTATTTTGTGGCGTGCGTGTTACTAAGAGTTTTGGTAAGATTGAATTCATTAATTGTTGTTAGATGCAATGAACATTGTTTGAAGTATTGATGAAGTTATGAAATGAATTTTTATGTCACTATGGATCAATTGATATGAGTTGAATTTTGTGTGAAATTAAATGTTGTCTATGTGAACGAGATATGTAGAGATCTCGTTGGACTGAATCTTGTTTTTGGAGAGTGTTGTGTTGGTGTGTCCTTGTTGGAGAGTTTCATAACTACACCTATGTTTTGACATAGCATAGGGTGAGATGGAACCTTAGTTAGTGCATGATCATGTAGTGTATATATTTATGATATTATAGTTGTCTTCTTACTTTTGTTGAGTTTCCAATCTTGGGAATTTGGTTGTTTCAGAAGTTTTTCCTTAGTAGTTGGAGGTTTTCTAGCTTGATGTTGGAAGGGATGCAATTCTTGTGTGAATAAGTTGTTGTCTTTTGCATTCATTTTGTGGATACTTGGCGTTAGGCCACAAGGAATCCTTGTGTTGCCTAGTTGATCATGAACTTGTGGTCATCTTATATTGATTGACCTTTAGGTCTAGCTTAGCTAAGAGTTGAAGTAGTGTTGCGAGTAGCCTTGCACCTTGTTGGTGAGTTGTAGCAGCCTAAGATGTGCTCCTAGTTAGTAACGGGTTGCCAAGATTTGCTTGATGGAAGTGCGTGTGCTGTTAGAAGGTGTGGTTAGATTCTTCCCTTAAAGAAAGTGTTTGGTTGATCCTAGATTGGTAGTATAGAGCTAGAGTGAACTAGAGAAATCCTCTCTTTTAGAGTGAAACATGAGGAAGTACCTCATTAAGGGAAATCATGTCTACAATTGAGGCATGCTTTTGATCAAGATAAAGGTGTGGTAGTGATACCTATAACCTTTTTGAGTTAACTTTTCATGAACCTTGAATTTTTTTGTTGCAGGTAGTCCCTGAGGAAAGAATGTTGAGAGAGTAATCTCTTGTTTGTGATTCTCCTTGAGAATGGGTATGGTAGCCTGGTGAGTTTCCTTAGACTTAGTTGATAGCTTGAGAGGTTATCTTAGCATAGTTGTGGTCTTGTGTTTTGCGGACTTGACTTGCTTGTAGTTGTTTCACCTTTTGGCTAGAGTATCTTTTCATTGTAGTAGTAGCTGGAGGATGGAGTGGTGTAGTCTCAGAGGAGTCGTATGCACAATGGTTGGTTATGAACTAGTTGGTGCACCTTTGGAGATTTGTTTTATTGTATGGAGATCTTGACTTAGTGTCCATTAGGGGATATGATATTTTTGATATTATATTGTATTACCATGAGATTGCATGTGCATTGTGATGTTGATTCATGCTTGTATGTATCTATGATGAATTGATTTTTCCCTTGTTTGGTGTACATTAAAAAAATGTGATTATTATCCTTATGCTAGAATGAATGCAATTGAGTGCTAGTTGTACCATGTGTTGGATTATATATATTGTATTGGCAGTTGTGCTATGTGAATTGATTGATTGATTATATACTTGAATTCTATTGATAGACACAATGATAAAATGTGAAATAGAGATATTGTTCTATGTAAGGTTGAGTAGGACCAATATTTTTGTGGGCGGTGCCACATAGGAGTATGTAAAGGGCATTAGTAGAGATACCCTATCTTATTTAATAATACTTTATTGATACTTTGATTATTATAAGTGATATACTTCTATTACTTTAGCATGTGTGTGATAATACATCGAGACAGTGTCTCTTCCTAGTGGGAAAGGATGTCACATCTCATTTTTGGACTTCTATTATAAATTAGATCATTGGACGTTTTACTATGATTGATTTACTATGAGTGATTCCATGTGTGTGCAAGTAACTGTCGTGAATGTTATAAATGCGTGATTTTGAAAGTCAATTTAATAATTGAATATTACCGGTACGATTATGGATGTACATTTTATTTTTCTTTGGCTATGATTTTGGGGAACTAACCTATTAATAAAAATCTAAGTGTGATTGAGTATAGGAGAAATGTTGAAGATGAGAACATGGTTGAGGTAGAGATGTTCTAGCCACCCGGCAAGAATTGGCATGATGGATAAATCCGATGCATGCACATACTCACGTAGTTTCATGTCATACTGCATCTCTGAATGATTTTATTTGTGCATCATTATGTGGTTGTTAGCCTTGTTTGAGCATTTTATAGTCAATCAATGTGATTTATGTTTTATTCAATTAGCTAAATATGTGTCTTTGTTGCTTCAGAATGTTCTTGAAATTAGTCATGTAAATATTGCATTCCTTCGATTTATATTTAGTAGAGTTGCATATATGATATTATTTAATTATAATGAATAAAAGTGTTTTTCTATATTTAAATAATTTGATTAATATATTTATATATCTAAACATTCTTTGTTATAATTGTGAATACTCCTTGTTAGACTAAAAAAAAAATGAATTATTAAAGATAAATATAAAATATTAATAATAGTATATTATAAATAGAGATTTAAAATTAATGATAATCGGTCATGCAAAATTCAGAGCGGCAGTGATAAGAAGTTTATTTATTTTAATAAAAAGTCTGGTGTTTGAATGCCAAAAAGGCATGCAAATGGAAGAGAAACTTGAGTTTTCAAAGGCAAGGAAATAAAAAATTAAAAACACCATTTTTAGAGAGGGATTATTAATTAAAAGTCAGGGAGAAGGAAGAAGGGAGATCATTATTAATCAGCGATGGAGGAAGAAAAAAAAAGAGATCACCGGAAAACACAAAGAGTAGAGAGATCCCAATGACTGAAGGAGAAAAAGAAGATGATCATCAACAATCAGCGAAAGAAGGCAAAAATTGACCTATTGAAAAGAGCATGGACAAACGAGTACTTTACTTGAATTAAATAATTAGATTTTAAAACTCTGTCTGCATCCCATTCTCCTTATGTTGGCTTGGGATATATTGTAGTAATCAATTTAAATTCATGTCACCTGTATAGTGAGATTAATTGCCTATGTTATCTTGATCTCTGCTTGTTGAAAGAATGTTAGCTTCTATGCTTGTGTGGTCTGATTTAATCGGCTTGTTTAATTATTTTTATTTTTCAACCTATGTTTTATTTGTCATTCTGTTATAAATGTATCGGCCTACTTAAATTTGTATCAGCCTCTTTTAACTATTGTTGGTCTGTTATCCACTTTATCTGCCTCTTTATTAGTTTATAACAACCTCTTGATAGTTTTATACGGCTTGTAGGAAGAGGAAGTCCTAAAACTTATTGAATCTGCCTTTATTATTATTAAGGCCTGAATATAATGGTATCCGCTAGTGTTTATTTTATATACATATATCAGCCTGTGATAGATATTCATTGACCTTTATTTATTCATTTTGCCTAAAGATTCTTTTTGTATCAACCTCTTGCAAATGACTTGGCCTATTTTTTTTGGACTGTATATTATTATTCTAGCCTACGTTTGGATTGTACATTACTCTTTAAATTGGTATCATCCTTCTATGAAAGAAAGACCGAGCAAATTCAAAATGCTTATGCAATACTTCTATTTTCCTGTCTATTTGGAACTCTCATCTACTCCTACTTTCTCATATTGGTTACGACAACAAAAGGATGCATGAGTTGACTTTGTGAGCAGTATGATAGTGTTGAACCAATTAAAGATACATGTAGTATAGATGTCCATAAACTTACTTTTGTTGTCCTTCTTTTCTAAATTCCTATCACAGCACTCTACTGTGCTTGTAGCTGATTGTCTTCCTGTAACAGACTATTCTCTAGTAGCTGACTGTCTTCTTGTAGCTACTGTCATTCTGTAGCAGCTTTCTTTCTTTCTATAGCAGCATACTGTCTTTTTGTAGCAGCTTGCTGTCAAGTTCTGTAGTAGCTTACTACAACAACTTGTTGTATTTCTATAGCAACTTGTTGTCAAGTTCTATAGCAGCTTACTGTAGCAAACTTTAAACAGTTCTTGTAACTGGTTTTTTTGCATTCCTGTAGCAGAGTTAGCTTGTTTCCTGTAGCAGAATTAACTTACTCCTGTAGCAAACAACAAGGTTACTATAGTAACTTAGAATTATATATATATACTTACCTTCTTGCTCGTGCCTTTGAATGATGTTAATGGCTTTTATAAAAGATGGTAAATGATATTTATTTATCTTTTTAGATATATGTCACAAGTACAATGGCTAGGAATTATAAACATGCTTGTAGTCATAAGTGTAGATCTAGATTTATATTGAGAAATTATGAATGAAATATAGGACAAAAGATATAACCAGTTTTATAGCATTTTATGTGTATGTGAACGAATAAATGAATCTCTTTATTGAATTATTGCTTGAAAGTGCACTCTCGGTTGAGCAAAGTAAAGAATTAATAAATTGTATTTAGGCAAAAGTATGTGTTATTCATGATTTGGTTATGAAATCATAGATCAAGCTTAAACCTTTGAAATCATTTAGCATATTTACCATATGGATATCTATGTAAATGCCATCTTAAACATTACTAGCATCTATTCTATTTAAATTGAATTTTTCTCTTATCTCTGTTGCATGAATCAAGAAATAGATAGTAAAACTGAGAAAAGCTAGTAATGATATTTGAAATGATCATGCATGGAAGCTCATTGTTAAAAGTAGAGTAAGCATACATCATTATTGATTTTATTGCTTGAAATATATTTCCATTGATTGTACAAAGGAAAAGGATTAGAAATGGTTTTTAGGAGAACATTGGTTGCTTTTTTTTAAAAGAAAGTAGATTATCTCTTATGTGTGCTTGGGGTTGCTTTCTTGGCTAGGATGCCGAATGTGAAATATTAGAGATTGCTTTTCCTCTTTTCAGGATTTGACCTTAAACTATTTTATATGCTTGGCCAAGTTGGGGAAGCATTGAAATAGATGAAAATTTATCTAGCAAAACTTTATTTATATATATCTCTGCCACATCCTATTGTGAGACAATTTGCATATCATTACTTAGATTCACACATTAGACTTCAGGTTGCATCAGGTGTTCCCTCTTGCCAGTTGTTTCTAGGTTGCTAGACATTTCATGCAGGGCTGGGTTTCCTTCGTGTCATGAAGGGATCCGGGGAAGTGTAATTGCTTCAGGGTTGGGCGGAAAAGCCCCTGAGCCATGTTCCCATCTCTTGGCTTGCAAGAGGACCGTGTGGGTTTGTGGCCGCTGGAGAATTTGATTGATTTATTATTCTTATATTGTACTTGATTATTGTACCTTGCAAATTATCATTGGATGAATTATGGCAAGAAATCCAAATGGACATGTATATTCTTTATAGTGTTAATACCTGGATTAGGCACATGATTTGTAAGATTTAATGATATTATTGATTAATGATTATGAGATCTATCTCTTTACTTGAGTTGATGTAAATAAGTGGATTGTTTACTTTAGTAACTTTTGTTTTGGAATGCGTACTTTACACATATATGCATGTTTTCATTTGAATTTGTTGGTAAGGTCTCGGTGTCTAAATAAACATATATATTAGTGTACCATTCGCTACTAGAGATGTTGCAATTAGCATCTAGTGTCATATTGTGGCTATGGCTAGGTGAGTGACATTATGGATCAATAGTGTGAAATCTATGTTTTGATCTAAAATGATAGTAGTAAAGTGGCATTGTCCATGGAATCAACATGTCTACTGTCTTTATGAGAAACTGTATCAATCAAATAAGAGACAAATTGTTTGAGCATGGACATGGCTAAGTGTCGATAGGCACTAATGGTATCATCTTTATCTTTATAAGTGTTGATAATTTGATGGATGACTAACTAAGAGTAACCATGTATGTTGAGATTTTGCACTTAAAGAGCCTATGTTTCGTTTAGTCCTACTATCAATGCTTCATATACAATAGTGTTGTTGGAGCATGGAAAATCTAGGCAAAAGGATAATGGAATTAGTTTCCTTGATGGGGGATAAGTATAACTCCTACACCTACACCTTCCTTGCATTGTGACCCATCAAAGAACATATCCCAAGTATCCATCTATTCTACTACAAGCATGTGATCATTTGGAAAGTTGATCAGTGGGTTGGAGGATCAAGATGATGGTGCTTTTTCAAGTTGTTCGATTATTGCTTGTCCTTTAATGGATTTTGTGCTACAAAATGGAGATAACATTATGTAAGTAGTATGACCCCTTATGCAACATGTCCTAATAGATGAGTTTTGGATAAGAGATACTTGAGGGGATCACTTTTGATGATGACACGTGTTTCTACATGTAACATGTATTGACATAGCTTTTGAGTAGTATATGCTATTGCAATACATTATTTCTCGATGAGTATATAACATTTTTCATAATCTATGAGATTCAAAAAATGTATTATACTACCTTTTCTCGTCCTTCATCATCATGTTGTGCAAGCAAGCCTCTCATAGCTTGATCAATTGTAGATGTATACAATAAAAGTGGTTGTCTATGGATTACTAGCATGAGAATAGGAGGATTATCCAAGTACTCTTTGAGAGCTTGAAAGCTTCTTGGCAGTCTTATTTCTATTCAAACTTCGTGTCTTTATAGAGGAGACACATGAAGAGAAGCATATGGTCAACCAATTATGTTCTAAAGCAACTAATGGCTTGTAGATGACCTTGGAGAATTCTTAGTTGTGAAATGTTCTTGGGCGGGGACATATTTACGATTGCATCGATTTTCTTGGTATCTACCTCAATACCTCGATAGGAGATGATAAAACCTAGTAACATTTTTGTGTCAACTCAAAAAAATGTATTTCTTAGGGTTGAGTCTCATATTGTATTATATTAATCATTCAAAGATCTTACACACATTTTGTGTGTGCATTTATTGAGTGTCAGACCTTACAACTATGTCATCAACATAATATTTAAGGATGGAGTGCATTAATTCATGAAAGATGAGGGTCATTGCACCTTGGTATGTGGATCCTGCATTTTTAATACCAAAGGGCATGATGCAATAGCAGAATATATTCCGTGGTGTAGTGAAGGCCATTTTATGTTGGTTGTATGGGTTGATGAGAATTTAGTTATATCTAGAAAATCAATCCATGATCGTATCTATGTTTGGTAAGGGAAAACCATCCTTGGGAGAGGCTTTGTTCAAATCCTAAAAATATATGCAAATTTTGATATGAATATCTAGTTTTTCAATTTCTTATTTGACCAAAAGAGCAATCTTATGGTGTATTTTGCAAATTTTCTATTTGATAGGTTTCACGTTTGGTGTGAGATCAATGTTATAGTGCACTATAATTGAATTGATTCTAGGCATCTCTTCATAAGTCCATGTGAACACATCTACAAAATTATGGAGGACTTGTTTATGCATGTCTTATTCACTTTGTGAGAGGTATTTACCTATTTTTAGGATCTTGTTAAGATTTTTTGGATCCATAGGAATGTCGACTGTGTCACCCGAAGCTAATGTGCTATGATCTTTGATGAAAGATTTGGTGGGCAAGTCTAGTTCTAGGTTATTTGGTGATGTTTGCATATAAATATTTAATAAACAAATTGATTTCCTTTGGTAGTGTGGTGTTGGAGAGTTTAAGCCTAAAAATGCTTCTAGACCACTATCGAACAAGTCAATGTGGACCACTGATTCTTTAGAGTGGGTATCAATGACTAATGGGTAAATAATTGGCAAATGTTTTATGGAAACCCTGTAATAATCAAGATTGGTGCCATTTTTGTCATGTCATGCATGATAACCAAGTCTAGCTTTGGTGGTTTGAGATTCTAAGTGGATTGGTTCTTTGATTCCTTGTTCATAGCATCCTAGACCTTGTCCACAATACCCATTGTGTGCAACACATTGGAACCCTTTTCCATATAACTTGGCCCATTCTAAAAATTGGAGTTGTTAGGAATTAGGTTTTGTGGATGTATTGTTGGCATTACATGACCTTATCTTTATTTTTGATGGGAGTTTTGGACCTAATGTACTTGATGTTGATGGTAGGGAGTTTTTTTTTTTTTAGGTGGGTGTGTCTCTTTTAGTTGGGATGGAGATGTTGTAGATGTTTTGCTTCGATTAACTTTAGTAAGTTGCAATGAGAAATATTGTGGTGGTCTTCCATACTCATGAGGCTTCATTTTTAGGTTAGGGACATGAAATTTGTTAAGGTTTACTTTATATTCTCCCATAAATGAAGGCATTAAGTCTAAAGTTCTCCAATCATCACAAGATAGGAAATCTGCAACAAGTGTAGGTGGCATAGATTCTTTGTCTTGTGTTGTAGGTAACTTTAGTGGATGGGAAGTGATGAGGTTATCAACTATTTTAGGGGAGATTATGTCACCTATGGGTTGTAATTCAGACTCTTTTGTGAAGTGTGGGAACAAAGGGGTCATACATGTTTCAAATAGAAAAATGACTTATTGACTAGTGGCTTGGTAATGTTGAAATGAGATATCGTTAGCATGCACAGTGTAGGATTAGTGATTGTTCATGAACTTAAGGAATCTATGGAGTTTGGAGGGAATGATTCACATCACATGCAACTAGGGTCATCCTAAAAGCAAGTTGTAAGCTAACTTCCCATTAATGACATGAAATAGGGTGTCAATGGCGAGGGGCCCAATTGTGATAGGTAAAGTGATGGTACCTAGAGGTTCCCTACTAACATTATCAAAATCATGAATGGATAATTCAAACTTATTTAAGTTTGAATAGTCAATATTAATTGATCATATAAAATATATACTACTAAAATAAAGAAAAAGATAGTTTTTTTCTAAATTTCAAGGATGTGGTTATGTGCACAATAATGTGTAAAGTAAGATGTAAATTAAGGTTATGCAAAGGTAAAATAAATGAAAATTAAAGTAACTTAAGGCCATCTCCAACTAGCCAAATCTTAATTGATAGCCACTAATGCATGCAGGACTAGGAAACGTGAAATAACTATGCTAAAATATGAAAAAACTAAAAACAAAGGACTTAGTTGCATCTGGACTAAAAAGTGGCCTTTATGAAAGTTGCTAAGGTAAGGAAATGGTTTCCATTAGTCAAAATGGCATGTAGGACTGCAATGTCTAGTCCTAACAACCATTAGGAAGGCAATGTCTAGGGGGTGGCCTTATGTAGGGAGTAGACATAGGTTTGAGACTGGGAGCTTAGTAGCAATCTATCTTAGGTCCTTAGAGATGCCCACTTGTTAAAGACCAATAGAAGATGTGGAATCAATTGTAAACTTGAAAGGTACTAATGCATGCAATGGAAACAACAGAAGTAAGGTGGAAGGTTAGAATACTTTCACTTAGGAGATTGAATGATGGGCTCCTAGAACTAGAATGGATGATTGTAGATACCATGAAGAGGCAACCCAAGAGTTTTCAACTTTTGATTTGTAGATTAGCCATGAAAACCTTTTGAAGACCTAAAGTCCAGAGTTTGAATGAAAAATGAGATTAAAACACAAAATTAAAGCAATTTCACCTAATAAAATGCTGATTTTTGGACATGGATAGCTCTAGGAGACTCTAATAGACTTCTAGTACTAATTTGGACTAAAAATGAGTTGATTTAAGGCCTGGAGAGAGATATTTGATTCATGAATTGTGTTTATTTGGGAAGATTTTTAATTTGTTCCCTTTTCAGCATTATTTTATTTGAATAATATTATTTTAATTTGGTTTATTGGATTGGTTTTACAGGTGGTATCAGAGCGTTCCAGGTTCAACACTCAGGCCTAAACTCTTCTACACTTAAGGTTGCATTGTGTTTATGCGAACATGTTAGATGGTCTGATTGTACAGGTGCATTAGATGATTTGAAGACCCTAGTTTTGGGGTCAAAGATTTCCTAGTTGAGTTGGAATCTTGGATGGTTCAGCAAAGGAATAAACTTTGTTTGACTATTTTTGAGAGCGCTCTAGGTCCAGTTCTAGGGCCTCGAGTCTTTTCACTTAGAGTGTTTATAATTGAGTAGAAGCATTTAAGCTTGATGGATCCTAAGAGGATTAATCATGAGGATAAAGAAATCTGAGTTGGAAATTAATAGTGTTAGATTTGAGATTGAACTAAGGATTTTGAGTGGATTGCTCAACTATTGGAGATGGTGTGGAAGTATGGTGAAATGTTGAGTTGAGAGATCTCTCTAAAGGTGTGAAAGTAGAATGGACTGAATTCTTGGAGAAAAAGAAAGACAAGGGAAATATGTTATCAAATCAATCTTGTGGAACATAAGATAAAGTTGCTTAAGGGTCTTTTGTTGACAACCTAGAATTAGGAGTTGATTGGACAAGTCTTCTCCTTTTGTCTTGTAGATAAGATAGAAAATCTTGATGTTTGTGTGTATTGAGATCTTAAGATTCCTGTATGCTTTGATTGCTTTGAATTGTACTTATAATTGTGTATTTTGTGCTAGTGATGCACTTTTCATATTTAGTGCGACTTGTGAAATGATTGTATTCTTACTCTGTGTGAGTGATGAACATTGTGTATTCCTACTTTATGCTAGTTCATGTGTTTGATATGAGTGGGAATTGTTGAAGTAGACATGAAAGTTGGCATTCTTATATGTGATGTAATTATCTGTATCTAGATGACTTAGCTAAAAAGGTTTGATAATTGACTACCTTTATTCAAAAGGATATTAAAATTTTACCTATGAATGTTCTAACAACTTGTGCAAGTGTTTGACTGTTAAACACAAGGACTATGTTAACTATAAGCAACATGTACTTTGAAGTAATCAACATCCTTGACAGGTGGACAGATTGAAACGTTAAGGTAAAACATGATAGAAGAAGGTATGTTAACTTTGTATATGAATTCAGTATTTGCGAATTAAATTTAAGATCATCGGGATGATGACTCTTCCAAGAGGGGAAGGATGTCACAACCCTTAATTTTCTAATAATTAATTATGGAATTAAATATTATTATTTGTCTTTTAATTTCATGATTATTAAAATTGTCGACTAACCTTGAGTGTGAGTGCGACATGTATGACACTCTCTCGACATTACAGAGAGAGAGTATCGTCGAGGAGGAGGTGTCTAGCTGACTGAAGGCGAATTGTGTTGAAGTGAATCTGCAAACACCACTTAGTCATCATATAAATTAGACTTGCATCAATGTGTATGTATGTGAAAAATATTTACATTTATTTTATTTACATTTATATATATTTTTTGAACGACTAGCTTAAATATTTAGTTGCAATAAATTAATAAATAAATTATTTGCAATATTTTAAGATATTTAAATATCTTTTGAAAAATATGCTTTGTCATTATTTATTTTTATTTGATTCTAATTTAGGCTACATGAAAGAAGTGACAATTACTAGTTTTAATGAGAATATATTTCTGTGCAATTATCATATTTTATTAGAAAATGGAAGAGAGTGGAAGGTGGAGTTATTATAATTAATTGCATTTTCTATTTTATTTTAATGGGGATTCTCTAAAGAAAGATGGGAGTATTTAAAACTAGAAATAAGGAGTGAATTTCAGATAGAAAGCAATAGGTAGAACATTGGGAGGAAACTAATTTTCTTCTCTAGATGAAAATCTGCATCTTCATCTTTTTACTTCATGAGAATGAGTCCAAGCAAGATTTGAAAGAATGATTTTAGATTCATGAGCAGAGGGCTGGGAAAGTTATTAAATCATTATTGCTGGAGGATGCTTCCTATTCAGATAAGTTTTGTGTTGAGCAATTTCTGAGTTGGTTTCCGGTTATGTTCAGCCTGTTGTTTTGATATTCTAATTTGTTTTTCTTGCATTGATTTTCTGCTTGGCATCAATGTTTCTTAATTGGACAAGTTTGATTATGTTAATATATTCTTGATTGTGTATAAAAGTGTAAGTGTAGATCATAGCTATGAAAATCTAATTACAATGTATTCATGTTTTATGTTTATTATTAATGTCTGTGGTTAAATATTGCTTGTCTGATGCTTATTGTAGACAAAACCACTCTCACATTTTAAGGAATATTTTTAATTCTTTTTTGGGTTTTCTTCTCCTTAATTTTATCTTTTTGAAACATTTTAAATTTTAAAATTTCTTTAAGAAACAAGGAAGTTATGTTATTTTTTACTATTGTCTGGTATTTGTGTCAAATCAACATTATTCAATGCATTTCATCTATTTTTTTTATGTTGTTGAAATAATTATATTATTAAGTGTAGTATCTATTAAATAGCCTTAAGAAGAAGCTTGCTACAACACTATTATATGAATATTGGTAAGAAAATTAATGTCTTGAGTGATGTGAATGTATGTTTTGTCTGTGGATTAATTTTGGTGATCCGCTGAGGCTGTTTGTAGTAAAAGCTGCTCTTACATGGTTTTTGTTCTTCTTAAACCATTTCTGGGTTTTATTCTCCTATCCTTTATCTTTCTATAATATGTTAAATTTTAAAATTTTATTAAGATATGTGAAAGTTATGAATTTTCTAATATTGTTGGTCAACTTGTGTAGTAAAGGATTTGCAATTTACTTAATTTCTTATTTTCTCCAATGACAATCATTGATATCTTATTTTGTTAATTCACTCTTTTTATAGAAATAGGGATGATTTTACGAGTGAGTCCACAATCTTTTATAGCCTCTTGGTTGATGACTTTTATTTGATTGAATATATTGATGATATTTTTTATATATTGGTGGTTAGTTGAGGCTGATTGAGGTTTAAACCATTCTTTCACGGGTTTGGGTATTCTTAAATCATTTCTGGGTTTTATGATCCTATCATTTATCTTTCTAGAACATTTTAAATTTTGAAATTTCATTAAGATATGAAAAAGTTATGAATTTTCTTAGATTGCTTGTCAACTTGTGCATTAAAAGATTTGCAAATTTTCTTAATTTATTATTTTCTCCAAAGACAACCTTTGAAATGAAATTTAGAATGTGAATGAATATGAATTTATGGTTGTGCAAAGAGAGTGTATATAGAGTATATTTTATTGACATTATGCTTGCATCATTAGTCAAAGCATAGCAGCATTTTGTATACTAGTTTGTAAGGCTTGTGTGAGCTCATTTATGCTTATGAAAACTTAGGAGAATGATGTGAGGAAGTCTAACCTTAATATTTTGCTTCCCCATGTATGGAGTGAAAACGTGATCTATGAATAAGATGTCAAATTATGAGAATTAACATCTTAGAAGATAGATCTTTAGTTTTCTTTGTTGTATAAAGATTGAGATATTGTCTCTTCTGGATTATTAAATCATGCTTTCAT
This sequence comes from Cunninghamia lanceolata, assembly GCA_027924645.1. Taxonomy (NCBI): domain Eukaryota; kingdom Viridiplantae; phylum Streptophyta; class Pinopsida; order Cupressales; family Cupressaceae; genus Cunninghamia; species Cunninghamia lanceolata. The sequence goes on along the minus strand of BSBN01001380.1, from coordinate 2,187,653 downwards.
TTTGTTTGTAGATGATTATTTTTTATTGCATCAATGGATGTGGTATGGTTATGTATGCTATTGTATGATGCATATTTTTATTTATAAGTTGAGATAGAGAAAGAGCATGGACGGGTGTTGAATATGGGATAACAGAGAAGAGTAGGTTTGTGTTCCTCCAACCTATCTGTTGTCAACGGTGTAAAAGATGCTTTGGACAAAGCTTTTAAAAAATCAAATTAATTATTTGTACTAATTTGATTCAATTACTCTCTACCATATCATGATATATGTTCATTTGCAATTGTGAAATGTTAGAGATATCATGTTGCACCAGATTCCTTCACACATGTCGACTTTAGTTTGCTAGATCCCTTGCGAAGGGTCGGGTTGCTCCTATTTTGGAGTAATATTGGGGAGGCATAAGCCTTGTGGCTAGGTGGTAAATCGCCTTGATGATGCTCTCTCTCCACCAAGTTCATTTGTGATATTGTATGGTGCAACTCTATAATGTTCTAAAGGACATAGTCCTATTTGTACTCTAAGCTAATGTTGAGTAGCTTCTGTAATATTCTTTTATTTGAATATACATATTGAGAAGAGAGATATTTGATTCATGAATTGTGTTTATTTGGGAAAATTTTTAATTTGTTCCCTTTTCAGCATTATTTTATTTGAATAATATTATTTTATTCTGGTTTATTAGAGTGGTCTTTATAGTTGTGAAGTGGGCAGATGTGGTGTAATATGGGAAAGTGGTGCAAAGGTTTGACTATAGGATGTGAAGTGGGCACAAGGTGTGTGATGGTAGCAATCAAAGAAGGAGGTGGAGGGAAAATGGTAAATGTGCTTAGGATCTCATGAAATTGACTAAGCACGCTATCATTTAAAGGATATGAAAAAGAAGACATCATGATAGGTTCCACACAACATAATTTATTCATGTCACATGTGCTAAATTCCTCACACTTTGTCAAAATGTGTGGTGAAGGGAAGCAAGTAAGTGATAGGTTGTGGAATGGAGGAAGAAAGATTTCACTTGGTTGAGGGATGGGGTAGATGAGGGTATTGTATCAAGGATTAGATAGAAAAGATGATGGTTCATATGAAAGTGAAGACATAATTGATGAAGGAAGTGGAAAGTGTCATGGAGGCAAGTTTATGACATCATGGGTGGTCGAAGGATAAGGTGTTAAGTCATAGGAAGTAGGGAACAATTGGGATCTGGTAATGGTAGAAAATAATAATGATGGTTCTATGAAGGGATGAAATTGATATGTATTAAATGGGGAAGGCTTAGGTGGTGGAGGATCAAGATGAAGAGATGTGTCAATGTCATGGTGTGGCTCATTCGAATTAAGTATGCAGTAAACAAGTCATATGGGATAAATTCTTCTAGGTTGATGCCATTTATGGAGGTCTCATAGACATAAGAATGGTATAAGGTAGGTGAAAGCAATGGTGGAGAATATTCATCATATGGGTCATCATCATAGGGGTCATGGATTATGTCCTTACTAGAAGAATCATTGAAGGTATCAAACAATAAATCAAGGGAAGTATAAGATTCTTTGGGTGAGGGAGGGGGATGGTCAATAATGGTTGGGAGTTTAGGCTTATCATTTGTTAATGTATTTATGAAGGATGGAATAGGATTGGGAGAGGAAAATGGGACATATGGTGAACTAGGATCAAGTGATGGAATAGGATTAGGAGGGGATAAGTGAACATATGGTGAACTAGGATCTATGGTGTCAGAAGATGAAAGGGGAGGAGGTAAGGAACTTGGTGGGGGATGTATTGGTAGGGGATGGAGGGGGAATGGAGTGACTATGGTTTAAGGTTTTGGAAAGATCTAGGATGGGAGGAATGAAAGAGACTAGGTGTTCAAGATCAAATTGTTGGGAGGTGAAGAAGGTAGCAAATGTGGGGTAGTGGGTAAAATAAAATAGGATGATGGAAGAGGAGAGGGATGCTGAAGGAAGATGAAGAAAATCTAAGATATGGTTTAAGGTATGTGGGTAGGTGGTTAAGAAGGAGGCAAAGTAATTGGGGTCTAAGAATCTTAGATGCAATATATGAAGATTCCTAGAATTCATTATAGGCAACTAAGGCCAAAGACCTAAGGGGGAAAAACAAGGAGAATGAAAACAACTTGCTCTTTAAGAAGGTTGAACTAGTTGGATCCATCAGGTTCACCAAATGAAAGAATAGAAAAAGATGAAATTTGAATGTTCTTTTTTATGTTTGATAAATTAGAAGTGGAAGTGAAGTCAAATGGGTTCACCAAAATGAAATAAAGAAAACAAGATACTTTTTATAAATTTACAAGGGTGTAGTTGTGTTTGTAATAATGTGTAAAATAAGATGCAAATTAAGGTTATGTCAAGGTAAACTAAATGCAAGTCAAACTAACCTAAGGTTGTCTCCAACCAGTCAAACCTTAATTTACAAGCACTAATGAGATAGGACAGATAATGCAATCAAATGCTAGCCAAAACTATAATAATTGAACACATGCAAGACTAGGAAACTTAAAATGACTATGCTAAAATGTAGAAAAATATTAGAGGACTTAGATGCACTTGGATTGAAAAGGGGCCTTTATGTATGTTGCTAGAAATCTGATCATGCACCTTCTTAGGAAATTTGGAAGTGATTTGAGGCAAGGGCATAGTTACTATTAGTCAAAATAGCCTACAAGACTGCAATGTTTAGTCCTGAAAGCCATCAAGAAGGCAATGTCTGAGGGGGCAACCTTATCTAGGGAGTAGACAAAGATTTGAGATTTTGCAAGGAGCTTGGTAACAATTTGTCTTGGGACCTTAGATATTCCCACCTATCAGAAACAAACAAAAGATGTGGAATCAATAGTAAACTTGAAAGCTACTAATGCATGTAATGGAAACAATAGAAGTAAGATGGAAGGTTAGAATTGTTTCACCTAGGAGATTGAAAGATGGGGTCCTAGAACTAGAATGGATGATTCTAAACAACATGAAGATGCAACCTAAGAGTTTTCAACTTAGGATCTATAAACTATCCATGAAATCCTTTTAAATACTTAAAGTCCTAATTTTGAATGAAAAACGAGATTATAACACAAAATCAAAGCAATTTCAACTAATAAATGTTGATTTTTGGACATTGATGGATTTGGGAGACTTTGATAGACCTCTGGTACTAATTTGGACTAAAAATGAGTTGGTTTAAGTCCTAAGATAGATAAGTAGTGGCCTATTGGGTAGCCTAGTCTACTTTTGGGGACCAACATGACAACCTTGTCTACCTAGGATGGCCTTGTCTTTGTTAGATAAGGACCTGCAACTTTTTGATCATCTTAAATAATAAATTTAAGGACCTATTTACTTCTACAACTTTTTTTGGATGTCTGCATAGTCTTCAAAAACTGACTTGCAACCACAAGTGTGCTAATCGGGAACTTGCAAAAATAAGGGTTAAAGAGGGAGTCTTCCTCGGTTAGCCCTCTTGTGGGTTTTCAAACATGGATTACTTGATAAAAAGAAAGCTAAAATATTGATCTATGAAATGGAACTAAGTATGAATCAATACATAGTCATTAAACCTACAAGTTGAAGCTCAAGGGTACTTGGAAACACTACAAAGCAAGTAGGGTTGGGAAAAATGTTTTGGAAACACAATTAGTTTTAGCTCAAAATGGGTTTTGGGTGCTCAAAGGTGACTAGTATAGGAGGTGGAAAACTCAATCTAAAGCCTCTTTAATGAAGATTGTAGGGTTAGGGCTAGGACCTTCAAAGGGTGGCAAAAGAAAGCTTGCACTCACAAAGGGTGGACGGAAAACATGTCTAAATGGAAAAATGACACTATGGTGGTAAAAGAGAAATGAGGGATTCTAGTTTAGGAACATGCAAGAAGACTTTGATGGTAGCTCTGAATCCTAGCAAGGAAAACAAATTGTCATTCTCCATTACTACCCTTGGATGTTTCATGTTTTCTAAGATTGACTCTAATTAGTACTTTTTGCTATGCTTGGTTACACTTCATCAATTTATTCTCCTTTTTCTAATATGCCATGAATATATCCTTGTGTTGTTTTATTCAATAGTTGTTTTTGTTGGGAATAAGATGTCTCAACCTTGGTAATTCCTTGCAATTATTATTGTAATGTAATTTATTTACTTAGCCTATGTTGTAATTTTGTTGCACATCCTGTTTTGTCATTTAGTGTGAAGTGGCACGATGAGTTGTCACTCCACTTGTAAGATGACTAGGATGGTCAACACACTCCATGTGGAGATAGGCATCCCTTTTGTGTGGTAGAGGTTTTCTGCCATCTATTGGCATCTTGACTAGTGTGTAATTGAATCTTGACCGAAACGGTTATGACAGATTCCTATGACAGAATCTATGACATGTAAGAGTCAGAAATAGAAGGTTCTATGACAGGTGAAGACATGTGTCACAAGGCATCTTGGAAGAAGGAATCTTTGGGTGCCCCAAGGAGAGTTATGACATGTTGTAAGAGAATATGCTATTTCTAGCCTATTTATGACAGATTCTCTTACAGTTGTAAGATATGTCAGTATGACGGATTCTATGACAGTTGTAAGAGTTGTAAGAGAATCTATCATTGCCCATCTTGGGAATAGGCAACCTCTTTGAGATGGGGTGACTTGACAAGTGTCAGGAACATCCTACAATGTTAGACAAGTGTCCATAGGCGTGGGTTTTGGGCCTTGAGGCTATGTTGGACGCCCATCTCAAGATAGAGCCATTTTTACCTTGTATTTTCTATATAAACAGGTGCTTTGGAGAGGAGATGTATTATGTGATTGACAGGTACTATTATGCTACTGGTTTGTCTCCAGATACGAGTGTTGAAGACTCCTAAGAGCTTGCATTGCAAGTATATTGTAAACCATTTAAGTTTTGATAATACATTATGCAGGTTTTAGAGTGTGGGATTTTTCACCCGATAAGGGTTTTCCCCACGTATATCTTGTGTCTCTCTCTTCTGTCTCGTTTATGTGTGTATGTGTATTGCTGCAATATCTCCATTGTTGTTGTTAACATTCTATAATTGTAAAGGATAAAATGAATTTGCACTCTTCTCTCCTCTTTAGATTAGAGTAGGAAGTGATTTCCGCACACCTAGCTTCCTTTCAGTTGGTATCAGAGTCTGGCCAGTTTTGGTTCTAGCTGCTGGGTAGGGGTTTTTTGAGCTAATCTTAGGTTGAGTGGGAGTCTGTGCAAGTATTTTGTATCTTGTTGCAGGAAGGAGATGGCAGGCACATCTAAAAGAGTAGAGGTGGAGAAGTTCAATGGCACAAATTTTGAGTTGTGGAAACTCAAGATGGAAGATCTACTTGTTGATCGTGACCTATGGGAAACTGTTGATGGAACAAAATCTACGACAATGTCACAAGCTAATTGGGACCTCAAAGATCAAAAGGCTAAGGGTCTCATAAGACTCTATCTAGATGACTCTGTCCTATTGAATGTCCATGAGGAGAAGACTGTGAAAGATCTTTGGAAGAAGCTGGGATCTGTTTATCAAGCCAAGTCCTTGGTGAATAAGCTCTTTTTGAAAAAGAAGTTGTTTTCTCTGAAAATGGAAGATGGAGGATCTATTGTGGACCATATGAATGCTTTTAACATGCTTGTTGCACAGTTGACATACGTGGGTGTGAAAATGGAGGAGGAGGATTGATGTATGACCTGCTTTGTTCTTTTCTGAATTCGTGGGATCATCTTGTCATGGCTATCGGAAGCACTACCACCACCTTCAAGATGGATGATGTAGTATCTTCACTATTATCTGAAGAAGTGCAGAGAAAGACAACTGAGTCAGCCAAAGATGCTCTTGTAGTTCATGGAAGACCCAAAGAGAAAGGGAAGAAGAAGGACAAGAAAGGTGAAAAGGGTAGATCCAAATCCTGTGGGAGATCCAAATCTCTTGGAAAGTCCAAGTCTCTCTGTTGGAATTGTGGAAAATCTAGGCATTTTTGAAAGGAATGTAAAGAGGAAAAGAAAAAGAAAAAGAAGAATGCCTCAGATTCATATTCTGACAAGTCACAAGATGATGGTGATGGCTTCATTGCAACCCTGGCCACCCATGCATCTGATGATGTGTGGTTGATAGATTCTGGTGCATCATTCCACATGACCTCGCATTGAACCTGGTTCACGAAATATGAAGAGTTTGATGGTGGAAGAGTGTACCTGGGTGACGATTCTCCTATAAAGATTGTTGGTTGTGGAAGAGTCTTAATCCAATTCCTTGATGGATGAGTGAAGGGGATCACTGGGGTTATGCATATCCTAGGCTTGGCATGGAACCTACTTTCTGTAAATATGTTAAATGATGCAGGTGTGTAGGTTGTCTTTTCGAAGGATGGATGCAAGATGACTAGAGGATCTATGGTTCTTGCGAAGGGTACTCAGAGGGGTACTCTGTTTTAGCTGGAGGCATGCACTACACAGTGAAATAGTTCTTCTAACTCGAAGAAAAGAGTTGCAGTCACTTCATCCCCACCATCTGAATAAGCAGTGAAGAAATCTATTGTAACACATTCTGATGGTAGTGCACATGCTTTGGAAGTTAAACTTCCTGCTGAAAAGACTATGTTATGGCATTTGAGATATGGCCACATGGGTGAGAAGGGTCTTTGAACCCTAAAAAATAAAAACCTCGTTGAGGGGTTAAATGATTGTAATCTTGAGTTCAACTTTTACGAACATTGTGTATATGGAAAACAAAACCGTGTTTAGTTTTACTCTAGTTCTCACAAGTCTTCTGGAGTATTGGATCTTATTCATTCTAATGTGTTTGGTCCTGTTAATGTTCCTTTGATTTCCAAATCTGTATATTTTGTATCTTTCATAGATGATTACAGTAGAACGACATGGGTTTATTTTATCAGAAGCAAGACTAAAGTCCTTAGTTAGTTTAAAGAGTTTAAAGCTTTTGCTAAAAATCAGACTAGTAAAAAGATTAAGTGTTTGAGAACTGATAACGGTGGTGAGTTTTGTTTGGTAGAGTTCGATAAGTTCTATAAAGAGCAAGGGATTGAAAGACATAAAACATCTCCATACACCCTGCAGCAAAATGGAGTTGCAGAGAGGATGAACAAAACACTGATGGAGAAGGCTAGGAGTATGCTTAGTGGAGCAAGCCTTGAACAAAAGTTTTGGGCTGAAGCTATAGCCACTACTTGCTACCTGGTAAATAGGTCTCCTACATCAGCTCTTGTTGGTAAGACACCTATGGAGGTGTGGTCTGGTAAGAAGTCTTCAGTTAGACATCTTCATGTTTTTGGTTGAGGCATATGCACATGTGCCTAGGGAGAAATGGGCTAAATTGGAGAACAAGGCTATTAAGTGTATTTTCATTGGCTATGGTGTCAGTGTGAAAGGATAAAAGCTTTGGGATCCTGTGGTTGAAAAAGTGTTGTATAGTAGAAGTGTTATCTTCAGAGATCTAACACCTTCTTTCGTTGTTCTACAGCCAGAACAGATAGAAAAGAAAGAAGATGTGGTTCAGTTTCCTTCTACCCTTGAGAAGACTAAACTGACAATCCCTGTGAGACTTGATGATGAGATTTCTAGCAGCTCTGAAAGCTCAGAAGAAGAAGTAGAACCTCAACCTCAGCCATTGAGGAAGTCTACACGAACAAGGAAGCAACCTGATAGGTTTGGTTATTCATTACTTGATTCTAGTTGTTCTTTTGCCTTACTTACTAACACTGATGAGCCTAGAACTGTGACAGAGGCTATGGGCATGAAAGATGCAGGTTCCTAGAAGGAGGCCATGGAAGATGAGATGGCTTCTTTGGAAGAGAATAAAACATGGGACTTGGTGCCTTTGCTTGAAGGATGGAAACCTGTTGGATGCAAATGGGTGTTCAAGAAGAAATTCGGTGTAGATGGCAGTGTTGAAAAGTACAGGGCTAGATTGGTTGTGAAGGGGTACTCACAAGTGGAGAGAACTGATTATAGTGAAATTTTCTCTCCCATTGCAAAGCTAACATCCATTCGGTTCTTGTTATCTCTTACAGTTGCTTATGACTTAGAGGTGGAGCAGATGGATGTGAAGACAACTTTCCTTCATGGTGATTTGGAGGAAGAGATTTACATGTCACAGCCAGAGCATTACATAGAGAAAGGTAAAGAAAATTTGGTTTGCAAGTTGAAGAAGTCTCTATATGGTTTGAAGTAGTCTCCTAGGATGTGCTATATAAAATTTGATGCCTTTGTGTTGTCCATTGGATTTCTGAGATCAAAATCTGATCATTGTGTGTATTACAAGTTTCACAATGATCACATTCTCATTATTGCATTGTATGTTGACGATATGTTGTTGATTGGGAATGGTAAGAATATGATTTCTAATTTGAAGTCTTAGTTGTCAGCATAGTTTGAGATGAAAAATCTAGGGGCAGCTACGTACATTATGGGAATGGAATCAGAAGATACAGATCTAACATAAAACTTTGGTTAAGTCAGAGTAAGTATGTGAAGACCGTGTTGGATAGGTTCAGCATGGTAGATTGTAGACCATTGTGTGTTCCTGTTTCATTGGGGACAAAGTTGTCTGTTAGTGATTGTCCAAAATCTCCTAGTGAGGTGGAGGACATGAGTGGAGTACCTTATGCTAGTGTTGTTGGCAGTTTAATGTATGCTATGGTCTGCACAAGACCAGACATTGCCCAAGCAGTGGGAATCCTTAGTCAATTTATGGCTAATCCTGGATGGGTACATTGGGATGCAGTTAAGTGAGTGTTCAGATATTTGAGGGGTACTTTTGAGTATTCCATATGCTATCATGGTAATGCTACAGGACCTTTGCATTCAGTTTGTATTCATGGATTTTGATTGGGCAGGTGACATTGACAACAGGAGATCCACTAGTGCATATGTGTTCACTATGTTCAGTGGTGCAATTAGTTGGATGAGTAAGCAACAACCTGTGGTTGCTTTGTCCATGATAGAAGCTGAGTATATGGCAGGAACTCATGCTTGTAAGGATTCCATTTGTCTTAAGAGATTATGTTCAGATATTGGTGTTGATGCAGGACATATTATGATTTGTTGTGATAGTCAAAGTGCGATTTGCCTAGCAAAGAATCTAACTTTCCATGCCAGAACAAAGCATATTGATGTACAATTTCACTTCGTACGAGACATGGTAGAGGGTGGGAAGGTGAATTTGGAGAAGGTAGATACCTTGAAGAATGTTGCAAATGCATTGACAAAACCAGTGGGCATAGAGAAGTTCAGATGGTGTTTGGAGTCTATGGGCCTCTCGGCCTATAGCAGTTAAATCCTGTTATTTCTATTAGCTCTTACAAGGTGTTCGACAAGTGGGAGAATGTTGGGAATAAGGTGTCTCAACCTTGGTAATTCCTTGCATTTATTATTGTAATGTAATTTATTTACTTAGCCTATGTTGTAATTTTGTTGCACATCTTGTTTTGTCATTTAGTGTGAAGTGGCACGATGAGTTGTCACTCCACTTGTAAGATGACTAGGATGGTCAACACACTCCATGTGGAGATAGGCATCCCTTTTGTTTGGTAGAGGTTTTCTGCCATGTGTCGGCATCTTGACTAGTGTGTAAGTGAATCTTGATCGAAACAATTATGACAGATTCCTATGACAGAATCTATGACATGTAAGAGTCAGAAATAGAAGGTTCTATGACAAGTGAAGACATGTGTCACAAGGCATCTTGGAAGAAGGCATATTTGGGCGCCCCAAGGAGAGTTATGACATGTTGTAAGAGAATATGCTATTTATAGCCTATTTATGATAGATTCTCTTACAGTTGTAAGATATGTCAGTATGACGGATTCTATGACGGTTGTAAGAGTCGTAAGAGCATCTGCCATTGCCCATCTTGGGAATAGGCGACCTCTTTGGGATGGGGTGACTTGACAAGTGTCAGGAACATCCTACAGTGTTAAACAAGTGTCCATAGGTGTGGGTTTTGGGCCTTGAGGCCATGTTGGATGCCCATCTCAAGATAGAGCCATTTTTGCCTTGTATTTTCTATATATATAGGTGCTTTGGAGAGGAGATGTATTATGTGATTGACAGCTACTGTTATGTTGCCGGTTTGTCTCCAGATATGAGTGTCAAAGATCCTGAGAGCTTGCATTACAAGTGTATTGTAAACCATTTCAGTTTTGATAATACATTGTGCAGGTTTTGGAGTGTGGGGTTTTTCACCCGATAAGGGTTTTCCCCACGTATATCTTGTGTCTCTCTCTTCTGTCTCATTTCTGTGTGTATGTGTATTGCTGCAATATCTCCATTTTTGTTGTTAACATTCTATAATTGTAAAGGATAAAACGAATTTACACTCTTCTCTCCTCTTTAGATTGGTGTCGGAAGTGATTTCTACACACCTAGCTTCCTTTTAGTTTTGTGCAATTTTGATTTTGAATGTGGTTGCTTTTTCCATTTCCCACCTTTTTTCTTTTTATGTTTTTTCACTACCTTGGTTGTGGTCTTTGGGTGTATTAAATTTGTGTGTGTTGTCTGGACTGAGTTTTACTCCTAGGTGTAATGGTTTAACATTAAGTTGGTAGTTATGTTTATTTTGGAGCTAAAAATGGAAAATCTAGAATTTGTTAAGAAGGTTGATGATATTGGGGATAATAGCTTACAAGAAGACAAAAAATCTTACCAAGCCACCCTAAGTGTTGATGGCCTTGATTCGGTCCTAGATACTGCTAATGTAGTGCCCATCATTTTTGCTCTTTGTTAGACTGATAGTTGTTTCATTAGGTCTGGATATTATGATATCTTGTTTGATGATGGATTTACTGTTATGATGTTTAGTTTATGATACTCTATTGATGTTAGATTACTACTATGATGACATTTGATGATACTGTTAGTACTAGTGTTTTATGCTTATGTTATGATTAGTTATGGATTTAACTGACTATGTGGATTAATCTTATTATGTGTATCATGCAATTATTTGATGATGGTTCTTATTTAGTTGTTCAATAACTGATTGTTTTATCTTAATTGTTAAGCAATTGTATGTTATTCGTAATGTGGTTATTTGTTTGATGTGTTGGTGAAAGGGACAGTGTCGCATTACTCATGCGTGAGTATCGTGCTACGCTGCGAATCCCTTTCATGGTGTGTTTGACTGTATGATTATATATCTATTTGTTTGACCATTTTGTTTGTTGCAGGATGTGGGTATTCGACATCGACTCCACCTGAATTGACAGGTCTGAGCATGCCTGAACAACAATGGAAATCGTTGAATGGAGATAATGTAAGGTCCCTAGCTATGTCACCATCCTTGAAAAGGATGAGTATCCAGTCTTGTATCTTGTCAGTAAGGTTGGTTGGGCATGATTGTAAGTCACTGTTGTTCGATCGTGTTTTGTCGTCAGGTATTGTTTAGCATGTGGTTTATTAGGTTGTAATTGTGTGATTATTATTTTGGTTAATTGCTTCATAAAATAGAAATTATTAGGGCACTTTGATAAATAAATAATAATATTAATGAAGTATATAAAGTGTTTTAAAATGGGAATTTAATTGATAATTTTAACATGAAAAATAATTTTTAAACAAGTATTATATTTTGTTAAAGTGTCCATTAAAATAAATTTATTGTTTGAATGTTGTCATAAAATATTCTATATTATAATTTAAGAGTAATAAATAATGTTATGTGCGAGTTGTCACATATAGTAAATACTAAATAAATAAAAATTAGAAAGAAATCTGTTGTCTGATTGTATATTAAATGAATGGCTATTTTGTGAGAAAGGGATTATGGAGGGGGTTGGTGGTCAGTAACAGAAAAATAATTGATTGCATTTGCTATTTTCTTTTTGGGAGCATATATTTGGGGGGATGCTCTCTGGGATTGGGGGGAACTTGCAGAATAGTGGATTGGGGAATGCTTGTGGAGCTTAGATCCGGGGAAGACTAATTGCACCAGGAGATTTTTTTTGAGAAACAATAGAGGTATGTAACGAATCTTACATTTATGTGATTAACTTGCAATTGTTTGCAAGCCTTTCCATTTGTTCAAATCCTATAGTCATTAGTTAAGAATCCTTTTGAGGCAATAAAGAGAATGATTCATGTTCGCATGTTATCCTACAATATTTTCAAGGGAATCTGTCTCATCCTTGTGTATTCCATTTACTGGCTAGGTCGTAGATTTGGGGTTTTCATTTGCCATTTACATTTGCTTAAATAAATAAATAAATAAATAAATAAATATATATATATATATATAGATATAGATATAAAATTTTCTGCTTATCCAGCTGTCATGACATTCCTTCTAGATACATTAACCAACACCTGTTCGTATAGTTTGTCTATGTGAAATCTTAACATGCGTGTCTACTAGGGCACCTACGGTTCGTTGTGATGAACAATCTTTCAGAGGGAATATTTGCATATATTGCTAAATTTGACTTTGCACTTACTATTGCCTGAAGAATCTCATAAGACCTTTCAAAAATCACTTGTGCATATACTGTAATCAATGTATTCCAATAGATGATATCTCCCTAAGGCCGCGCACTCCAGCTGGGAGTATATGGCAACGGTTACAGAGTCTAGTTTTTTCTACCTACCAATCGCATTTGTTTGAAAGTTTCTAAAACCTTTTTAGCAAATCCATTTTGTACATACCCTGCAATCATTGGATTCCATGGGATAACCTCCCTGGGAGGCATCTATCAAACAGTTCACATGCCTATTTAAAAGTTTCTAAAGCCTTTTCAATGAATCCATTTTGTGCATATGCTGCAATTATTGCATATATTTGAGCCATTATCACGCCTTGTCTACAATCCAATGTATGGCGACTGGGATATTTGCTCATACCTCACCTAACAGAGGATCCCTCTATCGTTGTGCTTGGATGGGTGATCATACCCTATTCCAAAGCTCCCAAACGCCTGCCAATCACATTTGATTGAAAGTTTCTAAAGCCTTTTCAACAAATCCATTTCGTGTTGATCCTACGAACATTGCTTTCTATGAGATAATATCTCTTTGAGGCATACTGTCAAACAATCCATGTGCCTTGTTTGTGCTTCCACATTTTGCACAACTAGAGCATTTCCAACTATAATATTTGACACAATCATCCTTCCTTTATGTCTCGATGGACGTCCATATCCTAACCTCTCATTGCGCCATCCTTTTAGAAGTTTAACTAGTTGTTTTGGTTGAATCCTATGCCTTGAGTTTGGGTGGTTATCTCCGTCTTATCTTATGAAGTAAAGTTTTAAAAAGTGAATCCTATCTTTTCTGTTCTTATCACGCCTTTCGAAAGTATTTCAAAAATGATAATTTATAATCTCTACAGGTTAGGAAGAATATGAATACCTTGTAATTTATAATAAGAAAATAATTTCTTTAAATAGAAATTTTTGAAATAATCATGTTAATAGAAAGAATAATACACGACTAATATGTGTGAATGATTTTGAATGTTCTTAGGATTATAAAGTAAATTCATGTGATGTTCTTTTATATATAAATAGAGCATCGTAGATAAGGAATAAGTATGTTTTAGAATATGAATGTTCTCTATCCTTTATGACTAGTTTTCGTTTATAGTTAGTTTCTATTTCTTTCTTCTTCTTTAAAATATTTATATTATCTTTACTTTTTAAAAGTGGAATCGAATTTCTGTGGGTAGAATGATATTAGGTTCAATATCACCTTAGTGTCATTATAATATATTCTTTCACTTAAACCTTTCTATTACTTTTCAAAGAGTTTAGGATTAATAAAGACTACATGATTTTATCTAAATACTTATATTAGAAGAGATACTTTTGTTGGTTAGATATATCCTTTTGTTAGATAGAGATACTTTTATTAGTTAGATAGGTACTTTTGATAGTTAGATATATCCTTCCGTTAGATATATGAATTTGGATTAAGATGAATTGTATATCCTTTTAACCCTAACTAAGTAGTAACTTCATTCTTTTAGTACACTAATCTTATGGTCATAGATATATTGTTTTGTCTTCAAAAATTATGTAAATGTTATCATGTCTTAGTTTCAATTGAGATGGGGCATTGATAGGATAAGCCACATAGCATCCTTCTAAATCTAAAATCCTTTTCAATTTATTAATTTAATTGTAATTTTCTTAATTCCTAAATGTTTTACAAGCTTAGAGTGATTAATATCATTATTATGTTGTTCACGTTATGTCTTTCATTAATTGTATTGAACTTGTGTTTAGTATTGTGTATGATAATGAGGGAGATCTTGGTATTCGTAAAAGAGGAAGTATTTTGTTTATGATTGTTGTATTTGCATCACTTGGAAGTTTTGGGACAATAATTTTGAGTTGATCCTTGTGATTATGTTTAGCATGCAAGAAGGTAAATGCCTTGCATTGTATATGAATACTTGTCGTTATATGTCTTGCTTGATTGATATGGACTTGTAGATGCAGGTAGGGGAGTGGCTTTCAATGTGGGGCCGAGGCCCAAAGTGGCTAGCCAGGATAACCCATTGAAAGTTGGTAACCAAGTTATAACCTAATTAATGAATTAAGGGGTTGGGTAGTTAATCACATTAAGTAAGATAATGATAAGCCTCACTCATGGCTCAAGTGCTCGTCTAGACTTGATATGAGATGAGAAGGCCTGGAATGGAAAGATCAACTACCTTGTCCTCATGAAGGGTATGTTGATTCCGCATGAGTTTATATGGGGGCCGGGGATCGGGAGAGGCTGCCAAGACAACCCAGGATGGGGGCAAGGCCTAGGAAGGTCCACCGGGACAACCCATATCAAGCCATGTGATGACACTCCTCCCTATTGCAGTCTAGCACTCCCTAGTTGCATTTCCTCCTTCGTTGTGTGATTGCCTTTGAAACTGATGTTTGAGCTGCTTGTGGTATTGACCTGTGTTGTTGTAGTCATGTGTAGTCCTTGTTCATTATAGTTTACTGTCTACCTGACTGGTTGTTGTAGTTGGACCTTATGTTATCTCCTAGCACGGGGGGTGGACCTTAGGGTTCCACATGGTCGGGTGGTTGTGCTTTTACCTCCATTGGTTTCTTGCTATTGATCGTATGCGATGGGGATGTATTACCTGTAGCAGATTTCAGACCTTGATCTAGCTCAAGGAGGCAGATATTTATGTTCTTGCCTTGTAGAATCTTGTACTATTGTCTTGATGTATGTACTCCATTATAATCAGAAAAGAGATATTGTAACAATGTAAATGTCTACTCCCTCTTGTTAGGGAAATTGTATTTGTACTTGTAATCCTTTATACAGGACCTTGATGTTTACTCATTTGATGATATTTTATGGAGTAAATGTATGTGTTGATTCATTTGATGTATTTGGATTTAGAATGAACCATGGTTGTTAGTTAGATGATGTTAATAATTAGTACTACAGTCATGGAATCCCTAGAGGATAAGTTTAACTTGAATGTTATGTATAATTATGATTTACATGTCGTTATTTCCTTCCTTACAAAAAAAAATTATCCTTTTGTTTAGCTTAGTTGAGCTGTTCCCTAGGGTTTCGTGGCAGGGCGTTACATTTGGTATCAGAGCTAGGTTTACAACACTGGGTACTTTGGGTTTATATGATCCCATTATGTTATCCTAGTTGCTTAGATTCTACAGATCATGTTTTCCCTTTGTGTCTTCCTTGCCCAACAACCCGAGGTTGTCCCTTGGTGGTGTTTGTGTAAGAAGATGTCTAGAGGTCGAGGTAGGGGACGCAGGAGAGGTGGTGGCAGTAGCCCCCCTCCTAGTTCCCCTCATGAGAGTGCTCAGGAAGGTGAGGGTCAGAATATAGAGAATCAGGGTCAACCTGAGGGATCTCAGTTGCGTCATCTGCTTGAGGAGGTCCTTGCTCGCCTAGGCCCTAGATAGGATGTTGATCAGTCAGAGGAGAGGGAAAGAGAAAGGTCTCCTAGGAGGAGAGAGATGACAGTAGAGAAGGAGGCTATCTTAGCAGGCCACATGAGAGACCTTTTGAGGGCACACCCTCCCACTTTTGATGGTTTTGGTAGTGGTTTGGAGGTAGAGAGTTGGTTGATAGATCTGGGCAGGTGTTTTGCCATGCATCTGTATGGTAGTAACACCAAGGCGAGATGTGCCATCTTGCACCTTAGAGGTTTTGCTTCTACATGGTCGCGATTGGAGGAGTAGAAGTTACATTTGGACATTGGTACAATTTCTTAGGAATTGTTTTTGGAGAGGTTCAGAGCTCGTTTCTTGTCAGATCATTGGAAGAAGTGACATGCTAACAAGTTTCATGAGTTGAGACAGATGGCTATGTCAGTGGAGCAGTATGAGCGTAGGTTCTATGAGCTTAAGTAGTACGTAGGTATTGGTGATGATGAGGCTATGTTGGTCCGGCACTTTATTAGGGGCTTGAATGCCCGTATCAGTGGAGTCCGTGTTTTCAACCCTAAGACCATGGAGGTTGCAGTCGAGAAGGCCCATTTGGTAGAGGAGAATTTGGCCATGGCTCTTGGAGGCCATACAGGTGTGTAGATTGGTAGTGCACCTCTGATGGGTTTTGAGTCTCGTGGTGGTTAGTCTAGGGGCAAAAGGTTCTTCTAGAGGCCATCATGCACCCGCTAAGGGTGAACAATAGTAGCAGCAATATTCCCTGTCGAAACCAAAGAATTTTGAGCCTCAACAAGGTGGTGGTCCTTAGTCGAGGAAAAATCGCAATTGGCAGTGGGCCAAGCATTATCATCCCAATCAGCCAGCTCAGAGCGCACAGTCTACAGTTAGTAGAGATAGTTTTCAGCAGTCCAATGCATTATTGGGTGGTAGAGGTTATGGCAGAGGTACAAGATGTTTCTCTTGCGGCTAGCAAGGCCATATAGCTAGGCAGTGTCCACAGAAGAACATTGCAGGATTGAGTCAAAGGTTGACAGCTTCAGAGCTGATAGTGGGTGATGCAGGGAAGTCTCATAGAGTGTTTACAACGATTGATAATCGCTAGGCAGAGCATTAGGGGACAGTCTATGAGACCACAGGCAGAGGATGGGCAGCTTTGGGGGTTAACCCTTAGGAGTAGGGGCATAGAGCAGGTAAGGGTCTAGTGGGATCCTAATGATGAGTCTTCAGTTGCTTGGGAGGTTGTGTTGGGATGCAAGATCTCTACCCTTATCTTGTTGCAGGCTTCCAGAAGTAAGCCTGATCCTAGGGGGGAAGGATGTAGTGCCCCCCATTTTTTCTTTTTGTTAGACTGATAGTTGTTTCATTAGGTCTGGACATTATGATATCTTGTTTGATTATGGATTTACTGTTATGATGTTTAGTTGATGATACTCTGTTGATGTTAGATTTCTACTATGATGACATTTGATTATACTGTTAGTACTAGTGTTTTATGCTTATGTTATGATTAGTTATGGATTTAATTGACTATGTGGATTAATCTTATTATGTGTATCATGCGATTATCTAAAGATGGTTCTTATTTAGTCATTCGATAACTAATTGTTTTATCTTAATTGTTAAGCAATTGTATGTTATTCATAATGTGGTTATTTGTTTGATGCATTGGTGAAAGGGACAGTGTCCCATTACTCATGTGTGAGTACCCTACTATGCTGCAAATCCCTTTCACCGTGTGTTTGATTGTATGATTATATATCTGTTTGTTCGACCATTTTGTTTATTGTAGGATGCAAGTATTCAGCATCAACTCCACCTAAATTGACAGGTCTGAGTGTGCCTTAACACCAATGGAAATCGTTGAACAGAGATAACGTAAGGTCCCTAGCTATGTCACCATCCTTGAAAAGGATGAGTATCCAGTCTTGTATCCTGTCAGTAAGGTTGGTTGGGCATGATTGTAAGTCACTATTGTTCGATCATGTTTTGTTGTCAGGTATTTTTCGGCATGTGGTTTAATAGGTTTTAATTGTGTGATTATTGTTTTGGTTAATTGCTTCATAAAATAGAAATTATTAGGGCACTTTGATAAATAAATAATAATATTAATGAAGTATATAAAGTGTTTTAAAATGGGAATTTAATTGATAATTTTAACATGAAAAATAATTTTTAAACAAGTATTATATTTTGTTAAAGTGTCCATTAAAATAAATTTATTGTTTGAATGTTGCCATAAAATATTCTATATTATAATTTAAGAGTAATAAATAATGTTATGTGCGAGTTGTCACATATAGTAAATACTAAATAAATAAAAATTAGAAAGAAATATGTTGTCTAATTGTATATTAAATGAATGGCTATTTTGTGAGAAAGGGATTATGGAGGGGGTTGGTGGTCAGTAAGAGAAAAATAATTGATTGCATTTGTTATTTTCTTTTTAGGAGCGTATATATGGGGGGATACTCTCTGGGATTGGGGGAGCTTGCAGAATAGTGGATTAGGGAATGCTTGTGGAGCTTGGATCCGGGGAAGACTAATTGCACCAGGAGAAAACTTTTTGAGAAATAATAGAGGTATGTAACGAATCTTACCTTTTTGAGAAATAATAGAGGTATGTAACGAATCTTACATTTATGTGATTAACTTGCAATTGTTTGTAAGCCTTTCCATTTGTTCAAATCCTATAGTCATTAGTTAAGAATCCTTCTGAGGCAATAAAGAGAATGATTCATGTTCGCATGTTATCCTGTAATATTTTCAAGGGAATCTGTCTCATCCTTGTGTATTCCATTTATTGGCTAGGTCGTAGATTTGGGGTTTTCATCTGCCATTTACATTTGCTTAAATATATGTGTGTGTGTGTGTGTGTGTGTGTGTGTGTGTGTGTGTGTGTGTGTGTGTGTGTGTGTGTGTATGTGTGTGTGTGTGTGTGTGTATTATTTTCTACTTATCCAACTATCATGGCATTCCTTCTGGATACATTAACCAACACTTGTTTGTGTAGTTTGCCTATGTGCAATCTTAACATGCATGTCTACCAGGGCACCTACGGTTCGTTGTGATGAACAATCTTTCAAAGGGAATGTTTGCATATATTGCTAAATTTGACTTTGCGCCTGCTAATTTACTATTGCTTGAAGAATCTCATAAGACCTTTCACAAATCGCTTGTGCATATCCTGTAATCAATGTATTCTAATAGATGATATCTCCCTAAGGCTACGCGCTCCAGTTGGGTGTATATGGCAACGGTTATAGAGTCTAGTTTTTTCTACCTGCCAATCACATTTATTTGAAAGTTTCTAAAACCGTTTTAGCAAATCCATTTTGTACATACCCTGCAATCATTGCATTCCATGGGATGACCTCCCTAGGAGGCATTCTATCAAACAATTTGCATGCCTATTTAAAAGTTTCTAAAGCCTTTTCAATGAATCCATTTTGTGCATATGCTGCAATTATTGCATATCTTTGAGGCATTATCACGCCTTGTCTAAGCTTCCACATGCATGGTGACTGGGATATTTGCTCATACATCACCTAACAGAGGATCCCTTTACCGTTGTGCTTGAATGGGTGATCATACCCTATTCCAAAGCTCCCAAACTCCTGCCAATCACATTTGATTGAAAGTTTCTAAATCCTTTTCAACAAATCCATTTCGTGTTGATCCTATGAACATTGCTTTCCATGAGATAACATCTCTTTGAGGCATACCGTCAAACAATCCATGTGCCTTGTTTGTGCTTCCACATTTTGCACAACTAGAGCATTTCCAAGTATAATATTTGACACAAACCTCCTTCCTTTATGTCTCGATGGACATCCATATCCTAACCTCTTGTTGCACCATCCTTTTAGAAGTTTAACTAGTTGTTTTGGTCGAATCCTATGCCTTGAGTTTGGGTGGTTATCTCGGTCTTATCTTATGAAGTAAAGTTTTAAAAAGCGAATCCTATCTTTTTTGTTCTTATCGTGCCTTTCAAAAATATTTCTAAAATGATATTTTATAATCTCTAAAGATCAGGAAGAATATGAATACCTTGTAATTTATAATAAGAAAATAATTTCTTTAAATAGAAAATTTTGAAATAATCGTGTTAATAGAAAGAATAATACACGACTAATATGTGTGAATGATTTTGAATGATCTTAGGATTATAAAGTAAATTCATGTGTTGTTCTTTTATATATAAATAGAGCATCGTAGATAAGGAATACGTATGTTTTAGAATATGAATGTTCTCTATCCTTTATGACTAGTTTTCATTTATAGTTAGTTTCTATTTCTTTCTTCTTCTTTAAAATATTTATATTATCTTCACTTTTTAAAAGTGGAATCGAACTTCTGTGGGTAGAATGATATTAGGTTCAATATCACCTTAGTGTCATTATTAATATATTCTTTCACTTAAACCTTTCTATTACTTTTTGAAGAGGTTAGGCTTAACAAAGACTACATGATTTTATCTAAATACTTAGATTAGAAGAGATACTTTTGTTGGTTAGATATATCCTTTTGTTAGATAGAGATACTTTTATTAGTTAGATAGGTACTTTTGATAGTTAGATATATCCTTCCGTTAGATATATGAATTTGGATTTAAGATGAATTGTATATCCTTTTAACCCTAACTAAGTAGTAACTTCATTCTTTTAGTACACTAATCTTATGGTCATAGATATATTGTTTTGTCTTCAAACATTATGTAAATGTTATCATGTCTTAGTTTCAATTGAGATGGGGCATTGATAGGATAAGCCACATAGCATCCTTCTAAATCTAAAATCCTTTTCAATTTATTAATTTTATTGTAATTTTCTTGATTCCTAAATGTTTTACAAGCTTAGAGTGATTAATGTCATTATTATGTTGTTCACGTTATGTCTTTCATTAATTGTATTGAACTTGTGTTTAGTATTGTGTATGATAATGAGGGAGATCTTGGTATTCGTAAAAGAGGAAGTATTTTGTTTATGATTGTTGTATTTGCATCACTTGGAAGTTTTGGGACAATAATTTTGAGTTGATCCTTGTGATTATGTTTAGCATGCAAGAAGGCAAATGCCTTGCATTGTTTATGAATACTTGTCATTATATGTCTTGCTTGATGGATAGGGTCTTCTAGATGCAGGTAGGGGAGTGGCTTTCAATGTGGGGTCGGGGCCCAAAGTGGCTAGCCAGGATAACCCATTGAAAGTTGGTAACCAAGTGATAACCTAATTAATGAATTAAGGGGTTGGGTAGTTAATCACATTAAGTAAGATAACGATATGCCTCACTCATGGCTCAAGTGCTCGTTTAGGCTTGAGATGAGATGAGAAGGTCTGGAATGGCAAGATCAACTACCTTGTCCTCATGAAGGGTATGTTGATTCTGCATGAGTTTGTATGGGGGCTAGGGATCGGGAGAGGCTATCAGGACAACTCAGGATGGGGGTCGGGGCCTAGGAAGGTCCACCAGGACAACCCATATCAAGCCATGTGATGACACTCCTCCCTATTGCAGTCTAGCACTCCCTAGTTGTATTTCCTCCTTTGTTGTGTGATTGCCTTTGGAAGTGATGTTTGAGCTGCTTGTGGTATCTCCTAGCACGGGGGCTAGACCTTAGGGTTCCACATGGTCGGGTGGTTGTGCTTTTACCTCCATTGGTTTCTTGCTATTGATCGTGTACGATGAGGATGTATTACCTGTAGCAGATTTCAGACCTTGATCTAGCTCAAGGAGGCGAATATTTATGTTTTTGCCTTGTAGAATCTTGTACTATTGTCTTGATGTATGTACTCCATTGTAATTAGAAAAGAGATATTGTAACAATGTAAATGTCTACTCCCTCTTGTTAGGGAAATTGTATTTGTACTTGTAATCCTTTATATAGGACCTTGATGTTTACTCATTTGATGATATTTTATGAAGTAAATGTATGTGTTGATTCATTTGATGTATTTGGATTTAGAATGAACCATGGTTGTTAGTTAGATCATGTTAATAATTAGTACTGTAGTCATGGAATCCCTAGAGGATAAGTTTAACTTGAATGCTATGTATAATTATGATTTATATGTCGTTATTTCCTTCCTTAAAAAAATGTCCTTTTGTTTAGCTTAGTTGAGTTGTTCCCTAGGGTTTTGTGCAGGGCATTACAGCTAAATTTGAAGCCAGTTTTGAAGATGGATATGGAAGGGATAGATACATCTTGGATGAATAACTTGTAGTAGGAAAAATGGTAATGTACCTCCTTGCCCTCATATTCTTCACATTCATCCTAATCCTCAGCTGATAGATCTTGTTAAAATAGTGGAATCTAGCTTGAAAAATGTTGTTGTATTCTTTGCTTGTTTGGACCAAGATTTCCTTCCTTCCAGGAATTTCTTTGTTGAGTTGACCTCAAATGTCTAGGGGAAAAATGGGTTAATATGTTTCATTCTGTAGAATAATCCAAAAAGGATTATTCATAATCTTTTAAAAAAATCATAATATGAAATTAAGGGTATTGACAAAAAGAGTTTTGGAATATGGGGAAATCTATCTTTAGAGCTATTTCTTGGTCATTGGAGTCAACTCCAAGTGATATACTTGCTAACTTTGCTCCTAGATGGCTTGTAATTAAAAGTCTTCCTCCGCAAATTTGGGCATTCATTCCTTAGATTCTAACTTAGCCCCTAGCTAATGTCATCCAAGTTGAGGAAACTAGAGCCACTCTACTACATCTTAATGTTAGGGTGCTTATCTCTATTGAACCCTCAGTGCAAATTCTTGATTACATTTGTTTTCAATGGGTTCTTCTCAAATTCAATTAGAGTTGGAATTATTATGTGGTTTTAATGTCTATTTTTTAAGCAAAACTAATGGACATCAAAGAAAATATTGTTCAAAAATTATTATTACCATTAATAGACCTGTAACTAGAGAAATACCTACATTTAATGAAAAACCCTCCAATGGTAAGAATAATAAAATTGAAATAGAGCTAGAATTCAGTCCAGATATTATGGTTCAAAATAAGGATATTGATATGGT
The DNA here is from genome assembly GCA_027924645.1 of Cunninghamia lanceolata. Lineage (NCBI taxonomy): Eukaryota > Viridiplantae > Streptophyta > Pinopsida > Cupressales > Cupressaceae > Cunninghamia > Cunninghamia lanceolata. Next base: position 2,164,761 of record BSBN01001380.1, on the reverse strand, counting down.
TAGTAAAGATGAAAATATTGGTGAAAATACAGAAGAAATTCCTAGTAGTGTGGAAAACATGCTCGTCAATGAAGAAAACATTGTTATTATGACAAAATTGCCTTCTGATATTATTAAGTCTAAGAATGTTTTGGTCTCCAAAGTGTCTATTCCAAGGGAAAAAATTCTCAAGAGCTTGTTCTTGACAAAATTAAAGAGAAAATCCATGCTCAGTGTTTAGATAGACCACCCAGTACTCCCTAGAGTACTGCAAACATGGATACAAAGGGCTCAAATGAAGTTTCCCAAACATTTTTTATGGGTAAATCAAAGAGATAGAAAACTATTCTTGATTGTGTCAATCCCTTATATTACAGGAGGAAGTTCAAATGCATAGTACCAATCTTGAAATAGGAGATGACACTAAAGAAGATGGTAAAAGAGGAAATAGTGATTCTAATCCAAAAGTTGGTAAAAAAGGAAAAGATGAAAAATGTTTTTACAGATTGTACAAAAATCAAAGTTATTCTCCCTCTCCTCCTCATAAATGAATCTACTTTGTATAAGTTGGAACATCAAAGGGATGGAATCCCTTGATAGAAAATATATTTTGAGATCCTTTTGTAACAATAGGTCTAATACGGATTTTTTACTCCTCCAAGAGATTAAAGTTGTTGGCTTTTAGCTTGAAAATACTTTGAAATTTGTCTAGAGAAGTGTAGTGCCCCTCCATTCTCATCTTGGATGTGCAAATAGTCTGGCTAAGTAGCATGAAGATGAAGGTAAAATAATAGGAATATTTAGGGTATGTTAGACAGTTGATGTTGTACATTATATGATGTTGGTAGATGCTATATTCATGTTGGTGACATTCCTGATTATCCTCATGTGTGGTTTCATATGACAGTTATCATGTTTTATTGATAATCCTTGTTGCGACACTAATAATCCATATGCTCTGACATTGTTTTACATTCAGGTGATTATGATGTTGATCTTACTATGATTGTCATAAGTTAGAATTGATTTTTATGTGACTGATTTTGTATTATAGGATGATCTGATTATTGTGTAGTGTGAAAAGAGACAATGTCGTACCACTCATTCGTGAGGGTTCGGCGATGTTGCGATTCTCTTTCACTCCATGACCATTTGATATTTATTATACTTGTGCATAGACCATGTTGTGTGCTGCAGGTTGCAGGTACCAGGCATTGACTCCACCTGAATTGACAGGTCTGAGCGTGCCTTAAATCCAATGGAAACTGTTGAACGGAGATAACATATGGTCCCCTAGTTAGCCATCATCCTTGAAAAGGATGAGTATCCAGTTTTGTACCCAGTCAATGTTGTCTATTTGGGCACGATAGTCAGTCACTGTCGTTGTGGTCATGCTTTTCGATCGCACATAGTGTCAGGTATTGTTTGGTATTTGGGTTATTTAGTTTGGCATTGTTTGATTGCTGCTTTGGTTAATTATTGCATTAAAATAATATTATTAGTTATGAAAGTATTTTTGTTAAATAAATAAATATATATAAATGCCTTTATGAGAATTTGAGTTTATGAAAATAAATAATAATAAAAAATAATAAATGTAAATGCTAGCTAAAGATAAATAAATAAATTAATATAATTAAATGTTGTGTTAAGTGGCAATAAAAATAGATAATATTTATGAGTTGTCATAAAACTCATATATAGTAAATACTAAATAAATAAGAATAAAAATGATTCTTGTCTAGTTGTAAAGGAAATAAATAAGATAAAAAAATATACTGTCTGGTCTGGTTGTAAATGATAAAAATAACAAATTGTAAGAAAAGGATTTAGGCAGAATTTATTGCCTTTAATGGGAGGAATCTTCTGGAAGATATTGGGGGGATTTCTCTCTCATAATAATCTTCAGCAGAGGGAACTTTTGGGGGAAAGAGGAGATGGGAGAGACTGGTTTGTCGCTGCAGCAGTTGAACTCGACATTGAATCTTCAGCTCAGTCAAGTAAGCGAAATCAGGTTCCTTTGGTTCTAATTTCTGTCTCAATTTTCTATTGAAGCAAATGTTTGATTTATGATTTTTCCTGTCGATTGCAATTTTCTTAAGAGGTTAGAAGTCTTGTTATCAGATCCAATTGTGCATGTATGTATCATTGCATTTTTGGGAATCACTGATTGAAGTGACTGTCTATCTCTCACCCATTTCATCTCTATTTTTTAGTCTGTTGCATCAGCCATAACTTTATTTTACGAACTGGGTTCCTCTAATTTTTTTATATATGGTGTACGACCTAGTTATACAAATCATATCCGAAAATCAGCCTTACCCAGTTTGTCATTTTGGAGCTATGAATATTTTGTGACTGTCTATCTCTCACTTATTTCATCTTTGTTTTTTATAGTCTATTGCGTTAGCCATAACTTTATTTTTATGAACTGGGTTCCTCTAATTTTTTATATGATGCACGATCTAGTTATACAAATCATATCTGAAAATCAGCCTTACCCAATTTTTCATTTTGGAGATATGAATATTTTGTGACTGTCTACCTCTCACTTGTTTCGTCTCTATTAAAATAGTTAGTTGCGTCACCAATAACTCTTTATTTTTGAACTGAGTTTCTCTAAAATTTTTATATAAGATTTAATGCTTATCTATGAAAATCATATTCAAAAATTAGCATTACCCAGTTTGTCAATTCAGAGATATGTATCAATTAGTGATAGACAAGTCCTATGCCATCTTGGTTGTTGTTATTAAATCTACATCAGTGTAAATAATGTAAATAATTGTTGTGTTTAATTTGTATGCCTTAGAGTTATTTGTAGTTTGTTCACAATCATTTTAATTAAATGAAATTAAAATAAGTCTTGAGAATTATTAGTTAAAATATTGTTACTCGTGGACACTTATATCTTATGATCATATTGTAATTGCTACGAGTGATTAAAAAGTTATAGTTCTGTATTGTTGAGATAGATTCACTTTATAACTGTTAGATGATTGTTCATGCTTGGATTAATGTTACATTCCTTAAAAAAAATATTGTTGAAGGGTATTAGTTTATGATGTGCTTTGAGAGTGAATGTGATGTGAAACCATTGTGTTTTTAATGGTGTCAAGTGTTGTGTCATTTGGGGAAGTTGTTTCCAGAGGCCTAGGAGGGTATGATTGTGTGGGGGTTGGCTCTGTGTGCATCATGTGAGTTGAATGAAATGGATTCTTGAAATGTTACCTCCTATTCATGTTGGTATGATACATGTGCAAGATGGATAATGCCTTGCTCAGTGTACCTATTCATGTGGTTATGATGACTATGCAAGATGGATAATGCCTTGCTCTGTGTGATGTGAAATGATGTGTATTTTGTGTTGTAAATGCATAATGATGAGAATGTGATAGTTCATGCTTGGTTTATGTTTTGGGACAAGGATATAAGAATTTGTCCCTGTGATTATGTTTTGTATGCAAGAAGGTAAATGCCTTGCATTGTATATGTTACTTGTCATTGTGATGGTAATTGTCTTGCTTCGTGGATAGGGTCTTCTAGATGCAGGTAGGGGAGTGGCTTTCAATGTGGGGCTGGTGCCCAAAGTGGTTGCCAGGATAACCCATTGGAAGTTTTTAATCCAGTGATAACTAAATAATAAATTTAGAGGGTTGGGTAGTTTCCACACTAAATAAGATAATTGGATGCCTCACCCATGCCTGTAGTGCTCGTTTAGGCTAAGGATGGGATGCGAAGGCCGTGGTTGGCAAGATCAACTTCCTTGTCCTCACGAAAAGAATGTTGGTTCCGCATGTGTCACCCTATGGGGCCAGTGTCTAGTGAGAGACTGCTAGGATAACCATAGATGGGGGTCGGCGTCTGGACGGCCAGGATAACCCATGGATGGGGGCTGGCGTCCAATGAGAGACCGCCAGGATAACCCATGTTAGGACCATGCGATGACACTTTTCCCTACTGTAGCCTAGCATTCCCTAAGTGTGTTTTCCCCTTTTATTGTGTGATTGCCTCTAGAAGTGATGTTTGAGTTACTTGTGTTGTTCATATTGACCCGTGTTGTATTGGAGTCATGTGTAGTCCTTGCACCTGTTAGCCTATTGTCTTCTTGACTGTTTGCTTAGTGGGACCTTATTGTTATCTCCTAGCACAGGTGGTGGACCTTAGGGTTCCACATGGTCGGGTGGTTGTGCTTTTATCTCCATTAGTTTCCCATGCTGTTGTTCGTGTGCGAGAAGGATGTACCTCTTATATCAGATTGCAGATCTTGTTCTAGCTTAAGGAGACAGATGCTTATGTTCATGTTCTAGTCTTGTATATCAGTTGAATAATGTGATGTTATCTTGATGTATGTACTCCAATGTAATCAGAAAAGTGATATTGTAAACAATGTAATAGTATACTCTCTTGTAAAAGAAATTGTATATGTACTTGTATCTTTTTTGCAGGACCTTAATGATTACTTATTTGATGTTATAATATGGAATTGTATGTGTTTATTCATCTGATGCAAATAGACTTAGAATGAACTGTAGTTGTTAGTTAATTCATAATGTTGGTTAGACCTTGTTTTAGTTTGTTAGTAATGCAACCGTGGAACCCTAGAGGATAAAGCTTAATTTAAATGTTATGAATAAATATATGATTGTTGTTATTTCTTTCATTTAAAAAAAAAAGAAAAAAAATTGTGTTTTTTGTAAGCTTAGTTGTGTTATCCTCTGGGTTCCTTGGTGGGGCATTACAAGAACTTTTGTATTCTATTCCTCTAAGCATGAGAGAGATAAAGGTGGTGCAACTATTCTGGTTGCTTTGAGATGGTGTCCTTTTATCAATATCTCTAGTTGTTCTCCCTATAATAGGGTTGTATGGGTTGTCATTGAAAAATCATATGCAATTTGGTATTTTATCTATCTATGCCCCTAATAATTACAGAGAAAGAAGTGATTTATGGAAATGGTTATCTTCTTCCCTTACTAATGTACCTTGGATCATTGGTGGTGATTTCAATATGGTTGAGCAAAAAGAAGATAAATTTGGTTGTATTCCTTTGTCTTGGAAGAGTAATGAGATTTATTCTTTAGACTAAAACTAAAAGGATCTTAAATTTATTTGATCGTCACAAACATAATAAGGTTGATAGCAAAAGTATCTAGTTTACCTAGTGTAACAGTTAGAATGTTGGTAAAAGGATACATTCTAGAATTGATAGATTTTATTCTCATAAGAATTTTTCAACTTTGAAATGATTGATAATAATAATTGTGTTCAAGTTCTTCCTTTCATTGTTTGATCATTACTCTATTGATACTAGGATTAGTGTGAAAGATGGATCCTCTTTAGTCCAAAGAAAGAAAAATAACTATTTTAAATCAAATGTGAGTTTGTTAAAGGATCACGATTGTATTGATGGTGCTAATACTATTAGAAACATTAATAAGGTTGTCATTTGGTCTTGTTCTACTATTGAATATTGGAATAATTTGGTGACTGGATGGAGGAACTTCTTTAAAACTATTGGTAAAAAGAAGGCTTTAGATAGAAGGAAAACTAAAAATTTCTTGGAGGAGAAGCTTATTTTTTGGGAAACCCATCTAAAAAAGAATCAGATAATGAGTTTTTGTAAGTAATCTATCTAAAGTTAAACACAAATTAAGATGTATACAAAACTACCAGGCTTAGGAGTGCAAAATTAGATCCAAGATGAATTGGCTAAAAGAAGGTGATAAAGGGACTAACTTTTTTTTAATATTTTGAAATCTAAAAAATTTAAGAAATCTATTGGTCCAAAAAAATTTATATGGGGTATTAAATGAAAATTTGGAGGACATGAAAACTACATTTAGAGACTTTTATTGCAATATATTTACTATTGAAGATGATAATAGTCAGAGCAAAGAAGTTAGAGAATTTTTCTCCAAAATCCTTCCCAAGAAACTTAGTTTGAGGAATTGGATAAGGATATTTCTAAAGAGGAGATCTTAAAATCCATCACGTCTTTTGAGAATGGTAAATCCCTAAGAGTTGATGGGTTACCCATTTAATTTTACAAGTCTAACATTGATTGGATTATAGAAGACCTTTTAAAGATATATAATGAAGCCATTCAAAATGGTTATCTTGGGGAAGACATTAACAAAGGAATCATTAAATTATTTCCCAAAAAAGGGGATAAAGCTCATTAAAAAATTGGAGACTTATTACACTTTTGAATATTTCATATAAAATTTTGGCCAAATTGTTGACTTTAGGGCTCTCTGAAATTCTTCCTAAGATTATAACCGATACTCGAACTAGCTTTATCAAAGGAAGATACATACTAAAAAATTTAATTACTAGTTAGGAAGGATTGGAATGGGATAACAAATCCAATCAAGAGGTTTGCATGATGTTGTTAGATTTTGAGAATGCATATGATAGAGTTGAATGGTCATTTATTGTTCTTGTCTTAAAATCCTTCAGAATTCCTCCCAAATTCTGCAATGTTGTTAAAATGGTTTTCAAATATGCTCAAGCTCAAATTAATTTAAATGGTTCTCTTTTTTAACCTTTTTATCTACAAAGGTCAATTAGACAAGGTTGCTCATTATCTCCAACTCTTTTTGTCATTGCCTCAAATGCCTTACATTATATTTTAAGATCTAATTTGTTTGGAGGTCCTATGAGAGAGATTAAATTTTTTGATGGTACTACATTATTCTTTGAATTGACTAAAGAAAACTTTGATAACATTTTGAATGGACTAAACATATACTGTGGAGAATCTGGAGCTAAGATCTTTGAAAGTAAGTCTATTGTGTTTAGCTCAAGATGTTCTCATCTAAGCTAATTTAATAAGATTAATTGGTAAGGGGGAGGTCCCAATAAAACTGTCAAGTATTTGGTTATTTCTTTTGCTGCTAGTCCTTTAAAGGATGTGTGGAAATGGATGTTTAAAAATATTGAAAATAAAAATTCAAATGGAAATCTAAACTCCTATCTCTTTCTCATAGATTGTAGGTCTCAAATTTTTTTATCTTCTTATATTATCTACTAGATCTTTGGTAGTTGTCAAGTAAAAAAAATTCAAAAGATGTTAAGGTATTTTCTTTGGTTAGATGGTAGGGATAATAAGAAAAGGCATGTTGTTTGTTAGAGTTGGTGTTGTATTTCCAAATCTAAGGGAGGGCTTGGTTTAAAGGATATCAAATATCAAGGCATTGATTTAGCTATGAAATGGATTATTAAGTTCTTTAATGGAAATGAAGCTTGGAAAATCTTGTTAAGGAATCATATCAATCTTACTATTCCAAAATATGCTAGAATCTAGAAAGGTCTCCATCCTCATTATTTACTTTTGTTAAAATTTATGTTAAACCCTTTGGATCTAATGTCTTCTATATTATCTAGAGAGCATGGGAGGCTATTAAACATCTCATAGTGGGTCATGATGCTTTCTCTAGGTCAGATGGTTCTTTCTCCATTTATAGATTTATATGGTGGAATTTAAATTAGAATAATAAACTTTTGGCACTTTTACAAGGTTATTATGCAAAATCTTTGGCATTTAAAGGAGTTAATGACTTCAAATATATTTTTGAAAAGAGACATTTGAGAACTTGGGACGATCTTCATAAATATTTTTCTCTCCCTGATTCACATAAAAGAACTTTCTCTATTTTGTAGAATTTGTTCAACATAAAATTTCTTGTTACTCTTAAGTCCAATAGAAAGATTCGCAAAAAAAAATTCTTGGATTTATGGATTTAGTTTTCCAAGGTAAATGCAAAGAAGTTGTACAAAATGTTAACAAACACCTAGGAGGTTTTATCTAGTCTTAACAACAAATGAAATTTAAACTTTGATAATGAACAATGGTCTCTTGCTTTTAAAACTTGTTGGTCTAATGTTTTAGAACCCAAGAAATCTTATTTTAGTTTGATTTTTTTAACTCAAAAAGATTGTTTTTGGTCCCGTGTTTATATATCTAATGTAGGTTTCTCCCTAACACTTGTAGCTTATGTAATTAAGACATGTGAGCACCTTTTATTTGACTATGCATATGCTAGAAATGTTTGGTCTTCATTCTTGGGTGATAGTTTGGGTTGGGATAATAACTATGGATTTTCTTGGAAGGAAGTCTTGTTTGGCTATGTTAATAAATTTGATGTGATGCTTAATAAGTTTTGGATGGTTTTAAATACTGAGATTTAATGGCATATTTGGAAAAAGAGAAATGATGAAGTATTCTAAAATAGAAGGAGGTACCTTACAGAGTCTTTTAGTGGACTCACCTTTCTTTATGTTGTCTTGTAGGCTACAAAGGTGTTGGAAATCCCCAAGGACTAGTTTTTCAAGCTATTGGATGAAGGCTCAGCCATTGTTTACAAAAAGGAGATAAAAAATGCTCAATTTTGGTCACATGATAGAAGAAAAGTCAATGAACAATTCGTGAAAGGGTACATGGAGTTTCAAAAAGAATATGTGAAGATCCATAAGTATAACATCCCAGATTTGGATGACAACAACTATGATAACCAATAGACCCATCTTGAATTCATTCACCAAAATTTTGATATACACCAACAAAATAATGATAATAATATGGATAGCAATAGTATGCCTTCTCTTCCTCCTATTGGAGCTCTAGATTTTGACACTTATAGATGCACCAATAACATTAAATGTTGTTGGGAATGAGATCTAATATGTTTTTTGGACTATGTTGTTAGTGTTGGCAAGAGACACTATATGGATTCATGATTGTTGTCATTGATGGCAACAAAGTTCATCCCACACATCCGCAGGACATGGTGTGTCTCTACCGGAAGTCAGAGTGAAGAATGTTGTGGTCCGGTAAACAAGAACAGAGCATATGGCAAGGTCCAACAGACAGATCCGGATCTCTCAAAAGAAGTATCTTGGTAAAGTGCGGATTTGGGGAAGTAAAGAGTACTACCTTGAGTGATAGATTCCAAGGTTTTAGCCTCTGGTGATAGATGAGGCAAAAGATATGAATACTTGAGTACCGAGTTCCTGAGTGACAGTGTGAACAGAGGAAGAACTGACTGACAGAACATCAGACTACTTTCTGGATGTGTTACTGATGGTGTTAAAGGTTATGAAAGCATGAATCATGTTTGGCTGACATGATTAATGATTTCTACAAGTATATGCTTGATCCGCATTACTTGATGTGTAAGGATTCAGCCGACAGAACAGAGTTTGTGAGAAGATTGATTGTTCCGAGTGTTGACTAGAAAGATAATGAAATCACTTGTGTGGATATATATAAAGGATGGATTTAGTTGTGAGAAGTGTGGTTGTGTGATATGTGGTATGCGAAAAAAAAAATAGAGCAGAGCAGAAGCAGTAAGGAAGGTCCGGTATGTGAAAGGAAAGCAGCATAAGAGAAGAGGAAAGATGAAGTGCAGCAAATCAGTGTACTGAGCCTAACCAGAATTGAAATCCAACATATGTGGATGCTTCCAATCAGTTCAAGTATTGTAGAACATTCTTTTGTAGACAGTGTGTCTCCTTGTAGGCAGTGTGCCTCCTTTGTGAGCAGTGTGCTCGGGGCAGTGAGCCCTAATTGGCAAGTGCCATTTTGTATTTCCTTATTCTTCTAACAGAGAATAATCTTTGGGTTAATCACCCCGTGGTTTTCTCCCTTAACAGGGTTTCCACGTCAAAAATACTGTGTCATGTGTTTTTCCTTTTCATGGTAATGTTTGCTTATTTGAGTTAATGTTGCATTGATTAATAAGAAAGTTCAGAAAGAAGAAATAATTAGGATAACTGATTCACCCCCCCCCCCCCCCCCCACTCTCAGTTATCAACAGTTAGGTAATTTAATAATCTCTTAGATATACTTAAAACTTTGTAATCACCAGGCTTTTGTATTAAGTCTTGGTTGTGTCTCCTTTTTGTTAGTCCTTGAACTCAATTTTGGTTCAAAGTTTGAACTAATAATATTTGTTATGGGCATGGTCTTTTTGACATAGCTTATATTGTAACCTATGATTTTTGGTAATATATCGTTGATTTTAAAAAAAGAGGAATGAAATAGGCAAGTTTAAAGAACTAGTAGTCTGAAGCACTAAGGGTGGTGATCAAGGGTTTGAAGGAAAACACTTAAATTTGGCTCAACACTATAGAAATGGCATGCAAAGAGGCTATAGGGAAATGAGGGATGGAAAAATGACATAGAAGGATGAGGGAAATGGAGGTTGAAGGCTTGGAAGGGTGGTAGGATGAGGTGGAAGAGATACCTACAAGTACTTTAGAAAAACACTTCAATTTTCATGAAATACCTTAAAAAGAAAATGCTCACCTATATTAAAACCATGGAAATCATCCACCTAGCTCTGAAAAATCAGTTGTAGCAATGTCTAGGACCAAGATAAAAATTATCAGGACTTGGAGCTTGAAACTAACTTTGCCTAGAAATCTTTGAAATACTGTAGCGTTGTTGTGCATGGACAAAAATAGAAAAACCTTGATTACCAATACCAAATTTCACTTTTTCTATGTTAAAATGAGGCAAAGGTGGCTAATTTTTATAGACTTACTTTGGGATTTCAAGGTGGCTAAATTGTGGGTAATATTTGCGAATGAAAATTAAGCTCAATTTCCTAGTGGACCTCATGATCAAAGGTAGCCATCTAGGGGTAGGTGTACACATTGATTATTTGCTCATTTAGACATGTTTTAGTAAGGCAAAAGGTGGGTTTTATACATAGGACAAGTCTAGGGATGACAACTTAAGGCTTAACAAGGCGGTAAAGGGGTCAAAAACAAAGGGAAAAGTAAATCAAGGATTAGGACATAGAAATGGGACAAAAATCAAATAAAAGGAAACACTTACAGAGGTTAAACATTGGAAAGGGGATAAACATGGTTAGGCATGACAAAGGCTAGGCAAAAAGGGTCAAAATGACACATAGATCATGCACATGGACTAAGGGATAAAATGGACACAAAAGTGTAATAAGGGTATGCAAATTTCATTATTATAGCTATACATGCTAAGTCCTAAACCTTTGTCAATGAGGACATGTTTAACTCTTGTGGTTTACATCCTGTGATGATGATTAGGGGAAGAGTTTCTTGAATGACCAATGGGGGTGGAATTTCATCTTCAAAAAATGAGATATCCTAAATGGATACATTTTTTGTTGGTTGAACTAAGGGTTGCATGGATATATTTTGTAATGTTTGTTGAAGAATATCTCAATGAGTGATGGAGGTTTGTAATAAATCTCATAAAGAGATTTTTACATGAGTATTGGCTTGTAATTGTTCAAGAATGTCAAAGACTTTATTACTTGTAGCAAGGATATGTGGTGGAGGGGTAAGGTTAATGGTAGTGGATGGGAGATTAGTAGGATTAGTGTCATTCTCATGGTTTTTTCTAGTATCATAAGTGTCCTACTGTTCGCAACTCGGCTTGGGGAGGATGAGCTCCTTGGGCCATAATTGGGCTGATGTTTTGAGGAGCTCCCTAAATGGTGAGACAGGGTATGAGACTAACAACATTTGATTGACATGGATGGGAGTGGGATTGGTGGGGGTAAATGTAGAGGTGGCTTAGACATGTTACAGTACGTACCATTAGGCTTTTATTTGTTGCACAACATGTTCAACTTAGACGACATGCATATTATGTTGTCAAAGATGTTAACACTTGGGGAAAAGAACTTGATAAAGGCCATTATTAATGGATGAATTAAAGTGTAATCTAAGTCATATGTATCAAACTAAATGCTAGCATACCCTTTTAATGTCTACAAAAATAAAAACCTTAAAGTTTGATCTTTATTTTTTGATGTTAGATTTGCATTAGGAATTTGACTTAACGTTCTCTATGATCACCATTTCCATCATAGTGTTCTTGGGAATTGTTTGTGCTAAAAGTGTCTTGGTCCTCATGGACTAAGTTATCTTGGTAAAATTCTAAGTGATTGGAAACCCTTGAGGAATGAGGTTAAGGTGGTGGATGAGGTTGGGATTGCTAAGGTTGTGATTGGGCTATGGGATTAAGGAGTGTGTAGAATGGGAAGGACTAGCTAGAGTGGAGAATGGTACATAAGGTGGCTAAATATTAGAGGGAAAGGATAGGGGGCAATAAGGTCAACTTGGTAAGAAGGGAAAACTAGAATAGGTATAGGTTAATAGGATGAAATATGACTAGGCGATGGAATGTGGTGGGGAAGAGACAAAAGGGAGTAAAGTGAACTAGAATAAAGTGATGGAATAGGATTAAGAGATAATGGATCATAGGGTGAACTAGTATCTATAGTGTGGGAAATGAAAGGTGAGAAGGAGGTGAATTAGGTGAGAATGAATTGACAAGGGATGGAGAGGAAATGGAGTCATTAGGGTCTAAGGCACCCGAAAGATCTAGGATGGGAGGGATGAAGGAGGCTAAGTGTTCAAAATCAAATGGGTGGGATGTGAAGAAGGTAGCAAATGTGGGATAGTGGGTAAAATGATCTAGGATGATGGATGAGGATAGTGATGATGAGAGAAGGCTAAAGAAATCTAGGATATGGTTAAGGATTCATGGGAAAGTGGCTAAAAAAGAGGAAAAGTAATGGGATTCTAAGAATATTAAATGCAATGCATGAAGATTCATAGAGTCCATTATGGGTAACTAAGGCCAAAGACCTAAGAGGAAAAATGAGGAGAATGTAGGGACCAATAGATTCACTTAAATAAAAACAAATTCTCTTTTACAATTTAGGAGGCTAGACTAGTAGGATACATCGAGTTCACCGAATGAAAGAACTTTAAAGATGAACCTTTTATTGGAAAAGTTTTAATGTTCTTTGTTGAGATGTGGTTGTGTGTGCAAAGAAAGTGAAAATTAAAGTTACCTAAGGCTATCTCCAACTAGCTTAATCATAATTTACAACCATGAGTTGGGATTATTAACTAGTTTGGAAAGTAGACAAAGTATGCAAATCAAGAATATGCAAGACTTGGAAAATTAGCAAATATCAAATTTGACTAAGTGTTGGAAATGAAAAATAGTGAATAAGTGGGTTTAGATGCACCTGTATAGAGAAGTGATCCAAATGAAAGTTGCTCAGAATCAAGTCTTGATGTTGCTTGTTGGTTCTGTAGCATGTTGTCAACAATCTCTAAGAAAGTGTGAGTTCCTATGCTCAAGATTGTTGAAAGGTTGGCCAACGAATGGGAGAAATTGAATGTAGTCTCCCCTGTACTTTAGGCTCTACAAGACCAAGGTGGGTACCCCTATTTGACACATTGGTTTAAATGGGAAAAATATTTGCATACAGTATGTAGCAGATACAATGATTCATATAATACGACAAGGACTTGTAGGATTAGAGACTATTACCATTACATTACTTGTATTGTTGATACTTTGGTATGAATGAAAACAATATAATTTACAGAATTAAGTTATTTTCATTTTGAATTTTTTGTGTTTGAAAATGAGTGGGTTGGGGGAATTTATAACACATAGATCGGTGTCTTCTAAGGGATTCATAGAGTCCTTTTGTTGTATTTTATAACAGTAACATTCCTGAAGGTTTGTTTACTTATTATTGCCTTACAATAATAAAACCAGTGGTATGTTGATGTTCCAACAATTTGAAATCCTACTTAATGAACCATTTCAAATCTCATACCTCCTATGATTATCAATGAAAGATTTATATTATTCCTTGAATAACAACTAATATTAACACCAGTTAACACAACAAATGTGTGCAAAAAATTCTATAACCCTTAATTACTTCATTCAAAGAGATACAAGAAAATCAACTGGAGACAACACAAATTGGGAACATTCTCTCATATTATTAATTTAGGAATAAGTATTACAAGACACAATTTGACAAAGAACAGGTACTGTGAATTCCCAAATAATGAAACTTTACAACAATAGAGTTTTCCCTCATTTTTCCCCCTTTTACAATGCACAGACTTAATCCTTTTATAGAGAAGCTACAAAGAAAAGTCCCCATGGATGGGTGACACTTGTCACATTACAAGTTCCGAATAAGCAATCTTTAGATTACACAGGAAGGTGACACATGGAGTCACCCGGGAGAGGTCCACATTCTCCCATAGGCTGTCTAAACATGCAGTTCGAACATGACAATATTCTAACCGTCTTTGCTGATGTGGAGCCTATGACTGAGTTGTCATGGCAACGTGGAAAAAATCACAACTAAAAATGATCATAAATGTAGCTTTCACATGCTCTTTTATAACAAAATAATGTTGATGATTATCTCCTTAAATCACGTCTTAATATGGCCTTGTGCAAGTCACAATTCATTATCTTTCCTACCAAATTGTCTTAATCATATCTTCAAAATTTTAGGAGATATAGGTATGACACACTTCAATGAGATTTGAAACGTGCCTCTAGGGTGCCAAAATTCTACATCACCTCAGGCTTCAAGAATATTGGTGCATCCAGTTGGTAAAGTCTTCGTCAGATGGCCACCTATATTCTAGAATTTTGGCGAGCTTATTTTGGTGGGTTTGATATCTAGCATCTAATAATATCTTGGCTTCCTTTACGAAGCTTTCTAACCCCGATTCCAATTTTAGTAAGTTATCTAACTTTGCATTACATAAAACTAGATCAACTTTGTCTCCCTGAATAACAAACATGATCAGAATTGAAGTGATGCCTTGAAATTCTTCCTTCCAATGTTCTAATGATTCCATTTCACCATCTGTACCCAAAACTGAAGGTAGCTGGAAATCCTCTGAGGCTCTGAAGTTATCAAAATTCTCCTTGAGCGTCAAATCAAATCTACTTTAATATGCAGAGACATCATTTAAAAGGTTGGCCATATCATGTGTAGCTGATATCTCCTAAGGGGCATCTGGACTGAATCTTGCATATCCATGAATTACATTTATTGCAGATAATCTTGGGATCCATATGCTTAGGACTTGCCTCAAAATTGGCTCATGCCTTATTTAGAAATCCCTAGCTTTTCTCAGCTTGTTATAGCAAGTCCAAGCATTATCAACTTTACTCAAAATTTGAGAAATTCTATGATAAAAAAGTGTGCTTATCAAATCAGAGCTATCCTGTATCCCGTTCACCTTCACTGCAACCTTTGCATCTTGGATTTTCTTTAATTCATCCTTCAGACCTTTGATTCGGAGCATAAATGTGTCTCTATCCTACTAAGACATTGAGTCTAAAGAAGTGGGAGGTGATGCAGATTCAATCATAGTGAGTCTAGGATGAGTTATCATAGATTTAGCTTTATTATACTCATGTAGTAGCTTTGTATGTTCTGCATGTAACTTATCATCTTCCTGTAATTTCTTGACAGCAACCTCGCTGAACAAAGTAGTACTCAGTACTCACTACTAAGGAAGCATCCTATGGTGTTGTAGTGTCTCCCAACCTTTTCACAATAAAATTCCCTTTTAACTCACTGATATCTCGGGTGACCTGAGGTTTAACATGTTCTAGAGCTACAACCCAAATGACTAATGTCTCATACTTTGTACTGAATCCGGACCCAAAGTAGAGATCCTTGGATTTTTCCTCACTTCCCAGAACATCTTCATTAGTGTCTTTCCTTCTAATAGCGTCCAAGGCCATAGAAAAAGCTATATCCCAGCCTAGTAACAACAAGCACCCACTTTCCCTAACCAATCTTCTTCCCTCTTTAGGCATCATATTAGACAAATCAAATTCAATCTGCTTTTGTATGCTCTGAACAATCTCTCCCTCACTGTCCTCCTCCACTTGTTGCTTCTCACCTTTTCTCCTCTATAAGTCTGCATTAGCTTTTCCTTTGAACAACATCATCTTAAATTCCTCAGACTTGATAAAGTCATCATTTGAGATGAACTTTTCACAAGCCAAGGCTCTGACATCCTAAATGGATTTATTACCTTCTTCTAAATTCAACAGTGTCCTCCCAAGAGGAAGATCATTCACATTGTGCTTCTAAGGTGAAGGAACAATCTGCAACATCTCTTGATATTCATCTTGGTTTTCACCAGTACCCTCTAAGATATCATAATCAACCAAGAGTTGGACCTTTCTCTATGGTTCAATTTCAGTTGGGCTTCTTCCTTCTACAATTGGCGTAGCACTCATAGATGGAGCATGGTGAGATGTTTGCCTGGCCTCCATGACACTCTCCTTAGGCACCAAATTTCAGGCAATAGTTGAAGGCATAACCCCTAGGGTATCCACATTGCTTAACATCAGCTCCATTCTGATGATAGGATCCTTGGTGTTGTCAAATGCACCTTTATAATTAGCATCTAGGGCTAACCTTTTTTCACATGTGCCAATTTGCTCCCAATGCTTTCTCCTTCTAGCAATTTCGTCTCTGGTCCTACAATTTCTACTTATATCTTCTGAGATGTTGAACTAGTGTTCATAGCCTGATCTTCACACTGCCTTCCTTATCTGATCAATAAAATGTTCAGGATAACATCTTCTTTTCTTCTGTAATTTCATCCTATACTCCATCAATTTTGTTCCCAAGAGGTCAAGACCCTCCTTGGTAGTGATCGTGAAATCAGAGAATTTGACAGTAGATGGGAAGAATGACCCCTTCTTATGTTGTCTTAAATGTACTTTGTCAGCCTCATTAAGCTGCCACATGGCCTCAAGGAAGGCCACTCTGTCTGGTACACAAAAGGGAAGTATGTGTGGCTCTACTTCAGCCCTATAAATCTTAATGATTATATGATCTTGATGAAAAAACCAATCTCCCTAATTGTGTTCCCAACCTTTCTCTGGATCTAACTGCTTTGGCCTCAAAATACCTAATGAAATAATTAGATAGATAGTGTCTCTTATACCCCAGTAGGGCTGCACAAAATACCTCTCAAAGGTAAAGTAGTCAGCATTAGAGCAATGTGCATACCACACATATGTCCTAATCTGGACTAACATAGGTAGGTGATCTGGTATTATAATTGTAACCCTTAGGGCAGAGTGCCATGTATCCTTCCCAAGGTATAATATGATATGACAGAGCATTGAGTACCACTTGAAATATGGAGTTCTGCTATCAACTTTTGAGGGTTGTTAACTCCAAATGGATTCCTTCTGCTATGACGGAAGGAAAATCAAATAATCTATTGACATACCAGTTTTGGATGTCTACAGCGACCATCATCATATGAATGGGCATTTGTATTTTATAATCTGCCCCCAAAACTTGGCACAGAGCCATATAAGTCAATCTAAAATACTACATAAAAGTATCAACACAAAATGGCTCCATTTCATCTGGAGGAATCCTTCTTGATCCATGCTGACTACTAACCTTGTGCTGTGGTAACCATTTTATTCTGTAGCTACTCCTATCTCTTGCAAATTCCCCACACAGTTCATTGAAATCAATTTTGCAATTGGCCTGGGGGTTCAAATTGAAGACCTGCCTGATCAAATCCCTATTTAATTTAAGCAGTTCTTCACCCTTTGGCGTCCTCAACTTTCTAGACTGTGGATCATATTGTCTACTGATTGCATATATTAAGTCAATGCTCACAAACACATTCAGGACCACCAATTTTCCTAAATCAAAGTGCCAAATATTTCAGACTGGGATAGGTTTCTTAGCACAATCATAACAATGTTTGACGAAATCCCAACCAGTCATGGGGATAATGGCATCTCTAATTGACTCAGCTCTGTCTTGCAGTCTATCAGTGAAAATACCCATGCCCTAGGCATGCTTAGCCCTTTTTGAGGAACTTGGTAGTAGGTCAATTAAGTATTGGTCTACACCTCTCTTGGATTTACCAGTTTGAGACGAGACACGACTCACGGTGGCAATGTGAAATTCTTAGAAGAACAGTGTATTTTGATAACCAGTGGCTTCCGGAAATTACAAATGCTTAAACCCTATCAGGCTGGAACTAGCAAGAATGAATAAACCCTAGCTCATCCTATAAGCACAAAATTTAGAAGTTTATAGAGCATATACCCATTTTACAGCACTTGAATGTGTATACCCTTTCTCTTGCAACACAATTGAATAGGCATGTAAACACTTTACATGGGCTATTCTTAAATATCATCCACTTCAACGGTCAAGGTCAATTTTGGCCAATAAAAATAGGACAAATATTTACCACTTTTTATTGTGAATGAGGTGTAAAATTGCTATTGACTGTTTGACCATTGAAGTGGATGATATTTAAGTAGAGTGCTTTACATGTGTCGAGAGTGCGCATGCTTGTGGACTTAATAGGGACCGGGATATGAATACGCGATGTGCTTGGCCCCATGCAACGCAACGACGTAACAACATGTAGAAAGATGATTGGGAACCCGCCAGAGATTTAAATTTTTAAAAATTGGGGCATTAAAATAATACAAAAACGAGTAGTGACAGGTTACTCCAAAGAGGGGCCAGTAAAACAATGAGACCTAAGGCTCGGGTAACACAACTTAAAAGACCCCCATTGACTAAACAAGTCAACTTCAAAAAAGAAAAGGCACATATCAAAAGCCATGAACACCAAACATTAAGGGTTTTAGGCATAAAATAAGATAAACCCTAATATCGAGCAAACCCTAAACCCTTCAAGGATGAATCCAATTTTTTTGGGTAACATTTCTAACACTGCCTATGAAATATGGGAATCACTAGACCAAAAGGACAAGGCCACTCTATGCAAAATGACATACCTAACAATATTGACTAGTCTTGATAGCCACCATAATTGCATTGTCTGAGGGGGCATACTTGACCAAAGAGCAGGTATATACTTGAAATCCATTAGAGAGCCTATTGATAGAGTGTCCTAACTCCTTGAAAGTGTTCACTTGTTAGTAACCAATAGAAGGTATGTAATTTGCAATAAAACTCGAGGTCTTGATAAGCATGAATAAAAAGTGAATGCAAGTTGAAGAAATGAAAACATTTCACCTAGTGAATAGAATTAAAAAGGTTTGAAATTGATAGGAATCAGTGATAATACCATGAAGAAGCATCCCAAGAGGTTTCAAGTTCCGATCTATAAAAGAAACATCAAAACAATCTAAAACCTAGTGGTCCTAGTTCATTGGAAAGAGTGAGAAAATAAATAAATTAGAATGGTTTCACCTAATAAAACTCTAATTTTTGAGCATGGATGGGTTCATAGGACTGATACAAATCTTTGACAGTAAATTGGATTGAAAATTATTAAAATCAATCCTAAAAACAATAAATGGTGGCCTATAGGGTGGCCTTGACCTCTCTAGAAAACCAACATAGTGACCTTGATTATTATATCTTTAGTGTTCAGGATTTACCTTGATTATTATATAGTTTGAAGAAAAAACTCTCGCACAGTTAAATCCTGAAACACTCAAGATATAATATCATGGACTGTGGAAATCTAATGTCTATTATTGATACCATTCATGGGAGGGAATTATGTTACAAGACCTTGATTATGTTAGACAGACCTATACAATTTTTTTGAAGGCTTGTTCAACTAATTTAAGGGGTACTTTAATACTGGAAGTTTTTCTAGAACTTTGCAAAATCTTTAGTTACTAACTTGCAAGTTCACTTTCATGAGAGGGAACCCTACAAAAATAAAGGTTAAGGGGAGTTTGCCTTAGTCAATCCCCTTGTGAGATTTCAAGCATGATTCCACATTGAAATACTGATAAATAATAGGCCATAAAATTAATCTATGTAAATAAATTAGTTTGAATCAAAGCATCTATAGGATGATGGCAAAAGGTGCATGAAAACTCAACAAGACAAGTGGGGTGGGAGAATAGTTTTGGGAATAAGGTGTTGGTTCAATCCAAAAGGTTTTGGGGTGTCATGAGGAATAATATGGAAATGAGAAACCAGAAGTATGAAGTACTCTAATGAGGGTTTGATATGGTGATGGCTCACAACTCCAAAAGGTATAAAATAAAAGCTTGCATTCATAAAGGGTTGATTGGAAGCACATTAAAATGACAAAATGGCTCCATTATGGATTAAGGGAAATGAAAGAGGATTGGATGAAATGTAAAAATATGATGTATGAAGGTGGTTTGATGGTAGATTTGAGAGAAACCAAGTGGAAATGGCAACTCACTAAGGTAAAAGCTTCAACAATGGAAATGGGAGATGGGAAGATAGAAAATAGATTAAAAAGGTGAGGAAAATAGATGGCGATGTCTTGGAAGGGTGTGGGGGAGGTATGAAGAGGATCTTATAGGAAAATTAGATAAATAAACTCATTTCAAACAAAAACCATAAATAGAAATGTCTCACCTTGTTGACATCCTTACAAATTAGCCACCTACTATCAAAGATCCTATTGCAACATTATCCAATGGAAAATAAAAATTATCTAAGACTTTGGGGATGAAGATAGCTCACTCCTAAATTAATTTAAGCAATGTTGGTGTGTCTTCCTTGAGAAGAAATAGCTAAAGTCATTCAAGCAACTCAAAATTTCTCTTTTCCTATGTAAAAATGAGGCAAAGTTGGTATATTTTAAAGAGCTTACTTTGGGATTTTGAAGATGAAAAATCAATAGGTGGGAATCCCTAGAAACTATTTATACCACATTCAAATATTGTGGAGGGATGATGAAAATTCAAGGTTGCCTTATTAGGTGGCAAATTGTGGGCATTGTCTTCAAATCCAGAATTTTAGCTCAATTTCCTAAGGGACTTTACGCTTAAAGAGGGCTATGTAGTGGTGGGTGTCCTTATTAATTTTGTGTTCGTTAAAGAGGGAATTAAGATAGGTAAAGGTTGGATTTTCACATAATATGGGGCTAAGCACAATGTTTAATGGTTTGACAAGGAGGTAAAGGGGGATAAATCAATGGGAAATTTAAGGTGGGGTTAGGACATGGGATGTGAATAAAAATTAAATGAAATGGAACACATAGGAACTCTAAACAAGACCATGGGAAAACATATGAAAGGTGATATGAATTATTAGGGATGACATAGGTAAGGGAAAAGAGGTCAAAACAAGACAAAACACACACACATGGGCTAGGGGATAAAATAGAAAAGACATGTAAAAATAAAGTTGCAAGGTATGTAAATTTCATTTTACAAGTGCTAGGAGACTTTCTTCTTCCACTAACCAAAAAAACCACTGAACTTTAGAGTTTTCATAAGATCCGTGCTAGATGTAATATCCCTTGACAATTCGGACCTCAATTTGCTGATTAGAGGCTCAAGGAATATCGTCAAACACTTTGTATGCAAAGTATGTTCTTGTTGTTTCTGAGTTTCAGTTTGCTTTGCTTGATGAAATTGGAAGATAAGATGATGCAAAAGCCTTGAAATAAATGCTAAATGACTAAACTACAAGTATAGCATGAAATGCAAGTGTCTTAGCATTTTCCAAATGCAATAGATGGCTAATAAAAGTGTAAATCAACTCCTACAGCCAATTGACATTTTGTCAAACAATTGGTAGGCAAACTACTATGCTGATTATGTATGCTATAAGATGGACATTTCATCAAACATATGGTATGCAACATATATCTCCTTAATTGAGTGCAATCTAAAGTACAATGATGCTATGTATTTGCCAAGACTCTTGGCTTACAATGATATATACAACAATGCCAAATTTGATATAAAATGACCATCTACAGTAGCACCTTATGCAAATTGATATGACAATGCAAAATACATCAAAGAACCTGATTATGAAGTCTAGAATGATCAACAGATGCAATGATATCTATCTCTGATTTTTATTCAATTTTATTGAGCCTCCTTGCATGAAATTGCACCTCCTAGAAGTAGTCACCCTTTCCCTTGCCTGACAATCTTAACTAAAAATAAATGCAACAATAAAACTCCACTTTATGGTACTTGAAATGATTGGTAGGATCAAAGGATCAAAATGCAACAATGCCCAGAACCATAGAATGCTTCACTGATGAGATATGAACAAAAATGTCTTGCCAATGGCACCCTTGCTGTAGTATATCAGTCCTCAGAATGAATTAATTGCAGTCTTGAAACACCTCCAAACTGGTATAGAAATGATTGTCTTCACAAGAAGAATTGATCCCTCAAATACCCAAAATAAAAAAGTGTCTAGATAGGCCTCCAACAATGAAAATCTAAAAACTCTATGGCTGGTTACTGTAGCACGACACTATTCACGCCACTATTCATGTCACCAACAATTTCAAATCTTCAAATGATTAACCTTTGGAACCCTTGTGAAACTTAATGTCTTCTCCAATTTAAGCACAGATTGGACTCCTAGATGAAGCCCACAATGAAACAATAATTCAGCTGATATTTCACAACCTCAAAATTGCATAACCAATGAGATTTTTCATTCTCAATGGCTCAATGGCAGAAACCCTTGCTGGCTTCTTCACCAAACAATCACATCAAAGCAAATATCAATTCCTGGATGCCTGGAAGCTTGCCTTGCCCCTTCCTTTATATTTTTTCAATCCCACTTCAAGAAGCTTCTAGAAAAATAATATTATTTTATTTTAGTGACTTTATGTAATAATATTTATTTAAGTCACTTTATTAAATTAATTAAATATAAGGTCACTTTATAATATTTATTTATTTAATAATCTTACAAATAATTAATTTAATTATTATCTCCCTTATTTTTTCCATCCAACTGAATCCAGGAAACCAACCATCGACCAGGTGACTACCTCAAGAAGACCCCCTAACCATGTACATTAGCCTATGAGGGTCAGGAATAGGCTAAACCATCCACAAACAACATCAGCTAAAAAGGGGCCATTACACTAGATAATGTTGCATTGCACTAATCTGCAACTACACATGCATCTCTGAATCTAGTGGCATCCATAAATTTTAGGTACTTCCTAGCAAGAGCTCTTTCCACAAATGCTCCAACTCCATCATGCTCCACTTTACCATCCCCAACTTCAAAGAAACCACATATGTGTTGTACATTATTTTCTCTATGGACCTTGCATAACCAATAAAGCATTCAGGAATTTTTTAACTTACTTGTATAGTTGTTTGACTATATAAAATGCTGTGTCATTGAAATTTGTCTTTTCTTTAAACTATCATAAAATACATTGAAACAATGTTTTACAAACTCCAATGGATGTGAGCAGTTATCACTAATATAAAAATGATACTCCCTCAAAATTTTCCTAACCACTTTTGTACTATGAACTATATATCTATATACAATATAAACAAAAATGACTACTTGTACTAAATTATAATACTTTGACTGAACCTCCTCTTGTAGTGCAAGAATATAGTTTTCTACAAAGTCAATAACTAAAAGTATAGTTCCCACTAGAAATGTATCTCCTCATATGTGAAATTGTTCATCAAGCTATCAAGCATATTGAGAGTGTTTGGCATATTTATAAACAATCTAGTTCTTGAATTTTGTGATGAATACATCCACACTACTCTATTCTATCACCAACTCACAATGTACTTTCCACAGTTTCCATCTTTTAATGGGTAATGAACACTCTTGAACCTCTTTACATCCACTAAATATAATCCAAACTCATGTGTACTATCTTCATGCATGCATTTTCTCAAAAATGAAAGGTTACCACATTTATTCCATTCTCTAGAAATGAAATCTTTAACTAAAACATTTTCCCATTAGGTTTTCACATAATAAACTTGAAAGGAAGTTAGGTGTGCGGAAAACGCTTCCTACACTAATCTAATGAGGAGAGGGCTATGCAAATCCAACTTTATCCTAACTATTACAGCAATGTTAAACCATTAACATGAGATATTGCAGCAAAACACAAGAACCAGAAAGAAGACAAAAGAGGGAGAGACAAGATATACGTGGGGAAAACCCTTGCAGATGAAAAATCCCACACTCCAAAACACAACTCAAATGTATTACAGTAAACAATAACAAATTACAATACAGTTTCAGAGCCAATGCTCTTTAGGAGTCTTTGAATGTCAAATCTAGAGATATTCCAGCAGCATAATAGTACTTGTACCAAAGTTGTCTATCTCCCATCCAAGCACCTGTTTATATAGAGTTTACAAGGCAAATATGGAACCTTCTAGAGATGGGCATCCATCTTAGACTCATGCCCCAAAACCCACGCCTAAGGACACTTGTCCAACATCCCATCCCGAAGTGGGCGCCTGGTCCCAAGATAGGTTACGACAGATGCTCTTACGCACCTTACAGCTGTCATAGAATCCGTCATACACTGACTAAAAATATCATATTCCTTTTACATGTCATAACCTCCCTTGACCCTGTCTTGGGGGCGCTACCCCCAAACCCCTGTTAATTATTCAAGGGGGAAACCGCGACTGCCAAAGTCACCAAAATTTACCCTGCTACATATAAACAAGGTGCTGACTATGCCAACTCAACATGGGATAAATAAATACAACATTATGAATTTGCAAAGGTTGAGACACCTTAATTCCCAACAATTCTGACACAATTTGGTTAGTATGCAAAGTACAATGTATAGATTGAAATACCTCAAAATAATATGGAATTGAATGTGAGTTTTTGCAACAAGTGATTCATTATTTGTTAATATTCAAATACCAAGGTTTACATTTCTAAAATGACCTTTGACTTATGTTAATTGTAAAAAATTCATCTTTAAATTTTTGATATAATTGTGTTTTTGTCATGTCTAATAAATGTCTTGGATGTGGCTCATAATTTTTTGATCCCACATCTAATATTAGAAGACACCCTTGTATTATCATGCCAAAAATAATAATTAAACACCTTGTTTCATTATTTAATATCATGTCTGACCTTGGGAGTCTATCTTTAAAATCCCAACACTTTGTAATTAGACCACCATCAATATTTACTCTTCTTTTTAATACTCTTCTCAAAGTTATAATTCATTCTTCAAACTCAACTTATTTCACTTAATAATATTTTTTCTTGCAATTATTTTACTAACTAGAGTAGTTGTTATTATCCATCATGTTATATTATATCTTTGGTGCGAGTGAGAAGACCAACCTATAGTTTGAATAGCATCGATAACATTACATATCATTGATTTAATTGAATCATCTTTTTAAAATATGAATATACATAATTTTTTTCATTACTTTTTGCATTTTTAACATTGTAATAAAATACATTACACATTGAAATGTTGTAGTATTTTTCTTAAATGTTGAATACAATTTATTTGCATGATTTTGAATTATATGCAAAATTTTCTTACCACAAAGATTTTTTAATACTTTTTTTAAAATTTCAATGAAAACATTTTGGATTATATTTCTTGTGTAAGGTGTTTGAATATGCACATGTTCATCCTTCTTTATATTCATGTTTAAATTATTGTCTACATGTTTATTTTTTATTAAGGTAAAAGTGAGTTTGGTTAGCATTAAGGTTAGGGTTATGGTTACAAATATAATTACGGTTCGAATTAGGGTTTGGAATAGGGTTAGGGTTAGAATTAGAGTTAGGGCAAGAATTAGGGTAGGGTTAAGGTTAGAATTAGGGTTAGAATTAAGGTTGGGGTTAGGGTTAGGGTTAAAATAATGTTGTTTAGATGTTGTAACTATGGTTGGAATAATCAAGTTAGGGTTAGGGTTAGGGATATAAGTAGGGTTATTGTAATCATAATTCTATATCTAATCTAATCCTAATTCTATATCTAACCCTAATTCTAACCATAACCGTAGGATTACACTTAGCATTGATTTATAAGCCTAATGCTATATCTAACCCTATTTATAAGCCTAATCCTAACTCGATCCCTAAACAAAACCCTAGTTCTAAATCTAATCTTCATTTGAACCCTAACTCCAACTCTAATTCTGACAAGTTGTGCTAACATTACACTTAGCATATATTTCTATAAAGATAAATATGGTAACCTTAACACTAATTTAAATTGTAACTATAACCCTAACCGTACATGGAACCCTAACCCTAACCACAATTTGGTACATGAATAAAACATTAAATGTAACGAGATTTATAAACATGACCATAACCCTAATTAGATTAAAACCATAACCCTAATATTATAATATAGGTTAGATATGTTATTATATTTATATCATATTATATAATTATTATAATATTATATGAATGGTGAGTTGGCAGCACGAGCAAGCATTTAGAGGGGAGATCTTTAGTTAGATGAATTCATCATGCGAAGGACTTGAGCTATTGTTTTGTCAGAGTGAAGGGACGATGGCATTATGGAGTGTAGTGTACATAGCACTTGCAGCTTTTCTCGGAGGCATATTTAAAGATCGTGACACATGCTTGGCAAGCATTCCCTCGATCATGTCTGAGAAAGCCAAGGTAGTTCTTCACTTTCCTGCAGATAGCATAAGGTGTGGCAGCATGGACACCCTGATTAGACTGGTTAGTGCAAAGCGACAGATGGCATTTTTAGGTAAGGTTACTGTCCTGTGTTTGAAGAGAGTGTTGCGACAGAATGATGAAGTGGTGTTAGGGGCTGCAAAAATGATACTGGGGAAGAGTTTCATAGATGAAGGGGAATGCTATATAGTGGACATAGACCTCAGATCTAGGTTTGTGGCATCTCTCTTGGATCTTAACATTGCCAAAACTTTGGTAAATTCAATCACTCGCAGAATGTTTATCCCAGAGGTGCTCGGTGGACTGGAGGAAACCCTAGCTGTTGCTTCTTTTGGTGTAGGGCTGTCGCGTCCAAAGGACATTCATCTTCTGCAAACCCTAGGTGGTATTGTCAAATATTATCCTTTTATTTTGGATCTCAAGGGCACAAAGTTGGTGTGGCACAGGCAAAATGCTCGTATTGGGGCCAACTTCTTGATGAAAATGTTCCAAATGATTGAGACTCAGGGGTTTGATTGGGTCGAGGAGTTCAACCAAAAGCTACACAACTATGAAATAGAAGTTGCATGAGGTCTTCAATGGTGGTCAGTTAAGTATTTAGTGGTGTGTTACATATCTGTTCTTGTGTTTGGGTTGATGCTCTATTCATAGGTCAGGGTTTTGTCTATAGTTTAGTCATGGTTTGGCTTTGGGGTCATGCGTGACTAGATAATATCTGCTTTGTTTTGGTCTGGCCTTGCATGGCCATTTTGGGTGGGTTAGTAGTAGCATTAGTAGGCAATAAAGTTTTTGAGCATCCATGCTAGCTTTCTGCAAGCTAATATGGTAGAACTGTAACTTTTTGAAATCCATAAATAAAATATATCACTATTATGGATCAAAAAAAATTATTATAATATTATAATATAGATATATTATATATTTTTTGATATAATATAATATATAATTATAATTATTATATAACATATTATAATAATATATCTAAACTATATTATAATATTATATATAATTAGTATATAAAATATTATAATAATATATCTTATAATTATATAATATAGTTAGAATTAGGCTTGCGACTGCGGATGCTACTAGCATATCTATATTTTTAAAAATATATCTAAATTAGGCCAAGAGATATCCTTCTCGAGGCACCTATTTTTTAATCACTAATCCTAATATTAGGTGCCTCGAGAAGGATATCTCTCGACATACTTCAGATATATTTTTAAAAATATAGATATTCTAGTTTAAATTTCAATGAAAACTTTTTGGATTATATTTCTTGTGTAAGGTGATTGAATATGCACATGTCCATCCTCCTTTATATTCATGTTTAAATTATTGTCTACATGTTTGTTTTTTATTAAGGTAAAAGTGAGTTTTTGAAAGGGCCAAGCCCTTTTACAAATTATCGGCCAACGACAAGCAAAACTAGTTCCATGAGGAGTGGAACAACGAAAAGGAGATACGACCAATAATTACAAACAAAAACTATAATAAAAGATAATAAAGGAATAGCATAGAGACAGACTAGGAAGCAGAAAATAACAAAAAACACTAGCACTAGCTAAGGTCAGATAAATTTTTGAGATCAAAGGCTGCCTACCACTTGTCTGCAAAGAAATTGACATGGTCTTTGAATGAGTTCTCCAATGTCTCTATCTCAAGGTCAATGATATCTGAATTTTGAGTTGAGGTTCTTGTCCTTGTTCTTTTTGCTAGCCCTACATTAATGGTAGGTTTTTTCCTCTTCTTCAACTTACTTTGAAGCACAAACAAGCTAGTAGCTAAATTTTTAATAGTGTTTATGCTAAAGTTGACCACCTTGGCAAGATTTTCATTAATTTCATCTTGCCTCTTTTGTAACATCAAAATTCTTTTATCCATATCCTCCTAGATTTGAAGCATAGTAGAGATTTTCTTAACCTCTTCCCATAGTCATTCATCAAATTAGACTTTGCCTTTGCCACTTTCTTCACCTTCCCTGCACAACTAGTTCTCAATGCACTAGATTTTGTTCCTAAGGTTCTCATATTGCAACATGAGCCACTTTCAAATATTCTGGTGCAAGTTGAAGTTCTCCTCCAGCATATCAACTTTGCTTTTTAGATTGTCAAATTATGGCGGCAAAGGGTGTGGACAAACTTGAAATTATCATGAGTATCTTGGGGCTTTTCTTGACCACTATGAGAAGGGCATTAAAAGATGATTTTCTTACCTTTATTGATTGGTTTCTAGGAGTTGACCACCTTCTCACCTTCCATAGTTGGGGTAGACTTAGGGGGATGATGATTATCATGGGTTGAGGAAATAGGGGGAACAAGGATTTGTTGGCAACATAATCAAGAGACACTGCTCTAATGGTTAAGGTAGAATTATTGTATGTTGTCATTGATTGCAACAAGGCATGGTAAAGGAATTTTGGTCCAGAAGACTAACTTAGCCAGAATGACTAAGTATGGACAGTATACAAAGCAAGGAGTGGGTGACAGTAATTGTGATGGTATGCCTCCACAGTTGAAGATCACATTATGCGGTTCTGGTATGTTATTCATAGCTATTTGGTGATGTTATGTTCCAGTGTTCAAGTCCTAACTTCCTTCGAAAGTCATACTATGATTTGTCTAAGTCCGGGTGAACAAAGATGAGTTAGAAACAATGCAGAGTATCTTAGTAAATTGGTCTGCATTCCTTCGTTGGTGAATATTTTAATTTGTGGTTTGAGGCAATATAGATACATGGCATAAGAATCTAAATCCATATTTGTAGAGCTTGAAGTTCATTGGATCACATTCTACAAGTTCTCAAGTATCGGCTTTCAGTTTGACAGTATTTCTCTGTGACAGAACAACAGTTCTAAGATCTGCATTTCTCTATGAAAGATTATTAAGCTCTGTGGTTCTGAAGGTATGATAAGAGGTCCATAATGAATGTTGGTTATGAATTTCAAAGTCTCACATGGTTCGCATTAAAAGTTATGGTATGACATTCAAGTTAGTTGAGTATGCACTTAAGGATAAAGCCGACACTCATGCTAGATCAATATGTGGTGAAGTTATATTGTTTGGATCATCAATCTAAGTAGTTGCATAATACGTCTTGCTCTATATGAAGATTCCTGAATGTTTGTTTGAGTCCACATTGTTGTTTGTGCATAAGATCAAGCTGACAGAGTATGAGGTTTTTGTGTACACGGTTCATCTCTAGCAAGCTGACCAAGTTTGAGTTAATTCATGTTGCGGATATATATATGATAGATTTCAATGTTGAAACCATGGGATTGTGCGAATAAAGTGTGAATTCGATGTGTAAGCGATCTAAGGCAATTTTGTCATAAGAACAAAGCAGTAAGGGCAGAAGAACAAATTGTATGTGAAGTAGAGCAAAAAAGTAGGGCAGACATATGAAGACTTTTGAATCTGTATACTGAGCTATTAATGGAACTGCATTTCAGCATTCTGTAGATGCATTTGTAGCAGTCCTCTCTTGGCAGTGAGCCAATCCTTCTTCTATCTTCTCTTCTCTTTTTGGCAGTGAGCCTATTGCAGTGAGCACTTCTTTAGACAGTGAGTCCTTGGGTAGTGAGCCTTCATGTAATTCAGTTTTGATATCATAATATATTGTGAGCTAACACTCATTGTAGTTTTTCCCTTTTTGGGTTTTCCACATAAAATCCTAGTGTCTATGTGTTATGACTTTGTGGCTGCTCTTCTTATGTTTACTTTGCTTTCATGTTATTAAATTTGGTAAATGGATTAATGAATATGTGAAAGAAAGGTTTTACAGAATACTAATTCACCCCCCCTTTCAGTATTCTTTGTGTTTAACAATTGGTATCAGAGCAAGGTTCCTTTGAAGAAGTTTAACAACTTGAGGAAGATCTGGAAAAGTATGCACATGGCAGCCAGAAGGTATCTTGCTTCAGGCAGTGTCGCAATTGATGACTGTACATATGTCAGTAATCAAGAATTAAAAACTACTCTTGAAGATCTTAATAAGTATGAAGTAGATATCTAGGATTTGAAGGGAAATGTCAAAGAGGCTGATGAATGCATCTTGAAGCTAAGAGAGCAAGTTAAGAGATCAAAGGATAGGAGTAGAGAGCTAAGTGAACAATTAATTGCAGCAAATGAAACCCTAAATGATTTATCAAGGTTGGTTGAAGAGTAAGAAAAGACTGAGGAACATTTGAATCAAGTCTTGAAGGACAAGTCTGAAGAATGTGAAAAATTGGCAAAAGATGTTGTGCTTCTGAAGTTTGACTTGGAGGTTGCAAATAGTTACAAAGAAAAATTCAAAATAAGCTCTGTAAAGTTTGATGAACTTCTTGAAAGTCAGAAAAATCCTGATGACAATAAAGGTTTGGGATTTGAAAGAGGAGAAAGTTCTAAATCAGGTCAAGCAGACACTGAAATAAAGAAAAACAAAGGCAACCGGTTCTGGAATTAGAGAGGTAGACCTAGAAGACCTCCAGTCAAACAACCAAATGCTCAAAGGTACGCATCTTTCAATGGCTATTGTTTTTAAATGCAATAAGTATGGTCATAAGACTACTTAGTGTAGGAGCAGAATGAATCAAAATATTTCATGTTTCTCTAGTCAATGTTTTAATTGCAAGAAAATTGGTCATAAAGCAAATGAATGTAGAAGCATGATAAGGAATGGTTTCAACAATGTAAGAAATACTCAATCTTTCAATGGAAAGTGCTTTGCTTGCAATAGATTTGGACATATGGCTAACCAATGCAGATCAAAAATAAATCAAACAAATGGAAGGAATCAAGGACAGAGGAATGTGGTATGCAACAATTGCAATAGACTTGGACATATTGCAAGATTCTGCAGAAGCAAGATTGAGAAAAGGAACTATCCTGCAGAGAATAGGAAAACAGAGCAAAAAGAAGATAAAGGTAAGAACAAAGTTGATTTGACAAAAATCAAGAAGGAAATGAACAAGGTTTGGATTAAGAAGGATGTTCATGAAGTCAAGGATGAATCTGCACCAGCCTCTGGTGCAGATACTTCCTCAGGGAAGTGAATTGGGTGCTCTGGCTCAGGGGGGCTCTTATTGAAAATCTTGATCCCCTAGCCAGATAGTTGGTGCTAAGATCCAGCACTAAGGTGTAAGTTAAAGAAGTATTGGATGAATCATTTGAAGAAGAAACTGACAAAAAGGGATCTAATGCGGCACATTGCGGAGCAATCTTGATCGACTGGACTTAACAGTGAAGTATTTGACAGCTTTTTTAGTACAACATTTATGACAATTAGGTTTTTGCATAATAAGGGTTAAAAAGGGTCACATTCTAAAGACTAATTACTTTGCATACAAGCTATCAAGTGTCCAAGGAGAACTGAAGAAAAATTCTAAGAGACTTCATCGATTTCCAATAATTCAAAGCAACTCAAGTGAAGAAAACCCTAATTTGGTAAAAGAGGTATTTATAGTTTAAAACCCTATCATGAACTTGTTTGAATTCTTGCTGAAATGGCGACACCACAAGTTATTGATATCAATGAAAGAGCATGACAAAAATTCAAGAAACACCCTTTCAAATGAACCGAAGTCAATCCAAATGGTGCATTTTCGGAAGTACACCATGGAGTGATGCATGCAGAGGATATTAGGGCTTACATCCATGTTGCCCTAGAAGAACATGGCGATATCCAATTTACATATTTATACCTAAAACATCTAAGTGGTGATAATTTTGATCTGAAGGAAGAATATAAGGCATTGGAAGAAAAGAAATTCATTCATTATATAGATTTCCCAAGTTTTGCTGAAGATGAATGGGTTTGGTATGTGTTAGGTAGGATCCACGATGAATTCATGTGGCTTGAGAAACCCTTCATGATCACTAAGGATTCTATAAGGGTTTTTACAGGACTGAACTCTACCGAAAAAGTGCATGTGTTAAAGGCTGTGAAGAATGACACCGTGATGAATGCTACCAGAGCTAAATTTGATAAAAGGGCATTGACAGTCAACAATATTGAAGATCATGCAGTAAGGTTTGCATCAATGGTGATCAGGTATAAGATTTACTTCACCAACTGGGAGAACTCTATCTCTGGTACTGCCATATACACAGCATATGAGATGGTGAAGAAAAATGTTGATTATGACCTCTATGAGTTGCTCCGGCAACAGTTAATGGAGAACCTAAAGAAGACAAAGGAATCAAAATATCCATTCAAGTTTGGTAAGCTAACCATTTGCCTATTTTTCTATTTCATGCAAGAGTTACCAGGAATGAAAAACTTGTTCTGGTCTAGCAACAAATCAGTTGCAGTGTAAATAAGAAATCATCTAAGCATTTTAGGAAGCTATGATGCACAGAGTACAGCCCTATGGGGCTATTTTAAGAATTTCCAAAAGGTTATGCAGTCTAGGGAAAGGATCCCTAAGTCAATTGTTGAGAAATACAAGAATGGCATATGTTTCATTGTAACAAAGATCAATGCATGATGGAGGTTGTTGAGCCTAGGACAGTCTGGGTCCTTCCAATGGGCTATGAAGTGGCAGAAAACATACTGGATGGTTATGCTAACCTTATGTTGAAGAAACACAGGGACACCAATGAGCCAAGATTTGGTACCTATGAGGAGTTATTTGTGAAAGTGCATGTTGAACTGAGAAAGCCAGAAACTTAGAAAAAGATGAAGAAATTGGTAGAGGAATATGCCCAGAGCATAAAACTTACAAAAGAAGAGATTGCTAAAACAAGAGCAAGGACTGAAGCAGCTAGGGCAATTGAAAAATTGAGGCAAGATGAGCTTGAAAAGGCTTTGGAAGTGCAAAAGGTAAAGTCAGATGTACTTGTAGCTCCAAAGAAAAGGACAAGAGGTTCCACATCTACTGAAACAACCTCAAAATTCCCCGGTCCTACCCCACCTGCAGAAGCACCCACCAAGAAAACCACTGACAAGGGTCATAAAAGGCAAAAGACCAAAGGATACAGAATGTATGTCAGTGTGGGTAGAGATGATGAAGAAACAAAATCAGATGAAGAGGTTAAAAAGATGAAAGAAAAATCAACTGAAGCCTCCAGTGCTAAGCAAGACAAGCCCTCTGGAATGGGCAAAGGAAGGAAGAAGGTGAAGAAAGCAGTACCTGAGAAAGAAGAGGCTACAATCAATCTTGAGGATGTCTTAAAGGCTATAACAGTTGATGGAAATCTAAAGCCTATAGCTCAAATGTATGATGAGTATAATGATACAGACAAAGGCATCATTGAGACTGTTGTAATAAAAAATATTTGGAGATATATAATAAATCTCTCATTGAGATAATCATTGATCTCCCTAACACCCTTGCTAGCATTATGTATGTCAGAAAGGAAGCAACTATGGCAAAGGACATTGAGCTTAGAGAATATGCACTAATAAAGCTATGTCATGAGATCTCTTCGAAAGAAAAATCAAAGGTCTCCAAAGTACTGGGTGTGAAGTTTAGAACAAACAAAATGACAAACACTCTCATGTCGGGTGACATTGAGAAGTTGGCTAAGGAAACTGAAGAAATCACTCTGAAAGTACTGAAGGAACTCCATCTCCCAACTATATATGATGATAAAGAAGAACAAAATGTTAGTGATGATAGTTTTTTATTAGAAATCAATCCTGATCAAGGTTCAAATCAAACAAAGACTCCTCCAGTAAGCCCAAGAAAAGGTGAAGAAATAAAAGAGCAAGAAGAGGATAAATTTGTTGATAATATTGAAACCCCTGAGGAGCAAAATGAAGATGATAATCAAGAGGATAAACGAGCTGAGAAGAGCCCTCCTCTAGAACAAATCATTGATGAACAAAAGGCTATGGACCTAGAACCTCCAGAGCAAAATCAAGAAGAAGAAGTGTCTGATGATATGGCAAGAGACACTGCTGCCACACAAGATCTGGTAAACACTATCAAAGAATTTTTGGAAAAGAAACAAGAAACACAAGTTTTGGATGTACATGAGTTTATGCAAGGTCTAATCAACTTGGACTCAATGTCTCCCTTCCAAAAGTTGAAATTGGTATCAATTGTATAGGCCAAAGCTAAAGAAGAAATCTTGAAATCCTATGTCCAAGACAGTGAGGTCATTGATAAGGCATCTAAGGTATTGGAAAAATTGATGCATGAACTATAGAAAGATACAACACTTGCACCATTTGAGCAACTCAAAAGGATCATAAACTCTGTAAGTACTCATTTTGAATCCTTTGAAATAGCGGCCGATACTAAGGTTAGATAAAAAATTAGTGATAAGAGACTAGTTGAGCTAAAGGGCAAGTTAGCTAAAGATGCAATTTTGTTAGATAATAGCATCAAAAATATAGAGACTGCCATTTAAGGATGCTAGTGATATATACAAATTTTGTCTATCTTGTCCTAAGTCAACAAAAGAGTTGAAGGAGAAAATAGATGAATTGGAGCTTAAATTAGTAAAGATCTCTGAAACCTTTGACTCAGCAACTGACTCCATCTCAAACAAAAGGTCAGAAATAGAAGGCATTCATGCACAAATAAATAGTCTATAGAGTAAGAAAAAGGCCATCAAGAGCAGAATGTGCCAAGTAAGAGAAACAATAGAATCCAAGCTTGATTCTATGATTGGTCTGCAAGCAGAGGTAGTAAGGATAAAGGTAATAACTGACGAGCCTACAACTATTGATAAGGCAGAAGAGTTGGTGTTTCAAGTAAATGGAAACATTCAAATTTTGAATAGTGCTAAGAGTAGGTGGGATGGTGAATTAGCACAATTGAAGATTATCTACAATGATATCCTTTCACCCACAACTAACTAAATTGTAAGATTGTATTTGTACATATGTGGCAGAGGATGACAATTTTGAAGCTTGGACACAATTTTGACACTTGTACATACACTTTGCCATTGATGTCAAAGGGGGACAAGAAGATCCAGTGAAAAATGATCAAACATCTTAAGGGAAGAAGAAAAATAGAGTGTACATAGTAAGGGGGAGAAGATAAACATTTTTCACTAAGTGTTGCCATCAATGCCAAAGGGGGAGATTGTTGGCAGCATAGTC
The DNA here is from genome assembly GCA_027924645.1 of Cunninghamia lanceolata. NCBI lineage: Eukaryota > Viridiplantae > Streptophyta > Pinopsida > Cupressales > Cupressaceae > Cunninghamia > Cunninghamia lanceolata. The sequence goes on along the minus strand of BSBN01001380.1, from coordinate 2,129,470 downwards.
AAGAGACATTGCTCTAATGGTTAAGGTAGAATTATTGTATGTTGTCATTGATGGCAACAAGGCATGGTAAAGGGATTTTGGTCCAGAAGACTAACTTAGCCAGAATGACTAAGTATGGACAGTATACAGAGCAAGGAGTGGGTGACAGTAATTGTGATGGTATGCCTCCGTAGTTGAAGATCACATTAAGTAGTTCGGGTATGTTATTCAAAGCTATTTGGTGATGTTATGTTCTAGTGTTCAAGTCCTGACTTCCTCTGGAAGTCATGCTATGATTTGTCTAAGTCCGGGTGAACAGAGATGAGTCAGAAATAGTGCAAAGTATCTGAGTAAATTGGTCTGCATTCCTCCGTTGGTGAATATTTTGATTTATGGTTTTGAGGCAATATAGATACATGGCATAAGCATCTAAATCCATATTTGTAGAGCTTGGAGTTCATTGGATCACATTCTACAAGTTCTCCAGTATCGGCTTTCAGTTTGACAGTATTTCTCTATGACAGAACAACAGTTCTGAGATCCGCATTTCTCTATGAAAGATTATTAAGCTCTACAGTTCTAAAGGTATGATAAGAGGCCCATAATGAATGTTGGTTATGAATTTTAGAGTCTCATATGGTTCACATTGAAAGTTATGGTATGACAGTCAAGTTAGTTGAGTATGCACTTAAGGATAAAGCTGACACTCATGCTAGATCAATATGTGGTGAAGTTACATCATTTGGATCATCAATCTAAGTGGCTACATAATAGGTCTTGATCTATATGAAGATTCCTGAATGTTTGTTTGAGTCTGCATTGGATTTTGTGCAGAAGATCAAGCGGACAGAGTATGAGGTTTTTGTGTACATGGTTCATCTCTAGCAAGCCGACCAAGTTTGAGTTAATTCATGTTGCAAATAGATTTTGGTGTTGAAAGCATGGGATTGTGTGAATAAAGTGCGAATTTGATGTGTAAGCGATCTAAGGCAATTTTGTGATAAGAAAGAAGCAGTAAGGGCAGAAGAACAGAGTGTATGTGAAGCAGAGCAGAAAAGCAGGCCAGACATAATTAAGACTTTTGAATATATATATTGAGCTATTAATGTAACTTCATTTCAGCATTCTGTAGATGCATTTGTAGCAGTCCTCTCTTGGTAGTGAGCCAATGCTTCTTATATCTTCTCTTCTCTTTTTGGCAGTGAGCCTATTGCAGTGAGCACTTCTTTGGACAGTGAGTCCTTGGGCAGTGAGCCTTCATGTAATTCAGTTTTGATATCATAATATTGTTATCACCCAGATTTGCACCCTTTGCTGCAGTCACGAGACCTTAGCAATCTGGGGTAACATGGGAATGATCTCGAAGTGTGGGACCTTGCGATTTGAGATCAGACCTCCAGAGAAGGCTGGTTCCTTTCTCTAAGCCTATTACTTAGAGCAGTGATACTAAACCTAGTGCTAAACGACTTGCAGGGGAAAGGGTTAGAAGGAAAACTGAAAGGGAAAAGGGGTGATACACCAAATTTAGTGAGCGATGGTGGTCAAGGCGTGGACACAACAATGACTCTTTTGCTGCCGAGGGGAGATTCGCACAGATTTAAGACTGGCTTGAGGCTTCGGTATGAAAGCTAAAACTGCAGAGGGGTCTCTTTACCCACAGAGTAGACTACAACCCCCAATTGAAACACAGAAATCCAAAGATAAAAGAGGCAAACATCAGCATCTATTAATCATGAAGGTCCAGAAAACTGTTACAATGTAGAAATATTTCATAGCAGGGGTATACCAACAGAGCTAATTATATTCATTAGTGGATAAAAGGAAGACAGCAGAGGCCAGATTCAGGCACAGTGAGTCACATTCCCATACCCTTGCAATTACACTAAGAGGTCTGACTACAAAAACAAATCGGTAGCATAACAGCCCCAAAAATCAACCATCTCCATTTGCAAAAGAGTTTACATGCCTTATATAGGCCAGACTCTTGCCAAAAGGGCAAGGAGTCGCTGAATCACAGAAATGAGGCCATAAATGCCAGAAGCAGGAAGGTATGGGCTAAGGCATGGTGAAGGGACATGGACCATGCTGTCGCTAGGAGAAAACACGAGAGACGGCAGCCATGACGCGAGACAGGACAGGGAATGGAGAAGCAACCTCCAAAACCGTCGTCCAGCACGCTAGAAATGGTCCTGAAGGACAAAGAGCCCATATGCCATGAATACACCTGCAGAAATTCACCAACCCGAGCCACTGTGGAGAAGAAAAGTCCCCAACGCTTCAAGACGACCACTGAAACATCTAATCGACCCAAACATGCAAAGCCAGATCTGAAAAATGTAAACTGGAAAGTCCCCCCCAAAAAAAACTTGCTCAAATGAAAGAGGAGGCAAAAACAAGCATTTTTGCCTCTTACGGCATGTCAAAATTTGCAGAAATGGGGAAGATACAGACGGTCAATGTTCTGGTCAACTACAAGTATATATCGCTTCTGCATCTGTGTATATATTGGCCTTTGAAAATGTCTCTGAGTCTACCTTACAGGTTTTGCCCCTGGTTCTAATTCTATGATATGCTAGGCAATGTGAGGGTCAAAACCTTTTAGGTCTGAATAATCCTAGGCAAACACATCTTCAAATTAATGGCACAGAGCAATAAAAGCCTTTCTATCTTCAGGAGAACAGATCTTACCAATTTTGAGAAGCTTACCCTTAAAGATTTCCAGCTCTTTGTAGTGCTCCTCCTTTATTTGCATGCCAGTTTTGGTCTTCTTCATTTGATCATTAGTGCCAAAAAGAGACTCCAGTGTTACTAGTCCCTTGGGTAGCTTGTTTTTCTTCAGCTGAATAATCTGATCATTGCCATACTACTGTCTGAGTTTATCCTGATTCATCATGGAAAACTCATCTTCCTCTAACAAGAAACGAAGGATCTATTCATCACTTTCAAAGACCTGCCAATGAACATTATTGTCAGGGATAGAGGGTCTGTCAACTATTTTTACATGGGGCTGCACCTTCTCCCTTTGAATATCACTAGGAATATCAAACTGTGCCCCAATTGCAGCCAACCTATCTACATGGTAATTCTGATTTCTAGGAATGGAGACCAGATTGAAAGCATCAAACTCCTCAATCATGTCCCACACCCTATGCTTATAGCATTTCAAAGTATCATTCTTTGTGGCATGCAATCCTCTCACCTGGTTTATAATGAGCTCACTGTCCCCAAACACCTGCAAACAACCAATCCTCCTCTTTCTTGCCCATTGCAATCCCTGGATTAGCCCCTCATATTCAGTAGTGTTATTGGTGCATGAAAAGGCAAAATGGAAAGCAGAATAATATCTCTCACCCTGTGGGGACACAAGCATTGCTCCACCACCAGACCCATTTCTGCTCCTAGAGCCATCAAAATACATTTTCCACCCTTCATTCTGCTACCCTGTCTGTTGTTCTGCATCCTTTACCATACTTGGAATTGTTGCCTTAGGCTCATGTAGTACGTAAACCCCCATACCAGTCTCTTGAATATATGCCTCAGGGTCAACTACAACATCTTCTAAGGCCCATTCCTTCAATAACACCTCTGGTATACTTTCATTTTGTAGCTCTTGGGCAGCCACAAGTTCAGGATCATCAGAAATAATGTAATTTGCATTAACAGCACTAGGTGTGTAGGGCTCTATATGATGGTTAGAAAGCAACTCAGACCTCAGGGTCACTTTAGTGCCATACCTGGTCCTAAAAAACATGTGTGACCAGTCCGAGCATAAGTATCCTCCTATCTTGGCTGTGAATTCTCTTGATAGGCACATAGCAAAATGAGGAGGCAGGTCTATGATTAAGACCTCTTGGAAGACAGAAACATTGGGACAGGCATGTAGAGTAAGACCTAAGTCTTTTATTACACCCATAGTATTAACAGCCATGCCATCTAATTGGAGTACGCCCTTCTCAAGAGGTTGGTATTTGAGCCCTAATTGGTCTGCAATTTGTTTAGGCATAACATAACTACTTGCACCACTATCTACCATGCAATTGTGCACAAGCTTATCTCCTATTATTAATGACACATAGAATGGAAGTGGTTTGACAGTCTTGCTTGGTTGTTTGCTGCTATCCTGGGGCGAATTGGTAAGGACAACTCTATTCGAGTCAACAATTGTATCTTTGGATACTTTCAAATCAGATAAGGTTGATTGCAATACGTCCTTTTGACCCGGGATTGCCAAGGAATCCCACATAGACATTGTCACATTTGCCTTTTTCATATTCTCAATAATATTGAAAGATGCAGAAACACTCACTTTCTGATGTGGCTTGGCGACAGCAATATCAGCCTGTAAATGAGGCTGCTCTTTGGTAGTTGCTTGAGTATTTCTTTGCAACACATGGGGAAATTGGGATGTAGGAGGATCATCAGGTCCTCTTCCTTTGCTTGCCCTCGTCTTCTCTATCTCATAACTTCTTTTGGCTCTCATGTTCGTGGCGACTGGAATGTCATTTCTATTCATGCCACAAAACTCATTTTCCTGCCAATTCATGAAGGCAGTATCATGCTGAGGCTGTTCTATCTGTTGCACAGTCCCCTCATTAGATGTGTTTGGCTGTGAAGCTGCAACACTTTGCACCGTCAGAGCTTGATTTATAGTTTCATTTGAACATGCTGCTTGACCGTGCGACTAATTGCTTGGAGAGCACCATTCATACTCGGATGCTAGGTTGTTCTAGACATGGACGATGTCACTAACGGCACTGGTGGATGTAGGATTGTAAGGCTGGAAAGATCTATGGTTCGTGTTCTGCCTAACCCCTTGATAATTATTCTGATAAGGTGGCCTGTTAGCTTGGTAGGGTTGGTTCTGTCCCTGATAAGACTGGTTTTGTCCTTGGTTATATGGCTGATAGGGCTGTCTATTCTAGAACTGCTACTTTTTCATATTAGTCAGCTCATTACCAAAAGATTGTAACAATCCCTTGATCTCTTGTAACTCAGAAGACTGATTTTGAGCAGCATTTTCTGATCTATTTGGATGCACATTAACTGCTGATAACGCAAGAGTTGTAGGTATAACAGCTATGGGAGGTACATACGTTGGGATTTGCGGCTGGATAGCAGGGAAAATTGGCAGAGGAGGTCTAGGAGCAATTTTACCAGCCTGAATGAGACTGTTTTTAGCCCTAATGGCTATGGTATAAGCCTGTGGTAAGGAAAAACCTCCCATGGATTGAATCATGACAGAGATGTCACTATTTAATGCTCTCAAAAAATATAGGAATGCATGGTCAGCTGTAGGCCTTACCGTTGGTGGGATTCTGTCCCACATCTTTTGGAAACAGTGGTTGAAGTCTGACATTACTTCGTGAGGGGCTCTTTTGATTGTAGACAGTTGCTCCACCAGCAATAGATGATCTAATTTGTCTTCGAAGGAACTGCACAATTCTTCTCCCAAGCGATCCCAGGAATCTATGGAATTCACCGATAGGCTTCTAAACCACTACAGAGCTTTCCCTTTCAGGGAAGCTGCCAACAGTCTAATTGCCACATCTTCTTCTGTCACATGATGGACAGCACACAGGTTTGCAATGTCCTTGATATGCTCAGCTAGGGTGGTCTGATCTTCACCATGAAAGAACGATAGACTCTTCAGGGCAGCAACCGGGATATCATCATGTTGCGTTAGATTCAATGGGCTGCCTTGATTGAAAGCGACAAAAGGCTGATTTCTGGCCGCAGGGATCATTGTGACTGAGGCCCTTGAGGTAGAGTGAGCTCCAACGGTAGGGGGAGTCGACTTGGCTCTCCTAGACTGGACATGAGTCTTCTTATGTTTCTCAGCTGCTACTCCTCTTCTCCTGGGTGGGGATAATTGTATATACTCGAAAGGTGAAGAGCTGCTTCTGATAGGTATTCTTCTCATAAGCAGAAATACACTGATTCTGCTAAACCAAAGTTGGAGTCGCTAGATGTGCAAGTTCCAACCTCTTACAGGTCCAGATATCACTGGCTGCACATCAAAACTAGTAATAAAATGTAGTACTCAAACTTGTTATTCTTAACCCTTGGTCCCACCGGGCGTGCCAGAAACTGTTATCACCCAGATTTGTACCCTTTGCTGCAGTCACGAGACCTTAGCAATCTGGGGTAACATGGGAATGATCTCAAAGTGTGGGACCTTGCAATTTGAGATCAGACCTCCAAAGAAGGCTGGTTCCTTTCTCTAAGCCTATTACTTAGAGCAGTGATACTAAACCTAGTGCTAAACAACTTGCAGGGGAAAGGGTTAGAAAGAAAACTGAAAGGGAAAAGGGGTGATACACCAGATTTAGTGAGCAATGGTGGTCAAGGCGTGGACACAACAATGACTCTTTTGCTACCGAGGGGAGATTCGCACAGATTTAAGACTGGCTTGAGGCTTCGGTATGAAAGCTACAACTGCAGAGGGGCCGCTTTACCCACAAAGCAGACTACAACCCCCAATTGAAACATAGAAATCCAAAGATAAAAGAGGCAAACATCAGCATCTATTAATCATGAAGGTCTAGAAAACTGTTACAATGCAGAAATATTTCATAGCAGGGGTATACCAACAGAGCTAATTACATTCATTGGTGGATAAAAGGAAGACAACAGAGGCTAGATTCAGGCATAGTGAGTCACATTCCCATACCCTTGCAATTACACTAAGAGGTCTGACTACAAAAATAAATCGGTAGCATAACAGCCCCAAAAATCAACCATCTCCATTTGCAAAAGAGTTTACATGCCTTATATAGGCCAGACTCCTGCCAGAAGGGCAAAGAGTCACTAAATCATAGAAACAAGGCCATAAATGCCAGAAGCAGGAAAGTATGGGCTGAGGCATGGTGAAGGGACGTGGACCATGCTGTCGCCAGGAGAAAACGCGGGAGACAGCAGCCATGACGTGAGACAAGACAAGGGATGGAGAAGCAACCTCCAAAGCCGTCGTCCAATGCGCCAAAAATAGTCCTGAAGGACAAAGAGCCCATACGCCATGAATGCACCTGCAGAAATTCACCAACCCGAGCCATTGTGGAGAAGAAAAGTCCCCAATGCTTCAAGACGGCTGCTGAAACATCTAATCAACCCAAACATGCAAAGCCAGATCCGAAAAATGTAAACTGGAAAGTCCCCCCCCCAAAAAAAAACTGCTCAAATGAAAGAGGAGGCAAAAACAAGCATTTTTACCTCTTACAGCATGTCAAAATTCGTAGAATTGGAGAAGATATAGACGGTCAAAGGTCTGGTCAACTGCCTATATATATCGCTTATGCATCTGTGTATATATGGCCTTTGAAAATGTCTCTGAGTCTGCCTCTGCATGTACAAAATGCTTTGCATGTATCTCTGCTTTTGGTGCCTAAAAGGTCTTTGTAATCGCTTTCAGGATATACATTTGAAATTGCCTTTTAAAGCATCTTTGTATGTGTAGGAGCCTTTGTATATGCATTTGCCATGGCCACGTGGCACCTCCTGATTTGCCGTCGAACTGAACTGGGACCTATCGCTGAAAAAATGCATCTGCTTGGTCGAAAATCCTCCTGCATATCGGCTTGTATATGCAAAGATACAAGAAAATATACAAACAACTAGCACATGCAAACGTGCATTTTGCCCTTTGTAATCGCGACTTGTATATGGATACAATCGCCCATATACAAGGAGGACCTGAAAATTTTAATAAAACAAGTTAAAAATGCGATCGGGTTTGGCTTGTATATGAATCTTTGTATATCGGCTTTGTATGTGAAAACATACAAAGCAAAATATACAAGCCACTGTAGCAAATGTATCTCTTCTTGTATCTCAGACGAAGGTCTCTTGTATCTCTGATATACAATCGGCCTTGCATGTGCATGGGCCCCACCTCTTGTGAATCCTTTGTATCATCTGCTTGTATATCGGCACATAAAACACTGATATACAAGCTACGGACCCGAAACTCTTTATGAAATCATTGAAAAATGCAATCGGGTCTGGGTTTGTATGTTAACTCTTGTATATTTGGTTGTATATACAAATATACAACCGCATATACAAACCACTATAGCATCCTTCGAATATACATGACACTGCTTTTGCCTTTGCACATCCCGACTCGCATGTGTACTTGTATATCGCTGACATACAAAACTCCTTGTACATTGTGGGTCCCACCATTTGTCTCTCCTTCTCTGTTTGTTGCAAACATACAAACACCCATACATACAAACCGGACCTGAAGCATGAATGAGCCAGACTTTATATTTATTTGAAATCTGGCTTGCATATCGCCAATGTATATTTGCTTGTATATGTGCGATATACAAGCCACAATTCACGTGATCCTTTCTATGTCAAAACATACAATCCCTCTTGTATATGCGCCAGCCCCACCTCTTGTATGCTGGCGATATACAAATGCCTTTGTATATTTCCTCCGTGGCATTGTAGCAAATGTACATTTGCACTTTGTATGTTAAATATGCAAACACAATATACAAACCCACAGACATGCAAACAGGGAATCTTTACAGAATATGCCCGCAATGTACATCCTTATTGTATATTTCCTCTTGTATATTGCGAACATACAAAGCAATATACAAGCCTTTGACATGCAAGCGCAGAATATTCTGAGGAATCTTCGATGCATATTTGCCTTGCACATTTAGCGAATGTATATTTGCTTGTATGTTGAAGATACAAAGCCAAACATACAAACCTCCCCTATACAAGCAGGGAATCTCTGAGGAATATGCAATGAATGTACATTATACCTTGTATGTTCACTTGCATCTTTCCTTGTATATCGCCGATGTACAAACCAGAAATATTCCCGGGTATCTGCAAAAGATTCCCTAAATGTACATGCCTTTCCTTGGCCCGATATACATTCAGAAAATGCATACAACTTACTTTTCTCAACATTTCCTAAGGCCGATAGGGATTTGCAACCCCGCCAAATGTACATTTGAAATGTATGTTGACCAAAACTTTGACCATCAATAACTTCTTTGTTTGGTCGAATTTCAGGGTGAAGTAAAAAGCAAACCTACCTATTTTTTCAAGCTCTTTTTGATGGTAAGGTTCTTTAGGCAAGGTTTCTTGGGAAAATTGGCACTTTGGCTTTTTAGGGACTCTTCAAAGGATTTTCAAGGAAAATACCAGGTCAACTATTTAGCTCTGAACGGAGGAAAATAGGATAACAAATATATTGTGAGCTAACACTCACTGTGGTTTTTTCCTTTTTGGGGTTTCCACATAAAATCCTGATGTCTATGTGTTATAACTTTGTGGCTGCTATTCTTATGTTTACTTTTCTTTCATGTTATTGAATTTGCTAAATGGATTAATGAATATGTGAAAGAAACATTTTACATAATACTGATTTACCCCCCCTCTCAGTATTCTTTGTGTTCAATAGGATTTTCACTAATCTAGGACCCCCTCTCAACTTGGGATCTTGAGACATGTTGGTATTGCTCTAAAGGTTATCTAGCACCACAACATTGGAAGGCATTGGGGGTGTAAAGTCTACATTGGGGGTTGGGGGATCAACAATCGTGAGGTTAATAGGCACAAAAATAGTGGGGATGGTAGGGGTTTGTCTCTATTTAGGAGGAACCCTAGAGGGGCTAATAATCTTAGGAAAGAGAGTGAATGTAGGGCTCTTAGCTAACTTGAATTTGTAGAGTCTTTAAATAAGACCCTAGTGCAAAGGTAGTTCAACTTTCCCAAGAATAATGTTAAAATAGACTATTGTAAAGGGTTGAGCAAAAAAAATAGGAAGCTCGTCTTGTGATTATGACACAAATGATTGAAGATTTATCTACCTGGAACAAATCCATTTTGATTTTTGTGAATGATCTTGTCAAGGAAGGGTTGGATTATTAACACCAATAGTTTAGACAATATTTTATACACCATATTGCGAAGGATGATAGGATGAAAATCCTTGAGATTATTAGCCCCAATCTTCTTAGGGATAAGCACTAGGAAAGTATTGTTTAGTTCCCTCAATATATTGCCATTAGAAAAGAACTCCTTAATTGCCTTGGTACCATCTTAGCCAACAATGTCCCAATATTTTTAGAAAAAGGAGGAAAACCATTAGGACTCAGAGCTTTGAAAGGGTCAAAAGAGAAGACAACAACCTTTACCTCTTCTTCTAAAACTCATTAACTGATCTCCTCATTATTAGTAGCTAAAACATTATTAGGAATAACAACCAATAGCTCCTCTTCTTTAATTGATTCAGTGCTAGGAATTAAGTTGAGTAAAGAATGGAAAAAGCTAATACCTTCCCTTTGAATTTCCTCTTCATTCACAATTCTAGATCCATCCTTTCTAACCAACTCTAAAATTTTATTACATCGTCTATGCTTGAGGACCTTGACTGATGAAAAAAATAGTATTTATGTCTCCCTCTTTCAACCATTGGATTCGAGATTTTTGCCCTCCTTTTCTATGATATTGTGTAGCAAGAAAATAACCTCTTTATTATCCCAACATAGCTTCTCTAAAGCACCAACGGAGTCCATTTCTTGTTGTATTGCATGCAATTTTTTTTGGCCTCCTCCTTTTGAGAAAAAAAGTTTTTGAAATAATTCTTGTTCCAATGTTTAATTTTCCCTTTAACATTTTTCAGCTTTCTGACTAGCCTATACATGGCAGTCCCTTCAACCTCAATTTCCCACCAATTTTTGATACAATCCTTGATTTATGGGTGAAGGGTCCACATGATTTCAAACCTGAAGAGGTAGAGATACCTTTCTTATTACCTGAATCCCAACAGAAGAGGAGAGCATTATGATCATAACCAATTCTAAGAAGGGTTGAAAGATAATAGTTGTCAAAGATAGACCAATTAGTAGAAATGAGGAATTTGTCCAGTTTGACTTGGATGAGGTTGTGGCCAACTCTTTTATTGGACTAGGTATAGGAAGTACCATGCAACTCAATATCCATTAAGCCTCCTACTGAAAGGAACTTGAGAAGATCCAACATACTATCAGAGTAATCAGTAACTCCCCCCATTTTTTTAGAAGGGTGGAGAGGAGAATTGAAATCCCCCATCACCATCCACTAGTAATCAACACAATCTTTTCTAAAATCACTTAACTCTTCCCATAACTACTTTTTGAGGGTTGTATAATTAGGGACATAAACATTGGACAAGATCTAAGATTCACCAATAAATTTATGTCATAAAAGAACATGCAGATAATTCTTATGCATAGAAATGAGAGTACCTTTAAGAAGAGATGGTTTCCACATGGTGATGATCCCCCTTTAAGTACCTTCAAAAATAAGAAACTTTGCATGTGCCGAACTTTCTTGTTGATTTCAATAAAGGAACTCTACGACATTTTAACCTCTTGTAGCAAAAGGATGTCCAGGTTAGTTTCTTTCAAGTAATTTTTGAGGACATTCTGCTTATGAGGGTTGTTTAACCCACTTATATTCCAAGAGAGGATCTTCATTTTCTAGGTTTCCTGGAGGATGATAGCTCTAGGGTTTTCTCTTCCATTTGCTACTTCTCAGGTAGATTCTTTTGACCTTGTTTCCCTAAGAGATGGTCTCCCAAATTTTGTTTCAACTCCAACATTTTTTTTTTCTACCTTCCTTTTGCTTTTGAGCACCTTTACCCTTATCAGTGTAGGGAAAAACGATAGCGAAAGAAGGGGAAGGGGCATATTTATCCAACGAGTCCTTAATCTCCTTTCCAACATTAATTTTTTGCAAACTCAGCCTGTCATAAGGTGCAACTGATACCATAGATGATGGTGTGTGAGGACAATCTTCAACGGTGACATTCAAGAATACTTCAACTCCCTTAGAAGGGGAGTAGGAGTAGTCTTTTCTAGAGAGATAATGGCCATCCTTGGTTCCTCCATATCTAGTTCTTGGGATGCTATCTCCCCTTATTCCAACTTTCCTTTAGCCGTGGTGGTTTGATTTGGAAGAACTTCAGAATCTTCCTTTGAAAATTCCTCTAAGACAACATTCTTTTCAATCCTCTTTACACTCAGCAATGATCTAGCTTCTCAACTTCCTTCTTTCTCACCAAGGCATGGCATAAGTCAGTTAGATGCCCAAATTTGGAGCATGTTTGGAAAAATAAGGATTCATTCTCATAACAAATGCATTGTGACCAACATGCTAGCTTCAATTCCAGAGAAATGGAAGTAGGAAGCACCTTGTTGATGGTTGTATTCACACAAAATCTAGCTAAAACCATTGTACTCCTATTTCTAGTAACACTATCCAATGCCAAGAACTACCCAAAAGAGTTGTCTATACATGTTTGTTGTCCTCTACATTCATGTTTAAATTACTATTTATAGGTTCATCGTTCTCTACATTCATGTTTTCATTGTTCTCTATGTTATCAATTTTCATTTTTTATCAATGTTTATGTCATTAAACCCTTCTTCATTATATTGAAAATAGTATTTATTTCAACACTAGTGTATCCAATTGACTTTAACAAACTAGAATTAATATTATTCATAATGAGTGCATTCAAAGACTTACCTTGATTCATTTTCACATTCTCTTCTTCCATGTTCTCCATGTTAACATTCACCTCTTGAATGTTCACCTATTCAACTTTTGGTGTTAAGTTTTTCATCTTCCTCTTCCTTTTCTCTTGTCTACATTTTTTATCACTCATAATTATCAAAATTAGATATAATATACAATAATAAACAAAAATCAACAATAAAATTGGCTAAAGTATCTCAAATAACTCTTAAACAAGATGGTGTGCATGCACTCCAAGATCTCGAGAATAAATCTACACCTTCATTGTTTGGTTATTTCAACTTCTTTGGTTAACACCCTCAACAATCAATTTCAAATATATACTTCAAAACAAAATATACTTTGTTCAATTTTAAATAGGTATACAAAGCCTTGATTCCTATAAAAAAATGGCACTCAAGATCCTTAAAACTATTCTTTGTAACTTATATTCCTTAAAAAATAAAAGCCACTATTTTTTTATAGGTAGAAATAATAAAATACATGCACATTGTCAAGTCTGTTGTAAAAATGGACCATGTAGATAGTAATGCATATTTTCTTGAAATTGATTTATGTTTCAAATGGTGATCCAACTTAAATGAATATCCAATTACAAATGGATATTTGGTCCTACTTCAATTTTGTGGGACCAAATATCTATTTTATTCAAATATCTAATTTGAGAGGATACCCGATATGTTCAAGTTCAAAATCCCCCAACCAAATTTGCTATGGTTTTAGGCTTGAAAATTCAAACCAAAGGCTTGTTGGACCTATAACTACAAGTTTATGATCGAAGTCATCAACAAACTTGACTTCGACAATATGGCTAATGATTTTGTATTGCATTTTTAATGAAATTAATAAGGATTGTAGACGAGAATGTCTATATTTCAAATATGTAAAATTTTCAAACTTTAAACATAATTTTTAAATTATTTATTAATTTTCAAACGCAAAGTCAAACAAACTTGAAAATATATATCTTCTTGTTCTTTTTAACTTTTTATTTTCAAATCTATTTTAAAAAATATATATGAGCCTAAGCTAAACATCATGCTTTACACATTTAAAAAAAAATGTTATGATTATTTTAAGGTCGTGTACTATATATGAGGGGTTTGAGTTTTCTACCTTAATCCTATTAAATAATTAATAAATAATATATTGTTAAAAAACATTTAGAAATATTCATACCAATTATCAACATTAATTGAATTTGTCCACAAAGTAATTTTAAGAAATACTTTCATTTGTTAGTCCTTAAATTGTACATACACACACATGTTTTGTATCAACTTTTATCATCTAACCATTAGAATAAATTACTTTCATTTGCTAGTTCTTAAGTTGTACATACACACATGTTTTTGTAAATATAAAGTTACAAAACTAAAAACAACTTTTATCTAGAATAAATTACATATTTGAAATCTAAAAACACAATTTTACATTTCATTACTCTAAACGCTTGTTAATTTACACTCACCCTCACCACTCATTTATAACACCTTTATATATTCCATTTACTTGTAATTGAAGCCTATATATTTATTTTTCTAAATTATAAATTCCATTAGAATGAATTAAATTAATTTTTTCCCAAAATCTATTTGACCACCTTTCTTGAAAGTAAGTTTGCCCTTGTGAAAGTTTGACAATTCTTTGTTATAGGAATTTGACCTTTATTGATGGACCATTTTATAGTACTATCCTTCTCAAAGTATATCAAGTTTGTCCCAATTTAAAATTAACTAGGGCAACATCCAATCAACATTATTTATTCTTACATAAACAAAGAATTTTAAATTTTTATAATACTTCAAAATAAGTTTTCTTATTATACATATTCCAAATTTTTTATTGATGTATATAATTAGAAAGCCTATATTTTTATTCTCTTCAATTGTAAATGAGTTCATTCTATGGTACAAATAACAACGAGTAATGAGTTCATTCTATAGTACAAATAGCCACGAATAATGATAGATCAAGGTCATACTATTAAGAGTTTGTTAAAGACATGTTTCATTTTAATACATAAAAATAATATTCTAAAGCCTTCATATTTTCCTTATTACTTATGTGGATAAGACTTATATTATACAATATATAACTTCGGTCATAAATGCATGGCTTCATAATAATTTTGTAAAAATTTTGTATATTCCCATTTGAATTGAGTTGATATTTGTTATGATTATTCATTCAATCAAAATGATCTCTCTTTTAAAACTATACATGAAAATTTCATCTCATACAACTCTTTTTAGAAAAAGAAAAGAAATCCATTAAATTGAAAAAAAAAATTACCCTATACTATGAATTAATAAGAACTAGTGTATTTCTAATAAATCTCTAGCCATCCTTCTTGCAAAGATTCTTTTCTAAAATACCCAAGTATTTCAGCTTAGCAATACAAATAGAACCTCTAACAATTTCTTTGTCCTTAATGAACTACATTTTATGAGGATTATTCACTTCAGTAATTTCCAAAGTACAAACAAGATGGATGTTTGATGCCTCAACCAGTTTCACCATGGCAACTTAGTATTGTCTAGTTACCATATTAGACTATTTTCCCAAGATTATCAATGTGAATATTTATAAAAGAGTAATTTATGTATTCAATGTCTAAATGTCAATTTGGGCATTGGATATATAAATGTGATGTTGGTCATTATAACGGAGTATGGCATAGTTTGGTAGCATGTCAACTTGAAGTGGTGGAGGTCATGAGTTCAAATCATGCTGCTCTGAAATGCATGGTAATCAAGATCATGTAGATCTAATAAGTTCCATCATTAAATATTAATATATTGTTATTTGTTCCAAAGGTAGCTTAAGTAAATTCTCATATATATATATATATAAGGAGGACTATGGCAACTCTTCTACGGCGGCAACTTTTATTGACCTGCTTAAGAACAGTTCCCTGCGGACTATTGTGACTCAGATAAAGGCCTTGGGGAAGAAATCTTCTGGGTCTTCACCCACTACCCTAGCAACAACGGGAAACTTGGCACCTTTAATTGATTTGATGGTGTCAGATCTATCGTCCATGGTCTTCAACGAGTGCAAAAATTCATCTAACCCTTTTCACCGATGCAGTGAATTTTGTAGAAAACAAAATTTGAAGGCCGACCCTACCTTAAACAAGGGATTTGAAGAGAACTGTGTGAAGAAGTAGGGAACATTGACCTCTGGCGTGAAAGAGGAGAATACTTCACTCAATCCTGAGCCGCCTCCTCAATTCTCTTCTTTGGAATCTTCCATTGCACTCACCCTTGGAGACTTTGCGGTCACACTAAATGTCGACCCTAAGGACTTCCATATTTTTGATGATTGTATCAATGAAATCTATGAGGATTTGGGAACCATATCCATTATCTTCAAAAATATGGGGAAACAACCAAATGTGGAAGATTTCTTGGCCTGGTGTAGGGAGATTTGGTGCAACTTGGAGGCTCCTTCGGTGGATCTTCTGGATCATGGCTTTTTTTTGGTAACCTTTCAGTCTTCAAAAGATAGCAAGTTTGTTTTGGATCATGGCCCATGGTTCTTTGGAAAATCAGGCTTGTTTATGACACTGTGGACTCCATTCTTTGATCATGTCAATGTGTGCATTACTTACGTCCCGATCTGGCTACATTTATACAATCTCCCGCTAGTTATGAGGAACTCTGGATTCATTCAAAAACTAGTTTACCAAATTGGAAATTTTGTCAAGATGGATGAGGGGACCTTACATAAAACAAGATGTACAAGAGTCTGTGTAATGATCGACATCTCCAAGCCTGTTACGCACAAGGTTAGATTGATTTCTTCTCATGGTTTGTGGATGCAATATATCAATTTTGAAGACCTCCCGAAGCATTGTTTCAAATGTAACCAATTTGGTCATAAAATAGTTGGCTACAATACTAAGTCCGCTTCTGGGTCTCATGTCATCAACCTCAAAAAGTGGGTTTAAAAAGAAGGCAACCCTGACAATGATTTTGTATGGCAGAATCATGGGATTTTCATGGTTCACTCCCATCATCCTTCCTTCCATGATGTGGTGGCTTGAGTTGCCCATGCGGATCCTCCCTATGGTGAGGCTCTTATGAAGGATTCGCATGACAAAATACAAATTTCTAACGACTCAAAAGACCTTCAACATCACAAGCATTCTCTAATGGTTGAGGATCAATTCCTTCATGCTTTCACAGATGAGGAAGAGGCCCTTGATAATATCCATGAAGATGTTTTGGCATCTACCAAATTTACTACCATCACCCAAACTGTGAGTACAATATCAAAACCTAGCATTGGATAATCTAGCAAGTGGAGGGGTAGGAAAATTGAGGTAGAAAAACTAAGATTAGAAGCTCGTGATTCTATGGGAGATGGTACATAGTGGACCATGGAAGCTCTCCTCACTAGGAGTAAATGAAAACAAAAAAATGAAAATACTATGTCAACAGGTCCTAGTTGAGATTTTTTCTTGCTTGAGTAGATTGGTAAGGGAAGGTTTCAACATATGGATCCCTTCTCTGTTTGTTTTCTCTGGTTTTTCTTCCTCTTTCCCTAGAGAATGTTTGCCCTCTTCGATTTCTATTATTCTGATTATGCTACTATACGTGGGTGTGGGCCCTCACCCCACAACTTGTTGATCTATATATATATATATATATATATATATATATATATATATATATATATATGGGCGGGTGCAAAAAGTTGGGGGGCCAAAAAGTAGCCAACTTTTAAAAAAAAAAATTAAAAAAATTGCGTTTCATTTCATTGTTTCACTACATTTTACAGTAAACCCGCGGCTTGGAGACAAAGGAGAGCACACTCACGTTATCGAAGGGCATATTGTCAACAATTTGTTACCGATTCATCGTCAAGATGCCGCCACGACATTGGGGAGGCCGAAGGAGTAAGTTCTATTTGTTTTCTTGTGTGAATTTGTTGCTAAATAGGTAGGTTCAAGTAGTTTTTTGATGTAAATTTCTTTAATTTACATAATGCACCTCCTCCCCCTGAAAATCTACAAAATCCTCCATCACCTGAATAACAAATACTTGCTGAAGAACAACCCCAACAACAAACACCTCCATTCATTCCTCAATATGCCCCTGGAACACAAGAAAATATAATGGGGCAAATTGAAAACAATAAAAAACAAATTGAGGACATAATTGGAAGGTTGAAAGAACCTACAACTTTAACCTTGCATAGATCCACGCTTGCTCAATCTCTTGAATCTATGTTATCAAATGTAGATTCAATTAACAAGCAAATCTCTAGTTGGTTAGAAAAGAGGAGAGAATTTAGAGAGTTCTATGCAGACAAGTTGTCCTATGAACAAGTTAAAAATGAACAAATTACAAAATTGGACTTGTGTTCTATTTTCATAGACCCACGAACAAATCAACCTCTATCCCTTACATGCAAGAGGTTCCCTATCCATTGGTGTACCAACCAAGAGATAAGAGACAATTTTGGGCAGAGGTGGTGGATGGTTTTTGACCATCCTACATGCAACAATAATGAGGTCTCGCAATATTTTTTGAGGAAACTCTACTGCGAGTTTGTCAAAAATAAAGTGCCAAACTATTTTGATATGTGGGAGTTCCAGTGTAGAGGTGGGGGGTCAGCACAGGATAGACCAGGGGCACGTGTTGACCCATAGCGGTGAGCGAGACAAGCACTCGCCAGACCAACCCATGAGCACGTGTCTATCCCTTATGTTGTGAAGGAGAGTGTTAAGGTCGAGACACTTCAGTCCATTAGTGCCTTGACCCAGAGCATCATAAAGCATGTCAGTCCTGTAGCACAGCGTGGGCTAGGGGAGAGTTCGAGGAGTAGGGTTCCACCCCATACTTGTTAGGCTTGCGGATCAGCCTGTGGTTATGACCGCATGGATAGTCGGGATGCAGGTGTGCATGCTACATCTGCAGCTGAGTAGATGGTGATGACAGATGCCCTCCTAAGTGAGAGTTTCAGCCTTGATACTCAAGTAAATCTTAGCAAGTTCATTGAATTTAATTTATTAAATTTCATTTTTGAAATGCAAGATTAACTAATTTAGTTTGATGATTTTAATGAAATTTCAGGGTCATAAAGTTGATGCAGTTTTCAGCAATTCTCCACCTGCATATTACACTACAACATCTACTGCCGAGGTATGTAACTAGTAAACAATTATAAATATTACATGTGAATAGAATTGTTATATGAATGGTATTCTAATATCTAATTTTGGATGTTGAATAGGTTCATCTTGGAGATTTCACGACAACACCTGCCAGTGGTGGTGGAGTTCAAAACTTCACTTAGGTAATAAAATAAACATTTTAACTAATGAATTGTACTTATTAGATTTTTGTATTTTATATTCATATCATTGATTACATTGCATTGCACATCTTTCAAACTCAAAGCATTACTAGACATTGCATAACTAATAACTAGATGTTAATAGATGACAAAATTTTAATTACAATATAGTTATTTGAAAAAATGCCTCAAAGAAATGTGGTCTCATGGAATGCCATGACAAGCAGATGGAAATCATGCCATGGATGCCTCTAAACTTATGAGTCCTATTGTTGATTTATTTGTGATAGTCTTCTAGGGCAGTCTACATGGTATTTTGCATACTAATTCGGCTATCAAGACTGTTCTTGTGATGAGAGGACCATGAGTTAGGTGTATGAACAATCTCTAAACAATAAATGATAATAATCTAGCAAAACATGAAGTCAAACAAATGTATAACCATTTTTATGATAGTCCTAACTATTACAGTCTTATGCAACATTTGCATGGCAACACATTTAAAGTTTGCACAAGGATAGCTTCTTCAACTCAATGATAGGGCATTGGACCATTTTCTATGCTATGACTGCTATAACTAATTAGTAACATGACTGTCACAAGGTGGTTGGGTAACTCTTTTGTAGAATAGTCCTTTTGTAAAATGAATGATGTGTGTTCTTGTTGAGTGGCAAATCCTCTTCCATTGTCATAGAAAGAAACATGCATGTTAGGTCTTATTGGGAAAATTCTCAAGCATTGGATCAATAATCAATCCCATGAAGATACTAAAACCCCCATGATGACAATCCCCTAGATCTATAGCATATGATTTTCAATTTGAAAACATGACTGTGCTATTTATAAGTCATAAATAACTGATCAACATTGAGAAATGACAATTTCAAAGGCTTATAACCACGTTTGCACTGATGACCACACTTTGTAACTTTAATAACATCAAGAGAGTCCTTCAAAACTTGCCTAGCAACCGAAAATATGACCCTAGCATAATATGGACAGTCACTAATGATTGTACTATTGGGCATAACAGTCATATGGTAACCGATTTTCCATATGGAAGACTTGAAGGAAAATCTTCTTAGTAGTTGTATAGTCCATCATGTATGTGGCATGTTTGCATTTTTGGATGATAGATTGGTACTTCCTTACACTAACAAGATTGTTAGGACAACCTAAAAACTTCAACCAAATGCTCTAATCCATATTCCATATAGACAATACTCAAATTTACACCACCTTGATAGTCACACATGCATATGACAACATTTTCAAAATGGATAATAATCTCAAATAATACCCTAGGGTTTCAACATGGAATCTTCAATATTTGAATAACAAAATAATAAACCCTAGGATCCTATCATGATGACAACATCCATAACCCACTTGATTGTCATGGCATCCCTCACAACTGTTACTAATGTAATTTCTCATGAACATGACATTCCTTGATTGTTACAACAGTAAGCACCCTTGAAGCCTTCATGCAACTTCTGAAATTGTGTTAAAATGACTAGATTATGATTGTACAAGAATGCATAACCAAGTTGGCGAAGGAGATTTGTTGTCGTTTATGAGCTATGATTGTCATAATCATTGGAGGCATTTTCATAAAGGGAGTTGTGTAGGATGAAATGTTGTTTGGGACAAACTTAGGACTGTTATAGGCACTAAATGTTTGGATAGAGTCAAAACAGAGACATTCTGAGCTGCAAAGAGGTGTTACTGGAATCTTGAATCATAAGCCTAATATATTCTAACAATGTTGTTTTATTTCCAGATGATGCAGGCTGCGGAGAGACCTCCTGAAGTTCATAGGGTAATGGAGCATGGTGTGTCCTCTGTGATTCATAGCTCTATGCCTTTGACGAGGGTATGAGGCAGATTAGTAAATTTCAAATTATATTCATTGTTATAGTTGTTTATTTTTGAAAAATCAAATGATTCTTGATTTGAAGTTTAATTTCTATCTGGACGGTTTCTATAGGACAGACATCACCACAGCTTAATCTTGGTACTGAGGCAAATGAGGAGACAGATTTTCAGATAGCAATAAGTGATTATTTCGTTAAATGTTTCATTTTTTATAATGTAATTTCTATATATTAATGTCTATACTTTTTATTGTAACAACTACAGATCCATGAACAACTAAATTATAGGAGGAGCCCTTGGGTTTGTAGTAGACCACCCTCATACGCGTCTCCATCCCCTTGAAGATCAAAGACTGCCTGTGATCTATTCTCTTCACCAGACAGAGGGGAATGACTTTTTATTGTGTTCCTTTGTTGTATGCCTATATGGCATTTGTGGACATATATTTTGTATTGCATATAGTTGACATTGTATGCCTATATGGCATTCTTGTAAGCCTATATGGCTATTTTGTATATATGTTATACTTATATTGACAGTTATTGACGTATGCCTATATGGATATTTGGTTAATACAAATCATTTTTGTTGATCATTATGTAATATGGATAGGTGCAGTGTAGATCATTTTTGTATCCCTCTAGGTTTCAAAGTTTAATTGTCAAAGAATCCATCCCAATTGATGATAAGAGAATTTGAGTTCTGGGTTGAAAGTTTTAGTCTCTCAAAACTATACATGCTCGAGAAAATAGAGAAAGGAAGACTAGTGGAAAGCAACTTTATTTGTTCACATCATTATCTACATGCTATTGCACAAGCTTGCATGTTAGCCTTAGTCACTCACATAGCAATGTACAACCTCGTGCATAAGTCCTTGCATCATGTGCCACCTAAACAATGCCACTTGATCCAACACAAAGTTCATGGTTCCTTGAACCATGCATAATTCACATAGTGATAGGAATCATTTTGTGCAACTCAAAAGACACCCTATAAATCTTACACAACCCTTTGGATCATGTGCCATTTGCACAACACTAAGGATCATGTCTCATAGTTTCACAAACAACTCTATCTAATTTTGCAAGTAACCAAGGGGATATTGCAATAATATTTATATGATAATTTTAGCATGGGACACCCCCATACCTTGTGAGTCTAAATGGTCTCTACACTCATTTTAGATTGGCCTTTATGGCCATTAAACTCATAAAGGACTTGTGTTAGAGCTTGTAAAATGATTTTATTTTGAGTGTATATGCTTAAGTTTTAATATTGTTGTAGTGGACTATATGGGGACTGAAATAGATGTATAAAAACACCTTCTATGGTTTTCCCTAGCAATCCCATTTTACATAAATGAAACCATATTTTTTGGCTATTTCAATGCAACTTTTTATAGTAGTTTTGTAATTATTGCATTCTATGTTGTCGAACTCTTGTGAAACATCTTTGTGCTTATTATTTTATTTCAGTGACCAAAAGGCATGATAATACCATGATTTGGTCTTGCTAGCCCAATTTGGGTGCATCATATAACCAAAATAATACTCTACAAATATCTCACGTTGGTATATTGAAAAGAGGTTGATTGTTGTAACATAGATATTTATAATTCCCTATGTTCCAAAAGGATGTTCTTATGGTTGCTCCTTGGTATGCTGATCCATATTCTTTATGAGTTGCTCAATTGAAAAGAGTTCTTAATTCCTTGTTATTATACCATATTGGGATGCAAAGAGTATGTTTGTTGTCTTGAATAAGATAGTCAAAATCATATGCTTATGAGCACATGATGACCATTGTGGTTATTAAATGTAATTCCTCTTGCATATAAGGCGAGGTTATGAGAGTACATTGAGTCTTACCTAATTTGAGTATGCAACATAACATTGAGGCTATAGGCTTCCATAAGTCATCAGCAATCCCTTTGAGAATGTGGTTAATATTATAAATGTATACTTTGCATCTCAACATGTTAATATGTATCATGTCATCACATTTACCAATTTGACTCTAATTCCATAAAGCAATTCCCCACCCAACAATGTGTTAAGCTTGAAAGCCTTGTTACAACATTGTATTGATCTCGCAAAAGGTTGCATACCACTACCCTAACTCTTTGCAAGATTGCTATGAAATATGATAAGCAAGATAGGTGTAGTGTAGATCATTACATAATGATAGAGCCATGAAGTGTAGAGGGTTTCAAATATCATAGAAGTCTAAGTTCAAGCCTAATAACAAAGTGACCTAAGGTGGAAGAAGATGAGGGTTGAACAGCATGGATATGACAACATGAAGATGATATTAAGGTTTAGGAGAGTAGCCTAACAGAGGCCTATTTCAAACCTAATAGGGGTCTAAGATTGCAATGATGGAACAATGCATTGAAGGACTAAAATAAACCCTGCAGAGATAGTACTAGAGAACAAAGTCAAGGTGAACTAAAATAAAAGAATAAGCAGTTCACATATGACTGTGTTGACTTCTAGTACAAGTATGTTAACATCCACAAGATGCATGTTTACATGTGAAGACTATAGAAGTTATAGCAAAGACAATGTGTGAGGATATCGTCGATATAATGTAGCTTGAACTGTTTTGGCATGTTTGGGTGTAAAACTGGACCATGCCTAGCCTAAACGTACCCATACGGACGCGTTAGAACTGTCAGTTTGGTCGCATCAGGAACAAGATGAAAGTTACACCCCTTTGCAACTTTACACTACCTCCTTCTGATGATTTTTGGCAGCAAAATTCCTTTCACCACGGGCAAATGCCTCAGAAATATAAAAACTGAGAGAGGTTATTGTAGAGGAACCCTACATGATCCCGTAGCCTTAGACGGAATGTTTCTAAGTGTCATGGTTTCCGAGTAATAGCTCGTCAAAGATTTCTGCCTTTTTGCACTTTGGACTCTTCAGGGATATCGCCGGTACAATGTAGCTCGAACTATTTCGGCATGTTTGGGTACAAAATAGGACCATGCCTAGCCTAAACGTACCCATTCAGAGGCGTTAGAATTGTCTGTTTGGTCACATCATGAGTAGGACAAAAGTTACACCCCTTTACAACTTTACACTACCTCCTTTTGATGATTTTTGGGGTAGCAGAAAACCTTTCACCATGGGTAAACGCCTCAGAGATATCAAAAATTGAGAGAGGTTATTGTAGAGGGGCTTTGCATGACCGCGTTGTCTCAGACAAAATATTTCTAAGTGTCATGGTTTCCAAGTAACATCTCGTCAAAGATTACTTCCTTTTTGCACTTTGGACTCTTCAGGGATATCACCCATACAATGTAGCTCGAACTGTTTCTGCATGTTTGGATACAAAATAGGACCATGCCTAGCCTAAATGTACCCATCTGGACATGTTGGAATTGTTGGTTTGGTCGCATCAGGAGAAGGACGAAAGTTACACCCCTTTGCAACTTTACACTACCTCCTTCTGATTATTTTTGGGGTAGCAGAAAACCTTTCACCACAGGAAAACGCCTCAGAGATATAAAAAATTGAGAGAAGTTATTGTAGAGGGACCCTACGTGATCATGTAGCCTTAGACGAAATGTTTCTAAGTGACACAGTTTCTAAGTAACAACTCGTCAAAGATTGTTGCCTTTTTGCACTTTGGTCTCTTAAGGGATATCGCTGGTACAATGTAGCTTGGACTGTTTCGACATGTTTGGGTGTGAAACATGACCATGCCTTGCCTAAATGTACCCATCCGGACGCGTTGGAACTGTTAGTTTGGCCGCACGAGGAGCAGAACGAAAGTTACACCCATTTGCAACTTTACATTGCATGCAACTGACCATTTTTGGGGTAGCAGAAAAACTTTCACCACGGGAAAATGCCTCAGAGATATCAAAAACTAAGAGAGGTTATTGTAGAGGGGTTCTACATGATCAAGTTGCTTTAGACAGAATGTTTCTAAGTAACAGCTCGTCAAAGATTGCTGTCTTTTTACACTTTGGACTCTTTAGGGATATCATCGGTACAATGTAGCTCGAACTGTTTCGGCATGTTTGGGTGCAAAATAGGACCATGCCTAGCCTAAATGTACCCATCTGGATGCGTTGGAACTATCAATTTGGTTGCATCAGGAACAGGACGAAAGTTACAGCCCTTTGCAACTTTACACTACCTCCTTTTGACAATTTTTGGGGTAGCAAAAAACCTTTCACCACGGGCAAACGCCTCAGAGATATAAAAAACTGAGAGAGGTTATTGTAGAGGGACCCTATGTGATCATGTAGCCTCAGAAAAAATATTTCTAAGTGATACATTTTCTGAGTAACAGCTCCTCAAAGATTGTTACCTTTTTACACTTTGGACTCTTCAGGGATATCGTCGGTACAATGTAGCTCAAACTGTTTCGGCATGTTTGGGTGCAAAACAGGGCCATGCCTAGCCTAAACGTACCCATCTGGACGCGTTGAAACTATCAGTTTGATTGCATTAGGAGCAGGATAAAAGTTACACCTCTTTGCAACTTTACACTACCCCCTTCTGACAATTTTTGGGGCAACAGAAAACTTTTCACCATAGAAAAATGCCTCAGATATATCAAAAACTAAGAGAGGTTATTGTAGAGGGATTCTACATGATCGCGTTGCCTTGGATAGAATGTTTATAAGTGTCATGGTTTCATATTAACATCTTGTCAAAGATTGCTTCCTTTTTTTAATTTGGACTCTTCAGGGATATCACCAGTGCAATATTGCCGATATGGGTGTAAGGTATTAACTTAGATTTTAGAGAAAAGTAAAGACTAGGGTATTTAGGAGGTTGGGGACTAGATAACCATAAACATAATACAACCTAAGTGCTGAAAACCACATGAAGAACATAGAAGGTTATCTAAGACAGATTAAACAGAGAGTATAACACAAACAAAACTTACCAAACTAGGTATTTAAAGACAATACACTTAAGGTTTAAAACATAACTAATAACTTTAACTTTAAAACCCTAACTAGTTTTGAATGTTTAAACCTCTGTAGCTGTGATATGAACATTGTCACTGTGACATCCTTTAGACTTCCAAAACTTCCAACAACAACCACAACTCATCAATCAACATCAACATGACCTTAACACCATATTTTGTGATGGGCTAGATGGCATACCTTCGATCGAAGATGGAATAGATGGCATACCTTGAGTTTGAGGTGGGAATGATGGCGTACCTCCTTCCTCACATGTGAGTGATGATGTACTCTCAACTTGAGATGCGGTAGATGGTGTCCCTACATGTTGACTTGCAGTAGAGGATGTGTCTCCAACTATGATATTCAAATCTCTCATAGCATGAAGTTTTTGCATTAGTTCCCTTTATGTCGCCAATACCATATCTCTTTTTGATGGTTGTGGTTCCTCTTCAATTGGCATGTCTTCATTTATCATGTCCAATTTCCTCTTCTCACGAAGTTCCCTCATAGTCGTTGCTTTCTTTGCATTCTTAGCTTCTATCTCTTCCTGTGTTGGTTTAATTCTTGATCATTTCCTCGGCATGACGGAGAATTTATCTATAGCATGATAAAGAGACAAATATTAGTTCCTAAGAAATGAATCCATACAAATAACTGAAATATATGTCATTCAACCCTTCATACAAAATGTACATAGAATCATCATGTAGAAGAGTAAATGTCACTCATCCAAAATAGGGACAAAGCATACAAAGCATTATTGGGATCGTGGGAGACATCACACTAGGGCATGAGGTAAGGACTGATTTTCCGATGTGTGATAGCAGTCCCTTATCTTCACATTATCATGTTATGACAACCAAGAGGATCAACCTTAAGGCTTATGATTTTCATGGAGACACTCATGTTGAACTTTGCATTTTGCTCTGACTGAACTATCTTGAGACCCTATATCAATTCCATGGCAATGTGACTGATTTGTAGTATTTAACTTGGCACATTGTCATAGATATGGGAAATGGAAAAATTTGGTATACAAGGTTTGTATGAACTATCAACATGAAGAATTGAGGCTTTAGGGTTTAGGGTTAAGGGTTAAGGGTTGAGGCTTTAGGGTTTAGGGTTAAGTGAGAGACCTAGATGGCTAAGGACAGATGGAGAGGTAGACAAGGAGTGATTGAGAGACGTAGAGAGGGGAGAGGTAGAGAGGTGAGGGGGAGAGATAGGTGAGAGATAGAAGAAATACATGGAGAAATGAATAATATAGATTTTTCTATAGCAATCCAAAACGTGCTCGCATTATAGATGGCTAAGGACGGATGGAGAGGTAGACAAGGAGTGACTGAGAGACATAGAGAGGGGAGAGGTAGAGAGGTGAGGGGGAGAGATACGCGAGAGATAGAGAGGTGAGAGATAGAAGAAATACATGGAGAAATGAATAATATAGATTTTTCTATAGCAGGCCAAAACACGCTTACATTATAATGCGAGCGCATTTTGGATTGCTATACAAATGGTAAAAAAGCCTGGACCCCTGTGATCTAGGCCCACATACTCTATTTTCTTCTATTTATGTGCGTGTTCCGACAAAAAAAAGTGTTTTCATATTGTTGGGAAGTTCACATGCACATTTTTCACATTCTACCACCTTTGCATGAACTTTCCACCACCTTTTTCTGCTTTGCCAACTTAAGGAGGAGGAAATAACATAGTTTTCACATTGAATTTGATATATATCAATTCAAGTTTCAATTTTTGTAGTGTTGCAATGTTAATTGTGCTTGAATTGTAGGAATTTAACATTATAGATTGGTTAACAGTATTGTTGTTACTAATTCTATTTGAGTGTTATTCAATTTAACGTTGAAAATGAAGCAAGTGGTGAAAAACTCAAATTGTTGAGGAGTTTGATGCAAGAAGAAAAAAACACTACATAATTGGGTACTCTCTCCATTCGAATCTTTATTTTTTAGGTATGTCAAGTCTTTGCATGCATGTTCTTTACATTTTCCTTAATTTTATTTGAATTACTTTATCATGCTTTATCATACATGTTTATATCACTTGTATGGTTTACATATTTTGTGTTTATATCAGTCTCACTTTTTTGATTTTATAGTTCATCTGCCTTGTCTATGTTTCCATATTTTGCATACATGTCTTACATTTTGCATTTATAGTTCACATGCACATTTTTCACATTCTACCACCTTTGCATGAACTTTCCACCACCTTTTTCTGCTTTGCCAACATAAGGAGGAGGAAATAACATAGTTTTCACATCAAATTTGATATATATCAATTCAAGTTTCAATTTTTGTAGTGTTGCAATGTTAATTGTGATTGATATATACCTATTCTCTTAAGGTCCTAAACCCTAATCCCTTATCCCTAAACTCTAAACCCTATTGCTAAACCCTCAACCCTCAACCTTAAATCTTAATCCCTCAACCCTAAACCTTAATCCCTTATCCCTAAACCCTAAACCCTAATCCCTCAACCCTAAACCCTAAACGCTATCCCTATACCTAAACCCTTAACCCTCGACACTATACCTTAAACCCTAATCCCTTATCCTAAACCCTCAACCCTAAACCCTAAACCCTCAACCCTAAACCCTATCCCTAATCCATCTACCCTCAACACTCTACCTTAACCCTAATCCCTCGACCCTCAACCCTAAACCCTATTCTATCAAGGTCCTAAACCCTAATCCCTTATCCCTAAACTCTAAACCCTATCCCTAAACCCTCAACCCTCAACCTTAAACCTTAATTCCTCAAGCCTCAACCCTAATCCCTTATCCCTAAACCATAATCCCTCAACCCTAAACCCTAAACGCTATCCCTATTCCTAAACCCTCAACCCTCGACACTATACCTTAAACCCTAATCCCTTATCCTAAAACCCTCAACCTTAAACCCTAATCCCTCAACCCTAAACCCTATCCCTAATCCCTCTACCCTCAACACTCTACCTTAACCCTAATCCCTCGACCCTCAACCCTAATCCATCAACCCTAAACGCTATCCCTAAAGCCTCAACCATAAACCCTAATCCCTCAAGGTCCTAAACCCTAATCCCTTATCCCCAAACTCTAAACCCTATCCCTAAACCCTCAACCCTCAGCCTTAAACCTTAATCCCTCAACCTTAAACCTTAATCCCTCAATCCTAAACCCTAAATGCTATCCCTATTCCTAAACCCTCAACCCTCGACACTATACCTTAAACCCTAATCCCTTATCCCTCAACCCTAAACCCTAATCCCTCTACCCTCAACACTCTACCTTAACCCTAATCCCTTGACCCTCAACCTTAATCCCTCAACCCTAAACAATATCCCTAAAGCCTCAACCCTAAACCCTAATCCCTTATCCCTAAACTCTAAACCCTATCCCTAAACCCTCAACCCTCAACCTTCAACCTTAATCCGTCAACCCTAAACCCTAATCCCTCAACCTTAAACCCTCAACCCTTATCCACCCCTCTCCTCCCCTATTTGCCTCACCCCCATCTCTACCCTCTACCCTCGACACTATACCTTAAACCCTAATCCCTTAACCCTCATCCCTAAAGCCTCAACCCTCAACCCTTAAACCTTCAACCCTAAACCCTATCCCTAAAACCTCTACCCTCGACACTATGCCTTAAACCCTAATCCCTCAACCCTTAATCCTTCAAACCTTAAACCCTAAACTCTTAACCCCTATACCCTATACACTTAACCTTGGACACTCAACCTTGAACATTATCCCCGAACCTTCAAATGTCTACCCTATACCCTATACCCTCAACCCTATACTTATGCCCTAAACCCTCAACCCTCATCCATATGCCTTATACCCTCAACCTTAAACCCTAAACCCTATATCTTAGACACTCAACTTTGAACATTATCCCTCAATTGTAAACTCTCAACCCTCTACCCTATACCCTCCACCATACACTTAAGCCCTAATCCCTCAATCCTCAACCCTATACCTTAAACTCTGAAACCTAGAAACACAAACCCTCATCCCCATACCCTATAACCTCACCCTTATACCCTAAACCCTGAATATTATGCCTCAACCCTATACTTAAAACCTAAACCATATACTCTCAACCCAGGTCACCCTATGCCTTATATACCCTCAATCCATATTGTAAACCCTAAACCCAATATCCTAAACGCTAATCCCCATACCTTACACAATTAATCTTATACACTCAATAAGCTGAATATTATCCCTCAACTATAACCCTCAACCCTCAACCCTATACCTTAAACCCTAAACCCAAAAACCTTAACCCTAAACCCAAAACCCTTACACACACACACACACACAGAGATACATACATACAAACATGCATACATATATACATACATACAAGCATGCATACATACATACAACCATACATACATACAAGCATACATATATACATACATACATATAAGTATACATACATACATATAGGCATACATACAAACATACATACATACAAGCATGCATACATACATACATACTTAATAACCTTGAACATAAAACATTCCAAGGGAGACATAACGCGAGTGTGTTATAACACGCTCGCATTATGTTAAACATGACAAACATCAGACAAACTTTTGCGAAAAGGGAAAAAATGCAAAACAAAACATAATGCGAGCTTGTTATAACGCACTTACATTATATTTTGCTTTGGGAGGCTTGGGATTTGCTTTAGATTTCCAACCCAAAGGTTTGGAGTGCCTTCCCAACGTCCAAAGACGTGTTTTTGCATATTCTACAAGATTTCACATAATTTTGTTCGTGCTAACCCTCAGTTTGCACGTATTTCAAGGTCGAACAAATCAAACACCTGGGTAATGTTAGGCTTTCTCTTAGATATTTAATGATGTAATTTTTTCACATTTTGACAATGTTAAGCCTTTCATCTTTAATTTCTTTTGTTTGTGTGTCCATTTTTGGGCAAAAACTAATTTTTGGTCTTTTTTTCGTTGTAAATTAACCGTTCATTGAAATTTAAAAAAAAAAATACATTTTTAGAAACTAGACTCCATTCTACACATATTAAAAAAAAATTGATTTTCAATTAGTTTTCAAAATTTATAGGGGTAGCACGGCCAAAATTCTATTTTTTAGGATGTGTCCACTTTGAAAATTAGTAAAAAAATCAAATATTCATTAAAAAATTATCAAAAAATTGGGCATAAACTACATGTTAGCTAATTTCTCACTGAAGCAATTTTAAAAATACCAAAAAAAAGTTAACCTTTTGAGGGAGCCACAAAACATGCTATGTTATATTTTTTTAACAGAAACAACACCAATTTTTGTGGCTCCCTCTTTTGAACCCCTTAATCTATACCATTTTCAAAAAAAATTAGTAGTTTAGAAAGTAGACTTGGAGCACTACGAACATTGTTGCATCTTAAAATTTTGAGTGTAACTATACTCAATTTCTCATCTAAGGCCAATATTTCCTGATTTCAGAAAGAGAAAAAAAAAGTGGCCACTTAAAACTCCTTTTTGGCACCCCATCTTCCTGCACTTACCCATATATATATATGACACACACACTCTCTCTCTCTATATATATATAGAACTTAATGACTAAATACTTTTTAGAATTTTATATAAAGTTTTAAAATAAATAATCAAACATCTATAGTTTCAAGTTGAATGGACAATAATAATTAAAATTTTGGAGAGAGCTCTAAATTGTGTAACTATAGATGTTTGATTATTTATTTGAAAACTTTACATATAAGGGGAATACATAAAAACTAAATAGAGCAGACATAGTTTTATTAAATGAATGCCATAAGAATAAAACCCACATAAAGTAAATAATCTATATGTTTTATTATGCGGAAAGGCCTTATAAGTGGCATCAAGGGGATGATTGTGACCGCGTTCACAAAAACTAAAAAGAACGACATTTTTTTTAAAAATTATAAAGTAATTGTTTTAAAATTAAAATATAGCGGACATACTTTTATTAAATGAATGCACCTATAACCATTTTGTATTTAAAAATATATATAACCCACATATTTTTTAAATGAAAGCACACAAGAATTAAATTTAAAATATATAACTGTCATAGTTTTAATAAATTAAGGGACGTAACAATAAATCCAACATAAAGATAACTATTATAGAATAATTTATTTTATAACTATATATTTTATTAGGGTACTATGTCAGTTATATATTTTGAATTAATTCATTTTAAAAAATATGTCGGTTACATATTTTTTTATTATGCAAAGAGGCATTATAAGTCGCATTAAGGGGATGACTATAAAATATAGCTGACATACTTTTATTAAATGAATGCACTTATAACTATTTTATATATATATATATATATAACTGCCATATTTTTTAAATGAAAGAACACAAGAATTAAATTTAAAATATATAACTGCCATAGTTTTATTAAATTAATGGACATAACAATAAAGCCATAACTACTGTAGAATAATTTATTTTATAACTATATATTTATTAGGGTTTGCAAGCATATAAGTTATTCCAACGGTAAGTGCATTATATGTTATACATTTTATAATTTATTTTATAACTATATTTTATATTTAATATTTAAGTGCATTATATTTTATATATTTTATAATTTATTTTATATATATTTATGTAGAATAATTTATTTTATAACTATATTTTATTACAATTTTAGCATATCAAATAAAAAAGATAAAGTATATTAGTCAAGGGCAAAAGTTATTCCAAGTAAGTGCATTATATTTACATAAGCATTCCCTAAGTGAGGAGCACTTGATGAAATAAAAGGACTACCATCAAAACAATTTTAACCATTCATTTTGAAAATAATGTCATAATGGTAAAAAGAATAAAAAATCTTGACCTTGCATTGAACATTATTTTATCTGGTTTCTATCTTGACCATTGATATTTTGAAACAATGTCATAAATGTTAAGAACCAAAAAAAACTTTTGAACCTGTATTTATTATTATTTTCCTTTATTTTTGTCTTATTCTAATGGTTTGAAAATAAATTCTTTGATAATTTTTTTAAAAAAATTACAATATTTATTACAATCAAATATCCAAATCAAGAGATCTTATTCATATGGCATATCTAATTTGGTCTGATTTTTATAAGCACATAGGAATCCCTTCAATACATTGCAAAGAGAGATTGGTATTAAAATACTTGCGAAGCTTCTAGGTAATGTGAACCAAACCATGAAAAATGGTGAATAACAATTTTAGCGAGTCTTTGTAGCTTACCTCAGGTTGCCTACTTATAACAAATTCAACATCTTCATCAAGAAACCTCTCATCAAATCTAAGGTAGCGTCAAAAATTAAATGCAAGCTTATAATTTAGTATGCAAGTGGGTTGGTGCAACAATGTATTATAGCAGATGGATGGTGCCACCTAGACCCTGGCATTCAATTCTCTGAAGTAAAATGCCTAATCTACCTTTTAAAAATTTAACTTGCATTTAACAAGCCATCAAAGCTATTCCATTTGTAAATTTAACTTGCAATGGAGAGGGCGACAACATGAAGGGAGGCGTAGAAGTTTCTTTACTCTAGACTCCCGCGACTTAATTTGCACATTACATGTTTGCAATTTGAGTTCAAATCAGATTGTGATAAGATCAAATTGGATTGCTATCAAAGTTTATAAATAAGAGAGCATGCATTCTTTCAGGGCATAACATCCATTATAGTAGAGAAAGCAAAGTGAGCTCTGGGTTTGAAAGTGAAGCTAAAGAAGGTAAAGAAGGAGGTCTAGGGATCGAGTACCGGGCAAATCTGCAATCAAATGTTAAACAAAATAACAATTTGTGTACGATGGGGAAGGAGAGCAAGCAACGACCAAGATTGGCAAACAAGACGCCTCTCACCTTTGAAGCTCTGCCTCAATTGGTGTTGTTTTCTCTGTGCAGAATTTAATAAAAATTGAGATAGTTGTGTATAGGGTGGGTAGGTATCAGGGTTTGAAACGTTGAGCCTTGGATTATTTGTTTATATCTTTGCCATTTCGTGTGCAATATTTAATGTTGTAAGAGAGCAAGATTTTAGTTGGGTGGGTTTGTGGGATAGTTTATTTGCGGATTTTGTTTCCTTCTTATATCTGATTTTTATACAGGAGTTAACAGACTCTTCTTATTTAGATGATGATCATTTTGTTGGTTCGCTCGCTCTGCAATGAGTAGATCGATTACAAATTTAGCATAATTTTGTAGGCAGATTGCAATTTTTCCTAGAATTTAATGTGATTGGTCTATGAATGGCCTCTCTTTATCCATGAAAAAACCTCTCTAATAGAAAGACAATGGAGTTCATTTTGTAAGCAATATAACTGCAACCATATAAGGAAAATGCTATTGCTTGTCAACAAACAGTCTTTGTAAGTATTTTACTCTTAATAGTATACAGGGAGATAAACAGGGGATCCATTTCTTTCTTCCTATAACAAGAAGAATGTACAATAATACCAATCTAGTCACTAGTGTTGTAAATATATTTTACATCTCTGTATTTTGAATATAAGTGGTCAAAATTGTAAAACCCACAGTAAATTTGATATTTTTTATATAATCAAAATTAAAGTGTGGAAATATATTATATTTATATTTTAATATATTTAAGATAACCATGTTACTTAGATATATTTAAGATAATTATGCTACTTAACAGTTTGAAATATTAGTGTTTATGCCATGGAAAGATAACCATGTTACTTGGTTGTCAGTCCGTTGTTCCTGGTTGTTTTCCTATTATGTTGGTTTAGTGTTTATGCCCTGGACTCTGTTGTCTATGTTGTGCGCCTGATGGGTTGTTTTGTAATGGGATTCACACCCTAGTTTTGCCGCTTATAGTAATAAAAAACAAACTGAAATATTATCCAAGAAATATTATCTAGAAATTAAATGATAGATTATTGATGTTTTCCCACAACCTGAATGCTAGATTAAGATCAAAATATTAGCAAGAGTGAAATTGAACATCACTATACCTCATCATCTTCAATACTAAATTGAATAATATATTGTTAAAAAAAACTACAGTCCCTGATAACAAAGATTTGGTCATGATAACATTCATTTGAAATGCACTAGCTTGCTCCTTTTCCCGCCTGCACATCGACCATTGTTGGTCCAATTCTTTGGACGCTAGGCTTCATGATGGTATGCTAGTACGCCTTCTCCATTCGTCATCTGTAGGGTTTGAGGGCGGTTTCACTGAGGGCCTTTCTGGTGGCTGCAGCATCACACCTGCCCTGCTCTTCCTGGAGGTAGTTGATGCCCGTGTGGATGTTGTAGCCCCTACAGGGGCTCGGGCTCTCTCTTTTGTTGCAGTTGCTGGGGTGAATGGTCATTCAACTGTGAGATATAAGACCCATTCTCGCCCTCTTCCTTGTTCCCATACCTCCCCTGTGGCGGTATGTGGACAAGAAGTTTCTGAGAATGAAGAACATTACAGCAAGCTTGCCTTGATTGACAGATTTAATAGTCTTTGGTCATCCCTCCCTGACCTGAATAAGTGGATTTCTAAATCATGGAGTCCTCTTGTTCAAGGTAATATTAACATTTTCCCCTATGCAAGGGGTTTTTTCATTGCTGCTTTTGATTCCGCTGAGGCTAGGGATATTGTGCTTAATGGTAGGGTGTGGTTATGGGGTGAGCATTTCTTTCTGCTCAAACCATGGACTCATGTGTTCAATCCCATTTCTGAACCGCTTAATATCAGGCATGTTTGGGTCAGGTTGCCCAATCTACCCCTATAATTTTGGGAAGTGTCCTGCTATGAGGCAATTGACAACTCTATTGGTCGCTTCCTTATGTTGGACAAATCTACGATTCTTATGGTACTTTGTACGTATGCTCACATTCTTGTGGATATTGATATCTCCAAGCCTCTTCATGGAGACTTTGTCTTGATGGTGGGGGATTGTCCTAGATCTCAGCTACTGGATTATGAGGGTTTGCCCTTCCGTTGTTGTCATTGCTTCATGGTTGGACACCTGACCTCGAATTGCCGCCACTCCCCCGTCGTAAGGCGTCGCGGTGGTGGTGGAATGCTTGTTTGGAACATTTGACTGTTACTAATCCGGAGGTTGGGTCAGTTGAGGAGTCCTCGGTTGATTCTTCTCCTTTGCATACTCCTATGGCTTCTGGACCCCCTGCGGGGACTTCTACTCTTGTTCAGGTTGAGCCTAAAGGTGTGTTGGCAACCATTTGTACTCATGCCGAGTCCCCTTCTTCGACTCCTGTTGTGGTTCCTTTTGACTGTGACCTGATTGCTTCTTCGTCTACTCCTATTGTTTCTCCTACTCTGCCCTCTTCTTTGCTTGAGGCTTCTGCGATTGCGGCATCAGTCGAGGATTCCCTCCTCTCGCCTTGCTTTGAGGATTTTGACTCATTGTTTTCTTGGACTGTGGTTTAGCGTAGGAAGAAAGGGCTTCCCAAATCTGTGGCTACTCCACACCCTAGGGCCAAGGTAGTTCGATTTGTTGGCCCTTGTTTAGCGGTTGTTTAGCTGGTCTTTTCTTTCAGCATGTTGTTGTTGTTGTGTTGTTAGAGTGTTGTTGATGGCCTATTTGGGGCCTTTTTGTCTTTTGCCCTGCCTGTTGGGCTAGTTTGTATAGGGATTCAGACCCTTGTTTCCAACTGACTTTATCAAAAACAAAGATTTGGTCGTGGGTTTTAAGTACCCCTGCCTTTTTCAAGTGAAAATCATCACTATAGTTTTAATGCCCAAAGAGACGCTAGTGAGAGGCCCCTATTGTTGAGACAAGGCCCATAGAGCCTCATTTGACTTTCTCCCTATTTGAAACAAGTTTCCCACAATATGTCACCCAAGAGGTCTAGGAGGAAGACAAACGGTGCTCTTCCTCTTCCTTTCCATAATAGTAATACATTTAACAATACATACATTAATACACTACACACGCTAGCAAAAAACTATTTACCAATTGGTTATCCATCACAAAAAGCAATTCTTAACAAGCATCCACATGTAAAAACACCTATAAACATACAAATTTTTGCATAGTCACTTACTGTCTTCACTAGTATTTGCAAGCTTTATAGGCCAGACTTGAGCTCTAACAAAAACTTGTGGCCTTCCCAAAGTGCAGTCTTAGTCTTAACCATGGTGGAGGAAATCTTCTCCAAAATTGATTAACTAATTGATATAGTTCTCATACAAACTCAGGTCTCATATAAATTAGACATAAATACAACTATAACCCTTCAGAGTTTTTGATGGCATATCTTATTTAACTCTAACAAAATTTATCAGCATGCTCGTTGAACCTATTGGGTCCAATTGCTAGTTTATACATTTTACTATGTATTTCGTTAGGGTTACCTTTTGTTTTTTGTGTTATTTTATTTACTGTACAATAATTTAATTTATAACTATATCTTATTAGGGTTTTATCATATGAAATATAAAAGGAACCAAGTGTATTCCAAATTATTCCAACGGTAAGTGCATTATATTTTATTACAGTTTTAACATATCAAATTAAAAAAATCAAAGTATATCAATCAAGGGCAAAAGTTATTCCAAGTAAAAAGATATCTCTCCTAGTATTTTAGATATATTTTTCTAAAGCCAAGTATGCTAGTTTAGAGTCATATATATATATATATATATATATATATATATATATATATATATATATATATATATATATATA
The DNA here is from genome assembly GCA_027924645.1 of Cunninghamia lanceolata. Taxonomy (NCBI): domain Eukaryota; kingdom Viridiplantae; phylum Streptophyta; class Pinopsida; order Cupressales; family Cupressaceae; genus Cunninghamia; species Cunninghamia lanceolata. The sequence continues at coordinate 2,092,126 of BSBN01001380.1, read as the reverse complement.
CGTGCACAAAACATAAACTTAGAAGTTTCCTTATAAGTTTTAAAAGTTCATTTCATGGAGAACAGCCAAAAGGAAGAGACTACTAAAAATAATTCATTTTTGTATCCTTCACCTCGTTCATAGTTTCATTTTTTTCCAAAAACCCATGAATGTTTCCTAACCAGAAACTTTGAACATGATTTTCCAAAAAATCTCAGAGTAACATTAAAAGACATCCAAAACAACCACATAGATAGTCTACTAATTTCAAGTTGTTACTTGTAACACAAAAATTTCCATCCTAAACTTTCACTTAAATACCCATGAAAGATACAACTAGATAACCAAAGCATAAGCAACATTCTATTAAAAAACAAAAATAATAAAATAAATCTCAAAAACCCAATCTTTAAAGCTCACTTGAATATCCATGAAAGATAAGAATCAGACAACCAAAACATAAGCAACATTCCCATAACAATATCTGAAAGACCCATAGTCTTTCAAGCTCCACTTGAATACCCACAAAAGATAGAAAATATGACCAAAGCATAAACAACACTCCCAAAACAAAATCCGAAAAACTCATTGTCTTTGAAGCTCACTTGAATATCCACGAAAGATAAGAATCAGAAGACCAAAGCATAAACAACATTCCCAAAAGAAAATCTGAAAGACCCATAGTCTTTGAAGCAACACTTGAATATCCACAAAAGATAGAAACCGATGACCAAAATATAAACAACATTCCCAAAACAAAATCTGAAAAGCCCATAGTCTTTGAAGCTCACTTAAATATCCACAAAAGATAGGAACCGATGACCAAAACATAAACAACATTCCCAAAACAAAATCTGAAAAACCCATAGTCCTTGAAGCTCACATGAATATCCACGAAAGATAAAGAAACAGATGACCAAAGCATAAGCAACATTCCCCAAGAAAAATTCTTAAAGAGTCTGAAAGAGCTATAGTCTTTGAAGCTCACTAGTGGGAACTGGAAAATAAAAAGGCAGGGTAATCCCGAAGACCTTAAAAATAAAGAGGAAAAGAATACCTTAGAACTCCAGTCTTAATCGAATTTGAACAAGTCTTGAGACCATAACAGTTTATTCAAAACACCCATCTTTTCTTCCGTGATTGATTAAAAATAAAAATTGTGCTTTTCACAAAAGTCAATAGAAAACTTTCAAGCCCCACAAATTGACAAAACATACGACCATTTGAATATTATTGATGGAACAAATTGGGTGTGCCCACCAATGAAGATGAGTGCCATGACTTGCACGTTCAGATTTTCCACGCCCAATTTCTTTCACAATTATTGATTATTTCATTTAAAAAATCAGCTTTGCATCGTCAAGAAATATAACAATTAACAAACACAACTATGAAAAGTAAGAATATATCTAATAATTATTTTGTAAATTGTTTAAGCCCCTCTTCAAAGAAACCTTGGACCATTAAAGTTTTCAGGATTATATTCAAGAAAAGCTTATCTTTTTGTTAGAATGCTAATATGCTATTCCAGACTGCTGTGATTTTAATTTTGGTAATAAATTTAAATTTACTAATTCATAATTTTTATATATAGTTTCTCTATCCTTCATTTAATTTTTTTTAAATCTATAATTTCTTTTATGTTTCTCCCAAACTTAGCAAATTTATGTTTAAAATAATGTACTCATAATAATTCCTATGTTTCCAACCCAAAAAAAAACTATCATACATGTATTCTTGTAGAGGCTTTTGCATCTCTGAAAAGTATTTCCAAAGAAACTTGATCAATAGTCAAATTCCCCACATTTTCACCTCATCTTTTGTAAATCTTACCCAGCACAAACATATGGGGCAACCAGTAATCTCATACAAGATTTGCCCAGAGAAAATCGATCAGTAAAAGCTTCACATAAAGAATTTATGCAGACATTAAAAAATTATTCTAGCATGCTGCAGATAAACAAACCTTTGGACTAGTTATTCTACATATATGTACATGGAAAATGTTTCCAACCTTGATTAGCTTCCTCTCAAATTCAAAGGATGCCACTGTTCAGAAATTTTGTTTCACAAGAAATGATGTGATGCAGAATCCTAATACAATATTACATGCATCAATATAACAAACATCCCTGCCCTTTCTAAATGTCTTGTTTTACTTAAATAAACTATAACTTATAAGCACCAGCCCATACAATTCACAGTTTAATATGATTAGAATCATCAGCAGAAAATAGAATTCAAAATTGAAATATGACAAAAAGCAGCAATAACAAATAAAAATTCACAGTTAAATTTGACCATAAACATCAGAAGCAAACAGAATTTCACAGTTACATAGGATTAAATTTTATAATCACTTGATATACATATATTAAGAAGGTTTAGGAACAAAATGTTCATTTGCAGGCAGTTTACCTGGCATTGAACTTAACTTCATCTGTAACCTTTGTGGATACAGGAAGAAGAACAGTAGTAGTTAAGCAACCCATATTAGAGATAGGCCCAAAGTCAGTTGGTACACCTTCCAATTTTGCAAACCAATGGTTCTTGTTGCCCATTGTTGCTAGATACAGGAAGGGGCCTCTTCTTACTCACCAAAGGCACACCAAACAGCTTGGGGCTTCCTTTATTGTCATCATCTTCTTCATTTTTTATAGAATTGAAAGTTTTCCTATCTACTTCTCTACACACGCCATCTACAAAAGGCACACCAAACAGCTTGGGGCTTCCTTTATCGTCATCATCTTCTTCAATTTTTACAGAATTGAAAGTTTTCCTCTCTACTTCTCTACACACACCATCTACAAAAGGCATCCTCTTTGAGGCAATGCATTCTTTTGCTGAAGCTGTAATATATCGGCTATCATTTGCAAGAGAAGGACCTGAGCTCAAGGAGCTGCCAGGACAATCTCTTGGAATCCCCTCTCCCCCATGATGCTCCAGATATTCCTTTAACCTTGCCAGCATTGCCAGCCTTTCCGAGGATGAGACATTTTGGGATAGAAAATTGGTTACAAGATCTGGAGTGACGTTCACATGCTGGGATAAGAACAGGAGAAGATGGTTGCATAGCTTTTTCATTTGTGCCAGCTCAGTTATCAATTGATAATTGTCCCTTCTCAGTTTCTCATTTTCTTCCACCGCATTTTTATGGTTAAGAGCTTCTATTGTGGGGGAGGAGGTGGGAGAAGAGGTGGAAGACCAAGTTTGCTCATCAGCTGAGTTGGATGGGGAAATGGGCCTGTTCTCTGTTGGAGGAGGAGGCTGTATAAGACCCTTTCTTCTGTGGATTTCAGAAAGCAAATGCTTCTCTCCCTTACGGAAAAATTCATTTGAGAACTCCCACCTGTCTGGAACAATCTTCCTGAAACCCTGTATCAACAAACAGATTGTTACCATGAGAATCTACATACCATCATATTACTGCACTATTATTCCTCTTATTGTTTGTTCTATGAATAGAATATTAGCTTCAGAGTTTTAGCTGCCTTTCCGAAGCCAATTAAATGAACTTCCACCAAACTCTTTTTTTAAAAAGACAAAATGCGTGCTTCTATAAAAATTTAAAAAGGCATTTGTAGGCATCACAAGAAGGATGCTAGAGCTTTATTAAGCTCCAACTTAGCAACGTCGTGTACTAACATGTGATCCATGGTGACTCATCTCTACCTTAGCAAGACATTTGCAATGTTTTGGCAGCATAGATCGCCTGTCACAGAATTTTGAACCAAACAAGGCATCCTAGTTTTCATCCTTCTCCAAAAGTTTTCTTGTTAATACACAGCACTAACAGCAAAGCCAACAGTTATGCTTCTGATAATCACTTAATGTATATTACCAGACCCTCCAAACATAACATGTATAGCTTTTGAACAATTAAATTTTTAGTAAAAAGAACAGAGTAGATGAATTGCACAATTTCAATATAATTTTCTTTGCGACATATTTGGGACTGCGAGGCAGAGTTCATGTCTTTGAAAAGGAGATGTCTGTGACAGCTTGCATTTGATTTCTTCTCTTAGAAGGATTAAATCTAGATTTTTAGGGTTATTTTGTCCTTTAAAGATTCAATCTTGCTTCTTTTTAATGTTCTTCAATGTCCCACTCCATGCTTCTTTTCCAGGATAGAAGAGGAAAAAGTATCTCCATTCTTGGGATCACTTAATTTCTGCTAACAAACATATAGGGTTGACTTGAATCGGGATTTGCATGCTCAGGCTATGACTTTCACCAAAATCTACGAGGCCAAGACTTTTCCATCAAGCACAAACTTTTTCTTATCAAGATGGCAAATCCAACATTTCCAATGAATCCTAATGTGCTTCTTTGCACCTGAATTCACATGCCCTATATTAAAACCCAAATTCCTTTACCACTCTAGTATATTTTCCTTTAATCTATTTTGCCCTCTTCACAAACCTGTATGCTATGTACCTGCATACTCTATCTTTGAAGTGTTTTTGAGTTATTTACGCGGGAAACTGAACAAACACATGGGTAAAACTGATCTATTGTGCTTTTGCACATTGTTTTGTTCAAGTTCCAAATTGGGATTAATGTCAGATAATAACTCTCAACAAAGATGACATTCATTATAAGAATTACTCAACTTTTTTTTCTTTAAATTTTGTTTTAACGTTATATATTCTAGAAACTGTTATTTACTTACTGTTACAGGCAATATAGCGGGGCCTTTAATTTACCTTCAATTCAATTCATCCTTTCATTTACTCTGCAGTCATAATAATTTCGCAACAGACTCTTTAATTGCAGTAACCGATACCCACTAACAATACAGTACAAGCAGATATCATCATCCCAGTTGGGAGCATTAAAAAAAGCTATGAATCCATATAGAATAACAGTGACATATCACCTTCAAAATCTCCACAATATTCTTGTTCCCCTTTTAGTTTTGACTTTGAAAACAAATGAAAAAAGAGAGAATCTTAAGAGCTTAGTACCAACCAAACGACTTTATCAATGCAAAAGGACAGTCAAAATCATCAGAATCAAAGACAGTAACATAAGCCCTTTAGAATTAGCTTTCAGGAAAAGCAATAAAGAAACACTTACTAAAAAGAATTGAAGATATCTCACATGGAACAGCTCTAAATTAAAGAGCATGGTTCGACTTAACTCAGGTTAATCCCAACAGATGATAGACTGAGCACTATACAAAATCCATGAAAAAGTTGTTAAAAAGAATATAAAATATAGTCTAGCAGGCATGGTTGACTGATAAGGCAGAGCAATTACCATAGAGAAGACCAGGTATTTGATCCCCTGGGCAATCTCCCTGGTTAAAGTGGGTTTGATAAGCAGAGCTATTATCTTGTGAAGGTAAGCGCCCAAATCCCAAATGGAATCAGAGCCTCCACATCCCAAATAGAACAAGAGCCGCCGAGCCTCCATGTATCTAAAACTTAAATAAACAACAACAACAACAACAAAAATAAACAAGGTTTAAGGGTAATTAGCTTATGGGGTCATTCTTAGCTAGGCCCAAGTTTGATTTCCAGGTCCAAAGTTGGTGGGCTCGCTTTTACAGCTAGGCCCAGGATTGTGGGCTCGCTTTAAAGTTAGGCCCAAGTTTGATTCCCAAGTCCAACCCTTGAGATGCACAAAATGGGCTCATTTCATGAAACTTTTGGAGATCAACACAGCACTGAGATCCCTTCCAATAGATAAAAGAACCTGGAAGAAAGACAAAGTGCAAAAAGCCCAGAATCTAAAGACATTTAACATTGGCAATCCTTCTCTCTTCCCCTAACCCCAACCAAAAAGGTCATAAAAACAACTGTAAAGAGTAAAACAGGAGGATCTAATTCCAAAAGCAGTGAGATGGATAAATACTTACATAAGTATTCAGCTGGCGAACAAAGCTGGAGAAATTGTTGTGCTTGAAATAATTAGGCAACAAATCCCTAGCGAATTCTGCAGGACGCCAGACTATAAACGTTGTGCCGGCTTCATTCCATGAAATCAAGTCGTCAGTGGCGGAGTCATCTACTAACTGGTATGTCTTGATCAGAAACGGAGCCGGCACCGATCTGTGACACGACTCAACCGCCACCACCGCCCCATCATTATTCTGTGGCTGTTTCTGTTCTCCTGAAAAACCCATTTCAAACCCGCTTCTGGCACCTCAATTTCAAGCCTCAGGAGCCAGCCTAATACCTCAATTTACATTATAATCATCCTAATACCTCAAACACGATTTCAAAACTCTAATCAAAGCTTGCGATCGCACGCTCCTCAATACATCCACTTAATCTTTGAAATTTACCATGACACCCTTAGAATTTCCTTTCCAAAACTAGAGTCCCATGTCAAATTTATCAATAATCCCCCCTATTTTTACAATCCTTCACAATCCCTCCCCTCAAACAATCCACAAACTCCCAAAATTCAATCTTGTCTCCAATTTACATAATCCTGCGCCAGAAATAGCACACCCAGATGGAAATTGAAACACCCCACTTGCCTAGAAAACTCTTGAAACACAAAACCAATTCAACCGAAGCTCACAAATCACCAAAATCCAATCTTGCCTCCAATTTACACAATCCTGCGCCAGAAATAGCACACCCAATTGAAATTGAAACACCCCACTTGCCTAGAAAACTCTTGAAACACAAAACCAATTCAACCAAAGCTCACAAATCACCAAAATTCAATTTGGCACCCCTCTCCTGCGCCAGAAAAGTACACCCAGATGGAAATTCCAGCAGGAAACAGAAACCCCACTTTGCCTAGATTAGGCAGAGGCCTTAAAACACAAAACAATCCATCCAAACCTCAAAATTTATCCCCGGACAACAACATAAAACCGTTGAAACCCACAAATCCCAGAAGGAACTGCCTATCTAACTCTTTTTTATTATATTTTTCACGAATGTTCCACGGGAGGTTCTGGAAGCTTTGCTATTTCTTTCTTCGAAAAGAGTACAATATATATTCAATGACAGCAGGGAAGAAGGGACGGGTTTTAGTACTACTAGTCCTACGATTTACGTAACACAAGATACACTGCTTCTCTGGTTTCGTCTCGAATACATGTTCTAGAAGCTTTTGGGTGACACGTGCGACAAGGTGAGTGGCTAGGCTAAGGGACAAAGTCTGGTGGGCCCATTTTGTTCCAAATTTCTATGTTTTTGGGCGGAAATATCAACTTTGTTTGTATATTAAAGGCCCTGTCTACATGATCATAATTTGTGAAAAAGTAGGCGGGGTCAAAAATAAAATAAATGAATAAATATATTGGACTGTTTGCCTGTGTAAACGGTGCACCCTATTCTTGTCTGTTGTTTTCATTTAGATAGCTCTTCGTCTTTCGTAGCAAACTCAATTTGGGCTCCTTTTTCTTTGGCATTTTGTGTGCTTCCGTGCTCAAGCTTCGATGGAGAGTTAGTAAACAGTAGTTTGTTTATTCATCAGAGAACCAGTCAAGTGCAATTGGGACCCTTCTCATCTTTGAAATTTCTGTGGGCTTTCCACTGCCTTCCTTTAAATTTCACACCATTGGTATTTCTTGTTTCTTGTCTTGGGTGATTTTGACAGAATAGTTATTTTGTGTGGATAGTATAGTCAAAAAAGAGTTTTTTTCGTTGTTTAGGTATGTTGAATTAAATGTAGATTTTTTGTCAGCATTTCGATATAATTGAAATGAAGTGAGAAAATATGTAATTTTGTCGCTCTTTGAATAAATAGACATATTAGGTTTCGCCTTACACTAAATATCTAAGGTATATCGATTAAACAATGATAAATAATATCTGACCCTAGATAAATGAGTTGAATCTAGACATGTACATGTTTATGGAATTGAAACAAAAGTAAAATTGACTGAAATGTTGCTTTTATGTTAGAGGAAGGAGACTTATTTGATTGTGATAGAGATTTGATACCTAGAATTTGAGATTGGATCTAAAAATGGAGAAATAAAATGAATGTGCACCAAGAAATCTAGAACTATGCAAAGCTTGGATTAAAGCCACATGTGTCACCCTAAACAACTTCAGTGCAGCTAATGCAGGAGCATCCTTGGTTCATCAGTAATCTTGCATTAACCAAAAATATTTTGTTTCTTTTTCTTGTCTTTCTATGTGTTTACAAGGTTCTTATTGTGCACCACAAGTTTGAAGGTTCCATTATGGTTTGGCCTTCACGCAAGAGAACTTGGTTGTGGCCCTCTTCTTACACTTGTACATTGAGGGCCAATCAATTTTCTCCTCAAATTTGGGAGTTTTGAACTATTCAATAATGGTGTGATCATGTTTCATCTTCATTATCTGCCCAAAACTTTAGACAACATTACTCCATTGGTTTATCGCTCAAGATAGTTGCCTTCGAGTTCCTTGTGTCTAATTTCCTTCTTGGAGACAAAAAAAATTCTTACAATAGTTTGAATTCAAATTTTACTTATTGTACACCTAGGATGATCCTAATTGACACTAATAACTTCTAACGTATTGAGCGAATGAGATGTAATCTTAACAATGGATCTGATTTAGGGAGGTCATCACTAAACTCTTGGAGATGGTAACAAGTTGTATAGAGCCCTTTATTGTATGTGTAGACACCTAAAATTGTCCATATCTTACAACATCACCTTGTCGATACATTACTTGAGACATCTTGTGACATTTTGTCCTAAGACCCTCACATACCCCTTTCATCACCTAATTAGTTAAATAAATTATATTTATATAACTAATTCCCATCTTAATCCCATTTTAATCCCATTTATCCCATTAGCCAATTAATTAAATAAATTATATTTAATTAATTAATTCCTCAATCATCCAAATAAAATATTTGTTTAAATTCACCACTACCAACTAATTTAAATAAAATATTTATTTAAATTAGCCCTCACCTTTATTCTCATCACAACACGTCTTTCTCTCATAATTTAAGTAATTTTTTATTTGAATTATGTGTCATACTACCACCTTCATTTAAAAAAGTTGTAACACCACTACTTTTTATTAAATGAAGGGGCTTGAATTAAATGATCTCTTAATCTTAGTCATCCACATCACACAATTCACCTTTCAATCCTCACCCTTTATTCAAATCCAATCCTCTATAAAAGCAAGTCTTCATCTTCATTTCCAGGGTAACCACAATCTTCAAGATTTTGCTATCATACATCCATATTGAGCTTATCATATATCTTGCATGCTACAATTCTGAGAGAAAACAAAGCAAAATTAAGAAGAGCAATGGAGGAGATCAACTTTAGCATAGGAATTTAGATATTATGGTTTTATCATTTGATTTCTATTGTCATCTTGGGTTTCATTGTTAGATTAGGATCTTTATGGCTTGAATTTAGATAGTTTTGTGGTTGCTATTGATGATTCATTACTTTTCCCTAATTTTCTCTGATCTACAGTATATGAATGAGGGTTTCCTGAATTTATGAAGTATCATCACTCACTTGAGAAAAGTTTTATGTTTTGGCATTGTGGCAAGATCTTGGGTTTCTATTTTTATCAACCTTTCGCTAAGCTATAGGCCTTGTGCTAAGTTGTAATGAATCTGCCCATAAGAATAAAGCATAATTGTTGAGATCCTCTATTTTTATGTTCATTTTGTTCTTTGTGTATGTGTTTTGAGTTAAGCTACTTGGTTTGGCAGTCCTTCATTAGATTCACAAACCTTGCCCTACATCATGTGGTATCAAAGCAAGGTATACTTTGTGCAGTGAGTTGATATCCAAATATCCAACTTAATTCAATCTATGCATGGTGTCACCTATAGCAACACCCACAGAGATTGTTAACATGTAGTTAACAATGCCACCCAATAGAATTGCTAGTGTGGCTCGAGTTGGGATTGCCAATATGGTGGGAAGGTTAGATGAAGTCACTGAACTATTAAGGAGGATGCAATGGAGAATGGATATGATGGAAGGGGATGAGGCCCTCCCAAGTCAACCATCAAAAAGAGTGACAGTGCATTTGACTAAAAGTCTAGGTGGATTTGAAGCACACAGGAGAGGGTTACACAACACTTCATTTTTGTGTGGGGAGCAAGGTCACCAAGCCATTGAGTATCTAAAATTGATGACTATTGGGAGTAGGAGAAAGGAGACTAGGGTACATGTCATTATGGCAAATGAAGAGTTGGTAGGACTAGCAAAAGAGGCCAAGGAACCAAAGCAAGGTGAGTTCATCATGATGAGAAGGATGTTGAAACCAACCAAGGAGGGTCAAGAATCAATGTAGTGGAAGATTTTGTTCTACACGATGTGTAAGTTTGGAAGGAAAATGTTGCAACATGATAGTGGAGGATAACAATAGTAACAACACAGTGTCAGAATTAATAGTGGATAAATTGGTGTTGAAGAGGATGGTTCACCCTAACCCCTATAAGATTTTTTGGCTACAAAATGACATCATATCTCGGTGGAGTAGTGTAAGGTGAACTTCAACATTGGGGCCTATAAGGAGGTGGTGGTTTGTGACATCATACCCATGGATGTCTATAATTTTCTCTTGGATAGGCTATGGCAATTCAATAGGGAGGTGGTACATGATGGTCAAACTAATACTTACAACCTGGTTAAGGATATTAAGCAATTCATTTTGAATCCTTTAAAGAATCCAAAGGAGGAATATGAATTTGATCCATAGGGAATGTTGATTTCAAAGGAGTCCCTAAGCAAGCAAGAAAGAAGGGAGGTGGAGGCTATAGTCATTGAGTGTGCCATAGAGGAGTGGGTGGTAACGCAAGCTAAATTTACAACAAAGATGAGAAAGTATGATCAAAAGGTTTGCGGAGTGACTATGGAAAGTTATCTTGACAAGTGTAAGACATGCAAAGAATGATCTAAGGAAATGGTATATTGTGAGAAGAAAAGAATGCATGGGTTAAAGGTGGTTGAACCTTGTCCAACAAAGTGCCTAGGGATGAAAAGGACAAGAATGCTTAGTATGATGAGGAGAAAGGAATCTACACGATTGCTGGCATAGTCAACCATTCTTTAAAATCACCATCTATTGATTTTGATGGTGGAAAATAGCTAGGAGTTGAAAAGTGCACTCATAATGAAACAAAGGAGAAGAGTAAAAGAGCTCATCAGTGACAGAGAACTCTTAGGTTATGCTACCAAGTGGTGCTTCAAGTGTGCTTGAAGATAATAAGTGTGAACAATTAAGGATCAAAGAAGCAAATCTATTAGGAAGGGTAAGTGTAAGTCCCCTTTTTTAGCAAGGCTTGGAAAAGAAAATGTTATTGAGGCTTGGAGAATGGAATGTTGGATTTTATGGCTTCAACTATTTTTCTATGATGAAATGAAGTTGTAAAAAGACTTTTGGTATTTTTATAATATTTTTCAAAAAGTCAAAAACAATAAAATAATTAGCTAAGAGGAAAAACGACCCAAGTGGGAAAATGAAAAAAATGAAAAAAGGTGGAAAAATAGAATATTGGAGATGAAAATAAAATTATAATATTTTATTATTAAAATATTATAATATTCCCACAAAATCACCACACAAAAGTAAAAAGCAAGAAAAATAAAAATAATATTATTTTTCTCTCTCCTAGCTGCTACCCAACTTGGGAAAAAATTAAAAATAAAATTAAAAGGTTTTGATGTTGGCTATGGATTTGAAAATTTATTATATTTTGTTAAAATTGAGTGCCCAAGGTGAAAAGGATAAAAGGAGGTCATTTGGAGTCATTAAGCATCATTTAATCATTTGGCTTTTTTCACTCTTTGGAGATTTTCTCTTGGTTGTAACTTCATTTCAGCAATATCTAAGGCCGAAATCCCTTGGATTATAGTGGTTTGGGTGAAAACCCATCCCACTTTGAGAGATGGATTCACCTAGGATCCATTATTGAGCATAGTGCAGGTTTTCCGTGGAGATAAAGGCTTCAAACAACTAGGGTTTCAATGGAGTTTGCATGTTCAGTTAGGGTTTGAAGATATCTTGCATATTTGAAGGCATACATATTCAAATTTGAAGGCATTTGGAGTGTGATTTCATTATTTGCATTCATGGCCATGTTGTGTTGATGATTCTACATGATTTGGAGGCTTCATTGTTGGTGAAATCAATTGTCTTATATTCATAAATTCATATCAAACTACTGCTATTTCATATCAGACCTTAGATCGAAGTGTTTCTAGCCACAACTTGATGTGGGATTGTCATATTTTCATCCTAGGATCATAGCACTTCAATTTGGGCACATTTGGCTAGGGTTTGGAGGAGTTTCCAGCTTGTTTTGGCTAGGGTTTATGCTTTAGATTTCATATCAGCACCTACAAGTTTTGGATCAGTCATTTTATGTTGGGTTTATCTTCATTTCTTCATCTAGGTTGATCATTTATAAGGTGGCCATCAAGAGTAGACACCATTGGATCATTGTTGCATCATTATTTGATGATTTGGATCATGTTTTGATGATATTTGCATGCACATGTAAGTCTGAAACAAAAATCAGACCATCATTGTTTGTAATCATCCAACATCTTTTCAATAAAGTGGCCAAGCTTTCATCCGGGTATGTTCTATTGTGTTATATATTGATTTTTGGAAGTGTGTGTGAGCTGGGTTAATTCATTTCAGTCTTCATTTGATATTATATGAATGTCATATTGCAACCTATCAATCTTCATATCATATCAAACTTGTATGTGAAAACAAAACTTTAAAAACCCAAGTGAAACATCCAGAAAACAAATCAGAAATTTTAGGCCAGCAAGCAAATTTTCAGTTTAGATCTAGACAGGGTTCTTACAATAAGAGAAGGCAAATGTTGGAAGCCCTATATAAAGAATTTAATTAATAGTTGTCAGGAGTTGTAACCACAAAGTAAGTCTACTATATGAGTTAGATAGTTGGTAGAAGCACTCATGGAGGATACTGTAGTATGACTATGAAAAGAATGGAAGTAATCCAAATTGTTGTGGCAATTTGTAAGAGAGTGAGAAATATGGGTGTAAACTGATAGCACTAAAGGGGCACATCATGGCATAAGATAAGACAAGAAGGAAAGGCATTGGTACAACTTTTGTAAATAGGAATGAAACTTAGAAAGTCTAGGGTACTCAAATTAGAGTGTGTACGATAGTGCATAATACTAAAGGTGGAGTTGTAGTGGATGACAGATTTTGCCTCAATAAGGAGTCAAAATATATTTTAATTAAGACCTCACAGTAGGGTAATCAATATTTTGACTTTGGAACATCAAAGATGTATGGAGAAGATGGTGTCAGAAGTAATTTGACTTGTATAAATCCTGACACCTAGATGAGGGGTGCATGAAGGACACTAATAGAGGAATAAGGTTAAAAGACAAGAATTGGAGAATATGGGTGCATTAGGTAGCTCTTTAGTTTTCAAGGATCGGAAGAAATTATAGATGAGCTAATATTTGATGGAGGAGGTCAATTTAAGACCCAACTTTTGACCTAAGAATTGGAAAAGGTCATGACATTTAAGTAGGGACCTTTGTCATCAAACCTATCCATGTGTGAAGGGCACGTTGAGGCTAGGTCATCAACCGAAAGAATGGTCCTATCACTTAGCCCTTACTTGTGAGCACTTGTTGGGAATTAAGGTGTCTCAACCTTGGTAATTCCTTGCATTATTTATGATTGTATTTATTTATTCATTGCCTATGATGTAAATTAATTGTAAATTCCATATTGTCATTTTGTGGGATGTGGCACGGTGATGTGTCATCCTACATGGAAGATGACAACTTGTAATTTTGTCCTCACATGAGGAGATAGGTGTCCCACTTTGTGGTAGGAGTATTTTGCCATGTGTCGGCATCTTAGATGTTGTGTAAGGGAATGTTGACCGAAACGGTTATGACAGATTCCTATGATGAAGTTATGACATGTAAGAGTCAGAAATAGAAGCTTGTAAGACAGGTGAAGACATGTGTCAAAGAGCATCTTTGAAAAAGGCATCTTTGGGTGCCCCAAGGTGGACTATGACATGTTGTAAGAGAATATGCTATTTATAGCTTGTGTATGACAGATTCTCTTACAGCTGTAAGTTGTAACTGCTATGACAGATTCTATGACGGTCATAAGAGTTGTAAGAGCATTTGTCATAGCCCATTTTGGAAATAAGCGACCTCTTTGGGATGGGAGTTGTGGACAAGTGTCAGATACATCTTACAATGTTGACCAAGTGTCCATATGCATGGGTTTTGGGCCATGAGGCCAAGTTGGACGCCCATTCCAAGATAGAGCCGATTTTGCCTTGTATATTCTATATAAACAGGTGCTTGGAGGAGGAGATGTAGTATGTGATTGACATGTACTATTATGCTGTCGGATTGACTCCAGACACAAGTGTCGAAGACTATTGAAGCTTGCATTGCAAATGTATTGTAAACCATTTTTAGTTTTGATAATACATTGTGCAGGTTTCTGAGTGTGGGGTTTTTCACCCGATAAGGGTTTTCCCCACGTTATATCTTGTCTCTCTTCTTCTATCTTCTATCTGGTTCTATGTGTATCGCTGCAATATCTCTGTTATATGTTTCATGTTGCTGTAATTGTAAAGATTAAATTGAATTTGTATAGCACTCCCCTCATTAGATTAGTGTAGGAAGCGATTTCTGCACATCTAGCTTCCTTTCAGCACTAAGCTCACAAATTTTATTCCATAAATGTTTGATGCAAGAACATCCTTGATTCATCAACAATCTTATATCAACAAAAAATATTGTGTTTCTTTTTCTTGCTTCTCTATGTATTCACATGTTTCTCATTGTGCACCATGAGTTTGAGTGTGCCCTTCCTCTTGGGTGATCCTGAAGGTTCCAGTATGATTTGGTCTTGACATAAGATAATTTGGTTGTGACCTTCTTGCTACATTTGTATAATAAGGGCCATTTAGTTTTCTCCTCAAAATTGGCTATCTGGACTACCTATTAACAATACATGATCATGTTTCATCTTCATTGCCTACCCAAAACTTTGGACAACATTGCTTCATTATTTTATCACTTGAGATTATTGCTTCCAAGTTCCTTGTTCTTAATTTCCTTGTTCTTAATTTCCTTCTTGAAGATAGTAACTTTTCTTGTACTAGTTTGAATTCAAAAATTACTTTATACTAAGACATAGGACCATTGTACACCTAGAGTCTCAATCAACACCAAAAAACTTCTAGTGTATCTTGAAGAATGTGCATTCCTTTTGATCTGCATTAAGTGGATGAGATGTGATCTTAACAATGGGTCTAATTTAGGGAGGTCATCCCTAAATTCTTGGAGATGTTAACAAGTTTTTATGGAGTCCCTTGTGTATAAATAAGGATTTCCCCAATTTATGAGGCATCACTGCTCACTCAAAAAAAAATATCTTCAACATTATGGAAAGATCATGGGTTTCTATTTTTTGGTCCTACACCAAGTTATAAGCATTTGTGCCAAGTTTCAAGTGTGTGCACCAATTTCTAATGAATATACCCATAAGAATAAAATGGAATTGTTGAGAGATCCTCAATTTATGTGTTCATTATGTTCTTAGTGTATATGTTTAGATTCAAGATACTAATTGGTTTGACTATCCTTCTTTAGACTCTTGGACCTTTCCCTTTAAGAGCAACCCTAACCCTGAAATTGTGACATTGAACCTTTTGTGTGGCCTTGAACTTTAATTGTCTAAGGTTTTAATACTTATAAAAGGAAAATGTAGTGGTGCTAAGAAGTACTATTGAAACTTGTTATTTGGGATAGGAAGTCAAGTAGCTTCCCTCCTTGCACCTTAATCAAGCCCCATTGATCGATTCAACAATTTTGTAAAAGTTGGAAGACACATTAAGCAGTGTATGCAAATAAATGTGTAATGCTAAGTGCATGAAATAATGATGCAATGAAATTTAATGGATGCCAAAGAGATAAAAAATAGTGTAAGAACTAGGGTTTTGACATTTGTTGATGTAAGAGATGATGTAACTGAGATGATTAATGCAAAAGACTAAGTGCTAACAAAGGTGTGATTGCTAAGTAATCCTTTTAACAATAGATGTAGAGGGGTTGTCCTAATGATGGATGATTGAAATAACCTAAGAGTGATGTCATTGTATGCAACTCCTAGGTGTACAATTTAAAATTTTTGGCACAAGAATTGGCAAGTAATGAATAGTTGGAATTGAGTTGGCATGTGGCCATAAGTTTGAATTTTTTAAACTAAGGGACAAGACTATACATGTGACCTTGAACTAGGTAGAGGAAATAATGATTTGAAAGTTGGGAATGTTCTAAGTAGAGGTACATTGATGTGTTTGAGTGCAAGACTAAGTATGGGGTCAATGAGCATGCCAAATTAAAAAAAACTTGTGTTAGGCCTATGCACTTAGGATAGCCACACAAAGTGATGTAAAGCAAGAGGGAAAAGTGCAAGTGATGAACTTTTCGCCTATATAGTATCAAAATAAAATATCATTAAATGTAAAGATAATATCATATTACTCACTAAACAAACCAATACTTAGAAACTAAATATAATTAATAATTATAATTCAATGTCGTTATAGCATAGCCTCCCCCCCCCTTAAAAATCAAATAAATTATTTATGAAGTATTAATATTTTTTGTCATATTAATATAAATTTCTCTTGTTCCCATATTCCAAATATGAATAATGACTTTAAAACATTGCTCATTGTTCTCTGCAATTTTTGCTATCCAAATTGAGCCCATTAAGAATGTTTCATTATTCTATCCCCTCATTTTGATATAAATAATTTTTTTAACCTAAAATATGCAATTAACTCCTTGAGATTCAAATCTACAGGGCTACCAATAAGGGTTTTTAGTCGCTGCAACATGGACTTAATTGATTTCTCTACCCAACAAACTAGTCATGATAGACACTACTCGATGTTGTAGTTTGGTTCAAGCTGAGCTTTAGTGATTCTATAATATTAAATTAAATTAATTTTTTTTAATTAATTAATTTAATTATAAGTCATATAGTAACTTAAATTAATTAAAAGTTATAACGTGCCAGTCACCAATACACAACTATATGTATTGAAGAGGAAAATATGTGTAAACTAAATGTTGTGTCAAGTCAACTTAAAGTTGAAATGAATCAAATTAAGCTTAAGATATGTGGGCCCTAGCGCTTTTCTAATGTCTAGTTGAATTAATTATTTTTAAGAATTAATATTGTAAAGTGTAAAAGCCAATTACACAAGATTTTGTAAAATTGCTCGTATGTATGAAAGGGTGAAAAGTGGGCAAAATAATATAAAGTGGGAGTTAGGTAAAGTAGAAGTTACAAGTAGTTGTGTAACTACTTTGCAAGGGAAAATGTACAAAAGGGATATTTTCATTGTGAAAGGGTTCTTCTCCTCCTCATGTTGGAAGGTAACATGCATTTTACTTTTATCACATTTTGTGTGTTTGTAGCCAAGTGCGAGTAATATTTATGTAATGATAAATAAATATTTCCTTCCTCACACATTTATTTTCTAAGAAAACTTTGTGTTGTTGGAGTTGTAGTGGGCTTTGCATCACAATACATAGGGGATATTCATAGATTTTTTGCTATTAATATTTGAATATTTTAATCTCTTATTTACAAAGTATTTATTTCATGGCTTTTGTATTACATGTATGCAAAAAATATTAATAGGCTTTGTGCTATTAATATTTTATTTTATTTTATTTACAAAATATTCATTTTTATGAGGAGAAGAAATAAAACATTTTATTTCACTCTTAGAATTCCTCGATAATGTTTCAAATTTGTTATATTAGGAAGTAGTCCTTTCTTTCTATTCCCATCATTTTTATTCCATTTCTCTTCCATTCACTTTCATTTTCCCCTTTGATTTTTGCTTCTTTTAGGTATTTTTTGGTTAAAAGTACCAAAAACTAAAAATTATCCCATCATAGAAGGGAGTTGCCCCTCTCAAATGTAGAGGAAAATCACCCTGTCAATGGTGATCTATCTAACATTGCAAGATTTTGTCACTATGCATTAGGCAAATTGACAAAGAAACTATAGTGACAAAATTACTTGCCAACACCCTTAAGCTTACAAGATCATTTGAAAAACATTAATCATTGTAATGGTGAAAATTGCATACCTAGTACTTTTCCACTTCATTTTGGACTCACTTTGAAGATCATTTGTCCTAAGTGCAATGACTAGCATACAAATGATGTATTTTGGTGTAAAAGTTGACAATTAAAATGAGCCTTAATTGATCTTAATTCCATGCATCCTAAGGGTTTATGCCTAATTTACAAATTTACCCTTCCCTGACTTGGGTAAATTTTGTAGGTTTGGATATGAACCTAGTTCAAATCTATATTTGTAGATTTGGCTCTTGAACTTTTAAATTTAAATTTATACTAGGCCCAAACCAACCACCTTCCAAATAGTTGTTACTTTCCAACTTGATCATGAAATATTCAAATTTGTGCGCTAGGGTGTTGTATAAAAGGACAAACCCTAATTCATTTTTAGCATCAAAAGAGAGAGATGATTCATCTAGAGGAAAGCTCAAATACATATTGCATCATCATTAGAACTGCATAACATCTACATCAACATCGATTATAATAGATTAGGCATTTACATGGCTACTTAAAGTGTCTTCTAACTTGTCAAAAATGTTAAATTAATCTAAGGGTATAACCAAGGTGAGAGGTGGAGAGTTAAGTGCCTCCCATGCCAAGAACAACAAACTCTACTAGGCTTTATTGGCACCACCCTATTTAGATATCCATGGCAAACATAATTATGAGAAAATCTAATAGCAAGTTCATTTTCATAGTAGAAAGTCATTTTCATAGAAAAGGTTTAGATATGTAGATATAGAATTTAACCAAAGCAGAACACATTCAAATTTATAGATTTTCAGAAGTCATCTAATGCATGTTTAAGCATTGGTGATGAATCAAAGAATGACATTAATTAAATAGAATACATATCAACGAACCCTAGAGCTAAGTACCCCGATCCTTTTTGCTAATTTCCATACTTATTTATAAATATAACTGAATAATTATTTCTATCTCAAAGCTTATATCTAGATGTACTTATTTATCATTATAAATTATTTGATTTACCCTAGATTAATTATATAGGAAATATTTATTAGTCCCTTCTTTAGCACAATAACTTTTCTGATGGATAAGTGATAATTGATTATTAGTAACTATATTTTCTATCCAATCAAAAATAAATATTTTTCAGTCATCGTTGATATTTATTCATTTGAATGTAAACAAGAATTATTAACTATTTTTTTAAATGATTTGTTTGGCTTTCTATTGGCTAAATGACTTGAGATCTTATTACAACCTTCATGTTATCCTATGCAAATATTAATTCAAGACTCAAATTTCCAAACATGTAAGGTGTAGAGAGAAAAAGTGTGATATGCACTCCATAGAGTTTAAGTGCATGCACACAGTCTGAAGTTATAAATATATGTGTTGGAGAGTAATTACCTTGTGTTGTAGTCTCTACTCATGTTACTGTACTCTAAATTCATCTATCTTTTGCATCTGCCCAACCACTCTTGGTGTTCCCAAGCTCTTGCATCTTGTGGCATGAAACCCATCAGGTAACTACAAAACTGAGCATTATTTATCATGTAGGTTCCATAGGCCCCATAGAGAGCATAGACCTAGCATTGGTACTGTAGTTGCATCCAAAACATGGCCCATATGTTTGCATTGTTCAATTGGTTGTAGACTTTAACATCCCCTAACTCCAACATAATGAAAGGTGTAAGAGAAGTTTCTATAGGGTTGACACTAAATGTGAAATACTTGTATGATCCATTATTGAAATAGTTGAAGAGGTACATGAAATTATACATGACATCTCAATGATGTGCCTTATGGGTTACTACCTACCAATATTGGTTAGCAAGATGAAAGGTATTATTATAATGCTTTTTCTCCCTACAAAAAAACTTGAGTGTTAAAGTGGATGTTGCTTCTTGACTTGTAATTGTGGCATTTTTTCTCTAACCTTATTAGTTTATGTTCTTTTTTTAAGTGGTTTGATTTTGTTTTCTCAACTTTCATAATATATAGAGTTTGGGGATCTATCTATCTTCTTGAGACACCAATAAGCTATTTTTTAAGTGGAACCTAGAACAAGAAGGAAATGTTGAGACTTGAATTTATAACACTCTAGAAATTTTCAACCTTACCCTAGTATGTAATAGTTTAACTTCAAGTTGCAGAGATAAATTGGGTAGAGTAGATTTACACTGTTAAAGTATTATAAACAAGTTTATCAATGTATGGTTTTGGGAAATTTACCTTGGTTCCCCAGGTTGTATTCATCCTTAAGTGAACAAAGGAGCTAAGTTGGTATCACATAGGTGAATGTTAAATAACACCTAGTTAGATGGATAATTGTATTCACAAATGTTTATTACTATGGGGCTAGGATTTCATAAAGTAATTGTTGATTAATTTAAAACTCCTATTGATAAACTTGCCAAAACAATTTTATGGTGTCTGCACTATAAGTTTTAAAGTTAAGACTTAAAGTAATCGAAAGACCCAAGTGTTGATTGCAATAAGAAAATCTACTTAAAGACTTCAATAAAGGGGTGAGATTGGTTATGTTTATTGGATTCATGAGAGTTGTGTGGACAACCTAATTGATTTTCCTCCTCCTTTATATGGGAGTAGCACAAATCTATTTGTATAGGGCATCAAGTAGTTTATACACATGAGAAATCATTAAATAAAGAAGCTTACTAGATTGTTTCTCCTTTGCATAGGAGTAGCATGTCCATTTGTATAGGGCATTATGCAACTTAAACACACGAGAAATACTTAAAGAAAGAAGTTTACTAGACTACTTTTGGACTTAGTCTATCCATCTAAGAATTGTTCTTAGATACATGTTCATTCAAGAATGCTTACGTTATAGAAAAATGACTTGAACAATTCATTCATGTAACTCTTTTGTCATTACTTGTAGGAAATAGTTTACCATTGTATCCCTTGAAGAATTTTACAAGATCAAAGAAATTTGCTTTTTAGTGAGCTTGACCTATTTAGGAAAATGGCTCACCAAAACTTACAAGCATTTGTGATATCATAGTTAGCTTCTTCACTTGTGAGACATAGCTAGATTGATTGATTCCTATAGTCTTCATCACTTATTGTTTGACGAGCCCTAAAACAATGCTTGACATTTAACAAAATGAGTTTAGATCACCAGAATGAACATTTTTTTTATATTCTCTTTATTATTTTCAAAACATTAAATATTGATAGATCTTGTATGACTAGCTTGTTCTATAGCTTGTATTTTGCCAAGTATAGATAATGTATAACTGGGAAAACTTCTTTAACCCAACTACACTTTACTTAGTACATTTAATGTGACATAATCAATCACTTTAATAAAAGATGGTCTATATAACATTCAATATAAACATATATAGATATTTTTTCCCATCCCCTTCTCTCTTGAAGGCCATTTTGTTTATGAATTTATCCTTATTTGGTGCTTGCAAAAATATTTGTTACTATTTTGGGTAGTAGATATACTCAAATTTTCCTTGGACAAGGCACCTAGTAAAATTTTTATGTACTTTAGTGTGGTTTAATGTGGGATTATAAAATAATGTGGAATTTTTTTTTGGAGAATAGTCATTATTTAGTTTGAACAAATATGTTAAAAACTAAAGTTTTTATGTTTTCTTAATTCATAACTAAAAGATATATTTAATAGGATAGATCCATCTAAGACCATTTTTCATAGGTATGAAGTATTTTACAAACTAACACTCAAATAACATTTATTAAGTATGGTGAAAATGAACTTCAAGAATTTCTTCTAGAATTAATCTTAGAAATACACACATTTAATAACAATTAGACTTTTAAAGTTTTCAATCTTAAGTGCAAGGAAACTTGACTCTACATTACAACAATGTCACTTGTACATTGCTAATCTAACATTCATTCAAAAGTAACAATATAAACCAATATAAATGGAGTGATTTTTTTACCAATGTCAAAGTATGCTCTTTAAATGTCAACAAACAAATACGTTAACCTTAAACTTTGAATAAAATTTGTAAATTCTTATTGCAAGTTTTAGAAAAAAATAGTTGACTATAACAATTACAATTACAATTACAATTACTAGTCCTTTTAACTACTTATTATCATCTGTACTTTCACATGTGTTACAACAACAAGAACTAGTCGTTGCACGACTCTTATTTTCTTTACAATCATATTAAATAAGAAAATAACAAAACCACCACATCCTAACCCGTCATTAAAAATAATCTCCATCAACACATCTACCATTCCATATTTTTCCACACATCCATGAACAAAAATGACCCTGATTGATGGAATGAAAAGTAAAGTTGGTAAATTCTTCAATGCAAATTCTACTAAAGCTTAGAGTTGCCCATTTTCTCCATCAATGTTGCCTATTTTTGCCTATTTTCTCCGTAACTATAAATAAATTTCATTGTGTAGTAGAATGTAACTAAGGATGGGTGTTAAACACATGAAAATCCCATCTAATTTTCTTAGGTCAAACATTTGGGATTGGTGATGCTTGATGACGATTAAGCATGGAAGACAAGGCAAACTCTTCCATAAAATATTTATGCTTGTTTGTTATATTTTTTATTTTCCAATTATCATGATTGAAGGTCTATTTCACTTAATTTAATCCCCACACCCACATAGAGAATCTTGTGACACGTGGACTAATATTCACTTGTAGTGGTTGGTTATCTTTATTTTCAATCGTGAGTTAAAACAAAAGATTGCCCACATTACAAAGCATGACAAAAGGTATTGGAAAATAATGCATATTATATTCATGTTTATCTCTCTTACCTACTTAAAGATGAAACCAAATCAAGTGGAATAGAAACAATAAATTTCTCATTAAGGCTTTTGCTACATCATTAAAGTTCGTGTCATACACAATAACAAAATGACATTGTAACAAGCTCAAAGGAAAATGGTGGGTATGTGGAACTTTGATATGACATGAAGGATTTTTGAGTTGTAAAATTAATTTGTAGATGTTTTTTTTTAAATTTTTTTTAATCAAAAGGAGAGGGGTGGTTGAGTAAACAAATATATTTATTTAAGTGAATTAATTATTATATTAGTAGGAGGGTCGCTTTCACTTCTAAGATATTTTGTGAAAATTATAATAATGTTTTTATTATCATAGTCTTAATAAATTTCTAGGATTAAATAATTCAGAGAGTAAATTAAGACCTCTTGTCGCTTTGGAAGAATGTATAAGTGCTTTGAACAAAGTAATCTTGTGCTATGTCTTTGGGTGATGAAGAATGTGACTACAAAATCCTCACCCACCATGGATCCTGAGTAAGTGGCAAGAAGTGAAGCATGTCTCCATCACTAGATACCTCAGTGTCCCCTTCGACATTGACTTTTTATTCAAAGACTGTTAGAATCTGCAAAACATATGTTAACCTAGGAACTAATGCAAGTGATAGGATTTATGATACTGTTAAATACAGATGATAATTAAATCAAAATAACATAATAGAATTAGTTTCATAAGAGGGAAGATGCAAAAACTCACAATAACTTCATTCGATTGATATATTAAGGAAAGAGCTAAATATATAGCCTTATAGTTTCCAAATCCAATGAGGATGAGGAAAAGGCAGAAAACCAAAAAAATAAGGGATTGCTTATCCATGTTTCCAAATCTATGAGGATAAGGAAAAAAGTAGAATCCCATGAAAGAAGGAGAATATGCAAGTCATTATCCTATCCTACCTAAGTAATAAAAATAAATTACCTAAGTAAACTTAATAAAAAATGTGCAATATCTCACTTAGGATAAAATATATTCGAGGTGAATAAAATATTACACCAACAGACATGTTGACTTGGTTTCTCAACAAAATCAAAAGCAAATTTATGAACTAGACAAACTAGTTCTATTCCATGGCTAGCCACATCTAGGTGGCTATCAAAATTATTTTGGCAAGTCATGTCTACATTTCTACTTGTTGGTTACCTTCCAAAAGTAGTTACAACCAATTGACATGACTTATTAAGAACTTCTTATGGGCCAAATTAAAAACTACTTTGTCAATCTTCTAGTATAATGGTGTGCTTTTCTAAAGCATGAAAAATAATGATACTTATAGACAACAATGGAGGACATTTGAAAATCTATGACAAAATTCCTATATGTTATGGATGCATGTAGACACTTTAAACATTGATTTTTATGGAGCAAGTAGTCATATGAGCAATGGCTCCCACTCTCTCCATTAACAAGCATCATTATAACCAACTCATCACTAACAACATGTTGATGCCCAACAACACGTGGATGGATCAAGGATTATCTTCTTGTTCCTTATGGAACATAAATAAACTTCATACTTATCATCTTAACTCTTGGTCTTTGTGTTTTCCTTTCATATTATAGAGGTAAAAAATGCATATAGAGCACTTTTCCCTAATCCTTTTGGACTTGCTTCACCTTTGCCTTCTATGTAATAATCTAATGTTTTGATTATTTCTATGTAAGAGTTGGTATTGAACTTGCACTCGAATTTAATTTGAGTCCCTATTCCCTAGTCATTCGAACCTAGTCCTTAGTCTTGATGTTCCCAATCCTAGGTTAAGATTTCCCAAGAAACCTTGATGTTGGATTAGAGGTATTAGGGAAACCACGACCTCTTGTTTCTAAATTCAAATTTTATCATAGGCCCAAGTTGATCCTATCCTAAATAGTTGTTACCTACCAATTCATGTAGAATATTCATATTTGAATGCCAAGGTGTTGTATTAAAGGACAAAGCCCTAGACCATTTAGACATCCATCTAAGATCCAACATAATCATATCATTCGATCATAGAGAATTTATATTCACAAGTAGAATAATCATTGCATCAACATCTACATACATAAGGACAAGTACCTACACATTTGCATTCTATGCGGTGTGTCTTCAATCTTGTTCAAACATCATTGAATTAGTATAACAAGGCCTTACTAGAATCAAGACAAATCACATATTCTCCCACTTGTTAGTAGGTCCTAATAATGCTTATAAGCACCACCTAGGTGAGATATACAAAGGTGAATAGATTTATAAAGAGAAAGAACATAGAATTTAGGGAATTGAGTTGCAATATCAAGGCCATGAGGACAATTTTAACCACAAACAGGGCACAATTCATTTTCACTCTATTGGAACCCTATTTATGTAGATCTAATAGCAAACTCTAGAGTTAGACCATAGAGTACATGTATTTCAATAGAATATTTGATCCAAGAACATGCTTATGCATCAAACCATAAACAACACTACTTTCTCTACATCCCTTACACCACCACTTGTGTGCTAGCCTAGCATCCAAATGCCTTGCACATAGAAGCATATCCAATAGTAACATTTATGTGCAACCACATAAGCATCAACCTTATTTATACTACACATAACTACAAAACAATAGGAGTTCCTTGCGTGCAAGCTTCAACAACTATTCCAAGCCTCTTCAAGCATCATGCTTCACATATGCTTTATACCCTTCCCTATTATGTGATACATCACATGCTTTACACATAACCTGCCTCATACAGCTTTACATTGGACCATACATGTGGGAAACATGGAACATTGGCATCCACATGTTATGCTTCCATACATGCACAACACCTAGAAGGCCCCATACCACAAGAAATGACTCCATAGGTTTAACACTTGACACCATACACATCCAATACATGGTAGTGCATTTCACCACATGTAATCTACAACATACAGGTTCAAGACTTGGCAACATCCTATCCACACATGCCATATGACCATACATGTTGGACACATGTTAGCATAGACATGGCTATCAACTATTGACCTTCACCTATAAAGACTAGTAGTGTACACCTTATATAGAAAATTTGATAGGAGGAACCATCATAGCATGACTTGGCAATACAATACTCTAGTCTAGCAAAGCACTTTAGGCAAGTGTCAACATATCAACATGATATATATCTGATATAGCCTCTCACATAGTCTAGGCAAATCAAGGAAGATGACTTGCCCCTTTTCGAATCATGGGAATTCTCATTCTTAACCTTTTTCTCTAATGCATACACTTATGATTTATCCATATTCTAATATTGAATATAAGTAACATTTCTACTAATGTTATGCTCTCTAAATGTGTTATGGTTTTTTGCATCTTTCTTTCCAAGTTCCATGGCACATTCTATAATTTCTAATATTATTTATGTGATTCTCATCGTTTAAGTAGGTTATTGGTTGTCCTTTGATTATATCATGGGATCAAATTAGATCATTTGTATTAGAGCTTGAAATTCTACTACACCAGTTGTAATATGACATAAACTTAGTCTCAAGTAAGAGTTTAATTTCATTGTTGTAGGTATGCATGAAGCAAGCAAGAGTACACAGATCTCTGAGATGGAAGGCCCCAATCCAACATATTTGTATGAGAATAGGTGTTTGTGTTTAAAGTGAAATTTGATGAAGAGGATTTATTTGTGTTTAGGGTTAATTTTGCTAGTTTGTATGAATCTTCCTTTCACCTCTAAACATTCAAGGACTTCAGCCGAGTAGGAAATCTACTACAGGCCTTCGGTCACTCAGAATATAGGGGAAAATTGGAATTGTGTGGTTTTGTTATTCAATTAATCCCACTTATGCTCAAAACCCTAATTAGCAAATTCGAAAGCAAACGGACAAATCATGGAAAATGCTCAGACATAGAGATATCATATGACAATAAATGTGTACCAAATTTTGAAGTTTAGAAAATAGAAAAGTTGGGGACTAATGAGCGGGCGCCCTAGTCTAGTGCCATACTTTTTGTCGAGATCTGGAAACCTTGCCTACAACCTATTCCTATTGTTCCAAAGATTTTCCTGTTATGGGATCCAGAGGACTAATGAGCGGGCACCCGAGTCCAGGTCCCTATTTTCTTCTATGATCTATAATTCTGACAGTCTGCATTGCTCTCCTGCAACTCCACTTTTTCTACTCCTACAACCTGTAACCTGTAATCACAAAAAAATGGGTTGGGGGTTATGGCGTTATAGGCTTGCCTCAGTCAAGCCCTGGAGAGACATTCAAGTCTTCTAAACACCGTTGTCAGATAAAGAGTGCATATCCCTGCAGGATAGAGGTGAAATCCAAATGATAAATTATTGAAAACACAATTGATATCACCTTGTAGTGAACATCTCATGGAAGGAAGATGCTCTTCATGCCATGAGGAGATGGATGCCAAATCTGCAAATACAAACACAAGAACAACACAAATTCTACTCAACAACACACAATGAATGCCTTGAATCACCTTAACATAAGCCACAAGTTCGCAATATCCATCTAGTTTACAAACGAATGCCTAAACATGCTTATATATGCAACTACAAATATTCCCGCCAAGAATTTCTTAATTGAAACTTACCGTGTCGACATAGGACCTAATTAACGGTCATAAACTGACACTTAAAAATTGGGCCTGACCTAAAATAGGGGAGGACTAGGGCGCGGGTGCCCAAGTCCTCCCCCCTATTTCAAGTAGGAATCATGTCAAGTGCACCCCCTAAGTCCCATTTTCCATGAAACTTCAGGGTTTTCTCATTGGGATGTCAGATTAACATGAAAAATGCTCTAAATGCATAAACAAGACCCGAGAGCTAAACCTTAAGAGGGAAAAGCCCCCAAGGGGACATTTTTTGATGTAACAATTTGGTTATAGAGATCTAATATATCTGACACTAGAATTAATGGCTGAGAAAATCTCCACTCACAAGAGAAAGGCTTCAAAATCATCTTGGAGAAGCTCATAGATCTCATGGTGTGCAACATTCATCTTGTTGGTCCTATTCTTGAAAGTCTTTCTCAAGTTGAAGCTAGCAATACACAAACCATGAAGAATCTACAACATTTATGAAGAGGAGAAGAGGAACTAGCATGATTGAATTTGAGTGCCTAAACAAGTAGAATTCAACACAACTACATCAATCAAGACTTATGAAATATAAACAATGATAGACCTAGTAGGAACCTGCAATTCCTCGTAGTCTTTTGATTCATTAAGCTTGTTTGGTAGATTTGAGAAGCACAACAAAGGCATTGGTGACAAGCTACTAAAGTGAACACCTGATGAAGGCTAAGACATCAGGAAACATGTCTAAGGCATTATCACCCCCTCTAGATAGGGATGATAATTCATAACATTGATCTAGGATATACCAATTGATGCACACACAGAGAAGGTTTCATATTCTTCTCACCAAAATCTAGCACTAATAAAGCATCTACATTGTGCCTTGCATCTAGTAGTTGAAGTGTGTCCACTTGCATGACAAGTAGTTCCAAACTGGGAAGGACTTTACATGCACTCTAGTAGTGTACAATGCATCAATAGGTTCTTGCCTCTCGATAATAGACCATGCAAAATAAGCCTCACATAGGTGCACCAACTTCTTAATCACCTCTTGCACAACAACATAATTGAGTATGTCATATGAATCATCATGCACAAGAGCACTATAGTGTTTATATTCATAATAAGGGAAGGTCTCCACAACAAAGGCATGTAACACACACACACACACACACACACCTTGATTACATGTTACCATTGCCTATGTAAGGGACATACAACTAGAGTGCTAGGATATGAATCCTTGTTATCTTTGTGGAAAGAGAAACCATTCATAATCCACTTGTTGGCTCTTAGACATTCATGTGCAAGGAGGTGCATGCACACTAAAGCAACACTATGAGTGGATTGACCTAACCAAATGGGAAGGGAGGGACCTCTTTGAGATGCACCTACAACCATGCCTCCTCTCATTTCAACAATGCATTAGATACCAACACACTCATGCATCCACTGTCATCACAATGAAGCATGCTCACCTTTGTGACTCTGTGTATCTAGCTAGTGATATTCATGTTAACATTGAAAGATTCACAATTCTTGTTAAAATTGAAGCACACCAAGTTTCTCAACTTCACTTATGTATGGTCAAGAACTACACCAAATGACAACATCTACACACTCTACTATGATTGGTTCACTCCAGAGTCAAAATCACACAATTTTGATCAGCATACCTTAGAATTAGTGTCATCACAACTCTAATAAAATTCTCTAAATTTACTGTGTTCTTAGCATGTGTATCTTTCTACAATCCACTCTCACATATAGGAAGAGTTTGCACATCTCTTGAAAATGTTGCATGGGTTTACATACATCCTCTCCCTTTCAATGTTAGAGTGTAGGGGTGCCACATCCATCCCTTGAAATTTGCAAGCATTCACAATAAAAGCATTGCTTTAGTAATAATAACACCAACATTCCTAGGAACTTGAAGATTCACTACAATGGGGACATTTGTTCTTTAAGAAAGTGCAAATGATCCAACTCTAATTAGAAAAGAGCTTCTTTAATAGTTCTTGGTCAAAATAGACTCTCTTTTGTGCCTCATCTACACAATTTGATTGGTGCACCTTGGATTAGCAAAGAAGCACATCAAGATCCATGCACCACCACTCATCTTAGGTTAACTAGCACCATTTGATTGGCTCACCCCAGATTGGTGCATTCACCATTGGTCATGCTTAATTTTTGTGTCACTATAGGCACATCAAAATGTAATGGGGGATCATCAGAACTCAAGAAAGGGAGAATGATCTACGCACAAATGAATGCACTAGTTCATTAGTTCATCAACTTTAGACAAGCTTCTTTAGTGTATACCAAAATGTAATGGGAACCATGACTCCTCAATAAAGGACATATAATCTAAGAATATAATTATGCATCAAACCATAAATAACACTACTTTCTGTACATCCCGTGTACAAACACTTGTGATCTAGCCTAGTGCCTAGATGCCTTATGCATAGATGCATATCTAGTAGTATTGATTCATGATACCTACACAAGCATCAACCTCAATAGTTCTACTCATAGTTGCACAACATCAAGAGTTCCTTGTGCACAAGATTCAATAGCTTTACCAAGCCTCTTCAAGTATTGTGCTTTACATGTACGCTTTGTCCCTCCACGTTGTGTGATACAACACATGCTCTATCTTATGACTTTACATTTGACATATGTTTGCAACACATGGAACACTAACATTTACATGCTATGCTTCCATACACACACAACACTTGGAAGGCCTTGTGCCATAGGAAATAGCTCCATATAAGTTTGATACTTGGCACCATATGCATCCAACACATGGTGTCACCCTATACCACATGTAATAAGCACCATATGCGTTTAAAACTTGGAAAAATCCTATCCACTCATACCACATGTTCATACACATTAGACATGTGTTAGTATAGATGTGGTTATCAACTATTGACCTTCACCTATATAAATACTAAAACTATACACCTTGTACATGAGAGTTAGAAAGAGGAGCCATTAGAGCATCTAACTTGGAAATCTAGCACTTGAGTTTGATGAGTCTAGCACTCTAGGAAGGTGTCATCATATCAACATGCTTTGCATATTTGATATAGCCTCCTATATAGTCTAGGAAAATTAGAGAATATGTGCCACCCCTTTATGATCATGGGAATTCCCATTCTTAGCCTTTTCTATAATGCACACACTTATGTATTTATCCCTATTATAATATTGAATAAAGTAGCATTTCTACTAATGTTGCATTCTCTAAATGTGTTGTGTTTTCCACATCTTGATTTTCAAGTTCCATGGTGCATTTTATAGTTTAAAAATTGTTTAGCTGATTCTCATCACTTAAGTAGGTTATGAATTATCCTCTGATTATATCGTGGGCTCAAATTGGATTAGTATTCCTCATCTCACACAAAGCTAAGAGCATCTTTCTCTATGTCAATTTAAGAATATTTTCATTACTTGTCTAGACTCAATTCTTTTATTTAAGTTAATTTGATTATTGCTTGCTTTATTACATTTAATTAGCTTATATTTTTATTGTATGTTGTGTTTGTTTTCCATACATAAATTGGTGAAATTGATCTCTTGAACGACTTTCTTTTCCCTTAGGATTTTATTTTCTTATTTTTGTTTTAGATTTGACTTTTTATAATTCTATAATTTTCATATAAAATTTGAAACTTGTCCCAATTTGCATTGCCTTTTAGTTTCTTTATCTTTTTCTTGTATGTCAAGGTCTCAACCTACCATCCACTTTCTTCTAAGTAGAAGCTCAAGACTAAATCTTACAATGGTCTTGAATTAAGTTGAGGAGGTTATGATTAAGAATTTGAATACTACCATTTATCTCAATGGAGAGGATACTTTTGACTATGATGCTTATGTTGCACATATGGATAGGAAAAACCTAGCTCTTACTATACAAATGCTAAAATTAAATAATGCTTATTTGGGTAATGATGTTAAACCTTTGGATTTAATTAATTTCCTTCATAATTTTTTAATGAATAAGCTTTTATGGCATGGAAGTATTACATGATATGGGTCAAAGAATAATCTCAACAAGTTATTTAAATGGTGTGTCTCTCCCCCCTCCTTCATAAGCCTCTTCCTCTATTTTGCCTCCTTCCACATCTTCTCCTACATTAGCCATGCCACACGTTTCTTCTCTTTCCCCACCCTCTCAAGTCTCTTCTTCCATATTTCCTCCCAACACTTTTCTTCCCACTCTAGGTATGCTACATGTGTCTACTCTCACCACATATACATGCTTCATAGGTTCTACCACCAATCCTCTTCTTGTGCCCATTTATCACATACAACCCACGACTATTATCACTCCACCTCTCCCAACCCATTTATTCCCTTCTCATCATCTCTCATGTGATCATATCTTCCCTGTTCTTACTATTCCTCTTAATGTTCATCCTTCCACAATATTTTCCATCCTTAAAAGGCTTTATGAGATGCAAGGTAAAGTTGATACCTTACCCCCTAGTAGTCAAAAGGACATGACAAGATAAATCAAGCATAATATGGTTTTATATGAGATTCTTTCTTATCCATTTTCAATGGGTTTTGTGGCACCTCATTTTGATATGTATAATGGAAAAAGGGACCCCATGAATCATTTGAGTTCATTTAATGCAACTTGTTTGGATTATGTTTATGATGATAAGCTTCTTGCAAAATTATTTCCTAGAACTTTACAAGACTATGCAATTGAATGACTTTATTCTCTTCCTCATGGTTCTATCCATTCCTTTAGAGATTTGGAAAATTCTTTTGTGCGGCACTTTAATGTCAATACTAGTCTAAATGTTATACTTTCAAATTTAGTAGAATGAAAATAAGGATTAATTGAGTGGATTCATGATAATGTTATTGTATTTCAATCCTTATCAACAAAGATGCATTACTAGATTCTTGATGATGAAATACAAAGAATATTTGTTAAATGATTATTACCTTCTATTCAAGAGATAGTATACCTAAATAGTCATGCTTCTTTCATGGATTTATGTGTGAGCGTAAGAAACATTTAATTGAAACTTCTTGAAGATAATGCACATAAATATGGATCTTCTCATGCTCCTTCTCAACCATCTTATCCTTCAAAGTTCAATAAAAAATGATTTTTAAAATGGTAATGATAAAAAAATCCAAATGCTCATCATATTAATTTTAGTCAACTTCTAATCTTATAAGCCTCAAACTCAATGAAAATTTACTCAACTTCAAGATCCTTTCATGTTGTGTTACAAAGTCTACTTGGTATAAATTTGATTACTCTTCCTCCTATATGACCATTGGACACTTCAAATTTGTGCCTAAAGGTTTTAATTAAAAAGTATTTTGTGGTTTGCATAGAGTTAATAGTCATACTACACAACATTGTGTTGTGTCAAGGCACAACATACAAGATCTTATTGATACCAATATGATACATGTAAAGGGCTTAAATGATAGGGGCAACCATTCAGTTGCTTCCCCTAATTACAATTTATGAATCTACACAAATCTTTTTCCACAACATAATTAGTCTAATAATGTAGATTTTTTAACGCATAATCTTTACATGAAGAACAATAAGATATTAATGGGCTAGATTACCTTGACTCACAATTTGACCATTCTAGGAGAAAGTTTTTGGGTATGCTAAATGAGGAGCCTAATCTTGCTACATTTTCTTCTATGTCATTTATTACATTTTCACAAGATGAGATTCCACATAATGGATATTATAGTCCTTTGTATTTAAAATCTCACATTTCTTTCAAAATAGTTGATGGTGTTCTTATTGATCTTGCTTGGTATTTTAATATGTGTGAACATAAGATTTTTTTATTTAATCATCTTTTTAGCAACAATAATATGCATATTTAGATGTATCTCTTAAGATGAAAAAAAATGCTGATTGAGACTATGAGTTGCATCATTATGAAATTATTTATTGGTTTGGAAGTGATTCCTACTTTGGATTAGTTTCATGTTCAATTTGATCATTCTTGGATAAAGTAGTTCCAAGTGGTTCCTTCTATGCTACATTAGTGTATAATATATATTCACAAGGGAGAAGTTATCACTATTCCAAGAGAACCATATGTGCCACTATCAGAATTTGGTAATTTTATTTTAGATGTACATTTATTAATTTTCTTAAGGAACCACCTTATGGGCGTGAGGATATTGTATATGGTTTGTATAATTGCTTCAAATAGGAACAATGTACAGAAAATGAATAAAAATACAAGTATTTGACCAAAGCATCCTATAGTTATACAATATAAAGTGGTAAAATATCAACCATATTATAAGATTCAAGAACAAAAAAGGTGTAGTCTACAAGGCTAGAAAAGACACATGTTAAACAACCTGTAATATTTAGGCATCAAGGTTTGGACATCATTTTTCTTCAAAAGGATTCTCATGAGCAACAAATTTCATATTTACCAAGAAAGGAAAAAAATATAAAGATATTAAAGGTAATCATCATAGATTTAGTATGTTTTCAAAGGGTACTCAAGCTACATGAGTTCCAAAGAAACATACAAAAAGCAAGCAAGTTTAGAATTTGAAAGCAAATATTTCTTTATGGAAAGATAAACTATAGTTATGTAATTCAAAATTAGATAATTTGCCTTGCTCCAACATATGTGTAAAAGGAGCTATTCTACATAGTACTGAAGGGCCTCTACTTCAAAGGAATTAAAGGGTTGAGTATGAGGATATTGAAAGTAAGGATTGTGATGATGATGATCTTCTTGATGAGTGCATTGGTTGATCTTATTCCTATTCTTTGTTCTCTTTATATGACTTGCCAATTTCAAATTTTATTTTTATTTTCTTTCACATGGTATGGTTTCATCTTTTTTACTAACATGTGGATGACACAAAGACACTTTAGTGGTGCATGCTGACATAAGTGGCTATGAACATTTATCTTTTGGTCCATGTCACTTCTTATTTTATTTTATAAGTTTTATTTTGTATTTTTCCTATGGATTTGCGATGATGAAAAGTTATGCAGTACTTGGAAAACATTCTCACCATGTTGACCAAAAACATAGCTTGTTTTACTTTTTGGTTACTATCCTTTATGATAGAGTTGTTCTTGTTGTGCTCCTCCTTTCATTGTCTCTTCTCTTGACATTTACTTGTTCTTTTATCCTCATTTCACCTTTTATTTATGGCCTTTGAATTTTGCCATGCATTATGTCTTGTATACTTACACATGTTTTTCATATCTTACTTTTCTCTATGACACTTGCTATTTTCCCCCACTTGGGACATCTTCTTTGTGCTACTTTTATTCTCTTCTTTAGAGATCTACACTCTTTGATAGACCATTACAGTTTGATTATGTGGTAACTTTTCTCCTACTCTTGCATGACATATACCTATGCTTACATGTTCACATCTAGCACATTGACTACCATTATTTATTTTTATCCTCACACTTGGGGACATCATTGGGGGCACTTCATTGTCTCTTGCTATATGTGCTTTCAAAATTATATCTTGATACCTTATATGATGATTTTACATGAAGATATTTGTTATAATATTACATGTTTATTGAGATTATATTATCACATCCTTTTACATGTACTACTTTTCTCCTCTTCTCAAATTCATTGCATCACTTTATATGCAATCAATGTGAGGGAGGAATTCATATCATTGGTATTTTCATTTTTATAGTTACAATGGCTCATCAAGGGATCTACATTGAGATTGTATGGTTACAATGATTTTCTAGAAGTCCTACACCATATTTATTCATTGGGAGAATGAACATAATGGTCCTTCAAGGATCCTACACCACCTCCTTTGTTGTTTACAATGGTTATTTAGGAATCCTACACCTATATTTGACTCTATCTCTTTGTGTTATAATGATTTTTCAAGATACCTACACCTCTGTCATCTACACATTTATTATTGAAATTTCTATGTAGTTGTTTTTATTCTCATTTCAATATTTGTATCAAATACTATTGATGGAATTTGGTACATGTAGGTTTGAAGATAGATATATTATCACATGGAGAGAAAATAAGACATCATCCATATCTATATCCTTTTATGAATGTGCACACCTTTTACTTTCATGTTCCAGTTGCTTGTTTTACTTTAACATGCATGGTTCATGGTAGCTCACATGCACATCAAAGTGGTGGAAAAATGTAAAGGTGAAAAGTGTACGCCTAGAACTTTTCCCCACCCATTTTGGACTTGCTTTGATCTTTGTCCCTTATGTAATAGTCTAATGTTGAATTTGAGTATTTATGTATAAGAGTTGACATTCATCCTATACCTAAATTGAACTTGATCTATATTCCCCAATTATCCAAACCCTATCCTGAGCCTTGTTGTTCTTGTTCCTAGGTTGAGACTACCTAGGTGGCCTTAATCATAGTTCAAGGTTGCTAGGGAAGCCTCAACCTCTAATTTCTAGATTTAAATTTTAGTATGGGATTAATGCAATTAAGGTTGCTAGGGAAACCTCGACCTCTAATTTCTAGATTTAAATTTTAGTATGAGCTTAAGGCAATCCTATCCTAACTAGTCATTGCTAATCAAATCACATGTGAAGTGTTTAATTTTGAATGCTAGGGTGTTGTATGAAAGCACAAATCCCTAGACCATTTAGACATCCATCTAGGATCCACACACAAGTATATCATTTGATTATAGAGAATATTTGAATTCACATCTAGAGAAATCATTACACCAACATCTAAATACATAAATACTAATCTACCTAGGCATTTCCATTCTATGCGGCATGTCTTCAATCTTGTTCAAACACCATTAGATCAATATAATATGGCTTGATTTAAATAAAGACAAGTTGCAAATCCTCCCACTTGATAATATGTCCTAATGGTGCTTATAAGGACCATCTAGGTCAAATATACATAGGCGAATATGTTTTTGAATAGCAAGAACACATAGTTTAGGATGAAAATTATAGGATTAGGGTTGTGGATCTAAGGATCAAGGCCACATGGGTAGTTGTGACCCCATATAGAATACAATTCATCTTTCACTACGTTGGAACTATACTAGTGCAAATCTAATAGTAGATTCCAGAGTTAGACCACAAAATATGCATTCCAATAGAATATTCCTTATCACACATAGAGCTAAGAGCATTTTTGGGCCTCATTGTCAATTTAAGCATATTTTCTACTACTTGTCGAGACTTAACTCTTTTATCTGAGTTAATTTGATTATTGCTTGCTTTATTGCATTTTTAGATTTTTATTTTAGGGTGTGTTTATTTTCCCTATACCTATTAGTAAATTTAGCACCACCTTTCATCTCACCATTACCATAGAGTATCCTCCCATCATCAACAACTTTATGCCTCTTGACCATATTATGCTCCTAAACATATTTGTTCCATCCATATGTGTTATACCTACAAGACAAAAAAGTAAAGCATTATTAGTCAACCAACCACAATTATCTTTCTTAGGATTGAAGCCTTTACTAGTTCAACCTACAACCACTTAATGAGATTAAATGTGAACTAAAATAGGATTAGTTTTTACCTTTTCCACATAATACATAATCAAGTTGACCAAGGTAATGAAAATTCAATCAATTGATAGGTCACCAAGCACTAATTCATCAACATCTATCATATTCTTGTGAAGATAAGAGATAATAATTTGGGCTATCTTAAGGGCTAATTCACCAATATGTAGGTGTAATAACTCCCTTGCCCAAAGTAAGAGAGTCATTGAAAATACAAGTATGATATTAGTGGAGATATCAAGCCACTAACGACATAGATTTTTTTATTTATATGAACTTTGTTAATCACATTATTCAAATTGGTCACTGATCACATTGTAGAGGATAAAACATACCCTACAATATCTATCTAAGGGATAAACCAATACAATTCAAACCTTAGACAAATTAAGGAGTTGAGAATGAAATAACAGAGATAGATTAGCTCAAACAAAAATTAGCAACGTGCTAAATAAATTTGAGTGAGATTAGGGCTTACCTTGAAATTGATACAATGTTACTTTGATTATTGTGGCATAGTGAAGAAGAGACAAAAACTAAAATCTAAAATTGGATAAATGATCATAAGCCTATGCCAACTAAGAATTGAGAATTTGAGGGTCTAGGATAGGACCATGCCCATGATTTGGTCTAGTTGGTGTTGTTTTGTCCTAATGATATGGTTTCATCTTGTGTAGAAACAAGTCTTCAATACCCACAAAAATGCTTTCTTGGATGATATTTGTGAAGGAAAGTAGTGTGGTGCTAAAGAGCACCATTGGGAGTGTTATGTGTGTGTTGAAGAGTAAAATTTTATTAACCCTTAGTTAGGCCCCTAGATTTACTTAACAATAGAAAATAGAGATAAAGGGTGGCGATGAATGCCACTAAGCTAATCATTGAATGTTGCTAAAGCCCAATGCAAGCACGAGTGACTTTGTCTACCTTTGTAGTGCACTTTAACAATGAATGTCAATTGTCAATTATCGATTGTTGTTGATTTACAATGCTAGTAGACGAGGACTGATGCCCATTTCATTTAAGAGGAGAAATGCTTATGTGTTCTTTTAATGCTATGTGATCTCTTAAGTCATGAAGTGAAAGTGTACTAAGATGATGTCTTTAAATACACAACCTTAGATGCACAATTTAAACATTTTAAGTGGCTATAACGATGGACAATGGTTAGATCTCGAGATTGTCATCCTTGGAAAGTAAAAAATTATAGTTTGGAGACTAATTATGTAATCATATTTACAGTCTAATTTAGAGAATAAAATTGCAGGTACAAATTTGTCCAAAATAAGATTCTAAATTAAGATATATTGTATATTAGAATGTCGAATTCATACTTCAAATCAATAAACACATAAAAAAACTCTATACTAAAATCATACATTAAAAACAAGTACATAAAATAATATAAAAGATAGAAATAAAAAGCACAACATACACACCTTTGTGTAGACGTTTTGAAATCATTTCTTATTTGTGTAGAGGGTTCGAGTTTCATGTGGAGATGATGATTGCATGCCTCGTTAATCTTTACTTACCTTTTGTTTGGCCAATATTATGTATGTATCATTTAGTTACCATGTTATGTATTGTTTCACTAGTTTTTGTTTTCTACCTTAACTTTAGTCCTTGTCGTCTTATGGGTGTTATCTTTATATTAGAGAAGAAATAAATGCACAAGTTAGTAATATGTTGAAATAGTCCAAATCATCATCATTAGGTTAGACCATAAAGCTTAGAATAAAAAGTCTTGGTTGGTAAGGCAAGCAACTTGGTCAAGGTTTGTTATGTCCTAACGTTCTAGTCAAAATGAAGGAAAATTTAGTGATCTCTCAAAATGAGTAGTAGTTGAATAGCTTTCTTCAATGCTTCCCACCAAGAATTTGATAAGTTTTATGCAACCTTCGTGTTTATAAGTATAATTTTTAATTTAAATTTATTTTTAATTATATTTATATAAATTAAATAATCTCAACTCTTTATTGGTTTTTTCTTTTTCTTTTATTATATTTAGAAGGCAATTTTATATTGTTTATACTTTTGAAAATCATAACTATACATTTTAACTTTTAATTTTAATTTATAATTATTTTATTAAAAAATATATAAATATTAATTGTCCTTAATGGTCATCTCCTTTATAAGACACAAGTTATTGAATTTTATAGGCTCGTGTCATTTTCATATGTATATATAATTCCAAAGGTGACAAGACATAAAACAATTGTGTTCAAAATAATTCCTTGACATGGATATCTTTATGTGAATGCATGATCTAATCTTAGATTATGTCACCACTAACAAGTCTTATTCGATTAACTTTGGGTGAGGAGCTATTTTTATGGGGCCTAAAGATTCCCAAAGTCAAATGGGTCATTTTCAAATTGGACTAAGGTGAAAGTTATATGATATTGAATCCATATTTTTCAATTGATTTTATTATTTTTTTATTGATTTTATTTAGATTCAATTTGCTTTTTAAGGTAAGTTCAAATTTGCATGGAAAGGTTGTCCAATATAGCAATCACAAGTGGGCAAGTATGCATTCGTAGAAGTTGCCCAATACAACTTATGTAGGTTGTTTCTATTGAGTTAAGGTGGGTGATTATTTGGTTTCCAAGTGAGAAGTTTATTTGGTTTTATATGTTAGAGTGTTAATATTATCATCTTAAAAAGCTCAATGTTATATTATTGTAGTGTGAAAATTTTATGTTTGTGTTTTTTTTCTTATATTTTGGGTATGTTTTGATTAGTATTGTAAATGTAATAATCAACTTATAAGTGGTATAATTGTTCATGAAATTAGTTCATAACATTACATATTTTTATCCTTGCTATTATTGATCCTTAGATTTCCATTCTTAATCCCTAGAACTATTTTCATCACCTTGGATGAGATCTATAGGTGCAAAATTGACTTGTCACTTTTGCAATCATGGATCTAAACCCTTCACTTTTAAAATTCAAAATCTAAATTCATGACATACCAATCACTTCACTAGCCAACTTAGTGCACATTAAGACTCATCCACTCATTTGAAAAATATTTGGAATACTAGAATGTGAGAAAGAATATCTAGATCTAAGAGCATAAAGGAAAATCTAATTGGCATTTGTCTACTTGTGGCATCATCCTAGGTCTATTGGATATCTACATGTTATTCTCGTTTCATGTAGAGTTGCAAAGTCGGTCCTCTAGGTATCTAACTAGGGAGAACATGACCCTCGCAATCTGGGAAATTCCCCAAAGGTGTTTTCAAACACCACATGTCCTTACACCTAGAGAGATTAGAAATTGTGATGAACAAATCTCAAGAGGCCGCATTCTATTAGATCATATTCATGAGCACCAATTTAGGTTTGCATGTAGGTTCTTTCCACACATGCATATGTGAACCTAAAAGAAGAACAACCAATTTGAAAACGAATTCTTATAAGTCAACCCTTAAAATATAGAATATTGTTGAATTGATTCCTGACATCTAGCACATCATTTTTCCATTACTAAATATCGAGCTAAGTATCACATTTAATTTATTTTAATTTCCTATTTAATTATTGTCATTTTCAATATTAGTTCCAACTCTATAATCTAGGTTAATTATAGTTGAATTGAGTAAATTTATTTAATTGGCCTAAAATTAATTAAGAAAACAATTTATTTATTTTTATATTTTGGTGAACCTGACTTATCTTACACTCCCTAGGGTTTTACCTTCTTCCATTAGGATTTTTAAATTTACATTTTTTATTGCATTATCTTATTGCAAATCTTACTAAGGTTTGGAATCCCTTTTATTTGTGCTCCATAGCTATATTTTCCTTTAGGTTTTTGTGATCCATTGCTTGCTTTTTTTTCACCCACTCTAACCACCCTTGATATTGCCTCTACAGTTTCATTTGCTAATTAATTTTCAGATCTAAGTGGCTATTACTTTTTCTAATTGTAAATCAAATCTTACTTCTCTTTTGACCTTTAATGTTTCATGTGTTGTTTGCATGCCAAGATCTCATTCTCATCCTAACATTTCCTTAAGGAGAAGCCCTCATTTGAATCCTCACATGGCTCAGTCTACTAAGAGTGGTATACCTAATGATGTTCAATCAACATTATTATCACTCCTATTGTTAAAAATGAGGTTGAAGATTATGATCATGAAGTGCATTTGGAACAATAACAATTTGCACATGAGCTTGCTAGTTTAGTTGAGGTCGATAGTCCTAAAAATTTGGTTTAGTATTTTCATGATTTATTACTTACTAAACCATTTGGATGAAAAGTACTTCAAGGCATTGGTTCTATTGGGACCCAAATTTTCCAATTCCCAAACTTGCAAAAGAATCTCGTGTTTGTGCCCCTCTATTTCATTCACATGCCTTATCCATCAATTATATCCCATCATAGAGATCTTTTATGGGCCCTTCAGTATTTGCCCATGTTAAAAACCCCTTCAAATATTTTGAAATTGTGTAAGTGTCAAAATTTATCTCTATGGTTAAGCCTTTCAAAAAGTTTGCTAGTTAAAGAACTCATTGAAAGCTTTGCTTTTTGGCAATTCAGCAGGTTCGTGAACTTGCAAATCTTCTGAAAGTAGTTCATTGGTTCTTGTTTGTGTTGAAAGGATGAAAATGAGGAACAAAAAATGAAGGAAAAGATGAAGACAAATAGACAATATTTTCAGCAAGTTCGCTAGTTCGCAAATTTGCCAAATTGTTGAAAATAAGAAGGAAGAAGCAAAGACAAATGGTTCGATAGCTCAAGGTTCTGCCGAATCACTGAAAGGGAAGATGAAGATGGTGAAGAAAGAGAAAAAGAAAAGTTAATGTTTTAGCGGTTTGGAAGGTTTGCGAACTTGCAAACTCGCCAAAATGGTTTGCTGGTTCTCAAGATTGTAGAAACACTGAACTGTACCAATTTCCAAGGTGATGTGATGTTTCCACATGGTGCAACCACATAAGTTTTAAAGTTGTTAGTTTTGACAACTTTTAAATGTTGCACCATTTGCTAATATAGTGATGAGTCACAATAGATGGCACCCTAGTAAAGAAAATAAAGAGACATTACGGGGGG
Organism: Cunninghamia lanceolata; assembly: GCA_027924645.1. Classification (NCBI taxonomy): domain Eukaryota; kingdom Viridiplantae; phylum Streptophyta; class Pinopsida; order Cupressales; family Cupressaceae; genus Cunninghamia; species Cunninghamia lanceolata. The sequence goes on along the minus strand of BSBN01001380.1, from coordinate 2,050,083 downwards.
GGGGTTTCTTAGTTCCACATGTCAGTGCCACGTGCGATTTGAAGGATTCAAGACTTACCACTCTTTTAGTGTTGCGCTATTGGCTAGGGCAAGTGACTCAAGTTTTGGTGGGCCCTAGTGAATCAAAATAAAAAGTAATGCATTGAGGTTTTTCCTTGGGACAGGTGGCAAAAACACGCTCAATTTTGAGGCTTCAATACTGACACAAGTCCTAAGTGTTGCACCATTGGTTGACAATGGAAACTTAGCTTAACGTGGTGGGCCCAGTCCTATTTAAAAAATGAATCCGAGGGAATCATAGTGAGCAGACACTTGGCAGCACCACACAACTTCTCAAAGAGGATAGATTTGACACATATTGAATGTTATGCCATTGGTTGTGTTAGTGCCAAGTTGGAAGCAATGGGTCCCATTCCTCTTTGTGAGGCATCAAAGGTTTTGAACCGTCGATCATAAGCTGAAAGAATATCTAATAGTTCATGGTGATGGTTCAACCATTGCAAATCCTACGAAAGAATCGATAACGAATGAGAAAGGGACACTTCAGGGACTCTTTGGGCCATCATTAATATGCATTCTGAATCTGCAGGGTTTTCTGGCGCAACCCAGGTGGTTCTAACACAACATTTATGGGCGACCTATAAATGTGTTGACTACTCTAGATCCATGTCTAAGCTACAACAATGGAATGAAAGGCTATATATACATGTTTTTAAGATGTATTGGTCGTTGAACCAATTTTATGGCCTACAAGTGCTTTAGGTGGTTTTAGGGCATCAAACAAAGCTAGTTAGGTCTGCAAGGAGTTGGAATGCATCTAATATAGCATAGGAAGGATCCTTAATGCATAATTTACATAGTGGTATGTCTCCATGGCTATTTGTAACTACTCAGGTGAATGTATAGTCATAGCCATATGTTTTATCTCACCACATTTGATGGTGCGATTGTAACTGAAAGAGGATAAATGTATGACAACATTTTAATGCAACACAAAGATTTTGTGTTGGTCTTCTCTTTGTTGCATATGGGTTATTTCAAATTTTTCTAGATAACTAAGTATGTCCCCTATATAAAATGTAATCTTTGATATGTATGTGAATGCACATATGGTTCTATTGATGTTTTATTAGATGCATCTATTCCTTCTTTGTTGTTCATGACTTTGTTGCCCAATGGAGTATGCATCGATCCATATTGGGGAAGGATCAATCACCTTTCATTTATCAAACCTTCTTCCTATTAGCAGTAGGAGTAGGAGTAGGGTTAGATTAGGTTCTACATGTTGTTTGTGATTCAATATTACAACTAGGAAATAATCTTATGCAACCTAAAACTATTTTAATCATTTGTGAATCATGTTCATGCATGTCTGTGCCCTATAAGTGTGTATGTGATGTTAAGTGGATTCATCTCAAGGGATACCATGTTGTTATCATTTGTTGGTGCATATGTAGGGTGTAGTAATCAACTATATTGAGGTACCTATGTGGCTAGTTGTTCTTGGTTTAGTGACAATGTTTGGAGCCAAGCCAATGGGTTGGGTTTAGCCATCAATATTTTAGTTGTTCATCTAATTTATCAAATCTTAGGGAACACCCTCCCAAATTTAAGCTGGGATCAAAGAGTAGGAGAGAAAACCCACTCTCATTTGTTGGCCTTAACCATCCTTAATCTGTGGATGAGCCACTTTCCTACCTTCTTGATGACACCCCTATCTTGGAAGGAGGAGAAATACCCTAGGATTATGGACCTGTAGTTTTGGGACTCAATAGAATGTCATCGTGGCAAGGATGAATTAAAGGTTAGATATTTTGGAGGCCCTGGTAATTCAACATTTACAAGTTTTCACCATTTATGTGTGCATTGTGCTTGGGTAAGTTGGCAGCCCGTCAACGTACACCAACAAAATGATGCCATTGTCGGGGAAGGTATTGTTGGGTTTAAATAAAATGATGACTCTGCTGGTGACCTAAACCTAGAATCAATTTGTGGCCTTTAAGATCAATCAGGCTTCAAGGATTTCCTCTTTGGAAGAGGTGGCAACTTTGTTGTCAAAAGGTGTTGTTGCTGCAATGTGTTTGCTATTGGTGACTCAAAGGCCACACTTCAAATTTGCAACAGTTGGTTCTTAAAGGTACACGATTTTCTTCCAACCTTTTATAGATTGAGTTCCTTTCATGATGAAGGAACATATTTATAATACCTCTATTCTTTTCCCTGCATTGCAGAATGTTTTAGTCATAGCCTCTAGGTACAAATTTGAAAACTCTAGAGGGATTCTCCTTCATATGCATCTTCTTATGTTTCAGACCCTAGAAACTATGATCCCTTTGACCATTCTAGTGATGCCTATTCTAGTCATGGATCTGTATTTTATACAAGTCCAAACCTATATGCACTCATGCAAAATCAAAATGAACTAGCTAGGCAACAATATGAAATTAAGAAAAGAAATCAGCTAATAGAGGCCATGTTGCAGTAAGAGAAAGAAATAGAAAATCATATTAGGATACTAGAGTCTAGGGTGCAGTCCCATGCTTGCCCTATTGCCCCTAAAAATTAGATTGCTTAGGCCTCAGTCATTCCCCTAGATCTAATTTAAAAATAGCTAGACCTCTCTTGGGTTGATTACAAAACACAAAACATGTCACCCAAGGTCTACAGTCAGTTACCCAAGTTTGATGGGTATAGCATTTGGGAAGGGGACATGCACATGTTGATGACTTCTTTGATTTCATGGATGAGTTTTAGTTTGAGGATGAGGACATGTGGATGAGGTTTTTTGTTAGGTCCTTACATGGAAAGGAAAAAGAATGGATTCAAAGTTTACCAGAGAAATCCTCTACCTCTTGGAATGAACTTATGGCTGCATTTGAAAATGATTTGCAAAAGGTTTAGACCCTGTTGATCTTGTCACAAAGTTGGAAGAAATCAAAAGATAAGAGGGAGAGTCTAACATTGATTTTGGTCAAAGGTTTGTTTCTCTTTCCAAAATTCCAAATGATTTCAAACCTAACACTCCTGCCTGCATTGATATGTTTTTTGAAGCATTTGAAGATGGTTTGAGTTTAGTGCAGGAAGATTTGAAACTAAGAAGCATGCAACAAGCATAATTAGGCTAAGACTACATGGAAAAGGTAAGAGATGATTACATAGTGAGTTTGTTATCCACAAGTGCACGTGTTGTTTTGATAAAAGGGGTAAAATAGGTTTTGAAGGGGCCCCAAAACCCTACAACAAAATGTTTCCCCAAAGATTAAATATTATTGGATAGCATTTAACACATGAAAAACACTAAATAGAAAGTAAACACATGCATAAATATATAACAGTTTATAAAATCTGCCAACAAACAGTAAGCAATGAAACAAACAACCAACCTGCAGAGAACCACTAGCTTGGTCACATGTTCTTGAGTGTCTCAGCCACTACCAACTCCTGATTTAGAATTCCTCATGAAGATTAACAAACCCCAGGAGCTCATCCTTCTCTGCTTCAAAGGATTTTTTTTTGCTGCCTTGGGTCTAAGAGCCTAGACCTCCCTGCTCACTGGTATTTCCCTGCTTACCATTGCTACCAGTCTTCTGTGCATTACCCCCTTCATCTTTCTTCCCACCCTTGCCAACAGTGTGCTCTTCTCTCAACTCTTTCAATTTTTTAGTGAGGATTCTAATCCCCTTGGCATTATTTTGGATGGTACACTTGTTTATTTCCAACATTCTCTCTAAATTACGCTTAATGTCTTTCATCTCCTTCTAAATTTTGTCCAGACGGCTATCATAGTCATGGTTGTAGTTCACTAGATCCTTCTCTAGATGATTCACCCTTGGGATGGCCTCCTAGGTAAGTTAAATCTCAGAGTCTAGCTTGTCGTCGATCTCCACTTTGCTGCCAATCCTCTCCTGCATAGCACTCAGTCTTATGTTGATCTTGTTGATTTCAATAAAGAATCACTTACTCATTCTATGATGACTATCCACTGCCTCCCTAATCATCCCTAGGGCCTCCAAAAGTTCCTCCCTATTGGCAGCAGAGGAAAGCAAAAAAGAAAAACTCTCTGGAAGATTGTTGATCTGTCAACAAGTGCATGTGTTGTTGGTAATGAAAAGGATGATGTGAACAAAACTCATGTGGATGCAACTAATTAGATGAGTACAACATCAAACCAACATGATTATGTAGTTAGAAGGGTAGAAGTTGAAGATGGTGCATCATGTGACAATGATGTTGATAATAAAGAGAGTGTATGCACTAGCCTTTAGTTGGACAGTTCATCAACTGAATATGAAAATGATAGAATCCATGATGACTTCCAGCCTGATAATGAGGTATGTGGTATGTTGAACAGAGAGGAAGATGTGTACATGAATGACCAGTTAGTCAAATCATCTTATGAAGTTGATCATGTTATGTGTGCATGTAAAAGTGATGTTCAAGGTGAGCAAGAAACTGGCTTTTTATTTGATATGTTGTCCTCCTTTGTTCTGTTGGATGATGAAGTAGTCAGTGTTTGTTTGCATGAGGATGACATAGAGGTGGTTGCACTTGATGATAACTGATAGGAGACAAGTGCTAGTGGAACCATGGAGTGCTAGTGTGAAGAACCTTCCTTTGAAGAGTATGAAGATGGTGATCATGTGGACGCATATGAGAGCCTATTTATTTAGTGCAAGATTTTTTGTCTTCCTCATGCCGAGTGTGCTTCATGTGGGCCACAAGGAAATGAAAGAAATATTACAAGAACAAATGAGGAAGAATAAATGTGTCATCAGTTTTGTTGCAACAGTGGATATGACACAACAGATTGCCAAAATGATCACAAAACAAAGAGACAACTGGAAGAACTTGGTTCTTCACTTGAGGTGTCTCATGGTGCTAGTGGTAATGTTGATGGTTTAGATTATAGCCTGAATCATGTTCATGGTTTATGCATTGAAGGTTTTAGCAACACAAGTAGAAGTGGTGTATGTTGGCCACCTATTATCCTAGAGTTTGATGAAGACACTTGTGATTACGAAGCTTTTCTTTGTGATGAAGGTCAAATTTCTATTGCTATGGATGATAGTGGTATGCTAGAATTTGAGTCATTTGTATGGGTCCAACATATGGATGAAAAGGATGTTGAGAAACAACACAAATGCCAAATTAATGATCAACATGTTGCAGCTCAGCTTGAAGGTATCCTAGAGCTAGAATTTTTCCATTTTGATTTGCAAGAAGATGTGTCTCTTTTTGTAGATCAACAATGCAATCAGGCACATTTTTCTTTGCCATGTGAATTAGAGGTGTTTTCCTTTTCCCTCAATTTACATGAAGAGGTCAGTATGTATAACAATGTTGCAGTTCATAAGGAATGTGTGTCCTCGTTCTCATGCTTTGATGCTGACCTAATTTTTGAGTTTTCACCCCTTGCTACCAAGGACCTATTTAATATGGTATGGGATACGTCATGCACCTATCACATATGATTTTCTTGTAGCAGTAGTTTTTATGATGGAGTTGGTTGATGAGCCTAGTTATTAACCTATTTTCTTATGGTTTTATGCAAGTTGAAAGACATTCTTAGACGTTATCTTAAACATATTTCTATATTATGCTATCTTTTATGATCATTATGTAGACATGAACCTGGTTCTTAAGTATATGGGAATATGATGAATATTGTATGTTATGTGTGGGAATGTATGGATTGTAGAGAATGTTTGTGTTGATTATGGTTGTTAGTAATTGATACATGTTTTGTGGACTAACTCCTGCAGCTAAAGAAGGACTGTAGGAAGCAACAACTGTAAGGTGCAACCCATAGCCACAACATTTCCAGGCAGCAGAGCAGGAAAGGTTCCAACTCAACTGAGTGCAGTAACCATGACATGAAGACACTTGATGGAGATAATCACGCATCGTGATGGTAATCAATAAAGATGATTGAAAGTTTGAATGATTCTATTGCAACTAGAAGACCAACATGACTGACTCAACTAGTCCATGTTCCCCTGTTTGAGCAAGAGTTCCAATTTTATTAGGACTCTTCTTTCCTTCTTTTCAGTTATTTTTGTTAGCATTTATCACACTCTGGTTTGTACAGAGTGGTGTTTTATGATTTTAGTTAAGAGACCTATTTCATTAAACTCCCTCGTGCCTATATGTATGGCTCGGTGGTCGAGGTAGTTAAGTTATTAGTTAAGTTTCAAGTTTGATATAGTTTGTTCTGTCGCAGATATAGCTATCTGAATCTTTTCCAAATTTATGTAGACAATGTTGTTATTTTGATTATGAGTTATGAATAATATAGTTCAACAAGATTTTATGTGATTTGAGAAGACTGTGTAATGAATGAGTTAGAATCAATATGATTGTGTCAATCTAGAGAACTAGATTTGAGTTAGAAGCAGGGAGGCAGTCACCTAAGCAAGGGCCACTCAGGGTAATTGTACCTCACTTTATTTCTTGCATGTTACTATTACTGTAGCAGTTATTTCATGAATACAAGATCAATTAGATTCTTAAGTTGTCTTAGTTCATTTGACTTCTGATACTTCAGAGGGTAGGATAAGTTATCAATACCAAGCTAATTCTTAGATTTCATTTCTTAATAGTCATTTGTTATAGTCTTACATTGCAAGTACCTGTAGCAATAGTAGCAGCATTACTTTCTTTTGTCATTGAGTAGTTTGATTTATGACACTGTACTAGATGAGTTAGATAGTTTGATCTTTGAAAGCACATACAGTGCCAGTGCCATCACAAGCTTACTAGCCTAGTCGATAATTCAATGAAGGTCTTTTCAAGGGTTATAGTGTATTGTTTAGGAGGTTATTCCTTTGAATTGTGTGATTACCACCAAGTTTGCTAGACATATCAAAGACACTACATTTTTGGCATCGTTTCCAGGGATGACACTATTTTTAGAGACTAGTTTCTTTTATTTCCAAGCTTTCCTAGTTTAAACATTTTGCTTTCAGAAGATAGGACACTTAGGTTTCACCTCACCAAACACCACAAAGTTTCACTAACATTGTGCATGAGTCATTGATACACAAAGTCATACCTATTGTATGCTGAGATAGAGAGATGCTTTGGGAAGGTTTCTTCCATCAACCCAACAAGCTACGATAGATATTGGTGACTACAGTGATTAGAGTGAGGGTATTACTAAAGACGAATCTTCCCTCTCATCAACATCTACTGATAATATAGAAAGAACCTTCCTAACCATGGTTGATGCAGTGGATGATCCACCCGAACATGTGACTTTTGAGTTTCCAATTATCGACCAGGAGAGGGTTGCTGCTCTAAAGAATATACCTCCTTCAACATTACTAGTCTTCTATGGTTTGGTGACTGAAGATCCAGATACATTCTTGTTAGAGTTTGATGTCCTATGTAGAAGCTATGACTACACAACTAATGCTCATAAGCTCAAGCTATTTCCTGCTACTTTGAAGGAAGCTACTTTGAGATGGTTTATGGGACTAGACAAGGATGCTATTCCAGATTGGGACACAATGAAAATAAAATTCTTGGAGAAATACCGAGATTATTGCAGAGGAATTGATAGGAGAAGAGATGACATCTTCAGGATGAATCAAAAAGAGGATGAACCATTGGAGGATTATGTAGAAAGGTTCCAGTTCTACCTAAAGAAAAACTCACATAATAAACTCTCAAATGAATCTTTGAAGCTTGTATTTTTGAGAGGAGTCAATGATGACTGCATGGATGCCCTTAATCTTATTGGGGCAAGAGATGTATCTCAATTACCCTTTGCGGATGTCTGCAGAGTTTGCAGAATTACTCAAGGACTTTCACCAAGAGGACAAGGGGAGAAAGAGCATCTACCATTGGCAAGACATCTAATTTAGTTTCAAGGGTGGAATTGAGCAACCTGTTGACCAACATGAAAGAAGATATTATCAGTCACCTAGCTATTCAACTGGATACTCTACACTTGAAGAAGTAGGAGGAGGCTGATGCAATACTCACTAAATACTGTCCCGATAAAGAAAAGATAATTGCAAGTGTAGAAGGGTGGCCAGTATTACAGAATATAAGTTAGAGAAACCACACTTTCAACCATTTGAAAGTGAAGATGGCCAGCTGTTCTATGTTGCACAAAGAAAACCATGGCAACAAAGACAATGTATGCCACAAGATCCTCTAACTTTCAATGCATCATTTCCAATAGGTAATCATAATTTCTCTAGTTGGAACCCTTAGCCTTGGCCAAATACCCAAAACCAATGGCAAAACCCTCAACAATGGGAAAACCGTAAGCAAAACTAGAATCAACAACAACCAAATGTATGGCCCCAACAAAATTTCCAAGGACCTAACTACAACCCTCAATGGCTAGTATAGCAAAACCAATGGCAACCACAATGGCAAAAGGGACAGCAATGACAAAACCAAAATATGAATTACTCACAACCTTTGTTGCCTTCTCAGCCACAACAACAAACTATTATGCCAAATCCATCTAGTCCTACAACTCAGCCACCAAGAGCACCACAACTGCCTACCCAACCTGCACCTAACCCCAATAACAAGCCTATTCAACAAGCATACACTAACGAGGCTATTCAATACCCAACTTATGGAGTAGAGGTGAGTGATGTCCACCTCAGGTCAGGGAAAACATTATCTAGGTCTTCATCTCCCCAAATCACTAAGGTGGTGGATGAACAACCCCTAGCTGAAGCATTAGACAATTCACCTCTGGAGCCTAAATCAAATCAGGTAAATCAGACTATCTCAAATCTAGATCCTCCTTTCCCTAAATGTTTAGCCATACCAAAACATCAAACCCAAGCAAAGATAGATCTATTGGGTCAGCTTAAGAATGTCAATATCAAGATACCCCTTATCCAAGCTATCAAGGACATTCCAATCTATACCAAGATAGTGAGAGACCTTTGTCTTTGTAAACACCTAAAAATTGACCCTTCGCATCATTTGTCAATTTGTCACATCATTCACCTTGCATATGTCAATTTTGTCTAACACACTTGGGTTAATCATCTATTTTTCTTCTAAATCACCCTCTTCTATCATTAATTAAATAAATTATATTTATTTAATTAATCCATCTAATTTCATCTATTTTATTCTTTTCTTCATCTTTAATTATTTAATTATCTCATTATTCCTCTTTTAAATAAATAAAATTAACATTTTGTTTATTTATCTTTTCATCATCCATATAAATTAAATAAATTTATTTATTTAATTTATGTTCATTCTCCAATTTTCTAAATTTAGCTTTTCTTCTATCATTTAAAAATAAATTAAATGAATTTATTTGTTTAATTTATTTTTATCTTATCATTTCCCTTTCTTATCACATTCTTCTATGTGTACAAGATAGGTCTTATCCTAAATCAAATACAAAAAATGATTTAATTGGTTCTAAAATTAATCATCCACATCATCCAATCCTTAAAATAGAAAAGCATCATATTTTAAGAAAAGCAATCTTAGTACTACCAACAAACCAACTACAATCATTTAATAAAAGTTAGCTCTATGGACACATGTCTTGTACACATTCATCTAAGCTTCTTGTTTAATCTCAACTATTCACATAGCCACCTAATCTCCAGTGTTGATCAATCTTAGTAGAGAGCTATAGAAACACCCTCTCACCTCATTTCATGATATCCCACACAATCTTGAAAGCGTCTAGATTATCATCTCATGCATATTGAATCCATTGAGCATCCATTTAACACTTAGAACATATCATCCATCATCATTGTAGCTATGGAAACTATGGTTGTTCACTATTGAGAAGCAATCCACAATTCCAACCAAGGAATCAAGCAATCTAGGTGACATTGTTCTTTGATTTGCATTCATTTTGTGTCATTTAGATGGATTCTTTGGAGGTGGTAGGATTAGGTTTGATTTGCAATGCTTGATCTTATAAACCTAATTTTTCCTGTTCACACATTCTGGCACGCCCAGTGGGACTCACGTCCTTGATTAACCTTTTTATTTGAAAGTTGTTTTGAAGTCTAGATACACAGAGCACATTTGATTTGTAGAGCATCACACTTGAATGGCAGAACGTCACCTTTGCACGGTCGTCAATCGCAGTCGGTACATAGAAAATTGCATCTGCACAATCCTCGATCGCCTTTGGTTCACATATATTTGCATATGATCGGCATAGGATCGCCTTTGGTTATCTAGGGTTTATTGACATTTTTTTGTGTTTGCAGGGTTTTCTAGGGTTTTTAGTTCATTTTATGTGTCTAATTTGGGTTGCAAGCTGGTTTATTTGCTAACCCTAGCCATTTTGTAGCATCCTCAAGCTAGTTTATTTGGGGTTTGATTTGTCTTTGACCTAATCATATTAATTAGCTAGATCTTTTGTGTTATTTTACAAAATATAGGATTCAACTCAAGCAATTCATCTTCTGGGGTTATCAGAGCTCTCACATTTGTCTGTTGATAACCCAAGTTTTGAGATTATGCAAATTTTTTACATGTCCAAATGCCTTTGGTAAACAGTCTATCACATTTGCACGACTCTCGACCACTTTTACATGATACAGACTTGCATTTGAATGACAGGTAACTACATTTGGTAAAATTATCATCGCCTTTGATTTGTAGACAATCGTGTTTGATTATTGTTCATTCGCAGTTGGTTTATACATTTGCAACTTGATTTCTTTGGCATCTAACATCTATTTGTGTAGCTTCTTATCATTTGTCAAAGAAAGCAAGATCTAAAACTACTGACAAATCTGTTGCAGGATCGATCGGTCAAAGACTTATCATATTTTTCACTAATCTAGGAACATTTGATTTTGGTGCTTAAAAGGAACCTTGTTTGCTCTGTGTTTGTTTTATCTTTTTTTTTGCTTAATGTGCATGTTTGTAACCCTAAGCTAATAACAAAAGTATCCTCTCCCCTTGCCTATCAAATGGATCTGGGGTGTAAGAGAACTTGTTATTACCTTTAGAGTGGGCTTGCTCTCGAGACAAATCCGTAAGGAGAACTCATTTGCGACCCCAAGCGGTAATTTCGTTAGGTCCTCTATACAAAATAGGATAAGGTGAAAGCCAAGTCCAAACTGGTATTAGCACTTACCATACAATGCTAGTTCGAAAGGAGGTGTACCGAGTGTATATTAAAACTCCTAGTAGAGCTAGTTAAAGCTTTAAGTAGCTTGTTGGAGGCTTGTAAGGTGCCGGTCCCCCAAATATCACTAGAAACCATTTGTTTAGTGGCCAAAATCCTTCTATTTGCTGGCGCAGGAGGTTGGACCTCTGAAGTCATCGCACATTCTCACAGTTCAAAGTTGAGATAGCAAATTCCTTGAGATCTTTGAGTCTTTGGGAATTCAATGTTTGGTGTGCCTAAGAAGTGTGTGTCGTGTAAGGGGGAGATAGTGCCACCAAAATTCTAAGCTATCCGCTTTGAATAAGTGCAGCTCAGATTTATCCACGGTGGGAATCCAACAAATATTGTCTTTGCCAGCCTAGGTTGTACATGTTTGTGTCTTGTGTGTGTGTATCTTTTGCTATCTGTTTTCTTGTCAAAAAACTGCCAAACACCATTCACTGTCACAGAAAAGCACCTTTGAACAATAGCCAGTCACCTTTGAGATGTAGTCAATCACCTTTGATCAACAACAAATCACCTTTGGTTGACTTGATTTACCTCTGAATATCTTACAGTCACCTCTGAGTTATCCGAAATTGCCTTTGAATTGCAGCCAATCACCTTTGAACTGTACAACCTCACCTTTGATCAACAACAAATCATCTTTGGCTTATTCCCAATCACTTTTGAGCTATTTCCAATCACCTTTGTTGCACTCAACCTCACCTCTGGTTATTGATAGACTATCTTCATTTTATCCTATTCAAAATCACATTTCCAGCCAAATCCTGAACATCATCATCCAAATCTTAGTCAAGCACTTGTCAACAGGGTCCTAATCAGACCTTCTCCAAAAGCTTTACCAAGCACCACAACCCCTAGACCAACGATTAATTCAACAACTACAAACTTTCATCCAACAACCTCAACTTCAGACAAGCCAATCACCTCAAATACAACACCTCATAGCCCAAGCCCAACACTTTGTAGCCACTTGTAAAACCCAACAAGCACATTATCCTCCATCTATTCACTATCAATCAATGTCACCTCAACCTTACGTGTCATATCCATCTACATCATACCAATCTAATCCATCCACATATCAAATCAACCCCACATCACCTTATCCCAGTTCATACCAATCTCATCTATCTACATATCATATCAATTCTAAATCACCATACCTCATTTCTTCCAATGTTAACAACCATCCACATCACTCCATACCCCAAGACCTTTAATCTACCTATCCCACCATTTCACCTAATCACGAAGACCATAAAGCACCGTTGATAGACCTAAGTCCACCTTTGCAACAAGATCAAATGCTTTTGTAGCAAGATCTAATATCTTTTGATGAGGGAAATACCAATCTAGATCATGCATCCTATGAGTATCCTCTATCAACATCCAACCCAAATTCAATCCATGAGCCTACTAGTCCTATACCAACACCGCCATGTGATCTTACTCCTAGTCCATTGATCCATCAATCTTCTAATCCATCGAGCCCTTAATTACCTTCATCACCATGTTCCTTCAATCCTCCACCAAAGGATCCCTTGGAGATAACCATACAACAATTGGTCCAAGCAAATTTGATTGAGTTGCCACCAATAAAACCCTTTGAAGAAATATACATTAAACCCCATTGGTATAATGAAAACCATTATTGTGCATACCATAGAGTTAGGGGCCATATGAAACTCAATTGTGCCAAACTTAAGAGATTGATCAAAAACCTCATAAAGTGTTGTAAGATTAATCCTAATCCTAATCCATCCAATCCCATTATCCCTCCATCCAATCCAAATCCTCATATGTCCAATCCTATTATTTCTCCATCCAATCAAACCCCTTATCCTAAACCTACAACACCATCCACCATCATTATCCACCCATTATATTTTCCATTCACCCATACCCTTGCAAAGGATGTGATCCAATAGCTACTCGCATGGAATAGATCATCTCCATGTCAAAATCCCATTCATGATCCTATAAAAGAATCTCCAAATGTCATGTTTAACCCTCCAAATCTATCATGTAGTCCACAATCCATCAAACCTATGGAAGAGTCTTCAACCATGAGTCCAAGTCAAGATCCATCATGCCCTCATGTCGATAACCCTCAAGAGCATGCCAAGCCTATCCAAGAGTCATCCACTTCCATTCAAGAAACCCAAGAGCTATGTCAAGAGCGTAACCTTAAGCATGAGGAAACATCAAGCCCTCATTCTAATCAAGATCAAATCACTTCCATTCAACCCATCCATAACATATATCTTTTCCATGGTCAAGATATTGTTCATGATGAAGAACCTATCTATGAGAACCTTGATCCTATCAATAATCCCATAACCATCCATGAGAAAGATATCCAAATTGCTCCAATCCATCCTCCATCTAGCCCTAATACACAAGCTTCCACTTCCCTTGATGAGACACTTGGCTCCCAAGCAAACATAGATGATCAAACCAATAGTTTGGATCTTAATGAGCATAACGATACTCAAGTTCCTAATGATCCTTTGTCACCCACTATCGACCATGTTGTAAATCCATCCTCATATTCTATTAGTCTTACCATCTTCATCCATGAATGTTCTTCCTTGGGAGAACAACAACCTTTATCCTCCACCTCACCTTCTCCACCCAATAATGAACTCGTGTCTAATGTTCAAACTACACCTAGTTGTATTGTCCATCGCATCCTACAAAACATGAGTTGTCAAGGTAAACAATCTAAGGATGTAGGTACTTCCTCCATGCATCCTAAGTCCACTTTCCATCGCACATCCTATCATACCCATAAAACATATGTTACAATTCCTCCACCATCCTACAAATATCAAAAGCATGTGACCATACACCTTCCACCATCCAATTTACCTCCACTTCTTCCAACTCCTAGCATCCCTTCATCCAATTTGCCTCCATTGATTCCAACACCTAATTATCCCCCTATCATCCATAAATTCCCTTACATTCCTAATCATGACCAACAAATGTACACATTGTCTAAACATAAAGCTTCTAATCATTCCACCAAACCCATGGGATTCAAAAGTAAAAGTTTGGATGCCTCTACCTATAAAGTCAAAAATCCTACCAAAAATCATAAAAATACTCATGCCTTAGGGCACAAATGTAAAAAGTCAAAGAAAAATCCATCTAAAAATCTATCCAAACCCATATCTCCAAAAGAAAAGTCCAAAACTAAAATGGTTTGTGTTCCTAAGCAAAAACAAAGAATTTCAAATGAAGCATCCACAACTCAAAAATCCCAACTATCCACTTCCATCCTAAATTGCCATTCCATCCAAAAGTTCCAAAAATCCGACAAGCAAGACAAAAATCATACTAAGTTGATGTGGGTTCCTAAATCACTCCATCAACCATATCCTAAACAAACATCTCCATTACTTCCCACACCACCTTCCAATCAAAAGCTTTAATGTTTATCATGGTGTGTACAACCATTGGTCATGCTTCCCTTTCATTCCACCACACTTTCGCATACCAATCTAATCCATATATATCATGTCAATCCTACATATCCTCCCCCTTATATTCCTATGGTCCATGCTTTTGCATAAGCTTTTTATCCATGCTTTTTTCCCATCCTTCCATTCATAATCCACATCATAATCCACTAGCTTTCCATGCATAATCCACTATCCCTTATCCATCCTTGCATGAACCTTTCATAATCCACTATCTACCTAATCCATCTCCCTCTCATGAAATTCCCTACCAACATCTATGAGCATGATGACACTTGACATGGTCCATGCGATGACATCCCTCTCTAGTGGGACTATCACTCTTCATGGAACTAGACACTTGAGTCCCTCTCATCCAAATATCCACCTATCTTATCCAAATACCCCATAAAAAAAAGAAAAAAAAATCAAAAAAGTAAAGAGAAATCCCTTCGTCCAATGGTGAAAACCTGGTAAATAGGCACCTTGGATAAGTACCATGATGAAAACTTGGCAAATAGGCGTCATGTGTAGGTTGATCTTCTATGTCACTTACACTTGGGGGCACGTTGTCTCATCCAATCTATCATTTTCCATCCTATCATGTCCTATCCTATCCTATCCTACCATCCTTATTCATTACACCCACATACCTATCCTATTGAGTCTATTCATTCTCCCTTCCTCCTTTTGATCTTGATAAAGACATAGGGGCAAAATGTTGAAATATGTTTTGGATATCTCTTGATATACCTTATACTTTCTAAACCAATTCATCATGTCATCTTTTTGTCATAAGCTTTTGTTAGGAATTGCATGCAGAAGATATCAATTAAATGCAAATAAAGATTAAACAGAGGAATGAAAAATACATAGAAATAATAACAATATGAAAGACAATTTTTAACGTGGTTCACCCAAACTCAGGCTACATCCAACAACAGAGAGTCCAATATTATTATCCAGCAAATCAAACTGATTACAACCAGTAATCCTTGCAACTCAATACCACTGCAAATGCTACAATACAATATCAACAGAAACCCTAACCCTTAGTCATTTTTATCAAGACTTATGTCAGTTACAAAATAAGGTTTTTTTATGTTGACCAATAGAAAAAATAACTCCCAACGCCTTTATAAAATAATCAAATTCATTTAAGGTTTCAGGAGCACTTCCCTCGAGCCCTTGCAGGGGCGGTGCCCCTTGACCCCATCCTGTATCGTGACAAGGAGCACGCCAGGGGCGCTGCCCCTGGACGTCGCAAGGGGCACTGCCCCTTGACCCTGTCTTGGGGGCACTGCCCCCAAATCCCTTTTAAATAATTTGGGGGGAAACTGTGTCGATAAAAGTGGGGAAAATTTAACCTCCGAGTCTGATTAGGCTCCATATAACAATAGATTTGTCATGTAAAATCCTAAATCTACTACCTAGAATGGGGCATGTTATTCCTATGCGACATAGTCTTTGGAGATCACATCCTAGCTTCATTATGATGCATACATACATCCATCCACATTAGCTTATCCTTGTGTCTATCCATTTATCATGAGCTTTCAAATCCTCTTATCTACCCATCTATCATGAGTCTTCCATCCCATCCATCTATCATGAGCTTTCCATCACATTTACTATTGCCCATCCTTTTGTCCTACCATCCTTGCATCTAGACTTGGTCTTCCCTTGTCATTGGTATCTAGTGTTAAGGCTATCAAAATGGTCATCCAATGCCATCCCAAAAAGATTTCAAAAACACAAGAAATCAAAACATTTCAAAAGGACAAAAAAATCAAACATCCAACAAAAATCCAACCAATAAAATAAAATAAAATCAATTCATCAAATCAAACCAATTTCTCCAATCAAATAATCAATTCATCCAATCCAATCACTTCAAATCAATTATTTCATTCAATAATCACAATCAATCATCTTCATCCACTCATCACAATAAATCAAATCATTCCAATCCAATGATCCCAATGCAAGTCATATCAATCCATATCAATCATCAATCAATCAAATCAAACCACGTCAATCACAAATTCAATCATCAAATCATTTCTTCAATCACTTCATCCAAATCAATCAAATAAATCCAAGAAATGATCTATTTGCAAGTCATCCTTAATCCATACCAATTAAGTCAATCAATCTTGTCAAATTATCCAATCACATCAATGGTCTTGATCCTAATATTGGCGTAAACCAAATCAATCATCGATCATCATCATCATCAATGGGATATATTGTTCTCACATCCTTGTGTTGATCTGGGGATATATTGTTCCCCGTAATGACAACACTCTCATCATCAATCAATCAATCAATCAATCACTTAATCATTGGTTACAGCTTGACAGGGGCAATACCTTGTTTGTTTTTGAATCATTTGTGCAGGCTTGCTTGCTTGTGTGTCTTATCATTTTGTCTTGCATTTGTATCACATCTAATCAACCTCTCATATCATCAAACATCCAATAAATCCCAATCAATCCATAATCTGATCAATAAATTCACCTTCATCATCACCATCAATAAAACATAAGTCAAAACTACATCTCATCTCTATCGTTACGGCCTTGATCCCATGGATACAGGGTATGTAGGCAATTTGGGATATGAAGGAAGTACCCAAATTCAGGCATAGGCAATAGACCTCTTCCATCTTTCATCATTCTTCTAATCTTCACCAATCAACATCTTCATCTGTCCCACATTCTTCTATCATCTATCTCCCACATCATCAATAAACACCCAGAACTACATATTATCATGTCTCATCATCATCATACAATGCTTTGATCCTGTGGATACATGGTATGTAGGCAGTCTGGAATACAAAGGAAGTATCCAGTGCGTAAGCACATACGATTCTTTCTTCCATTCCCATTTCATCTCTTCTATACTTCTGCCTTCTTCCCTTTGACTAACTCAAGCAAAATCAAACTATGCATGTTCCGATAGCTCAAGAACTTATCAAATCAAGGGTAAAAAAAGATGCTTGTCTGCATGCCTTTAGCCAACATTTGCTATATCACTCCAACATCTCAGCCTTCAATAGGATATATCTTTCCTCACAACAAGGCGCTATCCAATCCATCCAAAGAACACCCTCTTTTGGCACGAGAACGTGATGGCTGTGTCTTTTGTTTTCTTTGATTTATCTTTTGTCCCTTTTTAATGCCTAATCTAGGCTGCCTTGATCCATCATATCTTGGTATGTCACGAAGAAGTATGGACTAGGCATGGTCATTTTCTTTCGTATGTTGTGTTTGTGGGATGATCTTATTCTCCTGCTATGCTTAATGGTATCTTGTCCGTGTTGGGATTAGCATCTTGCATATCAATATCTTTTGCATATGAGGAGCTAAACAGTTTCTTATGCATTACGACTATTCTATGCTAAGACTATTTTCCATACATATAACCAACAAGGTGTCATTATGCTTAGTGGAAATATGTAAAGCCCTCAATTTCATCACAAAAATAAATGAAGTAAATAATCCACTTAAATACAACATCACAATATCCAAAGTAAAAATATGTAATTAATCCACTTAATTACAATATAAAAGATAAAAGGGTGTAATTAATCTGCTTAATTACAATATCACAAGTAAAATGAACAATCTCATAAATATGAATCAAAATGTCATTAAATCTTACAAAATCGCGTGCTCAATCCAGGTAAAAAGCACTATAAATAATATACAAAATCCATGGGTACTTATGTCATATTACATCCAATTTCAATTTACAATAATCATGTAAAACAAGAATCAATAAATCAATACGCTCATCAGTCACACAAACCAAGTAGTCCACCACCTGCGAGCCGAGAGACGGGAACATGGCCCAAGTGCTTTTCCACCCAACCATGAAGTAATTACACTCCCCCGGATCCCTTCATGAAATGAAGGAAACCTAGCCCTGGGTGAAATGTCTAGCTACCTAGAAACAACTGGCAGGAGGGAACACCCGATGCAACCGTGATGTCTGAATGTGCAATTCTAAATAATGAAAAGTAGATTGTCTCACAATAGGATGTGGCAGAGATATATATCTAAATAAGTTTGCTAGACAAATTTTAATGTCATCTCGATTAGATCTAATCCTTTAAATAGTAAACTGGTTCAATTCCCGAAAAGAGGAAAAGCCATCTCTGAAAATCCACATTCAACATCCTACCCTAGAAAGTAACCCAATACATTCCTAGATAAAAACTACTTTCCCCAAGAAGCAAGTAAATAAATAATAAATAATCAAGAGTTCAATTTTACCAATAAATCAATCAAAAATCCCTTTCCCAAAAAATCAATCAGGAAAATACACTTTCCAAGCAATAATCCATCTTTTGTTCATATAATTGCTTCCATAAGTTTGTCAAATTTATATAATTTCTAATCAAATTTTTAGTCATAAATTCACTATATAAAAGTCATTCTTAGTTTTAATCAAACCTACTATCATATCTGTGACAGGAACTATCTCAGTTTATTCAATAAGTTTATATGTAACATTCTGTAACCTTCCTGTCATTTCAGTGACAGGAGCTGTGGTAGAATTGAAAATAAATAATGAACGTAGTTTGTAATCTTCAACTGTCATTCAAGTTAATGGTTCAAAATAGTGTTTTAAAACATCAAACAATAAAGGAATCATGTCTACAGAAATATAATAGTTTTATCTATTTTTAAGAGTTTGAATTTCACACATAGAGAGGTCGATTTATAACATGAAAAGATTCCAACAACACATAGAAATAACATTTGAAATAATATTAAGAAGGAGGCGATTTCTCTTATCATAAAATAAAGAGACAAAGATCTGCTAGGAAAGGTAACAAAACAGCCAGAAGAAAGGGTCGTGCATAGGCAGCAAAAACACAAACGATCAACTTAAATCAGGTCAATTCACACAGAAACACAAGATCATGGTATATTCGGCTCAGATTTGGTAAAGGAAGCCATCTTTGTTGGGAAAAATAGGCTGATGAAAGGGAGGTCAATCTAAAGTGCATGAAGAATCTCAGGTGGCCAAGATAAAAGCATAGGCAACTATCCTTTTTTGCAGGTCACTTCTGCCAGACGTGGGGATGTAAAGGCTAGCGGTAGGAAGAAGTGGGTTGACGCCTGAGGAAAGAAGTCAATCTGAATTCAAATGCCAAGGCCTTCACCTTAAGGTTGTGTCAGAGATAAATTTCAAGAGAGAGAGCATAAAACAGAAAAAGCATGCAGGTCTGGTCTATCATTTAGCAACCAGAAGGAGTTTACAGCCAGTTTGTTTTAGCAGGACGATTGGTAGTCAAACATAGGCTAGAAGAATACACACACACAGGCCGATTTCTTACTATGTTTAAGCATCCAAACCAGCATCTAGTATTGCATAAATATAAAGGAAAGTACCTGTATAGATTTGCCTCAGAGGAGGTCAATCTTTGCCAACCCATTCACATCTACCTTCTATCTCCTGTTGATGTTCAACTAGAACCACGTCCTCTTTCTCTGCTACTACAAAACAAACGTCCTTCTCTGCTACATTCATGGGTGTTTTTCTCTGCTCAATTCATGGATCTTTCTCTCTGTTGAATGTCCCACTTTTATAATATCGAAACTGCCTTATTCTTGGCATTTTGATTTAGGTTTGAAGACTGAACATTTGCTAACTAGTCGATACTCCAGTTTGCATAAGATTTTTACCATTTAAAACTCACAAAATTTCTATTTAGAATAAAATAACAACTATTTTAGTTATCTTACTATCGCATGAATGATAGTAGTTAATTTTAATTCTTTTATTCATTTCCTAAATATAATAATGCTATTTTTAATATAATTTAACTATTTTTTTTAGGTAAAAGGTGCTAGGCACCTAAAATATATATTATATTATAGAAAAAGCATTAAATAGGAGATTAAAGATAGCCCGAATAACAAAAGCCCTGGGCATATGAGATATGGCTGCAACCCAATTACAATAGACCAGGCACATCATATTGTCTGATTACAAACAAAAAACCTTCTCAACAAAACATAGAGAAGGAAGAAACAAACAGATGACATTAACTGTAATCCCCGAGCGCATACAGACATACAAATGATTACATTTTGAGCATAACCAAAAAACACAAATATATATTAAGTGCTAATCAGAGACCAAAATCCAACTTTAATTAGCAACATTCAAATCTTTGAGTAGAAAACCATGTTGCACAAGCTTAGCTAGCTGTTCATTGACATCACAGGCGGCAGGGGATGAAAGTGCACAGGAAAGTGCAGAGCTTGAAACACCTCCCTCATAGCATCCACTAGCTCATGACCCAACTCTTTAGCATGACATCGAAGACTATTCTCAATGGACATTATGCAATTGTTTTAGAGCCCATGAAGCATAGAATTATAAACACAATAAATTGCAGGTGAGCGACTAAGATCCTTGTGAAAAAAGAGCCCTCCAATTGGAGTTGTTCCCATATGGAGATCATAATTCTCCAGTGCTGGATCAAATTTCTCCTGAGAAAAGTGAAGATCCTGCACAAAGAGACTCCCCAAGTTTCTTACAATACTAGCATCCTGAATCAGGTCTAAGGCATTAGACATGAAATGAGACACTTCTTAGGAAGGGTAGATTTTTCTAGAGAATTACAGCATTTTCCAACCACAAACCACTATAATGGCATTCTCTACCTCCTCATTATAAACTTTAAACACTTCTGTCAGCAAATTCAGTCTGAGAAGGACCAGTGAAGGTTTCTCCCAAATTTGAACAGGAAAGAAATTTCTCTTGTTCCTTTGAATTGAACCCATGATCAACCTTCTCACCGAGAGCCGAAAACAGAGAAGCTTGGGATGCAGAAACAAAGAACTTGAACAATGAATGACAACAAATGCAGAAAATAGAATACTTGAAGGAGATTTCCACGTGGGGAGTGAATGTGAAATCATTACCATGACCTATGAAAATCTGAACCACAACTAACGCCACCACCAAAAATTAATGAAAAGAGTACGAAAAGTAATCAAAAATCTTCATTTACACAAGTTCACCAACGTCAGCTAAAAAAAGCAATAATTAGTTGCTTAATCAGAAAATTTGCTAAATTTGATACTTGCCAAAACAAAAACCATTGTTAATTAAAAATAACCATGCCTCTAGCAATAGAGACATGACCTCACTATTAGTTTATCCGCTTCCAAGGCCCCGCCAAAATTCAAATTTCATCAACACTCTGAAGGCAAAGAATATCATTCTAAACTGCCACTGAAACTGCTTGCCAAACAACTTCACTAATTCAACTCAAGGGCTTCTCAATAATTGAAAATTCCACCACTATTTTTTGGGCTATACTGACAAGGTGGGGGAATTCCTTTAAAGAATCTTTATCAAGGATTTTACTGTCCAACTTATAATCCAGAGCTAAATTAGCCAACCCATTTGCAAGAAAATTGGCCTCACTATAACAATGCACAATCTCAAATTGCTCAAACATATCCAAAAGCTTCCTGGCTTCAAGTAGTAAGTACTCTAGTTGCCAATTAAAACCTCTTTTCATCTTGAGAGCATTTTCAATGATTAGGGAGTCCCCTTCCACACATAAATTGTAGACACCCCACTTATGTGCTAACCTCAATCCTTCAACTACTGCAAAAGCCTCAGCCTGATTATTTGTCCCCTCTTGAATACTTGCAGAAAAAGCAACTAAAACTTACCCAAAGCATTCCTTAGCACACCTCCAATGGCTAAAGGACCTGGATTCCCTCTAGAAGCACCATTAAAATTGAGTTTTATTTGTGACCATCAAAATTGAGTTTTATTTGTGGGTCAACAGGAGGTGACCAAAAAATCACACTTCTATCAACTTTCTTTAGATTAGAAAAGAAAAATGAGGGTGGATGACTCATATATTTCCAAGTTTTTAGCATGAGAGAATCCCAGTTAGAGAAGGACAGATTTTCTGTACCAGGTTTATTAAGATGAGCCAAGACAGTTTCACAAACAAACCTCTCAATTACAGAAAGAATATCCTCCAAGCTTCTAAATTCCTTTCTAAAAATTCTCCTATTTCTCTCCAACCAAACACTCCAAATGACAATTGAAGGGATGACTAACCATAAAGCAAAAAAAGTTGATTCTTTATGTAGAATTAGCCAACTGTAGAAGAGTTTCTGCAGATTATTTGGAAATGGAGAGAGCTAGCGTAGTTTTTCACTAACCCAATACCAACAAGCTGATGCAAAGGGACAGGTGACAAGAAGATGATCTATATTTTCCTCTTATGATCCATAAAAAAGACACTGAAAAGAACTAGAAATCCCCATCTTAACCAATCTTTTACTTGTTAGGATTTTATTGTTGAAGGCTAACCATGCAAAAGATCCTGCTTTAGGTAAGCAAACTTTATTCTAGCAGAGATAGAAAGGCCAATTAGAATCCCTAGAGCTCTTAGCCTCCATTAGAGAAAGATATCCATCCTTCACTGAATATACTCCTGACTTGGAAAAGGACCAAATAAGTTCATCATCTTTATCTGAAGACACAATTCTTCTATTTTTTAATAAGGAGGAAAGAAGCTTTTTTTTTCCATCTGGGAAAGGATAATTACCAAAGTCCTTCCAGATAACTTTTGGAAAGGCTGAATCAGAATCAATAATAAAATAATCTCTTACCTTAGAGCCCCAAGCATTAGAAAGAAACTCTCTAGCTTGATTTAAACCCGACTGTAGACTTAGAGGAGGGTGACCATTCCAAGAATCAAACTAAAATGAAGCTTTATTCCCTTTGTGAATAACCCAAGAGAGATGCGGAAGGATTACCTTTGTACATTCCATAAGGAAATTCCAGATCTTAGATCCTGAAGGAGGATTACTCACTGTAAAGACTCTTTCTGGAAGAGAAGAGTCAAGATATTTGTATTTCATCAGTCTACACCACTTTAATTCTTGTTTAGAAAATAAACTCCAAGCCATCAAATTATGTTTCTCTAGATTATGGATTCCTGAACCACCAAACCAAATAGAAGAGCATACCTTTTCCCATGCCATTAGAGCAATTTTTCTTTCCTTGGTTTCATTACCTTTCCAAAGAAAGTTTCTCAAAAACTTTTCAATTTCACTAATCACCCCTTTGGGCATTTTCAAAACCGACATCATGTAAATGGGAATAACTGTTAAAACTAATTTAATAAGAGAAATTCTCCCAACTAGAGTCAACCATTTACCTTTCCAAGAAGCTATCCTTTTGTGAATAGCCTGAACAACCTTTGACCAAAACTCATTCTTCTAAGCACCACAAAAGAGAGGGATACCCAAATACTTTGAAGGTAGTGACTCAATGTTATAACCAAGAAGAGAAGCAATCCGAACCTGAGTTGAGGGTTTAGATTTGAAGAAGAATACCTTTGACTTCTCAAGATTGACAACTTGACTAGAAACATTACAATACTGAAAGATGACCTTTTTAATACTTCTTGCTTCTGATAAAGAGGGAAAACTGAATAATAATGTATCATCTGAAAAAAGTGTATGAGTGAAGGCAAAGGGGACCCTAGGAATAGTTAAACCTCTCCAATCTCCTCTTCTATTCTGATCTGAAATGAACCAACTCAAAGCTTTAACCATAATAATAATCAAAAAGGAGGAAATTGAATCACCTTGTCTAACACCTTGGTTTGACTGGAAAAATCCTGCTGGAGAACCATTAATCAAAACTTAAAATCGAGCTCTTGAGATACTAGAGTAAATCCACTTACACCATTTATTAGAAAAACCAAATTTAGTCAGTACCTTCATTAGAAAATCCCAGGAAACTCTGTCATATGCCTTCATCATATCCAACTTCAATATCATGGCATGAAGATTATTGGTTTGAATAGAATGAAGAATTTCATGAGCTACTATAGCACCATCAGATGTTTCTTTCCCTGGTACAAATCCTCCCTATTCTTCTGAGATAATTTTTGAGATGATCAATGCAAGTCGAAGTGTGATTGCTTTTGTGAAATTTTTATAAATAGTATTGTAAAGAGAAATCGGTCAATAATTAGTAAAAGAATTTGGGGAGCTATACTTTGGGATCAGGACAATGCAGGTAGCATTCATTTCCTTCAAAATTGACCTATTTCTCCTAGCTTCTTCCAAAGCTAACCAAATATCTTTCCCCAAGAAATCCCAACATTTCTAAAAGAAAAGAGGTGTGAATCCATTTGGACCCGGGGCCTTATCTGGATCTAGGGAGAAGACAACTCCTCTAACTTCCTCTAGAGTGAACTCTTTAAGTAAAAAGTCATTATCCTCCTTTTGAACCAATTCTGGGATGCATTCCAGAATCCTATTAACTTAAGAAAAATGCTAAATACTATTCTGATTAGATAAAAGATTAGAAAAGAACTGCACTGTTTCAGCTCTAATAAGAGATAAATCTGATAAGAGCTCACTATCTACTGATTTAATTGAAGTAATTAAATTCTGATGCCTTCTAACTTTCAAGGAAGCATGAAAAAACTTTGAATTCATATCACCTTCTCTGAGCCAAGTTTCCCTGGATTTCTACCTCAAATAAATTTCTTCTCTTGCTAAAATCTCTTCTAGTTCTTTCTAAGTTGCCTTCTCCTTCTCAAATAACTCTTAGTTCATGCCATGTTGAATTATCTCCAAGTTAATAGCTTCCAAACTAGAAATTAACTGATTCTTCTGAATAAAAATGTTCTGAAAATGCTCTCTGTTCCATGCCAAAATTTTAGATTTTAACTAATTCAGCTTTTTGCACAATTGATACATCATTGATCCTTCAATAAAGGGAGTTGAAATCCACCACTATTTTAAAAGAGGGAGAAAATGAGTATCTCTTAACCACATTGCCTCGAACTTAAAAGATTTCTTACCACCATTGAAAACTGAAGAGGGATTTACTTCCAAGACAATAGGATAATGGTCTGATCCAGATAGAGGTAAGATTGAAGAATGCAAACTATACTTATCCTGCAACCAATCTGCTGATAGAAGAAATCTGCCTAACCTTTCTGCTATGAGACAAATATTCTTTCTTCTATTAGTCCATGTAAATTTACCATTGGAGGGGGGAGGATCAAAGAAACAATTTCTGTTAATAAAATCAGAAAAGTCATGGATGACCTTCAATGGAGGAATTATACCCCCACTTTTCTCTTCCAAGTATTGAATTGCATTAAAATCCCCTCCAAGAATTACCTTCTCCTCTTTAAAATTAGTTAGAACCTCAGACAAGTTGTCCCATAATGCTTTCTTTTCCCAGGTTGAACAGGACCATATAAATTAAAAATCCAAAAGTTTAATTCCCCTTTCTTAACTTTGACAAGCATCCAATTCTGAGCTCCAAAAAAGTCCCTTACTTCTATTTTTGAGTTATCCCACAAAATGGCTAATCCCCCTGAAGCTTCAACTGCCGGATATAATTTAACTATTTTTATTAAAACATAATCACTTTAAATAAATCAAGAAGTGAAAATAATAGAATACTATATATCTATTATCATTTAATATAATTATTTAAATCTATTTTACATATTGTCTTCCAAACATCTATAATCGTGTAAATAGAAATGTTTGTTATTATTTATTCAACTATATAAAATACAACCATATGGATATATTCACTATTTAAAAATACAATAAACCTTTTAAAATATTATTCGAAAAAGATTTCATAACAATTAAAACACAATAATTTCTAAATATCAAATCATCAATCACAACTATTATTAACCACACATTGATGCATAAAAAAAAGCCATTCAAAAATAATGCATATGAAACTACATGATTGTGTGATTGCATCAAGGTTAACCATCCCATCAGTTCTTGCCAAGTGGCTAGAACACTTCTACCTCAACCATGTTCTTGTCTTCGACAAGTACTTGCATTCATTCGCACTCAACTTGATGTCAATAGTATAGTGCCTCAAGACATAGCCGAAGCAACATTATAATCATATCGATAATATCTAATATCTAAATCAATTTTCCAATTTTTGCATACCTAATGCCATGCTAATTACTTTCACACATATAAAATTACTTAAAGTAAAAGTTAATCATAGTAATTGTTCTCTAATCTAGATTATTAACATAGTCCATAAAAATGAGACGTGACAAAATAAGTTCAAACCGTTGCTTGCAGAGTCAAAGTCCATCTCGGAACAACTAATATTCATATCTTGTGTATATTGGATCAACATATTGACCTCATATGATAGGCAAGATTGTATTATGCTACATGCATTGGATACATCATCACCCTGGTCTTTATATACCTTGGTGCATAATATCCATATGCTATATCAAACATAAGGATTACAAATCTCATAAATTTGTGTGCAACCGTTGTCAAATGCTGCATCTTTTATCTATTATCCATCCATTCATTTATCACAATAAAACTTATAGCTCTCACAAGGATTGATCAATCAAATTTCATTTCTTCTAAGCCAAAATCTACTTCTTCTTTTCCATCCCTAATTTATCCCACCTACCCCCTAATTCTTCGTGTCACCCTAACCTTGTCCATCTTTGCATTGTCATCTAATCATGAGTCAACCCAGTCTTTTACCAGTAGCTTGGTTTACCTCTTGAGGGGGCACCATCTGCCAGTTTCATTGGCACATAGCTTGTTTATCTTAACGTATCAGTTTCGTCTTCTTTGAAACAACACCCTAATGGACATTGTCTCAAAGAGGGGCAAAATGTAGACACCCAAAAATTGACCCTTGACATCATTTGTCAATTTGTCGCATCATTCACCTTGCATATGTCAATTTTGTCTAGCACACTTGGGTTAATCATCTATTTTTCTTCTAAATCACCCTCTTCTATCATTAATTAAATAAATTATATTTATTTAATTAATTCCATCTAATTTCATCTATTTTATTCTTTTCTTCATCTTTAATTATTTAATTATCTCATTATTCCTCTTTTAAATAAATAAAATTAACATTTTGTTTATTTATCTTTTCATCATCCATATAAATTAAATAAATTTATTTATTTAATTTATGTTCATTCTCTACTTTTCTAAATTTAGCTTTTCTTCTATCATTTAAAAATAAATTAAATGAATTTATTTGTTTAATTTATTTTTATCTTATCATTTCCCTTTCTTATCACATTCTTCTATGTGTACAAGATAGGTCTTATCCTAAATCAAATACAAAAAATGATTTAATTGGTTCTAAAATTAATCATCCACATCATCCAATCCTTAAAATAGAAAAGCATCCTATTTTACGAAAAAGCAATCTTAGTACTACCAACAAACCAACTACAATCATTTAATAAAGGTTAGCTCTATGGACACATGTCTTGTACACATTCATCTAAGCTTCTTGTTTAATCTCAACCGTTCACATAGCCACCTAATCTCCAGTGTTGATCAATCTTAGTAGAGAGCTATATAAACACCCTCTCACCTCATTTCATGATATCCCACACAATCTTGAAAGCATCTAGATTATCATCTCATGCATATTGAATCCATTGAGCATCCATTTAACACTTAGAGCATATCATCCATCATCATTGTAGCTATGGAAACTATGGTTGTTCACTATTGAGAAGCAATCCACAATTCCAACCAAGGAATCAAGAAATCTAGGTGACATTGTTCTTTGATTTGCATTTATTTTGTGTCATTTAGATGGATTCTTTGGAGGTGGTAGGATTAGGTTTGATTTGCAATGCTTGATCTTATAAACCCGATTTTTCTCGCTCACATAGTCTTAAAAAGCTAGGAAGAAAGAGGAAGGACCCTCAGATAGTCTATGTCCTAGGGAACCTTGCTGATATCATGCTAGGGAACATAACTATCCCTAAATACATAGACCGTAGTAGTCCAGTAGTGGATGTTAAGATTAATGGAACTCTCATCAAAAATACCTTGATTGACTTAGGGGCAGCCATCAATGTCATGACTAGAGAAACAATGCAACTACTTCAGCTACCTAACCTTAGGCCTACACCAACTTTTTTATAGTTGATCGATAGGTCTATAGTAAAACTTGAGAGGATCATTGAAGACATAGTCATAGCATTAGACTCATGGGAGTACCCTGGAGATTTCATAGTCTTGCAACCAAAAATCACTCTTGCAGGTTATCCACTTATCTTAGGTAGACCATGGTTAGCAACAACTGATGCATTCATAGGTTGTAGGTTTGGAAACATGATAATCTCAAATGGAACTATAACCAAGAAATTGGCCCTCTATCCACCAGCTCAACCTCATGACAATCTACAGCAAATCATATGGCCTACCTTAGAATAAGAAGAAGACCACTATTCCTTGCAAACTCTCATGACCATCGAATGCAGCCCCTTGTTACCAACCCAAGATAAGGATGACTTAACTGACCACATTATACAAAACCATTGTGGTAGGGACTTGCAACAACAAGACTGTCTACCATGCCTGCAAGATCCATTGCAAAATATCATACCCGCACATTCCTCAGAGGAATTATCCCAACTTTTCCACTCTTTACTACCCCAAGAATGTGTTCCCAACATTAGTGGACGTGACCTTTCATCTGTGCAACCAACTTCTAAAACATTAGAAATCATGCCAGGCAAAATGTTGAATATTAACAATGCCCTAACTGAGGAACAACAGACTTCCCTAAACACTGTGCTGTAGGCACATGCATCAACTTTGGTATGGGATTACAATGACATGAAAGGAATTGATCCAGATTTGTACATGCATAGGATCTACATAAATGATGGTTTCAATCCAATTAGACAGCCACAAAGGAGAATGAACCCTGCCTTATGAGACATAGTTAAAACTAAACTACAAGAAATTCTTGATGCCGACTTCATTTACCCTATTTCTAACAGTGAACGGGTGTCACCATTATTTATTGTCCCTAAGAAAGGAGGCAAGTGGAGGGTATGTGTAGACTACAGGGAGCTTAACACAGCCACTAGAAATGATCATTTTTCACTACCTTTCATTGACCAAGTACTTGATTCTCTAGCAAGAAAGAAGTAGTCCTTCTTAGATGGATTCAGTGGCTATAATCAGATAAAGATAGCTCCAGAGGACTAGGATAAGACCACATTTACATGCCCTTGGGGTACATATGCTTATTATGTCCTTCCTTTAAAGTTATGCAATACCCCATCCACTTTCCAGAGGGCAGTGCTAAGTATCTTTTCAGACTATGCTCATGATTCTATGGAGATCTACATGGATGATTTCACCACCTATGGAGAAACATTTGAAACAACACTCAACAATCTAGAGAAGGTCCTGAAAAGATGTCAAGAACATAATCTATCATTGAGTCATGAAAAATGCTTTATGATGATGACTCAAGGGGTTGTTCTAGGACACTTTATATCAAGTGATGGCATTCCAAAGGATCCTAATAAAATTGAGATAATTTCTACACTTCTTGTACCATAGAAACCAAAAGATGTCAGAAGCTGTTTAGGCCATGCAGGCTATTATAGGAGGTTCATTCAGGGCTTCGGCAAACTAGCAGCAACTTTGTTTACTCTGCTTACAAAAGATATGGAATTTGACTGGACCACAGAATGCCAGCACTCTTTTGACACACTTAAGACAACTTTGACAAAAGAACCTATCTTGAGAGGACCAAATTGGACATTGCCTTTCCACATACACACTGATGCTTTTGATTTTTCTATAGGAGTTGTATTGGGACAAAAAGAAGGTAATAAGGAGTATGTTATCTATTATATCAACAAAAACTTACAAGGAGTAGAACTCAACTACAGTGTCACAAAAAAAGAGATGTTGGCTGTTGTCTATGCTATCAACAAGTTTAGGCATTATATCACTTGTTACCAAGTCTTTATCCATACAGATCATACTGCAATCAAGTACTTAATGAACAAACTTGTGGTTGGAGGGAGACTAGTTAGATGGTTGCTCTTACTATAGGAGTTTGATATAGCAATAATGGATAAGCCAGGGAAAGCTAATGTGGTGGCATGTTTTCTGTCTAGATTGCCTACATAAATAGAAGAAGGTGTTGTAGATGGCTCTTTTCCAAATGAGAATTTGTTTGCTCTCAATATACACACACCATGGTTTGTTGATATTGCTAACTACTTGGTAGTAGGGCAGATACCATCACATTTCTCTCCTAGAGAAAGGAGATAGTTAGTGCATAAAAGCTTTCCAAATTCTTGGATTGCTGGTTATTTATTCTACATTGGTCCAGATCATATTATGAGGAGATGTATAAGAGAAGATGAGGTCTTTGATATCCTGAAAGCTTGTCATGATGAGCCCTGTGGGGGTCACTTTGTAGCCCAAAGGACAACATTCAAGATCTTAACAATAGGCTATTATTGGTCGACTCTTCATAAGGACATAATCAAGTATACAAGGAGTTGTGATAGATGTAAGAGAATGGGCAGACCAACAAGGTTAGATGAGATTCCTTTGCAACCATAGATGGCACTAGCACCATTTGACAAATGGGGGCTATATTTCATTGGGCCAATTTCACTAGCTTATAATAACAAGGAGTAAATTTTAGTTTGCATTGATTATTTGACAAAATGGGTTGAATTCAAGGCCTTCCAATTTTCCACAGATGGGAATGTAGCCAAATTCTTGTATGAAGAGATCTTCAATGGGTATGGAGCACCAAGAGAAATTATCACTGATCAAGGTCCCCAGTTCACTTCTGAACTCATTTCCACATTGGTTAAAGAATATGAAATCAGGCATAGAAAATCAACACCTTATCACCCCCAAGCCAATGGGCAGGTGGAAGTTACAAATAGAGAATTGAGAATATTCTGACCAAAACAGTGAACATTCACAAAAAAGACTGGGCAGCTAGATTACTAGAGGCAGTATGGGCATACATAACCACATGGAAAACAACAACCGGTTTCACACCTTATGAATTAGTGTATGGTAAAACAACAGTTTTGCCAATAGAATTTGAATATAAGACGCTAAGAATTGCACTAGAACTTGACATGGATCTGACAATAGCACAACAAGAAAGACTCCATATTCTCAATGGGTTAGATGAGATTAGAATGGCAGCTATGCACCACATAGAGATAGTTCAAAAGCAAAGAGCCAAATGGCATGATCAGTTCATCAAGAATAAATAATTTCGTGTGGGTGACTGGGCTTTGTTATATGATTCCAAATACAAGGATCAAAAGGGAAAACTGCAATCAAGGTGGTTAGGACCTTATGAACTACACCAGGTTTTTTCCAATGGAGCTGTCAAACTGCAGACCATAGATGAAGTCAGGGTTTCACTAATCGTTAATGATCACAGATTAAATCTCTATACTAGACCAGCAACAAGAGATGATTTTCTAAAGTAATGCTCTGTTCCTAGCCCTGACTCAGATACTGCTATATTATCACCAAACAGTCACATGGAAGAAAACCCTGTTGGTTATAAAAGTGACTCAGCGGGTGATCTACACAGCTCACCTCCTCAGGTCACTCAAGTATAATTTCTTTCCTTTCTTCATGTGCACACATAGTACCAATGCCACAATCTTCATGGAGACCGTTTCAATAAGCTGTAGGGACCTGTAGAAGGTAACAAAATCCACACTGCCACAATACACATTAGGACCCATTGATAAAGGAACATGCAACAACTATCTGTCAACTCATTCAAATTTCATGTCATTCACTTCACTTTTCAAGTGCATGTAGCTACCATTCATCATCTTTGATGAGGTCAGAGTAGGCTTTGTTAATACATCATCATTTACTCTTTATCAATTCGGAGGTGTCTGGAGCGATCTGCGATAAGACTGATTGTTGGGGGTTTTTTTTGAACGAAATGGTTGAGGACCAAAGATCGGTTTAGGGATCCTTGCATAGTTGTAGTTCTGATCTTCTTGCTCATAAAATAAACTACCTTACTTTTCTTGAAAAGAAACACTCTTGCTTGGGAAAGAAACTATTCTAACATTTGCTGAAATAAACACACTTGCTGAAATAAAAACTAATCTAATTGCTTTGAAACAAACACACGTGCTGAAATGAAAGTTTAATCTAGTTGCTTGAAATGAACACACTTGTGAGAAATAAGAGATGAACAGAAAGAAAACCTATTGTTACTTCTTAGGCATGCAATACTCTGAACATCACAATGCTTAAAGAGATAACAAATCTAATTTTTTTATGATTTTCTATTTTTGGAAGAATAAACCTGCAGGTGAAAACAAATAACAAAAAACAACACCGCTTAAAGAGATAACAAATCTAATTTTTTTATGATTTTCTATTTTTGGAAGAATAAACCTGCAGGTGAAAACAAATAACAAAAAACAACACATATAACAATCTGTTGCAAAGAATTTAACAGGAATAGAAACAACATAAACATAATATCGAGAGATCTCCTCCAAGATGGGGAAGTGGGCCCTACTTTCCCAGCTGGAGACAATCCTCTTTTCTCAACAACTCTTTTTCAAAAGAAATCTCCCTTCATTTGCATTTTTATTCTCATTCAAAGAACATACATGCCTAAACTTAGAAGTTTTCCTTCTGCTGAAAACAAACTGTGATGAACAACTAATTGATAAAGAACAAGAACTAACTAAAATAAGGTGTGATGGCTCTTCTACTTTTACAATCAAGCCTTATTGGAAAAGGGATGCTAATTGCGAGTCTAACTGCAGCGAACTAGAACAACCAGTTGCATGCTTATTGAAAGGTAAATCTAATTACTAACTAATTCCTATGAACTGGAACTAGAACAACCAACTATATTATTTGCTTAACTACACAATCAGTTGCAAGGAACTCCAGATCTGTGATCTGAATAAAGTGATTACCAAGGCAAACTCCATGAGTTCCCCAAAATAGTGGTGCACCATGGTGATAGTGATAGATGGAGTTGGCATATGCCATTGGATATAGGGGTCACTAAGTTCAGTGACATGGCGGTGTAATCAAAAGTTGTGGCAAGGATTGAGGTGCTAATTGGGCGTGTTACAGAGCTTAGAGGGTCTTCAGGAGCGTTTGTTGGAAATCATCGACTCAGGGGGGATAACGCTTAGGAAGTATTGGCCTCTGGAGCTATCTAGAGTTTAGCTAAAGTTCAATTGCTGCAACCTTTATTGAACATCCACAACTTATACCACAAATTATGAGATATGCACATAGAAAATGTCATTCAAGCATCAATATTAAAGAGATTTCATCAAAGTATAATGGAAACAAAACATAAGCATAATCAATTCTCAAAACAAATATAATTATAATAATATGTATTTATATGCCAATATGTCTTTAAAAGTTTATCAAAGCATGAAAATATTGATAATTAAATGAGTCAATCATTTGGCTCATCAATCTCACCGCATGCAAGCTTCCTCAACTGGTTCACACATGCCAGTATGTCATTTCCACCATTCCTCATAATAATGAGCCCCCGTCCAATCCAACTTATGTTGCAGTCACATTTTCCAACGCTCTACTCACACAAGGTCCAGTTCACTTCATTACAACAAGTACAAATATTAACTTTCCATTATTTAATGTAGATATTTCAATGCTTCTATATGTGCTTGCATTTAATAATGCAAAATTCTCATTATTAATCTTACTTCCATATACTATAATCCTTCTCTTCGCCCGTACAATGCCTTGAACTGAGGTAACTTCAAGATTTTAGTTAGGGGAGGGATAGTGTATTATGCTCAAAAAATGATTGTTCATCACCATTAGTTACAAAACATAGACAATACAACCTTTTCTTCCTTTGCCTTCTTACATCTCTAACCTTTTGTCTATTAATTTCCTACAATCCCGAGTCAGTTCAGGCTGGTTTGAGTTGGTGCATACCGGTATAATATAACAAAGGAATGTACAGAGGGTTATTGAAATTGAAAGTGCAAGCAGATATAACAGACTTGGTTAGTAGAAGGGTTGTGAAGAATTTGAATTTAAAGTTTAATTTGGCAGCATGGGTGGAGACCTTATTAGACGAGAACCCATAGTGCATAATGTAATATTGGAAGACCAGTTAGCCTTGCCAATCTTTACACAAGCAAGATGGATTGACTATTTTCTGAAGCTCACAGAATACAAAGAAGGTATGACAAGGTAATTTGTAGCCTCACTCTACCATGATAAATCCACTATCAAAGGTTTGCCAGTGGATGCTTCAGAAGCTATAGTTGCTGAAGTATTTGGTTTACCTAGGAACAAAGAAGAATTCCCTATCAAGGCAGATGCAATAGCTACAAGAGATGAATTCAGCGAGGTAGGGGAGTATCTGGAATCAACATCACAAGGTACTAAAAGACTACCACTTCCACAATTATGGGCTTCTTGTGTTGTTCATATTATTAAGTACCTTACTTGTGATGGTAGGCAATCCATGTTATATAGTGTGCATTTTAAATTGTTGAGTCACCTTCACCATAACAGAGTAGTCAATGTGCCCAATTTCCTGTATAATTTGTTTAAGAGAATGGGATATGAATACCAGTGGAAGTCAAATAAGTAACCTTTGTCACATGATTGTTTGGTCACTCTATTATTAAAGAGAAGCCTTAGGGTTCGGTATCCACAGGTGCTCTGGAAAAGATTTTTGAAATGCAGAAACATTAATGACATTCTTAATGAGCCAATAGTACCAAGGAATGTAGAGTCACCTGCTGCATCTTTGAGGGAAACTCCTGTTACACCTGCTACCACACCTACCCGCAACATGGAAGAGATAGGGGAGCAAGATGTGCCAATTTCACCACATGCAGCATTTGACCAACATGTAGTGGAAGAAGTAAATCAAACCCCATCCTCTAGTAAAGCACACAATACCAAAACACCAAAAACCAAAGATATTGATCGTAGAACACACTCGAGCATTAGAAAGGAAAGATATTGAGTGAGAAGGATAGAAATTAGAATGGAGGAGATAGCAGACAAAGCTGCTCAAATTGTTAGATGTAGACCCCCAGCTAGGACTTATGCCTTATTTCTGCAGGAGAAATTTTTGAATTACCAATTTAGTAAATTGATCAGTAATAAACCAGTTGCAATGAGTGGAAAATGACCTTTCTAAAAGTTTTTTCTACTACCACACCTGAAGAGCAAGACCAGCTATGTGAGTATTACTTACATAATTATGTTGTATCTGAGGATGCTGAATGGAACCCATTGATTTATGTGGGGGATTTACAAGTGAGAGCATTGGCCTCCTACTTTAGGAATGAGAAATTGAGAGGTGAAATCATGCAAGCATACATAGAGAGAAAAATCAATTGCCCTCCCAATAAGAAGAGAATCTAAAATCCCTGAATCAATCATTATAGAATGGAGACAGCTCTTGGAACACAAAGGTGTGGGAAGAAAGATCATGAATTTAAGACTACAGGATTATGATAGGATTCAACATTTAACAGTTACGCTTATTAATCACTCTCATTAGTATGTACAAGATAAATGGAATAGTTTGACTCTTGAATTGCAAAAGAAGGAACCCCACTCTATTCATAACTTCATGGCTATGTTTGAAAGGGTACAGAAATATAGGGACATTTCCAAGGGACAAGGATTGAACTGGATACCACATACTTTCCAACCCCCAATGCTTCTATATTCGGTGCCACATTGGACTGGGAAGAAAAGTGTAGAGTGTGAGAAAGCAAAGGTTGCCAGAATGAACAAGTTGGCATATAATAATGGCTTTTATTTGGATTAGATCAAAGGAGTAGGTACTATTTTAGATTCCAGGGAGATCACCTTGCATTATAACCTACAACCTTAGTTGTTTTGCTTGAGGACAAGCAAATGGATAGTTGGGGGGTGATGATGAGCCTAGTTATTAGCCTATTTTCTTATGGTTTTATGCAAGTTGAAAGACATTCTCAGATATTATCTTAAACATATTTCTATATTATACTATCTCTTATGATCATTATGCAGACATGACCCTGGTTCTTAAGTATATGGGAATATGATGAATATTGTATGTTATGTGTGGGAATGTATGGATTGTAGAGAATGTTTGTGTTGATTATGGTTGTTAGTATTTGATACATGTTTTGTGGACTAACTCCTGCAGCTAAAGAAGGACTGTAGGAAGCAACAACTATAAGGTGCAACCCATAGCCACAACATTTCCAGGCAGTAGAGCGGGGAAGGTTCCAACTCAACTGAGTACAGTAACCATGACATGAAGACACTTGATGGAGATAATCACGCATCGTGATGGTAATCAATAAAGATGATTGAAAGTTTGAATGATTCTATTGCAAATAGAAGACCAACATGACTGACTCAACAGTCCATGTTCCCCTATTTGAGCAAGAGTTCCAATTTTATTAGGACTCTTCTTTCCTTCTTTTCAGTTATTTTTGTTAGCATTTATCACACTCTGGTTTGTACGGAGTGGTGTTTTATGATTTTAGTTAAGAGACCTATTTCAATAAACTCCCTCGTGCCTATATGTATGGCTCGGTGGTCGAGGTAGTTAAGTTGTTAGTTAAGTTTCAAGTTTGATATAGTTTGTTCTATCGCAGATATAGCTATCTGAATCTTTTCCAAATTTATGTAGACAATGTTGTTATTTTGATTATGAGTTATGAATAATATAGTTCAACAAGATTTTATGTGATTTGAGAAGACTGTGTAATGAATGAGTTAGAATCAATATGATTGTGTCAATCTAGAGAACTAGATTTGAGTTAGAAGCAGTGAGGCAGTCACCTGAGCAAGGTCCACTCAAGGTAACTATCCCTCACTTTGTTTCTTCCATGTTATTATTACTGTAGCAGTTATTTCATGAGTGCAAAATCAATTAGATTCTTAAGTTGTCTTAGTAAATTTGACTTGTGATACTCCAGAGGGTAGGATAAGTTATCAATACCAAGCTAATTCTTAGAATTCATTTCTTAACAGTCATTTGTTACAGTCTTACATTGCAAGTACCCATAGCACTAGTAGTAGCATTACTTTATTTTGTCATTGAGTAGTTTGATTTATGACACTGTACTAGATGAGTTAGATAGTTTGATCTTTGAAAGAACATATAATGCCAGTGCCATCACAAGCTTACTAGCCCTGGTCGATAATTAAATGAAGGTATTTTCAAGGGTTATATTGGACAGTTTAGTAGGTTATTCCTTTGAATTGTGTGATTACCACCAAGTTTACTAGACATAGCAAAGAAACTACATTGGTCTTCACTTCATGGGCATATTTTGCAGTTTGGGATATGTGAGCAAGAAGTATGATCATTTGTTGCAGTTGGGTGGTGAATGTGGTTTCAATTTGAGGAATATTAGCTCCTTCAGTCAACTTATCTTTGATGGAGGCAAGTAGCCCCATATTTATTTTTTAGGGTTGACCTGTATCATGTTGAAATTTTATTTACAACCAACCCTTCATTGTGTCTCATTGCCTTCATGCTATTGGTTGTAAGTTGTTTTGTATATACCCTTG
The DNA here is from genome assembly GCA_027924645.1 of Cunninghamia lanceolata. Taxonomy (NCBI): domain Eukaryota; kingdom Viridiplantae; phylum Streptophyta; class Pinopsida; order Cupressales; family Cupressaceae; genus Cunninghamia; species Cunninghamia lanceolata. The sequence goes on along the minus strand of BSBN01001380.1, from coordinate 2,012,029 downwards.
TCGTCATTGTAAATACGATGTTTGTGTTTTACCCCTATTTTTTTCTTTTTTGGTTTTCTTTAGAGATAGTTGGTTCTCACTGTGCCAATTTTGACACACGCCCCCAATTAGAGTCACTGTTGGGACCTGGATTTTCTAGTTCCCAAACTTGCAAAAGAATCTCGTGTTTGTGCCCCTTTGCTGCATTCCCATGCCTTGCCCATTAATTATATTTGATCAGAGAGATCTCTTATGGGGTCCTTAAGTATTTTCCCATGTTATAAACCCCTTCAAATATTTTGAAATTATCTAAGTGTCAAAATTTGTCTCTATGGTTAAACCTTTCTACAAGTTCGCCAGTTTGTGAACTTGCCGAAACGTCGAAAGATTTTCTTTTTGATGATTTGGTAGGTTTGTGAACCTGCAAACCTGCTGAAAGTAGTTCATTGGTTCTTGTTTGTGCCAAAAGGCTAAAAAGGAGGAATGAAGAATGAAGGAAAAGATGAAGACAAAGAGACAAGCTTTTTAGCAAGTTCGCCAGTTCAATAACTTGTTAAATCATTGCAAATACAAAGGAAGAAGCAAAGATAAGTGGCTTGACGGTTTGAGCTTTTTTCGAATCACCAAAATAGAAGATGAAGATGGCAAAGAAAGAGAAAAATAAAAGCTAATGTTTCAGTGGTTTGGCAGGTTCACAAACCTATGAATTCACAGATACATTTTGTTGGTTCTCAAGATTGCCGAAATGCTGAACTGCAATAGTTTCCAAGGTGATGCAATGTTTCCATGTGGTGCAACCATCCAAGTTTTCAAGTGCCAGTTCTAACAAATTTTAAATGTTTCATGATTGGCTACTATAACGATGAGTCACAATAGGTGGGCCTCTAGTAAAGCAAAGGAATAGACATTACGTGGGGGGTTTCTTAGTTCCACGTGTTAGCGCCACATGTGATTTGAAGGCTTCAATGCTTACCACTCTTTTAGTTTTACGCTATTGGCTAGGGCAAGTGACTCATGTTTTGGTGCACCCTAGTGAATCAAAGAAAAAATAGTGCGCCAAAGTTTTTCCTTGGGACAGGTGTCAGCAGGATGCTCAATCTTGAGGCTTCGACACTGACACTTCCTAAGTGTTGTGCCATTGGTCAACGATGGTGACTTGGCTTCACATGGTGGGCCTAGTCTCATTTAAAAAAATGAAATCGAGGGAATCATAGTGAGGAGACACATGGAAACACCACACAAATTCTCAAAAAAGATAGATTTGACACATCGTATGTTGGATTTAGGACAAACAACTGAGAGGGGGGTGAATCAGTTGTCCAAAACTTTCTTCCAATTAATCACTTAAATCCTTTTCTTAATTCAGTAGCATAATACTAAATCAATCATGGAAACTTAATGTAACAATTAAATAGCAGAAACACATTAACACACATGACACCAAGATTTTGACGTGGAAAACCTGGTTAAGGGAAAAACCATAGGGTGACTAACCCAAGATTGTATTCTCTATTAAAAGAATAAAAGAACAAAATGGCACATGCCAATTAGGGCTCACTGCTTGAGCACACTGCTCATAAGAGCCCCACTGCCTACAGGAGACACATGTCTACAGAATAATAAGTATTACATACTTGAACTGAAGAATAGCATCTTCACCATGCTTGAGTCAGTTCCATTTAAGCTCAAAACTTCTTCTCTGCCTTTTTGCTCCTTTCTACCACACTCTCATCTCTGCAAGATACTCTTAAAAATGACTTTACAACTCCTTATTTATACAAGACATCGACTTAGGGATAATCATCCAAGTCGGCATACATTACATAGCAAATACATAAATACAACATGACTTATTACAAAAGTACTTCACACGAATCAACACACTATCGGCCATACAGATCTAAGACTTCAATCTTCCTTTAGGAATGCTCCATTCTTCACATAACATCTTCAAGATCATCTGTAGGATGTATAACTCATCCGGTCAGCCAGACTAAGGAAGAACATCATCATTCGGAAGTAATTCTTCAATTACGAGCTCAATCTTCAATGCAGACCATCAACACAAACTAGAAACAATCTAAAGACCTCCATAAGCTTGTTTGAAACACCAAGAACATCCATGCTACTTCTACTTACTGAAATCATTCTCTCCTTCATCTGAAACCTCAAGAACACATTCTGTCATCACTGTCATATTGGAATAGATGCTTGCGGACCTCCAGACCACGAACCAATTGAGTTGTTATTTCACATTGACTTCCTAAACACTCCACCAAATCTGCAAAACAAGATATTGCATTTCCAAATCTCACCAGACCTATCTATGTCACTCTGTCAACTCTGAACAACTGCCAGAACTAGTTTTACTCAAGTGGCCATAACTTCTTCAGATCTTCATGCGGACCTCTCAAATCTTTACTGGATCATCTTAAGACACATATCTACAAACCCTTTTAATCACATCCTCTGATCTTCATCTTAGCTGGGATCTTTACCTCATTGTCTTCACCGTTCTTCTCTGTTCCTGATTAGGACTAATTTTCTCAATATCCTTAGCACAAAGCTCATTCAATCCTTATTATTAATGCAACATGAGTATGTTGACATCAATGACAACACTGGTTAGGCCCATACTTGCAACAATCTCCCCCTTTGTCATTGATGGCAACATATGATATGAAAAACTATTTTAACCATCAAGACAAGAAATTTTCCTTACTGTCACAACTCCCCCTATCAAAAACAACCATTCACATGTCTTCCCTTCCTTTCCTTCTCCCCCTTTGATCAGCAATTACTTGTTTTTCACATGTCTTCTCTCCCCCTTTGACATCAATGGCAAAGGGCACATAATTGCATCAATTCATAATTATACCAGCTGCTCCCTCTGAGTAACAACTTCCCAAACATCAATCCAGACCACAAGATATGACTGTGAGATCCACTGGACTGATGCACATCAGTGCACCTTAATTCAGAACTGGAGGGGTAATAACCCCTAACTTCTTCCTGAGATACTCAAAAGAGTCCTTAGGTAGAGGTTTAGTAAAAATATTTGCAATCTGATCCTTAGAAGGCACAAAATCCAATCTGACTTCATTCTTGTTCACTTGCTCTCTCAAAAAGTGAAACTTGATGAATATATGTTTGGTCTTTGAGTGCAACACTAGATTTTTTGATATGTTAATTGCACTTGAATTATCATAGAAGATTGTGATAGGTTCTTCATACTCTACTCTGATATCTCTTAGCATTTGCTTCATCTACAATACTTGAGTGCAACTACCTACTACTGCAATATATTCTGCTTCTGCAGCAGACAGAGATATTGCCTTTTGTTTCTTGCTCAGCCAAGAAACCAATCTTTTCTCTAAAAAGAATGCTCCACCACTGGTACTCTTCCGGTCATCCACATCTCTTGCCCAATCCGCATCTGTATATGCATGAAAAGAGAAATCATGATCTCTAGGATACCACAAACCATACTCAACTATCCCTTTTAGATATCTAAAAATCCTCTTGATTGCCATGACATGAGATTCTCTAGGATCAGCTTGGAATCTAACAACAAGATCAACAACATTCATAATGTCAGGTCTAGTTTGAGTGAGATACAATAGTCCTCCAATCACTAACCTGTACTTTTTCTGATTAGTCTTAGGAGAGTCATCATCTTTGCTCAATTTACTTCCAGTTGCCATGGGAGTATTCATTGGTTTTGAGTCTTCCATCCCAAATTTCTTCAACAATTCTTTCACATATTTGGTCTGAGAAATGAAGATTCCTTTCTTTGTTTGAGTGATTTGCAGACCCAAGAAGAAATTCATTTCCCCAAACATGGACATCTCAAATTCAATTTTTATTTGATTTGCAAAGGTTTTGTACATATTATCTCTTCCTCCAAAAATGATATCATCAACAAACACTTCAACAATCAAGATATTTTCATGATCAATTTTGAAATACAAATTACTGTCAGCAATACCTTTGTTGAAACCAATCTTTAAAAGATGCTTATCCAATCTTTCATACCAGGCTCTTGGGGCTTGCTTGAGTCCATACAATGATTTCTTCAACTTGCAGATCATATCACCATGATCAGACAATTGAAATCCATCCAGTTGCTCAATGTAAACTTCTTCTTCCAAGTCATAATTCAGAAAGGCAGACTTGACATCCATCTGATATATTTTGAAATCCTTGAAGGTATCAAAAACAAGAAATAGTCTGACTGCTTCAATTCTTGCCACCGGAGCAAAAGTTTCTTCAAAATCAACTCCTTCTACTTGAGAGTAACCCTTGCAGACCAATCTGGCTTTGTTTCTAACTACTTCACCAGCTTCATTTAGTTTATTCCGGAAGACCCATTTGGTTCCAATCACATTCTTATTTTTAGGTCTGGGAACAAGATCCCAAGTTTGATTTTTCTCAATTTGCATCAGCTCTTCCTCCATTGCTTTAGTCTAGTTTTCATCATTGCAAGATTCATTCACTGTATTAGGTTCAATTTTTGAAATCAGACAATACTCTTCTGAATCTTGAGCAATCCTTCTTGTTTGTACACCTTTGCTTTTATCACCTATGATCTGATCTTCAGAGTGATTCAGTCTTACATACCTGGGAACTTTGGGAGTTTCTTGCACTTCTGATTCTTGAACAGGTTGATTCAAACTTATCTCTTCTTCCTGATTCACTGGATTAGTCTGAATCTGAGTTTTAGAAGGGGCTTGAACTTCTTGAACAAAAATATCATTTTGATCATCTTCATCATATTCATAAAACATTGAGGGTTTTTCAATACCTTCATCAACCTTCACATTTGTACTTTCTACAATCTTCCTCAATCTCTTGTTATAACACCAGTATGCTTTGCTTTGAGTAGAATAACCCAAGAATATTCCTTCATCACTTCTAGCATCAAATTTTCTTAGATCTTCATCTCTTTTAATGTAACATTTGCTACCAAAGACTCTGAAATACCTCACAGTGGGAGTGATGCCAAACCAAAGTTCATAAGGAGTCTTACTGGTATTGCTTCTGATTTGTACTCGATTGAGAGTATAGACTACAGTGCTTACAACTTCTCTCCAATAGATCTGAGGAACATTTGCTTCCATCATCATGGTTCTAGATGCTTCCTAGATGGTCTGGTTCTTTCTCTCCACTACTCCATTCTGCTGTGGAGTCCTAGGAGCAGACAACTGTCTTTTTATTCCATGTTTCTCACAGAATTCTATGAATTCACCGGATGTGAATTCTCCACCTCTATTAGACCTCAAACATTTTAATTTTAATCCAGTTTCATTCTCTACCATAGCTTTGAATATTTTGAATTTCTCAAGAGCTTCTGATTTCTCTTTCAGAAAAGTCACCTACATCATCCGGGAATGGTCATCAATTAATAACATGAAGTATCTATCACCTTGCACACTCCTGATTCTTGCCGGACCACATAGATCAGTATGAACTAAGTCCAATAATCTGGTAGAAGATTGTTCCTTTCTTTTGAATGAGACTCTGCTTTGTTTACCCAACTGACATTCTTTGCACAAACTATTGGTAGGTTTTACCAATCTTGGAAGATCTCTCATAGCCTAAGTGTTACTTATCTTGATGATATTATCAAAATTCACACGGCACATTCTCCTATGCCATAACCAGCTATGATCAATTTGAACAAATAAACAACTTTTACCAGTACCAACCAAGTGGAAGATATTACCTTTTGTTTGAGTACCGGATGCAATCTCTGTTCTGAAACTTTCAAAGATCTTGCATTTTCCATTCTTGAATCATAGATCATAGCCTTTGTCCACCAACTATCCAACATTGAGAAGATTGTGCTTCAGACCTTCAACATACAGTACATTACCAGTTTTGTTCTTTCCATCAAAAGAAATGGTTCCTCTACCTCTAATTCTGCCAGCAGAATTATCACCAAACTTTACTACTCCTCCTTCATACTTTTCCAAATCTATGAACTTATTTTTGTCACCTATCATATGGTGAGAGCATCCAGTATCAAAGACCCAATCATCCTTTTCTTCAACTTGGGCAGCCAGAGCTCTTTCTACAAATTTATGATTGACAGATTCAGAGGGCATTGGATCTTCTTCCTTGATGGCAATAAACACCCAGTCACTTCCGAATTTGTTTCCTATTTCTGATTCATCATCTGTTACTCCTTCATTATCATCATCTTCATGAACATAGTAGCAATTCTTTTGAAACCTTGATCTATTAGGATTTGGCCTTGAAAATCTTTCCAGACACCTTGAGGCAAAATGACCAATCTTATTGCAGTTAAAACACTTAAAAGGCAATTTCCCCTCATACTTACCGGATCCTCTTCGCAGTCTTTTTGCAATAAGGGCTTCAAGTTGAGCAGCTTTTGCTTCATCTTCTTCCAGGTCTTTTCTTGCTTTCTCATACCATGATAGTTTCTTTGAAGAATTCTCTCCTAGATCAAAATTTTGTTTTCCTTTAACAGAGGCACTAGCTTTGAATGCAGATTCAGTCTTGGGGGGGCATCTCCAAACTCAGTCAATTCAAATGCAGCCAATTTACCAACCAATTGATCTCTTGTGATACCTGAAATAGATCTGAATTCTTCAATAGCAGCAACCTTGTACTTGTAAGAATCAGGAAGGGATCTAAGAACTTTGCCAACAATCTCATCTTCATTCAAGACTCCACCAGCACATCTAATGCCACAAACAAGCTCATTTACTCTTGGTATAAATGTAGTGATATTTTCATCTTCTCTCATCTTCAAATTTTTGAATTTTCCTTTCAGACTCTGTAGCTTGGCACATTTAACATACTTGTCTCCTTCATGCAGAAGTTCCAATTTTTCCCAAATCTCAAAAGTAGTTTGTAGGTCAACAACATTTGTCAACTCTGAATCAGACAAGGCACTTAGAAGAGCTTCTTTAGTCTGTAGATTATTTTCAGCATCTCTGATTTCATCTATAGTTCTTGAACCATTCTATGGAGGAGTATACTTCTTTAAAGCCATGATCCAATACTGTATTCCCATACATTGCAAGTGACATTCCATGCGACTTTTCCAAAGAGTAAAATTGGTTCCATCAAACCTTAGACTATCCTTCTTGTAGGATGACATCTTGGATCTCCTCAAGCGATTAAGGTCTTTTAGAGGAACTTAGCTCTGATACCAATTGTTGGATTTAGGACATACAACTAAGAGGGGGGGTGAATCAGTTGTCCAAAAATTTCTTCCAATTAATCACTTAAATCCTTTTCTTAATTCAACAGCATAATACTAAATCAATCATGGAAACATAATGTAACAATTAAATAATAGAAACACATTAACACACATGACACCAAGATTTTGACGTGGAAAACCTAGTTAAGGGAAAAACCACGGGGTGACTAACCCAAGATTATATTCTCTGTTAAAAGAATAAAAGAACAAAATGGCACATGCCAATTAGGGCTCACTACCCAAGCACACTGCTCACAAGAGGCCCACTGCCTACAGGAGACACACTGTCTACAGAATAAAAGTATTACATACTTGAACTAAAGAATAGCATCTTCACCATGCTTGAGTCAATTCCATTTAAGCTCAATACTTTTGCTCTACCTTTTCACTCCTCTCTACCACACTCTCATCTCTGTAAGATACTCATTGAAATGACTTTACAACTCCTTATTTATACAAGACATCGACTTAGGGATAATCATCTAAGTCGGCATACATTACAGAGCAAATACATAAATACAACATGACTTATTACAAAAGGACTTTATGCGGATCAACACACTGTCAGCCATACAGATCTGAGACTTCAATCTTCCTTTAGGAATACTCCATTCTTCACAAAACATCTTCAAGATCATTTGCAGGATGTGTAACTCATCCGGTCGGCCAGACTAAGGAAGAACATCATCATTCGGAAGTAATTCTTCAATTATGAGCTCAATCTTCAATGCAGACCATCAACACAAACTGGAAACAATCCAAAGACCTCCACAAGCTTGCCTAAAACACCAAGAACAACCACACTACTTCTGCTTACTGAAATCATTCTCTCCTTCATCTGGAACCTCAAGAACACAGTCTGTCATCACTGTCATATTGGAATGGATGCTTGTGGACCTCCAGACCATGAACCAATTGAGTTGTTAATTCACGTTGACTTCCTAAACACTCCACCAAATCCACAAAACAAGATATTGCATTTCTGGATCTCACCGGACCTATTTGTGTCACTCTGTCAACTCTGAACAACTGCCAGAACCAGTTTTACTCAAGTGGCCATAACTTCTTCAGATCTTCATGTGGACCTCTCAAATCTTTACTGGATCATCTTAAGACACATATCTACAAACCCTTTTAAGCATATCCTCTAATCTTCATCTTAGCTAGGATCTTTACTTCATTGTCTTCACTATTCTTCTTTGTTCCTGATTAGGACTAATTTTCTTAATATCCTCAGCACACAGCTCATTCAATCCTTATTATTAATGCAACAGGAGTATATTGACATCAATGACAACACCAGTTAGGCCCATACTTGCAACATCCTAAATATTGCACCATTGGTTGTTTAGTGCCAAGTTAGAGGTAGTGGGTCCCATTCTTCTTTGTGAGACATCTAAGGTTTCGAATTGTCGATCATAAGTTGAAAGCACATCTAATAGTTCGTGGTGATGGTTCAACCATTACAGATACTACAAAAGAAGTGGTTGAGAAAGGGATGCTTTAGCGACTCTTTGGGCCATCATTAATATGCATTCTGAATCTGTAGGGTTTTCCAGTGCAACCCAGGTGGTTCTGACATAGCATTTATGGGTGACCTGTAAACGTGTTGACTACTATAGATCCATATCTAAGCTACAATAGTGGAATGAAAGGATATATATACATGTTTTTAAGATGTAATAAGGGTTGGTCACTGAACCAATTTTCTAGCCCGCAAGTGCCTAAGGTGGTTTTAGGGCATCAAACAAAGCTAGTTAGGTCTGCAAGGAGTTGGAATGCATCTGATATAGCGTAGGAAGGATCCTCAAATGCATAGTTTACATAGTGGTATGTCTCCATGGCTATTTGTAACTACTTAGGGGAATGTATAGTCATAGCTATATGTCTTCTCTCACCACATTTACTGCTGCGATTGTAACTGATAGAAGATAAATGTATGACAACATTTTAATGTAACACAAAGCTTTTGGGTTGATCTTCTCTTAGTTGCATATGGGTTTTTTCAGTTATGTTTGGATCACTAAGTATGTCCCTTGTATAAAATGTAATCTTTGATATGTATGTGAATGCACATCTAGTTCTATTGATGTTTTATTAGATGAATCTCTTTCTTATTTGTTGTTCATGACTTTGTTGCCCAATGGAGTAGGCACCAATCCATATTAGGGAAGGATCAACCACCTTTAATTTATCAAACCCACATCCTATTAGGAGTAGGAGTAGGAGTAGTGTTATGTCATGCCCACATTTGCGATGTGGTCATGACATGACAACCAAAAATTTTCCACCTATCCCTAAAACCCCATCGCACCAAGGCGAGGAACGCAAGCAAGGTGCAGAGTAAGACAACATCAACACCTTGCTAGTGGAAAACAAACCCAAGGATACCAACAAGAAGCATCGAAAAAATTACTTAATGCATAAGAAGTAAAATGAAACAACCTTTCATCTATAGCTAAGTTAAACCCTTATTAAGAAGATGAGGTACAATTTTGATCATTCTAACATACAAGAACATTATGACAATTTCTAGCCAAAATACTTTGAATCCAACTCTAAAACATACATAGAATCATTAATGAAGTGTGAGGGATTCAGCATACATATTAACAATAAAGCATAATTAAGATCATTTACCACATTAAATTCTCCTACAAAACAATCATCCATTTGAAAAAATATCAAGAGATAATAATTTACAGTCGTAAAATGAAGGCTACTTCCCAAACATGGAAGAATCACACTTCAAGAATGAATTACAATGAGTAGTAATAATGCAACATAAAAATAAGTAATAGTTGATGTGCCCAACAACACATAAATCCACAAGAGTACATCGAGATGATGCAACACAAGAATCTTGCCGAGTCTCCAAGAGATCGCTAGAATGGGACCAATGGAGGATGTTGCCCACCTCCCAATAGTATTGCCATCGTCGAGCACAATAGATGTCTATTGCACCTTAGGAAATGCCCCAAGCTAGAGAGAGAGGAGATCCTAGAACCATTGCTAGCCTGGCCAACTCACACGACTAGGGTCTCAAGAAGTGCACTAAGTTTATACACAATAATGCTAAACACAAGGCTTAGGTACAACCAACGCATAACCAAGGGGGAAACAATTTGACTAGAGAAACTCAATGCACTACATGCACACAAGTCATAGCTCCAATACAAAATTTCATCACAAGGACACTCATGGCCCAAACAAACAGGAGAAGGAAAGTAAGGCAAAATAGGAAATGTCAATCATTTCTAATGTCATACAAAGATTTCATTTTCTTTCAAAAAAATTTCTTTTCCATCCTATTTTTCTGCAATTTAAGAAGAGAGGGAAGGAACCCAAGTCATAAACATTTCATCCATTTATGTGTTCTAAATGTCATTTTCACTAAACGAAGATAGCATTGAAAGCAATGTCATTTTCACTAAATGAAGATAGCATAGAAGTAAGATACGACATCATCACATAAATTAAACCTACATAGCACAAATCAAATGAAGAGATAAAACATGGTGTCTAGTGAGATCATGAACTCACACACTCACATTACACACTCATGTTCACAAGACAGGGAGGTATATTTCCCCATGGGAATCTTATCACCTCCAAACCAAATGTTTACTAGGGTCCTAACCCAAAAGAGAAAAGAGGATTTCACAATCGACATAATCTCCAAGCTAAAAAAAATTAAGAATCTAACAAGTACTACAATACCCATAACCTTAGATCATCAAGTTCCATGTCCTCCGTATATCTGCATCAATTCATAAAACATGTGAACTACAACACCATTTGAACTGTAGAAACTTGAACTACGTTGTACATCCTCATAAAATTTCTCCAATCGTAGCTGAAACTTCCTTTGGACACCTAAAAATCTAATTCTATCAATGGCCTATTATAACAGACCAATTGTAATATTTAAGGTAGCGTCAAATTTAACCATAGTACTATTAGGCCTAACTGTTGAAATTCTAATAGGCATCTGAGCTCTAAAGCATCATCCATTAAGCACACAAATAAAATCAATAATCTCCAACACTACAAACTATTCTTGGGAGTATTTCTTGGCCATTTCAAGTGTCATCATAAAAAAATCAGGCTGGAAGTAATACAAAAATTACCAGTGTAGCAAAAGTAGAGGCATCAAACTAGATCATGTGGCAGTTATTGACCCTCCCACTAACAACCTTATATCATAGCATCAAAATATAATAAACTAGAAGAAGCATGATTATCAAGGCCAATAATAGTGCCATCTATACATGGAACTTGTCGACTCTCATCACAATTCATAGATGCATTGAAAGGAACTCTTAAAAAGAATGAATTATTGAATACAGAATGTAAATTTATAAGATAGGAGATATACAGAGCAAAATTACATTTGGTTTTGCTCTTCCTCTTTTATCTTCTAAATTTTGTTGTTGTTTTGTTTTCTAAACAACTCTGTTTGTTGGGCCCTCATTTCCTCTAAAAAGGGTTTGAAATGTTTTGTTTGGATTCATAGTTAGCGCCTATATTTACTGCTGCACCCATCATGTTGTAGGTTTGATTTTCTACTATTCTCTCTTTATTTAGCCTTATATTTTTTATTTGCCTTTGTCTAATTTTTTGTGCCTCCAAAGATGCGCCCAAACAGGATGATTTAGCTTATACCGAAACACACAAAACAAAAGAACATAGTGACATTAAACTCCTCTTCCATTTGAAACTATTACTTAGGCACGAGAGATAAGTGCCACTCTTAGGTGAGACCAGAGCTAACAAAAATATGTTACCAGAGTAGAGAGATATGATACAAAGACATAGATAAACACAATTATATAGGGAAATACCTTCCCCAAATTTCATTAACATATAAGGGTGATATTTCTTGGAGAGTACAGCTTCTCCAGCCTTCCTGTTTCATCCCTGCTATGCCCTCCCAAAAACATCTACCACAGGGTGTTTCCCTTGCCCCTGAGAAGCCGCACCTCCCCCTACTCTTTTTCATCGTGGAAGAACCCCCTTGGCTCTGTTCTCCCCTCTCTCTTCCTGCCTCGGTCACCTCCTCCTTCCTGTCCTATTTATGCTATTTTTTTTGGCTAGAGAGTGCCCAACCAAGAAACCCTAAAAATTAAAAGGGGTATTTTAATAAGAAACATTACATGGAAAACATTTGTTGTAGAATACAATTGAAATATTAAAAGACTCTAATATCTAGAAGAAGGGATTTTAGAGGAAAGCTTTCAAAATTTATATAGGACTATGATGATATATAAACATATGTGGTTTATATATAATTTACTTATACTAAGGTATGCCATAATATTTTAAGGGCACATTTGAATGGATAATTATCATACAAAAATTACTTGACAGGTAGGGTCAACCATCAAATTTAAGCCAGTACTCTGAGCACTGTATGCGCACATATAAAATCCCATCGGCTAATTAACAGACGATATCCTAAGAAAGGAGTGATATATATATATATATATATATATATATATATATATATATATATCACTTACTCTTATAAGATAAGGCACAATATTATAAAGGACACCATTAAATATATAATAGTCATAAAAAAGAATAGCTTGACAAGCAAGGTCGACTATAAAAGTTTTGCCCTACATGCCAACCTAAGAGTATTTTCAAAATTAATGAAAACATGAAAAACATAACCGAGTTAGGTCATCATTAGGTTAACTAATCAATTATGACTAACTTTAACTCTAAAAGCAAAACAAGGTATCCCCACAATAAAATGCCTCTTATGCAAATAGATACACGAACCTGACTTCACATTTAAAGCATGGAGATTTTCTCAAGCACATCACTGCCAACCATAGAGAAAACTAATAAGGTGAATGAGAAATCAAGACCACTAAACATCATGCAAAGAGCACATACATTTTATGGGGTTACACACAACAATAGGGATCAAAATTGTGAAGGATTCTGGTTGGAGGCAAAAGGGCAAACACTAAAATTAGACCTCCATTCACAATCAAATAAGATGGTTAAATGACTGACAAACCTCATGAACACAAGGTCAAACACTCGATCGAAGGACTAGGTAAGGTGAGGTGGCCCAGTGGTTCCCTGTCTCCTCCACATCCATCCATTGGTCAAACACTTGCATACATATATCCTGGACACTCAAATCGAAACATCAAATCCAACAATGTAATCATAGCCAAAGCAATACTAAAAGACCAAATGAGGATGTGTAACCTAACACGACATATATCCATCTTGTAACTACATTATAGAATAATCAAATCATTTTATCATTTAACCTAGAACTATAAGAATAATAGGGTACATAGCAATTAGACAAGGGCAGGCACTACATCCTACCCCCCAAGGAAATGACTTACTCCTGGAAGTCATCAAGAGGAGGATAGAAGCACTCTCCTGAACTTTTTTACACCAGACAAGGTAAGTATAGAATATAACATATGCAATAAAGATCTCCCCACAAGAATATATAAGTATGGTAAACTAAATTCCATAAAAGCATAATCCTTTTCACAAAACACATTCTATTGATTGAAACTCGACACAAGGAATTTCATGATCATTAATCATTTTCACATATGCATAGAGGAATTCACACATCGCTCAACATGTTTATTCAAGAAACCATCAAATCGTATGTAAATACATTAAATGTAGATCTTACAACTAAACAACTACTTTCATTCATCCACATCACAGGGATAACAACACAAGGTTCACATATAGGTCCACAGGGATGCAATGGTCCCATCATAGTGCTACGTAATCAATAAATAGTGTCAAGTAACCAAGGGTCCAAGAATCAAGTGGAATGATGGTCTCAAGGCCACGTGTCTGGGGGCCTCTCCATACATTTCCACACTTGACCTACCTCTTATTTGTATAAGGGGATTAGCCTCCAAGAGATAGTCAGCATAAGAACATAACTCACTAGGAAGGTACATGGATGACGACTATCCCATACTATCCCACACTTACCCCCATCCTCAAAGGTTTCCCACGTCTGCTTCCTTATATACACTCGACCAAAGGTCGCTCCATCGACATGGCGAGAAGAACAACACAACACAAGACTAGCATTTGAAAACAGAAAGAACCTAGCTTAGCCAACACACATTTTTCAAAAATACCAAAAGAAGAAGTTTCTAAATCCAACAATAAAGTAAATAAATGCGCGCAAATTCAACAATAAAGTAACGTAACCACAAGAGTCACGTGAAAAGGGAAAATTCAAAGATTCGTGGCTAAGCTACTTACATACAAGATAAAATAATGCTGCTGGTCGTCACAAGCAAGATAAATAAAAGTCACCAATAACCAAAAGAAAGATCACAATTCATGAAATTGCACATTACATCACAATGCGACGAACATCAAGTCACCAATAAGGGAGGGAAATCATGGTTACTACATGTGCTATGCAAACACAACCAATGCAATAACATCAAGTAAGCAGGTAGTAACAAATGTGCCTTCACATATAACTATGTGGAATCGCACCCTCCCAAGGGTAACATGTCATCAACACCAACACTATGTTGGAACATCAATGTGGTGTGGGATCTCATCCAATCGCATCATGTCAAACAGGTGTCGACACACGTAAATACCATAACATAGCATAAGTCGATTGCAATTCAATCAGTACTCTAATATGATTAAAATTAAACATATACTTCTTGTATAAATGCTACTCTATCATAGTGCCAATATTTTAAAATTACTACACATCCAACTCAAAATAAAATACCAAAGGTAAGAGCAAACCTGCGCCAAGTAGCACGGCCTCGAACAAATCACATGCCCACGCAAAACCATAGCTAAGATTCCCAAGTCATATGCCAATAGTATCATCAAGGAAACAATGCATGATAGGATAGCACTATGAACCTCTCAAAGGTCCATTCACTAAGGAGAAGTAGGGGGTGCTCTAGCATAGGAAGGTATGGTTAGTTGGGTTACCCCCAAACTAATGTCACAACATGTCGCCATAGCTTCCTAAGTTCTTCCTCTCCATTACTTAACTCCACACATGAAAGGTCTCCAACTCCAAGGTTTGACCTTATTACAAGGTATACAAACAAGCAACCACATAAGCATGACTCCACCATACTTGTAGCTATACACTCAACCCATGGATGGATACCTAGTATCACAAGCTCACGAGTACACAAATCATGTATGGGATATTCACAACACATAGCAAGTACTCTCATAACAGGTATTCACATACACAATTTTCCTTTACCATTCATTACTTAGTGAAGAAGAACACTTTCATACACAAATTCACATAATAATTGCCATAAAGGTTTCTAAGAAATCTATCTAACATCAATTCGAATTAATCTTTCTAAGGCATAAATGGAATCTACCCATAACTTCACATATAGAGACAATGCAATACACCTCGAATAAGTATACCAACATGCTAGCAATTGCATACTAGGTCATAATTTAATCAAAACAACATTATTTCAACTCACAAATGGTGCCTCACAACACATCACACATCATGGAGTTATTGATAACCCATATCATACTACATATGCACTACGAACATTACATATACTTATCTAACAACAAAGCTCATAAGGTAGAGGTATATCATAAGAAGAATCTAATTGCAAGATCAAGTCCCTAATTTAATATTCTACCATATGAGGCTAAACATCCTCTTCACACAAGGTATGCATAACTTTGATATCAAATTCACACAAGAACAAAATTATAAAATGCAAAATTCCCATTATGGAAGTACTTAACAAATGGTCACCAAGCACACAATTCACCATTGTAACATTTCAAAAACATATATTATTTCATAGCAATACCAAGCATATGACTCATTTACACGTCTTTCTTTCTTTCTTAATCTTTTACATTTAATATAATGCAATCACACCTGTAATGACTTGCGCTCATAAAAGTTGAAGTAAGATACAATTCATGCAAGCATTTCTAGTTTACCAACCCAAAGGAGACAATGACAATTTTCAAATGGTAACCAGGGTTAGGAAATAAGAAGGTATACAATTCTTACAGTATGATATACGCACGCAAGGTACACAAGACATGAATTAATCAAACAGCATTCTTGACACCTGCATGATCCTCAGAAATGGTTGGCGACACCCCTGTATGGAAGCAATTAAAAAAACTAGTAGTTTCCAAGCCTTGTGACTAATCCATTATAATGATAACCTACAGTTTTATGCTCATCCTGCAAATATCTCAATCATTGTGAACTATATAAATACTTTTCAATTAATCCATTAGTGCATCTTCTGAGTCCCTCATCTTCGATCACCCGACTCTTTCTTGCTTTCGGTAATTGATCGCTAATATTCTTCCTTCTTATTTTCAATTCTAGCCATCTTCCTGTGCGCTGATAGATGGAGACTTAGTGGTTTTAATATGGTAATGAGTGTGCGGTTATCGTACCTTGTACAAAAATGGTTGGTCTCTATCATATGGCACTGGTGGTCTCTTTATTTTTGTTATAGATAACTGTAGCTCATCGTCCAAGATCTCTTTAAGTTTTAATAGGCATTTAGTTAGCCATTATGTAAGCTTGAAATCAATTTTCTCTTGCATATTTAGAGGTGCTTGGTTTGTTATTAAACTTGGAAAGTTATATTAGTAGTCTCTAGAAGTTAGAATCTATTCCATTTGGCATCAAGCCTTGTTCTCCTAGCAGCTAATAAATATGCCAAGTCGTATGCCTTGACATGAAGATGTGGTATCATACTATTCTTAGTCGTAAGTTTGTGGTTGTAGTATCCCATGGTGGCACCGATCTTACTTTGGAAATGCACAAGATCTGCAATTAGATTTCATTCTTTAGAAGATGTAGACTCAATGAAAAAATTCTAATAGTTAATTTGCATTAAACCTCTAAAGCGTCGATCCATTTTGGAAACCTTTGAATGAACCATTTGACATCGCCTTATATTAGATGAATATTTCTAAATAGGCATCAATTGCATTAGGAATTTATAAAAGATTTAATCTTCTTTAAGAAGGCATCGACCATAGTAGAGGAGGTGTTGGTTTAAGAGATAAATATGTTCTATAACTGCAATTGTAGCATCTTGCTAACCATAGGAATATGATGGTTTGTGTAACTGTGACATTGAACAAACTCATATGTTTTGCAATCATATTGATATCATATTGCATGTAGTCATATTCTTGTAAATTTTGATATCATAGCGATTTCATACTATACTAGCCATTTCATAGGTTCCATTGAACCGAAGTTTGTAAAATATTTCCTTTGTATACTTTAAACATTGACTCATAATTAGAAGATCACAATTGAGCTCATTTTCTTTATAGTGGCATCAAAACTACTTATAATTTATATCTTGACTTCTTTCTATCAAGTTTTGAAGTAAGTTTAGGAAGACTGTTCTTTGGTTTTGGACTTGCTGTCACAGAAATGACAGGAAGGTTTCCTAATGTTATATAAAAACGTATTGTAACATGTTATTTTACCCTATACTTGTGTGTTATTCTGAGGTCCATTCATATGATTTGATATGTTTCCTAAGTGAGTGAGTTATATATAAGGAATTAAGGATACAATGCGACTCAGTGTGCATCTTGGAATGATATATATTCTTTTGGCCTCTAAAATGTAAAATAGATGAAATGGGATATATATATATATCTACCTTCTTGCATCTATAAGATAGAGTTTACAAGTGTATTATTGGAAATTGTATATTTACAAGTAGTAGATGCACTATTTGGTTTTGTGTATGACAAGTTAATAAAACACTAGATTCTTTCACCTACGTTGGTTCCTAATTGCTAGACCCCTCGTGATGGGTTGGGGTTTCCAGTTGGAAAGCACGGGGAAGCTTTATGCTTCGTGGAAGAGTGGATGTCACCCCGATGATATTCTCTTTCTCAAGTTTTCAAGGTGCTCGTGTAGAAGTTATTTTCCATTATGTTATTTAAGTAAAAGCCTATGTGGCAAGAACTTGTAAAGGCACAGCCTTGTTTGACTCTTGATGTATTGTAATCCTACTTGGATATATATATTAATGAAAGTTAGTTAATTTTATCTATTATAAGTAATTTGATTTAATTTATGCACTTGGTATCTAATTGTGTATTCAAAGATTAATTTTAGTATGTGTGAGAATTGTGATCCTTACATTTGGTATCAAAGCCTAAGGTTCATCTCTAGAACCTATGTGCTAGCCATGTTCTTTTCCCATCCAACATTATGAAAGTCTAATGTTGGAATTCTTGTGCTAGGATGGTGCACCTCATAATGGCTACAAGGAAGTTCATTATAAGCAAGCACCAGCTCAGAGCCAAGAGGGAGAGGGAAGCTATAGTACGAACCATCAAGGGAATTAATGATGACAGTGACATGTGGCTAGGAGACGAAGAGACCTTGAGTCATACACTTGCTTGAGTCAGTCAAGAGAAGAGGAAGATGAAGGAAGCTGTCAATTTCAAATCGGCACCATTACCACTCTTTAGGGATATGCCTTCAGAAAATAGTGTGACTCCTCCTGCCATGGTGAATAGAGATCCTCGAATTCCTGCTATGTCTGAAATAATAGTAATTGCCTCAAGTGAAGTTCCCCTTATTTGAAAGTGAAATGTAAATTTATTTGTATTTCCAGAACTTCTATAGAGAATAAGGATGTAAAAATCCACCAATAAGTGAAATGAGACATTAATTTTGAACATATAAATGTTTTGAGATTCAATGGGAATTAAGATGATTCAATTTATGTGATTCAAAGATGGATGAATAATGAAAACAATTGTTGGAAATAATCTTTTTGTGTGAATGTAATTAGAGTTTTAGAAATTTGGGTAGTCAAGTGACCATGTGTATTCTCCAACTCACCTCTGATCAAGGTGGAGTGTGGCGTTGAACTTCCATCATGTATTGTGAGCTATGGTTGTTAAAAAAAAAAATTTATTTATTTTAATGAAATGTTGTGGCCTGTATGGAATTTTTCTATTTTTTTTATGCCTAAGTATAGCCATCAAGATATTTTTTTTGCCTTGCAATTCTTATGATCGCTAAGATTAATTTTTATATTTTGATGATTTTCTTTTCACTTGTTATTTTTCATTTCTTATTTACTGATGGCTACGCTTAAACGTTTGACTTCTGGTCCTGAATATGTTATGATCTTCATTATGCGATGAAGGCTTTAATGGAATGTGTATGGGAGTAGAACGCGGAGAATACATTAGATTCAGGGTGTGTAATTGAGCACTAGAGACAGAGTGGAAAGAACTTTTCAGACGATGCTAGGTAACGAGGTGATAGATTCGTAATTGATAGAAACACGTAATGTCAGAAATGATGGTAGCCTAGAATTGAAAATATTAAATTAGGCTATTGCAGAACTTTTCTTAGTTGTGAAGGATTTTAATTTGAGAATGATAAGCGACAATTGATGCATGTTATTGGAGTCTATGAAGAACTAGAGTAAATCCAATCGTATGCTTGGATGGTGAAAATCCCTTTTAAATGAAATAATGTTAACTATACCGTGGCAAGGAGTAGTGTATGAGATTGATGAATAAGGAAGATGCAATAAGTAGTTATATGATTTATATTGACCATTAGGTCATGTGTGTGCCCTACACTGTTTGTTATATTGAACTCTAAAGATAAAGTGTGGAAAAGCCGTTTGAACTCAAAATATTAGTAAGACATTTTATTATTCAGAGAATGTGCAATGCAAGGTCGAGTAGGACCAGCACACAAAGTGAAATAAATAATTATACTAACATGCATGATGTATATTCATATTACAGTTGTCCTGGTGTGAGTGAAGCACTAAAATAAGACATTGACTCTTTTGTATAATAAATACCTTTTTAAATTGTGTGCGAGATATATTTTTGATACTTATTGATTTTAATGGATCGAGTAATGACCATTATATTCATATTACTACAAACTTATGCATATTTCATATTTTCTTGCAAGTGATGCACTTGTGCAAGAGGTGCACTTACCGTATTTATAGAATATAAACTTGAGAGAGTAATGCTCATTATATGCAAAGCATATACCTTATTTTTTTTTGTGCAAGAGAGGCACTACATGTAAGTTATGTATTTATACCCTATGCAAGTTATGCACCAGGGATTTATGCATTCCTATTATTCTTTCTATGAGCATATGTGTGTGTAAGCACCATCATGATATCTTATTTGTATTTTATGTAATTGAAATAGTTTATTTTTCTTGAATGTGTTGTATGTGAAAAGCTTTAAACTTACCTTCTGGGATAGGATG
The DNA here is from genome assembly GCA_027924645.1 of Cunninghamia lanceolata. Classification (NCBI taxonomy): domain Eukaryota; kingdom Viridiplantae; phylum Streptophyta; class Pinopsida; order Cupressales; family Cupressaceae; genus Cunninghamia; species Cunninghamia lanceolata. Next base: position 1,991,507 of record BSBN01001380.1, on the reverse strand, counting down.
CCGAATGTGGGTAAACAAAGAAGGTGATCTTCTTTTTTGAGATCAACCACTTTTTATATTTATGCTTTGGCCAAAGCTATGTTGTACCATTGAAATAGATGGATATTGTACTATTGAAATAGATGGATAATGAATGCCTAGTTTCTATGTTATATGTTTCTTTGCCACATCCTATATGCAAGAAATATGTCTATTCTAGTGGAGAATGCATATAAGGCATCAGGCATGCATCGAGAGTTTCCCTCATGCCCTTTTGTTATAGGTTTCTAGGTGCCTCATGCAGGACCGAGTATTCTTCGAGTTAGGGAGAACCCTAGGGAAGTGTTGTGTTCATGGTTGGGTGGAAAAAGCACCTTAACCATGTTTTTGATTTTTGATTGTTAGCTTGGGAATAACCGGTGGGTTCTAGTAGCTACAAATAGAATATAGATTTAAATCTTTCAGAAAATGGATGTAGCATGAATTTTTACTTCTTTCTATGAAAATTATGATTGTATTTGATCAAAAGTAGAAATTGTACATTTTGTAGACAGATTAAGATTTACTTTGTTGATAAATGGATCTATCAATATTGAAATTTGAATTTTTGATCTTCTAATCATGAAATGATCTTTTTATGAAGACCTTATTGTAAAATTGAGGTGTTTTGTTGCTGTAATTTTTGTTTTACTAATGGTGAAAAACAAGCATCTCAATTTTCAATAATTAATTTTTAATTTAATATTACTATGATCACTGATCACAAGGGCAATTATTCTGATGTCTCGTGCGAGAAGGCATGATGACAAAAATGACCATGAGTGTATTATTTTATGTGAATGTCTAGACTATGAATAAAATTCTATGAAGAAAAGGAATTAGCTTGCATGCTTTTATTCGTTGTAAAGTATAAAACTAAGTTGATTTGATGAACAATGTTTTGCTAACAATGATTGCAAGTGAATCCATGTTAGACGGAGGAATTTTTGTAGTTATGAACAAACAAGTGCGTGGAGCAATGACACACTGTTAGGTGGACTGATTTGACATTGAGGTAAAAACAAATTAAGAGGTATGGAATTTTATCTTTAGTTGAGTTGATTCAATCATCGGGTCGATGATTCTTTAAGGGGGAAGGATGTCCCCAATTTTCAATAATTAATTTTTAATTTAATATTACTATGATCGCTGATCAAACTTTGTCTCATGTGCCTGATAGGAAAATACTCTCGGTAGAGAGAGAGAGTATCATCAAGGAGGAGGTGTCTAGCCGCCTGTAAGCGACCGTGGTGAAAGAATCTACACATACACACTTAGAAAATCATATAGTTGTATTTGCATAATTTAGTTATGATTGCATTTTATTTTATTTAATGAGGAAGATTATTGTTATAGATGCTTATTTAATTAAATGTTAGTTAATGTTAATTTCTCCTAGAGGAAATAAAAATAGTTTTAAATCATTTATTGATTTTATTAAAAATTTAGGATTAACATTTATTGTTTTAAAAATAATTGTGATGCAAATAAATAATAAATAATGTTTATTATTAAAAATTAGATTAGAAAAGAAAGCAAGCTTTAAAAACAAAACAATGGGAAAGAAAAATAGAAAAATAGAAAAAGGACATAAATTTAGAAAATTAAACACAAAAACAAAGCAAAATAAAAAAAATAGAAGAAAAGAAAAGAAAGGAATAAGAAGAGAAGGAATTCTCATTCTCTCAACACACAAGAATTATTCACAAAAAAACATTCAATCTCAAACAACGACAGAGGAAGGAGAGTGGAGTTGGGTCGTTTTGTTGAGCGTAGGACATTAGGTAAGAACCATATCCCCATCGCGATGACCTATCTGTAGCTGCCATGATCAATTATGAGAATAATTTAGATTGGTCTTTTAATTTGTTTACAAATTTTATAATCGACCACTTCGTTTATCAAACTTAACTTCCTTTTGTTATGATGACTTGGACCATTTAACCAATCTTTTTCTAGCATCCTTATCTTCTTAAAAAAATGACCTTCACCCTATATGATATCAAATCACCATCCTGGTACAACTTCTCTATTCATCTTTGATGGAGTTTATTTCTTTTTCCTTCTAGCAACCATTGTTTCATTCTTGCCAAACTGCCAACCTTAGATTGGTCTTCTGAAGCTATCTCTCAACTGAATTATTAGTATCCATTCCTTGTTTTGCTAGTGCTCTTATGATCCATTGCTTAGATTATTATGGGTTGGTAACCTATTTTGTCAACGATTCTCCTCTCTTTTAATATTTTTTCAGAGAATCTTTTTATTCTTGTTAGCAATTCCACGTATCTCTGATTGCAATCAAACTTACGATAAAAATAATAGGATAACCATTCTTGACACCTACATGATCCTCAGAAATGGTTGGCGATGCCCCTGTATGGAAGCAATTAAAAAAACTAGTAGTCCCCAAGCCTTGTGACTAATCCATTATAATGATAACCTATGATTTTATGCTTATCCTAGAAATATCTAAATCGCTGTGAACTATATAAATACTTTTCAATTAATCCATTAGTGCATCTTCTGAGTCCCTCATCTTCAATCACCCGACTCTTTCTTGCTTTCAACAATCGATCGCTAATATTCTTCCTTCTTACTGACAATTCTAGCCACCTTCCTGTGTGCTGACAGATGGAGACTTAGTGGGTTTAATATGGTAATGAGTGTGTAGTTATCACACCTTGTAGAAAAATGGTTGGTCTCTGTCATATGGCACTGGCGGTCTCTTTATTTCTGTTACAGATAACTGTAGCTCATCATCCAAGATCTCTTTAAGTTTTAATAAATGTTTAGTTAGCCATTATGTAAGCTGGAAATCAATTTTCTCTTGCATATTTAGAGGCGCTTGGTTTGTTATTAAACTTGGAAACTTATATTTAAAGAAGTCTCTAGAAGTTAGAATCTATTCCATTTGGCATCAAACCTTGTTCTCCTAGCAACTGATAAATATGCCAAGTCATACGCCTTGACATGAAGATGTGGTATTATACTATTCTTAGCCATAAGTTTGTGGTTGTAGTATCCCATGGTGGCACCGATCTTACTTTGGAAATGCACAGGAACTGCAATTAGATTTCATTCTTTAGAAGATGTAGACTCAAATAGAAAATTATAATGTTTAATTTGCATTAAACCTCTAAGGCGTCAATCCATTTTGGAAACCTTTGAATGAACCATCAGACATCAGCTTATATTAGATGAATATTTCTGAATAGGCATCAATTGAACTAGGAATTTATAAAATATTTAATCTTCTTTTAGAAGGCATTGACCATAGTAGAGGAGGTGTTGGTTTAAGAGATAAATATGTTCTATAATTGCAATTGTAGCATTTTGTTCGCTGTAGGAATCTAATGATTTGTGTAACTGTGACATTAAACAAACTCATATGTTTTGGAATCATATTGATATCATATTGCATGTAGTCATATTCTTGTAAATTTTGATGTCATGGCAATTTCATACTATACTAGCCATTTCATAGGTTCAATTGAATTGAAGATTGTAAAAGATTTCCTTTGTATACTTTAAATATTGACTCATACTTAGAAGATCACAACTGAGCTCATTTGCTTTATAGTGGCATCAAAACTACTTATAATTTATATCTTGACTTCTTTCTATCAAGCTTCGAAGTAAGTTTAGGAAGATTGTTCTTTGGTTATGGACTTGCTGTCACAGAAATGATAGGAAGGTTTCCTAATGTTATATAAAAATATATTGTAACATGTTATTTTACCCTATACTTGTGTGTTATTCTGAGGTCCATTCATATGATTTGATATGTTTCCTAAGTGAGTGAGTTATAAATAAGGAATTAAGGATACAATGCGACTGAGTGTGCATCTTGGAATGATATATATTCTTTTGGCCTCTAAAAATTAAAATGGATGATATATATATATATATATACATTCCTATAAGATAGAGTTTACAAGTGTATTATTGGAAATTGTATATTTACAAGTAGTAGATGCACTATCTTGTTTTGTGTATGACAAGTTAATAAAACACTGGATTTCTTTCACCTATGTTGGTTCCTAATTGCTAGACCCCTCGTGATTGGTTGGGCTTTCCAGTTGGGAAGCACAAGGAAGATTTATGCTTCGTGGCAGGGTGGATGTCACCCCGATGATATTCTCTCTCTCTAGTTTTCAGGGTGCTCGTGCCGAAGAAGTTATTTTCCATTATTTTCCATTATGCCTATGTGGCAAGAACTTGTAAAGGCATAGCCTTGTTTGACTCTTGATGTATTGTAATCCTACTTGGATATATATATATATATATATAAATATTAATGAAAGTTAATTTTATCTATTATAAGTAATTTGATCTAATTTATGCACTTGGTATCTAATTGTGTATTCGAAGATTAATTCTAGTATGTGTGAGAATTATGGTCCTTACATTTGGTATCCGAGCCTAAGGTTCATCTCTGGAACCTATGTGCTCACCATGTTCTTTTCCCATCCAACATTATGAAAATCTAATGTTGGGATTATTGTGCCAGGATGGTGCACCTCATAATGACTGCAAGGTAGTTCATTAGAAGCAAGCACCACCTCAGAGCCAAGAGGGAAATGGAAGCTATAGTATGAATCATCAAGGGAATTAATAATGATAGTGACGTGTGGCTAGGAGATGAAGAGACCTTGAGTCATGCACTTGCTTAGGTCAGTCAAGAGAAGAGGAAGATGAAGGCAGATGTCAATTTCAAATTGGCACTCTTACCACTCTTTAGGGATATGCCTCCAGAAAATAGTGTGACTCCTCCTGCCATGGTGAATAGAAATCGTTGAATTCCTACTATGTCTGAAATAATAGTAATTGCCTCAAGTGAAGAGAAAGAGGAACCAGAAGAGTTCCCCTTATCTGAAAGTGAAATGTAAATTTATTTGTATTTCTAGAACTTCTACAAAGAATAAGGATGTAAAAATCCACCAATAAATGAAATGAGACATTAATTTTGAACATGTAAATGTTTCGCGATTCAATGGGAATTGAGATGATTCAAAGTATGTGATTCAAAGATGGAGGAATAATGAAAACAATTGTTGGAAATAATCTTTTTGTGTGAACGTAATTAGTGTTTTAGAAATTTGGGTAGTCAAGTGACCATGTGTATTATCCAACTCACCTCTGATCAAGGTGGAGTGTGGCGTTGAACTTCCATCGTGTATTGTGAATTGTGGATGTTAAAATTTTTTTTAATGAAATGTTGTGGCCGGTATGGAATTTTTCTATTTTATTTATGCCTAACTATAGCCATGTTGGAAAATAGATTTATTGCTTTTAAATAACCTTCATGAATAACTCCATTTCGCCCTTGGATCACCAACAACCTGCTTACAACAATTGAAGAATCGCAGGACTATGTCAATTCCTCTCTGCGTTTGAGAGGGGCAGCTCCCTCATATGATAGGGATATATGGATTTTCTGGGGTTTTTAAGAACAAATTGAATAATGAAAACTAATAAAGAAATGAGAAGTAATCTTATTGATTCAAGTTCCACATATTCAAGTTGAGATACCAAAACTTGACATGATAATCTTTTCCACATGCAACGTTTAAAGGAAAGCAAATGGTTACCATTGATGAAACATACGAATATCAACAACAACACATGAGATTGAATTGAACACACATCCAAAACATTTCTCTATTGCTTTCTTGCTTGAATAGTATTATTCGAGTCCTTCATACAATGCCTTGCAAAAAAGTGGAACCCCTTTGATTGAATTACAATGTTGTATTTTCAGGTGAGGTTAGTAACCACTTAAGGTAACTACCTTAACCACTTTTTGTAACTACTTAGAATAACTACCTGGCTAATCCACTTACGATAACTACCTTTTGGAAGATAAGTTAGGATTTACCTAACTTTTACAAAGTTAAATTTAAAAGGCTAACTTTAATTACAATAAGTGACATAAGTCACTTTTTCAAAAGGTAACATTAACTTGTAACTTAGTTGTAAGTTTTGCTAAGCTACCATTTTCCTCCGTTTACTCCATTTTGGTAGTCACACTTCGTTAGATGCTGATGACTCCTTTGTATGCCTGAATCTTAGATTCCTGTGTTTGGGCATACAAAACCTGGATGAAGACAATAGTTAAATATTTTCCTGCTTTGATACAGTCCCCAAAATGCCATCACCATTCATTACTCATATCAACCTTGCATCATTAGATATGTAAGGCTAGTTGAAGGAGACAATGCATGTTCTACTTACTTCACCTACTCCATTTGTGTTTGATTAGATTGGTGTCGATAATTAAGTTTGTTGCATGGGTCGATCACCAAATCATGTACTCCACTACCATATTTGTGAATTTGATAACTTGTTGAATTGGGTATTCTTACCAATTAAAATGTAAGGAAATCTTTGTTTTGAGATATTCTTGATTCTTCTCATGGCCTCTCGTAGATGTATATCAACATTTGAGACTATGCCTTTCATATTTGGATCACAAGTTGTCAAATGGGGATTTTCATCATTTCAAAGTTTCTCATACTCTTGGTGTGACTTTGAATCAACTCTCAACCTACCAACTGCCACTCATTCACATGATAGTCATCATCAATGTTCCTTGAAGTTTGAATAATCACCATAGAAATTCATATCACCAACCTCATTGCTATCGGAAAGCATTTTCATCTAGCACAATTTTAGGCCTAACGTTCTCCTTGTCCATCTTGATTGATAATAACCCTATTGTTTTGCTTTTATTCCAACTCTCCAACCATTTTTGGATTGCAACATAAATTGGCACCGATTCTATGCCTATGCACCATTTTTATATACACGCCCTCTGTTTTCACACTTGGCATGTATGTATATCAAAGCATTTTGAAATATGCTAGCACTTGCACTCATAGAAGGTTCGATGAATTGGCTGATAGGAATAGCCAGAGAGTTTAGAAAGTTTTCTGGCGTGAAGTCTTTTACGGCATGAGACAATTTTCCAAGCACTATAATGCTCACATATAAAGAATACTGAGTAAATATCTTTGAGGCATTTGTCAAAAAGTTCATGTATCTTGTTTCATGCTTCCATAGTTTGCATGCATTACTGTCAGAGATTTGCAACTATAATTGTAGACACCTAAAATTGGACTGCTCTGCAAACCAATTTTCCGTACCTCTGCACTCATCTACTCCCCCAATCTGCATATCCCTGGTGATCAATTAATTCACCTAATTGATCCATTTAACCTTACAACCCTATCCTATCAATTAAATGAATATTCCTAATATTCATTTAGATGATTTATCCATTTCCCTAATCACTGTTAATTAGATAAATCCTATTTATCTGATTAACCTAGGCTTAAGTTAATTAAGAAAACACTTAATTAACCTTGCCTCCCACTCATCCACTAAACTGAATTTAAAATTCAGTTGTCCCCCACACTCATCCACTCACTGAATTTAAAATTCAGATGTCTCCCACTATCCTCCACTAAACTGAATTTAATATTCAGCTGTCCCCCATTATCCTTCACTCTCCCCAAAGATGAATTATTTATTCATCCACTCCACTCTTCCCAAAATGGGAATTTTTAATTCATCCACTAAGGAATAAAAGATTCACTTTTATTCCTAGCCCTTGATCTTGTCAACTGAATCCTCACCCTCCATCCTCATCTCCAAAATCCTATAAATAGGACCCCTCTCTAAGCCATTTTAGAGAGAACACTTGAATGCATCAGAACTCTGTCCAAATATCTCCACAAATCTTCTAATCCTATCAAACCCCTGCCAAAATCTTGTCTCAATCCTATCCAATCCATCATTTAATCTCATCTACATTGTGTTGTGAGCACTTGAGCAATCCACATCTACACTCTAATCAGGGAAATATCTGAGGAGCTCTATTGGGTGCAAGCTCCTTCCTGCATGGGTTTGTGAGGTCTCAATGAAGGTATAATCGTGTATTTATGCATTAGATTACTTTCTACTTTCATTTGATTTCATTGATTACAATAATATCTAACAATCCACATTTCGTTAAGCTTTGATGGATGCCAATACCCTGCTCCAATACTCCATTTTGACACACGGGTTGCGAGTATGCTACCAAAGGTAGTGGAGTCTAGTTTTACACCTCTTATACTTGTTGCACCACATTTCTTTAAACCATTTTGTTAGACAATTCACATGCCTTGTCAATGCTTTCATTAACAACGCATTTCCATCCATGGTCAAACAGTCAATAGCAATTTTACACCTCATCCACAATAAAAAGTGGTAAATATTTGTCCTATTTTTATTGGCCCAAACTGACTTTTAACTGTTGAAGTGGATGATGTTTAAAAACAGCCCATCCACTTTGGGTATACCTTTGACGGATCTCCATAGACTATGGGGACACTAGAAAAGATTGTGGAATAAAGCTTTACACCACTGATAACTGTATTTACTTGAAGGATTTGAAAGACTTTCAACAGATCCATCTTATGCATATGTTGCAACCATTGCAGATCATATGATTGTATGTTCGTGAGAGCTTTTGCCAAACAATTCGCGTGCTTGCATATACTCCTACATTCGGCGTAAACACCTCCCAGAGCATTTCAAACTATAATTTCTGACAAGAAATCTTTTGTATTATGTTTTAATGGATACCCATATGCCATTCTGGGGTTCCTATTTTGGGATGAACAAAGAGAATACTGGCAAGGGTCGAGAAATTTGGATTTACACCTGCAGCTTGCATTTGCTTGAAAGTTTCGAAGGCCTCTTCAATAAACCCATTTTATGTGTATTCTTCTATTATCGTAGCTCATAAAACACATATTTCTCTGAGAGATTTTGTCAAACGGTTCGCGGGTTTTATCTATGCTACCATATTTTGCATACAATTCTGTTAGGCGACTCCAAACTGTAGTGTCTGACAAAAATCCACTTTCCATTATACATTAATGGACTTGTAAACTCCCGTTTCAAAACTCTCATGCATCCATAGATAGAGAAGAATCTAGAAAAGGTTATGGAATTTGTCTTTACACTTGTAAACTAGATCTGATTGAAACTTTCTAAAGTCTTTTCAACAAAACTAGTTTTGTGCATATGCTACAATAGTAACATTCCATGAGATGACATCTCTTTGAAGCATTCTTTTCATAACAAGCCATGGATAGGGAGAGGGTGGCAGAAATTATGGAGTTTGATATTACACCCGCCAGTTGTTGTCACTTGAAGGTTTCTGAAGCCTTTTCAACACATCCATTTTGTTCATATCCAGCAATCTTTGCATGCCATGAGACAACGTTTCTCTGAGATTGCACCGTCAAACCTTTACTATGCATTGTCTATGCTTCCCATTTTGTAGAAATACGTATCTACCAGAGCATTTTGAATCATGCTTTCATGGAGGTTCGGATGGATGTGAAGAAAAATTAGTTTTTACATCAACTTCTTGGTTCGTTATAACCAACTCCTTCCTTTACATTCGTATTGGCATCATTTTCAGTGCAACATCATCGTGGAACCTTAGTAGCTTAAGAGAATCTTGAAACTTCATCAGGGTTTCGGAGGTAATTCCCAATTTTGTTGGTAGCAAGAGCTACTTTTGAAATTGCTTTTATTCTTTGGCAAGATAGATGACTTTCAAAAGTTTTAGAGAGGACCGATGGAAACATGAGGCCAACAGCTGGCTCTAACTGGGGACAAGGACTGTAAAGGATGCAAGATGAACCTAGAATCTCTAGAAATGAATAGTACCTTATCCATTGTGCTATAGAGTCAGGAGATGACATGATGTTCAAGGAAAACAAGGAGACTCAAGAAAGACAGAAGGACAAACGAAAAAGATACACAGAGACAAGGCAAACGATGAAAACCAATAGAAACCAAAACAAGATAGACACAACCAAAACACCTAGTTAACCTATGTACATGGTAGGTGACTCCTACCTCAAACTTCCTGAGAAAGATCAAGTGAACCCATTGACAGGGTGAGAAAAATATGCACCTATATGAAAAAGAGAGGTGGATGAATGAGGTGCCTGCGAACTCAGTAGCCATTTCAAGATGATGAGAAAAATGAAATACCCAAAATGTGAGGACTCCTTGAATAGTGCACCGAACAACCATTTCTTATCATAAATTTTTGAGTCCTTTTGAATCACATTGGTATTGCCCTGTGTAGTGCTGATCATTTCTTCTGGCGTCACGTCGAGCATACCAATTTTCTCTATCTGAAGATTCTTTTGATAGCTTGAATCAAAGAAAACTGAATCATGAACCAAAAATCCTTCATGTGAAGTAAGGAATAAAGAAAACTTAGTATTCTATGATTGATCTCTCTTATGAACAATGCTCTCCTTTATCATTAAATTGTCTTCTGCAAAAGAAAATCCTTCCTTCTTTACCATTACAAGTTTAGGATCTTCTTTATCAAAGGGTTGCTCATGAGGAAGAGAAAGTGATGAATCTGAATTATGCACTTTATCCTCCTAGAAGTCTTCTTGTATTGTCAGTGAAGAAGAAATAATATTTTCCTCTCTTGGAAGTAGTGAAGGAAAAGTTAAAATGTGCATCTCTTCATCAATCCTGGTATCCTTATGATCTTCTTGCATAATTGGAGTGGGAGTACTCAACACTTCGTCTTGAGTAGTACCTTTGATTCTAGTAGTTGAGGATTCTTCTTCAATAGATGATAAAGGAGAAAGAATAAAATCTTCTTTACAAAGAAAATCATCTTTAGGAGTCTTGAGAGAATCTCGCGGTATTATTTCATCATCATTCTCCTCTTGCTTAGGTTGCATGTATGTCAAACAAACACTTTGCAACTCATCTTCATCTTCTTTGTTTACACTTTGGTCCAAAATTTCTTCTGCATTCCCTTGAACATTAACCATGTCATGGGAACCTTCCTTGAAAAATATAGTTGTCGAACCAGAGCAAGTTGTCACAAGAGGAGTGACATTCTTCAAAGAAACTGAGAACATGTCATCATCTGGATAGATTTCTTCTTCATCAGTGCATGTTTCCATACAATCTTCTTCTTCTATCTCTATCACTTCTTTTTCTTCTTGCTTCAGTGAAGATGTCCTATTATGAGGAAATGTAATAACTTCTTCTCTAGTACGTCCATGTTTCGATGAGCCTCTTTCAAACATTTCCTTCAATACAAGTTCATTTGTAGGAAAAACTTTTGCCTCTTCATTGCTATCCTCATCATGCAAATGATATATTTTAGCATAATTTCTTTTATCTTCTGGTGCATGAATTTCTTCTAATAGGGGCTTATGATCATGAGCAAGAAAATGAGTCTCCTTCCCATCCTTTTCTTCAATCTTCTGCAATGTTTGAAGCAAAGAAGGATGAACCTGATTAGTAGCAAGTTGCATGCCACCATAGAAACTCTTCAAAAACTCTACTTGCTTAGGATCATCAAGAACTTGATTTTGTTGAGTAGAGGATGCAGAAAAAGGATAATCTTCATCATCATTGTCACTGTCTGATTTAGGAAATTGCAAGTTATGCATCTGGGTTCTTCGATACCAAACCATCTTTCAGGATTCTTCTTTTAGATAGAGTTGCCAACTTCTTTTCTGGGGAGATACTTGTATATTCTTGAGGAATCAAAAGGTACCAACGCTTCATCTCGTTTCCCTAGTAGAGTCGCCAAAAGTCTATTGGAAAATAGATTTGTTTATTTTAAATAACCTTTGTGAATAACTCCATTTTGCCCTTGGATTAGCAACAACCTGCTTACAACAGTTAAAGAATCACAGGACTATGTTGATTCCTCTCTGCGTTTGAGAGGAGCAGCTCCCTCATATGATAGGGGTATATGGATTTCTAGGGGTTTTTAAGAACAAATTGAATAATGAAAACTAATAAAGAAATGAGAAGTAATCTTATTGATTCAAGTTCCACACATTCAAGTTGAGATACCAAAACTTGACATGATAATCTTTTCCACATGCAATGTTTAAAGGAAAGCAAATGGTTGCCATTGATGAAACATAGGAATATCAGCAACAACACATGAGATTGAATTGAACACACATCCAAAACATTTCTCTATTTCTTTCTTGCTTGAATAGTACTATTCGAGTCCTTCATACAATGCCTTGCGAAAAAGTGGAACCCCTTTGATTGAATTACAATGTTGTATTTATAGGTGAGGTTAGTAACCACTTAAGGTAACTACCTTAACCACTTTTTGTAACTACTTAGAATAACTACTTGGCTAATCCACTTACGATAACTACCTTTTGGAAGATAAATTAGGATTTACCTAACTTTTACAAAGTTAAATTTAAAAGGCTAACTTTAATTACAATAAGTGACATAAATCACTTTTTCAAAAGGTAACATTAAAATGTAACTTAGTTGTAAATTTTGCTAAGTTACCTTCTTCCTCTGTTTACTCCATTTTGGTAGTCACACTTCGTTAGATGCTGATGACTCCTTTGTATGCCTGAATCTTAGATTCCTATGTTTGCGCATACAAAATTTGGATGAAGAGAATAGTTAAACATTTTCCTGCTCTGATACAGTCCCCAAAATGCCATCACCATTCATTACTCATATCAACCTTGCATCATTAGGTACGTAAGGTTAGTTGAAGTAGACAATGCACATTCTTCTTACTTCACCTACTCCATTTGTGTTTGATTAGATTGGTGTCAATGACTAAGTTTGTTGCATGGGTCAATCACCAAATCATGTACTCCACTACCATATTCACGAATTTGATAACTTGTTGAATTGGGTATTTTTACCAATTAAAATGTAAGGCAATCTTTGTTTCGAGATATTCTTGATTCTTCCCATGGCCTCTCGTAGATGTATATCAGCATTTGAGACTATGCCTTTCATATTTGGATCACAAGTTGTCAAATGGGGATTTTCATCATTTCAAAGTTTCTCATACTCTTGGTGTGACTTTGAATCAAATCTCAACCTATCAACTCCCACTCATTCACATGATAGTCATCATCAATGTTCCTTGAAGTTGGAATAGTCACCATAGAAATTCATATCACTAACCTCATTGCTATCGAGAAGCATTTTCATCTAGCACAATTTTAGGCCTAACATCCTCCTTGTCCATCTTGATTGATAATAACACTATTGTTTTGCTTTTATTCCAACTCTCCAACCATTTTTGGATTGCAACATAAATTGGCACCGATTCTATGCCTATACACCATATTTATATACATGCCCTCTATTTTCACACTTGGCATATATGTATATCAGAGCATTTTGAAATATGCTAGCACTTGCACTCGTAGAAGGTTCGATGAATTAGCTGATAGGGAACAACCGAAGAGTTTAGAAAGTTTTCTAGCATGAAGTCTTTTACAACATGAGACAATTTTCCTAGCACTATAATGCTAACATATAAAGAATACTGAGTAAACATCTTTGAGGCATTTATCAAAAAGTTCATGTATCTTGTTTCATGCTTCCATATTTTGCATGCATTACTGTCAGAGATTTGCAACTATAATATCTAACAATCCACATTTCGTTAAGATTTGATGGATGCCATTACCCTGCTCCAATACTCCATTTTGACACACAGGCTATGAGTATGCTGGCAAAGGTAGTGGAGTCCGGTTTTACACCTCTTATACTTGTTGCACCACATTTCTTTAAACCATTTTGTTAGACAATTCACATGCCTTGTCAATGCTTTCGTTAACAACACATTTCCATCCATGGTCAAATAGTCAATAGCAATTTTACACCTCATCCAAAATAAAAAGTGGTAAATATTTGTCCCATTTTTATTGGCCCAAACTGACTTTTGACTGTTGAAGTGGATGATGTTTAAAAATAGTCCGTCCACTTTCTGCATACCTTTGACGGATCTCCATAGACCGTGAGGACACTAGAAAAGATTGTGGAATAAAGCTTTACACCACTCATAACTGTATTTACTTGAAGGATTTGAAAGACTTTCAACATATCCATCTTATGCATATGTTGCAACCATTGCAGATCATACAATTGTATGTTCGTGAGAGCCTTTCCCAAACAACTCGTGTGCTCGCATATACTCCTACATTCGGCGTAAACACCTACCAGAGCATTTCAAACTATAATTTTTGACAAGAAATCTTTTGTATTATGTTTTAATGGATACCCATATGTCATTCTGGGGTTCCTATTTTGGTATGAACCGAGAGAATACTGGCAAGGGTCGAGAAATTTGGATTTACACCTGCAGCTTGCATTTGCTTGAAAGTTTCAAAGGCCTCTTCAATAAACCCATTTTGTGTGTATTCTTCTATTATCGTAGCTCATAAAACACATATTTCTCTGAGAGATTTTGTCAAACAATTTGCGGGTTTTGTCTATGCTACCATATTTTTCATACAATACTGTCAGGCGACTTCAAACTGTAGTGTCTGACAAAAATCCACTTTCCATTATACATTAATGGACGTGTAAACTCCCATTTCAAAACTCTCATGCATCCATAGATAGAGAAGAATCTAGAAAAGATTATGGAATTTGTCTTTACACTTGTAAACTGGATCTGCTTGAAACTTTCCAAAGTCTTTTCAACAAAACCGGTTTTGTGCATATGCTGCAATCGTAACATTCCATGAGATGACATCTCTTTGAAGCATTCTTTTCATAACAAGCCATGGATAGGGATAGGATGGCAGGGGTTATGGAGTTTGATATTACACCCACCAGTTGTAGTCACTTGAAGGTTTCTGAATCCTTTTCAACACATCCATTTTGTTCATATCCAGTGATCTTTGCATGCCATGAGACAACATTTCTCTGAGATTGCACCGTCAAACCTTTCCTATGCATTGTCTATGCTTCCCATTTTGTAGAAATTCATATCTACCAGAGCATTTTGAATCATGCTTTGATGGAGGTTTGGATGGATGTGAAGAAAAATCAGTTTTTACGTCAACTTCTTGGTTCATTATAACCAACTCCTTCCTTTACGTCAGTATTGGCATCATTTTCGGTGCAACATCATTGTGGAGCCTTAGTAGCTTAAGATAATCTTGAAACTTCATTGGGGTTTCAGAGGTAATTCCCAACTTTGTCGGCAGCAAGAGATACTTTTGAAACTGCTTTTATTCTCTGGCAAGATAGATGACTTTCAAAAGTTTTAGTGAGGACCGATGGAAACATGAGGCCAATAGCTGGCTCTAACTGGGGACAAGGACTGTAAAGGACACAGGATGAACCTAGAGTCTCTGGAAATGAATAGTGCCTTATCCATTGGGCTATAGAGTCAGGAGATGACATGATGTTCAAGGAAAACAAGGAGACTCAAGCAAGACAGAAGGACAAACGACAAAGATACATAGAGACAAGGAAAATGATGAAAACCAACAAAAACCAAAACAAGATAGACACAATCAAAATACCTAGTTAACCTATGTACATGGTAGGTGACTCCTACCTCAAACTGCCTAAGAAAGATCAAGTGAACCCATTGACAGGGTGAGAAAAATATGCACCTATATGAAAAAGAGAGGTGGATGAATGAGGTGCCTACGAACTCAGTATCCATTTCGAGATGATGAGAAAAATGAAATACTCGAAATGTGAGGACTCCTTGAATAGTGCACTGAATAACCATTTCTTATCATAAATTTCTGAGTCCTTTTGAATCACATTGGTATTGCCCTGTGTAGTGCTGATCATATCTTCTGGCGTCACGTCGAGCATACCAATTTTCTCTATCTGAAGATTCTTTTGATAGCTTGAACCAAAGAAAATTGAATCATGAACCAAAAATCCTTCATGTGAAGTAAGAAATGAAGAAAACTCGGTATTCTATGAATGATCTCTCTTATGAACAATGCTCTCCTTTATCATTAAATTGTCTTCTGCAAAAGAAAATCCTTCCTTCTTTACCATTACCAGTTTAGGATCTTCTTTATCAAAGGGTTGCTCATGAGGAAGAGAAAGTGATGAATCTGAATTATGCACTTTATCCTCTCGGAAGTCTTCTTGTATCGTCGGTGAAGAAGAAATAATATTTTCCTCTCTTGGAAGTAGTGAAGGAAAAGTTAAAATGTGCAACTCTTCATCAATCCTGGTATCCTTATGATCTTCTTGCATAATTGGAGTGGGAGTACTCAACACTTCATCTTGAGTAGTACCTTTGATTCCAGTAGTTGAGGATTCTTCTTCAATAGATGATAAAGGAGAAAGAATAAAATCTTCATCTTCAGGAGTCTTGAGAGAATCTTACGGTATTATTTCATCATCATTCTCCTCTTGCTCAAGTTGCATGTATGTCAGACAAACACTTTGCAACTCATCTTCATCTTCTTTGTTTATACTTTGGTCCAAAATTTCTTCTACATTCCCTTGAACATTAACCATGTCACGGGAACCTTCCTTGGAAAAAATAGTTGTCGAACCAGAGCAAGTTGTCACAAGAGTAGTGACATTCTTCAAAGAAATTGAGAACATGTCATCATCTGGAGAGATTTCTTCTTCATCATTACATGTTTCCATACAATCTTCTTCTTCTATCTCTATCACTTCTTCTTTTTCTTCTTGCTTCAGTGAATATGTCCTATTATGAGGAAATGTAATAACTTCTTCTCTAGTATGTCTATGTTCCAATGAGCCTCTTTCAAACACTTCCTCCAATACAAGTTCATTTGTAGGAAAAACTTTTGCCTCTTCATTGCTGTCCTCATCATGCAAATAATATATTTCAGCATAATTTCTTTAATCTTCTGGTGCATGAATTTCTTCTGATAGGGGCTTATGATCATGAACAAGAAAATGAGTCTCCTTCCCATTCTTTTCTTCAATCTTTTGCAATGTTTGAAGCAAAGAAGGATGAACCTAATTAGTAGCAAGTTGCATGCCACCATAGAAACTCTTCAAAAAATCTATTTGCTTAGGATCATCAAGAACTTGATTTTGTTGAGTAGAGGATGCAGAAAAAGGATAATCTTCATCATCACTGTCACTGTCTGATTCAGGAAACTGCAAGTTATGCATCTGGGTTCTTCGATACCAAACCATCTTTCAGGATTCTTCTTTCAGATAGAGTCGTCAACTTCTTTTTTGGGGAGATACTTGTATATTCTTGAGGAATCAAAAGGCACCAACACTTTAGCTCATTTCCCCAGTAGAGTCACCAAAAGTCTATTGTAAAACAGATTTTTTGCTTTTAAATAACCTTTGTGAATAACTTCGGTTTGCACTTGGATCAGCAACAACCTGTTTACAATAGTTGAAGAATCACAGGACTATGTCGATTCCTCTCTGCGTTTGAGAGGGGTAGCTCCCTCATATGATAGGGGTATATGGATTTTCTGGGGTTTTTAAGAACAAATTGAATAATGAAAACTAATAAAAAAATGAGAAGTAATCTTATTGATTCAAGTTCCACACATTCAATTTGAGATACCAAAACTTGACATGATAATCTTTTCCACATACAATGTTTAAAGGAAAGCAAATGGTTACCATTGATGAAACATACAAATATCGACAACAACACATGAGATTGAATTGAACACACATCCAAAATATTTCTCTATTGCTTTCTTGCTTGAATAGTACTATTCGAGTCCTTCATACAATGCCTTGCAAAAAAGTGGAACCCTTTGATTGAATTACAATGTTGTATTTATAGGTGAGGTTAGTAACCACTTAAGGTAACTACCTTAACCACTTTTTGTAACTACTTAGAATAACTACCTGGCTAATCCACTTAGGATAACTACCTTTTTGAAGATAAGTTAGGATTTACCTAACTTTTACAAAGTTAAATTTAAAAGGCTAACTTTAATTACAATAAGTGACATAAGCCACTTTTTCAAAAGGTAACATTAACTTGTAACTTAGTTGTAAATTTTGCTAAGTTACCTTTTTCCTCCATTTACTCCATTTTGGTAGTCACACTTCGTTAGATGCTGATGACTCCTTTGTATGCCTAAATCTTAGATTCCTGTGTTCGCGCATACAAAACCTGGATGAAGAGAATAGTTAAACATTTTCCTGCTCTGATATAGTCCCCAAAATGCCATCACCATTCATTACTCATATCAACCTTGCATCATTAGGTACGTAAGGCCAGATGAAGGAGACAATGCATGTTCTACTTACTTCACCTACTCCATTTGTGTTTGATTAGATTAGTGTCGATGATTAAGTTTGTTGCATGGCTTAATCACCAAATCATGTACTCTACTACCACATTCATGAATTTGATAACTTGTTGAATGGGGTATTTTTACCAATTAAAATGTAAGGCAATCTTTGTTTCGAGATATTCTTGATTCTTCCCATGGCCTCTCGTAGATGTATATCAGCATTTGAGACTATGCCTTTCATATTTGGATCACAAGTTGTCAAATGGGGATTTTCATCATTTCAAAGTTTCTCATACTCTTGGTGTGACTTTGAATCAAATCTCAACCTACCAACTGCCACTCATTCACATGATAGTCATCATCAATGTTCCTTGAAGTTTGAATAATCACCATAGAAATTCATATCACCAACCTCATTGCTATCGGGAAGCATTTTCATCTAGCACAATTTTAGGCCTAACATCCTCCTTGTCCATCTTGATTGATAATAACCCTATTGTTTTATTTTTATTCCAACTCTCCAACCATTTTTGGATTGCAACATAAATTGGCACTGATTATGTGCCTATGCACCATTTTTATATACACGCCCTCTATTTTCACACTTGGCATGTATGTATATCAGAGCATTTTGAAATATGCTAGCACTTGCACTCATAGAAGGTTCGATGAATTGGCTAATAGGAACAACTAGAGAGTTTAGAAAGTTTTATGGCATGAAGTCTTTTATGGCATGAGACAATTTTCCAAGCACTATAATGCTCACATATAAAGAATATTATCTTTGAGGCATTTGTCAAAAAGTTCATGTATCTTGTTTCATGCTTCCATATTTTGCATGCATTACTGTCAGAGATTTGCAACTATAATATCTAGGAATCCACATTTTGTTAAGCTTTGATGGATGCCAATACCCTGCTCCAATACTGCATTTTGATACACGGGCTGCGAGTATGTTGGCAAAGGTAGTGGAGTCTAGTTTTACACCTCTTCTACTTGCTGCACCACATTTCTTTAAACCATTTTGTTAGACAATTCACATGCCTTGTCGATGCTTTCGTTAACAAAGCATTTCCATCCATGGTCAAACAGTCAATAGCAATTTTACACCTCATCCACAATAAAAAGTGGTAAATATTTGTCCCATTTTTATTTGCCCAAACTGACTTTTGTTTGTTGAAGTGGATGATGTTTAAAAATAGCCCGTCCACTTTGTGCATACCTTTGACAGATCTCCATAGACCGCGGGGACACTAGCAAAGATTGTGGAATAAAGCTTTGCACTGCTGATAACTGTATTTACTTGAAGGATTCAAAAGACTTTCAATAGATCCACCTTATGCATATGTTGCAACCATTGCAGATCATACGATTGTATGTTCGTGAGAGATTTTGCCAAACAACTCGCGTGCTTGCATATACTCCTACATTAAGCATAAACACTAACCAGAGCATTTCAAACTGTAATTTCTGACAAGAAATCTTTAGTATTATGTTTTAATGGATACCCATATGCCGTTCTGGGGTTCCTATTTTGGCATGAACCGAGAGAATACTGGCAAGGGTCAAGAAATTTGGATTTACACCTGTAGCTTGCATTTGCTTGAAAGGTTTGAAGGCCTCTTCAATAAACCCATTTTGTGTGTATTCTTCTATTATCGCAACTCATAAAACACATATTTCTCTGAGAAATTTTGTCAAACAGTTCGCAGGTTTTGTCTATGCTACCATATTTTGCATACAATTCTGTCAGGGGACTTCAAACTATAGTGTCTAACAAAAATCCACTTTCCATTATACATTAATGGAGTTGTAAACTCTCATTTCAAAACTCTCATGCATCCATAGATAGAGAAGAATCTGGAAAAGGTTATGGAATTTGGCTTTACACTTGTAAACTGGATCTGCTTGAAACTTTTTGAAGTATTTTCAACAAAACTAGTTTTGTGCATATGCTGCAATCGTAACATTCCATGAGATGACATCTCTTTAAAGCATTCTTTTCAGGAAAAGCCATGGATAGGGAGAGGATGGCAGCAGTTATGGAGTTGGACATTACACCCACTAGTTGTAGTCACTTGAAGGTTTCTGAAGCCTTTTCAACGCATCCATTTTGTTCATATCCAACGATCTTTGCATGCAATGAGACAACATTTCTCTAAGATTGCACTGTCAAACCTTTCCTATGCATTGTCTATGCTTCCCATTTTGTAGAAATACGTATCTACCAGAGTATTTTGAATCATGCTTTGATGTAGGTTTGGATGGATGTGAAGAAAAATTAGTTTTTACGTCAACTTCTTGGTTCGTTATAACCAACTCCTTCCTTTATGTTTGTATTGGCATCATTTTCGGTGCAACATCATCGTGGAGCCTCAGTAGCTTAAGAGAATCTTGAAACTTCATCAAGGTTTTGGAGGTAATTCCCAACTTCGTCGGCAATAAGAGCTACTTTTGAAACTGCTTGTATTCTCCAGCAAGATAGATGACTTTCGAAAGTTTTAGTGAGGACCGATGGAAACATGAGGCCAACAAGCCATCAAGATATTTTTTTTACCTTGCAATTCTTATGATCAGTGAGATTAATTTTTATATTTTGATGATTTTCTTTCCACTTGTTATTTTTCATTTCTTATTTACTGATGGCTACGCTTAAACGTTTGACTTCTGGTCCTGTAATATGTTATGATCTCCATTATGCCATGAAGGCTTTAATGAAATGTATATGGGAGTAGAACACAAAGAATACATTAAATTTAAGGTGTGTAATTGAGCACTAGAGACAGAGTGGAAAGAACTTTTCAGACGATGCTAGGTAACGAGGTGATAGATTTGTAATTGATAGAAACGCGTAATGCTGAAATTCTAACAGGCATCTGAGCTCTAAAGCATCATCCATTAGCATAGAAATAAAATCAATAATCTCCAACACTACAAACTATTCTTGGGAGTATTTCTTGGCCATTGCAAGTGTCATCATAAAAAAATTAGGCTGGAAGTAATACAAAAATTACCAGTGTAGCAAAAGTAGAGGCATCAAACTAGATCATGTGGCAGTTATCGGCCCTCCCACTGACAGCCTTATATCATAGCATCAAAATATAATCAACTAGAAGAAGTGTGATTATCAAGGCCAATAATAGTGCCATCTATACATGGAACTTGTCAACTCTCATCACAACTCACAGATGCATTGAAAGGAACTCTTAAAAAAAATGAATTACTGAATATAGAATGTAAATTTATAAGATAGGAGATATATAGAGAAAAATTACATCTAGTTTTGCTCTTCCTCTTTTATCTTCTAAATTTTGTTGTTGTTTTGTTTGCTAAACAACTCTATTTGCTGGGCCCTCATTTCCTCTGAAATGTTTTGTTTGGATTCATAGTTAGCTCCTATATTTATTGTTGCACCCATCATGTTGTAGGTTTGATTTTCTACTATTCTATCTTTATTTAGCCATATATATTTTTTTATTTGCCTTTGTCTGATTTTGTGTGCCTCCAAAGATGCACCCAAATAGGATGATTTAGCTTATACCGAAACACACAAAACAAAAGAACAGAGTGACATTAAACTCCTCTCCCATTTGAAACTATTACTTAGGGCACGGGAGATAAGAGCCACTCTCAAGTGAGACCAGAACTAACAAAAATATGTTACCAGAGTAGAGAGATATGATACAAAAACATAGATGAACACAATTATATAGGGAAATACCTTCCCCAAATTTCATTAACAGATAAGGGTGATATTTCTTGGAGAATACTGCTTCTCAAGCCTTCCTGTTTCATCTCTTCCCACCTCGGCTGCCTCCTCTTTCCTGCCCTATTTTCTACTCTCTTTTTTTGGCCAGAGGGCGCCCAACCAAGAAACCCTAAAAATCATCCCCCCAACAGTCGGGAAAAAAAACAAAATAAATACTTCCATCTTGAATCTTGTGGCCCTTTCCAATTGAAATCGAGTTTTACTTAAGAGGAGTATTTTAATAAGAAACATTACATGGAAAACATTTGTTGTAGAATACAATTGAAATATTAAAAGACTCTAATATTTGGAAGAAGGGATTTTAGAAGAAAGATTTAAAAATTTATATAAGACTATGATGATAAATAAACATACATGGCTTATATATAATTTACTTATACTAAGGTATGCCATAATATTTTAAGGGCACCTTTGAATGGATAACTGCCATACAAAAATTACCTTATAGGTAGGGTCAACCATCAAATTTAATCCATTACTCCGAGTACTGTATGCTCACATATAAGCCTATCGACTAATTAACAGACGGTATCCTAAGAAAGGAGGGATTTATAGAAAAGTTGTCAAAAAAATTATATGGGATTAGAATTATATATATATATATATATATATCACTCACTCTTATAAGATAAGGCATAGTATTATAAAGGACACCATTGAGTATATAATAGTCATAAAAAAGAATAGCTTGACAAGCAAGGTTGACTATAAAAGTTTAGCCCTACATGCCAACCTAAGAGTATTTTCAAAATTAATGAAAACATGAAAAACATAACCGAGTCAGGTCATCATTAGGTTAACTAATCAATTATGACTAACTTTAACTCTAAAAGAAAAAAAAGGTATCCCCACAAAAAAATGCCTCTTATGAAAATAGATACATGAACTTGACTTCACATCTAAAGCATGAAGGTTTCCTGCAAGCACATCACTGCCAACCATAGAGAAAACCAATAAGGTGAACAAGAAATCAAGACCACTAAACATCATGCAAAGAGCACATACATTTTACGAGGTTACACACAATAATAGGGATCAAACTCTTGAAGGATTCCAGTTGGAGGCAAAAGGGCAAACACTAAAATTAGACCTTCGTTCACAATCAAATAGGATGGTTAAATGACTAACAAACCTCATGAACACAAGGTCAAACACTCGACCAAAGGACTAGGTAAGGTGAGGTAGCCCAGTGGTTCCCTGTCTCCTCCTCCACATCCATCCATTGGTCAAACACCTGCATACATATATCCTACACACTCAAATCAAAACACCAAATCCAACAATGCAATCATAGCCGAAGCAATACTAAAAGACCAAATGAGGATGTGTAACCTAACACAACATATATCCATCTTGCAACTACATTATAGAATAATCAAATCATTTTATCATTTAACCTAGAACTCTAAGAATAATAGGGTACGTACCAGTTAGACAAGGGCAGACACTATAGGTTAGATAAGGTTCTACATGTTCGTGATTCAATATTACAACCAGGGAATCATGTTATGCAACCAAAAACCGATTTAATCATTTGTGAATCATGTTCATGCATGCCTGCACCCTGAAACTGTGTATGTGATTTTATGTGGGTTCATCTCAAGGGATACATTGTTGTTATCATTTGTTGGTGCATATTTAAGGTGTAGTAATCAACTATATTGAGGTATCTAGGTGGCTAGTTGTTCTTGGTTTAGTGACAATGTTTGGAGCCAAGCCAATGGGTTGGATTTAGCCATCACCATTTTAGTTGTTCATCTGGTTTATCAAACCTTGCCGAACAACCTCCCAAGTTTAAGCTAATCTCAAAGAGTAGGAGAGAAAAATCACTCTCGTTTGTTGGCCTTAACCATCCTCAATTTGTGGATGAGCCTCTTTCCTACCTTCTTTACGACACTGTTGGCCTAGAAGGAGAAGAAATACTCTAGGATTGTGGACCTATGGTTTTGGGACCCAACAGGTGCTAAGGTGAATCCATCTAGTTCTTTGAATGGTGTGTCCTCTACATAGCTTCCTCATGATTTCATCCCTAAGTATGTCATACCTCCTAACTTTTTCCCTTCCACTATACTTACTTCCCACATGGAGTTTTTCACATCCATGCATCCTTCTTCCCATGCTAACATCACTTCACCTACATTCCATGTTATTTCTATTAGTGTGATGCCTACACATGATCCTAGTGTTCTCTCTTCTCATATAACCTCCACCAATAGTGTTTCCTCTTCTTATCCCTCTAGTATTGTCACTACATCCACCATGGGTATCCCTACTTCCATCACTTGTTTCATTCCTAGCTCAATATCCCATTTCATACCCTCTTCCATAGCTTATTTCATACCACACTCTACCCCTCCTACCATGGGCATGTCTTTCCCTTATCACTACCTTTTTCTATCATCCTCTATATACTTCATTCATTATTTTCCATGCTCCTCACACAATGAATATTCCTATCTCTACCTTGGATACACTATTCAAAGGATTTAATCGATTTAAGAAGGAAATGGATGGTATACTTGCTTAACAAAATTCTATTATGCACAACCCTCCACATCACACACCACTTGCATTTGAGGTTGTTGCATATCCATTACCTATGGGATTTGTGGCACCTAGGTTTGAGTTGTATCATGGAAAAGGAGATCCACAGATTCATTTAAAAGCTTTCGATATTAGCATGTTTAGATTTTGCATATGAGTATGAATTCTTAGCTAAGTTATTTTTAGAAACCTTGAGAGATTGTGTTATCCAATGGTTTTATTCTTTACTTCATGTTTCTATCCATACTTTAGATGAGCTAGCCACAATCTTCATGAGATACTTTCATGCTAATATGGGATTGAATACAACTATGATTAATTTAGATAAGTTTGCACAAAAGAGTAATGAGTGTATCAATGATTATTTCATTCACATCCAATAATTATGTGATAAACTAAAGCATCAATTTGATGATGATGAGATACAAACTATTTTCCTTGAGAGACTTCTTCCTACTATTAAGAACAGTGTGCACTTGAGTAGTTTTCCTTGTTTTATGGACATGTGCACTCACCTAAATAATTTTAAGATTAAGTTGCTTACATCAAATGCACTTAAGTATGGATCATCTTATTCTACATCCTCTTACCCTTAAATTTCCAAAAGTTCAATATCTTTGCAAAGGGTAATGATTATAAAGAAACAAAGGAAAATGTACATCAAGTGTGTAATCCCATTTTTGGATCATTGGTGAAAGTTCAAAGTCATGTCACACTTCAAGACAACTTACCGGCATAAATGAATTTAAGCATTTCCCACTGAAAGTTAATTTAAACATATGTTCTAGCTAGATTCATTCTAGCTAAATTATATTTGGGCCACAATTTTTCCAACTAGAAGTGTCCACTAAATACATAGGTAGCATCACTTTGGGGCTAATTTACGAAAAAATGAAATCATATGAATAACTTGATGTTTTAACAACTCCTACTCACGTAAAAATTCTTTTTTAAAAAAATCTAAAAATACTCGTTTCTAGATCTATAAGTGTAGTTTGTAAAAAAATAAATTAAAAAATTTTCAACTAGTGTTTATATTTTATTTTTTCTTTTTACTAAAAATAGGTCATCAACACCAAAATATAATTGTCCTCTCAAGAAAATACTAAAATTTCTTAAAATTTTTGAAACAAATATGATGCACTAGAGGAGAGATTCCATGTCAAGATGATATATTTTTTTCTATTTTAAATAAATAGTTAAGACAAAAAGTTACGTCCCATCAAAATAGTTGTGTTTTCATTACACACAACTTCCAAGATTTATTTACAAAAATATATTTATCAAAATGGGGAAAAATTAATCCATGCACTAAAGTTTCAAGTTATAAATATCCAAGAGGCGGGGCCCTGGTTCGATTAGCTAAAAATTCCTGTTGCAGGCAAGAAGGTCACGAGGTCTAGTCTCCCCTCATCCCCGTGGTACCAGAAGGCATGTCGCACCAACGTCATTGGTCACGTGAAAATTTTTCACCAGGCGCACTATAGTTTATAGGGGGGCTACCCGATTCCTGCAGTCTAAAAGAAAAAAAAAGTTATAAATATCCAAAAAAATTGAAGGAAAAAAATGAAATTTATATATAAGAGTGATGTCCCACTTAACCTTGTTTTTTAGCATTTATCAACAACTAAATTATAGTGTCAATTTTACAAAAAACTACATTCAAATAATTATTTATTTATTTATTTTAAATATAAACATAAAATACAATAAAAATCTACATTTTATTAGTTTACATCATTTCAAATTTCAAAAACATATACATCACTTTGTAGTGATTCAAATTAAAAAGTTAGATTAGTGTTGGCTATTTCCTTTATAAAAGTGTGACATAGCTTTGAACTTTCACCCCATTTAAATTTTGGCTTGTAATAATTCTGCCTTGACTTGGACAACTATTGATATCTAATATATTAGGATTTTTGGGTATTAGTCTACATTAGTGAGACCTTTTATTATTATTTCATCTGTGATGATTTTCTGTGACATCTACAAAATATACTCTTGATTTATTAAATTAATAGCCATGTTGATATTCATTTCTCTGATGCTTATATGCTACATATAATGTTGATTTTGTATATGTAATGATAGTGACTAATGTATTAATCTAATTCCTAGGTGGATTAGAGGGAAAACACATAAATTAGATGGTAATCCATAAGTTTACAAAATATGAAAACGAAACCCTTAGCTAGAAATTAGATGCACATTAGAAAGCATGAAATAATTTGAAAGGCAAGTCTTATTGAAGAATATGTGTACAATTTACAAGTGCATGCCATAGATGTTGGTTGATTCTTAGCCTATTCTTTGTATAGTGCAGGTATTTACACAAATGGGTTGTTAGCTAGGCTCCATAAATATGTCGAGAAGTTTCACACACATATGGTGTATAGATCATGTGGATGGGGTGATGACAAATGTCAAACCCATATAGTTCTAGTGTTGTAGGGACATATGTTAGATGCATATGGTAGAATTACATGTGGATGTGAATGCTCCATGTGTTGCATATGTATAGTCTGAATAAACATCGGCATGTGCAACCATGTGCAAGGCCATGATATATACATGAGCAATACTATGTGTTGGCACATGATAATAGTGTATGGATGCATGGGGAAAATGTTGTACATGGATGCATAAGTATTGTGTGGCACACATTGAGTGAAGTTGATCATGCATATGATACTATTGAAGGGAGTGCACAAGGCTATGAAGTTGAGTGCATAAATTGCACCACTAAAGATAGTGAAAATGGTTGTGCTTAGATGATTCACCCCTTCTTTTAAAATAATGGTCCCATTGCATTGATGCTAAGCCAAGGAAAATGCATGCAAAATCGTTGTAGGTTCAAGCACTTGGCTTGATCAAAATATTGTTAGTCTTAACTATGCAAAATAGTTGAAGTCTGTTAGTGGGAATCATGGTGCCAATTATCTCATCCTTTAAGTCTAGATGAACACATGAAGGATCCAAGTCTGAGGGATGTTGAGATTGTGTAGGCTCTAAAAGTGGAGCAAAGTATGCCTTTAGTAATTCCATATTGAGTATTGGATGTTTGGCCAGGTACCATGGAAGATCAACAATGAAGGCACTCTCTCTAGTTTCACACAAAATGGTGTAAGGACCATAGCATAGTGGTCTGATCTTATGGTGAGGACCCTTGAAGCATTCTCTTTAAAGATGCAACCAAAATTTGTCACCTACCTAAAAACCTGTAGTGGCACATTATCAGAGTCTTGCCACTCTTTTTACTTTTGTTGTTGACATAGAAGGATCTATTGGACTTGCTAGTAGATATCTTGAATATTTTGTAGGAAATATTGTTCTTTATCCACTTCCCATTTATGTCATTGCCATGGCATACCTGCAGGGATGCAAAGATGTTTAAAATTGTAAAGGAGACCACCAAATAGATAGAAGTCACCAAATTAGATGTACTTTGTGTAAGCATGGTGTAGGTGTATGTAAAATCTATGTCTACTAAGTAGAGTGGTGCCCAATTAGCAAAGTTGTAGCCACACAAGTCCAGCATGGTGATGCGTACATGGATCGATGGATGACTAAGGAAATCTATGGCCTTGTTGTGAGACCCCTTCTTATGCTTGATAACCAAGTAGAATCATTGAAGATAAGTCATACACTTCATATGTCATGTGTTCTCCAATATGCTTTGTGTGTACACGAATTAAAGTGACTACTGATTATAATAGATGGCAGTCTCATTATCAAGGATGTAATGGCACCATTTCTTAATAGATTAGACAATGGTGTCGTTTCTCAATTGTATATCTTTTCTTTGTTTAGGTTTGTATGGAGAGATCATGCTAATGAGAGAAGACACAAGAAGATTCTAGGAATGCTCTATTAATTTATGTGGACCAAATATCCTTTTTATGCATGTTTGAATATATGCTTTTCATGCATGGTTAAGACTAACCATATACTTTTAAATACACACTCATATTAGATTCACATGCACCTCAAAGTGAGGTAAAATGTAATGGTGAAATTAACATACCCATGTCAATTGCCATTTAGTTTTGGGCCCATTTTGATATGCCATCACATATTGAAAAGTGACACACTCTTGTGCTATGTTTAGTTCATGATTCAATACCTTTCCCTATCCATTTCACATTTACTTACACCTACTTCAATGCACTCAACCTTACCTCATCCCTATTTGCACTTATTCCAACACATTTGTCATTATTAGCCATTTATTTCACCTACATTCACACTAATTTCCATGCACTTGCTCCCTACCTCAAAACCAACACTTCCCTATCTTGGGTTAATCCTGAGTGCCTCAGGATCGATCCTAAGTGGTATGAGATTAACTCCAAATTCAAAATTTTAAATTTAAATCTAAAGTTCCTACCCTTTTTCACTAGCTACTATGAGCCAATTTGGTACACATTTGTGTGACTAATTACTATGTTTTGGTATTTAAAGACATCCAATTACACAATTAATTCAGATGGAACATGATATGGTCAAATAAGGAGAACATCTAGAGGACTACAAGGAGAAAAACATTATAGGAACATTTCAATTTAGAGCTTAAAAAGAATACATCTACATCAAAATCAAAGTTTGGATGAAAATCACATATGCCTTTTACATGTTTGAGAATGTTGTCTATAATCATTTTCTCAAAGCCATAAAACTAGTTTAAAAAGGGATTTGACCTAGGAGAACTTAACCCTAACAATGTGGCAACTTCCCCAAAGGTATTTCTAAATACTACCTATTCTTATGAGAATTTAGATATTAGAGATCACAGGAGGGTAGTTTTTATGAGTTTACATCCAACTAGGTTGAGCCTATGAGTTATAGAGAAGTTCCACATGTAATAGATCATTCGTGTAGTGCTTAAGTTCAATCTTGAGGGACTCAGTTCTAATCCACAAAAGTTTATGAGTATTTTCTTTTCAAGACAGTAAGCACATCAAGAGAATCAATTTCTAGACTATGGCGAATTGATTTTGCATATCTTTAACATTCATGTTTCCTCATCGAATCAAGAGTTAAGTATCCCTCCATTACAATTATTTTCTAAAAATATAATTTTAACATATAATTTCTAACTCCTTAATTAAATCAAAGTTAATTGTGTGATTATTGATTACATTTGTTTAATTAGCCTATATTTATGTAAAATGGATTTTATTCCCTTACAAATATACATATCTTCTATAGAAATTTCAATGTCTTGTCATCTATACCCTACCCCATTAGTCTACTAACAATTATTTAAAAATTGCTCTTGGCACACCTATAATAATCATGGTAAATTTTTTCTAATATTCTAATGTCTCCCCACTAACAAAAATGATCATACAAAATTTTTTCTCTAGTACTCTTTTGCAGTTGGTAATACGCATTAAGGTACTGAAGGAAGTGTTGAAAGACAATGCTGAGCTCAAGACATCAATGTTCAATCCTCGTTTGTAGCTCTTGACAAAGATTAACAAGGCATTGCTCATAAGTTAACAACGGTATCATAGATGGTTGAATATTGTCCACTCTTAAAGAAACCATACATAATATTTTATTGTAAACTCTAATCTATCTTGAAAATTACTTCTTACCCTGCCAATAAGGGCGTGGTTCAGTGGTTAAGTCACTCAGTTGTAGTGGCAGCCACCAGAGTTCAAACCCCCGCTAGGCCAACGAGCTTGCAGGCTTTACGCCTTCGCTGGGCCAATGAGCTCACGAGTTTGAAGTGTTCTTGTTAGGGGATGAGGTCCCCTGTGTTGCGGCCTCACCGGTTCATTGCGCTGGGCAAAAGCATTCGCGTGGAGCTGAAGGACATGTTGCACCAGCATCACCGGTCACGTTAAAAAGTTTACTAGGCGCACTTAAAAATAAATAAATTTACTTCTTACCCTAAAATTTTATAATCTTTTTTATTATAATCATCATATTTTCAAATTTACACTCTATTTACTATATATATTCTTTTTATTATTCATATATATTTTTTAAAATCAAAATCATGAGAAATGGAGGCAAAATATAAACCCAAATCCATACAATGTGTAGCCCAATAGAAATGTTGAAATAGAAGTGTTGAAAATAAGCCCATGTAATTCCATACAAAAAAGTAAACTCTTTAACAATTTTTTAATTCTATACAAAACTAACTCTCTAACATTTTTTTAAGGCCCAAATTCATTACAAATCCTCAAAGCTACACCATGTTAAAATCTTTTCCCAATCAATCAAGAGTCTTCCTTAAATTGAGTCTAACACATCAATATTGCATTATATTGTTATACCTTGGAAAAAAATTCATAATCAATGGCATAGTATAGATGTTATGTTATACGCAAAAATGTAAAATAGCCCATCACATCAACGTTGCCCATTATATATAATTTAGAAGGCAACGTAATTTTTTTTTAATTTAATGGATGAGTATCTATTATCTTATTTTAAAAATATATATTTGTAGACACTAAAAATTGTCTAGGTCTTGTTTACACATGACCTTGTATGTCTTTGCCCTAGGTCCTAGTTACACAACACATTGTCGACATGAACTTGTATATGTCCCCTAGGTCCTAGTTCATCCTAGTTCATCTAACCTCAACCCACTTAATCCCATTTATCCCTAGGTCCTAGTTCATCTTAATCACATTGGTCCAATTTAATCACCTTCCTGATTAATTAAATAAACCCACTTTATTTAATTAATCCCACTTGATCACATTCCCAATTAATTAAATAAATCCCATTTATTTAATTAATTGCACCTAGTCACATGTCTCACATAATTCAAATTAAAAATTTGAATTATTCCCTGACCTCTCTTCACATTGTGACACATGTCACATGTCTCATCTTCCACTTAACCCCTTCACATGTGCAAGCTAATTCAAATAAAATATTTGAATTAGATTCCTTTCATTCTCCATCATACACTTGTCATGTGACTACAATCCCTCTTTGAGTGGGAAACCCTAATCCAACCCTAATTGATCTTGACCGTCCATATCTTTCAACATAACTCTCAATCACAACCGTCCATTCGAATTTGCCTTTTTCTATAAAGGTAGCCTCTCTTGAGCCATTTGTATTGAATCTTCTTCTAGTATCCTTATGCTGTTGAAATTTCTTCTCAATCTCTCATCCATCTATCTTGCATTCATCCAAGCATTCATCTACCAATCCCTATCCTATCGTTATGCCAACATTCATCTCTTTGGGTAAAGTTAGAGTTCTTCGGTTGCGGCACTCTCCACCTTATCCATGGATCATGAGTTGATATGAGGTTTGCATTTGTTTCATTTGCATTTTTTTATCATTTCCTTCATGTCAATTTTTCATGATTTCAATATTATATTCATCTTTTTAAAAAGTGGGTGGAATAAGATTATATTTTGAAATGTCTAGATATGGAGAAGTCTTAAATGTTATTGTAGAGGAAAAAAGTGCATACTTTGCCTTTTTATCTTCTTTATACTCACTTTTCACCTTGTCATAAATGTTGTCTTGATGCTTAATTTGTCATGTTTTATGTATAAGTTACTCATAACCTTACAATTAAGATAATGAATACTATTATCCCAACCATAGAACTGGAATAATCCAAAATCCTTGGGTTTTCCCTCTCAGATAAAACTATGTCTGCAATTCTATCCCCTATATAGATTTGCGACGCAACCTTGTCTAATCTTTTCAAACTCCAATTTTATTGCTCCTAAGACCAACAATCATAAAAATGCTTTATGATTTTTAAATGTAAAAATCATCAGTTAGAAGGGAATAAATCATATTATTAAGTAGATCCTTTATGCTTGCATCACCATCAACAAATACTACATCATCATATGTATTATGCATATCTATATTGTGTGTCTTTCATCCCTCTACATTAGTAAAGTGGTTTGACCCAGTGTCAAAGAAGTTTCAAACTTCCCTCTATACACAACAAACCCCCAAGGCATTCTTCAACACCCAATTTATCTTAGACGTAGGTACATGAGCAAGTGAACAAATTTTAAAGATTAATAGGTGCTTAGGATAGATTCATGCCTATAGGACATGACTATGTTAGAAGGACTAGATTGCAAGCAAGGATTTGTCCTAGATATAATAAATATTAGTACCAATCTATCTTTATTGTCGGTGCATCATTTTAGTATAACATTTGGACTCTGATGTTCTCATCACAGCATATCTACAAACCCAAGGACAAAATCAATAAATCACATTGAAATAACTAAGGACTCACAATCCCATTCATTTCCATTTATAGCTATCTCAACTCAAATTAATTTAGGGCTCAGTTTGCAGTTTTTGCCTTATTTATACTCTAGACCTTCCTAAACTAAGTGGAGGGTGTTTTTGATTTCCCTGCGATTACCAAAGCTTGACTATATGTCTATTTACCTTCATATTCAATGAGAAAGCAATTGTGACAAGTTCTATGTGAATCAAGCATTTTCACTAATTGAGCCACAACAAGTTGACAATTATAAAAATATGGAAACAATTTATTTAATTATTAAGATTTAGATGTATTATATGGAAGTAAATATTACATAAGAATGCTATAATAATTATTTTCATGAGTGAAATATATGAAAAATTAAGAGCATAAGGTTTTCATAGTCAAGATTTTAGAAAAGAATGTGTAGAAGATTTTAACATCATTGTTTCAAATCACACTACATGATCCATCATTAGGATGAAATAGATTCTACATAGTTTTTCCTAAAAAAATGATTCTTTAAATATATGAAAGACATAATTATATTATCTTCACATAATTTAATGTTTCAACATTGTATCAAATTATTTGATGTTTTATTGAGATTCTTATACATTGCTTCATTGAACTATATTTCATGTATAATGATTCAAAAGAACACATCTATCATGACCATCAATGGTCCACTTGACACTCATTGCATATAGGTGATGCTCATAGGGGTGAAGCATTGTACTTCCTAGGAGATCACCCATCTCAATAGTACTCTAACTTGAGCACACTTAACCATGTAGTTTCCCCCACAATCAAGCCCATTTAGCTTGTTACCCCATTTGAAGAACCTTCAACAAGTGTTATGTTGTATGAACCATTCAAATTAGAGCTCCCAGCTCATTCATTTCATATAACTAGTACTACTATAGTGTATCAAATTATGTTAAGTTTTACTACAGTTCTTTTACATCGTTTTGAGTTAATTAATCTTCATGAATCATATTTCATGAGTGTTGGTTCAAAAGAACCCATATCTCATAATAATTAATGGTCCACTTGACATTCAATGCATCAAGGTTATGCACACAAGGGTGAAGCATAGAGACTTCCCAAGATACTAGTCATCATAATACTACTCTAGCTCAAGCACAATTAACCATGGAGTTTCCCCTACAATCAAACCCACTTATCTTAATACCTCATTTGCAAAACCTTCAACAAGTGTTTTGTACAAATTGTTCCCATATGGTTATTTGTCTTCTTCTTTAGGTCTCTATCAACGTATGTACATGCAAAATAAATGAAAATTAATTAGCATGGAAATCAAATGGTTGTTCCTTTCTAAACAATTTTTGTTAGCTATGGTTGAGTTGTGTCATGATTTAAAGGTCAATTTTGACATGAGGTAGGTTGCATCACACTTCACATGAACATTACCCCTCACCCCTAAGGGGAACTCATTGATTCATATGTAAGTTATATCCCTAAGTGATACAAACATGGGTACTATCAAGGCAACTAATACCAATATTATCATACACAATAGAACTTTTTTAGAATAAAGTGGAGCACAAAGTAGAGCTTGATTAAGTAAAATTTTGGTCTCAATGACCCTATAAACTATAGAGGTTGGTTTATCATTACTATGGATTGTATTTTTAGTGCGACATCATTGTAGAGAAACAAAACAAATTTCTTTACTAAAATTATGTTTTACTAATATTAGAAGTGATCTAGGCAAAAGTTGTCCCTAGGAAGAAGTTTCCCTTGATGTTTGCTACTTGTATATGAAAGGAATGGTGCTTTTTGATATTAAGGATAAAAGTGGGTTTTTGAAAAAAAATGGGACTCAAAAGCACATGTCTTGAACACAAAACTTACAAGAAATAGGTTTCCACAAGAAGTGGAAAGCCACAACAAAAGCTAGCAACAAGAACCAACATTGACAACACAGTAACAACATAGAGACAATGGAAAAGATTAGCTAGAAGACATAAACTTTAGAATTTTATTGCATTTTGTTCATCCTTGAGGAAGCCTAAGTGTTCCTCCATTACCTCACTATCCACATTGATCATATCTTTTTCAGAGTAATTTGTTTTGGACCAGGTTCTTTTACTTGGTCCCTTACCAACCATCTAATTTTTCCTCTTGAGCATACAATCATGTAGCTTGGTGATGCTTGTTGCAAAGTTCTTGATTGTGGTTCTACTAATTTGTACAACATTCTCTAAGGAAGATAAAAATTTCTCATGCATTCTCTCCATCTACTCCATTCTCTTCTTGGGGTCTGTGATGTCAGCGAGCATGATGCTAGAGTTTTTGATGTTTTCTCATTCCTTCTCCAAAAATTTGATATAGATATCAACTTTAGGTTCCTCTCCTTTTATTTGTTTATGAAGGGTGGATATTATTTCTTTTAGACTTTTATTTTAATTCTTGAACCATCTTAGGATGTTGTGTGTAGGTCAAAATTTTCCTCTAGTTTCCTGATTTTAGTCTCCATGTCTTCGCATTTACTACATGTAGTCTTATCCTTCGTATATTAGATGGTGTTGTATTGTTTATTGTCCTCCAAAGTAGAATTATCTAGTTTAGCTTTAGGGGATATAAATTGCACATTAAGGTGCACCTAACCCACCAAGGACTTTCCTTTAAACTTTGTTGTATTGACACTTTAAGTGGAGAGTTCCATAGGAGTAGGGTTGGAGGATTTGGGGTAGGATAGGGTTACCACCAAAAGTGGCAATTTTTGTAGTACCAAAATTTAAAGGGTTGACAATAGGGATTTTGATTTTAACCACTAAAGGCAAGAGAATAGTATTTGGGGAAGGATTGGTCAAAACTAGGTTAGGGCCTGAAGAAGCCCTATTGGGCATGTATTTATCAATGACCTAGACCCATTTCATTTGTCTAGGTGAGATGATTTTAGCTTTTTTGACCTTAAAAAACCTTTAGATAAGGCTTTGATGAAGGAGAAGGTCATCTTTCCCAAGCAAGACATCATGTGCATGAATTGTTCAAGAGACACAAGGTGAAAAGGGAAGCTAATATTAAGACTTTTATGCCTTAAATGCTTAAGCCGAGGGAAGTGGTATGATAAAATGCATTTTTACCAACCTTCTAGGGTAAAGTATTTTATCAAGTTGATACATACCTTGTCCCATGAGTTGGGGTAGGCCTTGCAAAGGTAGACGACCTAGAATTTCACTAGTCTCTCCTTGCCTTTGAGGAATGCATCTATGTGTTTTTTAGTTTTTGGATTTACTGACTATGGATTTTTAAGCCCTCCATGGATAGGCCAATGGCCATCTGATGCCTTCTTTTGTCACTTTGAAACTAATCCCCCTCACTAAAGCTACCATAGCCTTCCAAGACCCATTGAACTCATTGGAAACCACAAGATCATAACCATTGATGCATTCAAGGAAAGGAGTTAGTTTGCCCCTGTGTAGGATGTTCCAAATGGTGGCATTCCTCCTAATATTTTCATAGGATGAAGGTTCTATATGGAGGGGGTCGCCACCCATGGTGAAAATTCTAAGAAAATAATCCCTTTTGTTCTTGAATGAAAGGAGTGGTGTTGATAAACACTATTTAGGAGTTTTTTAGGCAAGGAATATTCTCATTTGATCAAACCCATGTTGTTTACTTAATGTTTTGTTGAAAAGGGTCAAAGACAACAAGCAAGCATGTAGTAATGCCTAAGATGCTGATGTAAGTTGATGTGGTATTAATGCTCTTGTGATGTTTTCTTTTATGAATGCAAATGAATTAGGGTTTATCCTTAAATACAACATCCTAGCACATAATTTAATTAATTTCACACTCAAGTTGGCTTATAACAACTAGTTGGAGGGAGTTGACGAGGGAATTTAATTTAAATTTGAATTTTGAATGTTCTAAGGTCATCTTTACACTCATTAAACTAAATTAGATTATCTTCGCACTATTGGGTTTGATGTATGATAAAAATTAGATGAACTAGGAATTAGGATCAGTCCTTGTGGATGTGTGCAGATGGAATTAAATAGGGATTAGGTTATTCGTTGTCTTTTATGTTGAAATGTGACACTTGTACACTATTCATTGCATAAAGGATAAATTGGTCAAAGTGAGTCCAAAATAAAAGGGGAAAAGTGTACGGTATGCATTTTTCATCATTACATTTAGCCCCCACTTTGACTTGCATGTAAACTACTATAAATATGCATATCAAAGTAAACCAAGTAGTCAACATGATAGTAAATCTTTAGACACTCATAAAAAGTCCATATAGATAAGGACATCAAATCAGAATATTCTTATTTCAATGAGTGCTCCATGTCAAAACTTGAAAAAAATCTAATGAGTAGCATATCACACTAATTAAAATAGGCACAAACTACAATTGATTAAAATTTCAATGATAAAAAGTAAGAGTAATAATGATAAGGTATTATTCTTGGCACATAAATATGATTTGGCTTGGTGCAAAAGAAACAATATAATTCCATCTAGAAATGGAAGTGATCATGAGTTGGTCGTTGTATCCATACTCATCAAAGGCATGTTAGTGACTTTATATACCCTCTCCAATCGATTGCATATAAAGGATACAAGGAATCAAAGGAGCAAAGAAAAATATTTTATCTTGTAAAACACTTAAGCATTGAAAATGTGAAGATAATCATCATGTGATAAATATGTAAAAACATGGTAAGACATGATCATGAAAACTTATGTGAAAGAGGAATCTTGATAAGATCCACACACACAATAATTTCAATAAGATAATGTAGAAGATAGATCTCACACAACACAATTGATGTTTGTGGGACAAGATGCCCTAATATCCAATATATGGAGAAATAGAATAAACCCTTGAGGTAGGGTAACACCATACAACACTACTTATGGAAGAAGCTACTCCACCCTATATCTCCAAGACATCCCAAATACAATACCATACTCAACACCCCTCTTACAATGATATTCATCTCCTATATATCACCTCCTAATAACATAAGGGTAAACCCAATGTTAACCTACTCATCACCTAACATAATTAATTACATAAGTTGTCCACATGACCTAATAAAACTAACTTAAGGGATGTGTGCCACATGTAGACATATCCATCCACCTAAATATATTATAATATTATATCCCTAGGTACATAACATGCCATCCTTCCTTGACATGTTTTGTCCTTGAAACATGAGTTCCATATCAAAGTAAGTCCTCCTTTGCTTCCATGAATAGCCATTACTTCTATGATACCATGGATTGTTGTAGTTGTTCCTTTGATTCCATATAGGTCCATAGTGATTGGATTGTTTTTACATCTAGTATCATGCCTCCATGATGTTTCCTCCATTATTCTTGTCTCTCACAATGATGTGGATGCCTTTATATTGCACCCTTTGCTATCAACCTTTGTGTGAGATATAGCATGGAGTGGCTTCTTCCATAGGGAGTGTTGTAAGGTGTTACCCTACCTCAAGTGTTTATTCTATTTTTGAATATATTGGATTTTAGGGCATCTTGTACCACAAACATCTCTTGTGTTGTGTGAGATTTATCTTCTGCATTACCTACTCCAATGGACATAATCATGCCACTAGGTATCAAGGAAAAAACCTACATACACATCTCTCTTTTTGTTGTTTATAGACAAAGGAGAAACAATAAAATATAACCACAAGGATTTAAAAATGGTGCCAAATATTACACAAGCTTCCAAAAGGGAACAACATATAGTTGAGTATAAATGTGCTAGAAATAGAAATGGTGTACCACCAAAATAAGATATCAAATCTATCCAATGTCTTATATTTTCACTGCTTCTATATTCTTTTAACATCAACAAGCAAATAAAATAGAATTATACCAAGTTTATTACATTGCATTGAGTGGAAACCTTGTTTTCCTCTTCCATAATCTCTTTTATATTGGTTCCACCATTCCAATGCATCTCCACTTCCATTAAAATTAGGAAACCCCATTGAAACTAGGGCTTCTAAATTTTGATAGCATACCTCACTTTGATTGAATTATTTTGTAATGTTGTGGGCCTCAAAAATAAAAATACAAATAATAGACCGCTTATAAATTTTGACTCACTTTCCAGAAATGTAAAAATATCAAAAAAGTTCTATGATTTGCGACCTGTTACCTTTTCATTCACCCTTATTCAATTTTTCATGATCCTTCCCTAAGCAAAAAGTTGATCTACCATTTTCCCTCATTGGTCAATATGTTTATTCCTTAAGTCGGCTCTTTGTCTTTAAAATTCATTCCCCTGTCATCTTATGTGCAAATTATTGTAGTATTGAACCTTTGAACTTGAACCCTTTTCAAGAGTTCAATGGTTCAACGGTTCAATATTCAATGTTTCATGAGGAGTCGTTTACCCTTGGTCCCCTTGCATGACTCAATTTGTATCTTTGAACCTTCAAGTTGAACCTCATAACGGAGTTCAAAGGTTCAAATGTTCAACGTTCCACGACTTTAGTCCCACTTTTCCCGAAGTCTTCTTTAAGTCAAAAATTTGCAGGAGATTTTAAAAGAAGAAAATCATTTAGAGGGAAATATATCCAGAACATTTTATGAAATGAAAAGTTTTAACTTTCGAAAGGTTATGGGTAATGATTACACATTAAGGTCGTGTGCGAGAACTACTTACAATTAATGCATTTATCAAAATTTGTGTCTTATCAAGAAAATTTAGCACAAGTTAATTGATCCAGTAATTATTCGACCTGATTTCATGCCTTTTATCGAGAAAGGATAGGCCAATTTTAACAGTAAAACATACAGGGTGATACAAAGGGGGTACAACACTGGAGGTAAAAGATTTTGCTTGCCCAGTTTGACAGTGATTTCAGATCCATTGAAGGTGAGTTTGACTTTTCTTATAGCTGATCCCATTTCTTTGTTGAAAAAGAGAATCATTTTGAGTTTTTGGCATTGTTAAAGAAGTTTAAAGCTTTTTCATTCTATTTATCCAATTTGTAGCCATGAAAGCTGCCTGTCTTAGTTCTGAACATGGTTCTAGCCTTGTTTGTTCTCTTCCTGAATATGGAGATACCTTTTTAGCTTAGTACGATTTAGAGGACTTTAAGGAAAGGATCAAAAATCCTGCGTCTACCCCTATGATGGAAAGAATAGTGGAAAGTGGTTTAGTCAAAGCTATAGCCTTTTCTATGGCGGTACAATGCCCTGAGTTAGTTCTCGAATGTATGAGCATATATGACCCCCAAAACAGATGTATTAGAACTTCTGATGGTAATGTGTTATTGCCTATTAATAGACAAACCCTAATGGTTGTAATGAAAATCCTACCTAAGGAACCATATTCTGATCTTAATAATACTTCCTCTTATAGCTATTTTTCATTGAAAAAGGCAAATTACAAGAGTGTAATTGCAAGAAATTGGCTATTGAAATTTCAAAAGGGAGGTTCGAGACTGCCCAGAGCACTATCAAGAGAACATATGATACCGGAAATAAAAGATATCATGGTATTGTTACATAGGTTAAAGGGTAGTTCTCAAGAATTCTATTGGGAAGATTGGATGTATTTCTTCATTCAAGTGATCCTTCAAGGAGAATAGTATTTGGATTGGGCAGAAATAATAGCTGAATGTTTACATCAGGGTTTGAGTAATTATCTGGGAAATAAAGACTTTTATATGTCCTCATATCTCTTTTACTGCCTAGCATCCACAAGGGAATGGAGAGGATTACCTCATACATCCTTAGTTGAAGATAGCAAAATTTATGATTATTACTCACATTTACAAATGCAAAACTGTTATGAAAATTATGGAAGAGTTAATGATGTTTTCACCGGTAGGATGACTTATGAATTGACAGGCAATATTAATAAAAGGACGTCTGATGAAGCCATGCAGCTAATCAGCATTTATGGCAGCTTCTTCATTCAGTTTCCTAGATTTACTTACATCAGAGTTGGCAGTTTTGATGGTGAGCCTTTGAAACTACCCAGATATGTCTTTGACCACTTTGTATTGATCGAAGTTTGCAGGTAGTTAGCTCATGTAGATATGAAATTTCCAATGAAGAGAGAGTTTGGTATATCTTTTCTTGTTGAACTTGGTCACTATTCATGTCAATCAGTTTCTGATGCTTTAAATCTAGAGGTGGGCCTGAAGAAGTTCAATTTTCAGTATTATAATGCTAGACCCAAGTTCGATAGCAAAGGTTTTGCTAGAGACAATTTGGATTTTGGAGAGGAATTTTCACACATTCCCTAGATAAAGGACTATTGGGAGGATTGCCCAGATGAATTTGAAGTTAGAAAAAGGCTTTGGTGCAGATTCTCCTTAGGGCAAATAATTACCCTTAATCTGGATATGAATATGTTGTTCTCAAAATTAGCTACACTCGTTTTTGTAGACAACCCCTACAAAACTTGTCCATTTCGTAGTCTACACTCTAAGTTCACAAATTGAGACAAGATTCTCTTAGCCTCATGCGAAGTCATATGGCATCCTAAATTAGTTTGTGATATTCCCTCAAATCAATTCCTTGAAGTTTGTGCAAATCGATTAGGTTGCAAACTGATCAAAATATCAATTTTGATCATTTTGGGGTGTTAGTAAAATGTTGAAACATTATGTGCAAAGTCGGCAGAATTCGCCGCTATTGCATACCTTTTTATTTTGCTTGTGTTGTGTCAGCGAAATTTGCCGCTTTTACATGGTCTTTTGTTTAAACATGTCCGAGCGGTGAATTTTACTGCCATTACATGTTCTTCGCCAAGATGTAAATGTGTATAGATGGTACTTTTTTCCGTCGTTGCATTTCAGTTAACACATGATGGGTCGGTGATTTTCATCACCCGAGTAAGATCTTCAAAATCCTGAACCTCAATGGCATTTATGGCCACTCGTGTTAACATTAAGAGCTTGCTTTTTAACCTTTTTAATTGGTAAACTCATTTTATTTCGTCATTTCTTTTTCGTCAAGCCTCTCAGTCGATTCTTGAACCCTCCCTCAAACTGCTTCATCATGTTGATCTTGGATTCAAACGGATTTTTGAGTCACCATGGTCGCACTTAGGGTTTCGGTCTTTTGACAGGTAAGTCATTAAACCTCTCCTAGGGTTTTTCTTTTTCTTGTTCGTTGAAGTAAATCGTTCGTGTCTTTTTGAATTTTATTGTTAGAGTATTGTTCAAAGGCAGATTGTCCTTCATTTTTTTCCTTTTCTTTCTTTTCAAGTTGTTTGTAAAAACCCTAGTCCTTGTTTGTTTCCCCTCCGGCTGACGTTTTGTTGGAAGAATTTTGCCGATATTCATCTCATGAGGAGTTAATCTCTGCATGCCTAAACGGCAAAATTTTACCACTTAACATGTTCATTGAAAACTGTCATGGCACATGTTAAGTCAGCGATAATCGCCGCTCAAACATATTTAGTTATGTTTAGGTTTCATGTGATGTCGGCTATATTTGCCAATTGAAGTCCTTCCATAAGTTTGTGAACAAATGCTAAGTCAGCGGAAATTGTGACTTAAGCATTTGAAGTTGTATCCAAATGTGTATCGGCGGCGAAATTCGCTGCCCTTACACGAAGAAAAATCTTGAAACATCAACCTGCGATGTCGGCAAATTTAACCGCCCAAACACTTGCAATTTTCTCATAAACATGCAATGTTGGCAAAATTCACTACCCAAACACTCAAATTGTTCCAACATGTAAAAGCGGTAATTTTTGCCATCGATACACTTGCATTTCAACCTACCTGCAGGGTCAGTAAAAATGGTCGGCCTGACACTTGCAAACTATCCCATACATGCAAGGGCGGTAAATTTTGCCGCCCGTGCATTCACTCTCAATTTTTCCTAACTCTGGAATATTTTCAATTTTGCTTTTCCAAAACCCACTTTCCTCCATTTTTTGACCCGCTTGCACTCTAGTCCTTTCAAGCATATCTCCATAGTCATGATCGTCGACATGCAATTTTCCCAGATTACCAGTATTTCCCCTAATTGCATGATCATGGCTTTTTGTTGCAGTTTCTTCTACAGATTTTCTTTCTTCACCAACATCCTTCTGGTGATAGCTTTTTCAGATGACTAAGTTGTCTCCGAAGAAGTCGAAAGCAATGAAGTATAAGTATCAAGGTGTTTTTCCAATCACCTCGGTTACTTCTAATGTCGATGACATTCGGGATATAGAGATTGGCCATGCAGACATGGCTGAATTTGTGGAAAGAACTAAGTCCAATAATCCCAGTTCTACAATGAAGAAGATTATTGACAGTAACATTCATTTGGTGTCATCTTTCCTGGTGGCAGCCCATAACACAGAGTTTGTTCTTC
The DNA here is from genome assembly GCA_027924645.1 of Cunninghamia lanceolata. Taxonomy (NCBI): domain Eukaryota; kingdom Viridiplantae; phylum Streptophyta; class Pinopsida; order Cupressales; family Cupressaceae; genus Cunninghamia; species Cunninghamia lanceolata. Next base: position 1,948,552 of record BSBN01001380.1, on the reverse strand, counting down.
AGTGTGCTCAATTTTACAACAGAGATACTAGGGCAGTGATGGATGCAAATGGCAATGTGATAATCAGATTAGATCCTGAATTCATTAATAAAGTTTTCATGTGCCCTGTTGTTACACAAGTGATAAAACTAGATTTTACTGAAGCACAAAAAGAGTATGACAAAAATCTTGAGAAAGCTAAGAAGATAATCAATACTAAATGGCTCAAGACTTCAAGGTCAAACTTGTCTAGGTGGTCACGGAGTTTTCCTAGAAGTGACTTTATAGAAGAAGTTGGTGATCTTATAACTCTTCTTAGCAGGATAAGGGGATTGGCCTCTTCCTCACTTTTTCATGAGTGGATGTACCCTTTCATCAAGGTAATACTTCAAGGTAAACAAGCCATCTTGTGGCGTAGTGGAAATTGTTCTTATGTCCTTTTCCTAATACTATCTTATCTGCTTGATCAAATTGTAGTGTGAGTGTGAATAATCTGGGAGATGTTCTAAAGTTGATTGTGGAAACTTTGTGCTACAACAATTATCTTTAGTTTGTGATTTTGTGTTTTGAAGTAAAAGATATTGGAAAGGCTTTGAACTACTATTGTCTTTTGTGATCATATATTTTATCATAGTATTCAGTGAAGACTTTGAGCTGCACCTTATCCTACTTAGTTCTAAATTGTAAATCAATAAAAGAAGCAATGATAGACTTTGTGCTCTCGTGGGTTTCTTGGTTATTCAAATTCGTATTGAGAAAGTGCTCTTTCATTTTGTAAACATCATTTCTAAAAAAAGAGAAATGGATGATATGGTCTCACCCCAAAGTTAGTATTTAGTTTAAATAAGTTTGTGATAGTTGATAGGGAACCTCCCCTTGCTGAGAGGAGAGATTTATCTCATTACACTGTGGTTGATATAACCATTTTGCCTTCAGTTAATTGAAGACAAAATATTCACCCAACAGTTTTTGGCAACTCTGCTGGGGATGAAACGTGCAACTTGAAGCCTCACGCTCTGAGTTGAAGCATTGCAATTCTTTTCCATTGTTTCAAGATTTTTCAAAATTTTGTTGAGTACACTACATTCTGGCAGATTCACGGTATACAAGAAGCAAGAGAGCTCAAGGCATTATTGATCCTGTATTTGAGTTGATGCAGCAAAATAACTTTGGTCTTTTGCCTCCACGACCTCGCCTTCAGCGAACCAGGAGTTTTCCTCCTACCAACGCTAGGTCTCCAATACCAGGTGAAGCTTCTAGTTCTAGTACTGGCAGAGTTTTTTCTATTCATACTCCACAAAGGTTTGTTATCCCACCCTTTAATCAGCGCACCATGGTAGCTCAAGGCCCTTGGGGTAATACTTTTGGTCCTTTGAATTTAACTCCACCATTGCATGAACTACCTCGTAGTTCGAGGAAGAATTTTCCTAAGTTCTACGGTGATGGGAAAGTTCATCCGAATGAACATAATGTAGCTTTCTGCACAGCTTGTGGTGTAATAGGTGTTGAGCATGAAGATGTTACAGTAAGACTTTTTGTGGAAACATTGCAAGGTGTTGCTGCAGATTGGTTTTACCATCTTCAAGCTTAGACTATAACCAATTGGAATACTCTCAAGACCAAGTTTGAGGCTAGGTTCAAACCTGCAAAAGATGCACATGCCTTATTGGCTCAGCTCACACAAATGAAGAAAGAACCTCATGAACCCATGCGAGACTTCATCGCTAAGTTTAATAAGCTGAGAAATAGGATTCCTACCACTGCTCAGCCAACAGCGAAAAATCTTAAGTGTTTCTTTATCAATACTCAGCTTCTCGAGGTGAGATTTCTGTTAACACGGGCTGGCCCTGCAGATCTTATTGCAGCCCAAATTTTGGCTATTGAAGTGGAAGATTATCTTATCCTTGCGGGTAAGATAAGAAGAGATTCTAATAGAAATAGAGGTCCCTCTTTTGCTGATAATTCTTCCACAAGCACCATGGATCCTATGGTAGAAAAGTTAGCAAATGAATTGCTAGCTCTGAAAAGGCAAATGTCCCAAGGTATGTCTACCCCTCCTTATTGGGATATACCAAGGAGGACATTTCCCAACAATTCATATCAAGGCAACGCTACTAAAAATCAAGGGCAACACAATCATCTTCCACCCACATAGGGGAAGCTCGCCATTGAAGCAGCGCTAGTCAACTCAGTAGTTGGCTATTATGAAGCAGAAAATGATCATTCGTTCCAACCCGAGTTGGACCAGGAGAATGATGCTAATCTTTTTGCAAAAGGAGAAGAAGAATTAGCTGGCGACTCTACCATTGGCTTTTTGAATTACCAAGATGAAGCTAAAAAAGAAGGAGAAGTGTATGATGGAGCATATGTTGTTTTTACTAGGTCCCAAAATCAGTCAACTCAACAAGCTGATAAAGGAAAGGCAAGAGAAGAACCTCAGCCAGTGATCTCAATTGCTAAATGGGGAACTCCGTTGCCTTTTCAATCAAAGGACCTGGTGGGCAATAAGCAAGTAAGTACATTTAATAATCCTCTATCTTCTACTTTTGTCCCTCAAACCAGTACTACCCCTAATAAAACTCAGAATGATGGATTTCCTTCCTCTGTCTCTAGTTCATTTCAACTATTTGATATAATAGATCATGCTAGGAAGACCAAAATCCAAATGTCTGAGGTTGAGTATTTGCAAGCTAATCCTGAATAGTTTGATAGGTTAGCTAAATACGTCAAAAACAAGACTATCCCTATAGGACAAGATTTTCCAAAAGTTGCCCATGATTCCTCAAAGAATAAATCCACCCAAAATAATCTTGTCACTACTCCCCTTGTTGGCTCTGGAAAAATAGAACCTTTCTATGTTTCTCTATTGGTAAATGGTCATAAGTTGAGCAATTGCATAATAGATTATGGGGCCTCTGATAATGTTATGCCTACCAAAGTAGCAGACGCCCTTGGCCTCACCTTAACTAAGACTTTTGGGAGATGTTTCTCCATGGAAAATAAGCAAGTACCACTATTGGGTCAAATCAAAGATGCCCAATTTGCATTTGCAGCCTTTCCGGACAAGAGGATTAAGATGACCATCCTAGTAGCTGATGTTCCAGCTTCTTATGGCATTCTGCTTGGGCGTAATTTTTGTAAAGATGTGGGTGGGGAACTGAACATGGATTTATTCGAAGCAAGGATACCTATTAAAGGCGTCATGTAAAAGTTGCTTCCTGAGAAAGAGGCAAAATATATTGTTACCCAAACGGCAAATCCGAAAGCCCAAATTTTGTTTGAGTCCTCAGGAATGGGTAATTATTTCCTGTCTACTGAAGATATTCCTAGTTCATCAGATGAGAGCTCATCGGGTGAGAGCTTGGATAATTCAGATGGAGAATCAGAAGAGTATATAGATGAAAGTGCAGATGAAGGTATAGTAATGCCAAATTCTTCCCTCACTGATGAAGAAGAATCTTCTAGTCAAAGAAATTCCAAAAAATCAAATTCTAATGAGGTTTGGATTTTAGAATTTGATGGCAGTTGTTCCTCTACCGGTTCTGGAGCCGAAATTGTTTTGATATCTCCACAAGGTGATATCTTTCCTTTCTGATACAAACTGCATTCGACAATACCAATAATATTGCTGAATATGAGTCATTGTTGCTCAAATTAGAGGCTACTCATGCTAAAAGTGTTAAAAATCTTCATGCTCAAGGAGATGCCGAATTAGTGGTTTGTCAAGTGAGAAATTTATATCAGACCAAAAATGAAAGATTCAGACATTATCGCAATCGCGTGTGGGATTACATTGAAGGTTTTGATGCTTTCAATATTTCTGTGGTCCCTAGAGAGTTTAATGATTGTGCAGATTCATTAGCTGTCTCTGCCACTCTCATGGTTCCCCATAAAGATTTCAAAGGAAACAAGTACACAATTGAGCTGCTCTTCCGACCAAGTGTACCTGATAATGTTGACCATTGGCAGGTGTTCAATGGTGATAAACAAATCATAGCTTTCTTGGAAAAGACGGGTAGCTTTGATGAGCTCTATTTTGAAGGTAGTGAATCTCCACCACAGGAATACGTTTCCAAAATAGATTCACAAACTGGTGAAGAGTTTCTTCAACTAAAATGGAATAAGATTCCAAAAGGTTTGGTTTCCCTAGAAAATCTATTTGATAAGCATGACAGATACATTAAGCAGCAATAACAACTTGATTCAAGTTCTTCTATGGAATTTGAGCAAGTAAATTTGAGTTCTGAGGTAGATCCCAAAATGGTCAACATTGGGAAGTGTTGCACTGCCGATGAGAAGTTCAAATTCATTACACTCCTTCATCATTACATTGATGTTTTGGCGTATTCTTTCGATGATCTGAAGTCCTCTAGGCCTAAGGAGATTCAACATGAAATTCCTCTCAAAGTTGGGTCATTGCCTCACAAGCAAAAACAAAGGCAATATAATCCCAAAATATCAGGTACTATCCTTTTCGAGATTCAAAAAATGTTGAATGCAAGAATAATCTTTCTAATTCATCATTCCACCTGGATCACGAATATAGTTCCTGTAAGGAAGAAGAACAGAGAAATCCATATCTGCATTGATTTCAGGAATCTCAACTAGTCTTCTCTAAAGGATAACTACCCCTTACCCATCATGGATCAAGTGTTGTAAATAGTAACTATTTCAGAAATGATGTCTATGTTAGACAGTTTTTCAGGATATAATCAAGTAGAGGTCAACGAAGCAGATCAGTACAAGACTGCTTTCACAACACCTTGGGGCACGTTTGCATATCTCAAGATGCCTCTTGGTTTGATCAATGCTAGCACCACATTCCAGAGAGCAATGGACCTTGCCTTCAGGGATGAGATGGGGAAGTTCATTGTGGTATATCTTGATGACTTGACTATTTTCTCCAAACAACGTCATGATCATGCATATCATTTACGACAGGTGCTGGAAAGATGTCAACAAAATGGTATTTTTGTCAACCCTAAGAAATCAGTTTTCAGGGTTACAGAAGGTAAACTTCTCAGTCACATTGTATCCTGAGAATGCACTAAAATTAACTCAGAAAGAGTCAAATCTATTCAAAGTCTTACTCTGCCTGCTAGTAAGACTGCGGTTCATTCTTTCTTTGGAAAGGTGAATTTTTTGCGGAGGTTCATTCTGGAATTCACAGAGAAAACTAGTCACATCGTCAACATGATGAAGGGTAAGGCTACTTTCTGTTGGATTGCGGAAGGAAAAGCGGCATTTGAGGATATCAAGAGGGTCATAGCTGATGCTCTGGTTCTTGTTTGTCCTGACTATACCAAAGATTTTATAGTATACAGCTACGCTTCTGAACATACACTTTCAACCATTCTTGTTCAACAGAATGAAGAAGGTGTGGAATCTCCCATTTCATTTATGAGTTGTCCTCTTAAAGCTCATGAATTGAAATATTTGAATATGGAGAAACATGTTTATGCTGTGGTCAAGGCCATAAAGCATTTCTGGTTCTATATTCTGAATTCACATATTGTTGTTCTGGTGCCTGATACAATAGTAAAGTTGATTCTGACTCAATAAGAGTTTAGAACCAAAAGAGGCAATTGGATTGCGAAGATCCAAGAGTTTGATCTTGATATCAAACCTACCAAGCTTGTGCATGGCAGAGGTTTGTGTCACTTGATCACTGACAATGTACCAAATGAGACAGGAGATGAAGAAGAAGTTGAAAATATGCCAAATGTTCTTTTTGTTACTACTACTGATGAGTGGTATTCAAATATTGCTCATTTTCTTACCTATGGTGAGTGTCCTTCTCATCTGTCTTATAAGGAGAAAAGAACTATCAAATTGAAGGCTGCTAACTATGTCCTATGGGACAATGGTTTATACAAAAGAAATCTTGATGGAGTATTTCTCCGTTGCGTGGATAAAGCACAAAAAAGTAGACTCTTGGAGTCTTTCCATAATTTGTCTTGTGGAGGACATTTTTCTGCACTTGTGACAGCTCATAAGATTCTACAGGCCAGATACTATTCGCCCACACTGTTTCAGGATGCGTACAATTGGGTACGTAGATGTGAGTTGTGTCAACAATTTGTTGGAAAGCCTAAGTTGGCCGCACTACCTCTTAAGCCAATGGTGATTGAAGAACCTTTTCAGCAATGGGGCATTGACTTCATTGGCGCTATGAACCCACCATCAAGTGCAGGACACAACTTTGTTCTCACCGTGACAGATTATTTTACCAAGTGGGTGGAAGCCATCCCAATTAAGCATGCTACTTCTGAAGTGGTATGTAATTTCCTTAAGGAAAACACTATTTCCCAGTTTAGAATCCCAAACAAGGTTGTAGCAGATAATGCTACTTGTTTCTCTTCCAACAAGATTACTGACTTTTGCTATGAGCATGGGATCATTACTTCCCACTCTTCGGACTCTTATTCACAAGGAAATGGTCAGGCGGAATCAAGTAACAAAAATCTAGTTACTATTATCAGGAAACTGGTGGAAGTTAATCAGAGAACTTGGCATAAAGCGTTGTTTGATGCTTTATGGGCAGACAAGATTACCCCTAAAAGGGTGATAGGTATGTCACCATTTCAGCTTCTATATGGTCTGAATGCAGAGATACCAATTACCTTGGAGTTGTCGGCACTGAAGTTGGCAAAGGCAGTGAAAGATAGAACTTTTGAAAGTTCTATTGACAAAAGGATCATGTACCTAACTAAACTTGAGGAGCAGCGAGCTATGGTAGTGGATCATATTGCTGAACATCAAATTTAGGTAAAGAAACTCTTTGACAAGAAAGCAAGGACTCGTGAGTTTCAAATTGGAGATCAAGTCTTGTTATGGGACAAGAGGAGAGAACCAAAGGAATGCATGGGAAGTTTGATTCCTTATGGAGAGGCCCGTTCACCATTCATCAGCTCTGTGGTGAAAATAGCTTCTTGCTGGAGTATCTGGATGGAATACCATTCTTGTTGCCTCATAGTGGACAACATCTGAAGCACTTCAATCCTTGAAGTATCAGATAAGTTCATTTGTACGTTTGTATAGTTTTATATTTTTATTTTTGTGTTTTTGTTTAGTCTTTTGTGTCTTTTTCTTTTTGGTAGCTTGACTCTATGGCCCAATGGCATGGATGAAGGCACTTAGAGACTGGATTCTTCTCCGTTCGATCATTTCAAAGTTTGATTGACAAAAGTTCCCCAGTTAGAGCCAACTGTTGTTCTCAAAATTAGCTACGCTCATTTTTTGTAGACAACCCCTACAAAACTTGTCTGTTTGGTAGTCTACACTCTAAGTTCGCAAATTGAGACAAGATTCTCTTGGCCTTGTGCAAAGTCATATGGTATCCTAAATTAGTTTGTGACATTCCCTCAAATTAATTCCTTGAAGTTTGTGCAAATCGATTAGGTTGCAAACTGATCAAAGTATTAATTTTGAACATTTTGGGGTGTTAGTAAAATTTTGAAACATTATGTACAAAGTCGGCAAAATTCGCCACTATTGCATACCTTTTTATTTTGCTTGTGTTGTGTCGGTGAAATTTGCCGCTTTTACATGGTCTTTTGTTTAAACATGTCTGAGAGGTGAATTTTACTACCATTACATGTTCTTCACCAAGATGTAAATGTGTATAGGCAGTACTTTTTGCCATCGTTGCATTTCAGTTAACACATGACAGGTCGGTGATTTTCACCGCCCGAGTAAGATCTTCAAAATCTTGAACTTCAATGGCATTTATGGCCACTCATGTTAACATTAAGAGCTTGCTTTTTAACCTTTTTAATTGGTAAACTCATTTTATTTCGTCATTTCTTTTTTGCCAAGCCTTTCAGTCAATTCTTGAACCCTCCCTCAAACTACTTGATCGTGTTGATCTTGGATTCAAATGGATTTTTGAGTTGCTACGGTCGCACTTAGGGTTTCGGTCTTTTGACTAGTAAGCCGTTAAACCTCTCCTTCTAGGGTTTTTCTTTTTCTTATTCGTTAAAGTAAATCGTTCGTGTCTTTTTGAATTTTATTGTTAGAGTATTGTTCAAAGGAAGATCGTCCTTCATTTTTTGCCTTTTCTTTCTTTTCGAGTTGTTTGTAAAAACCCTAGTCCTTGTTTGTTTCCCCTCTGGCTGACGTTTTGTCAAAAGAATTTTGTTGATATTCGTCTCATGAGGAGTTAATCTCTGCATGCCTAAACGGAAAAATTTTACCACTTAACATGTTCATTGAAAACTGTCATGGCACATGTTAAGTCGGCGATAATCGTTGTTCAAACATATTTAGTTATGTTTAGGTTTCATGTGATGTCAGCTATATTTATCGATCGAAGTCCTTCCATAAGTTTATGAACAAATGCTAAATCGGCAGAAATTGCCGCTTAAGCATTTGAAGTTGTATCCAAATGTGTATGGGTGGTGAAATTCACCGCCCTTACATGAAGAAAAACCTTGAAACATCAACCTACGATGTCAGTGAATTAAACCGCCCAAACACTTGCAATTTTCTCATAAACATGCAATGTCGGCAAAATTCGCCGCCCAAACACTCAAATTGTTCCAACATGTAAAAGCGGTAATTTTCTCCGCCGATACACATGCATTTCAACCTACCTGCAAGGTCGATAAAAATGGCCGCCCTGACAGTTGCAAACTATCCCATACATGCAAGGGCGGCAAATTTTTCCACCCGTGCATTCACTCTCAATTTTTCCTAACTCTGGGATATTTTCAATTTTGCTTTTCCAAACCTGCTTTCCTCCATTTTTTGACCCACTTGCACTCTAGTCCTTTCAAGCATATCTCCATAGTCGTGATTGTCGACATGCAATTTTCCTAGATTACCAGTATTTCCCCTAATTGCATGATCATGGCTTTTTGTTGCAGTTTCTTCTGCGGATTTTCTCTCTTCACCAACGTCCTTCTGTTGATAGCTTTTTCAAATGACTGAGTTATCTCTGAAGAAGTCGAAAGCAATGAAGTATAAGTATCAAGGTGTTTTTCCAATCACCTCGGTTACTTCTAATGTCAATGACATTTGGGATACAGAGATTGACCATGTGGACATGGCTAAATTTGTGGAAAGAACTAAGTCCAATAATCCCAGTTCTACAATGAAGAAGATTATTGACAGTAACATTCATTTGGTGTCGTCTTTCCCGGTGGCAGCCCATAACACAGAGTTTTTTCTTTAGTGTGCTCAGTTTTACAATAGAGATACTAGGGTAGTGATGGATGCAAATGGCAATGTGATAATCAGATTAGATCATGAATTCATTGATAAAGTTTTCACGTGCCCTATTGTTATAGAAGTGATAAAACTAGATTTTGCTGAAGCATAAATAGAGTATGACAAAAATCCTGAGAAAGCTAAGAAGATAATCAATACTAAATGGCTCAAGACTTCAAGGTCAAACTTGTCTAGGTGGCCACAGAGTTTTCCTAGAAGTGACTTTATAGAAGAAGTTGGTGATCTTATAACTCTTCTTAGCAGGATAAGGGGATTGGCCTCTTCCTCACTTTTTCATGAGTGGATGTACCCTTTCATCAAGGTAATACTTCAAGGTAAACAAGCCATCTTCTAGGGTGAGCAAATCAGCAATGCTCTACACGAGCAATTGACTAAGGTATCCACTACCTTCAAATTCTACATGACTTCTTAGCTAGTGTATATAGCATCCTCCATGAGAATCTTTCCAGGTCTAACATCAGAAGGAGATAGGAGAGTAATTCCTGTGTATCATTACTATTCTCAATTGACATTGAAGGGTTCTATTCACCACTTCAGGAGGGTAAATGATTCTTTCTTTGCAGTGTTCTTGTGTCTTTTTGACCCTCAGCTAGAACAAAGAAGAGTTGCAGATGAAGCTTGGTCAGTGGTAAATGATTTTGGATGCATGTTCTTACAATTTCCTTCTTTCTCATATCTAAGGGTTGGCTTTTTCCAAGGTCATCCTTATATGTTGCCAAGGTTTCCCTCAGACAAACTTGTTTTAATGGAATTATGTAGACAAATGATTGTCGTACATAATAAACAAATGGAGCTCAATAAGCCAGGTTTCAGGTTTCCAGTTGAAATTGGTAGGTTTTCAGTATCAACTGCTGTAAAGGCTAGAGCCATGGAAACTGAAATGCAGCTGGTAACCATGAAATAATTCAAAAGAAGACCAAAGTTTGATTACAGAGGTGTGAAAGATAATAGGTGCAGTTCCAGTAACACCAACAATGGGAACAGATCCTAATACTCCACCTATTGTTTCCACTTCCAGTGCAAGTGCAGTTCTAGTAACACCAACAATGGGAATAGATCCTAATGTGAGTACTTCTGTGCTTCCACCATGGTTGTCAACTTATACACCAAAAAGAAAGAAACAAGCCATCTCTCTAGATGACTTTGATTTTAGTAAGCTGGTGCCTGTGAAAGCCAAGACCTCGAAGAAGCCAAAGATTCTTTCGAGAATGCTCGGAGACAAGGGACACAAATTTCTGGAGATTGCAAGACCCCCGCAGGATGCAACCATGGAAAATTTTAGTATGAATGATTACTCTATCTCTAGGGTTGAGTTAGGAAAAATAACTCATGAAAGTGCAAAGACTAACATGCAGTCAGCAATGGACATTCTAATTCAGAAGTTTGACAAAGAGAAAGAAATGAAAGATCATTACAAAGCAATGGTTGAACAGTTGACTGTAGTGGTGAGAAAAATCATTTTGAATTCAGAATCACTAACTCCCGAGGCCATTTTTGTAGAAGACCCTATTATCCAAAAAGTAGAAAAGACTCATCTTAAGGGAAGAGTACTTGGAAAGGATGTGCACACAAGGAATCTGTCTGCTTACAGAGCTATCTGAGAAGACAGATAAAATGGAGAAAATAAGAGCAGAACTTGATGACCTGCTTGATGTTATTTCTCAAGATATTGAGCGCCTAGAACAGAATCATGATAAGTGGGTGGAGATGAGAAAGCTGAAAATAAGCGCTCTGATATCAATTGGTGTCATTCCAAATAGGAATTCTTATACTAAAACCAAAGAGGCATTGACATATCGGAGGCCTGTGCTGAAAGATTTTATCAATGACCTAGAAACTGCAAGGAAACTAAGTGATTAGAGTGATGTTAGTCTTTTGCATAAATTGGAGGAGCTGTCGTGCAATCTTGTCACAGGATAACCAATTTCTTTCTGCAAAAGAGATGATTTAGGAATTTGAAAATATGTTCCAGAAAGAGTTCAAGGACAAAACATTTTCAATGGCCTCCTTGGACAATATTCTTGACAATCAGTTAACTTTGGATAATCTGAAGGCCAAGTTAACTAGTCACGCAAAATCAGTCACCACGGTCAGAGATGCCATAGTTAGAGCCAGGATGATTTTCAAGAACACGGTTAGTCCAGACAATCTTGGGATGCAAGCAGCTTTCACCATGTATGATTGCCATATGAAGAAAGACGACAATACAAGTTGAAGCAATTTTTCCATTACTTAGTTTATTTTCCACTTTTCAGATGTACTTTTGAAATAATTTTGGACATATTTACATGTATTTTTCTCATATGTAATTAAATGTAAAAACATAGGAAGTCCCAAATCAAAAAGGACTCCTTTGTTGAATAAGTCATAGTTAGTTTTTCTTTTCCTATTTTTACTCTTGGTTTCTCTTATAAATAAAGAGGACCCCCATTGTAATTATCCATCTTTTAGTTATTGAAATGAAACTCTGCCAAATTGAAGAGCATTTTGAGACTTTGTGTTCAAATTGTAAATCAAATTTTATCAAGTGAATAGAAAAGCAAGTGATCATTCAATCTTTGTGTTGAAATAACTTGTGGTGTATTGGAAATTGTTCTTATGTCCTTTTCCTAATACTATCTTATATGCTTGATCAAATTGTAGTGTAAGTGTGGATAATTTGGGAGATGTTCTAAAGTTGATTGTGGAAACTTTGTGCTACAACAATTATCTTTAGTTTGTGATTTTGTGTTTTGAAGCAAAAGATATTGGAAAGGATTTGAACTACTATTATCTTTTGTGATTATATATTTTATCATAGTATTCGGTGAAGACTTTGAGCTGCACCTTATCCTACTTAGTTCTAAATTGTAAATCAATAAAAGAAGCAATGATAGACTTTGTGCTCTCATGGGTTTCTTGGTTATTCAAATTCGTATTGAGAATGTGCTCTTTCATTTTGTAAACATCATTTTTGAAAAAAGAGAAATGGATGATATGGTCTCACCCCAAAGTTAGTATTTAGTTTAAATAAGTTTGTGATAATTGATTAAGAACCTCCCCTTGCTGAGAGGAGAGATTTATCTCATTACACTGTGGTCGATATAACCATTTTGCCTTCAGTTAGTTGAAGACAAAATATTCACCCAACAGAATATCACTGGAATAATAGATGATGAGGAACAAGTAATCGATCCTCATTTTGAACAAATAAAACAGCTGCCTATTCTAGAAGTTGATTGGAATAGAGATGAAGAGGATCGGATCAAAGTTAAAACCCTCCCTGTAATAAGGAGAACTAAAAAATGGTTAAGGGAATGGAGACTAAAAGAGGTTCAAAATAAAGATTCCCAGTGGTGTACACCAATTGATGAATCACAATCTCCTATAAGCTCTTCTAATCAGCTTATTTATATTTGTGATGCAGGTACTCCCAAGTCAAAAATTGACAAAGGTTCTGTCATCAAAAGGCCCAAGAAAACCCTTGCAACTATTCTACCTTCTCGCACCACCAGGTCAAGAACTAAAAGTAGAAAGAAGAAGGAAATTTCAGAAAGAATAGTTGTAGACTTAAACTCTGAAGAAGATTCAGAAGAAGTAACGAGTGATAAATGGTTTGGTTCACCAATGGCCGAAGAGATCAGTATGAACCAACAAGCAGAGATTGCTTCGGATTCTACCGATCTGATGATAATATCAAATGCGCCTTCTGAACAACTGAATCTTGATAAAGGAGTTCCAGTCACTACACCTAATTGGTTGGAAAATTCAATTAACGATAAAAGGAAAATAGTTCTATTTTCCTTACCATTGGAGGATATGGTTAGCAAATGTCTAGGGAAGGGCCCAAAATCTTAAAAGCTAAAAACCACTTCCAAGGTGGACATTGACCCTAATATAGAAAATTGGAGTGCAGAGATAGCCTGACCAATGGCTGATGAAGAAGTTCAGGAACCCATAGTCTAGGATTTCACAATAGAAAGAATAGATCTTAGAACTGCATCACGTGCCGCAGACGTGCACCATCTCAAGGCATCTTCTAAAAGGATAGTTAGCCGTACTTGGAAGGATGAAAAGGATAAGAGGGAGTTGAAGCAAGCTTTACGATCAATGGCGGAGAATATTGACGCCATTCATAATCCAGATCCACAACCTATTTCTCAATTACCTCTGTCTATTGACCCAAAATCTCTAGTCAATCAGAAAATGCTTAATGAGATACACAGAAACAAGATGGTGACCAAAGTATTCGATGATTGGTTGGATGGTATCATCCAAAAGGGTACAGAATATATTAATGAATTAAAAAGTATATATGATGAAACAATGGCTACTATCGAAGATTTGAAAACACAGAATGCCTCGTGGGAAAAAGATGAAGGGAAATGGATGAGTGTAATAAATCAAATTGGTGAAGTTCAGAAGTATGGGGTAACAAAGTTTTTATCAGAAAAGAATATAACAAATCTAAATGACAATATGTTGTATGAAAGTAGGAGAAACATCGAATGGAGAAACTCAGTGTCTAGACAAGGATGAATGGAGTTTGCAAAGATGATTAAAGAGATAACTAAGTTTACTCAGTCTTTACAGCATGATTTGGAATGTATCGATGTGAAGTACATAAAAGATAATGGGGAGCCAGAAAAAGATATTGATACTGTGGTACAATCCTTCAAAGAGAAAATGAGTTTTGTTAAAGAAAATGATAACTTGATAATTGATGATTTCTCTCAGATATCAAAAGTGGAATCACTTCTTCACCTTTGTGTCAATGCACTCCTAGAGTATGCCGAAAAAGTGGCAAAATTTTGAAGAGAAAAGGATGTTTGGAAAGCACGAGTTAAACACATTGGCATCCCTAACTTCCCAAAAATTTAGGAATTTGTTGTCGCATACCAGGAATGGAAGATGCAACGTGTCTCTTCAGTCGAACAAAGCAAATCCGAAGATTCCAACCCGCTACCCCAGTCATGATCCTGCTTACATAATCTTTTCATTCAGTTATTTAGTTGGAATTATGTTCAAAAACTTTGTCTTTCAATCAGCTTTTAAAAAACTAAATCCCGTTATGGGTCAGAGTTTGTTTTAACTCTGGGTTTAAAGAACAGTTAATTAGGGTAAAATATATATATGTTTTTGGTTTTTAAAATTGATAAACAGAAGGAGAGAAAAAGAAGAAAACAAGGAATTCTAGAGCTAGACTTTTATGTTTTACAATGTATGTGATGTTTGTCTGAAAGATTTTCATTTGTGAATGAGAAGAAGAAATGATTGCTGCAGACTTAAATCTGTGTGTTTAAGTGCTCGAAATCAGGTTTATGTGTGAACTCTTCTTTTATGTGGTAATTATTCTTTCATTGGATGACTCATCATATATGTTTTATCAATTGTTGGTTCAGTAATACATGTATGTATTTATATATTTGATTATTGTTGAAGATGGAATCTGTGTGTTCTATCACTGAATGATGTTATATGGAAGAAAAGATATCACATTCATGACATAGTGATGTATGGATGTTAGTTTGCCTTAAATGCTTTCTGGTTAAAAGTGTATCCAAATGATTAGAATAGTTCGAATTCATTGAAGACTTAAAAGGGAGCTGTACCTTAATTCAGAGGGGAATTATTCCTGATAGTTCACCCAATTGTTGTTTAACTTACTTGTTCTAAAAAGAAAAGGTTATAGAGTCAGAACAAAATATTTTTAGACCAAGACAAATCTGTTAACCAACATGACCTAAAAAGCAAATTTATGAAAAATCATAAAATTGCAATAAATCACTCACTATTGATGATAGAAACCTGATTTTTGGACTATAGCATCCTTAGATGACCCTCCACCTTCAGTAGAAAATTGTAAAAAAAAATCGCATCTGTTTGAAAGATATAGGTGAATCTAAAAAATAAGGTTTTTTCCACATTTTCCTGTAGCTCTGATACCACTTGATAATATCCACACATATAATAATTGCAATAGGATAATACATAAGATAGATCTCAGGGGACAATATGCCCTAATATCTAATATACGTAGAAATAGAATAAACCCTTGAGGTAGGCTAACACTATATAACACTCCTTATGGAAGAATCCACTCCACACTATATCTCCAAGAGATCCCAAATACAATATCATACTCAACAACTCTCTTACAATGATATTCACCTCATAATATCATAATGGAGGGGTAAACCCAATGTCGTCCAACTCATCACCTAATATAATTAATTACACAAGTTATCCACATGACCCAATATAACTAACTTAAAGGATGTGTGCCACATGTTGGTATCTCTATCCACCTAAATACATTATAATATCATATCCCTAGGTATATAACATGCTGGCAAACTGGCCTCCTAAGTTGAAGCTGATTGATTACTCTGAAAGCAATTCTGAAGCCTCTACTCAAGAGGGGGAGGACAAATCCAAGAGTGATAATATTCAGGAGATTGTTATTGATGATTCAGGTGGTGTTGAGGAGATTGTTGGGCAAGAAATACCTGCAGAGACCTTTGATACTAAGGGTAATAAAGGGTTTGAAAATTCTGCTTCCATTGGTGACTGTATTGAAGTGGGAGATACTACTACTCATGTGGAGGCTATTGGCACTGATGATAACAATGGAAATGATGTTCACTCTATTCCCACTGAGATTCCTGTAGACCCTAATTTTATTCAGGAGGATTGTAACAATGCTTAAGGTGGTATGGAGGAGGAAGTAAATGGGGAAGGTAATCATTTTGATGATTTGTCTCACTTAAAGGAGCGGGTGGATTTTCTAGAGAAGAGGGTCTTTTCTCTTGGTAGGTTCATTACAAGCATGCTCTATAGGCCGACTATGGCTAATCTCTCTCTGCTACAGGAACATGAAGTCCTCACTCATGGTGTTGATGATGACAGGGCTAAGGAATTCGACAAAATGTCTGAATTTCTTTTTAAAGGCTAAGAAGACACCCTTTCCTAGTTTTCTTTCTATGCTTTCTGTTAGCTGGTTTTTTACTAATAGTTTATTTTTGTTGTATATCGGTTGTATATAATCTGTCTATGGTGGTTCTATCTCTTTTTGTCTTCTGAGCCTTTTTTGCCCTTTTTGGGTTTTGCTTTGTAAGGGTTCAGCGCCTAGTTCTACTGCCTTATATTATAAAAAACAAAACATGTTATCCCTCCTTGACATGTTTTGTCCCCTAGCATGAGAAGAAGCCAAATAATAAGACTGTCACAAGTTGTTACAAAAGTGTCACCATGACCAATCATCCAACCATCCATAGTTGATCTTTGCAGTGTTTTTAGCTTGACAGTACCTATATCCCATCCTTGATCCATATTTTCTCCACTCATTTGATTCAATTCCTTATCAGAGTAAGTCCTTTTCTATCATGAATAGCCATTACTTCTATGACACCATGGATCGTTGTAGTTGTTCCTTTGATTCCATGTAGGCCCATAGTGCTTGGATTGTTTTTATATGTAGTATCATGCCTCCATGATTCTTGTCTCTCACAATGATGTGGATGCCTATAAATTGCATGCTTTGCTATCACCCTTTGTGCAAGATATAGCATGGAGTGGCTTCTTGCATAAGGAGTGTTGTATGGTGTTACCCTACCTCAGGGGTTTATTATATTTTTTCATATATTGGATTTTAAGTAATCTTGTCCCACAAACATCTCTTGTGTTGTGTGAGATCTATCTTATGCATTACTTACTCCAATGGACATAATCATGCCATTAGGCATCAAGGAAAAAACCTACATACACATCTCTCTTTTTGTTGTTTATAGACAAAGGAGAAATAATAAAATATAAGCATAGGCCTTTGTAAAATGGTGCCAAACATTAAATAAGCTACCAAAATAGAAAAACATATAGCTAAGTATAAATGTGCTACAAATAGAAATGGTGCACCACCAAAATAAGATATAAAATCTATCCAATTTCTTATATTTTCAATGCCTCTATAGGCTTTTAACATCAACAAGTAAATAAAATAGAATTGTGCCAAGTTTATTACATTGCATTGATTGGAAACCTTGTTTTCTTCTTCCATAATCTTTTTTATATTGGTTCCACCATTCTAATGCATCTTCACTTCCATCAAAATTAGGAAATCCCATTAAGACTAGGGTTTCTAAATTTTTACAGCACACCTAACTTTGATTGAATTATTTCATAATGTTGTGGGCCTCAAAAATAAAAGTACAAATAATAGATCCCTTATAAGTTTTTTCACACTTTCTAGAAATGTAAAAATATAAAAAAAACTGTATTTGCAGTCTGAAAAGTGAATGAAAAATCATAAAATTGCAATAACTCAATCATTATTGATGATAGAAACCTAATTTTTGGACTGTAGTGTCCATAGATGATCCTCCACATTCAGTAAAAAAATTGTAAAAAAATTGCATCCACTTGAAAGATATAGGCGAATCTTCAAAAATTAGGGGTTTGCCCACATTTGCCCAAAGTGTAGCTCTAATACCGCTTGATAAGATCCACACATAATAATTGCAATAAGATAATGTAGAAGATAGATCTCACATAACACAAGATATTTTTGTGGGATAAGATGCCCTAATATCCAATATATGCATAAATAGAATAAAATCTTGAGGTAGAGTAACACCATAGACCACTGCTTATGGAAGAAGCCACTCCACGCTATATCTCCAAGAGATCCTACATAAAATATCATACTCAACACCCCTATTACAATAATATTCACCTTATGACAACATAATGGATGGGTAAACCCAATGTTAGCATACTCATCACCTAATATAATTGGGTAAGTGCAAGATGTTGGGTCCACTTTTTGGCTAAAAAGTGGAAGTGTTTTTCCTGAAAATCAAAGTTTGTCACAGTTGGAGTCAAAATTTGAAGCACTTACACATAGAATATTAAGAAAGTCTAGTAATATGAAATGTATTATTTTGAGTCTAGTTTTCAAATATATAATTTATTCTAATACCCAAATGATACAAATTAATTTTGCATAGGATTGTATAAAAACCACTTTTTAAAAGTCACTTTTTTAGGACCATACAATGCATGTGTACGACCAACATAATTTGACCTAAATAAAAGTATTTTTCTAAATCCTTTTGGGGAAATATGTGTATTATAGTGAAGTTTGATGAGGGTATTTTTTTATAATTTTTTTCCAAATATTTGTTTAATTATTTTTTTATTGGCCCTAATTGTTGTTTTTGAAAACCCCTCATGTACGACCAACATAATTTGAGATAAACTAATCATAAAATGATTTTTTTTTCATTGTGTAAATAATTATGTGTAGATTGATGATATATAATTTTAAAAAAACTTTAAAAACTAAAAGTTATTAAAAATATTAAAACCTGACATTTCATGTTTATGGACCAATTTTCTCATAAATTAATTAATAAATATAAAAAAGGTCGAATCATAAAAAAATTACACATTTGAAAATTACACATCATCATCTATAATGGGTTTTAATTTCGTAAAAAAATTCTGAAAAAACGTCGTCAACCATATTGGTAAAGTTAGTCTTTTCTCTTGTTGTGAACATGGACTTGTACTTGTAGGTCCAAGGCTAAGGGTCGGCTTACCATTCCTTTCCCAAGCCTAAAACCAAACAAAAAATGTGGGTGTGGTTTCAAACTTTTAGGAATGGGTACCCGTTCTAAAATGGGTATCCGTTATAAAAAATAGAACGGGTACCCATTTTAAAACGGGTTCCCATTCCTAATAAGTCTGTTATTTCCCATTTTAAATACTTTTATGAAACAGGCACCTGTTTATGCCAGGATCCTAAAGCATAATGGGTACGTGTTTTAATTCCGGGCTCGGGTTCCATTACTACCAGGATTTTTTTTGCCCGATGCTTCCTCTATATGTGGAACCAACTTCTTTCTTTTACCCAATTAATTGCACATGTTGTCCACATGACCCAATATAACTAACTTAAGGGATGTGTGCCACATGTTGGAATCTCCATCCACCTAAATACATTATAATATCATATCCCTAGGTACATAACATGCCATCCCTCCTTGACATGTTTCGTCCCAAAACATGAGAAGAAACCAAATAGTAAGACTGTCTCAAGTTGTTACAAATGTGCCACCATGACCAATCATCCAACCATCCATAGTTGATCTTTGCAAGTCTTTTATCTTGATAGTACTTAGATCCCATACTTGATCCATATTTTTTTCCACCCATTTGATTCCATTCCTTATCAAAGTAAGTCCTCCTTTGTTACCATGAATAGCCATTACTTCTATGATACCATGGGTCATTGTAGTTGTCCCTTTGATTCCATGTAGGTCCGTTGTAATTGGATTGTTGTTTCCATATAGTATCATGCCTCCATGATGGTTTCCTCCATGATTATTGTCTCTCACAATGATGTGGATGCCTATATATTGCACCCTTTGCTATCACCCTTTGTGTGAGATATATCAGAGTGGCTTCTTCCATAAGGAGTGTTGTATGGTGTTACCCTACCTTAAGGGTCTATTATATTTCTGCATATATTGGATTTTAGGGCATCTTGTCCCACAAACATCTCTTGTGTTGTGTAAGATCTATCTTTTGCATTACCTACTCCAATATTTGACATAATCATGCCACTAGGCATCAAGGAAAAAACCTACATACACATCTCTCTTTTTGTTGTTTATAGACAAAGGAGAAACAATAAAATATAAGCACAGGGGTTTTAAAAATGGTGCCAAACATTACACAATCTACCAAAAGGGAACAACATATAATTAAGTATAAATGTGCTATCTAGAAATAGAAATGGTGCACCACCAAAATATGATATCAAATCTATCTAATTTATTATATTTTTAGTGCCTTTATATGGTTTTAATGTCAGCAAGCAAATAAAATAGAAATTTCCAAGTTTATTACATTGCACTGAGTGGAAACCTTGTTTTCCTCTTCCATAATCTAATTTATATTGGTTCCACCATTTTAATGCATTTCCAATTCCATTAAAATTAGGAAACACATTCAAACTAGTGTTTCTAAATTTTTACAGCATACCCAACTTTGATTGAATTATTTCATAATGTTGTGGGCCTAAAAAATAAAAATACAAATAATAGACCCCTTATAATTTTTTACGTACTTTCTAGATATGTAAAAATATAAAAAAAAAAGTGATTTGTGGCTTGAAAAGTGAATTTATTGAAAATCATAAAATTGCAATAAGTCCCACAATATTGATGATAGAAACCTAATTTTTGGACTATAGCATCCTTAGATGATCCTCCACCTTCAATAAAAAATTGTATCCTTTTGAAAGATATAGGGAAATCTTCAAATATTAGGGTTTTGTCTACATTTTCCCAAATCGTAGCTTTGATACCACTTGATAAGATCCACACATATAATAATTGTAATAAGATAATGCATAATATATATCTCACACAACACAAGAGATGTTTGTGGGACAAGATGCCCTAATTTCCAATATATGCATAAATAGAATAAACCCTTGAGGTAGGGTAATATGGAAGAATCCACTCCACGTTATACCTCCAAAAGATCCCAAATACAATATCATAATCAACATCCCTCTTACAATGATATTCAAATCCTAATAAAATAATGGAGGGATAAACCCAATGTTGGCCTATTCATCACCTAATATAATTAATTACACAAGTCCACATGATCCAATAACTAACTTAAGGTATGTGTGCCACATGTCAACATCTCCATCCACCTAAATACATTATAATATCATATCCCTAGGTACATAACAAAGCCAAGTGCCCCCAATAAGGTAAAATAACAAGTTCTAATAGATAATGTGATCGAAGCATAGGTGAATGCAAGATATATCATGAAAATCATGTGTATGGGGGTGAATAGGTGCCACAATGTTTTCCCAAATGAGGACAAATTAACGATAGACAGTAAGATAAACATGTAAGCACCACGATAATATCATAAAATATGTATGCATATAAGCATAGGCATAAAATCATATGAAAGTACATGTAATAAGGGGAAACTAGGTACCCCCTAATGTTACCCCTAATGTTAGGGGAAATAATAAAATGATAATGCCCAAGGTTCTAGATTAGGACATGCAAGCATAGGAATGCAAGACACCATCATGATAAGCATTGAAAAAGTGTAATCCCTATAAACATGTGATCATAAACATGTGTTAGCATAAAATCATAAGATGTACTGTAAGTATAAGTGAACATGTAATCATCATAAGTTAAGATCATTGCAAGCATGTGAGCAAGCATGATAATCATAAGATAAACATGTGATCATAATAGGTAAACATGATAATCATAAGATGAGCATGAATGTAATATCATTGATGTGGAAAAAAATAATTTCCATAAAGGGGATGCCCTCCAAGTAGGGAAATCATGACATTTAATGGACACCAAAACAAGACATTAGACATAATAGAGGAGGTGAAATAAGAATTAAATAAGAAGGCTCGACTTCCAAAAAACAATTGGAATAATCAAAAGGCCAAAGTAAAGAGGAAACATAATATAATGGAGGATGTGATGGAGGAGCACAAAAAACATGGCCATCAAAAGGCCCAAATCAAAAATAGAAATCCAACAAACTATGATTTTGGTCAACATGATGAGACTAGTTTCTAGTCACTCAATACTTGCATTGTCACAAACCCATAGGAAACAACTCAAAATCAAATACATAAAAAAACACATAAGGAAGAAGCAATAATGATAAATTAACTACACAAAACATGTTCAAAGTTACTTGTATCAACATGCACCACTAAAGGTGTCCTTGCATTGTCAATATGCTAACTATGAACATGAAAACAAAACATCACAAATATAGATCCAAGAAATGAAATTAAAAGCATAAAATGTATCATGTAATAAGAGATATAGGTAAGAAATTAACCAATGAAACCATCCCCATTGGGTGGGTCTATCACAATGTGCTCACTATAATCCATTCAAACATGGGACTATCCATTGGAATGACATGCCTTTTATGCTCTTGTTCATTATGGTGACTTTATTTGATATACATATATATAACCTCATCATATGGTGTGAAATGCACATGAAAATCCATAAACTCATCATTACTATTATTAAAATAATCCTCATCTTCAAAGTTTATTTTATTATCCTCAACTTATATCATCTATTGGTCAATAAGATATTAAATTTTATGTTTTAATGTAATGCATCTATCCATAGAATGGCCATGTATGTGATGATAAGCATAAAAATATTTGACCTTGTGTGTGCAAGCTTAGACATATCCATTGTTTTAACAAGGGGTGTATGTGTTCCAAAATTTGTTCCAATAACATGTGAAGTCTCCTCCAATAGAGTGAACTTTCTAAATCTATTTGGTTTGATGTTTCTATGATGATACTTACTATGAGAAACATTAGATGCATCCTCATTGCCCCTATTTTCCAAATTTGGCATTGACGATACCTCAAGAGATTGAGAAGAAGTGATAGAAACATGATGATATAAAGATGGAAATTCCAATAAAGAACACTCACATTTGCACACACTAGCACATAAATAAAAAATGAATGATAAGGTTTGCAATACAATTATCTTTTGATTAGTGAAATTAAACTATCAATAAATAAAATTTAAAGCCCATCATCTGCTGATTTGAAATTTAGATTAGTAACCAAAGCTTGAAAGCTCAACATATAATCCTTTTGGATCTTTTTTTTCTTATTTTCATTGCATTAGTTTTGTAACACTTGTTCTAGGATAAATATTGTAATGAAATGTTTCATAAAAGCACTGGCCAAATCCACAAAATAAGTCATAGAAGCATGTGACAATGAGTAAAACCATGTGAATGGATGACCACTCAAACTTGTTGGAAACAATTTAGCAAGCAACTTATCCTCATGAAAATAAGTGAAGAATGTAGTTTGGAAGGATATTAAATGAAGTTATGGATAATCTCTACCATCATACTTTGTAAAACATGGTGCCATAAATCCACTTGGTAAAGGATAAGTCAAAATGTCAATTCCAAAGGATTATGTAATACATCATTAGTAGAATCTTTCTTTTTAATTTTTTTTCTCATAATCATCAATATGACTATCTTTGTGGTCCAATCTACTCATGAGGAAATGTAAATAATGTAAAATATTGTGCTTAAAATTCTTCATACTCATATGTGTAAGCATGTCATGTATAATAGTGGAGGAATATATATCACCAACTAGTGGCCCATTATCCTCACATACACCAAGTACAAATTTTAAGAGATCCTCATGTCCTTATTTTTGCATGTCTAAGCCATGTGCAAGGTGGGATGTAGAAGAATGTACTCCACAAGTACTCAAAGATATATCATGAGAAAGTATAAAAGGGTCCAAAAAAGAATACCCATGGATATCAAAAGGTGGAATATCACCATGATGCATAGAAAATCCATGGGATCCACCAAAGAATGGGAACTAGAATGTGAAGAATGAGAACCATGTGAAACATAAGTAAAATGGTTTATAAAAGCATGGAATTATATATAATAAATATGACATAATCAAACTATTGTTTATCTCTATCAATCAATGTAATTATCAAATGCATGCATCAAAGTATCATCATGGTACAAATGAGCATAATATGAGGATAACAATGGTTTAACATCTAAATTTGCATCTTCCTACCACTAAATAATTTTTTCATAATTGTATTAAAAGAATGTGTATCATAAACCAAATCATCATGAATCAAAGACTCATCATATGAGAAGATAAAGAACTAGCACTATGCTCCTCACTAAATACATCATCAATAAACCAAGAGAAGAAAGATAGAGAATTATTAGTAACCTAATGTGAAGGTGGAACATGTGTATTGACATCACTAAGATCCTCAAGGAAAGATGAAGCAAGAAAGGTACATGGAGGAGGACCTATAGACACAAAAACAAGGTTATCATGAGATTGACAAGGAATATGCTCACTAGGTGCAACATCACATGAATCAAGATTCCTAGATGTATCAAATGAATATAGGGTTGATGTAGTAGCTAAGTCACTATCATAGGCCAAAAAAGAGATACCATAAAAAATATAGTGACATAAGAAGTGAGCTTGGTTATGAAGGGGGAAAAGACATCAATGATAAAGATCTATCAATGAAAGTGCACAAGAGAGGGTAAGTAGGTAGAGGTAACAAACAATGAAAGGCCAAACCCTAATCAAGATAAATTAATGAAGCACAAATAAGGGTGGATCTAAACTCCAATAAAATTTGAAATGAAAGGTATACAATTAGAAAAATTAGATATGAAACCCTAATATAGAAGGATAAACCCTAAGGACAAAACCCTAGGGAGTATAGAAATGTCGATCTCACCAAAATATAAAGAAATAAAATAATTTTCTTTACTAAAAATAGGTTTTATTAATATGGCAAGTAATATAATCCAATTAACCTAATTTAGAGTTGTGACATATCATATGACAAAATTTAGAAAACTGGAAATTAAAAAGAGTGAAAGTACTTAGTTGGTTTCGATGGTTGATATATATTTGTCCATTGTTTTGATCATAATTTTTCATTCACAACTCATAAATGCTTATTCTAGGATGTGTTGGAAGTAAAATGATAAAATGTAAATTGGGTTGTTCTCACAATTTCACTAGGCTAAAATCCATATGTACAAAACTTAAAGTGTAGATTTGAACCCTTCACATGGAAATAAACTATGTACATGTAAGTGATTTGGGCAAAAGTTCTCTCTAGGAATATATTCACTTTGATATTTACTACCTATGTAGAAAAAAGGTATTGTTGATAGACACCATTTAGGAGTTTTCTAGGCATAAAATGTTCTCCTTTAGTCAAACTATGCTATTGTCGATTTAATGGTTTGTTGAAAAGGATCAAAGATAACAAGCTTGCATACAATAATGCATAGATGTTGATGTAAGATGATGCAATGTTGATGCTCTATTAAATGCTCATTGATGTTCTCTTCGATGGATTCAAATGAAATAGAGTTTTTCCTTAAATGACAATACCCTACTACAAAAGTTAATGAATATCATGCTCAGTTCAACTCATAACAGTTAGTTGGAGAGAGTAAGGACCCACATTTAATTTTGAATTTTGAAAGTTTTGGGATTATTTTCCCTACTTGCAAATTTGACCTAGGATAACAGATGAATTAACTAGGAATCAAAAACAATTCTTAAAGATATACACAAATAATATTAGATAGAAATCAAGTTATTTGCCAACTTTTACGTTGTAACATACTACTTATACATTAATCATTACATAAAAAACCCAATCAAAATAAATCCAAAACAAAAAAACTACAAGATTTACATTTTTCACTATTATAATCATAAAAAATCATAACATTAGGTTCCCCACAACTAACAACCTTAGATTCAAAATACCCATTAACAACTTCAATAGTTAACAAGTGCCACATAGTGGTGAGTACTTGCCTTTGTAGTATTACAATAATAGTACTTGTTGGCTAGTCTATAGATGAGCTATGACATAGTGATTTAGAGGTAGGCCAAATAAAGTTTGAGATCAATAGATTCTTCCAAGTTGTATGTATTGCAACTTTACTGGATCAATGAAGATTAAAATTGTTATGATTGACCTTGACTCTAAGTTTGATACATACTAGGCACAATTGTAATTAGTATAGATGAAGTCGAGTTTGTTCCTTAGAACAATTATTCATTAGTTAAATATTGATGAACAAATGATTTGTTAGTAAAGAGCCTTGGTGGATTGATTAGTTGATTGTGAGATTGATAGTAAGATCTTTGGTAGTGTAGTTGATGTCGATTTTATTTTTATAATAAACATTTGTTAAATATTGATGACCAAGTGATTTGTTAGTAGAGCGACTTTGTAAATTGATTAGTTGATGAAGGGGGTAAATCACACAACAACAGAAATTGAACATAGAAAATAGAACTTTCTTTTATTGATCTGGGTAACTCATTACATTACAAAAGCTCAAATACAATCAGAGGAATCAACCCTCAATAGGTTGCAACACATTACAGCTTCCTATTCCCAGACTCTAGAATCATCTGCCTTATGTAACCCCAAATTAGCTAGGGTTTCTATTTTCCCGCCTATTCTTGACTCTAAACTTCCCCCCTTAACTCTACTACTACCCAGGGTTCCCAAAATAGTCATAAATAGCACCTTTTGGCGGCCTCCAGCTAAATTTTGAAATTTGCCACTCCCTCCAAAAGTAGGTCAACTTTCAGGAAGCATAACTTTTGATCCGGGTGTCCAATTGACGAACCGTTTTAAGCGCCAAAAATCTCGCAATGTGAACTATCATGCTGGAAATTTGTTAATGAATTTCTATCAACTTTTTGGGATGTTATGGGATGTTTTAGTGCCTTATATCTCGTTTCAGAAATTTTCAGGGGCTTTTTGGAAAACAAAAACTTTAATATCTTTCAGCTCACAAATGATCTTTACCTGATTCCTTCACCAAAGGTCTTATATTTCTGTTATGTAAGTTTTTGCTTCAATCTGTGCCCAAACACAAACTTTCCTAAAATGGCAAGTACACTTTCCAAAATAGGCAAGCTGTATTTTTAGTAGTTTTGGAAAAACTGAAAGTCCTACATCATTATTCTGGATATTATGGAACCAGAAAAACTAATTATGGAAGGAAATGAAAACAGCTACAATGGTTTTGAATTAACTTCTTTTTGGGTGATGCAAGATTGCCCTTACACCACTGGATGCTCTTGCATCATTAGTTGATTTATGAATATTGAAAGTATAGTTGGTAGTAATTAGTTAAATACAAATAAATATTGATTGTTGTAATTATTGTAATTACTTGATAATAACCAATTAAAATTAGAAAGTAATTTTACTTGGATGTTGAAGATAAAAAAATATTTGGTACAATATTTAAAGTATTGTATTAATTTAAAATAATAATTAATACAATAATTGTAAAATTTTAAATAATTTATTGATCCTATAAAACTAAAATATATAATTATCAATATTATAAAAATTTTAAAATCTAATTACAAATTAATATATATATAATATATTTAAAAATATAAAAAGTAAAATTAAAACTAAAAACAAATCCAACTAAGAAAATAATTTTTAAGTAGATAAAAATAGCTCTTCAAGTAAAAATAAAGTAAAAATGTAAATAAAATAAAATAATTCCAAAGTAAAAGGCCCTTTGTGGTTGTTGAAGCGAGGGCGATAGGAGGGACGAGCTGAGGGTGTGAAGGTGAAGGTGTGTGTAGGGTCTGGGTGGCCTTTTTCTATGTTTTTTATTTAGGTTGTGGGTCTGTCTGGGTTGTGTCTTGGGCCCTAGTCTCTTCCCTGGTTCCTTGTTGTGTGCCGTATAGGATCTGGTTATGACTTTTAACTCACAAATTCGTGGCCTTTGATACTTTTGTTCTAATATTTGGTAGTTGCTACCTACATGGAAGCCATAGGGGGTCTAGGGAACCCCCCAAATTTATCCTTTAAGGATGCGTTTAATGGAGATGATCCCTCCTCATTTGGACTTGTTCATGCAATTAATTTTCTTTTATAGGCAACAAAGGAGTCCAAAAATGTTTAATTCTTGGGGCTTCACCTGAGACCCAATGGATGCTTGGAGAAATGTAAAGATTGCCCTGTTGTGGTGATTAACTCTAAAACCATAGCCGATGAAGTGTTGTATTTATCAGAGCATGCATTAATTTGCAAATTCATGGGGATCTGAATCATGGAATCATGGGTCAAAAAAAATGGAACCCTGAAGGTGATATGGAGATCATCATAGCTACTAATAGATATTTCTTCATGGTGTTCTCTCGAATGGAAGATCAGAATATGATTTTCAAAGGAGGCCCCTATTTTCACAACCAAGCAGGTTTATTCATCAAACCCTAGCATGTAGGGTTTGATTCCATGGAGGAGCTCCTATTTAAAATTCCTATTTGGGTTTGTCTCCCCCAACTTCCAATAGAGTTTAGGTGACAAGACATTCTACATGCTATAGTGGTGGTTATTGGGAAACCTCTAGGCTCTTCTCACCAAACCATTTATAGGAAGTTTATCACTTTTGCCCATCTCTATGTTGAGATCAATTTGAATAACCCTCTTTTAGACTTGGTGGAGATTAGATTGGGTAGATTGAACTAGATCCAACAAATTAATTATGATGCTCTACCCTTTCGTTGTCGTGCATGTCATGAATATGGTCACCTTCAAAGGAATTGCCCAAAATTGGGCCCTAAGCCTCTTGAGCACCCTCCTGCAGCACATGCACCCAATCTTAAAGCAAAAGGCAAGGCCCCTATTCAAAGTGATGTGCATGACTCGAATGGATTCATTCCTATGAAATCTCGGTCCAAGGTGAAGACTACAAATCGACATAATAAAGTAACTTCCAAAGTGACTTCTAGCAACAGGTTTGATGTCCTTAAAAATTTTGAGGGTTTGGATCTAGTGGAGCATGATGTCATTATGGATGGACACGATATAGTTCTTTCAAATTCTGGTATGTCTAATTTCCCTGTTCCAAATTCATTTTTAGAGGTGCTAGCAAGTTTGAAGGAATCATATGACCCTATAGGGAAATAGGTTAGGCCTCAAGGGGATTTAGAGATACCTACAAAACCTAGGGAAGTTTCTATCCCTGTGATATAAATCCAAATGGAAGCAATTGCAGGCAATGTTGTGTCAGCTCCTAGGCATATTTTGGAGGGAAGGGAAGATAGCAAAAAGAGGGCTCCTCCTTTATTAGGTCTTTAAAAAAACCTCAAGAAAGGAGGAACTAAGAAGGTAGTAAAGTCAGGTAGGAAGAGAGATCAGGAGAAAGTGAAATTGATAGGGGAATCGTTGGTGGAATCAGGGGTCATTAAGACACTTAATACTCACTTTTCTAATCTTCCAAAATGATTGTGATATCATGGAATGCTAGGGGTTTGAGCAACATCCCTCAAAAAAAGGTTGCTTAATATCTTATTCATGATCATAGGCTGGATATGACTTTCATTTAGGAAATAAAGCTTTTAGTTGAAGACATGACAAGGATTTCTTCTAGGATCTAGAGAGGGGATCTATGTCTTTGCATAGGTGTATAGGGCTCTGCTGGAGGATTGGCTTGCCTTTGGGACCCTCACATAATTAATCCCTCTTGGTGGTTAGGGAATAGAAATTCTCTTTTAGTGATTGCCTCTTGCTTTGAGTCTGGGGAGACTATGCTTCTTACCAGTGTCTATGCTTCGACAGATTTTCCAGGTAAGGTTTTGCTTTGGTCCCATATCAGATTTATTCGTTCACTTGTTCCCTCTTTCTCGTGGATTGTAGTAGGTTATTTTAACTCTATAATTAGTCTAAATGAGAAAAGTGGGGGTATCGGTAATCTTGGCTCATCATCTAACTTAATGAGGGACAACATTCGCTTCCTCAACTTGGTGGATGTGATGCCAAGAAATGAAATTTTCACTTGGACTAACCGCAGATGTGGAACGAATTCTATTCTAGAAAGACTTGACAAAATTCTTGTCTCTGATTTCTAGGTCAGCAACAACTGGACTTCTTTTTCTAAAATCTTGGGATGGAGAGGGTCTGGTCATTGGTTGATCAAGTTTTATTCCTTAGTGCTTTATGTTCTAGAAAATCCTCCTTTTAAATTCTAGCTTATGTGGTTGAGGGACTCTACTTTGCATAAGCTTATGAAGCGCTGGTGGAGAGATGGGAAGCCTGCTACTGGTACAACTATGTACACTTTTTTTAAGAGGCTTCAGTTTGTCAAATTTAATCTGAAAAGACAAAATCATTCTTCTTTTGGTAATATTTTTCATATTAAAAAGCATCTTCAGGATAAGATGGAGGGAATCACTTTTTAGATTAAGGATGAAGGCATGACTGAGGAGCTCCTGCAGGAAGAATTTATTTTCTCCAAGGAACTTTTAGAGTGGGAGCTTCATGAGGAGATTTTTTGGAAACAAAAATCCTAGATTAGTTGGCTTCAAAAAGGTGACACAAACACTTCCTTCTTTCACAACTCAATGAAGGATCACAAATGTGGTAATGCATTGGTCTTGTTGTGCTGCACACACACACACCCCATTTTAGCAAATGTGGACCCCCTCTGTTGCTTTTGTGTCCATATTTTGATCTTTTGTGTCTTTGTTTTGGTCTATCTTGCCTTCCTTTGATTTTGGTCTTATCTATTTTATTTACTGTTAGGAATCTGCCTTTTTCTATGAAGTTATTTTCAAATCTGACCTTAGCACTTTCTCTAGTTTTTCCTTGATTTTAGTGCCTTTTGTTGGTTTTCCTCTTTCCCTTTGTCAGAGTATCAAGGTTTGTCATTTTAGTATGGCAGTAGAATCATCACCAAAATTCTAACATTTGCATGTTGCATGGTGAAACTCCAGCCTGTTGAGGTTTGTCATCTTGGCATGATAGTAAAAGCACCCTAGACATCTTGACCCTGAGGACACTAGTGTCGATTTGGTGTGTCACCCTTGTTGAACATTTGGATTTTATCATCTTGGCATGACAATGAAAGCATCTCTAACATCCTAAATGACTAGGGATTTGACCCAAGTCTGACCTACCATTGGCTCTGCATTTATTGCAATTGTTTCCCACACAAGTGTGAAGGGGGATTTTATTACCATTTGTCCAATTCATTTTTACTTTTTTACTTTTACATTTTTACCTCTGTGGGCTTTGGCAATTTGATCTTATACGTGATATCAAGGCTATTGGTGCATCTGGATTGGTTGAGTAGCCACCCTTTGTGTCTTCTTCATCATTTCCTTGTCTATCACATTTCTCCAGGTAGGGTTTCAGAGTTTCTTTACATTTTAAATCAAGAAGACTAATATGATCCTGCTGCATAGAATCATTGGAAGTCATGGATTAAACAACACTAGATTCAGATGGAGCAATAGGTGATGAAGATGAGATCTCAATGCATGTCATCTGACTACACTGCTCATCTATGAATGATGTATCCACACAAGATGTCTGAGTGTGAACATTAGATGTATCTATAGATGCTGGATTAGAAGAATCTAGCAAACTAATGCCTTGGGCAATGCAAAGTTGTCTCAATTGATGAAGTTCAATTTGTAATATTAGATCATTAAGTTTCTTTTCTATACATTCATCAATTGTATGCCTTTTCTTCCCACAGTAATCACATTTAACTTTCCAAAGATCAGGAGCCATGACTACAACTAGTAAAAACAAAAGATCACCACAAGAGTACTCCAAAATTCACTCAATCAATGATCCCCCTAGCAAGTGATGATCTTGGTACTTTATACTTAGTGCAATTATAGTTGCCACAAACCAAAACAACAAAGTGGTCTTTTGATCTTAGTGCATGCAAATGCCAAATTAGGCCTCAAACTAAAAGTACAATTTTAATACAAAATGAGATCAATTTGATCATAGATCTAATAAGTAATCAAAACATTATGCACTTTCAAAAAAAATTCACCAAAAAATGTTACCGTATAAGCCCAAACGGATCCCTGGAAGTTCCCAAAATGAGAATTGCTCAGCAATAGGTGAGAGAATCTACAATTTATAGACAAACTAGGTACTAAAATAAAAAACTGTCTATACCATTGCAAAGCTTGTGAAATTCTAGCCCAAATAAAAAAATTCTCAAATATCGGAGCTAATATGAGCAAGTTACAAGCCTCCAAAGTTTAGCTGCCAAAACAAAAATGCAAATGGAAAGGGGGCTTGGATTGGGGGCCAAGGAATGATGACATCAACAGAGGTTGACAAAATATGCTCTCCATGGATGGAATATTCTCTACAGAATATGAAACCGCCAGTCAAATTTTCAAAACCACCTTGAAAACTATGAAACAGTCGTATTCAAGCCTTAAACCACCTTTTTCCTAGCGCAAAATTGCTTGTCAGTGGTTTCAAATGGGAATATTCTTGGCATATGCTAAACTTCGGTGGTTTGAAGAGTGTCGGGCAGTTTTGTAATGTTGTTGGGCAGTTAGATAGCTACTAGTTGCAATGGAGGGCCACGTGGCACTCGCACAGGCCTCCGGTACTTGCAGGCACCTACAGCATAGGTACGACTTGCGTCAAGTATGTGAAGGTCTATGTAATAAATCTTTTTTAAAAACATAGATTAATGAAATGACTAGCAGAAAATAATATTAACTAAAAAACCTCCAATTTACCCAATGGATAAAAGATCTGTAGATGTCAACACTCAAATTCCCTGTGTAAGCAATGATTCCTCAGAATATTCTCTGTGATGGTACAATCCATACGACTGATGAAGGAGGGTAATTTTTTTCCTTGATGGCCCCAGGCAAAGGTATTTGATTTTGACAATTTGACAGTTGATCTTGGGGTTTTTGGGCCTCCTGAGCGCGATGGCAAGGTCAAATTTGACCCAAATTGTTCTAAAAGATCAGGTACCTCCTAGATCTAGCATACACCTCCCAAATTCAAACCCTTATAGGTCTTGCCTCTAATGTCTAATTTAGACAAATCAAAAGGCTAAACTAACTTTCTTAGACACCCTGATCTCAATGGTGAGGTCAAATTTGCACCAACATGCTCCAATATGAACCTGCAATACAAGGCCCAAAAAAGAAAACCCTTCCAAATCTAGTATTTGCAATCTAGATCTCTCAATAAAGACTAATAAGAAGCAATACTAAGAGTTGGCTATGAAGGTAGCCACCCAAGATCTAGGAGCTTCAAGGAAAACACAAGAGAGACCAATATGAGAGAATAAGTACTATTTTATCAAATGATGCAAATACACGATATGATATGATATGATATGATATGATGTAATGTACAATGAGATACCTTCCTTATATAGGCAAGATTGAGAGGTAGGACAAACTAGGATGATGACAAGTGTCTTAATCCTATGACATGAGACATAAACATTTAAAGTGTGTCACAAATATTAAATGTCCTAACTACCTAAGTAAACTTAACATGTGAACATGTGTGAATAGGTCCTAACTAATGACTAGTTAGATAATGTACCTTGTTCACACTACAAAGGGAAAACCGTTCATAGGTTATATACATGTTCACACCAACAATCCCTTTCAATTCAGTGAATGTCCTTGTAAATAAATCCTCATATCCTTTTAGGATTTCATCTACCTTCATTACTTCTTCACCTAAATATTCTATAATTCTTGCCATGTTTGGCACTTCCTCATTAGCCACATTTCATCCCTACTCTTTAAGAGTTGATAGAAATGATCGTTTCTATCATCACTTTTATCAATCACTTCTCTATCTTCGTTGTCTATTTGCACATCTAGTGCGGTTCTTCTCCTCATCCAAATGGACTTTTTCCCCTTCTTTATTTGAAAGTAAGATCTCAATGGTACCATGCCCACCTAGTCCATCTACTCAATCATTTTACATATCCCTTTTCTTTCTATGGTAATGCTACTAGTTTGTTTTCACCAAATTTGGCTCTTACCTCATATGCC
Source organism: Cunninghamia lanceolata (assembly GCA_027924645.1). NCBI lineage: Eukaryota > Viridiplantae > Streptophyta > Pinopsida > Cupressales > Cupressaceae > Cunninghamia > Cunninghamia lanceolata. Next base: position 1,914,870 of record BSBN01001380.1, on the reverse strand, counting down.
AATGATGTAACCACCTCAATGATCTTTTATAATGTATTATTGAGAGTCATGTTAAGATTATATAAGTTGAAGGTTCTATAAATGTCAATAGCCATCGTATCCCAACCTCTAGTTTTAGCCATCTATTCTTGGTGTGTGTACTAGGTTTTTATTATGGGTGATAGTGTTTAATAAAATAATTGAATTCTTATCCTTTCATCAATTTATATAATATTGTCCTATATTCCTTTAGACTCTACCAAGTGGCTATAAGGGTTGGTCATCTCGTCATTCTCTTCAATTGCATCCATATTACTTTCCTCCTCTAGATACCAATTCTTGATCAAAATTGTCAATGCTTTCCTGGTAGGAATATTTGGGTTGTGGTTATTCCACCATCTTGTTGAACACTAAGAACTAATGTATCATCTAGGGCTTCCATTCTTAAGTCTTCTATTTTAAATATTCTTTCCATACTCTGGATGTAACCTAAAAGATCCAAAACTCTTGAATAATGTGGTAACTTGTTATGTAAAATCCCCCTCTTCACATGATATCCCCTTTTAGTTTGATACGTGATTACTTCTTCTATAGTACATCCTCATGCCTTCTTGGGTATTCTTCTAATACTAAATACCTTTCTTGCCCCAAATATCTTTCATGTTTTTCACTAGCTCATTCTATTCCCACGTTTCTATCACATCTTTAGGGTCAGTTGAAGACTTACCACTATCAACAATTATCTTAGCCTCTAATGTGGGTTCACCATCCAATCCAATTCTTGATATTCTTTTGATTGTATAGATTCCTCTAACTCTTTTTTGATCCTCTACATTATCATCCATGGAATGGATTTATTCTATGTAAGCTCCTCTCATTCCTTCATTTAGTGACACATGTACTACTTTACCATTTCCTTGCAATATTAATTCTTCCTGTGTAGCATCACATATGTTGAAGTTTATGATAAACCTGAAACACCAAAATCTTCTACAAGCCAAAGATTAACCTTCTACAGAGAAAAAAAGCATAAGAGAGTATTTGCACAATAAAATGGATGCAATTAATGAAAAATAATTGAGAATTACATGTGACAACTTGCTTTTATATTTGCAAGTTAAATAAAACCCTAATATGACTTAATAATAACCTAAGACTAAAAATAAGCCCTAAGTAAACTTATTAAAGTGTAATTAAATATTTAATTACACCAACACCCCCCCATAAGTGCAACTTAGGGAGAAATGAAAAACATGCAACTAATGCAAGAATGGGTCCCGACTAAAAGGCCATGTTGTTGATAACTGAGAGGGGGGGTGAATCAGTTATCTTAAATTTATTCAACTTTCTGTTCTTATTTAATAATTAGTGCAGCATTAAAGCAAACAAGCATGAAAGTAGAAACAAAGTCAATACACATAACACAATGATTTTGACGTGGAAAACCCGGTTAAGGGAAAAAACCACGGGGTGATTAACCCAAGAATGTATTCTCTGTTAGAAGAATAGAAGTACAAAATGGCACCTGCCAATTTAGGGCTCACTGCCCAAGCATACTACTCACAAGAGGCTCACTACTTACAAGAGAGGAAGATAACACAATGTTTGAACTGATGAGAAGCATCCACACATGCTAAGATTCAATTCCAGTTGAGCTCAATAAACTGATCTGCTGCACTTCATTCTTACTTTCTTTTGGTTCAGTTGTCCTGTCACATTCCAGACATGTCTTACTGCCTTCACACTACTCTTCTTTTATTCACACAATTACACATTCACACCACACCTTCATATCTAAATTCATCTGGTATATATATCCATACAAGTAATCTGACCACCTTTCTAGTCGGTATCCGGAATAGTCAATATTTTCCCAAGCTCTGATCTGTCGGCTGGATCCTTGCTTACCAAGTGATGTGGATCTAGGAGATGCTTGAAGAAGTTATCAATCATGTCGGCCAATCATGAATGATACCTCAAAAAACTTAGTCATCAGCAATATCTCTTCCGGATTTGGGTCTGACACTCTGTCGGTACAGTTCTTCTTCTATCTACTCTGCCAAACAGGAACCCAACACTCAAGTGCTCATATCTTTTCACCCTTCCATCACTGAAGGCTAAATCCTTGGAATCTATTAGTCAAGGTACTCCTCTTGACTTCCCCAAATCCACAATTCACTGAGATACTTCCTCTGAGAGATCCGGACCTGACTGTCAGACCTTGCTGACTGCTCTGTTCTTGCTTACCGGATCATAACACTTCTTCAATCTGACTTCCAGTAGAGACTCATCATGTCTTGCGGATGTGTGGGATAACCTTTGTTGCCATCAATGACAACATACATGAATCCATATAGTGTCTCTTGCCAATAATCTCCCCCTTTGGCATTGATGGCAACACTTAGTGAAAAATGACTAAGTGTCACACTATACTCCCCCTTGGTTGATGCTCTGTTTTTATATACATTTTCTGGAGCTCCCCCTTAGCTGGATTCCTCATTTTTCACTGTTCCTCACTCCCCCTTTGACATCAATGGCAAAGGGTAGGGTCCGCACACCAAAATTCTCAAAAAGTCAACTATACTTAGCTGCATAAATATATATATATAGCATACTTACATATACTGAAGTATGTCTGCAAAAGTTGTCTTCAATTGGATGAATTTTGTTGACCAACTTTGCTTCATCCTGTCTAAAATTGAGATGTGACCACTCAACAGGAATGCAAATGCGTCTGCCCTTTTTAGATCTGTCAAATCACTGGTCCGGGCTGTGATTTGAGCTTCTTTTATGGCCTCATGCATGGCTTCTAACTTAGGGATAATTATCCCTCTAAGTTCACCCAACCTGCTTATTCTATTTTTCTTTTCCTTCTCAAGCTTCTTGATTTCATTCAAGACTGCAATAGTCTGACATTCTTGATTTATTATGGAAGAGGAGAGAGGATAAAAATTCTTAGAGAGTTTTGTCAGTTTGTCCTCTTGTTCTTTCACTTTCTTCTCAATATCAAATGTTACTTTGGACCCTGATAAACAAAATTTGTACATTTCCCCGCCATCTTTAAGAGCATTTTCTAAGCTCTTTATCCCTATATTCATATTCCTCCTATCATTAGTTATTAACCCTTGTACCTCTGATAATCTTTTTGCCAAAAATTCCTTCCGAACCTTATCTTCTACTGACTTCTCTAGGGAATCAAAATGTGTGCTAACACTATTGACTAGAGATTTGAGATTACCGAATGAGGAGGCTGAGGGATCCTTTTGAAAAGATGGCATGATCTTTTCTAATAATCTGGATGCAACTTCTATTAGCTCACAGTCTTCCATGTGAGAGTTTAGGAGTTTTTCTTTAGCCTTTGCATTAGCAAATGAAGCTATCTTCATTGTTTGTACCAGGGAAAGAGAATCAAAATCAAATGGCCCTTGTAGAAGTTCCGGTTCATCAATCTCCATTGTCTCTTTGTTTAAGAATTCTTTGAAAGTTTATGCAGTGTCTCTTGCCGGAGATAGATTCTTCTTCTCTTCTGTAGTCTTCGAGCTGTCTCTTGGAGCTTTCTCTCCTTCTACACTCTTACCACTAACAGCTGTGGTCTTCTCTGTTGAAGTCTTCTTTCCTTCTGCAACCTTAGTACTGTCATCTTCTTTTTCCTTCACTCCTTTTTCTTTATCCTCTATTCTTTCTTCTCCTTTTGACCCGGAGTCAGCAAGGGAAACCGGAGGAGTGATGTTTGTTTGTTCATGGGCCACCTCTTCCAGAGCAAAGGATTCCAAGTCCTTATCTTTTTCTTCACCGGTGTCCATTACTTCTTTTGTCATTGCCTCAGTAGATTCTTTTTCAACACTTGTAGCCGAGGGATCAACACCCAAGTCCTCTATAATAGGAATGTTGAATCTTGAGTATGCATTCCGGAGGATCTCTTCTATCTCTTTTGCTATTTTGTTAGTTTCTCCGAGCATAAGTTGATTCATTCTTGCTTTGCTCCGGAACTCATTCTTGCAATCTTTGAAGATCATATTCATTTGCTTTGAATCAATTGAAGGATATAGCTGAATGGCTATCTGTTCTCAGATCTCAAGATCTTTTGCCATAGCATTATTCTTTCTTATTTCTAACTCTTTCTCTAGGCTTTTGGGAATAAGAGATATAATTTCAATAAAAGCCTTATTGTAGATATTCAGATACTTGACTGCTGCTTCCTGCAAGATCTTTTGGTCAGCCTCATTATAATGATCATAGAATTCAGCCATTGGTTGAAGGTTTCCATCCACAGTAACTGATTTGATGGCATCATCTAATGATAGAGTGGGCTTTTCAACAAACTCTTCTGCCATCTCTTCCTTGTCTTCACCAGTAGAGGGTTCACCAGATACTTTCTTCTTTTTCCTCATTTTCCTTACCTCCTCATCTAACTCAGTCTCTTCATCATCCTTCTGACTGATGTAAGACCTTGTGGCCTTTGTCTTAGTTCTTTTCTCTACTTTACTGGATGATTTTGCTTCTAGTTTTGATTTATTTGAGCTCTTATCAGTGGTAGGTGCAGAGCTCCTAGAAGATCTGGTCCAGGAGGAGGATTCTACCAGAACACTTTTCTTTTCTGCCTCTTTCTTCTCTTTCTCAGTCCTTTCCTTCTTTTCCTTGTTGGCATCAAGTGCCTCTTTTGAGATGCCAAAGCTTTTGGCAATTTTTTCTACTTCTTTTCTTGCCTTTCTTTTCATCTCTGGTTGCCTTAGCTCAACATGGATCTTCACACTCAATTCCTCAAAGGTTCCAAACCTTTCTGCCTTGGGATCCTTTGGTTGACTTAGCATGTGTTGAACATGCAACTCTACGATTTTCTCATCCACCTCATACCCCATTGGCATGATCCACACTGTTCTTGGTTCCACTACCTCCATTAGGCACTAATCAGTCTCTACCATAAAGCATACTGTGTCTTTGTATTTCTCAACTAGAGATTGGGGAAATCTCTCCTTAGCTTGTATCATGTTCTGGAAGTTTTTGAAGAAACCCCAGAGAGCTGTGTTTTGTGCTTTGTCATCACCAAATCCATGCAAATAATCCCTGATTTGTATGGCAACCGGTCTGTCATTCTGCCATACCCATCCACTGGATCCGGGTAGCTCATTCATAAAGTAGAAGAATAAGCACAATATTAACCCACCATACTTAAATGAATTCTTTTTATCTTTCTTTATTTTCTATAGATTCTCCAAGAGTTGGTTTAGAAGGAGCTGACAAAGGTCATAGTTTGAATTCTTTCTTAACATTTCATAAGCAGTGTAGATAGCAGTTCTAGGTACTGAATTCTCCCTGCTAGAATGATATATCTTGTATCTGATGATCATGGAGGCAAACTTGATATCTGGATCAGTGATATCTTCTATTGTCATTGCTCTTTTGTCAAACCTAGATCTGGTAGCCTCACTTACAGTCTGATTCTTGATAGATTTGAGAATAGGCTGTTGCAAGTATGAGGTGAGCCAGTGTTGTCATTGATGTCAACATACTCATATTGCATTGACAAGAAGGATTTGATGAGCTGTGTGCTGAGGATATTGAGAAAATTAGCCTCAGTCAGGAACAGTGAAGAACAGTGATGAGAAGAAGGCAAATGTACTGTATAGGATGAGAACCGGAGGATGCGGATTAAAGGGTTAGTAGATATGAGTCTTGAGATGCTTCAGTTAAGATTTCAGAGGTCCGCATGAAGATCTGAAGGAGTTGTGGCTGTCGGTATAGAACCGGTTCCGGCAAGTATCCAGAGGTGACAGAGGATCACAAAAAGGTCCGGTGAGGTCCGGAATTGTATTATCCTAATCTGCGGATTGGACGGAGTGTTTGGGATGTCCTTGTGATGTGTCATCCTGATTTGTGTATGATTTGGAGGTCCGGAAGTACCTCTTGCATTATGACAGTGGCGACAGACTGTGTTCTTGAAGTTCCGGATGAGGAAGACAAGAGATTCCAGTAAGTAGAGGAAGTGCGGATGTATCCAGACATTCAGACAGGCTTGTGAAGGTTCTTGGATCATGTTTAAGTTGTGTTGTTGGTCTGCATTGATGGTAGAGCCCGGAATTGAAGTTATTCTTCCGGATGAAGTTCTTGCTCTGTTTAGCCGACCGGATGAGTTGTTCATCCTGCGAATGTTCTTGTGATGGCCGATCGGATGTGTTATTCATCTTGCGGATACTCCTATGGTTGTTTGCCGACTTAGATGTTTGTTCCTAAGTCGATGTCTTGTATAAATAACGGTTTGTGAGTTCATTTCAAAGTGTGGTGTGGATGAGTGTGGCATAGCGAAGAAACGTGTGAAAGGCAGAGCAGAGATTTTTTGGGCTTAATTGGAACTGATCCGGACATGGTAGAGATGTCATTCTCCAGTTCAAGACTGTGATTTTTATCACTTTGTAGACAGTGTGTCTCCTTGTAGGCAGTGGGCCTCTTTGTGAGCAGTGTGCTCGGGCAGTGAGCCCTTATTGGCATGTGCCATTCATTTTTCTTTATTCTTCTAACAGAGAATAATTCTTGGGTTAATCACCCCGTGGTTTTTCCCTTAACCGGGTTTTCCACGTCAAAATCTTGGTGTTCAATGTGTTGATGCTTATCTGCTCTTGTGTTTATGTATTATGCTTCCATGGATGATTATTTGATATGCTGCTAACTAACAACAAAGAATCAAGTGTTTGAAAAAGAAGAAGTTTTATACAACTGATTCACCCCCCCCTCTCAGTTGTATGCCCTAGATCCAACAATTGGTATCAGAGCCAAGTTCCTCTGATAGGAGCTTAACCACTTGAGGAGATCCAGGATGTCGTCATACAAGAAGGATAGTCCGAAGTTCGATGGAACCAACTTCACTCTCTGGAAAGGTCGCATGAAGTGTCACTTGGAATGTATGGGAAAAGCATACTTGGCTATGGTTTCAAAACCATATGTACCTCCACAAGGTGGTCCGACAACTCTGAATGAAATCACAGAAGCTGAAAACAATCTGCGGACCAAGGAAGCTCTTCTAAGCGCATTGAATGACTCAGATCTCTCGAATGTTATTGACCTACCAACTGCATATGAGATCCTGACTAAACTGGAACTTCTGTATGAAGGAGATGAGTTTGTCAAAAGTGCAAGGTTACAAAGCCTGAAAGGGAAATTTGAAAGATTGAAAATGAGAGATGATGAAAACATCACTACCTTCATGCCAAGAGTAAATGAGCTGGTATGTGGAATCAAAAATGCTGGTGGAACTTTAGATGAAAATGAGATTGTCTGCAAAATCCTAAGATCCCTTCCTGCTGCCTACAAAATCAAAGTTGCTGCCATTGATGAATTCAGAGCCCACACAACTGTCACAAGAGAACAACTGGCTGGCAAACTAGCTGCATTTGAAATGACCGAGTTTGGAGATGATCCTCCCAAGACTGAATCTGCTTTCAAAGCCAGTGCCTATGTGAAAGGCAAACAGAGATTTGATCCGGGTGAAAACTCATCAAGGAAAATGTCATGGTATGATCAAGCAAGAAGAGACATGGAAGAAGAAGAAGCAGAAACAGCTCAACTTGAAGCCCTCATTGCAAAGAGACTGCCAAGAGGATCCGGTAAGTATGAAGGAAAACTACCCTTTAAGTGTTTCAACTGCAATAAGATTGGTCATTTTGCCTCAAGATGTCCGGAGAGATCTGCAAGATCTAATACTCACAGATAAAGGTTTCAAAAGAATTGCTATTATGTTCATGAAGAAGATGACAATGAAGGAGTAACAGATGATGAATCAGAACTAGGAAGCAAATCTGGAAATGAGTGGGTGTTTATAGCCATCAAGGAAGAAGATTCAATACTCTCTGAATCTGTCAATCACAAAGTTGTTGAAAAAGCCTTGGCTGCTCAAGTGGAAGAAAAGGATGATTGGGTTATTGACAGTGGATGTTCTCACCATATGACTGGTGACAAGAATAAGTTCTTAGATTTGGAAAGATATGAAGGAGGAATGGTAAAGTTTGGTGACAATTCTGCTGGCAGAATCAGAGGTAGGGGAACTATTTCCTTTGATGGTAAGAGAAAAATAGGAAATGTACTGTATGTTGAAGGATTGAAGCACAATCTTCTCAGTGTTGGTCAGTTAGTGGACAAAGGCTATGATCTCCGGTTCAAGAATGGAAAATGTAGAATCTTTACAAGCTCCGGAACTGAAATTGCATCCGGTACTCAGACAAAAGGTAATATCTTTCATCTGGTTGGTTCAAATAAAAGTTGTTTGTTTGTCCAAATTGATCAGAGTTGGTTATGGCATAGAAGAATGTGTCATGTAAATTTTGATAACATCATCAAGATAAGCAATACTCAGGCTGTGAGAGATCTTCCAAAATTGATGAAACCTACAAATAGTGCGTGTAAAGAATGTCAGTTAGGTAAACAAAGCAGAGTCTCTTTCAAAAGCAAAGATCAGTCTTCTACCGGATTGTTGGAATTAGTACATACTGATCTATGTGGTCCGATAAGAATCAAGAGTCTGCAAGGTGATAGATATTTCATGTTGTTAATTGATGATCATTCCCGGATGATGTGGGTTACCTTTCTAAAAGAAAAATCAGAAGCTTTTGAGAAGTTCAAAATCTTCAAAGCTATGGTGGAGAATCAAACCGGATTGAAACTAAAGTGTCTAAGGTCTGATAGAGGTGGTGAATTTACATCTGGTGAATTCATTGACTTTTGTGAGAAACAGGGTATAAGGAGACAGTTATCTGCTCCTAAGACTCCACAGCAGAATGGAGTAGTTGAGAGAAAGAACCGGACCATCCAGGAAGCTGCTAGGACAATGATGTTGGAAGCAAATGTTCCTCAAATGTTTTGGAAAGAAGCTATCAGCACCGCAGTCTACACTCTAAATCGAGTTCAAATCAGAAACAACATCGGTAAGACCCCCTATGAACTTTGGTTTGGCATCACTCCTACTGTGAAATATTTCAGAGTATTTGGTAGCAAGTGTTATATTAAAAGAGATGAAGATCTAGGAAAGTTTGATGCTAGAAGTGATGAGGGAATTTTCTTGGGCTACTCCACTCAAAGCAAAGCATACCGGTGCTACAATAAGAGATTGAGGAAGATGATAGAAAGCACCAATGTGAAAGTTGATGAAGGAATTGAGAAACCTTCAAGATTTTATGAGCTTGATGAAGATGACCAAGACAGTGTTCAAGGAACTCAATCCTCTCCGGTGAGACAGAGTCAGCCTGATCCGGTAAATCAGGAAGAAGAGATAGGTTTGAATGAGTCTAATCAAGAAACAGCAGTGCTGGATACTCCCAAAATTCCAAGGTATGTAAGACTGAACCACTCTGAAGATCAGATCATAGGTGACAGAAGCAAAGGTGTACAAACTAGAAGGAATATTGCTCAAAATCAGGATGAATGCTGTCTGATTTCAAAAATTGAACCTAAAACAATAAATGAAGCCTGCAATGATGAAAACTGGACCAAAGCAATGGAAGATGAATTGATGCAAATTGAGAAAAATCATACTTGGGATCTTGTTCCCAGACCTAGAGACAGGAATGTAATTGGAACCAAGTGGGTCTTCCGGAACAAACTAAATGAAGCTGGTGAAGTAATCAGAAACAAAGCTAGATTGGTCTGCAAAGGCTACTCTCAAATAGAAGGAATTGACTTTGAAGAGACTTTTGCTCCGGTGGCAAGAATTGAAGCAGTCAGATTACTTCTTGCATTTGCTACCTTCAAAGACTTCAAGGTATATCAGATGGATGTCAAGTCTGCCTTCCTAAATGGTGATCTGGAAGAAGAAGTCTACATTGAACAACCGGATGGATTTCAATTGTCTGATAATAATGATATGGTCTGCAAGTTGAAGAAAGCTTTGTATGGATTGAAGCAAGCCCCAAGAGCATGGTATGAAAGGTTGGATAAGCATCTTGTGCAGATTGGATTCAACAAAGGTACTGCTGACAGTAAATTATATTTCAAAATTGATCATGAAAACATTCTGATTGTTGAAGTGTTTGTGGATGATATCATTTTTGGAGGTAGAGATAGTATGTGCAAAACTTTTGCAAATCAGATGAAAAGTGAGTTTGAAATGTCTATGCTTGGTGAAATGAATTTCTTCTTGGGTCTGCAAATTACTCAAACAAAAGAAGGGATCTTCATTTCTCAGACCAAATATGTGAAAGAATTGTTAAGGAAATTTGGTATGGAAGACTCAAAGCCAATGAACACTCCTATGGCAACCGGATGTAAGTTAAGCAAAGATGATGATTCTCCAAAGGCAGATCAGACAAAGTATAGATCAATGATTGGTGGATTGTTGTATCTCACTCAAACTAGACCAGATATAATGCAGGCTGTTGGTCTTGTGGCAAGATTCCAGGCTGATCCTAGAGAATCTCATGTTATGGCAATCAAAAGAATTTTTAGGTACTTGAAAGGAACAGTTGAGTATGGTCTATGGTACCCTAGAGATCTGGATTTCTCTCTTCATGCTTACACAGATGCAGATTGGGCAGGAGATGTGGATGACCGGAAAAGCACTAGTGGTGGAGCATTCTTTTTGGGGAAGAGATTGGTTTCTTGGCTAAGCAAGAAACAAGATGCAATATCTCTGTCTACAACTGAAGCAGAATACATTGCAGCAGCAGGTAGTTGCACTCAAATCTTATGGATGAAGCAGATGCTAAGAGACATCAAAGTTGAATATGAGGAGCCTATCACAATTTTCTGTGATAATTCAAGTGCAATTAATATTTCCAAGAATCCGGTACTGCATTCTAAGACTAAGCACATATCTATCAAATTTCACTTTTTGAGAGAACAAGTAAACAAGGAAGAAGTCAGATTGGAGTATGTTCCCTCCAAGGATCAGATTGCAGATATCTTTACAAAACCTCTTCCCAAGGACTCTTTTGAATATCTCCGGGAGAAGTTAGGGGTCATGGCCCCTCCGATGATGAACTAAGATGCACTGATGTGCATCAGTCCGGTGGCTATCACAGTCATATCTTGTGATTCGGACTGATGGGGAGCTGCAACTAAGGGGGAGCAGCTGGTATGACTCTGATGTATGAGAATTGCAAGTATGAGCCCTTTGCCATTGATGTCAAAGGGGGAGAGAAGACATGTGAAAAACAAGTGGTTGATGATCAAAGGGGGAGCAGTAAAGGAAGAGAAGACATATGAAAAGTTGAAGTTCTTGTCTTAATGGTTTTTCACATCATATGTTGCCATCAATGACAAAGGGGGAGATTGTTGCAAGTATGAGGTGAGCCAGTGTTGTCATTGATGTCAACATACTCATATTGCATTGACAAGAAGGATTTGATGAGCTGTGTGCTGAGGATATTGAGAAAATTAGCCTCAGTCAGGAACAGTGAAGAACAGTGATGAGAAGAAGGCAAATGTACTGTATAGGATGAGAACCGAAGGATGCGGATTAAAGGGTTAGTAGATATGAGTCTTGAGATGCTTCAGTTAAGATTTCAGAGGTCCGCATGAAGATCTGAAGGAGTTGTGGCTGTCGGTATAGAACCGGTTCCGGCAAGTATCCAGAGGTGACAGAGGATCACAAAAAGGTCCGGTGAGGTCCGGAATTGTATTATCCTAATCTACAGATTGGACGGAGTGTTTGGGATGTCCTTGTGATGTGTCATCCTGATTTGTGTATGATTTGGAGGTCCGGAAGTACCTCTTGCATTATGACAGTGGCGACAGACTGTGTTCTTGAAGTTCCGGATGAGGAAGACAAGAGATTCCAGTAAGTAGAGGAAGTGCGGATGTATCCGGACATTCAGACAGGCTTGTGAAGGTTCTTGGATCATGTTTAAGTTGTGTTGTTGGTCCGCATTGATGGTAGAGCCTGGAATTGAAGTTATTCTTCCGGATGAAGTTCTTGCTCTGTTTAGCCAACCGGATGAGTTGTTCATCCTGCGAATGTTCTTGTGATGGCCGACCGGATGTGTTATTCATCTTGCGGATACTCCTATGGTTGTTTGCCGACTTAGATGTTTGTTCCTAAGTCGATGTCTTGTATAAATAACGGTTTGTGAGTTCATTTCAAAGTGTGGTGTGGATGAGTGTGGCATAGCGAAGAAACATGTGAAAGGCAGAGCAGAGATTTTTTGGGCTTAATTGGAACTGATCCGGACATGGTAGAGATGTCATTCTCCAGTTCAAGACTGTGATTTTTATCACTTTGTAGACAGTGTGTCTCCTTGTAGGCAGTGGGCCTCTTTGTGAGCAGTGTGCTCGGGCAGTGAGCCCTTATTGGCATGTGCCATTCATTTTTCTTTATTCTTCTAACAGAGAATAATTCTTGGGTTAATCACCCCGTGGTTTTTCCCTTAACTGGGTTTTCCACGTCAAAATCTTGGTGTTCAATGTGTTGATGCTTATCTACTCTTGTGTTTATGTATTATGCTTCCATGGATGATTATTTGATATGCTGCTAACTAACAACAAAGAATCAAGTGTTTGAAAAAGAAGAAGTTTTATACAACTGATTCACCCCCCCCCTCTCAGTTGTATGCCCTAGATCCAACATAGGCATCCCACCGGATGAGTGCAAACCAGTAACTGCCCTAATGGCATCTTTTGTGATCTTGAATGGTCCATTCAACCACATGAAGTTGTCATGTATTCTACTCAAGACATACCGGACCCATTCATCCTCAGCAAAGTAGGGGAAATGTATACACTGTGCAAAGTGCTTGTCTCGTAGGGCCTTGTATTGGGGTTCGAGCTCAAATGAATCATCTATTAGTTGTTTGTGGTAGATATCCCTCAATTTGAACTCTCTAAATTCTTCAATGTTTCCGTGAATGTAAACCCTAATATCTTCTGTATGCAAGACACCATGCGGAACACTGGAAAATGCTCCTAGGGGATCTACTTCCAAGGATTTGTAGGGATGTTTCTTGAATTTGGGGCAAGGTCTATCAGTGATCTTCACAATATTCAGAGTAGTCATCTTTAAAAACATTTGCAGAGAGATATTTAAGAATGGAAAATACCTTTTGCGCCTTTAGGTTTCACGGAGTGAGCCAGATCGATTGCTGCATGAATTGACTTCTGTAAATGATCTTTGATGGGCTTGAGGAAATTTGTTGCAGAGCTCCTTTTTGCTTCTTCTTGAATGCAGAATGAACAAATGTTTAATAAGAAGAACCTTTATATTACTCCGCAAACCCTAATACCAAGTTGCAATAAATGCTCAACTTAAGTCATTCCAGTTTGCCTTGTTTTCCTTATTCAGATGACTTGATGAACTGGATCAATCTTGTTCTAAACATCTTGTGGATCTTTCATATCTTAACCACATATTATTTAGATGATTCTCTAAGAACCCTTTAATCCGCAACCTTCCTTGTGCCAATTCCAGCACCAATTTTCTGGCTAGGGGAAAAAGTTTTTCCTTGTGTCTCCCCCTGAGCCAGAGCTCACTTTTTAATTTTTGGAAGGAATATCAGCACCAGATTCTGGTGCGGATCCATCCCCTACATTTTCTGTACTTTTCTTCACCCAAATCTTGTTCATCTCACTTTGAACTTCATCCACATTCACTTTTCCTTTTCCCTTGTCTTGATTCTGGTTATGATGTACCGGACCTCTTTTGTCCTGATTCTTGCTTCTACAGAATTTGGCAATATGACTGGATCTATTGCAATTGTGGCAAACAACATTTCTTTGCATATTTGATTGATGTCCTCTTGATCTGCATTGATAAGCCATATGACCCATTCTATTGCATGCAAAGCATCTACCATTGAATGAATTGTTCATTTGCATATTTCTGCATTCATGAGATTTGTGACCATACCTTTTGCAATTAAAACACTATCTGGAGAAGGATGTATTAGTCTGATTCATTCTCTTTCTACATTGATTAGCTTTGTGACCAAAGTTATTGCAATTGTGGTAGTATCCATTGAAGGATGGATATTTTTGAGCATTAGGTTGCCTTACCGGAGGTCTTCTAGGCCTGTTCCTTGGATTTTCTGATCCAAAATTCTTCTAACCAGATCTAGAGCTTTCACCTTTCTCATATCCCAAGCCACGCTTATCATCTACCCTCTTTTGGCTTTCAAGAAGAACTTCAAGTTGAGCCGAACTTATCTTGAATTTCTCTTTGTATTCATTTGTTGTTTGAAGATCCCTTTTAAGGGAGACAATTTGATCCTTAAGTTTTTCTTCATTATCTTTAGCATCTTCAAGATCAGATTCAAGATGTCTGATTACTCTATCCATCTTGTAGCAGTCTTCTGATTTCTCCTTGAGAGAATGTCTTAGATTATCTTCAGTGTTTCTTTTCTCTTCAATTTCTTGGGTAAACTTCATAACTCCTGATTCCATTTCATGTCTTACCATAATGATCTCTTTTGATAATTTTTCACATAACTTGGTTTTCTCCTTCAGATCTCCATTTGTATCATTTGATTCATTTTGATTTGCCAATTGTTGAAGTAGATCCTTTCTCTTTTTCATAGAGAGACTTAGTTTCCCTTTTAGTTCATTTATGAAATCATCAGCCTATTTGAGTCTTTCCTTCAATTCATTGACTTCAAAATTAGATTGCTCAAGATCATCTAGGGCAAACTGAAGTTGTTCCCTCATACCATACACATCCATTTTAATTCCCAGATCTTCCTCAAGCTGTTAGGCTCTTGTTTGGAGGAACTTGGCTCTGATACCAATTGTTGATAACTGAGAGGGGGTTGAATCAGTTATCTTAAATTTATTCAACTTTCTGTTCTTCTTTAATAATTAGTGCAGCATTAAAGCAAACAAGCATGAAAGTAGAAATAAATTCAATACATATAACACAATGATTTTGATGTGGAAAACCTGGTTAAGGGAAAAAACCACGGGGTGATTAACCCAAGAATGTATTCTTTGTTAGAAGAATAGAAGTACAAAATGGCACCTGCTAATTTAGGGCTCACTGCCTGAGCATACTGCTCACAAGAGGCTCACTGCCTACAAGAGAGGAAGATAACACAATGTTTGAACTGATGAGAAGCATCCACACATGCTAAGATTTAGTTCCGGTTGAGCTCAATAAACTGATCTACTGCACTTCATTCTTACTTTCTTTTGGTTCAGTTGTCCTGTCACATTCCAGACCTGTCTTACTGCCTTCACACTACTCTTCTACTTTTATTCACACAATTACACATGCACACCACACCTTCATATCTAAATTCATCTGGTATATATATAGCCGTACAAGTAATCTCACCACCTTTCTAGTTGACATCCGGAATAGTCAATATT
This sequence comes from Cunninghamia lanceolata, assembly GCA_027924645.1. NCBI lineage: Eukaryota > Viridiplantae > Streptophyta > Pinopsida > Cupressales > Cupressaceae > Cunninghamia > Cunninghamia lanceolata. The sequence goes on along the minus strand of BSBN01001380.1, from coordinate 1,899,615 downwards.
TTCCCAAGCTTTGATCTGTTAGCTGGATCCTTGCTTACCAAGTGATGCGGATCTAGGAGATGCTTGAAGAAGTCATCAATCATGTTAGCCAATCATGAATGATACCTCAAGAAACTTAGTCATCATCAATATCTCTTCCGGATTTGGGTTTGACACTCTGTCGGTACAATTCTTCTTCTGTCTACTCTGCCAAACAGGAACCCAGCACTCAAGCGTTCATATCTTTTCACCCTTCCATCACCGGAGGCTAAATCCTTGGAATCTATTAGTCAAGGTACTCCTCTTGACTTCCCCAAATATACACTTCACTGAGATACTTCCTCTAAGAGATCCGAACCTGACTGTCGGACCTTGCTGACTACTCTATTCTTGTTTACCGGATCATAACACTTCTTCGATCTGACTTCCGGTAGAGACTCATCATGTCTTGCAGATGTGTGGGATAACCTTTGTTTCCATCAATGACAACATACATGAATCCATATAGTGTCTCTTGCCAACACATGTTAGGTACCCATGAACAACAAGAATCTCTCATAAGGTGGAGAAAAGGAGAAAAACCCTGTGGGAAAAAACCCCTCTCCAAAAGAGAGAAAAAGCATGCAAATAAATATGTACTAGTGATAGAAGAAGGGCTCCAACTAAGACCCCCCAAGAACTAAATCCATCACAAGAATACAATCATGAGCCCCCCCATAAGAGGGAAAGATAGAGGCAATAAGATCCTCCAACACTGTAGAATCTCCAGAAGCAGAAGAGGATGCTCGAACACGAATGCAAAAGCCAATCCACTTATGGAAAATCACATGTCTTCCCTTAGAAAGAAATAGAACAACCTATGAATACTGAAGAACTTGTGAATACTGAAGAACCTGTGAAGTAGGTGGCCTCAAGATGAATGCCTCTGAAGACTGGATGAGTGTCCACATGCCAAAATCTGAAGATGTCACAACAAAGTCAAGAACAACCTACTGAATCCATGAAGGTGACAACTAAGGACAAAATGGAACCTCTGAATCAAGTGTCTCCAAAAATAGAATATGACTGACAAGAGTAGTGCTATGACTGTCAGCAAAGAGGGACTGCAAGCCCTCAAGAGTATCATCATCCTGCTCATCCAAAGAAGCATCAATCTCAACAGAAATAAGATGTGGAGAAGAAGAATGAAGGGCACCATGATGTAAAAATGAATCAGTAGCAAGAATACCAAGATTCAAATACCCAAACTTCTTCTCAGAAGTAATATTCACACAAGAAGTGTGATCAATAGTCAAAGGATCAGCACCATCATCTGGAGAAAAATTAGAAAAGGTATATAATCAAGATGCATGATCAACCACCCCAGTAGCAAGAATCTCTGTGGTCTCTAAATCTCTAATGATAGCTAGATCAGGTGTGAATTCTACAATTTTCCCTACACCACTATGAGTAATCTGATAGACGAAAAGTAGATTATGTGATAAGGAAGGCACACACAATAGATCATGAAAAGTACCCCCTCCAATATCAATAGATCCCTTTCCTATCACCTTCATGTAATCATTATTACCCATCAAGATAGGTGGCATATCACAAGGCTCAAAAGTAGAAAACATAGACAAAGTGGAAGCCATGTGGTGAGAGGCTCCTGAATCAATAAGCCATTTACCTGATCCATGAGATGTAGTGGCACAAAGTGCCTTACCTTTGTATTTGTCAGCTCCATTAGCAATACCGGCATGGCCTGTCTCAGTAGATCCTGACTGATGTGATGAAGGAGTAGAAGAGGATGAACTAGAAATCAAAGCTGAAGGAGAACCAACACTGAGTTTCTTAACAAGATTCTTCAGCTCATCTATCTGCTTGCGGTAGCAAACAATATCATCATGCCCACGTTTCTTGCAATGGTTGCATGTGAATAGCTCCTTGGATTGTTCCTTTTTGTTGGATGAAGATGAAATAGGAGGCGCATGTGAAGTAGACTCCTTGCCTTGCTCATGGTGTTTGGGTTTCTGTTTCTTTTCCTTACCACTTGAATCCTTTTCATCTTTGGTGCCTTGACTTGCAAGAAGTGCCTGAAGCTTTGTAGACTTCAATGTGCCCATCTGAACAAATTTTGCCTGCTCCCTAGTGAGTGATGTAGCAAAGTCATTAAGTGAAGGCATTGTGAATTTAGTTCCAAGAGCATCCATGGTAGCATAGAATATGGAGACAAAAATAGAATAATCTAAACCAAGCTTAGCAAGTATGGAGAGAATCAATTGGGTGTTCTCTTTCTTAATACCACACTGTGTGAGCTGTAACCTAAGGGATTTGAGTTTGTTGAAGAAGTCATGGATGCTATCAAAATCTGTAGGATTCAGACCAATAAGCTCATTCTCCAACTGAAAACTCCTCAAAGTATCATGTTTGCCAAACAAAAGCTCTAATTGGGCCCATACTTCATTTGGTGTTGAGCAAGAATCAACATGAAAGAGTAGATCAGGTGAAATCAACTGACATAATGTACCAAAGGCTTCATCACACCTATTAAACCATTCCCTCTTTTCAGCAGCTCCTGTAGGTTCAGTTTCTGAGCCCATAGTCACTCTGTATAACCCCAATTTCTTTAGATGGATCTCGATTGCTTTCTTCCACCCATGATAATTGTATGGGGTAAGAGGAGCAATTTTGGGTTGATCCATGATGTGGGAATAGATAAAGGACAGTAAATAGCAATATATCCCTCACAATGCAAGAATATTTCCCCTTGTGCAAAAAAATTTGGCCACTTGCATGCACTTTTTCCAAAAAAAATTGAAAAAACAAGCTCTAACTTCAATAAAAAAAAATTATGTATCTAATGAAATTTTATGGAAAAAATAAGTGGACCACAATGTAGAGCACAAAATCATATTTCCAACACCTATTTTTTTGTGAAATTTGGACACTGTACGCCCAAGTTATAGCCGATTTCGCAAAACTGCTCCTCTAGGGCTTTAAAAGGCAAAAAAAAGCAAGCAGAGGATAAAAATAGAGACGCGGATTGTGATCTATTTTTCTTGAAATCTGTGCCATGTCTGGTACAAGGGCACCTAGTTACTTTAATTAATTTCATGTTCATTTTGATGTTTTGGTGTTGTATAAGGTCCAAGCGACCAATTGTAAGGCCTAGTGCCATGTGTGAGTCTAAGTGGAATAGGACAAGTCGTAGTGTCTGGTAGTGGAAGAGCAAACGCATTGTAACTGAATGGGTTGACAGTTGCAGAATGGTTGGCATTCCCACTGATGCAAACTATCACGAACAAGAACATGTATAAATAGTTCAGTGAACAGAAGGAAAGAGAGTAGAGAAGAAGAGTAATATAGTAATTGTGTGGTTTTGTGGTAGAACAACGGTGAGAAGATAGAACAGTTGTTTTCAATGCAGAAGTTCCCAAAAGAAATAGAAGAGTTGTTTTGTGTTCTTTCACCATGTCACTATAATTAGTTTCCAATTTTTTATTCGGATGGATTATTAAGCCATTCCACCGACAAGATTTCTTCGAAATCGGTGGAATGGGTCTGTCTGTACAGTTTGTGTTCTTTTTGTTTTTGTTTATGTTTAGTGTTGGGATCAAGTGTGGGATGTGCTAGTCGAGCCTAGCATTTCTATGTGCTAGGATTTAGTCAAAAAAATTAGGCGAAGTGAAGTTTTGCCTAAGTGTTAGAGTATCATCGGCGAGATTGGGGTTATCGGCAGAGTATTTAGTATTCTGGGCGAAAGTAGTAGTATGCTCGAAGAGTAATCGGGGTGACTAAGTGCATCAGCGTAAGACTTGTGTTGCTTCACCGAATATACATTTCGTGTGTATCCCACAAAAGTATGTTGAGTGTGTATATTGCTGAGGCATATTGAGAATGTATGTTGCGAATGTACATTGAGAAAATACATTGTGTTGGATACAAGGGATGACCGGCCGTATCGGTGAAACAGGTTGGAGATACATTAGATTACCAGTGATAGTAGGTCAACTAATGTAGAACCTCGTCGATGATTAGTGTCTCACCGAAGTGTCGGGAGGAAACAGTGTGTCAGCAGACCTTAGTCAGGCTTCGCCAATAGTGACTTGTCTGGCCGAAGACAAAGCTCAGTGTTAAGCATATCGGGAAGAGATGTAGATCGGCGGAAGAATTTTAAGTTACACCGATAGAGTAGGTCTTGGCGAAGGGTTGCTAAAGCCAACTAAACGATAATTTGGAATTGAAGCCCATTGTTGTGAAGGAGGTTTCAATTGCTTGACTTGCACTGTGCTCTCTGCATCATTTTGGATCAGAGCTTTGGACGTTCTGTGAATGTTTATGTCAGATAGAGAGAGCGAAGGAGAGGCCAATGCCATGCCTCCAAAGGGGATGACAGCAGAAGTGCTTAAGAAGTTCCAAGAGATGGAAGAAATGATCAAGGTTGGAGTCAAGGAAACACTCCAAGCTGAGTTGAAGGCACTAAAGATAGGAAAGAAATCAGATGGTGAGTCTGATGAAGAAGAAGAAGATGGGGAAGAGGAAACAACCCCAGAACAGGCAGAAATATCTGCAGACCAGAAACAATTTCTGGAAGCCATAAAATCACTTGGTAAGGAGTCATCCGAGGTAAAAATGGAGATTCTGATGTTTAGTGGAAAGATGGACACAGAAGAAGTCATTGAATGGGTCAAGGCTTTGAATAATTACTTCGAGTACAAGGAGGTACCAGAGAATAAAAGAGTCAAGTTTGCAAAGATGAAATTGAAAGGTGTTGCACTCACGTGGTGGAACTACACCTAGGGAGAAAGGGTGAAGAATGGAAAGAGCATGATCTCATCCCGGAGTCAGATGGTAGAGAGGATCAAGGCTCAGTTCCTACCAGCGGATTATGAAGTGCAGATATGCAGGAAAATGTAGAATCTTAGACATAAAGATATGGATGTATTCACCTATACAGAGGAATTTCATAAATTGTCTCTAAGGTGTGGACTTGCTGAGGATGAGAAAGGAAGAGTTGCCAGGTATATTAATGGCCTGAAATATAGTATACAAGATGAGATTACCATCTTGACACCAGAAACCATGGACAAGTGTTTCCAAGTGGCACTGAGAGTAGAAGAGAAATTGAAAAGAAAAGGAGAACAACAGAACAGAGGTAGGGGTGGAAGGAATTTCAGAGGCAGAAATAGCTTTGGTGGCAGAAATCAATTCCAGAAGAATCAAGGGGAGTCCAGTCAGCAAGAACATAGTGGAGAATCTAGTTCCAGATGGGGTTTCAGAGGAAGGAGACCCAATGGAAGAGGTAGATTTGGTGGACCAGGCAAATGTCCAAATGTCTTCACGGGAAGATGTTATAATTGTAACCAAATTAGGCACATAGCAGGCAAGTGTCCGGAGAAAGCCTCAAGCTCTCATGGAGGAGAGAGAAGGAGCCAACTGATTCAAGAAGAAGACTATCAAAGTGTGACTTCACCTATGGGAAGCGTAGCTCCAGCACAAGATGGAGAGAATCTCATGATGAGAAGGACAATGCTAAAAGTGCCACAGAACAAGGAACCACCCTAAAGGAAGACACTATTTAGAACTCTATGTAAAGTTTCTGGCAAAAGGTGTAAGGTAATTGTTGATTCTGGCTCAACTAAGAATTTAGTTTCAATAGAAATGGTAGAGAAATTGAATTTGAAAAGATTGCCACATGTTAGTCCATACAAAGTGTCCTGGCTGAACAAAGGGCAACAAGTTTTGGTTGATGAACAAGCTTGGGTAGAATTTTAGATTGGGGAATATGGGGATAAACTTTTGTGTGATATAATTCCCATGGATGCATGTCATTTACTGTTAGGAAGACCTTGGCAGTATGATGTACAAGCCCAGCATGATGGTAAATCCAATTCCTTTGTTATTACCAAGAATGGTAGACAGTATAAGATGGATCCTTTACCAAAAGAGGGTGTAGACAAGAATGTAGGATCAAGTGTCATGTTAGTAAGTGGGAAAGAGTTTCTCCATACTCTAAAAGAAGAGGGAACCCAGGGGTATGCTTTGATTTTGAAACCTAAAGACACTTCTGATTTATCTAAGAACAGCAAGGAAAAAGTCCCTAAGGAAGTACAAGAATTGTTAGACAAGTATAAGAGTATCATGGTGGAGGATATGCCCAATACACTACCCCCTATGAGAGACATAAGTCATCAGATTGAATTCATCCTAGGATCCACATTTCCAAATAAACCAGCTTATAAAATGACACCTAATCAGAATAAGGAGATTGCTAAACAAGTACAAGAACTGTTGGATAAGGGCTTGGTGAGGAAAAGTCTTAGTCCATGTGTTGTACCCACAATTTTAGCTCCCAAGAAGGATGGCAAATGGAGGTTATGTACTAATTCGAGAGCCATAAATAAGATCACCATCAGATATAGGTTTCCTATGCCCAGAATAGAGGACCTCATGGATTGTTTGGGAGGAGCTCGGTACTTTTCTAAAATTGATCTCAAAAGTGGATACCATCAGATCAGGATTAGACAAGGGGATGAATGGAAGACAGCCTTTAAGACTAATGAGGGTCTTTATGAGTGGGTGGTGATGCCATTTGGACTATCCAATGCTCCAAGCACTTTCGTGCGTCTAATGAATGAGGTATTGAAAGATTTTATTGGTAAATTTGTTGTTGTCTATCTTGACGATATTATGATTTTTAGTAGGACAAAGGAAGAACATTTGTAGCATTTGGAACAGGTGTTGAAGAAGCTGCATGAGGAGAAACTAATGATCAATATGGAGAAGAGTGTCTTCATGAAGGAAGAACTCACATACCTTGGATTTGTGATATCCCAGGGTAGTTTGAAAATGGATCTAGAAAAGGTAAATGCTATTATGTCTTGGCCAGTACCTAGAACAGTAAGTGATGTGAGAAGTTTTCATGGGTTGGCAACTTTTTATAGGAAATTCATAAGAGGATTCAGTCATATTTGTGCACCCATTATGGATACCATAAAAGGAGGATAGAAATGTAAGTTTGTTTGGAATAGAGCAGCTAATGAGTCTTTTGAGATTCTCAAATAGAAAATAGCAGAGAAACCCATTTTGGTTTTGCCTGATTTTAATAAGTTGTTTACTGTGGAATGTGATGCCAGTAACCTTTCCATTGGTGTTGTCTTGAGTCAGGAAGGCAGACCTGTTACTTTCTTTAGTGAAAAGATGAATGATGCTAAAAGAAAGTATTCCACATATGATCTAGAATTGTATGCAATGGTTCAAGCATTGAAAAAATGGAGACATTATCTCTTGTCGAAGGAATTCATTGTTTATACTGACAATCATGCATTGAGTTTTCTGAATTCGCAGGAGAAGCTAAACCACATGCATATGAAGTGGGTTGAACAGCTCCAAGCATATACTTTTTCCATCAAACATAAGAAGGGACAAGCTAACAAGGTGGTAGATGCTCTGAGCAGAAGAGTGTGCACTATACAGGAAATCCAGTTGTAAAGTGTGGGAGTGGATTCTCTCAAGAATATGTACCAGGATGATGAGGACTTCAAGGAGATATATGCAGTTTGTTCACAATTTTTAGATTCCTATCATTCTAATTTTTCTAAATTTTTACTACAGTAGGGGTTACTGTTTAAAGGCAACCAGTTGTGTGTGCCTAGGTGTTCCATGAGGGAGAACATCATAAAAGAGAAACATTGCGGTAGTCTTGGAGGTCATTTTGGACTAGACAAGACATTGGAGCAAGTGAGAAGGCTTTACTTTTGGCCTAAGATGCAAATAGATGTCAAAAAATTTGTAGACTATTGTCACATTTGCCAAAGAGCCAAAGGGACTTCATCAAATACAGGTCTCTATCAACCACTTCCAATTCTGCAAAGGCCATGGGAGTGCATCAGTATGGATTTGTTTTGGGTCTTCCCTGGACTCAAAGAGGATTTGACAGTGTGTTTGTGGTTGTTGACAGGTATAGTAAAATGGCTCATTTTGTGCCATGTAAACGTACTAATGATGCTTCACACATTGCTGGTCTGTTCTTTAAGGAGATTGTTCAAATTCATGGTTTGCCATTGAATATTGTCACTGATAGAGATCCCAAGTTTGTGGGATATTTTTGGTGCACATTGTGGAAGAAATTGGGCACTCAATTATCTTTCTCATCTGCATATCACCCTCAAACGGATGGACAAACTAAGGTCGTGAACAGATCACTGGGTAATCTTTTGAGGTGTTTGACTAAACAGCATGGAGAAGCATGGGATATAGTTATCCCACAAGCAGAATTTACATATAATGACTTTGTCAATTGGAGCACAGGAAAGAGTCCTTTCGAAGTTGTATATGGGATTCACCCAAAGGGAATTTTGGAGTTGAGAGATCTCTAGAACATGGAGAAAAGGAGTGCACAAGGAGAAGATTTTGCAATCAGCATGAAGGATATCCATGACACTGTAAGGGAAACTATCCAGAAGAACACAGGGAAATACAAGGAGAGAGTTGATCAGAAGAAAAGGGATGTCCAATACAAAGTTGGGGATCTGGTAATGGCATATCTGAAGAAAGAGAGACTTCCGAAGGGGCAACCCATGAAGCTTCTTATGAAGAAAATAGGTCCATGCAAGATTGTACACAAGTTTGGGCCTAATGCATACGAAATTGAACTTCCTCCAAGTTTAGCAATATTGCCCATTTTCAATGTGTTCGACCTGTTTCCATTCAGAGGAGATAATGTTGTTGGTTCAGATGTGATAGAAGCAAGGGATGCAAAATGGATTTTGATCTTCCACCGAGTCAGCCAGTATAGCTGGAATATATTTTGGATACAAAGGTTCAGAAAAAGACCATACATAAAACCTACAAGCAGTATCTGGTCAAATGGCATGGTTTGCCTGATGAAGATGCTACCTAGATGAGTGAGGAAGACATCATCAAGCATGGGGTTAATATTTTAGACTTGGTTCCTCAAGGGACTTGAGTTCTTTTGAGCCCTGGGAGTATGGTGCAGAGGCACCTAGTTACTTTAATTAATTTCATGTTCATTTTGATGTTTTGGTGTTGTATAAGGTCCAAGCGACCAATTGTAAGGCCTAGTTCCATGTGTGAGTCCGAGTGGAATAGGACAAGTCGTAGTGTCTAGTAGTGGAAGAGCAAATGCATTGTAACTAAATGGGTTGACAGTTGCAGAACAATTGGCATTCCCACTGATGCAAACTGTCACGAACAAGAACATGTATAAACAGTTCAGTGAACAGAAGGAAAGAGATTAGAGAAGAAGAGTAATATAGTAATTGTGTGGTTTTGTGGTAGAACAATGGTGAGAAGATAGAAGAGTTGTTTTTAGTGCAGAAGTTCCCAAAATAAATAAAAGATCCTGCTTTGTTTTGTGTTCTTTCACCGTGTCACTGTAATTAGTTTCCATTTTGTCATTCGAATGGATTACTGTCAGTGCAATGGGTCTGTCTGTACAATTTGTGTTCTTTTTGTTTTTGTTTATGTTCAGTGTTGGGATTGAGCGTGGGATGTGCTAGTCGAGCCTAGCATTTCTATGTGCTAGGATTTAGTCAAAAAAATTAGGCGAAGTGAAGTTTTGCCTAAGTGTTGGAGTATCATCGGCGAGATTGGGGTTATCGGTAGAGTATTTAGTATTCTGGGCGAAAGTAGTAGTCTACCCGAAAAGTAATCGGGGTGACTAAGTGCATCGGTGTAAGACTTGTGTTGCTTCACTGAATATACATTTCGTGTGTATCCCACAAAAGCATGTTGAGTGTGTATATTGTAGAGGCATATTGAGAATGTATGTTGCGAATGTACATTGAGAAAATACATTGTGTCGAATACAAGGGATGACCGGTCGTATCGGTGAAATCAGGTTGGAGATACATTAGATTACCAATGATAGCAGGTCAACTAATGCAGAACCTCTCCGATGATTAGTGTCTCACCAAAGTGTCAGGAGGAAATAGTGTGTCGGCAGACCTTAGTCAGGCTTTGCTGATAGTGACTTGTCTGGCCGAAGACAAAGCTCGGTGTTAAGCATATCGGGAAGAGATGCAGATCAGCGGAAGAGTTTTAAGTTACGCTAATAGAGTAAGTCTTGGCGAAGGGTTCCTAAAGCCGACTAAACAATAATTTGGAATTGAAGCCCATTGTTGTGAAGGAGGTTTCAATTGTTTGACTTCCACTATGCTCTCTGCATCAATATCTGCAAAAAAAAAGAGATACCCAGATAGGGTTTCTAAGTCCTCTTTCCAGAAATATCTCGTTTTTGAAAAATAGAGTTCATATGAGAAAGTTATGCCCAATTTTGCGAAACTACTCAAAAAAAAAAAAAAACAAGCAGTGCTAAAAATAGAGATGCATATTACAATCTATTTTTCTTGAAATCTGTGCCATTTCTGTAAAAACTAAGAGATACCCAGATAGGGTTTCTGAGTCCTCTTTCCATCAATATCTTGTTTTCAAAAAATAGAGTTCGGATGAGAAAGTTATGCTCGATTTCGTGAAACTACTCTAAAAAAGCTCTCAGGTTGGATCTCTTAAAAAAACACTCTTGAAACCTTCACAGATCTAGCTTCCGCAGACCAAATTCAGCCAAACAAAAGACAAATCTGCCTTTTCTAGCTACTTTAGATCCAATGAGAATAGCGATTTTACTCAAAAAAAGCACCTAACAAAAGACTCTATACGAAATTTTTCTCAGATTTGAGAAGGAGGCTATAGATCTGTTCTAATACCATGTTGAAGTTTATGATAAACTTGAAACACCAAAATCTTCTACAAGCCAAATATTAACCTTCTACAGAGAAAAAAAAGTATAAGAGAGTATTTGCACAATAAAATGGATGCAATTAATGAAAAAGAATTGAGAATTACATGTGACAACTTGCTTTTATATTTGCAAGTTAAATAAAACCCTAATATGACTTAATAATAACCTAAGACTAAAAATAAGCCCTAAGTAAACTTATTAAAGTGTAATTAAATATTTAATTACACCAACAAAAATACCATTATTGTTTATAAACCATTCTAGATCCATAAGAATAGTAAAAGGGCTAGGATTTCCCTCATCCATCTCTACTACTTCAAAGTCTATTTTTATTTTAATCTCCATAAAATTAACCTCCATGTTCCTCCATGTATTGTGGGTAAATCTAGGAGTCTCATTTGTTAGAGAAATATCATATGGTGTTTCATGTAGTTCCAATTCTAAAAGTGTCTCCTATTGGCAATATTTCTTGTATTTCCTAAAATGCAAAAATTTCTAAGTCTAGTACCCCCTTTGTTGCCTTGGCCTTACCTTGCCCATCATTGATAATCAATTAAATAATTCTTTGAGTGGGCCCCCTTGGCCAATTTGTTCTTAAGTGTTGTGTTTTGGACCCCTTCATATCTTGGTCATGTGCCTAAATTCCAAAAATGTCAAAATTTTCTAAGTATGAGGGTGTTTGGATCAATTTCTAGCCTTGGGCAGGGTTTGGGGATTTCTCATGCTAGAATACCTTTCCTTCATCCCCCACTTATTTAATTTCAAATGCTTCCACTCCTTTTCCTTCCATAAGAGTTTTGGGTTTTCTCCTTCCAACATCCCTTTCATCCATTTTCCTCCAAGTGCTTGATTTCCCCAATTCTATGGGCTTCAAAGATTTCCCTTCCTAGGATGTTGTTCCTTCATTTCCCTAGTTCCCCACGGTCCCTCTTCCAAATTCCTTCTTCCCTGTAGGATTTTAGAATTTTGCTTGCTTTTGTACACTTCAGTTCCAAAGGAATTGGTCATCCTGATCTCCAATCCCCATAGTATCAAGTATTCCCAAGTCTCGATTCTCTAGTAGATTCCCAAAGTTTTCCCTACCATCGTACCTAAAAGGTATCCAATATCCCAGAATCCTAAATCCCACCACCCTAGTAGGATTTTGAGTTTTTCTTTCCCTCATCATTGTGATATCCAGTATGCCAATTCCCCAACCCCCAATCCCTACTAGTATCAGGTATTATGAAACTTTGATCCCCAACCTTCTTTAATATAAAATGATTTGTAGGATTCTAGACTATTTCATCTCTCACTCCCAAATTGTATTGAGTATTCAGAAATTATGGTCCCTACTTTCCTACCCCCTTGCCTTTTGTGAACCCCTAGACCTTTTGATTCCACACTCCTAGATGACACTTGGCATCCCATTCCCATGACTCTCAATCCCCACTCCCTTTCCACTCATGGGATTTTAGATTTCTTCACCCCATATTCCTCAACTACACTTGATATCCCAAAATTCTGATCCCCACTTTCCCACTCCCTTGTCTTCCCTTGACCTTTAGAGTTCTTCATCCTATTGTATCTCTTGCATTGGGTATTCAAAAATCTTGATCCTTGTTGTCTCGTCATTCTTCTCTACCCAAACCTATGGACCTTTGTCTTCCCTTGCACCTCACATTAATTGTCCCAAAACCCTGCACCCTACTAGCATGATAGAGTTTGCAATTCTATTTTATTCCCAAGTAGACTAGTGGTGATTGTCATATTTAAAATCCCAACCTTTCTTAGCATGAACTCTTAAGAAGGCTTTCAAACTTTCATGTACCTCAGATCCATGCATCTAGTATCCCTATATCACAACCCTCGATTCCTCGATCCCCTCATCATCTTACACCATTTGGTATGCAAATCCCTAAACCACTGGTCTCAAACTTTTAGACCTTTTAGTGCCTATGCACCATTCAAGCATTAAAAACCTTAGGCTCCCACCATTTGAATGCCATGTTTCACCTACCTTCTTGCATGACACAAGATGCCATTAATAGTCCCAAAAGGGCGTAATATGATAGGGGTTGAATTTCGAATGCCTCTTAGGACATGTGGGCCCCTCAAGGATGTGGTTTAATATGTGGCCATATGAATATGATGAAAGTGGACATGGGTAGCCTACAAGCTTGTTTAATATTCATATTTTCTCATGTAGCTTTCTAAGTGAAATTTTAATGCTATACATACATGTTTTCAAGGTACTATAAGGGTTGGTCGTTGGACTAATTTCCTAGTTGCGTAGTGCTTCAATTTGTTCTAGGGTATCAAGTGATGCAAGTTTGGTCTATAAGGGGACAAGATATACATTGTAAATCATAGGAAGGGTATTCAATAAACATAATGCATGCATTTATGCATGTCTCTATGGCATGTTGTAATTATTTAGGGGGATTCTTAAACCTAGTTGTTGATCTTAGCTTGCAACATTTGTTGATATGAATGTAACAAGGGTTAGATGAATGTGTGACAACTTCTAATGCATTGCAAAGCTTTTGTAACGGTCTCTCCTTTGATTCATGTGGGTTTTTGTAACACTGAGATGGATTATTAAGCATGTCTAGTTACATGAGGTGCTATTTATGATTTCTATGCATGTACACATCTCATGCCAATTATGCTCTATAGGTGTATCCCCTTCTTCCTTGCAAGTTATGACTTTGTTGCCTAATGGAGTAGGCACCGGTTTGATTGGTGAAAGGCCAAACATCTTTCTTTTAATCATCTTTGTGTCCTCAATAGTTTAGGAGTATATTAGAGTCCCACATGCTTTCATGATTCAATGGTATAACCCAAGGAACATACTAATTTAGCTCAAACTATTAAGATTGTTAGAGAATCATGTCATGCATGTCTACACCTTGCACTTGTGTATGAAATATTAAGTGGATTTTCTTGTGGGGATATTATAATGTTGTTATATTTGGGTGCATATGTGAGAGTGTAGTTATCAACTTAATAAGAGGTTTTACAAGTAGCCAGTTAGTATATGGCCTAGTGACAAATCTTGGAGTCAAGCGTATATTGGGTATTATTGTTGTTGGTTTAGTCATGATCAACATACTCTATTAGATGTCTTGTTAAGGATACCTCTAAGAAATACCCTCCTAGGTTTAGTTGAGCCCAAAGATAAAGGTGATCCTACCCACTCACAAGAATTGGTCCATTCATGCTACTATTTGATCATAAGTCCTGCCTATCACCTATGTTGACACTCTTTGGCCTTAGGTTTTGGTGCAATTCTTTACGATTTGTGGAGATACATGTTTGATATCCAACACCTCCTATATCTTTAGAATAGTGTTTATGTCAATGCATAGGTCTAACAATACATAGGTCTAACAATGCATTTTTTATCAACCTTCCATTAAGTTTGACATCTAATAGTATTGGCTACTTTTTCAATTTCCTTGTTATTTTTACTACATTCCTAACTTGAGCTTGTCTTCTCTATTTAAAGTCTTGCTTATTCTAATATTTGGAAATTTGCCTTAGCTTTTCCAATAGGTCCTTCTCTTCTGTAAGGTTGGCCAACTTCTTCAACCTTTGCATTTTTTCTAAGAAACAAACTTTCCCATCCTCGTCCTACAATTCTTTATTTTTCTTTTAATTTGGTTACTACCAAATCATGTTTATTCTTTTCTAAGTATTTTCTTCATCATCACTCTCCTCAAATATTTATTGTATATGTTTCTTTTTATTGGTGTCAACCGTTCCTCAAGTGATCACCACAACTCTATTTTATTTTCTTCTTAATTCTTTAATGGCCTTCTTTCTAAGGCTCTTAGATTTATATTATTTCTCCAAACTCTCCTCTATCATGGAGGGTTCTCTTATCTCCCATTTAATTTTTGCATCTAATATCTATCACTTGGTATTTTGTCCTTCCCTTTTGGGTATTTTCATTAGTGCCTTAGCACTAGGGATGCCTTCAACCATGACAATTCCTCACTCTTCATTTCCAACATTTGTCAATTCATATAAAATTACGTGGCTTTTAGAAAGTTGAATGCATCATGTGAGTTGTTATTACAAAATTTGCATATTGATTTATTCTCCTTATCTCCCTTGCATTCATTAGTGTAGTGCCCTAACTTTCTACAATTGTAATATGTTATCTCTCTTCCTTTGGTTTCTTCATCTTCCATGACCTCCTCTATTATTATTTTTATTGAAGTAACCTCCCCTACCACCTCCTTATGGAAATTCTTCATGATATCCTGTAGAGGGTTAGACATCTTGAATTTGTGGCACTGCATGGTTTATATAATTAGTTTGTCTATGAATTAGGGTTCCATTACAATACCCAATAGCCATGATCTAGGGCATGAAAAGTTCTTTGCCAATCCTTGTGCCCTAGCCAACCCTCTTTCATACGATTCTTCATTTATAGGCTTATTAAACATTAAGTGGGAACATTCATTTGTTATGTGTTGATCCCACTCTTCACACAAATTGCAATATATAAATTTTATCCTTTTGGGCTTCTTGACAAATTTAACTCTTTATGTCATTACCCTCTTAGTGCCTTTAATAATAAGGCATTCATTCCTCAAGTGTCCCTCATTTCAATAGTGGTTGCACCAAATTTTATTTCTCCTAGGAAGGGGGATGTGTCCCTATTCTCTCCATTCACCAATATTTCTTGCTTGAGCTTAAACTACTCCAACTCCAATCTTAACTTCTCCATTTCATTTTTTTGATGCATGTCCCTCTCATCTACATGATTAGGACTCTATCCTAGTGGCAATTCCTACCACATCCTTGTAAGTTGGGAACACCTTCCCATCAATTGTTGCCCTAATGTAGGGGGTCAACCCTAAAACAAACCACTCATTTTTTTTAACATAGGATCATCTAATTACATACCATGCTTTTGAACCATTGATCATAGTCTTTCACTAACTCACTCTTACCTTGCAACATCTCCCATATTTTACTCACTTTTTGATGGACTATTAGGGACAAAAAGTTTGTTAGGAATAGGGCACTTAGTTCATCCCATGTCTATTCATGTTTAGAAAATTCCTTCATATACCACTTTAATGCATCATTGTTGGGTGTCCCTACAAATTTAAATAGTTTGGTCTATTCATCATTGACCCTAGACCTTCTTTAGTGAGATTACAATATGAAAATATGCTCACTCTTTGGTGTTCTTACCAAAGATAGTAAGCTTAATCCTATTTACAACCAAATTAGCAAGAGGGGTAGGTGTTTTTGATTTAGCTTTTTGTTGGTTATGGGCTGCCCTACCTTTGTGTTTGTTCTCTACTCTTAGTTCTCCTTTCCTCTTTTTCTCAAGCTCTCTCTACCTTGTTTCATTCCTTTATTATTTCACCAACTTCTTTCTACCCTTGTCTCTAAACAATTCAATCTCAAAGAACTCTTTACCAAGAATCTCCTCAAAGTGTCTCACATTCGCTTCTTGTTTTTTCTCTTTCTACCTTTAGCAAGGATTATTGTTTATATCCTAATTAGATATCTTCCTAGAATTCAATGGCACGAGGGGTGATGTTTGGTCAGGGGGTTCATCTTGTTGAAATATAGGGTAAATATCATAATAAGAATATTAACAATATAATGTTTTAAATTTGATAAAGCATATAATTAATTCCATGAACTTTAACAAGGAAATAATGGAGAAGTAAGTAAAAATTAGCAAACTTAATAAATTATACACAACATTGGATGTACTTAATCCTCAAAGAAATAAGTACATCAATACAATCTATTTATCCCTCCAGACTAATTATAATATGAGAGTATAAGGGTACCTACAAAATACTATATGAATCCACTATCTCGTGCCTAAAATATTTAGGAAAATGCAAAACAAGAAGCCATAAATGCTTTCCCAAAACTAAGACCCAAAACCATGAGCCATAGAAAAATCCACTACCTCCATAGTCATGGTCAAGCCAACCAAAATATAAGTAACTCCCCTTACACCTCTTACACATCTTACAACCTTCTTACATTTCATAGACATTATAGATTCTATCATAATGGTCAAATTGACCAAGATCTAAATCGTAGGTGTTTCATGAGGGCGTTGATTGTCTTGTCATAGCACTAAGTATAAAATATCTTCTTACAACTCCCAATTTTGATCGATTTCCTTTTAAGAAACCCTGATGCTTCACCCCTATAACATCACCTAAATACGATAAGAACTAAGTGGACCATTCATGATCATAAGAGATAAGTTCGTGTGAACCACTACTCATAAATATGAGTCAATAAACTTAAACTTAGAAATTGTACAATTAAACCTTGATAAAACAAAATAATTTAATGTCAATATTTCCATAGTGGTTTCTCTTTGGAGAGTTGAAATTGCCAAGAAGCAACCAAAGGAGTGAGAGATAACCACCGGCCTCATTATTCTCTTGCATATAAAAGCATACGCAAGTCTTGTCATCATTTGAACTCAATGATATCCACGCATTAAAATATAATTAAGTGGTTTTCATATTGTGCTTGAGTTATAATAAAAATGACATAACGTGGAAAACCTTGGCATAAATTCAACAACTTGCCTTAAAAGCTAATTAGATGGGAAGGAGATTAAGTGAAAACATAGATTCAACATCATATAACTTGGTCCAATTTGAACGGGGCCCACTTGACTTTGCAAATGTTTGGACTATATGAAATGGCTCTACCAAATTTTTCCCAATAAGACTTTCATATTGGTGATCTCATCTATACATCATTACTATAATTAAAAATAAACAATAACAAAGTGTTCATAATAACAAGTGTTGTTTTTAATTATTACAAATGCATGCATTTATCTATTTAAAGTTGATTAGAGAAATTCTAAAATTGTTGAAAACATGTTTGGAAACTTTTGTTTTGGTAAAAGTGTGTTTCTATATTGTACAACGTGCTCGTGTGCAAGGATACCCCAAATTGCTAAATGAGGACAGAGTAAAAAGTATATACTTTTATGACAATAATGAATTTTATGCCAACTAACTTAACAACACAATAATTGTTAATTTGTTTTATATCATATTTTCTATAATTTATTTTTTTAATTGTGTGAAAATGACTTAAGATATATAATTTATATGAATTCAACTTAAGACAATGATGTGCTTAGATTGTAAGGATAGAAAAATCCAAATCAACTACTTTCTCATTTTGAGGGCTAACTACTTTGTTCTTCACATCAACATTTTATAAGACCCACAAACCTTGACTGCAGCTTAACCCTTACCAACCATAGACTATTTCTAGAGTCTTGTAAACAACAATGATTAAAGTAGATGAACTATTTAACAACTTATCTACTATTAATACTTACCTTTAATTTAAGGAAAACACTATTGTAACTAAGATTGTTTAATTAGTTATTATCATGAATAAATTTGAGAAGTCAGAATTTTTTCTAACAAAATAATACTATTTTAAATTTAAAAAAATTAAAAATTAAAAAAATAAATGTAATATTTTTGCTTTGTTATTCCAAACTTCACATTGGACAATTTAATAGCTTTTGGCAAGTATATCGATTAAAGTGAAAAGGCATGAGCATGCGAGTAAATGTCAATGAGAGTTTTTAGTATTTATGTTTATATTAGTAATTAGTTTTGTTATTTTTTATTTTTAATGTAAAGTGGATTTAATTGATTATAGGTTTTGGATTTACTAGTGACATTTTATAGTTTTTTGGTTAGTTTTTTTTAATAATGATTTTCTAAAAATTGATTGTTTGTAGTTTTTATTTTGGTTGTATTTTATAGTTTAAATTGAAAAGAAGTTGTAGATGTGTACAAGTAATAAATTTTAAGAATGTATATTTATTGACATTAATTTTGATAAATCATAAATATTTTTAATAAGTTATCTTTTCTTGTACTTGTGTTAAGGCAAATACTATTGTAATGAAGATTGTCTAATTAGTTATTACTAATTGTAAGATGTAATTTTTTTTTTTAAATTAAAATAAATTATTATAATATGATTGGCTCGTATATTTAAAAAAATTTAAAATTAGGACTTCTTAGCACCTCCTTTTCCTAGATGAACTTGGGTGCAAGTATCTCTTATCCAAGAAATTATTGTTTATTATTTGTTTATTTGTTTTGATGCATGGCATCCACCACATGACATAAATTTTGGAGTTGTGGAAGACAATTAACATATAAATATAATTTAATTAACATATTAATTGGCATAATTATGTTAAGAGGCATACAAAAAAGAATCAACATATATGTAAAATAAGAGCTGCACAGTAGGGAAGTTTCGTAAATGTTCATGAATAGTCATGTTTTAATTTGTTGTGTTTGCTTATAATAACTTTATAATAATCTTCAAATTTGTCAATTTTTTGGTTTAAGTTAGAGTTGACTATTTAAAAAATTATAATAAGTTTTTTTACTATGGGAATTAATTCTTGTAAAAAAAATAATAAGTTTTTGGTATCATTTAAATTAAATTATTGAAAATATTTCATTAAAAACTAATTATTAGAGCTAACAATTGTTAACAAAACATATTAAAAACATAAAACAATGGCATATTAAGGTACATAAAAATAAAATAGAGCCGACATAGTTTTTTTAGCCTAGATAGTTTATTAAATCGATGAAGAGAAGTTTAATTGGTAAGGGCACTATGGAGCCATTTCTTTTGTTTTTTCTTGCCAAATGAATTTATGAAGTGATACAATTAGGCATTGCATATTATTATTGCACTTAAAGTACACCTTAAATTATGCAACCTATAAATTATAATTTATTTAATATTCTTATTGCATAAACAAATCTTTGAAAACCAAGGCTAAATTATTAAATAAATTAATATTAACAGCAAGGGTTAGGGTTCTTCAATCTTTAAAAGCCACAAAGAAAATAAATATTTAGTTTAATGACCTTTGTTTTAGATTTTTACTATGTGAATTAATTGCTTTAAAAAATTATAATAAGTTTTTTACTATGGGAATTAATTCTTGTAAAAAAATATAATAAGTTTTTGGTATCATTGAAAATATTTCATTAAATATTAATTATTAGAACTAATTAACTAACAATTAATTAGCAAAGAAAAACTTTATTTTAGTTTAATGAAAGTAAACAAATATGCAACTACACAACACATGATTGATATGCAAATATAAAAGTACTAGTTCCCCCATTATTTCTAAACAAAAAAATCATTAATTAAATGATATATTATGGCTGATAATAAGTCTCTTTCAAAATAGGGTTTAAACAAAGACACGATTTTAAACAAGTGCCACATTACTTGCCTTGTAGTCTCTTTCAAAACAGGGTTTAAACAAAGACTTTCAAAACAGGGTTTAAACAAAGACACAATTTTAAACAAGTGCCACATTACTTGCCTTGTAGTGTTGTAATTATAGTATGTGTTTTAGTTGTAATTATAGTTGTGTTTTAGTTTTAATTTTTTAATTCATTATTAAACTTCAAATTTACTTTTTGTTAAACCAACAAAATAGTTATTATTTATAGTTATAATATTAATTATATTATTAATATTTATTATAACACTTAGATATATTATTTTAATTGATATTATAGTATTATAATATAGTATAATATTAATTGATAATATTTGACTTAATTTTCTTCTTACAGATAGACAAATTGGATTCAAATAATGTTAAACAAATAATTTTTTTAAAAGCCAATATAAATATTATAACAAAATTGTAATATTTATAGTATACTTTATTATTTTTTTTAGTTTAAATATTAATGAAATAGTATAATTAATTATTGATTGATAATAAATAATGTTTATATTATAAATATGATAATAATATTATTACATTATTCTAATATTATAATATTTTTATATAGTATTATATTATATTTTTGTTTTTATATAGTATTATATTATATTTTTAAAAATTTGAGCCGATTGATGATTGATTTTGCAATAATATTTGTTAAAATATTTGCATATAGACTTAGGAAAAATTTAATATTTGTTTAACATTTAAAAAAATACTCTCTTGTCATTGGTTTATTCTTGCATATAGATTTAGGAAAAATTTAATGTTTAGTTTAATGACCTTTGTTTTAGATTTTTACTATCGGAATTAATTGCTTTAAAAAATTATAATAAGTTTTTTAGTATGGGAATTAATTCTTGTAAAAAAAATATAAGTTTTTGGTATCATTTAGATTAAATTATTTAAAATATTTCATTAAAAACTAAGTGTTTTAATTTTAATTTTTTAATCCATTAGGTAAACTTCAAATTTACTTTTTGTCAAACCAACAAAATGGTTATTATTTATAGTTATAATATTAATTATATTATTAATATTTATTATAACACTTAGATATATTATTTTAATTGATAATATAGTATTATAATATAGTATAATATTAATTGATAATATAGTATTATAATATAGTATAATATTAATTGATAATATAGTATTATAATATAGTATAATATTAATTGATATGGACTGCTTGTTGATTTTAATTTTTTAATCCATTACGTAAACTTCAAATTTACTTTTTGTCAAATCAACAAAATGGTTATTATTTATAGTTATAATATTAATTATATTATTAATATTTATTATAACTCTTAGATATATTATTTTAATTGATATTATAGTATTATAATATAGTATAATATTAATTAATAATATTTGACTTAATTTTAATAATTTGGCATATTTGGTTGGAGCGCAACCATAGAATTTTTATGGACAAGAAGCTACTTGTTGGTCAGCTCTGATTGAGGATCTTAGGGGGTCTGCAAGAAACTTTGGCTGCTAAGTGTGATCTGTCTGTGTAGACACCCAAATTTGTCCCAACTTTGTCCATGTCCTACAACACCTTGTTAAAACATTATCCTAAACATCATAAGCCATTTTTGTCCTAAATCCCACTCTTAATCCCATTTATCTATTAGCCAATTAATTAAATAAATTTTATTTATTTAATTAAAATCCCATTCAATCTCATCCTCATCCTACTTAGCCAATTAATTAAATAAATTTTATTTATTTAATTAATTTCACATGCATAATCCCATTTATCTTATCCCCATCCCAATTAATTAAATAAATTTTATTTATTTAATTAATTTCCACATCATATCTTATCTCATCCTATTCAACTTCTCAATTAATTAAATAAATTTTATTTATTTAATTAATATCCAACTCATATCCCAACTAATTCAAATATTTTATTTGAATTAAACACTCATCTTTCATCACATTCCAACACTTGTCTAGTCAATCATGTGTTACAACTTTTATCTTTCACATGCACAACTAATGGGACCTAATTTTAGTATTTATCTACACAAGCACACCTAAGCCTCATCCTCCTTTGCCACATGTCATATGACTACAATTTCTTGATATGCAAGGAAACCTAACTTAATCCTATCCATCCATTTCACCTAAAGCCCTAATTGATCCTAGCCATCCATTGGAACCAAGCCTTTCCTATAAATCAACCCCCTCACAAGCCATTAGCATGCATTGAGCCTTAAGCACCCTTATTCTGTCAAATTTTCTAAAAGGGCATTGATCCTCAAATATCCACATGCTGTTGAAATATCATTAGAGCCTTTGCATCCATCATCTATCTCCTTATCAATGTTATGCTGCGGAATCGAGCAATCAACACAACAAAGCGATCAATCAATCAATCTCATTTTGCATCTTCGAGGTATTGAATTATTTGGGTTTAGGTTATGCATGAAATTGTTTGATCATTTCCATTTATAAATCCAAATTTTTCGATATACAGTCTGTCCAGGTTGTTTCTAGTGACTGTGCTAAGTGTGATCTGTCTATCCAGGTTGTTTCTAGTGACTGTGATGTTGTTGAAGCCATGGGACTCTCTAGGGGTGGATGAAAAAATTTGAGGACAGTTCAACATGGGTGTGGGAGAGCGAGGGTTTGTCGTATTGGTTGCTGGAGTCCTCCTGCTATAGGGGAGCTAAAAATCAATACTGATGGATCATCCAGAGGTAATCCTAGACATGTTGGAGTTGGTGGCATTGGCAGGGATAGTTTGGGGGTGGTAATTTTTTTCTCATAATCTCATGGAGGCTTTATCTATTCTTCTGGCTTTAGAACGTGCTTGCACCCTTGGCTGGAGGTGGATTGTTTGTAAATATGATTCTCAGGTGGTCATTGATATGCTGAATAAGAGACATTTTGAGGAGGTGAACTAGCAACTTGCAGTGGTGGCCAAACAAATTGTTTCTCTGAATAATGCTTTAGATTCTATTGTTTTTTGTCATGTGCCATGGGAGTGGAATAAGGTGGTGGATGGTTTGGTAAGGTGGGCATCTAAGCAAATAGGGACTTGGAATGTGGATGATTGGGGCAACCTCCCTAGTGATTTGGCACTTGTTCTTGAAGATTGGGCTATGGAGGATATGAGGAGCTTTTTGGGGGTTACTTAATTCTTGGTTTTGCATGTGCCCGTGATGGGTGTGTTTCTTTCAACTTTGTAATGCTTTTATGATTCAATAAAGTTTTTACCCCTTTCTTTATATATATATATATATGACTTAATTTTCTTCTTAAAAAAATATTTGTTGTATAAACAAATTGGATTCAAATAATGTTAAACAAATAATTTTTTTAAAGCCAATATAAATATTATAACAAAATTGTAATATTTATAGTATAGTTTATAATTTTTTTTAGTTTAAATATTAATGAAAGAGTATAATTTATTATTGCTTGATAATAAACAATGTTTATATTATAAATATGATAATAATATATTTATATTATTACATTATTCTAATATTATAATATTTTTATATAGTATTATATTATATTTTTATTTTTATATAAGTATTATATTAATAAAATATTTGCATATAGACTTAGGAAAAATTTAATATTTGTTTAAAGTTAAAAAAATACTCTCTTGTCATTGGTTTATTCAACAAATATTTTCATATAGATTTAGGAAAAATTTAATATTTGTTTAACGTTTAAAAAATACTCTCTTGTCATTGGTTTATTTTGGATAGAATAATTACTAGATAATAAAAACTCATTGGTCAGTCTGTCACCCCCCTTTCCATAAGCAATATTACCGCCATTATTGTAATGGATGCACATTAATCGGGGTAAAAAATTAAAGAAAAAATATTTTTCAAATATGTTTTGTTATAATATTTGCATCTATACAATAGCAATGGCTAAATATTTTTTAAATAGAAAAACTATTTCAATTTTCATTGGTTGCAAAAAGAATTATTAATAACTAATTAAGAACAGGCCTCTATAGTTTCTTTGGAGAAATTAAAAATTATAATAAGTCTTTTACTATGGGAATTAATTCTTGTAAAAAAATCTAATTAAATTATTGAAAATATTTCATTAAAAACTAATTATTAGAGCTAACAATTAATGGCATGAGTGTGTTAACAAAACCTATTAAAGAGCCGACATATAAAAATAATTACATCAGAGGAGTGATCTAGTGGCATTAAGGTACATAAAAACAAAATAGAGCCAACAGTTTTTTTAGCCTAGATAGTTTATTAAATCAATGAAGAGAGAAGTTTAATTGGTAAGGCACTATGCAACCATTTTTTTTGTTTTTTCTTGCCAAATGAATTTATGAAGTGATATAATGCTAAGGTTAGATTAGGCATTGCATATTATTATTGCACTTAAAGTGCACCTTAAATTATGCAACGTATAAATTATAATTCATTTAATATTCTGATTGCATAAACAAATCTTTGAAAACCAAGGCTAAATTATTAAATAAATAAATATTAACAATTGTTGCAAGGTGTGGCCCTTCGTCTCCACTACGCTATGGTGGTTTGTGACAAGGGCTTAACCACCCTCACGTGCTTGTTAAGTCAAGTGGGGAATTAATTGCTTTAAAAAATTATAATAAGTTTTTTACTATGG
Source organism: Cunninghamia lanceolata (assembly GCA_027924645.1). Classification (NCBI taxonomy): domain Eukaryota; kingdom Viridiplantae; phylum Streptophyta; class Pinopsida; order Cupressales; family Cupressaceae; genus Cunninghamia; species Cunninghamia lanceolata. The sequence continues at coordinate 1,874,953 of BSBN01001380.1, read as the reverse complement.
CAGATTAAATTATTGAAAATATTTCATTAAAAACTAATTATTATATTGTATTTTTGTTTTTATATAGTATTATATTATATTTTTAAAAATTTGAGCCAATGACAAGATTGATGATTGATTTTTCAATAATATTTGTTAAAATATTTGCATATAGACTTAGAAAAATTTAATATTTGTTTAACGTTTAAAAAATACTCTCTGGTTTATTTTGGATAAATTAAAAAATACTCTATTGTCATTGGTTTATTTTGGATAAAATAATTACTAGATAATAAAAACTCATAGTTTTGCATTATTTTTCAAATATGTTTTGTTATAATATTTGCATCTAAAGAACTATTAATAACCACCCTATAGTTTCCTTGGCAAAAACTAATAAACTAAATAAAATAAAATAATTCTTAAATAGTTCTAAAGTAAAATAAAATAACTCTTAACTAAATAAATAAAATATTGGTTAAGTAACTCTTGTAAACAATGTAAATAAAATAAAACAATTTTAAAATAGTTCTAAAGTAAAATAAAACAATGCTTTAAGTAAATAAAATAACTCAAAAATTATATAGATGTATTTAAATACAATGAAAAAGTCAAAGGGTCCTAAATAAATAATATTTAAATACAATGAAAAAGTCAAAGGGTCCTAAATAAATAATAAAAAATACAATGAAAAGTTAAAATTATTACAAATTATATATTTTAGTTTTATAAAATTGTATATACCCAGAGGGAGGCCCATATATTTAGAGGGGGGTCATTTTTGGGCAAAAAGATAATAGATTAATTAGAGAGAGTTAAGTACATGTATACCAGAGGGACTTCCAGATTGCAATTGCCAGCATGGAAAGCATCAAAAGAAGAACCCAACAAGGGTACCCACAAAACCAAACAACAAAAACCATATACAAACCAAAACACCAGTCAAAAAAAAGTCTTCAAACCCCAAACCAACAAGAATCAATCCACTTGGGACTTTCCTAGGTCAAGTCAACCCAATCACCCATGTTCCATCTACATGTTCCTTTAGAGGCCCATTTAGCTAAACATTTAGCCACCTTATTCCATTCTCTGGGAAATATGGACAAAAGAAAGAAAATCAAAGTTTATGGCCAGACTAAGAATCTAACTAGCCACCAAATCCAATCTCTAAGAGGACTCACGAAAATTCTTTTTATTCAGAAGGGAGACCAAGATCATGGAGTAAGTTTCGTAGATGATCTTTCTCCATCCCAAAGTATAAGCTTGAACCAGAGCCTACAGAATTGTTAAAGCATCCATTTGATTATTAGAGTGAAATCCCATATGAGTAGAGAAAAGAAACTGAACCAAACCCCTACTGTCTCGGTCAACACCACCAATCCCTGCATCCCCTGGATTGCCTTGAGAAGAGCCATCTGTATTAATTTTCAAGAAACTTGAAGGAGGAGGGAACTACTTTCTAGACCTGTTCATCTTCCTGTGGACCTAAATTCTATGTCCAAGCCTATCTTGACAGGAATACTAAAGAGACAATTCCAAGAGCTTAACAAGGCACAAATCAAAGGAGGTAAGAGGGTCATCAAAGGTGATTTTATCTTCAATAGTCTCTTTGATCATACCTTTGATTTTAAGACACACTTGCATGGCTTGACTCTGGCACCCCTAAAATATCTGGTGATTTTGTACTAGCCAAATCTGCCAATGAATAAAGGAAGGGCAAATATCCCAAGAAGAAAGAAGAAAACAAGCAAAAGTAGGAGGTCTTCCCAAACTATTCCAAAACTTAGAAAGGGAAGTCGCATGGATGAATGGTTTATTCCACAACTTCCACCATAAACTCCAAATCAACATAGAAAAGGGCACCAAAAGAAGAGATGACTAGTGCACTCTCCATGCCTACCACAAAGAAAGCAAATAGAGGGCCCCTGGAAACCTCTTTTTCTAATACTGTCCCAAGTGAGACATTTATTCTGACTCAAGAGCCACATGAAAAAATTACACTTGGGCCAGCCAAACTTGTTCCAAATTTTTTGCCACCAAGGAGCCTCAACATTCCCTTCCCTCCTCATTTCTAAAAAATGATAACCAAGAGAGGCTGATTACACACCTTTTGGGTCATGGCCCCAAGAAAGAATGTCTAACTCCTCCAGTGAACTACAAGGTCTCACAACCAAAATAGAGGCCAAATTATTACAATCCTCTATTGATCCTCCACGAGGCCAACTCTAAGGCTCTTTCCATTGATGAACTAAGGATCTCCCCATCTGAATGGAGTGCTTAAAATCAATAACTTTGAACCATCCATCTTCTAAGAAGATGTCACCAAGATACTAAAGCTAAGGAAAGGAAGAGAGCAGAGGGGGATGATTGTCCCAAGAATCACTCCAAAACAATACTCTGTTACCCTTATTAGCTATCCAAAAAAACCCCTCTTTTATAAGAAAAGCCCCCCTTTTCAGGATATTCCAAATCAAGGATACTTTTCTAGTCATCTCCAACCACATAATATCTTCATCATCCACCCCACCCAAGTACTTGAAATTAAGAATTCTTGCCTACAAGTGATCGAGATGTTTGCACCATCTCCAGTATAATTTGGTAGCTAATGCTTGACAATTAAGCTTTGACTGTCGCAAACCAAGGCCACCAACTTTAATAGGATGACAAATCAAATCCCAGCTGGCAAGACTCCATTTCCGAGTTTCTAAATTTCTAGCTCATAAGAATTTTTTGGAGACCCCATCAAACTCCTTAAGCAAACTTTTGGGAGCCACTAGAATTAAAAATCTATATATAGGCAATGCATGCAAGACAAATTTTAAAAGAGTCAATCGACCAACAAAGGATAACCGTCTAAAATTCCAATGGCTCACTTGCATGAAAAACCTATCCAAATTTTTCTTCCAATGGTCTCTTCTAAGGCTCCCAATAGAAAGAAAAATTCCAAGATACTCCACAAGCAAGGTGTCGATTTGGAAATGAAGGATATTAGCAATTATATGCTAAATGTGCTCATGAGTATTGAAGAAGAAGATACTAGATTTTTCTTCATTAAGCTACAAATCAAAAGCAAAAATGTAGGTGTCTAGCACTTTTATGTAATTAATTGCTTCCCTTATCCTAGCCATCCCCATAAGAGAAGTATCATACAAAAACTATAGATGAGATTGAGAACAAATATTCTGGAACTATTCCTAGCCTTGAATGAGCCCTCTCACTCTATATTGCTTCAACAAATGGCCAAGACCTTCATCCATGAGGAGAAACAAATAAGGAGATAAAGGATCCCCTTGTCTAAGTACTCTAGTTGTTAAAAAGAGAGTTGAGGAAATTTTATTGATCAACATTGAGAAAGAAGTCAAAGTCACGCAACTCATAACCCAATCAACCTAATTTGAGCAAAAACTAAAAGCCAATAACATATTCTGGAGAAAGACTCGGCTGACCCTGTCATAAGCCTTAGACATATCAAGCTTGATGAACTTGGCATTTTTATTAGAGGTGGACATAGAGTGAATAGTCTCAGCAACCACAACAATGCCATATAATATCTGGTGCCCTACCACAAAACCCCCTTGCTCAGGAGAGATCAGAGGATTCATACAATTCTTTAGGCACTCTACAATAATTTTGGTGATTATCTTGAAAGTGACTTTTCAAAGTGCAATAGGACAAAAAGGATCCAATGAAGAGTCTCCATCTTTTTTGGGAATAAGAGCGAGGAAAGTAGAGTTAATGGCTTTGAGCATCTATTTATTATCCTGAGACTCACAAACAACCTCTAACAAGTCATCCTTCAAAATTTCCCAAAACTCTTGGAAGAATTCTATGGGAAATCCATCAGGTCCAAGAGCCTTACCCCTCTTCATCTATAAAACAATATCCTCCACCTCCTCCAAAGAGATAGGCTTCATGAGAGAATTTTTCATGTCTACAAAAACCAAGGAGGGGATACAATCAAGAATGCTTCTCTCATAATTCATGTCTTGAGGACCTTATTCAGTAAAAATCAAGGAGAAGTGTCTAACATCTTCTTGGGAGATATCTGGAAAAGAATTCAACTATTCCCCTGGGCAAAAGTAAGGGAGACTTATTGACTATTATTTTAGCACATCAACTCAAGTAGAACGATGATCAGTCTACTTGTCCTGACAAGGAAACCAACCTGCATGGTTAATTTCCTCCAAGATCCCTATCTACTAGATCTCAGTGTGTTGGAGAAGCTTAGTGGTCCAATGTGAATGTTTGTTCAAGGAGCATGTGTTAGTAAAGTGAACTTGGACCGATGAATAAGATCTCTTGATAGTTAGATTTTTATTTTACGCTCAGATTGGTAAGCCTCTATGTAGACAGGTGTGATCTTTAAATTTAGGATTCCTAGAACTAATCCTAAACTAATTTGATTGTAAAAAATGCAAAAGGGAGGTAGGTTAGGGTTAGAATAAAATAAACAAAATAAAAATGGATAGCCTCTATATTTGTTCCACTATATCTAACAACCCTAATGAGATTAAATTAACTTGAAATGCAATGACCAATATTTCACACAATCATGTGTTGCAAGTATGTGCAGTTAGTGTTGTTATTGATGTCGACATGTTAGCTTGGTGTTGTCATTAGTGTCAGCTGGTTGAGTAGAGATGAGGTTATTGCAATGGTATGAGATGTTTGGTTGAGTTGCTTTGTTAAAGATGATTTGGTTGCTTTGAAGAGGTGCTGAAGATGTTAAGAATATGTTTCTATTGGTTGGTTTCCAAGTGTTTTTGAGAAAATTTTATTAATAAAGGAAACAGTGTGTTGGAGTGGCATTTTGGTTTACAGAGTAGTGTTCTAGTTTTGCTCTAAATTTCCTCTATGTTGAAGATCTATCTTTACGGTTTGGATATGTTGTTTAGAGATGTTAAGAGATGTTATATTCCAAATTTGGTGTTCTAGTTAGTTTCGCAGAGGAAGTTGTGTTCACTAGTGCGTGGACTGTGTTTATGAGTTTTGCAAAGGTGTCTAGGAGAAACTATTTTGCTCCGCATTTCTCTACAGATTTGTTTCTAGCTTTGTGGTTCTAGATTTGTGCTTATAATGCTTATATATTGCTTCAGTTCAAGTTGTTCATGGTTTGGTGCTCTACAAGTTGATTTCTTGAGTTGCAAGTGTATGACAGAGTTGTTTGAATGCTCTGGTGTGAACTTTCATCAGGTGAAAGTTGTTGTGAAAGGATTTGTTGGCTTTCAGGTGCTTATGGATGTCTCTAGATCATGTTCAAGCTTGGCATGTGGTCCATGAGTTATCTTTTGATATTTGAGGAAGCGTGTACTTAAAAGTTCATAGTGTTAACACAAGTTTGGCCGACTTGGTTGTTTACACTACTTGCGGTTGTGCTTCAGTGATTGTGAAAGCGTGGAGTAACATGTAAGATTGGATTTAGGTCTGAGCTAAGGTGTGGTGTGGTCTGCATTCAGTCCTTTCCACCATGGGAATGTTTTGGTCCAGACCTAATTTGAATTTTCTGGGTTAAGGTGATTTGCCAACCTTGGATAATGTTCTCAAGGTTGAAGACAATATAAATAAGTGTCAAGGGATCATGATCGAGAGTGTGCATGATGAAGGTGATGTGAATAATAGTGTGGTTGAATGTGTGGTGCAGTACAATCTTTCATGTGTTAGATCATTGGATGCAATGAGCAGAAGGTGTCTACAATTCTTCAGTATGACTGCTAATGTGTTGATGGTGTTGCAATGGAATTCTATGTTGCATTGAGATAGTTTTCTCCTTATAACAATCTTCTCTATCTTCTTCTCTGTTTTGGCTGTGAGCCTTTCTTTTGGGCAGTGAGCCTATTATTTTTCAGTGTTGATATTACTTTATACTATGAGCTAATCCTCACCGTGGTTTTTCCATTCTTGGGTTTTCCATGTAAATCTGGTGTTCTCTTGTGTTTGATGTTGATTTGATTCAGTTTATGTTATTTGCTTTCATGCTTAATTATCATAACAATTTAAGTGTTAATTGTATTTATGTGGATATAAATGTGTTAAAGGGTTTTGGAATTATAAGTTACAACTGATTCACCCCCCCTCTCAGTTGTCTTTTGCATTCAACAACTGGTATCAGAGCAAGGTTCCTTGGAAGAAAGCTTAAACTCTTGAGGTAGATTAGGGATGGCGCACAAGAAGGATGTTCCTTTGTTTGATGGAACAGATTATACATTTTGGAAAATAAGTATGGAAGGTTATATGATTTCTCTTAGATATGAGATCTGGAAGGTTGTTGAGACTGAATACACTATACTAGAAAATGGTCCAAGTACTGCAAATGAGATCAAGGCCTATGAAACACATGGTAAAGTGAGGTATGCTCTTTTAAGTGATCTTACTAATTCTAATTTGGTGAAAGTTATGAACAAATGTAGAATTTGAAGCTCATGTTTGAGACCATGCAAATGTCTGAAGATGAAAACATTACAAGCTACTTACAGAAGTTGGATGAAGTTGTCAATGGCATCAAAGGACTTGGTGGAGATGTGGGTGAAAAAGAAGTGGTATTGAAGGTACTCAAAACTCTTCCTAAAGCTTACAGTCATAAAGTTTCTGCTATTGAAGAATTACAAAATCTGAATTAGTTTACCAAAGATTAGTTGCTTGGTACCTTAACTATTTTTGAAATGAGAGAATTTGGTAAAGTAGTGCAAAGGCTGAGACTACCTTTAAGGCTGGCAAATTTGAGAAGACTGTGGAATTATATCAAGAGGATTCAGATGATGTGGAAGCTAACTTTGTGAGAAAAATGAAATTGGGTACTAGTAAGTACAGTGGTAAGTTGCCTTTCAAGTGTTTTAGTTGTGACAAGATTGGTCATTATGCTTCAAGATGTCCAAAAAGAATTTTGAGAAGAATAAGGAAAATAAGAGTAGAGTGCCTAAAAAGAGTTACTATGTTAGAGAAGATGCAAGTATATCCAACAATGAATCTGATGAGGATAATGAATGTTTGTTCATAGCTTTAAAAGATGATACTGTTTCTACTAACTCTGAGAAATGTATGAAGGAAAAGGCTCTGGAGGTAAGTCTTAATACTGAAGGTACTATGATATCTTCTTTTCATACTAGATAGGAAAAGAACTATTGGGTTATTGACAGTGGATGCTCAAATCATATGACCAGTGATAAAAGTAAGTTTGTTAAACTTGAAAAATATGATGGAGGACTAGTTAGATTTGGTGATGATACAACTGCTCAGATATGTGGAAGAGGCTCAATTAGTTTTGATGGAAAGAATAATACTAATGATGTTCTTTATGTTAAGGGTTTAAAGCATAACCTCTTGAATGTTGGACAAATGTGTAGCAAAGGATACAATCTTGTGTTCAAGATGGTGGTTGTGAGATTAGAAAAGATTATGGAATTGTAATAGCTATTGGAAAGAGGACAGATGGAAATGTTTATAAGCTCAAAGGTGGTGATGGTTATTGCTTCATGACTCATATTAGTGAGAGTTGGCTATGGTATAGAAGATTGTGTCACATCAATTTTGATAGCCTGGTAAGGATAAGTTTAGTTCAAGCTGTGAGAGATTTGCCAAAGATTACAAAGCCCATCAATGTTGTCTGTAAGGAATGTCAAATTGGAAAGCAAGAAAGAAAAAGTTTCAAAGTCAAGGATCAATCTTCTACCAAACTATTGGAATTGGTGCATACAGATCTTTGTGGCCCTACCAAGGTAAGGAGTTTTCAAGGTGACAGGTATTTCATGCTATTGATTGATGATTATTCTAGGATGACATGGTTTACTTTTCTCAAAGAAAAATCTGAAGCCCTAGATAAGTTCAAAGCATTCAAAGTCATGGTTGAGAATGAAATGGATGACAATGAAATGTTTGAGGTCCGACATAGGTGGAGAGTTCACCTCCAATGAGTTTAACATATTTTGTCAGAATCATGGAATAAAGAGGCACTTATCTGCCCCTAGGACTCCTCAGCAGAATGGAGTGGTTGAAAGAAATAAATAAAAGAAGCAAATCTACTAGAGGTCCACTAGAGAGAGGCAATTCATATTGTTGTTTATATACTTAATAGAGTGCAGGCAAGCACAAATAGTACAAAGACCCCTTATGAGTTATGGTATGGAAGGATTCCTACTGCCAAGTACTTCAGAGTGTTTGGAAGCAAATGTTATATCAGAAGGGATGAAGAAAATATTGGAAAGTTTGATGCAAGGTCTGATGAAGGTATCTTCCTTGGGTATTATACTAAAAGCAAAGCTTATCAGTGCTACAACAAGAGGTTAAGAAGATTGTTGAGAGTGCAAATGTCAAAGTTGATGAAGATCTACAAAAGAATTTAGAAGTTAATGGATATGAATCAAATGAGTCCTCTTGCAGAGAAGAATAAAATGTTGATGAAAAGGAAGTACAGATTGAAGAAGAAGAAGCTCTGGAAAAGACTCCTAAAACTCCCAAGTATGTGCAGAAGCATCATTCTGAAGATCAAATCATTGGTGACAAGAACAAAGGTGTGCTGACAAGAAGGAAAGCTATTGAAGAACAGGTAAATCTTTGCTTACTATCTAAAGTTGAACCTAAAATAGTGATTGTAGCATGCAAGAATGAGTATTGGATCAAGACTATGGAAGAAGAACTAATGCAGATTGAAAAGAATCAGACCTAGGAACTTATCACAAGACCAACAAACAAAAATGTGATTGGAACTAAGTGGGTATTCCGGAACAAACTGAATGAGAATGGAGAAGTGGTAAGAAACAAGGCAAGGCTTGTGTGTAAAGGTTACTCACAAGTAGAAGGAATAGACTATGAGGAAAATTATGCTCTTGTGGCAAGAATGGAGGCCATCAGGATGTTTTTGGCTTTTGCGGTACAAAAGGATTTCAAAGTATACCAAATGGATGTGAAGTGTGCTTTCTTGAATGGTGAGTTGGAAGAAGAAGTATACATAGAACAACTAGATGGATTTCAATTATCAGATAAATCGGATATGGTTTGTAGGTTGAAGAAGGCACTATATGGATTGAAGCAAGCCCCCGAAGCTTGGTATGCAAGGTTAGACATGTACTTATTACAACAAGGATTCAATAAAGGTACCGCAGATAGCAATTTGTACATGAAAGTAGGAGAAGATCAAATTTTGATTGTGGAAGTGTATGTAGATGATATAATCTTTGGTGGAAATGAAAGTATGTGTAAAAGTTTTGCAAATGAAATGCAGAAAGAATTTGAAATGTCAATGTGTGGGGAAATGAACTTCTTCCTCGGGCTACAGATCAATTAGAAAGATAAAGGTACTTTCATTTCACAATCAAAGTATGTTAAGGAGATGTTAAAGAAGTTTAGAATGGAAAATTCTAAACTAGTATGTACCCCTATGACAATTGGTTGCAAGTTGAGCAAGAATGATGAATCTCCTAAGGTTGATCAGAGTAGGTATAAGTCAATGATTGGAGGATTGTTATATTTAACTACTACTAGACTGGATATTATGCATGCAGTTTGTCTTGTGGCTAGATTTCAAGAAGATCTTAGAGAGTCACATGTTGCGGCAGTGAAGAGGATATTCAGATATTTAAAGGGTACTCTGAATCATGGCTTATGGCATCCAAAGGATAATGACTTTGCTCTAAGTGCTTACACAGATGCAAATTGGGCTAGTTGTGTAGATGACAGGAAAAGTGCAAGTGGTGATGCATTCTTTCTTGGAGGTAGAGTGGTGTCATGGTTAAGAAGCAAGATTCAATATCTTTGTCTACTGCAGAGGCAGAATATATTGTTGTAGCATCTTGCTACACACAAGTGTTGTGGATGAGGCAAACCTTGACAGATATCAGAGTTGCATATGATGAACCTATTCCTATCTTATGTGATAATACAAGTGATATTAACATTTCAAAGGATCCGGTGATGCATTCAAGGACAAAACATATATCAATCTGGTATCACTTTCTGAGAGAGAAGGTTGCAGAGAATGAAGTGAAGCTTGAGTATGTGCCTACAAAGGCCCAGGTTACTAATATATTCACCAAGGCTCTTTCTAAGGATACATTTGAGTATCTTTGGGAGAAGTTAGGGGTTATTGTCCCTCCTTTAAACTAGATACATTAGGAGATGCATCAGTCTAGTGGATTTCAAGATTCATTCCTTATTCAAGACTGATGTTGGAGGCTACCTCTCAGAGGGAGCAGGTAGTAGTCATGATGGTTGTGGCAGTCAGGGGGAGTAAGTTCTAATGTTGGTTGCTTCTAAGGGGGAATATGATGAGCAGTAAAAGAAAAGGTGTGACAAAGCAATGGTGAGCAGGTACAAGTATGAGAATGAGAAAGAGAAAGATGAAGCCCTTTGACATTAATTATGTCAAAGGGGGAGAGAGAAATGTGAAAAAGGAGAGAAAGGAGAGAGTTAGTTGTCAAGAAAAGAGTAGCAAGTTGAGGGGGAGAGAAAGAGAAAGGAAATGAGTTGGTATGAAGCATAATATTGAGGATGCTGTTGTCTTGATGGTTTTTCACATCATGTGTTGCCATCAATGACAAAGGGGAGATTGTTGCAAGTATGTGCAGTTAGTGTTGTCATTGATGTCAACATATTAGCTTGGTGTTGTCATTAGTGTCAACTGGTTGAGTAGAGATGAGGTTGTTGCAATGGTATGAGCTATTTGGTTGAGTTGCTTTGCTAAAGATGATTTTATTGCTTTGAAGAAGTGCTGAAGATGTTAAGAATATGTTTATGTTGGCTGGTTTCCAAGTGCTTTTGAGAAAATTTGATTAATAAAGGAAACAATGTGTTGGAGTGGAATTTTAGTTTACAGAGTAGTGTTCTGGTTTTGCTCCACATTTCCTCTATGTTGAAGATTTATCTTTACAGTTTGGATATATTGTTAAAAGATGTTAAGATATGTTATATTCTAAATTTGGTGTTCTGGTTAGTTGTGTAGAGGAAGTTGTGTTCACCAGTGTGTGGACTATGTTTATAAGTTTTGTAGAGGTGTCTGGGAGAAACTATTTTGCTCCACATTTCTCCACAGATTTGTTTCTAGCTTTGTAGTTCTGGTTTTGTGCTTATAATGCTTATATATTGTTTCACTTCAAGTTGTTTGTGGTTTGGTGCTCTACAAGTTGATTTCTTAAGTTGCAAGTATATGACAGAGTTGTTTGAATGCTCTGATGTGACCTTCTGTCAGGTAAAATTTGTTGTGAAATGATTTTTTGGCTTTCAAGTGCTTGTGGATATCTCTAGATCATGTTCAATCTTGGTGTGTGGTCCATGAGTTATCTTTTGATCGTTGAGGAAGTGCACTTAAAAGTTCATAGTGTTAACACAAGTTTGGTCGACTTGGTTGTTTACACTACTTGCGGTTGTGCTTCAGAGATTGTGAAAGCATGGAGTAATGTGTAAGAGTGCATTTAGGTTTAAGCTAAGGTGTGGTTTGGTCTGCATTCATTCCTTTCCATCACAGGAATGTTTTGGTCCAGACCTAATTTGAATTTTCTAGGTTAAGGTGATTTGCTGACCTTGGAGGATGTTCTCAAGGTTGAAGACATTATAAATAAGTGTCAAGGGATCGTGATCGAGAGTGTGCACGATGAAGGAGATGTGAATAACAATGTGGTTGAATGTGTGGTGTAGTACAATCTTTCATGTGTTAGATCACTGGATGCAGTGAGCAGAAGGTGTCTACAATTCTTCGGTATGATTGCGAATGTGTTGATGGTGTTGCGGTGGAATTCTCTACTGCATTGAGATAGTTTTCTCCTTGTAATGATCTTCTCTATCTTCTTCTCTATTCTAGCAGTGAGCCTTTCTTTTGGGCAGTGAGCCTATTATTTTTCGGTGTTGATATTACTTTATATTGTGAGCTAATCCTCACTGTGGTTTTTCCCTTCTTGGGTTTTCCACGTAAATCTAGAGTTCTCTTGTGTTTGATGTTGATTTGATTTGGTTTCTGTTATTTTTTTTCATGCTTAATTATCATAACAGTTTAAGGGTTGATTGTATTAATGTGGATCTAAATGTGTTTGAGGGTTTTGGAATTATAAGTTACAACTGATTCACCCCCCTCTCAGTTGTCTTGTGCATTCAACATCATGAACATATCAGATGGAAGAGTCTAAGGAACTGTCAAAGGATGAAAAGAATGAAAACACCATATTACATGTGTAGTAATCAAACTTTATCCCTTCATCTCAGGTAAAGATATAATATTTAAGCTAAGATCTCACCTAGATGAATTAAACACAAATGAACATACAAATACATTACCACCAAATGGCAGGAAAATAGAAAAGACAAGATAATTTTCTATTAATGTGCACTAGAATTGGTAGATTACATTTGATAGAAGGATTCCCACACTGCAGATGCGTTACTATTCACCACTTATATGCCTTGTCAAAATTACAAAATTGTGGTCTTGCTACCAAAATCTCTTGAATTCCCCCCTAAAAGTTAAATGGTGCTCCTCTCTTTATAGAGGTGATGTTTCAATATTCCCATGACTAGGTTGACCCATGCAATCATGCCTATGCAAGGACATATTACAACTTACATGCATACTTCACCATCCTCAAAATTGGGTCATCCATGCAATAATGTATAAGCCACTTACTTTACAAAATTTATTTACGAAATAGGTCGGACCTAAGTGAGCTACATCAATACCACTTACATTGAATCAAAGTTATTGCATCTCCAAAAAGAATAAAAACTACAAAAATAGTGAAAAACAAGGATATTATGCCCCTCCTGGAAAATGGATGTTGAAGTTGAGAATGGCCTTATTTATATCATTCTCATTTGGCCATTGATGATACTTCACCTTTATCTTCTGGGAAAATGTTGACTACTTGATCTTTCCATGAAACTCTGTGAAGTCGATCAGCTACCCTTGGAAGTATTTGAATGCATCTTTGGGTCTCATCAACTCATCAATGCTTTGCTCAGTTAGCTACTGGTGAAGGGAGTCTATGAACTCCTTAATTATCTTGGATGTAGGGAAAATAATAGAAGACTTATCCTTGAAGGCACAAGGGATGGATTTAATGAATCTTTCAATCTTTATCATATATCAATACACTGCATCTCTCTTTATCTTATGCTTTCTTTTGCATTGCTACAATACCTTGACCCTTTGCTTTCCTACCTGTAGCCACAATTGTCAACCCCTAATCATCCTTATCAAAAATTCCAAGTCGGAAGAGCTCACTTGAAGGCACAACCTTCATTCTCTGTAAAACTAGGAGGTATTCCTTCCATACTAATAGTTCCTCATCAATGGAACTTTCTAATTCCTAAGCTTTTTTTGCCTCATCACTGATGGTGTGATAGGCTCTCATTACTTCTTTGATTACCCTTCTGCCAAGAGCTTCCAATGAGTCCTTCCATGTAATGACATCAAGGGGAATTCCCATAGGATCTATAGGTTGAGTATCCTTGTGGAGGGCTTCCATGATAGTTAGTGCAAGGGCACTGGAGTCAATGGGGCCAACCAAATGGGTAATGTATGCAATTAGTTGTCTCACTTGTTTCTTAAGTTCTCCCTTTGTCACTTCATATTTCTTCATCCTCTACAGGATTGTAGACATGACTCCTTGCAATTTTTGTTTTGCCTCTTCTCTTGTTTGGTGGCCAAGATTAACTTTTTCTATGTTGTAGTCACCTAGTGCCATCAGATGTTCTTCCTTATCCACTAGTGGTGTAGTAACCTGGGCTATTCTTGCTCTTTGAGCATCTATGGTTATGGTTGAAAGGGTTCTATCCCTCTTAGGTTGTGTTGGGCCTTAAACACTTCAACCATTGTTGAGAGGTCTTCTTCTTCAATGTAGATCCCTTTTCTCTTCTCAAAAACATGATTTAACCATACTGGTAGCCCTATAGATATTGTGCTAGCAAAAGGAGTACATGTGAGGCTATCCTCTTCCTCATAGTAGAGTCAAAAGAGGTATGGGGAGAGGATTGAGGGGAAGGCATTAAAATGACTTTATCTTCATAATTTTGCAGTTCTTCACCCTGATCAATCAAAGTAGGAGAAATACCCTGCACTAGCTGATCCAAGTTCTCAACATCTACCTCAGGGATGAGGGAATCTTCAGCTGCGCCCTCCTGGGTTCCTTATCCATCAACTCTTAAAGGTTTCTTTGGTTTGACATTTTAAGAGACTAATGGGACCTCTGTCTATGAAGGAGGAGGTGGAAGAATGGTTGAAGAAGTAGGAAGTGGAGGAGAGGGTGAGGAGGGTGCTTGTGATGGTGTTGGAATGGAAGGTTATTGAGTGGTATCTTAGGGTGGAGCTTATTGTCCTTGAAATGGTAGAGAAGAATTAGGAGCTTTGGGTTTGAGGGAGAGATGAAGAGGAAGGATGAGCTTGTGTATCCCTGTGATTAGGTGATTAAGAGTCGTGTAGGTGTGAAGAGATGGAAGTTTGTGCAGGTAAAGATGAAGAGGAGGTATCTGTGGAAGTAGTGAGGGATGCTATGGTCACTCCTTCAGAGGCAGGCACATCAATAGGAGGCTGGACATCTTTCTTTCTTCTACTTAAAGGCACATTATCCTCCTCACCCTCATTTAATTGTACATCAACTACCTTAATATTTTCCTTCTCTCTAGCAGTAGCTGCAACTCTTGTTTCTCTTGGTTCTTCTTGCCTTGTTCCTATTGCAACCTTCATCCTAGGAGGTGTTCATGAAGACTCTCCTTTCTCAATCTTCTAATTTTTATGAGACTTAAGTTCCTTAGTGGCTGGGTATGGATCAAACATTGCATATGGTTTCTTTAGCCAACCCAAAGTCCTATTAATGACAACCTTAGCTCTATTGCCAATGGAGGAATCCTCCATTGAATTCCAATCAATGTCTTCCATGGGCTCATCAAACACATTATTCTTATCATAGGTTGGATCTAGGATCTTTCCATCTTCTTTCATCCCTTTGGGGATCTTCCCTATGTTCAAAGACTTGACCATATGTAGGGTCAATCTAAAATAGTCCCTTCTTCAGACTTCATGATCATCGAAGTAATCTACCTGTGATTCTCTAGTGCTAGCTCGTGCGTATACCAACTTCCTATCAATGGAATGACCTTTCCAATAAGATCAAACCTATTCCTTATGTGATCATATAGTTCCAGAGATAGAGGAGCCATTTCTATTTCTGTAGTCTTGGCATTGATCATATTTTGGCAGGAGTACTCCCCAACCTTGATGGGAAACTAGAATCTTGATTTGTGCTTGCCAGTGACCAACTTGTGTACCTTAGCCAACTGCCTATAAATCTCAAACAAAATTATCCTGTTACTAGGATATACTGGTAACTTATATGGGGGTTTGTGGAAACTGGCCACCTTGATGTATGTAAAGTTTTTGAACTAGATGAACCAATTACCCCAGTTTGTTATCTCATTGGTTGCTTCCACTAAAAGGCTCTATGCATAGTCATTCTTAAGTGCCAAAATGATTGCGTAGATGAATGCATAATTTGTAACATGAAAGTGTTTTTGGCTCTCTTTGAGCTCCAATTGAGGGTAATGATCATAAACCTTGGTTTCTCCCAATTGGAGAGAACCAACCTGTTGTAAACCTGGAAATCTAGCTTGACTGGCTAGAAGGTAGACAATATATGAGGTCATGTAAAACTATTTTGTTTCCTCTATCTCAAATAGTGGCTCATTTAGTTTGTCACTTATGAAAGTGTCCTAGTCTATTTTCTTCCCATCAATTATTTTGGTGCAAAATAGGCACATCCAAGGGTGCCATTCCTTGGTTATAGGCAACCCAAATACTCTATTGAGGAGTATGATAAAATCTATGCCATCATCTTTGAATTCACTCCTGGGCTTCACTGGTGCCATTTTCAAAGGATTCTTCTTTTCGATGGTGAGAAGATGTTGATTAATGTATCCGGTGGCTGTCTTAGGCTTATTCTCATAAAAGTCCAAAGAAATATTCATAGAAATCTTCTCATAGCTTGCATAGGTGGGAAGCCCAAAGACCTTCTCTATCATATCTACCCCAACATCAAGGACTACTTGTTTGGAAGAACCAAAGACCTTTCTCTATTTCCAGTCATATCTCTGTGCACATGCCAAAATGAACTCAGGGGACTGCAAGGATTTGGAAATGCAATAGCATGGATCAATCTTGAAGTCACCATACACTGGACCTAAAAGGTTCCTCCATCTTCTTGGTGCATCCTTTGTAGGAAAGCCTAGACATTAGCCTGTTCCAAATCTGTATCTCCAATCTTTGTGTATTATGAAAACATCTTGGATGGAGGGTGATACCCTTTGAATTTGTATTTCATCTCCTTCACTGGTAGGTTCTCTTGCATCTTTGTAACAAGAACCAAACCACCCATCAGAACATAATATGTTCATAATATACATTTCCCCAAATTCATCAAGGTTAATATATTTAAAATATCTTAAACATGTCCTTGAAAATACGACTAGATCAAAGCAAATTACATTTTACAAGTAAACCATTAGAGATCCCAGAGATCTGATACCCACCCAAGGGACAGTACTACATAAGGCATCAGGGGTTGGGGATTGGGGCAATCCAATTACTCATGTCAAAAGGTGTACCAAAACTCATAGACTCGATTTATTGACCCAAAAGGATGTTTAGTTGAAATTGTTAGAGATCAGGGAAACCTCTAAACTTATTCCAAAAGAGCACCAAAAAACAAGAAGATCCGAAACCGCGATCCCAATAAGGCAAATACATAAGAGTGTCAAGAATCAAAGATCAGTGACAATTCTTACCACATGTAAATATAAAAGTAAACTAAACATGCCCAGTGGTGCAACTTCAAAAGAGATAATGCATTATACCATCAAGAGTCAGGGATCGAGGACAACCTCTATTACTCACCAAAATGGAAAAGGAAAATGAACAAGTCTGATAGTATGATCCTAAAAAAGATAGTACACTATATTATCGAGGTTCAGAGGTCAAAGGAAACCCTTCCCAAATGTTGAAATGACAAACCAAAATGACAGTGCTCGATAGAACGATACCGAAAGATTTAGAAAATTATGCAATGATGGGTTTAGAGAACAGGATAAGCTCATTTCAATCACTGATAGGCGACAAATGATGCAAGCAACAACAACATTGGAAAACATGCAAAAATGTGAAAGGATTCAAATTATCAAAATCTCAAAAATGCAAAGGGAAAAATGAAAACCTTAATAAAACAAAATGAAAGCAAGAACGAGGAAAGCCTAAAATCAACTCTAAACACAAAGGAAAACACACAGAGAAGAGAAATCAAAGATCAAACTAAAGGAAAGGCACAAAAATAGGCAACAACAGATTCCTATCTATCAGGCATATCATTCTTGTTTGTGGAGTCTCACATTGCAGATTTGGAGGACACTATTGAGGAAATTCATCTTCTCTTTGATGACAACTCTTATAGAGTTGGTTCTTCTTCTTCAGATGATATGATGACACATTCAGATCCTCATGTTCTTTCTTAGCATACATCTGCTTCTATAGTGATAGTTTATGTAGATATTCTTGAGTCTGCATATCTAACTTAGTCATTGTTTATGTTGACATATTCTGTAGGAGTACCGATTCTCATCAATCTAGTTGTCTTACCTATGGTGAGCACCAAACATCCATGGTTACTATACTTGAATATTCTATGGTACTTGATCCATCATGTCATCATGTGTCACAATTTGGCATTTTCTTGGAGATCTTTTAGCAGCATTTGGAGGCATCTTTGTCTTTAGAGGAGATATCTTTATCTTCTTTGGATCATGTTCTACAGTGGTTTCCACTTGGTTCTTGATTTTCACTGATTGGATTGTGGCTTCTTTCGACATTGAAATGGGGACACCTGAGTAGAGCTTAGAGACATCATACATCTTGATCTTTCTTCCTCCATATTCCTTTCAATAATGGGAAGACTTCCTGCATACATCCTTGGTCTTGTTTCTTCCTAAGGGGAGGAATGTTGTTCGAAAATCTTGGATCATCTTCAGCATTCATTATTGGGCAGCTATCATTAGTGAAAGAGATTCTAAATTGAGGGGGGGCTACTTGGTCTCTCTTCTTCTCTCTTATGGTGGGGGTGGAATTTTTCCTCACATGGAGGTTTATTCTTCTCATACTATAGAGAGCATCTTATGTTTTCTCTCTTTTGGAGAGGGGTTTTTTCCTATGAGGTTTTCTCCTTTACTCTGTTTGTGAGAGATTGTTTGTGCATGGGTACCTAACATGGCCTAGTAGCTAGGACCCATCATTGCATATTTGCATTTTTCTATTTCTCCCTAAGTTGCACTTAAGGGGGCTGTTGGCGTGAACAGGGATATTACCTATCCAGTTTTTCCTTTGTAGTATGAACAAGGTACATTATCTATCTAGTCATTAGTTAGGACCTATTCATACATGTTCACATGTTAAGCTTACTTAGGTAGATAGAACATTTAATATTTGTAACACACTTTAAATGTTTGTGTCTCATGTCATATGATTAAGAAACTTGTCATCATCCTAGTTGTCCTACCTCTCAACCTTGCCAATATAAGCAAGGTATCTCATTGTACATTACATCATATCATATCATATTTGTGTATTTGCATCATTTGATAGAATAGTATTATTCTCCCATTTTGGTCTCTCTTGTGCTTTCATTGAAGCTCCTAGATCTTGGGTGGCTACCTTTATAGCCAACTCTTACAAGGGGTGTGTGCAATAAGTTGGGTCCACTTTTTGGCCAAAAAGTGGAAGTATTTTCCATGATTTTCAGAATTTGTCACATTTGACCTAAACATTTGAGGCACTTAAAGATTGAATATTAAAAAAAGTTAGTAATATGAAATGTAGTACTCGGAGTCCACTTTCCAAATATGTAATTTATTTTAATACCCAGATGATACAAATTGATTTTCAATAGGCATTTCTAAAAACCACTATTTAAAAGATATTTTTTAACCATACCATGCATGTGTACGACCAACATAATTTGACTTAAATAAAAGTATTTTTCTAAATCCTTTTGGGGAAAGATGTGTAGTATAGTGAAGTTTGATGAGGATTTTTTTTATTATTTTTTTCCAAATATTTATTTAATTAATTTTTTATTGGCCCTAATTGTTGTTTTTGAAAACCCCTCATGTATGACCAACATGATTTGAGCAAAACTAATCTTAAAATAATTTTTTTTTTCATTGTGTAAAAAATGATGTATAGATTGATGACATATAATTTTTTTTTAACTTTAAAAATTAAAAATTAAAAAAATACAAACACCTGTCATTTCAAGTTTTTAGACTAGTTTTCTCATAAATTAAATAATAAATAGAAAAACAAGTCCAATAAAAAAATTACATATTTGAAAACTACACATTGTCGTGTGTAATGGGTTTTAATTTTGTAAAAAAATTTAGAAAAAATGTCGTCAGCCATATAGGTAAAGCCAGTCTTTCCTCTTGTTCTATACTTAGACAAATACTTGTAGGTCCAAGGCTCAAGGTCAGCTACCCATGCCTTTCTAGAGCCTAAAACCAAACCAAAGCCAAGGGAAAAGGTGGTCGTCCATTTCAAATTTCTTAGAATGGGTACCCATTCTAAAACGGGTATGCATTATATAATGGGTATCCATTATTTTTACAAACAGGTACTTGTGTTGTTTACGAATGGGTACCTGTTTTAAAATGGGTACCCATTTCTTTTATATCTGTTATTTCCCATTATAAGGGAAAAACATACTATCACTATATCCTTGCAACTTGTATGTTTGATGTACGAGCCGACAGCGACATTTTCTGCATTTTTTTTACTTACAGGTGTCTTGTGGAATCTCTTGGCATGCCATATTGTATTCAGATTTTGAAAGGAATCAATCATATGAACAATTTTGAAGTGGAATCAAGTGCAGGAGCTATTTTCAAGAGGATTAAAAAAAAGGGTTTTTGTTATTTATATCTACTTTTACTTCAAAATCTATGCAACAAACGATCTACATCTAATTGTACGTCAAAATTTCAAAGAAGTACATCAATCTGAAAATAGATTAAATATCATTTGTTGTTTTATCAAGAGGGTTTGGTAATCATGGGATCAAATAAACTAAAAAAAAAAGGAGGGTCATGACACCTCAAGAAATTGAAGTAAATAGAGAGAAGGAAGCAAAAAGGCAAAAATATAGAAGATTAAGAATTCAAGAGATGAAGAATGTTGAAGCATCTAGTTCCATGACTATTGAAGAGAAAGGCATTCAAGAGACTTTAAAGGATGGGATGAATGTAGATGATGCAAATGTGGAAATAGTGAATTTGGAAGAAAATGTGACTATAGAGACAAATGCATGTATGTCTTCAAACCCAACTTTCAATGATATGGAAAATATGACTATAGAAACAAATCCGGGTATGTCTTCAAGGTCAACTTTCAATAATATGGAAAATGCAACTATAGAAACAAATCCAGGTATGTTTTCAAAGCCAACTTTCAATGATATGGAAAACATGACTATAGAAACAAATCCAAGTGTGTCTTCAAACCCACCTATCGATGATATTGATCGAATTAGTTTATTAAATGAAGTTGGATATGCCAATGATGAGCTCAATTATACTACTGAAAATATGGAAAGAGGAAATGAGAATGAAATCCCTTATATGAGTAAAAATAAAAATATTTTTTTAAATATTGAAAGAAATGTCTTGAATAATCTTCCTGGTAATATTTCTTGGAGACAAATGAGAACCCATGCAAATAGATTATATAAAATATTTTTTTTATAGAAAAACTCTTGGATTTCAATGTCAACTCATGATGCAATTGATGAAAATGTGGAAATTGTGAAAAGTAATGAAAAAGTTAGGCATTTTTGTAAAACCTAAAAAGAAAGATGAATCAATGAAACAAGTTTTATCTAGTGTTGCTAATGCTATTGATTCTATTTGTAAAAAGAGTCGATCTAAAGATAGCAATGTAGTATGAAGAGCTATAACAACTCCTTTAGTCGATAAATCATTTTTGAATAAAAGAATGATAAGTAAGACTAGTGAATTTCTAAATATAGATCCTAAAAATTTGAGAAGAGTAGCAAAGAGAAGAGAAACTATTGAAAATGATCCAATTAACCAATGTTGGACTTTTAATGGTAGACTCCCAAGGTATGACATGAAATTAAATAATGAAATCAAATCTTTAATCGAAAAATATTGGCATGATAATACAAGGGTATCATTAATGTTAGAGATGTTTTAAAATTAAGAGTGGGGTCCAAAATTCATGATCCTCATCCAAAACATCTATTAGATATGACTCAAACTGAATTATATAAAAAATTCTTAGATGATTCAATGTTAGTGCCATTTAATATTACCATAAGTCAAAGATCTTTCAAGAAATGTAAACCTTGGTATGTGAAAATTAATAAACAATAAATCTCTTGTAAAACTCGTGTGCAATTTCATTATTTTTATGATGTTTTTCGATATATGCGTTCTAATTTGCATACTAACGAAATTATGCAGGAATGTGGTATTACTATGCCACCTCAAACAATTAAGGAGTTTGTAGCAAGTTTGTTTTGTGAAACATCTAATGGATACTTATTTTATTCAAAAGCATGTATTTCTGGACAATGCAATAGATGTGGCAACTTTTCATTATTAGGAGAATGTATGCATGAAAATATTTCACATAAATTTGGATAACAATTAGTGAATGTGAAAATATTCAAGAATGTTGAATATTCTTTAAAGGATGGAAAAATTGGAAAGCGTTGTTAGTCACAAAAAAATTAGTGTGCATGCATTCATCAAATATTTTAAGGATAATATTGTATCCAAATATGTGAAACACTCCCAATATGCTCGGTGGCTTGATGGACAATTTCGCACATATAAAAAAATATTTTAAATTGTAACTATCCTATCAGTGGTTGACTTTGCAAAAAACTATACTCGTGCTCCACAAAAGGAAATTCAATCTCAGTATTATAATTTAGTGTAGGTGGCCATCTTTGTTCATATTGTATACAGACATGCAGATGATAGTATAGAAGATAATAATTTTTTTTGAGGGAGTATCATTTCTATTTGAGTGATAATTGGTTACACTCTTCAGAGTTTGTGCAATATTGTTTCACAAAATTTTATGAAAAGAAAGAGAAATCCAGATGGCACAACATTTCATAGGGTCAGATAACTATATTGAGAATTTAAAAATGCAAGAATGTTTTATTGGCTATGTAGGGCTCACAAAGAAAACAATATCCAACATATGTGGAGTTTTTTTTAAGCTGGACATGTTAAAGGAGAACATGATGGAGTTGGAGCATGTGTGAAAAGAGCTCTTGCTGGAGAGCAACTAAATTTTGAGGATGCAGCAAAATTTTGAGATGCACGTACAATTGTGGATTGGTGTAATGAAAAATTATCTACAGGATCAAGTGAGAACTCTACAATTTGACGATTCTTTTGGTTAGTTGAAGAAGAGAATATTCCTACTCGACTTGATTGTGAGACAATTACTGGATCAACAAAATGGCATTCATTTAAAAGTTCAAATGCATGCACATGGACTATATGAACTAGGGAGCTTGCATGTTTTTGTCAATTTTGTATTACAGGTGATTGGGGAGCATGTGAAAATATAGAATGGGTTGAAGAATGGAAACAAAAATCCTTGACACCTACAGAAACACATGATCAACTTGAAACAACAATTGAAGACAATAATCAAGTGTTTGCATCATATGACTATGATCGTGTTTCAGACCTTGTACAAGAAGGTACTTTAATTTTCAATATTTTTTATTATATTTTTTTGTAATCTATATTTAATTAATTATATATGTATGCATATACATATTTATGTGATTTAGATACATGTCACACTTTATTGAATTAAATACTTTTTTTGTAAGACATGTGTATGTTGTTGTTGCACCTAAGGGCAATGAAGAGGAAACCAGGTATTGGTTGGCTCGATGTGTTGAGACAAAACAAAAGTTGTTACATCCTAGAGTAGATGATGATAACTATGAGTATCTAACAAGTTTTGTAGTTGTTGTTGGCACCTAGATACAAAAATATATAATAAGAAAGAATGGTTTGCCTGCATTTGAAGATTATGAAAGACATAAGAAGATCATACACTACTCACATTTGGTTGTGGCAATAAATATAAAACTAGTCAAATATCAAGGGAGACCTGCTAATAAACAATTATGGACACTTTCAATGGAAGAACATGAGTCAATTATAGATGCATTACAAAAGAGAGAGGATGCAGATGGTACAATGGAATAAATTTCCAAGTATGTATATAGTTGTATATATTTAATTGATAGTTAATATAATTATATTAAGCCATCCTCTTACCTACCCTTAAACAATTTCCTATAAATATAGAACTAATTTTCTCATATGACTCATAGTTTGAGTGGCTAGGTTAATCACCATGATTCAAATCATAAAAATTCTAATCTTATAATTTGTATTTACTTGTGTAATTCCCCTTACACCACCTCTCTTACATCCCCTTAAGCCATCCTCTTAAGTCATCCTCTTAGCTCCCCTTAAGTCATCCTCTTACATCCCCTTAAGCCATCCTTTTATCTTATAATTTCTACTGACTCGTGTATCTCCCCTTAAGCCATCCTCTTATATCCCCTAAAGCCATCCTCTTACATCCCCTTAAGACATCCTCTTAGCTCCCCTGAAGCCATTCTCTTACATATCCTTAAGCCATCCTTTGTGTTTTCTAGTTACATATTGCATCAATGTTTTGTGTTTTTTATATATATATTCTTTCATTCTCATTTCACCTTCTATATTATTTCCTTTTTATCTTAAAATTTGCATGGACTCGTGTATATATATAGCTAATTTACTTGTACATTTAAACATTATTTTTGCAAGTGTACCCTACAAGTAGATATTTGCATGATTGTCAATAGAAGTTTTCACCATACAAATATGTGAGGTCAATTTTGTAGTCTTCAACTAAAAGTGAACGCATTAGGTAATTGTATATATACTCATATATTTCATATTCAACATGTTATCTAGTTACATATTGCATCAATGTTTTGGTTTTTGGTATATATTCTTTAATTCTCATTTCATCTTCTATATTATTCCCTTTATCTTAAAATTTGTATCGACTCGTGTAAATATGTAGTTAATTTACTTGTACATTTGAACATTATTTTTGCAGGTGTACCCTACAAGTAGATATTTGAATGATTTTGAATAGAAGTTTTCACCATACAAATTTGTGAAGTCAATTTTATAGTCTTCAACTAAAAGTGAACGCAAATTAGGTAATTGTATATATACTCATATATTTTTCATCCATACTCTAAATCCATCCTCTTGTACATCCCCTCAATTCATCTTCTTAGCTCCCCTTAAGCCATCCTCTTACATCCCCTTAAGCCATCCTTTTATCTTATAATTTGTAAATTGACTTGTGTATATCTCCCCTTAAGCCATCCTCTTACATCCCCTAAAGCCAGATCCTCTTATGTATCCCCTTAAGACATCCTCTTGGCTCCCCTTAAGCCAGCCTCTTACATCCCCTTAAGCCATCCTTTGTGTTATCTAGTTATATATTGCATCAATGTTTTGTGTTTTTGGTATATTATTTCATTCTCAATTACTTGTACATTCATTATTTTTTGTTGGTGTACCCTACAAGTAGATTTTTCCATGATTGTGAATAGAAATTTTCACCATACAAATTTGTGAGGTCAATTTTGTAGTCTTCAACTAAAAGTGAACGCATTAGGTAATTTAATATATATACTCATATCTTTCATATTCAACATGTTATATCTAGTTACATATTGCATCTTGATGTTGTATGTTTTTTATATATATTCTTTCATTCCCATTTCACCTTCTATATTATTCCCTTTATCTTAAAATTTGTATCAACTCATATAAATATATAGTTAATTTACTTATACATTCATTATTTTTTGTAGGTGTGTACCCTACAAGTAGATTTTTCCATGATTGCTAGTACAAGATTTCATCATAATGTAAATGCTAGATCAATTTTGTAGTCTTGTCAAACTAATAATGGACCTATGAGCTAATTGTATAAATACTCATATGGTTCATCATGATCACTATAGTTGCATTGTATCTTGATATTTTGTGTCTTCAATATATTATTTCAAATTCTTGGATTTATTTAAATGGAATTTTATTAGGTCTATCATGTAAGGGAATACATTAACATTAATATGAACCTACTTTTAAAGATAACTTTATTTAATGAATTAATACATTAACATTAATATGAACCTACTTAAAGATAACTTTATTTAATGAATTATTAGTAGGTCTATTATGTAAGGGAATGTACATTAGCATTAATATGAACCTACTTAAATACAGATCCTCGTATAGGTGTTTCTATGCAATACCCGTTTTGATACCTTCTAGGGCCTCATTTGGGCTCATACAAGCCCTTTTTAGTGCAATTCTTTGAAATTGCATATTTTTTTGAGCTCTACATAGTGGTGCTATTGGTTCATTATTATTTTTCTCCTAATCTATATTTTAGTTTTGAGACTCTTTTTATGATATTTCTATAGCATTAAGATTATGGTAATATTTGCTATTGGAAACTATACTTACACTAAATATAAAGTTCCTAGATCATATTTTACTAGGGGGGTAATTGGTTACGTAATTTTAGGGGGTAATCTTGTGCACTGCTTTTGTTGGCTTGATCTTTGTTTGTTTTATAAGAGGAGTCTATCATAGTCAACAATAGGTTATTCAATTTATCCTTATGTTATCACCTTAAAATAAGGAAATTATACGTCTTAGTGAGATGGAATCCTAAAACATCTTAGGTGGCT
This sequence comes from Cunninghamia lanceolata, assembly GCA_027924645.1. Taxonomy (NCBI): domain Eukaryota; kingdom Viridiplantae; phylum Streptophyta; class Pinopsida; order Cupressales; family Cupressaceae; genus Cunninghamia; species Cunninghamia lanceolata. The sequence goes on along the minus strand of BSBN01001380.1, from coordinate 1,849,133 downwards.
TCATCTCTTGCCCTTCTCTATGGACTTTTTATTGAAGCAGGTAGTCATTGGTGGAAGAAAGTATGGGCTAACAAGAATGATCATATCCTAGGATTGAATGGTTGTTGTGTTGGTAGTGACACTATTATGACATCATGTATTGAGTTCCCTCACACTCTTTGGACCATAATTTGGGAGATGCATGGAAAATAGAATGAGCCGTCATTCCTAGATGATGCTATTATGGACTATCTTGTACCCCTTGATGATTGTGACAACATACCATATGATGATGATACAACAAAAAAATTGTTAATTATGAATCTAGCTTGAGTGTCATGATAAAATAGAGACTTCTCTTCATGTTCCTTATCCTACTAAAGAGACTTCTATTGAGACTTCAAATTCTATGGCTCCTATTAAAAATTTAGAGGATTCATCTTCTTTATTTATGAGTCAACATCTTGAGGCTGAGGACTCTTATATTCAAGCATTGACATGAGACAACTTTATTTAAGGAATTATTAGTAAGTCTATTATGTAAGGAATTATTACTATTAGGTAGATAGCATGAACTATCTAAGCTGTACTATCATTTATCAAGAACTATTTAAAGACAACTTTATGTAAGGAATTATTAACTTAGGTCTATTATGTAAGGAATTATTACTTTTAGGTCTAGCATGAATTTTATCTAAGTTGTACTATCATTTAAATCAAGAATTATTTAAAGACAACTTTATGTAAGGAATTATTAACTTAGGTCTATTATGTAAGGAATTATTATTATTAGGTCTAGCATGAACTATCTTTGTAAGTTATCATTTATCAAGAACTATTTTATACATTCTGATAGTCATGTATACTAGATTCAAAATTTGAAAAAATTATCTACACATTAGATATTCACATACTAGAACTATTTTAAACACATTAGATAGTTTTTCCTTTTAAATTCAAAAATGTACTAGAGATTCTAACATGTCTCAATAATATAATCTAGAAGTGAACAATAAAGCATAAACACAAGTTAGCTAACATACTAAAATGTACAAGCATATAGTCAATAATATATATACATGTAAATCTAGAGATAAGTCCATGAAATATTGAAATATAGGTAGGACCCATGAAATGTACTAAAACATCTACTCATAGTCAGCATATAAATAAATACAAATCATAGTTCATGAAATACTGAAATATCTCTAGTCCATGAAATACTGAAATATCTCTAAGTCCATGAAATATCAAGTTCAACATATATAGTCATAGTCCTGGTGGCATATAAAAAACAATGCATCGTGCAGTCCATTAAATAAATATTTATGTCCTATGATCATCACTCAAGTTCAAATTTGAAAGAGGCCTCTTTCTTCCTCGTGAAATAGATGGATCTGCCTCATGCTGTAGAAGAGAAAGAAACTTGAAATCAGATAAAAAAATTTAAAATGACACATACATGTGCATATGAAATTTAAATTTCATTTCATTTAATTTGATTTAATTTATAAAATACTCATTAAATATTTAAATCTAGACTAATGTATGCATAAATTACCATATGATGTTGGTCATCTCCTCCCACATTTTGTTGCCTAGGTGATCGTATAGCTGTTGGTCCTGAACCAAAAGTCTCAACTGCTAATTCTTGGATATTCAAATAAAGCACTCAAGAATTAGGTTAGCATCCAAATTTGATTTAATTTATAAAAAATATGAAATTAAATATTTAAATCTAGGCTTTAACTTGTGCATAAATTACCGTGCGATCATGCTCATCTATTCCCACATTTTGTTGTCCAAGTGGTATAGTTGTTTCAGATTCTAGACCAAAAGTTTGAGCTGCTAATTCCTAGAAATTCAAATAAAGCAAGTTTGAAATAGGTTAGAATATTTACCGAAACATGTAACCATATATATAGCATATAAAGACCTAGAAATTACAAATAAAAAATTTAGCAAAGTTTAGGACCTAAAAATATGTGGATGACTCGTGAAATTGTCCTTGATCAGTATCCTGACTAGTCTCTATCCTAATGGCACTCCTATCATCTTGCACTTACATATATGGGCATATGTAAATTTATATAAACTCAAAAAAGAAAAGTACAAATTTAGTACAATTTTTGAAAACACACACTAGGGAATACTCAGGCATAACAGATGATGATGGAGGAGCACTGCAAGCAACACCTTCATGTGGTTGGTCAGACATGGAAACTGCCACAAAAATGTTTCACATACATATACAGTTAAATTTAATTATACACATGTTAATTTTAATATAATATCTAAGTTTTGAAGAAAATTTAAACTAGAACTAGATACATATGGTTTTAGGGTTAATATATATCGGTTTAGCCCATAAGGTGTGCTGGTCTCTACAATTGTTGATGCAAAACTCAATGTATCAAATCGTGTTGAGGCCCTGGAACTACTTGAGATCTACACCAAATAGTTCACAATATATATTTAATTCATGATTAAATATAAATGTTGATACATTCAAATTATGCACTTGAAACAAAATAAAACGTGATCCATGTACATGTATAGGATGATCATCTGAATATAGTAGATCCAAGTATGACTCCACATTTGATGTAGCTGCATCTGATGTGGATGTAGGACCAGGACCATAACACGGTTGATTGCAATTTTGACACAAATGTGTTGTCGACATGTGTGAGGCTCTATGATGAGATGCAACGACTCCTCCATCATGCTTTCCACCACAGAATTTAGTTGCCATGTGGGAAGCTTGATCAGTGAGATTATCCGAGAGTCTACTCAGCTCCTAATGTCGACAACACTGCGTAGTGCTGAATGGGTGTAGGAATTGTGGGTAAAACAGGAGCAACCATAGGAGCAGCAGGAATAGGTCGATTGGGATCAATTCGTGTCCCTGGCCTGTGTTGTGGCATGCCACCACCAACACCATGGAATGGTCTAATATCAAAATAATTGGGTTTTTGACCCAATTGAAACTCCACCCATGATTTTCTCAAAAAATATAGTGGTACCTCAAAATTAGTTTGTGGTGGGTGATCAAACACCATCCACCACCGCTCCCAAAAATGTCTCGAGATCGCCTCATGCCTACACCACTTAATTGATATTCTTTTTTTTGTCGTAGGTATAGGTTGATTAGTTGTGGGGTGAACAAAGAATGGGGCTAATGTTTGTCTAGTAATGTGAAGATCAAGGATGTCTTTATATGAAATATCATCCGCATAAAATTGCCTCCTCTCCTCTCACCAAAGGCAAAATCTATCTAGGTCTGCATCAATAGACCTAATAGAATCAATAATGGTTTGCATTGAAGATGAAAATTGTACTATATGGGGGGCATCACGTGAGGCTGATTATTAATCAAATTAATGTTTTCCTCAATTGCGTTAATATTTTCATTAATGCTTTGTCATAATTTAGCTTCATTAGGTGGAGAGGGTGGTGGTTTGGAGGTGGAGTGGGTGGGGGGTTTTGTAAAATAATTTCATCTATTAAAAACTCATCCATTGGATGGTCGCCTACATTTCCAAATATCCATATCAAAAACTTACAAATGTAATCACAAATATATCCATATTGAAAACTTACAAACAAATAACTAGAAATAAACTTAATCTAATATTTGGAAATGTAAGTTTAAAATATCCATGAATAGAAAGCTTAATACAAATTATGCACAAGTACAACTAGTCAAGAAAAAATATGGACCTAATTGTTGAGAGTACTATGTTAATTGGTTCAATAATAAGCAAATAATTAGGTTGTTGAAATTTTACATTTCATCATAGTTTCTTATCAATAATTTTAAGTTTTCTAATTTTATCTTAGGAATGTCAATTAGAATAGATGGAGCTAACATAAAACTTTGGTTAAGTTAGAGGATGTATGTTGACTATTTATTATATAAATTTAGGATGAGTGTTCCCATTGCTATGGGAATAGTGACTTCATTTGAGTTGTGTCTTCAACACTAAATATGAAATTGAGAACCCAAACCATGTGCTCCAAGTATATGAGTGTAGTTTTTATCTTTATATATGTTATTATTTGCACCAAACTAGACATTACCCAATGAGTAGGAGTCATAATAAGGTTAATGTACAATCTATGAACAAAATTAGACTCTTGCAGAGAGGGTCTTCATATATATATTCATGGACTAAATAATGTATTATATTTTCTACCAAGGGGACTTGATTTGACAAGGACATTAAATATATAGGGATTTATGGATTTTGATTAGATAGTAGATATACCCAATAGGATTTCTACTTGTGGGTATGTTTTTAACCTAGTTGGTGGCACATAGTGTTGGTTAAGAAAAAGATAGGCAAGTGGTTGGTCTTTCAACTATGAAGATAGAGTGCATGAAAAACACTCATTCCTAGATGAAATTAAGATACAATGTAAATTCCATGTGATATCTAGTGAGACTAGGTACATCACATTTGTAAAGAACCCTACATGTTTAGCATGCAAACTAAGCACATTGATGTGTGATAAGTTATTTTGTGTGACATGGTGGAGGATAGAAGGGTTATGATTGAGAAGGTGGATGCCTATATGAATTTGATGTAGCAGAATTGATGAATCTTATGAACAAAAAATAAGTATAGGAGTGGAAATTTATTAGGCCTAGATGTTGTAAACATTGAAAGTATTTAAAAGTTATGGTAACTTTCAATAAGGGCTTATTCTATAGTAATTTATTTGTATCACCTCATAACCTGGGCTTATTTAATTGGTATAGTTTCTTTGATATCTAAAATCCCATCATTCCTAGGTATAATTTCATTTATATATGCATTGTTTGATGTCAATATTAACTTCATAATGAGTGTGTTTTTTATTTTCCTATGTTGTACATGGAATCAGGACAATAAAACATCATTATTGACAAATTGTTGGCAACTTGTTAAGGAGTGACTATTGGTGCTCTAGTCTTATACCTTTTCATCTTCCTCTTCCCTATTGGGGATTTTCTGAATTTCTAGTAATCTTGGGAATTGATGTACATGCTATGTTTAGGTGACATTATGGATCAAGAAAGACATTTTATTCTTTTAATTCAAGATTTGGGAACATTTTTATTCAAGTTTAGTGCTCTATTTTGGTGGATTTTATACCTGCAAGGGGTTCCTCCATGTTGCTCTAGTTATCCTCAATTTTTATAGCATGTTCTCTCTTTAATTTCATTTCCTTGTTCAATTTAATTTTGTAACCATTTATAGTCATTTATTAAATTTTCATATTCTAACTCTCTAAAATCTATAATTGGTGAACTAGTTTGGAATATAATTTACAGTAGTTTATGGTACAAAAGTCTATATCCTACACAAGTTACACCTTCAATGTTTTATGGTACTTTGCATAGATGTTCTAAATATTTTTTTAGCACTCAATTTAACTTATTTGGTGCATACATTGACACTTAGCCTTGAACCCATTAGCCAACTACCACCACATATCACCTCAGCCTACATCTAATCACCTTTCCTAGCATTTTACCCACCTTTGATTATACAAAGCAATTAAAATTTCTCTTTTTCTACAAACAACACATACTCATAGTTCTTCCCATGCCATTCATAAGAACTCCATTAACACATCTTAAGCTTTCTCTCCCATCACACAAATAAAAGAGATTAAAAATATCTTTTAACACACTCATAAGTGCATCCATGACAACAAATCATTTCAAGTACCATGCAACTAAAGAAACATCCAAAATAAATACAAGGAAACAAAGAATATTACCTCAACACTTTAAGATCTTTTTAAAAGAAGATTTTCAACTCTTTATTATTTCTCCATTTGACATGACATTCACCTTATACAAGCTCTAAAAAGTATTCCAAATCTTATAATATTATTTCTAAAATAATAAATATAACTCAAGAACAATATTATCTTCAACTTTTCCTCTCTATTCTATCTCTCTAACTCCAAACATGCAAGTGAATAATGAATCCAAAAGAAGTGAACCCCTATCCTTATATTATTCCCAAGCTTTTGGAAGACCCTTAGATCCTAAGTTCTCCTTTGAATGTTGGTCATCCTTGTGCTAGATTGGAAGAAGTTATGACAAAGAGGTATGGTAGTTTGGTGGCTAATTACTGGACAAATGCTAATGGCAGTAGGGAATGGAAAAATTTTAATGAATAAATAGATACTACTAATAATGTTACCTTATTAAACCTAACCAAAAAATTAAGTGGATATAGATTCAATTTATTCTCCAAAAAGGACACCTTAATCTAAACTATTGAGTTGAGTGGGGACTACTCTATTAAGTTAGGATTCAAACTCTTATCTACTCATTAGTCTACTAATTTCAATAATAAATCTATTTGTGTAATTCCCACCTATGTCAACCCTTGTCATTGTATAAGAGATGATCATTTGTGCATAGATCATGTTATTGGATCCTTATGATATATGCTATTTATTGTTTCTATAACTTCATGGTTGGATGCAACCTAGTGTGTCTCAAGTTTTAGGGTTTATAGTTTAGTTTTATGGTTTATAATTTAGTTTTAAAGGGTTTATCAAGTTCATAGTTTTAGGGTTTATAGTTTGAAGTTTAATTTTAGGGTTTATAGTTTAGTTTTAGGGTTTATCAAGTTCACAGTTTTAGGGTTTATAGTTAAATATAGCATTTTATGGTTTATAGTTTGAAGTTTTAGGGTTTATCAAAAAATACATAGCATAATTTTACTTAAACCCTAATTTTTCAATTTAAACCTACAATCATAAAAAAATACATAAAAACAAGCAACAAACCAACCTGGAGGTCTTCAGAAATGATGAGGTGATGAGAGGAGGTGATAGGGCAAAAAATCCACTGGAACTATGTTGGTAGGGCCTTTAGCAATGCATACCCATTCTACTGTCACTGTCCCTATCGATCTGTGGAGGAAAATGAGCCTGCAGGGGCTTTTTTAAAAAAATTATATACATTTTTGAAATGGGACCCGTTCTATAATGCGTACCCGTTTAGGCTCAGGCACCCATTTAGGTTCGGGTGCTTGTTCCTAAATGGGTACCTGTTTCTTTTAAAATGGGTACCCATTTCTGTCAGGAATTTTTTCATCTGTGCGACTTCCCCTACATGTGGACCTAAATTCTTGCTTTTACCCCAAGGATAAAATAGGAGGCAAGAGACATCAAAATCCATTTAAGGGATGATGTGAAACCACAAAAGAAGAGATCATATAGATTAAATATCAATGTTAAAGTGAAGGTTTCCCTATTATGTTAAAGATAACATGATTATGGAACAGATAATAAAACTAGTGGAAGATGTAGATTGGATCAGTCCCTTGGTGATCTAAAACAAGAAGACTAGAGATATAAGAATATGTATGGATTTTTGGGAATTGAATAGAGCTTGTATTCGTGATCTTTTTTCCACCCCCTTAACTAAGTATTAGAGATAATTATTGGTACAAAAATTTAGTCATTCATTGGTGGGTTTTATAGTTATCATCAGGTAAAATTCAAAGAATAATACTAATATAAGACCCTATTTACAAATGAGTGGAGGTCATTCATGTACACAATATTGTCCTTTGGTCCAAAAATGCACCTACGGTATCCAATAGAATAAAGGTGAATGTGTTTAGACATTTCATACATGACTTCCTAGAAGTATACTTAGATGATTAGATAGTGTATGAGTTGCTAAAAGATTATGTCCAATTGTTGAGGTTAATGTTTGAGAGGTGTCGCAACCTAATAATTGCACTAAATTTGAAAAAATGCACCTTTGCCACCCCATTTAGTACACTTTTGGGATATATTATTTGAAAATAAGGGATGATGGTGGATCTACTGAAGATTATCATTATTTTTTAATTTTCTCCCTCTAAAAAGTGTAACAAAAACTATGACTTTCCTTAGTTATACTAGCTACCATAAGAAGTTTATTAGAAATTATGCCATAATATATGGTCCAATTAAGGAGTTATTGAAGAAAAAGAATAATATTTTTTTTGAATGGATCCTAAAATGTCAAGTCATTTGACATACTAAAAAATAATATTGTGGAGGCACCTATCCTTATTTTTCTTAATTGGAACCAATTATTCCATGTACATGTGGATGCATCTGGTTTAGTAATTTGTGTGATGCTAGCACAATCTAGAGGGAAGAAAGACCATCCAATTATATTTGCAATTAAAAATATTGTGGCTACTAAAAAAACTATAAGAGTCACCAAATAGACTCAAGCTCCCAGGATCACATGCAAAACTAGAATTAACCTTCCACAAGAGAATCCAATTATATTTGCAATTAAAAATATTGTGGCTACTAAAAAAACTATAAGAGTCACCAAATAGACTCAAGCTCCCAGGATCACATGCAAAACTAGAATTAACCTTCCACAAGAGAGCAACAAGAAGATGAGTTGCTTGATTATGGATGTAAAATGATATTATGACACATAAAGTACATGAGGAACCTTGTTATATAGGAAAGGTAATGAGATAGGACAACATAGGATTAAGACAAGTGTCTTAATAATATGACATGAGACACAAAAAATAAATAACCTAAAGATTCCCTAAGTAAACTTAAGTAAGCTAGTGTGAATAAAACCTAATAGGGAAAGTAGTTAAGTAATATACCCTGTTCATACCAACAAAACCCTTAAGTGTAACTTAGGGAGAATGAGAAAATATACAAAGATGTAATGATGGATGGGTCCCAAATACAAGGCCATGTTAGGTACCCATGTACAAAAGATCTCTCACAAATAGAGTAAAGGAGAAAAACCTATAGGAAAAAACCCCTCTCCAAAAGAGAAAACATGAAAGATGTGATGGAAGGACTCAATATGACCCCCCCATAGGAGAGAAAGAGTGAGATGATAGATCCCTCGACAAAGAAGTAACTCATGTGCCAATGGTGAATGCTTGAATATGAATGCTAAAGAGTGTTTGATACCAGAAAACAACATTTCTCCCCTTGGGAAGAAATAATTACAATGGCATATGTATAAGAAACTCCATCTCTAAGAAGAGAGATGAGGGAAGAAGTCTTGTGATTTGTGCCTTTGAAAATTGCTCAAATGTCCACACGTCATAATTAAAGGATATCACAATGCAATGAGGTGTAACCAATCCAAAACCTTGAGTAGACTCATGAAGAACAATCTCCAAAGACAAAGTTGATATGATAACAGTTGTGCTATAATTGTCATCAAAGAAAAAATGAATATCCTCAAGTGTGTCCTCCAAATCTGTAATATGACTCACAAAATAAATTTGATATACATGTCAATAAGTCATCCCATAAAGTTAAATCTAAAAGACTAAAATGATCCTGCTCAACTAAAGTAGAGGACGGAATGACAATGTTGATCTTTGAAGAAGTAGGAGGTAGAGGAGATGGAAGATTAGCACAAGTCTCAAGAACACCAAGGTTCAAGTGACCAAAGTTCTCCTTGGAAATATGATTCACACTTGATGCATGATTTTGAATATTAGTCAATGGAACTGCAACATCATCAATGGAAAATGGGAAAAGGTGTACAAGTGAGATGCATGATCAACTATCCCAACAACAATGATGTCTCTACTCTCCAAGTCCCTATTGATCACTGAATCGGGTATGGACTCAATAGTCTTCTTTGTACCACTATGTGCAATCTGATATAGATGGAAAGGAGATTGGTTGACAAGGATGGAACACAAAAGTACATCATGAAAAGTGCCTTCTTCCATGTCAATAGATCATTTCCTACAAACACACATATATGTGTGGTTTCCCATCAAGATGTGTGGTAAAGTACAAGGCTCCAATGAAGAGAAAATACCATGTGATAAAGCCATATGATGTGAGGCTCTAGAATAAGAAACCATCTCCCTAACTTAGGACTTATAGATGCCAAGAGTGCTTTGCCTTTCATCTTATCTATCCCATTTGCTAATCTAGCTATCCATGACTATGTAGATGATGATTTTGTTGAAGAAGAGGATGAACTAGATAACATTAATGAAGGCAATTGGATATTGTGCTTCTAAAGAAGGTGTGTCAACTCATCAATATTTTTTTCATAACATTTATGCTCATCATGTCCTAGTTTTTTTGGAATATGCACATTTGGGCCTCTCCTTCTTAGATGATTCCCCTTTGAAAGAGGAAGAGATCTCAAGGGTACTATGTGATGGTGATTCCTTGGCTTTCTCATTATTCTTGAATTCCTTATTTTTTGTTTCTTGCCTTTTCTATTTGAAGTCTTTTGATCTTTTGTTCTTTGATTAGCAATAAGAGCATGTGGTTTTGAAGATTCAATGTACCCATCTATACTAACTTTTTCTAATCCTTGGTGAGTGATGTAGAAAAATCATCAAGTGAAGGCATCTTGAATGTAGTACCAAGAGCATCCATAGTAGCATAGAATATAGAAACAAAAATTGAATAATCACGACCAAGTTTGGCAAGGATAGAAAGAATCAATTTGGTGTCCTCTTTCTTAATACCACATTGTTTCAACTACAATCTAAGTGATTTGAGATTAGTGAAGAAGTCAAGTGGATGTTGTCAAAGTCTATAGGATTCAAACCAATGAGTTCATTATCTAATTTAAAACCTTTAATAGTATCTTGATTCCCAAATAAACTATCCAATGTAGTCCATATTTGATTTGGTGTAGTGAAAGACTCAATGTGAAAAAGGAGATCAAGAGAAACAAACATGTATAATGTTCCATAGGCTTCATCACATCTATTATACCACTTTCTCTTTTCTACAATAGTTGTTGGTTCAAGTTTTGTACCCATTATAACCTGGTATAACCCCAATTTCATTAGATGTATCTCCATTTATTGTTCTACCCATGATAATTATATGGGGTGAGTGGAGAAATCTGGGTTTAATTCATGATTTATATACAAGAATATAGAAAATGAAAGGAGAAACAACAATATACCCCTTATAATACAATAAATCAACCCCCTTGTTCAAGAAAAAAGTCCACTTTTTTAATAGATTTTCAAAAGATAAACTAAAGTACTAGATCTGAATTCAAACTGAAATGATGTGTACCTAGAAATAAATATGGGAAAATTGCATGGATGGATATGTAGAGCTCATCAATACCTTTCCAATGCCTATTTGTTTTCTAAAAATGGAGATTTTAGGTGAAAGTTATGAGCTCAAGACAAAATAGATTATTGGACTTCAAACAACAATATTAGACACTTGTAGAAAAAAAATGAAAAAATTACCTATATACCACTACAAAGTTCTCAGAACCAGCTTTCCAATGCATATAAAAACATGAAAATCTAAGCCCATGGTGAAAAGTTATGCCCTCTAGAAGAAAACAAGTCCTTCGGGCATTAAAAATGGACTAGGTAGTGGTCCCCTGGCAATCAAGTGGTGGTGCCACTCACTGGTTGGGTGGAGGTAGTTTGAAATGGCAGTGTCTAGGTTGAAACTTCTAGTGGTAGTGGTGATGTGGTAGTCAGTAAAGGAATGGCCCCTAGCAGAGTGAAGGTGGTGGAACTCACCGCCTGTGGAGGTGCATCACTTTGGCTGAGTAGAACCAAGGGCTAAGGTCTCAATGTGACCTATGGCCAAAAATGTTTGTGTTGACCCTATAGATATTCCTAGGAAATATTACTTGTAGCCTGATGTACCCTGCTTATACACCCAGGGACAAAGACCACTAGACAAGGGAAAACCATCAATGACCTCTTGAATAAAGCAATAGATGAAGGATTGCCATGAATGATTGAAATTGCATAGACAAAGCTAAAGGAAGATTGCAGGTTGCTAAAGCTAACTATACCTCTGACCGATGATGATGTAGAGCTGTACAATATTGATCTGTACTCGTATACAGATTCCATACGAACCGTATGGAATTTTTCAAACATTAAAATTGAAACATCAAGAAGCAAAATTCAAACATCAACACAAGAAGATTGGGACAACATTATCCACAATCACAACAACTTGATTTATTAATGGTTTGCAACAAATTATAGTTTTAGGAGTACAAAATTCATCCACAATTACAATCCAACAACTGATACACCAGTTCTCCTATGCCAAATTCCTTTGTGACACCTCTCTTATCTAGGAAGTTGAACCACTAGCAGTACCAATTAAATCTATTTATGCTGTCAAATAAAAGAAGTTGAACTGAATCATCACCATTCAATTAAGAAATGAAACAATCAAAACTGCCCTAATGGTTAATACTGAACATTTGAAGTGATTCCACCAAATCCATGTATTTCCACAGGAACTCCAAAGTATTTGATTATACATGTAACTGTGGTTGCAAAATATCCCAAGGACCTCCATTTCACCAAATGCTAGTTCTTATCATATCCCTTGTTGGCGACAATTCCTAACTCAAGAAGTATGGAACTACTTCTATTGGCATATAAGACTGGTCTAGAACTCACAAAGGCCCCAATCATACACTATTGGAAGGTCTTTGTCTTTACAAACTTACAAAATCTCACTCATGCACTCATCGGAGAGTCTTTAACAGTGCAAACTCACAAAGGCTTGACTAGATACACTCTATCAGTGAATCTTTGGTTTCATGAACCACCCATCGGCGCATTGACAACTTTTGAAACTTTTGAACTAGCTGACGATGACAAAAAGGTAAACCTTATCAACACATCGACAACTTTTGAAACTTTCAAACTACCCAATACTTATAAATTTCCTTCGATCAACGACTTCAAATTTTCTCAAACTTGATGATAAAAGGAAAACTTGAAAGTTGTAAAGTTTCTTCCATTGGTGATCTATACTATCAATGAACCACCCAATTGCCTAAGTTTCAAAACTTCAAACTTAAACTTATTTTATCCACACCTCCATCGATGCACAGGCCATTGTCGAACTATCAAATTGATGAACTGTAAAGTTCATAAACTGAGGGAATGGTCGACCAAAAGGATTCATATCAAACCATATTTTCTCTTCACTTGGCCAAATCAAGAAAATTTTCTACTAAACCCGAACACTGCAACAAAGCAACAGAAACAACAAAATCTTAGAAAATAAACTTATTTTTGGTAACACAAGATTGTACGTGCGCTCGGGTGCTCCTGCATCACAAAGAGAGATAGGGAAAATAGAGAATGAGAGAAAGATGGAGATTCTCTTTTCAATTCCCTATGAAAACCTAATTTCTTCTCTTATAGGACATTTAGTAGAGCACTCTGTTTTGTTATCCATCAAATGCTTTGCTATAAATCCATTCACTACAATGGAATTTTTAACATACATGAGAGGAGATGCTCACTAACCCCATATCCACCAAGGCTTAATATCCTTTGCAAACACAAAATCTACAAGGAAGCCCTATTGGCTACATTACACAACATCAAGATAATTATTCCTACCACTTTTGTGTTGCATGCAAGGTGCCTCATGTCTAGATTATGAGTGTAGAGCTCTAAATGTTCTTGTCTCCTCTTAATTCGACCCCCATTCACTTTGCATATTTTTAGAATATAGTAGGAGTTTTACAAGAAAAAAACACAAAGTTTAGGGTGTTGATCTAGAAAACAACACTTGTAGTTTAATTTTTTAAATTTTGATAAAATTAAATTTGCAGTCATTCAAAATATATAATAAAATCAAAATATTTACTTGTATAAATAATTAAGTATAAATAGTTGGTACATTTTTGCATTAGTAAAAGAATTTTATTTTGCAATTTTTTATTTTCAATTATAGTTACTGTACCTATTCAACAATATATGTGTGTGTACATGTAAATGATTTTTGGTTAATTTGATTTCAACTAACATCAAAATTACAATGTGCTGGAAAATTAAGATTTAACATATTATGAGGGATAAAATGTAAGCTTCTATTTTATACCTTTGTTTTACATTATTTTCAATATATATCATAAATATATAATCGTAATTTTTAATTTGATTTAGTGTATCAACTTGCTTATAACTTGAATCTCATCACCTAATCTATGAACTAGGTCACACAACATGACATAGTCCACCTCATCTAAAAACCTAATGTTGAGCTCTCAATTCAATCCATCCTATATAGTCGTTGTCCTATCAATCCACACATCAAAATTTCATTGGTAAAGTAAAGGAAAAGAGCATATAGAAATCAAGTGTTGTTATAATTGTTCTTAAGATATACATTAGATTTTAGACATTTTAAAGTTGAAGTCTAAATTTAGGCACAACATCACTACATTCAAATTCTTTCATCTACATTGTTTTGTGACGTGTTTAAGAGGATACGCTTGTAACGAAAACAAGCTTATCCTCAAAAGTTGGTTGTAATAAACACATCAAAAGGGTAAATTGATTGAGGTGGAAGATGTGCAAAATTTTCCAAAAGAAAGACTTGATGAAATGATTAATTCAATTGGAGGTTTTGATCTATTAATAGGTGGAGGCCCCTATCATAATCTAATAGGAAACAATAGGAACACAAGGAATGGGCTATAGGAGAGGCATTCCTCTAATTTATATGAATTTCCACATATTGTGAATTATGTAAGGCATGCAATGCATTCAAGTGTAACTTTATAGTATAATGAAACCTTCATTTTGTACTAATCTAGATTTTTTTTTTTTTTTTAAAAGGGGGTAAAAACTTTATTGAAAATCAAAAAGCAAAATTACAAAGGAAGCCAAGGACCGAAGTCCCAAGGAAAAACAAGCACTACAAATCAACTAAGAATAAACAGACAACACCATCATCTGTCACCACTCCCAGCCCTATCTGCAGCAAGAATATTCGTTAAATCAAGACGAAGCTCCTGTGGAACCAACTCCCACTCCTCAATTCTCCATCCCTCAACACGCTCAGAAGCCCATTTCGCCAAACAATCAGCTGCCCTATTCCACTCTCATGGAATATGGACAAAAGTCATAGTTTCCATCAAAGAACTAACCCGTAGAATTTGTTGCACAACCCTAGCCAGTTGCCAGCTGACATCTGTCACTTTTTGCTCAATAAGAAGATTGATCAAAATCTGGGAATCAGATTCACAAACAATCTTTCTCCATCCTAAAGCATGAGCTCTCTCAAGAGCGTCAAGAATAGCCAACCCTTCCACTAGGTTGATGGTCTGTGTCCCTTCATAGATCAAAAAGAGGAAGATCACCGAGCCCAAAGAGTCCCTACCAATCCCCCCAATACCAACCGGTCCTGGATTGCCTCTTGAAGATCCATCAGTATTAATCTTCAAAACACCATATAGTGGAAGTTGCCATTTGCCATCTCTAATAATTTTTTGCTTCTCTTGTCGTCCTCTCCGAGCCCTTGCCAAAGCCAAAGACAACCCCTGAATCCCTAATCTCTCCACCAACTCTGTATCCCTTTTCACCAAAGGGAACTCCACTTCACACCTAGCTTCCACTGTTTCTTGAACCATGCCCAATAATCTCTGCCAAATTTGTTGCACCAGCCTTCGTTCTTCACGAAATATCCTTCGATTGCGTTCCAACCAAATCTACCACAATAAGAAGATAGGCCCCACAAACCACACATCCTGCAAAAAGGAGGCCACCGAAGGGGGCCGACCCATCCCCTGCCAAAAATCAATCAAGGAGGACGCATGAACACAAGGAATTTTCCAAGCACCCCACCAAAAATGCCAAAGTTGGAGGGCAAAAGAGCAACGAAAAAATGAGTAGAGTCCTCCTCATTAGCCCTGTATATCGAAAAATTTGGATTTACAAATAGAAATGATCAAACAATTGAAATGCATAACCTAAACCCAAATAATTCAATACCTTGAAGATGCAAGATGAGCTTGATTGATTGATCGCTTTGTTGTGTTGGTTGCTCGATTCCGCAGCATAACGTTGATAAGGATGCAAGCCAGATGGATTGAAGATGATGGATAATGGCTTGAGATGAAAATTCAGCAGAGTGAGGTTGCATGAAGAAGAATCCTCCATTCTCTTTAATGGCTCAAGAGAGGCTTGTTTTATAGGAAAGGCTTGGTTCAAATGGATGGCTAGGATCAATTAGGGCTTTAGATGAAATGGATGGATAGGATTAAGTTAGGTTTCCTTGCACATTAAGAAATTGTAGTCATGTGACATGTGGCAAAGGAGGATAAGGCTTAGGTGTGCTTGTGTAGATAAATACTAAAATTAGGTCCATTAGTTGTGCATGTGAAGAATAAAAGTTGTATTACAACACATGATTGACTGGACAAGTGTTGGAATGTGATAAAAGATGAGTGTTTAATTCAAATAAAATATTTGAATTAGTTGGGATATGAGTTGGAAATTAATTAAATAAATAAGATTTATTTAATTAATTGGGTAGATGAATAGGATGGGATAAGATATGATGTGGAAATTAATTAAATAAATAAAATTTATTTAATTAATTGGGATGAGGATAGGATATGATTGGGATATGATGTGGAATTAATTAAATAAATAAAATTTATTTAATTAATTGGCTAAGTGGGATGAGGATGGGATTTAATTAAATAAATAAAATTTATTTAATTAATTGGCTTAATGGATAAATGGGATTAAGAGTGGGATTTTAATTAAATAAGTAAAATTTATTTAATTAATTGGCGTAATGGGATAAGTGGGGTTAATAGAGGGATTATAGGATTGGACAAAGTTGGGACAAATTTGGGTGTCTACAAGCCCACACATAACACAAACAGAAGGACCCTGGAAACCTCTCTTCTAAATGTTATCCCAAGTCAAACACTTATTCCAGGCCAACATCCAAACAAAACAGTTACATTTTGGCCAAGAAAGCTTGTTCCAGACCTTCTTCCACCACTGAATTTCAATCCCAACCAGCCTATGAGACAATAACACACTATAACCAGAGGCTACAGTATAGGTCCCCTTAGGATTGGGGGACCAGGCAAGCACGTCATCATCTCGGAGAGAGCTACATCTTCGACTGGAGAGGATACTTTGCAGCACAGCACAATCTTCCTGTAAACCAACATCTGGCCACTCATCTGGGGACTTCCATCTGGCCTTCTCTATAGGACCACAGGAGGAAAAGGACTTGAAATCACTCACCCGCGACCAACCAGCCTCAAGAAACCTCTGGCAAAGATTCAACAAGTTGGGAAATTGGGAGGTGATGGGAGGAAAACCATCCCAGGAATCAGTCCAGAACTGGACCTCGGTCCCCTTCTTGCAGATCCAAAATAATCCTTCCTTAATAAGCCCAGCCCCTTTTTTGAGAGTGCCCCATATCACAGAACCCTTCCCCATAAGGGGGTACCTAGAAATATTGGGTTGAAGGATCCCAGGGAGATACTTCTGAGAAAGAACCTTGGCCCAACTCTTATCCTTCTCCTTACACCACCGCCAATACAGTTTAGCAACCAAAGCCTCCCCAGTCAAAGCCAATTGCCTCAAGCCTAATCCACCATAATGTTTCAGACTACAAACAACCTCCCAATGAACCAGACTCCATTTGGAGGACTCCAAGCAACCAGCCCATAAAAATTGTCTTGCCACAGAGTCAAGGTCCTTAAGAAAGCCCATAGGGGCAACCTGGAGCATGCATCTATAAATGGGCATAGCCTGCACCACTGACTTAATCAACTAGACACAACCAGCAAAGGATAACCATTGATGAGTCCAGTGATTAACTTTTCCTGAAATTTATCCAAAATGATCTACCAAGACTCCCTAGGCAGTCTACTCACCGAGATGGGAATGCCTGTTGATAACTGAGAGGGGGGTGAATCAGTTATCCTAATTATTTCTTCTTTTGAGCTTTCTTATTAATTAATGCAGCATTGAATCAAACATAAAAACATTACCATGAAATGAGAAACACATGACACAGTATTTTTGACGTGGAAACCCTGTTAAGGGAGAAAACCACGGGGTGATTAACCCAAAGATTATTCTCTGTTAGAAGAATAAGGTATTACAAAATGGCACTTGCCAATTAGGGCTCACTGCCCGAGCACACTGCTCACAAAGAGGCACACTGCCTACAAGGAGACACACTGTCTACAAAAGAATGTTATACAATACTTGAACTGATTGGAAGCATCCACATATGCTGGAGTTCAGTTCCGGTTAGGCTCAGTACACTGATCTGCTGCACTTCATCTTTCCTCTTCTCTTTATTCTACTTTCTTTTCACATGCCGAATCTCTCTAGCTGTTTCTGCTCTGTTCTGCACTTATTCGTACATTCACGACACACAACATCACATCTCACAACTAAATCCATCGTGCATATATATCCGCACAAGTAATTTCATCACCTTTCTAGTCGGCATCCGGAACAGTCTATTTTCTCACAGACTCTGTTCTGTCGGCTGAATCCTTGCTCACCAAGCAATGTGGATCAAGCATATACTTGTAGATATCATTAATCATGTCGGCCAAACATGATTCATGCCTTCACAACCTTTACCATCAATAGTAACACATCTGAAAATCAGTCTGATGTTCTGTCAGTCAGTTCTTCCTCTGTTCTCACTGTCACTCAGGAATCCGGTACTCAACTATTCATATCTTTTTCCTTGTCCATCACCGGAGGCTAAATCCTTGGAATATACCACTCAAGATAGTCCTCTTGATTTCCCCAAATCCGCACTGCACCAAGACACTTCCTCTGAGAGATCCGGACCAATCTGTCGGACCTTGCCACATGCTCTGTTCTTGTTCACCGGACCACAACAATCTTCATTCTGACTTCCGGTAGAGACACACCATGACTTGTGGATATGTGGGATGACCTTTGTTGCCATCAATGACAACAACCATGAATACATATAGTGTCTCTTGCCAACAATCTCCCCCTTTGGCATTAAAGGCAACACTTAGTGAAAAATGACTAAGTGTTTACACTGTGCTCCCCCTTGGCTGATGCTCTATCTTTATATACAATTTCTGGAACTCCCCTTTAGTTGGATTCCTCATTTTTCACTGCTCCTCACTCCCCCTTTGACATCAATGGCAAAGGGTAGGGTCCGTACACCAAAATTTTCAAAAATTTACTATACTTAGCCACATGTTATATACTCACATAAACTAAAGAATGTCTGTAAAGGATGTCTTCAATTGGATCAGTTCTGTAGCCCAACTTTGCTTCATTCTATCCAAAATTGAAATGTGACCACTCAACAAAAATGCAAAAGCTTCTGCCCTCTTGAGATCTGTCAGATCATTTGTTTGGGTGGTAGTCTGAGCATCACTGATGGCCTCATGCATAGTTTCTAACTTAGGGATTATAATCCTTCTAAGTTCTCCCATCCGGTTAGTTATATTCTTCCTTTCCTAAAGTTCTTTATTGCATTTGTGATTGCAATAGTTTGACATTCTTGATTTACTATGGAGGAAGAGAGAGGATCAAAACTTTGAGACAAACTTTGTAGTTTGTCCTGTTCCTCTTTTATTTTCTTATCAATTTCTGCTGTTGCCTTTGACCAGGAGATGCAAAATTTATAAATGTCACCGCCATCCTTAAGAGCATTTTCTAAGCTCTTTATTCCAATACTCATAGTTCTCCTATCATTAGAGATTAATCCTAGTACTTCTGACAATCTCTTATCCAAAAACTCCTTCCGGACCTTTTCTTCAGCTGATTTTTCTAGAGAATCAAAATGTGTATCAACGCTGCTGACTAAGGTTTTGAGATTACCGGAAGAGGAGGCTGTCAGATCTATCTTGACTGATGGCATAATTTTTTCAAGCACTCTGGAAGCAGCCTCTATCAACTCACAGTCTTCCATATGAGACTTTAGGAGTTTTTCATTTGCCTTAGCATTTGCAAATGAAGCTATCTTCATTGTCTGTACCGGAGAGAGGGAATCAAAGTTGAATGGACCTTTTAGAAGCTCTGGTTCATCAATCTCTATTGCTTCTTATCTCAGAAATTTTTGAACAGTTTGTGCAGTGTCTCTTGCCGGAGATAGATGTTTCTTTTCTTCTACAGTTTTGTCCTTTGGAATCTTTTCTCCTTCCACATTCTTACCACTTTTAGTTGTGGTTTTCTCTGTTGGAGTCTTCTCTTTCTCTGCATCCTTGGTGCTGTCAACCTCTTTTTCTTTTATTGCTGCTTCTTTCTCCTGTAGTTTCTCTTTTTCTTGTGATCCGGAGACTGTAGGGGAAACCGAAGGAGAGATGCTAGTCTGTTCAAGGGCCACTTCTTCCGGAGCAGAGGATTCCAAGTCCACAGTTGTTTCTGCACCTAAGTCCTCTACAACAGGAAGATTAAACCTTTTGAAGGCCTTCCAGAGGATCTCTTCTGTCTCTATGGCCACCTTGTCAGTCTCACCAAGCATGAGTTGATTCATCCTTGCTTTACTCCTGAACTCATCTTTGCAGTCTTTGAATATTATGTTCATTGTCTTGGGATCAATTTGAGGATATAGCTGAATAGTTATCTGCTCCCGGATCTCAAGATCTTTTGCCTGAGCATTATTCTTTCTTATTTCTAATTCCTTTTCTAGGCTTTTAGGAATTAGAGATATGATCTCAATGAAGGCTTTATTGTATATGTTCAGATATTTGATTGTGGCTTCCTGCAGAATCTTTTGGTCAGCCTCATTGTAGTCATCATAAAATTCAGTCATTGGTTGAAGGTTTCCATCCACCGTGACTGACTTGATTACACTCTCTAGAGACAGGGTGGGCTTTTCAACAAATACCTCTGCCATTTCTTCCTTGTCTTGGCCTGTGGAGGGTTTACCGGATCCTTTCTTCTTTTGTTTCTTTATTTCTTTTACCCCCTCATCCGATTCTGTTTCCTCTTCATCTTTCTGACTTGTGTAAGCCCTTGTGGCTTTTATTTTAGACCTTTTCTCTCCTTTACTAGATGTCTGACCTTCTGATTTAGATATTTTTGAGCTTTTGGTTCTGACAGGTGTAGATCCTTTTGATGATCTGGTCTGGGTTGAGGTTTCCACCAGAGCACTTTTCTTACTTTTCTTTTCTGCCTCTTTCTTTTCTTCCTCAGCCTTTCTCCTCTTTTCCCGGTTGGCATCAAGTGCCTCCTTTGGGATGCCTAGGCCTTGAGAAATATGCTCTACTTCTTTTCTCACCTTCCTTTTTATCTCAGGTTCTCTGAGTTCCACATGAATCTTCACACTCAGCTCCTCAAAGGTTCCAAACCTTTCTGCCTTTGGATCTTTGGGCTGACTAAGCATGTGTTGAACATGCAGTTCCACAATCTGTTCATAAACCTCATACCCCATGGGCATGATCCAGACTGTCCTTGGCTCCACTACCTCCATAAGGCACTGATCAGTATCTACCATAAAGCAAACTGAGTCTTTGTATTTTTCAACAACAGACTGGGGAATTCTTTCTCTTGCTTGCATCGTGCTCTAGAAGTTTTTGAAGTATCCCCATAGGGCTATATTTCTTGCTTTGGCATCCCCAAGCCCATGTAAATAATCTCTTATCTGGACTGCAACAGGTTTGTCATTCTGCCATACCCATCCACTTGATCCGGGCAGCTCATTCATGAAGTAGAAAAATAGACATAATATAAGAGTACCATACTTAAAAGAATTCTTTTTGTCCTTTTTGATCTTCTGTATATTTTCCATCAATTGGCTTAAGAGAAGTTCACAGAGATCATAATCTGCATTCTTCCTCAACATTTCATAGGCAGTATATACTACAGTTCCGGATACAGAATTCTCCCTACTGGAGTGATAGATCTTGTATCCTATTATCATGGATGCATACTTGATATCCGGATCAGAAATATCTTCAATGGTCATTGTCCTCTTATCAAATTTTGATCTAGTGGCCTCAGTTACAATGTTATTTTTGATGGATTTAAGGATAGGTACCCCTCTGAAAGAATATAGGCCAGTCACTGCCCTAATTGCCTCTTTTGTGATCTTGCAGGGTCTATCCAGCCATAGGAAGTTGTCATGCATCCTACTCAATACATACCAGACCCATTCATCTTCTTCAAAGTAGGGGAAATGAATGAATTGATCAAACTGTTTCTTCTGGATACCCTTATACTCTGGTTTAAGCTCAAAAGCATTGTCTATCAGTTGTTTGTGATAGAAATCTCTCAATTTGAATTCCCCGAATTCCTCAATGCTTGCATGTATGTAAACCCTAATGTCTTCTATGTGTAAAACGCCATGAGGAACACTAGAGAATGCTCCTAAGGGATCTACCTCCAATGACTTGTATGGGTGTTTCTTAAATTCAAGTTGGGGCCTATCTGAGATCTTTACTATATTCGGAGTAGCCATTTCTCAATAGATTTGCAGTAAGATATCGAAAATGGAAAATACCTTATGCGCCTTCGGTTGCACGGAGTGGTTGGATTGATTTCTGTATGTAATGACTTCGGCAGGAGATCTTTGGTGAGTTTGATGAATCTTGTTGCAGAGCTCCATTTTTTGCTTCTTCTTGAGTGCAGAATGAGCAAGTGATTTATGAGAAATCCCTTATATTGCTCCGCAAACCCTAATATCTGATGGCAATAAATGCTCGACCTACATTATTCTGATTGGCCTTATTCGGTTAACTTGAAGAACCGGATTAGTCCTGATCTATGAGCATCATGCGGATCTTCCAACCATGAACAAATCAAGATGACATATCACAAGGACATCCCAAATACTATGTCCAATCTACAAAATAAGATAATGCACTTCCGGATCTCTCCGGACCTTTTTGTAATCCTCTGTCATTCCGGAGCATCTCCTGGAATAGGTCTTACTTGATCGGTCACAACTTCCTCACATCTTCATGTGGACCTCTGAAATCTTATCTGAATCATCTCAAGACTTATATCTACAAGCCCTTTACTCCGCATCTTGTGCCACATCCGGCACCACTTGATTGGCTGGGGGAACAGGATTTTCTTTGAGACTCCCCCTGAGCGAGAGCTCACCTTTTAATTTTCAGAAGGAATATCAGCACCAGAGTCTGGTGCGGATCCAACCTCTACACTCTCTGAACTTTTCTTCACCCAAATCTTGTTCATCTGATTCCTAACTTCATCCGCATTCATCTTTTGTTTACCCTTGTCTTGATTATGATTATACACCAGACCTCTTTTGTCCTGATTCTTGCTTCTACAGACCTTTGCATTATGACCGGACCTATTACAGATTTGGCAAATAACATTTCCTTGCATATTTGACTGATAACCTCTTGATCTGCATTGATTAGCCATATGACCTACTATATTGCATGCAAAGCATCTACCATTGAATGATTTGTTTATTTGCATATTTCTGCATTCATGGGACTTGTGTCCATACCTTTTACAGTTAAAGCACTGTCCGGAGAAGGATGAGTTAGTCTGATTCATTCTCTTTTTGCACTGATTAGCTTTGTGACCAAAGTGATTGCAGCTATGGCAGTATCCACTGAAGGATGGATATCTTTGAGCATTGGGCTATCTTACCGGCGGTCTTCTAGGCCTATTCCTTGGATTTTCTGATCCAAAATTCTTTTGACCAGATCCGGAGCTTTCTCCTTTCTCATATCCCAAACCATACTTGTCATCTGCCCTCTTTTGACTTCCAAGAAGAACTTCAAGTTGGGCAGAACTTATCTTGAATTTTTCTTTGTATTCATTTGCTGTTTGAAGATCTCTTTTGAGAGAGACAATTTGATCCTCAAGTTTTTCTTCATTATCTTTGGCATCTTCAAGATCAGATTCAAGATGTCTTATGATCCTGTCCATCTGATGGCAATCTTCTTATTTCTCTTTAAGAGATTGTCTTAGATTGTCTTCATTTTTTCTTTTCTCTTCAATCTCTTGAGTAAACTTTATAACTCCTGATTCCATTTCATGTCTTACCATAATGACTTCTTTTGATAACTTTTCACATAACTTGGTTTTCTCAGTCAATTCTTCATTTGTATTACTTTCTTCACTTTGTCTTGCCAATTGTTGGAGCAGCTCCTTTCTCTTTTTCATAGAGAGACTTAGTTTGTCCTTTAATTCTCTCATGAATTCATCAGCCTGTTTGAGTCTTTCCTTTAATTCATTGACTTCAGAGTTTGACTGTTCAAGATCCTCAAGGGTAGTCTTGAGTTGCTCCCTTAAACCATATGCATCCATTTGAATTCCCAGATCTTCCTCAAGTTGTTAGGCTCTATTAGGAGGATCTTAGCTCTGATACCAATTGTTGATAACTGAGAGTGGGGGGTGAATCAGTTATCCTAATTATTTCTTCTTTTGAGCTTTCTTATTAATTAATGCAGCATTGAATCAAACATAAAAACATTACCATGAAATGAGAAACACATGACACAGTATTTTTGACGTGGAAACCCTGTTAAGGGAGAAAACCATGGGGTGATTAACCCAAAGATTATTCTCTGTTAGAAGAATAAGGTATTACAAAATGGCACTTGCCAATTAGGGCTCACTGCCCAAGCACACTGCTCACAAAGAGGCACACTGCCTACAAGGAGACACACTATCTACAAAAGAATGTTATACAATACTTGAACTAATTGGAAGCATCCACATATGTTGGAGTTCAGTTCCGGTTAGGCTCAGTACACTGATCTGCTGCACTTCATCTTTCCTCTTCTCTTTATTCTACTTTCTTTTCACATGCCGAATCTCTCTAGCTGTTTTTGCTTTGTTCTGCACTTATTCGTACATTCATGACACACAACATCACATCTCACAACTAAATCCATCATGCATATATATCTGCACAAGTAATTTCATCACCTTTCTAGTCGGCATCCGGAACAGTCTATTTTCTCACAGACTCTGTTCTGTCGGCTGAATCCTTGCTCACCAAGCAATGCGGATCAAGCATATACTTGTAGATATCATTAATCATGTCGGCCAAACATGATTCATGCCTTCACAACCTTTACCATCAATAGTAACACATCCAGAAATCAGTCTGATGTTCTGTCAGTCAGTTCTTCCTCTGTTCTCACTGTCACTCAGGAATTCGGTACTCAACTATTCATATCTTTTTCCTTGTCCATCACCAGAGGCTAAATCCTTGGAATATACCACTCAAGGTAGTCCTCTTGATTTCCCCAAATCTGCACTGCACCAAGACACTTCCTCTGAGAGATCCGGACCAATCTGTCGGACCTTGCCACATGCTCTATTCTTGTTCACCGGACCACAACAATCTTCATTCTGACTTCTGGTAGAGACACACCATGACTTGCAGATATGTGGGATGACCTTTGTTGCCATCAATGACAACAACCATAAATACATATAGTGTCTCTTGCCAACAATGCCAAGGTAAGTCACAGGGAGAGTCCCGATCTAAAATCTCAAGGTTTGGGCAATCCTCTGCTGAATGGGGCCCAGAGTGTTGAAGAAGAAAATGGAAGACTTGCCCTCATTAATCTATTGACCAGAGGCAACTAGGTAAACATCCAGCATTCTTCGTAAATTAGAGGCCTCTCACATTGTAGCCATCCCCATCAAAGCAATATCGTCCACAAATTGCAGGTGAGTTTGCGAAGGTAAGGTGCCACCCCACCTCTAACCTTGAATGAGACCAGACTCCACACTTCGTTTAATCCATCTCCCCAAACCTTCAGCCAAAAGAATAAACAAGTAAGGGGAAAGAGGATCACCTTGACGAAGCCCCCTAGAAGCACCAAATAGCTCAGAGTGACTCCCATTTATAAGCACAGAGAAAGAGACAAAAGTAACACAACTCAAAACCCATTGAATCCATTCTTCAGCAAAACCAAAAGCACCAAGAACCTGCTGAAGGAAGGACCACCTAACTCTGTCATATGCCTTAGCCATATCCAGTTTGATAAACATCACTTTTTCTTTAGAGCTAGCCATAGAATGGATGACCTCAGTAGCAATAACAATCCCATCCAGAATTTGCCTACCAGCAACGAAACCACTTTGTTCTTCAGAGATCAGCTCCTCAAGCCCCTTTTTCAATCTGTTAGCAATAAGTTTAGAAATAATTTTATAAACTACATTACATAAAGAAATGGGCCAAAATTGGCTTAACCTATCAACCCCATCACTCTTGGGAATAAGAGCCAGAAAGGTAGCATTTAGGGCCCTTAGCATCTGCTTATTTTGTTGAGATTCTTGAACCACAACCAAGAGGTCAAGTTTGATGATATCCCAAAATTCTTGAAAAAACTCAATTGGGAAGCCATCTGGACCAGGTGCCTTCCCTTTCTTCATATTGAAAACAATCCCTTCAAGCTCATCAAGTGAGATATCACTCATGAGTTGTCGATTCAAATCTCTAGACACGAGAGAGGGGATACAAGAGAGAATCTGTGCTTCCTCAAGAGACCCCCCTTGCGAGTCCTCCCTAAAAAGAGATTCAAAGTACTGCACCGCTTCCCTTGAGATTTTCGGGAAGGAGGAAAGATGGTCTCCCCTATCATTCACCAGACCAGAGATAGAATTTCCATGACGTCTGGCTTTCACTGAATTGAAAAAGAAAGCTGTATTTTTATCCCCTTCCTGAAGCCACTCAATGCGAGCCTTCTATTTCCAATACATTTCCTCTCGCAATTCCCATTCTTCAAGAGTTTTCACTGCCCGAGCCTCCTCCTGAAGCAACTCAACCATCACCCCATCCTCCCTTAACCTCCTCATGATACCATCCAAATCTTCCTGAGCCATCGCCTTGGCATGGAAGACATTCCCAAAGTACTGACGATTCCACCGTTTGAGCTCAAATTTAACATATTGAAGTAATTTAGCAAATGTATACATTGCCGTACCATAGGCTAGTCTACCTTTCTTCCATCAGTCAATCACAAAGGCATTCAAAGAAGGGTCCCGCAACCACATAAGTTGGAACCTAAAAGAGGGCATACGAGGCACACAAGTTGATTCAGTAGCAAGCTTAATAGGCCAATGGTCAGATCCTCTCCAATCCAAGATCTCAGAGCAAGATGACCAAATCCCTCCAACCTAGTAACAGGAAACCAGAAATCGATCCAATCTTTCGGCAATGCAGAAATCCCCAACCCAACGATTGTTCTAGGTGAACTGACCATTGCTGGGTTTGATATCAACAAGATTCAAGGTATTGATATTGTCTCGAAGAAGCAGTGCAGAGGGCTCCAACCTTCCAGTACCACCACGCTTCTCAGCCAACTCACAAATAGCATTGAAATCTCCACCCAAAATCCATGGATGAAAAGGCATCATGCTACGGATAAGCCTGATATGGGACCAAAGACCTTGTTTACCCTAAAAATCTGTAGGAGCATATATATTGGAAAATAGAATAACCTCCCCTATCTCAAAACTAGTAGCAATCATAGATAAAGAGGATTTAGAAGAAATCCACCAAAGAGGTCAGATTCTTCGAGGATTCCATAAACATGCCAAACCCCCAGAAGCTCCATGAGCTCCAATGCACTGGCACTCCCCGCTCCTCCACAACTTAGGTGCCAAGCCATGCATATTCTCAATAGATAACTTAGTCTCCTGCAAAAAGAAAACATCAGGTCCTTGCCTTCTTACTAAATCATGAACTGCTTTTTGTCTAGGGCCGTTGTTCAAGCCCCGTACATTCCATGACAGAACAATCATTTCAAAGGGCTTGAAAAAAGAGAATCCAAGGTCTTTACTGACCCTGACTCCACCAAATTCTCGCCTACCAATTTAATCTTGTCCACATCCTTTTTTCTGCCAGGTTTAGCAAATTTCTCTGCCCCACCCTTCTTAATATCTTTCTGCAAAATACCCAATTTGGGAGGGGGTTTGATCTTCTTAGTCGGGTCGGAACTAATGTTCTTCCCGGGAAGAGAAGAATCCTCACCTACTAATGTAGCAATGGCTAAGGGTTCCTGCACCTCAGAAACCACCAACTGTTGATCAACTTCCCTAAGCATACAATCATCCCTTTGAGCCTCCAAAGAAGAATCAAGAGCAAAATCCTCCTGAGCTAAGCCCACAAGCCCCTGATCTAGGTTGATCAAACCTGGGTTCACCTCTTGTTGGCTGAGCTCATCCAAAATCTCAAATCTGTTAAAGGTACCTTCATCCTGTCTTTCTTTAAAAGGCCTCTTTTGACCCCTATTCCGATTTCGAGCCTTGACCAGAGCAAAGCCATCAAACACACCTACCTCATTAGGAGAAATGCTCTTCCCCTTATCTGTTTCAGGAAGATTGCTAGCAGGTTGTGAAGGCTATGACTCCACAGGCTTGTACCTTGGACATCTCTGCTACAAATGGCCATATTCATGACAAAACTGACAACGAAAGGGAAGAGTTTCATAGTCTAATTGCTGCACCCAAGAGTATGAGCCCGCACACATATCTATTGCATCGGGCAAAGGCCTACTTAGATCAATCTCAACACAAATGCGTGCAAAAGTCATTACCTTTCTACCCAAAGTTTGCGATGAAGTCCCAACTAGTTTTCCCAGCACCGAGGCCAAAAGGTGCAGCACATCCTCTCGACAGCATTCCACGCGGAACCTCGGTAAACGAACCCACACAGGGACACGATTTGGAAGCTCCTCGGCGGGGTTAAACCCTGCATGCCATGGCTTGATAAACAACCCTACCTTATTATGAAAATAAGGGCCTCCCTCAAATACCCTATTGCAATCAGCAATGCAATTAAAAGAAACCATGAAATAATTGTTTGCCAGCAATATTATCTCCATTTCCCCCTCCAGCTCCCATGTCCTTCGAGCCCAAACCTCCAAAAATTGTAAAGAAACCCTCATCCCCAAAAATTTACAATATAAAGAATGAGCTGAGTAATACTCAACATCTTCAGCAATCATTTCAGACAGAACAACCAGTTTTGGCCTCTCCTTGCACCTCTCGAGACATCCATTAATCTTCGTGATCCTCGTGCCATTGGATAATCCTGAATCAACAATCCTTGTATTCAGAGCAAACAGATCATTATCAAAGGCCTTCATCCCTTGACTTGAAAATCGTGAGCCAATTGCTGCCTGAAAATCCAAGTTAGGGCCCCCCACTGACGTCTCACCCTTCGAAGCCATCAAGCCCAAGGCAAAAAACACAAACCCTGCACCAAAGAAAGGGTAGGGAAGCCCTCCCCACACCCTTCCACTGAGCACCACACCAAACACCCAACACTCACACCTCAAACCCTTCCCACCCACGCAGCAAAGAGAAGGAGCTAAGAACATGGGTATAGAATGCAACCCGCACACACCCCCCACACCAGGAAGTAGACACACACCCCACCGAACACCACCACCCAGCTCAAAGGCCGCAGCCGACCCACCTCCCAGGCGGACGCCTCAACACAGAAAACAAAGAAGGTAGGGACGAACCAAAGACCAACCACACGTCTCCAAGACACAGCAGCAGGCAGAAAAGAAGACAAAAACCCCCAGACACACACAAAAAACCCACCCAGACAGCGCACAACAGAGAAAAAAACCAGAACGAGCTAGGGCCCGGATGCCCTAGCTTGGCTCCCAAGCACGCAAACCAAAGCCATATTTGTATCATACTAATCTAGATTTCAATAGACTATAAATACCTTATTTTTCATAGCCAAGTTCCCGCCCAAATTGAAGAGGCCACCAAAAACAAGTATTAAAATTATGGACATTATTATTATTTTGATTCTATGTAGTGAATTTGTTTGGACAATCAATACAAGACTAATTGTAAGTATGGATGTTTCCAATTGTAGACTTGTATGGTATTTTGGTAACGAATTCTTTATTTTGTACTTGCCTCCACTTAAATAGATTAGTAATTTCTTGTTTTTTCATAGTCTTGTTCCCCCAAATTGAAGAGGATAGCAAAAACAAGTATTGAAAATTATGGACATTATTTTGATTGTAAGGAGCAAATTTGTTTGCACAATCCACATGGCACTAATTGTAGGCTTGCATGTTGCCAATTACAATCCTAGGGTTATTAGTTTGATTAGTCATGCTAACCATGGTTGATTCAAAGGTGGAATTTTACACTTGAGGCTTATATTTATTTTTTGGGATTGTTCACTTCTCATGAGGGTTGTCAAATGTGAAATGACAAGTGGTTTATATAATGGCAAAAGTTTATAAATATAAACCTTGGCATAGTCTTTTGATATCATTTGGATTGTATTGTAGGGATTTGTAGGCTTTTATTTTAGTCCTAATTATCAACATGCTATTAAAGTGTTAACACATGGGCTACAACATTCACAATGATATTGGTTCATTAGAGCAAAGATATTACAACCTATTGGGAAAGTCTTTCAAATAGTTACCATCCATGGAATTTGTATCGTACATCTTGTTAGATTTATTACATCTTAGATTAGGTTAGATAATAAATAAATGTTAAGTTAGAATGTTAGTTTTATGTTAGCAATAAAATATTTATAACATAGTAAATAAAATAATAGTTAGTTGTTTTGGGAATTTATTCCTAAAAGAGGTTATACACAGAAAAACAAGGCTTTATAAACCAATTGATTGTAATGTAAACATTAATTTGAATGTGGTGAAATCAATTCAATCAAGTATTATACTTTTACTGTGTTATCCATCATGTAATCTGGAATATTTTTGTGTTCAGTTATCTCATATGGTATCAAAGAAATATGAGATCAATGTGCATGTGTGAAATGTGAGACAATGTAGGAAGAAGGCATTTGCAATAAAAAGGCGTTTCGGTTTTTTATGATCTCAAAGACTACGTCCATTTACAGGTGTTTCGAATAAAGGTATTGAATGGTTGCGTCCATCTTATTTTAGGGGTGTGTGTTGGAAGGCCATTGAAATATCCATACATTTCAACATCAGGGGAACTCATAAGCCATTTAAATAAGGCATTTGTAGAAAGGTGAAGCGAGAGAATGTATTTTGTTCACCTGCCATTGAAATGTGTAGAACCTTTCAAAGCCATCTTATTTTAGGGGTGTGTGTTGGAAGGCCATTGAAATATCCATACATTTCAACATCAGGGGAACTCATAAGCCATTTAAATAAGGCATTTGTAGAAAGGTGAAGCGAGAGAATGTATTTTGTTCACCTGCCATTGAAATGTGTAGAACCTTTCAAAGGTTTTGAGGTGTATTTTTAGTAGGAAAGAATATTGCATCAAAGAAAGTGTCTCGGGCCACTAAAGAAGCTCACATTTATGCTACAGATTGGGCATGATGTTGTTCTAGACATCATGAAGATCTTTCAAGGACTCGTGTTTATTTGAAAGAAATTATGGAAAGAGAAGAAAATATCATTGGAAGACATAAGGAATAAGGTGAAGATCCTACCATCTAATGGTAGAGGAGGCACATTATGAGAAAAGTAATACACCATTATGTATTGTGGTAGTTGGAGGTATGTGTTTTTAAGGAAGGTAAGAAGATTTGAGTTATTTTCCACATCTCAGAATTTTCTTATAAGAGATATTTTTTAGAATAAAATCAATTGAATATTTGTCAATAATGAAGCATAGAGGAGTTGGTGATAAGGCTTTTTTTTTTAATAATTTGAGCATTGGAGGTTGTTAGATCAAAAATCACAGTGATTAGTTAAGGAAGGTAAGAATATTTGAGTTATTTTCCACATCTCAAAATTTGCTTATAAGAGATATTTTTTAGAATAAAAGCAATTGAATATTTGTCAATGATGAAGCATAGAGGAGTTGGTGATAAGGCTTATTTTTAATAATTTGAGCATTGGAGGTTGTTGGAGAAATCATATGTTATTTCTAAATTTGAGGGGCATGACTTTCATACATGGCAAGTTAAGGTACAATTGGTTTTAATAGAAAAAGATCTTTGGGATATTGTTAGTGGAATTATTAAAAAACCATAAGATGCATATGAAGCTATAAAATGGGTCTCAAAAGATCGCAAAGCCACAACATTGATTGGTCTTGGATTATTTGATGCATATTTGTATCATATTGATCTAACAAAAACTTCAAAGCAAATATGGAAAGGCATTGATTCTCTATTTGGTTCATAGGATTCAAGAGAAAAAATGATAATTAAGCAAAAAAAAATTGGCTTGAAAATGAAAGAGCGTGATAGTATTGTTCAACATATCAATGCATTTCATTTCCTTCTTAATCAACTTGTTGGTGTAAAATCTATAGTTGATGATGATGATTCCAAAGCTATTTTATTAAATAGTATGCCTTCAATCTTTGACAATATTGTATTTACTTTAAACAAACTGAATCCAATCTTAGAAAATGTGACATCTTCCTTAATTGATGAAGAGAAAAGAGTCGCTAAAAATCACTCAATTACTAAGGAAAATGCTTTGTTTGTCAAAAGGAAGACTAACATTTCAACAAGAATAAAGACTTCAAATGCTATTATTGCTAGAAAAATGGACATGTCCAAATTAATTGCATTCAACGTTCTTAGGATCTCCTTGATGGGAAGTTTAAGACAAATAAAGATTTCCTTGCAACTAAAAGTGAAGATTGTGGTTGTGCAATGCATAAGGAAGACTCTCCCCACCATGATAGTGAGGAGGAATATCTTTTTTAAGAAATAAATAAGGTGTTATATTGGAGGTTGGAGGCATTGGAGGAAGGAGGTATACTTTCATCTCAAGCTAGCTTCTCACTTGGAGATGATACCTTGCATGAGAAGCACCAGTTTCAATCTGTGTCCCTTCATGGAGCAAGGGGGGACTTGGCTATTCTTGGTAGTACTTATGGATAGTGTAATCTATGAAATAGGGTGTGATTAGTGTATTTACATTGGTTTAGTTTCTTTTGTACATTGGAGGATGGATTTGGTTCTCATCTCATTAGAGGAGGGATATTGATACTTTCGAAGGAAAGTGGACTCTTGGAGGAGAGTTGTTCTCTCATATGCAGCACTAGAGGAGGGATTTTGACACACTTGGAGGATTTGTGGCTTATTAGAGGAGAGTTGTTCTCTCATTGTGCATGGAGGATGGGATTATGTTCTTTCATGTGGTGCAGAGGATTTGCAGGTTTGACAGTTAGAACATCCGCTAATGAGTTGAGTTTGGTGTGTCCTGGGTGAGCGAGGACATATGGTGAAGGCACTTCATCAAAATTTCCAGAAGGACTGCTATGTTCAGTCCTTGCAGTGTTTTGTCCTTTGTTCAAATTGATGTAATAAGGGGGGAATGTTGGATTTATTACATCTTATATTAGGTTAGATAATAAATAAATATTAAGTTAGAATGTTAGTTTTATGTTAGCAATAAAATATTTGTAAGTTAGTAAATAAAACAATAGTTAGTTGTTTTGGGAAGTTATTCCCAGAGGAGGTTATACATGGGAAAATAAGGATTTATAAGCCAATTGATTGTAATGTAGATATTAATCTGAATGTGGCGAAATCAATTCAATCAAACATTATACTTTTATCGTGTTATCCATTATGTAATCTAGAATATTTTTGTGTTCAGTTATCTCATGTACATCTCTAGATCCATTGGTAGACATTGATGATGAAAATCCTAACTAGGGACATGCAATGCAAGAAGATGGTCATGAAGTCTAGATTAGTACAAAATGAAGGTTTCATTATTATGTCTTGAGTTACACTTGAATGCATTGCATGCCTTACATAATTTACAATCCATGGAAATTCATAGAAAATAGAAGAATGCTTCCACCTATTATCAGATCAAAACCTCCAATTTTATTAATCAATTCATCAAGTCTTTCCTTTGTCAAATTCTGCACATCTTTGACCTTACTCAATTTACCAGAGAGGAGAGAGAGGGATAGAGAGAGAGAAAGGGAGATAGAGACAAAGGGATAGAGAGAGGAAGATAATGACCAAGAGAGATAAAGAGAAATGGATAGATAGAGAGGGAGACAAAGAGATAGAGAGATAAAGATGGAGACAAAGAGAGATAGAGATATATAGAGATAAAGAGGGAGAGAAAGGAAGATATAATCAAAGAGAGAGAGAGAGAGAGAAAGAGAGAAGCAGATAGAGATATAGATAGAGACAGAGGGATAGAGAGAGTGGGAGAGATGGTACTTAGTATTAAATCACTCCCCCGCCTTAAATATAGCATGCTTACATACATTTTTTTATTTGACAAAATACAAATTTTGGAACATTGATATTTTTTCAAATAATTTTTTTCCTTCTCTACATGTATTTGTCAGTTTTCCACAAGGGTTGTTCCTTGGATGGTGGCCATCTTTCTGACTAATAATCATGTTCCTTTTACAAAAGTTTTTCCAAACCAAGATTCAACACAATGGGACCCCATTACATAGAATGCACATCATTTTTGAGGTCTCCATATCATTCCCATATCATCTGCAAATTTAAACAAATGAAAACTTTTTCCCTGGAAATTAATATTTTTAGACAATTAAAAATTCTCAATCTAAAATTATAGAATGTGTAAATTTAATTTTAATCCATTTGAGCTCCAAAATATGCAATGGTGTGAAATATAAAAGCAATGAGGGTCACTGAGTTTGATCAAACTTTGTACTACGTGATGTCCCATAAGAGGATGAATGATGGTAGGAAAGATGACAACTAAACATGATGTATGTTCTTATATTTGCAAGAGAATGCCTATTAAATGTAGGTGTCAAGATGTGAAATATGAGGCTTGTGATAAAAAACATACATGCTTCAAATAATATGCATAGGTGACAACTAATGGAAGGCAGGTGAATCCAAGAGTAGTGCATGAACAAGAATCTAGAAAGGTGATGCATGCAAATAAAGGCTACACACCAAACGTGAAAGCTCACAATTTTGAAGTGGCTACTAAGCAAAACATTGGGATCTTGAAATTCATTAAGATTATACAAATTAATTCATGATACTCAAGAGAACAAAAATGAAATGGGTCATAGGGATACAAGACAATCATCATTCACTTAAAGACATGGCAATTGAACTTCCACAACTCTTTGGCATACCCATTGCACACCATAAACTATCAAATCACTTCAACTACAAAACCCACATTGAACTTATTAAATAAATAACACATGACTAAGTATAATTGGTCTAAAGGAGAAAACATGTCAAAATAAAAATTGCTTCAAAGAGAAAGTTTTAGATCTCTTTACTAGAGAGTGAAAGATGATACTTAATTAATGTCAATCCAGCAAGTACTGGATCTGAAATGTTTATTAATCTTAATAAAGTTCATCATGTTTTAAAAGTTTTAACTATTTTAACATTCAGCTCTAATAGCAATTATTGAAAGAGATTAATCTCAAGGAACATAAACAAATAATTCTCACAAGATACGAGACTACATGTCTGAAAGAGAGATTAAATTATATTTTGAAGAATTTTTAAATCTACTCTACTCTCCATATGTTACTAAAAGAAAATCAAAAGTTTGATTCTCTAGTCACTTGGGTAGATGAAAAAATAATTTAAATGAATCTTTCCATCATTTCAGGTTTGGAAATTAACAGAGTTAACAAAGAGAGAAAAGGAGCTCTATAGATATACCTTCAATGACTTACAGATCAAAAATTCAAATATAATCCACTCTAGGGAAACACAAGAAATAAAGTATGCTCCAGTAAACCATGATTAACCTAACTTTGAAATCAAAATTAAAAAGTAATTTACCAAAATTATCGTGCCAGTGATATATAAATGAAACCGTGTCACACTTTCATAGTATAAAGATAAAGATTAAGTCAAAAATTCAATCTTGATAACCAAAATTAATAGTATTTGACTCAAATGATCATTTTTCAAGGCTTTGAAAGAATCCCAATGTAGAAGAATATGAAATACACAAATAAAATGAAATAATTTTTAGTTAAAATACCAATCTAGAAGGCAATAGTTCATTCAAACCCATCTATATTTAAATAAAGAGGGGATCCCTAGTTTTCTAAAGCAAAACTAAGACATCTTGTGCAAGGACCAAGTGGTATAATCACTCTTTTAGTCTATGCTTGACCTTAACATGCCCCATCACCTTGATACATGCGCCTCAAAATAAACACGCTCTTCTTCATTCCCCTCTTCCAATGATTGACTACATCATATCCCATTCTCTTTTTCCAAGTCTTGGTTGTTAATTCTATTTATCTAGTGATTTATTTTTCACCATAACTCAAAAAACACCTCTAATTATTTGTCATTCATTCTATCTTGTGGTTGAATCCCTCTAACTCAACTTAAATTAGCCTTAAGTTATGAAACCGTTCTGCTTCACATTTTCCTTTGGGCTTCATGATGTCATTACCAACTTCAATTACAACACTCCTTCCACATCTTAAACTTCTACTTTATGTATCTACCAAGGGCCTTCTATTCCCTACTCAACAACTAATAACCTATAACATTCTTCCTTCTTATCTATTCCTCATTTTTCTAGTCTTATTTGTTTTCTTTTCCCCTTTACTCTTTTCAAGATAAACCTTCTTATACCTTCACAACTTTTCTTCTTCCCATAAATCCTTAGATTATTCTCAGTTACTACCTTTACATCTTCAACAATATGTGGTGCTAGATAATTCAATCTCATTCTCACCAAAGGATAGTCATCCACTACCCTTCTCAGATTGGTAGCTTCACTACTCATGTAGACCACTTTGAATACATCATTTACATCCTCAATATAATTGTCTTCAGTCAACACAGCCATCCCATTGTTTCCTTTCTTTATTTTCCTCCTTCTCTACCAAACTATGAACCTTAATTTAGGTTTCTCTATCTTATTGTGTTCTACAATATTGTATATGATTTTATGGCCTCTTTCCTTGGCCTTTTCTGCTGAAGTAGTGTCCTTGTTGTTACTCTCTTGATGTGAACTTATCATCTATTTCCTTTTGTTCCAAATTATCTACTTCCTATTAGTCTTGTGCCAATATCTTCTAATTATGACATTTACACCATGTATGATGCTTTGATACTTCCACAGCTTCCTTTCCTATTTCTATGATTCTTTTAGAGGAAAGGGTCTTCTATCTCTTCCACCACTTGCACACATTATTCTTGATCCCTAGAATCTTCTTGATTATTCTTAATTATTACTATTACCCCTTTTTGTTGGACTTCATCTTGTTGTTCCATCCCTTCTTGAATCAACCTATTTTATTTTCACTTATGCCATTTATGTTTTGTGATCACTTTTGGTCAACCCTACATCTTTATCTTCTATATTTTTCTCTACTTCATTCTAGCATTCTCCCTATGATACCATGTCTTTTACTATGTACTTTGATATCAATATAGATGCCACCTCTATTGTCATAAAAGTATTGAGGAGCTCTTTCCTTGTGATTTCCATCAATTTGTGATCCATGCCATATTATTCCTTTGGATTCCTCAAAGAATTCAATACATGCCACTTGTGATCTTTGACAAGACTATAAGTGTTTTCTCACCCATATATGCATAGCCTTTCTATTAAACCTCCATGATCTTCCTAATATAAAATGACATACATCCATTAGCATAGTGTCAACTAACACTTTCTTGTTGTATCAACTATTGTGAAAGCTCACAAGGCACTACTACTTCATGATCACTTAATGTCTTTTTGTAACCAAGATACCTTGTATGGATTGGGGTGAACCATTATTTTTTAATTCTAATTTATCCACCATCTCTGTTGGCACAAGTTTACTAGTGTTGCCACTATCAATGATCACCTTGCAACACATTCATTTGGACTTGCACACAACATGGAACAAACTTCTTTATTGAATTAGTTCCTTAGTCTCCTATGGTAGCTTCAACAATATGCTCCTCATCATGAGTATCTCTTTGTGCTTTGGATCTTCACCACTCTTTGCTAATCTAATTACTTCACCAATATTAATAATATTTGTGCCTGCATCCTTTTTGTTTCTATTAGATATGGTTTGATGATATTCAATGGCTTGATAGTGTGGCTAGCCACACTAGAAATAAAAATCATCTTCTATAAACTTGCTCTTTCTTGAAACTTGCACTACTACATTTACCACTAATTGTTTGAGAAGTATTTGGTTCCTTTCCTCTTAAACCTTGATGAGATTTCCTAGTGCTCACTCCTTTGTTCCCTCTATAATTATTTTTTGTTTTGTATTTCACTTGTTTGTAGCCTTTAGGGCATACTAGTAAGAATCCTCAATGCTACAAAGCCTCAACATACTCATCCCATCTTGGATGGTACATTGCAGGCCATTGATGAACTATGTCATCTTCTCCTAGTCTAGTTCATGGTGTTAATCTTAGATGGTGAGTCAATAGATTCTTTGATATAATCCTTCACATTGATCTCACAATGTCACAAATTTTGTAACTTCTTTAGAAGATACAAATGATAATCCTTGCAAGAATTTGTCTCTCATATTGCTTATGGCTTGATCCCAATAAGCGGTCTTCTCCTTCCCATGCCTAGTTTGATCTAATAACGAATCCTTCTAATATAGTGCAATATGTCCTTTGATCTTTATTTAGGTGATCTTCAACCTATATGGATCTAAGATGTCCTCATACTTGAAAAACTACTCCATTTTAGTGATCCAGTCAATCAATTGTAGATTAAATAATCTAGAAAAATTTGGCATGTACACCTCTGTGAATGCTTGATATGGCTCACAATAATCTCACTTAATCTACATTCATGTTCAAGGCTTCTAATTGTAGCCCTTGTTCTTCATTCTCACTTCTTTCCTCTTCCTTTGAATTGCTAGATTATTCCCTCTAGAAAAATCTTGTCTACTGATCTTTCTCCAAGACATCCATCCTCATTTACATAGCTTGCAACATATATCTATCAATTCATCTAATGTCTATCCATTTTTACAACATTTTTGGGTGACATTGTAAACTACATGTTTGATCGTCTCTATGGTTGTAAATATAGGCCACACACATGCATATCAAGTTTATATACTATGGAGATCTTCATTGAACTTCACTACGTAAGATCACTCATTGCTCTGATACCACTTGATGGAGGTCAGTGTCTAAGAATCTAATTATGGACTATCAAAAACATAATTACAATAAAAATACATATAAAAAAACTAAATAACATAAATAATTTGGAGGAAATGTAATATTATATTCCAACTACATACTTCAATACATAAATTTAGGCACAAGAAAAACCAATTACAAAACAAAAATGATCTCTAATGAAAAAATTGAAACTCGTAGATGATCTAGATTAAGAAATTTATTATAATGTTATTGGGAATATGTACTTATACAAGACTTTGTCCTTTAATGAAACCTATTACAATCTCCCATGGATAAAGATTACCCCCTATAATTGGTGCTATTATAATTTCAACTTATTTGCACAATATAGATCAATACACTCATGAGATCTTCACGTCATGGCATGCTTTAAATAGATAATATATTTTCTATTGGCATAACTCTTGATCTACCTTATGATTGGTCTCTCACAACTAAGAAAGTATTTTAGAATCAAACATTTTCTATCAAGGCAAGGATCCAATTGTCCAATGAATCCTAAACACATGGTCTTTGGGTGTGAATCCATCATAAGAAAGATTTTAACTTGAACTTGAAAACAAGATGTGGACAAGTACTCCATCCTAGGATGAAGAATTGAATTACATAAGGAATCCTTTTAAAAATTGGACTCCAGAAGATCATACATTTAGACTCATGTTAGGTGAAGTTCCATATAAAATATCAATGAAAATCATGATCAATATGCTACTACTCAACTCAAACTTTTCAACATAGCAAGAAGAATTGGTAGGACCCTTTTATGAATGTGTGGTGAGAATACATTGTAAAATTCTTGTTGCATTAACACATCTAGAGACTCTAAAAAATGTTATTATATGGAGCCCAATTAGACTCGGAGGTTAAATTTTCCCCACTTTTGTCGGCTTGTTTTCCCCCCAAATTAATTAATGAGGGAATTAGAAGGGGGACGGAGCCCCTCTACAAAAATTGCCTATTATTTTATAAAGGCATCGACAGTTATTTTTTCTATTGGCTGACATATAAACCCTATTTTTGTAACTGACATAAGTCTTGATTAAAATGATAGGAGAAAGCGAAAAGGCTTAGGGTTAGGGTTTCCATTGATAATGTATTTGTAGCATATTGCAATGATTGTTGGTTGTAATCAGTTCTTTTTTTTATGGATAATAATATTAGACTCTCTATTGGTGTATGTAGCCCGAGTTTGGGTGAACCACATTAAAATTATCTTTCTCTATTTTATTTATGTGTATTTTCATTCCTCTGTTTAATCTTTATTTGCATTTAATTAATATCTTCTACCTGCTATTCCTAACAAAAAAATATACTGACAAAGACATAAACTCTAACTCCAAACAAGACCTGCAAAACAAAGACAAAGAACAATAATTTTTTTGTTGATACAAAATTACATGTAGACTAGGGATGCTAGTCCATCAATACATTACATACATATACATACATATATGTGTATATGTAGACATGTATATTTTTATATATACATACATATATGTATGCATCTACATGTAACATATTTAGGTGTATATATGTATATGCATATGTGTATATGTACATGTATATATGTGTGTACACATGTGCACACACACATTTATTGTAGATATTTGTAAATATCGTAAATCCTTATAATTTTCTAACTCTTTCATAGTTTCAACTAGAGTTTTTAGCCTTAACATTTAAGTCATACATTTGATATTGTCTAAACTTAAAGGTCCTATATATAACTATTGATTTAAGTATATAATCAAAATCTTGTGATTATATTCACTCTTGGTTTTAATTTATTTGTAGATGATTAATCTATGTGTATTTTTAATTCATTACATTTTGTAAATGAATGATCATTCCTATTTTCATAATATATTCAGATAGTTGAATGTTTTGCATTATCTCACTCTATTAAAAGTATTTTATTCTAGATCTATTATCTTGGTGTATTATCCATTTTGTAATATGTTTTAGATTAGTTTCCTCCCCTTTTCCCTTTACAATTTTAGTTAGTTTTATGATAGGGGGAACCATCCCACTTCAAAGGTTGTTCAAAAAAGAAAAATCTTGATTCATCATGTGAATTTTACTAGCTGAAATTAAAAATTACATTTAATACAATAGATGGTGAGATATATTTATACAAATAATTATTTTTTAAGGAATGGAGTGTTAAGTTTATTTTATCTTGACTCATTCAACATCCAAGTAGCTCTAAAATTATAAGTTGCGTATGGGTTTTGGAATATGTATATATAATTTCAAATTACTTAGTTAATTGTATGTTTATTATTTTTATTTGTTGGACATTATAAAAAACATTTAAATGTTTGTGGTTTCAGTTTTTTTATGTAAAAATAATGTTGAATACGTCAACTATATATCAATGGCATACAAGACAAGGATATGATGTGAGCAGTCTTTAGTTACAAATGGTTTAATGTGAAAGAGGGTGAGATAAATTTTTAATCTATTTGAGTACACTAAAATTATTAATGTGTTAGAGATGGAAATTACTTATGATATCATGAAAAGTATGATTCACTATCACAACTGATTACTTGTGGAATAAATATGTGATGATCCAAGGTTTAATCCATAAAATGAGGTGGCTATGCTACACTCTAGTACATTAACAAATGGATTTAATTGAGTATTGTACTAGCTTTCTCAAATGAACATAAATAAACATATACATGTTCAACTTAAAGACAACATCAAAAATACTACCCAAATGTGAAAAATAAACAATTATGCACACATACAATTACAACACAAGATACATCATGAGAAACCCTCTAATGGGAATAAAACTATAAGAAGAGTGATATTTTTCTCCTAATTCCACTAATCCACAATTTACAATGGTTTTACATAGCTTCAACATCACTTAAAATACCCATATGCACACTACCCTAAAATTGACATGACCTACAAGAACTAACTGTAGATACCAACAATTATCATACACTTAGACCTTATTGATATATCCTCTATACTCTAATACAAATAAAGGTCTTGGTGCATTAACACTCCATGATCCACCATGCAATTCTTGCAGAGTTCATATGACTATCGCACCTAAATTGGTTGTGTTATAGTCAAGGAATATCAATGGCATCCCAAACAACCATTAATCACAAAGTTCCCCAACTTCTATATTATTTCTTTATTCTTGAGGATATTTGATTTCAATCCTTAGATTTGATATTTGAGAACCACTTCCTTTGATATCCCATCTCTTACATGTTTCCCTATAAAGGAGTACATTGTGCTAGGGAGGTTAAGGGTTGCTTCCCTTCCATGATGCAAAATAGTGTTGAATACCAATGGCCAAATGACTAGAATAATGGCCCTAAGGATAGCCTATGTGGTATATAGAACACTCACTAACAATAATGACATTGTTCTACCTTTGTACCTAGAAAGATAAAAAATGATCATGACATAGGGAAGATAAAATGCCACACAAAACAATGTGAATTATAGACATGTGACCCATGAAAAGGTTGCCTACTAACAATAATACACTACTACTAAGAATGGATGGAAGTTGCACATGCTTCTAGGGAAAATAAACCATTATCAAGGGAATGGGAACCAACACCTACATTCTACCAAAACATGTCAAATCACACTCAAAAGGAATGAATACACGAATGGGACATAAAGAATCAATTTCCAGTGCCATGACAACAAAATAGACATGCCATACATTGCTCAACTCACTTTTCTAATGGTTGTTGAAGGACAAGAAAAGTGACAAAAGAGGAATAACACAAAGATAAATCAAACACAATTATACCTTCACCACAATCGGTTTCTTCTCCTTGTTTGAGTAGAGTAGAATGCACCCAAGTCCTACTAGCTATGCTCATGGATGAATTAGAAATATGAGTGTATGTGGATTGCTTTAACAATTCACCATAACCATAGATAAAAGGATGTGATTTCGCAAAGATAAATTGACAGAGTAAGTGTGCAAAATGGATGTGATTTTCATGGCTTGAATGAGGATAAATTTATAGATTCTCAAAAACAAGAATCAATGGTGGAGGATGGATTTCAAGATCAATGGTTGAAATTAGTTGAGGAGAGTTGATGAGGGTGTTAACAAAGATTTGATCAAGATTAGTTAACTTATTT
Organism: Cunninghamia lanceolata; assembly: GCA_027924645.1. Lineage (NCBI taxonomy): Eukaryota > Viridiplantae > Streptophyta > Pinopsida > Cupressales > Cupressaceae > Cunninghamia > Cunninghamia lanceolata. The sequence goes on along the minus strand of BSBN01001380.1, from coordinate 1,806,185 downwards.
GTGTCATTTGATTGATTGGTTGTGTCATTTGATTGATTAGTTGTGTCATTTGATTGATTAGTCAACTAATATTGATTTCATAGTTAACTCTTTTCATGGAGATTGATTAGTGGAGAAGATTGTGGAGCTATTTTCATGAAATATGTAAAATGGAAATTAGGAGAATATTAGAAGAAAATTTGGAAGTTAATTTGATTAATTAAATGAATTGCATTGATTCATTTAATATATAGAGGAAATGTTAGTTAATTGATTAAATTATTAAGATTATTTAATTAATGGATAGAGGAACAATTAATGGATGATGTAGAATAATTAATAGATTAGGGAAATAATGTCGATGAAGAATAATTGATGATATAGAAGAATAGTTAATGATACTGAAATGCGTTAGTTAGTTTTAGGTGTCTACATTTTGCCCCTCTTTGAGATGTTGTGAAGTAACATCATTTCAAAGAAGATTAAAACAATGTTGGTTTGGATAGAAGAAGACTTTGGTTTAAAAAAATATGATTGGATTAGAGATGGTGATGCCCTAATCACTCAAAGTGAGGGTGACAAGGAGAGATGATGGTAGGGTTGATGCCCCCCGAGAGGACATGCAAGTTCAAAGAACACGGGTGTGCTCTTGAAATGAATGGAGAGGGAAGTGTGAGTAGGTGATGAGATTTAGACAAAGATGAAGAAAAAGTTATATGAAAGATGGAAAAATGATGGAAGAAAATTGGAGAAAATTGGAGAAATAAAAAGAGGGGTGCAATAAAAATGATTATGGATGAAATAAGAATGATTGCTTTATTATGATGATTAGTTATGATTATGTGAGTAGAGCAACCCTTATTTAATATAGCAATGGATGTTATGCACCAGGGTATATAGGCCCAAGGTGACAATGTATCCAATGCGTAGGACTGACACACAAAAAAGGTCACAAGCAACCTATACCATGTAGCACCATGATATGGAAGACCATGATACCATTTGTGGTAGGTCTAGGGTACTTGGACTGATGAAAATGAAATTAAAATGATAACACACACAACCAAACAATCAAGAAAGCGTGCACAAATGATTCAAAAAAAACAAGGTTATTGCCCCTATCAAGCTAAAAATCGATGATTGATTGATTGGATAGTGTTGTTGGCCATGCAAATCAAGACCAGGATTGAAAGATGAGGATAAATCTCTATACTTAAGATAGCCTTACATTCTTAAGCAATATTTTATTGGATTTGATGATTGATAAATGGATTAAGTTTGTATCAAGGCTGGAAACAAGTTGGATACTTTTGAAGGATTTGCTTAGATTGCTTGGCTAGATTGGCATGGATCAAGGATGACTTGCATTTGGATTTATTGCTTGGATTTTTTTACATGTTTTGATTTTTTTAGATTTTTGAGAGGTTTTGATTTTTGTAGATTTTTGAGATGTTTTGATTTTTTTGAATTTTTGAGATATTTTGATTTTTTTGGATTTTTAACATGTTTTGAATTTTTTATTTATTTTGGAGATGTTACGATTTTTTTTGGATTTTGGAGATGTTTTGATTTTCTGGATTTTTGAGAGATCGAAGGTGTTATTGGTTTAGTATGGAAAGGGTGAATTTGTTTAGGAAATGGTTGCATTGGAGTGTAGTTGGATAGCCTCTTTGCTAGATACCACTGACAAGGGAAAACTAGGTCAAAGGATGGTGGATTGGGGTAAGGTGATAGGTGAGGGGTGTAATGATAGTGGATATGAGGAAGAGAGAATGTATGATAGATGGGTGGGGTGCAGTAGGGTATTCTCCAAGGACTACTTCGTATAGGAATCATATGCCCCACTGTAGATATGTGTCATTGATGACAAGGCAATATGATGCTTATTAGGATGCGTGATAGAATACTTTGAAGGGATGAATGGATAAAAGGATTGGAAATAAGGGATGGGAGGGATGGGAAGTTTATAATGGATGGATCCAAAGGGGTTCAAGATGTGATTTCCAAGGACTATGTCGCATAGGAATAACATGCCCCACTCTAGGTATGATACGTAAGACTTGACATGACAATGCTTATGATGGATAAAGCTGATGGGATTGGGTGGGAAAGATTGAGTATATCAAGAGTTGTCCAAATCATTTTTCAACATTTTTGCCTATCACGTCTCAAACTTTGATGCATTCTGAATTTACTATAGGTGGAACTATTTTATGGATAATTGTTTGTGGATTAAATAAATATTATTTTATTTTGAAATGATGAGATATAGTGAATATTATTTTATTTTGAAATGGTGAAATATAATGCTTCGGCTATGCTTTGACTACTAATTTGGACACTAACCTATTAATGGAAAATTTGAGTTTCATGAGTTGCAAGTTGTCGAAGACAAGGGGGTGGTTAAGGTAGAGGTGGTTAGCTACATGGCAGGGTTAGGATGGAGTGAACTCTACCTTGCACACACATGCACTTAGATGGCATATAGTTGCATTGTCATTGCATAAATTAATTATATTGATATATTGCCTTCTTATTTTACTAGAAAAGAAAATCATTGTTATGTTTTATAGTTGTCATTTAATTAATTGTTAGTTAAATATTAAAAATGCTCATGGTGAAATAAAAGTAGTTTTAAATTATTTATATATTGGTTTTTATTTGAAATTATATGTGAAGGAAAGAATTATATTTAACACTATTTATTATTTTTAGAGATAATTGTGTTGCAACTTAATTAATAAAATTATGTTAGTTATTAAATGTATGCATTTAGAAAATAGAATATGTATTTTTATTTGATAAAATAGAGATAATTCATAATCTCTTTCCCTACCCTACATTGAAGGAAATGAAGAGACATTATTTTTGTAACATCTCATGGTAAGAAAATATATAATAAAGAGAATGGACAGTGCCACAAACTGGAACACAACAATTGAGAAGCTTAAGGGACATACAAATGTATTTAATTGGAGTTTGTTACAGGTTTGAGTAGCGCCAAATTGGTTAAGTGAGAGAGGGAAGGCGCCAAATATGTTGCAGGTTTGTAGAGGTTGTTAAAATTCAAAGATTGACATAGAGTACAACAACAAATAGAGGTTTGTGAGAGGGAAATTTGTTGTTCTAAAATAGAGAGGAGTGATGAGAGAGTATGCAGATTGGATGTGGATGTGAGAGGCATTGAAAAGGCCATTGTATTTGAATTTTGTTGCAGCTGTGTTTTGTTTTAATGAATTGAATAAAATAAAATTTTATTCTGTTTGCAATCCTGTATGTTGTGTTGAGTGGAGAGTTTGTAAGGAATTGAGTGTTGTATTGCAATCTATGTTTTGTGAAATTGTGAGAATACAGAGAGTCTCTGCAATAATAAACTAAGAATTTTGTGTGGAGTTGTGTATATGTGAGTAGAAAGGGAATCCCTTTTGCGTCAGTATACTTGATTGTACTTGATGAATGTTAGTTGATATTCATTTTGATGTTCTTATATTATTTACATAGTTTGCCTATTGATGTAATATTTGTATATGTGAAGAAAAACTTTATATTGACATTTTGGGGTTGTTACAAAATAAGGAAACATTCTTATCTTTCCATATGCTACATAGAATTTCTACTCTAAATGAATACCAAATTTGTGTAAATATCAAAGGGATTTTAGCTCAATCACTCAGAAGAATCATATGCCAGGAGAAAAGCTCTATCCAAAAGGGCTTGAAAAAATCATGTAACTAGGTCCATGCAGCTTGAGTCCATGGGAAAAACTAAAAATGTGCTTGAGAGTTTCCAAATGTAACAAAAAAGACATTGGGAGTTGGAAAAACCCAAATGTATAAGTCAAGATCCAATGAAGAAATCCTAGTAAAGAAGACAACCAACAAAGTGAGCCAATTTGGAATCTAGAATGGTAGATCAAACTATTTGAAACCTACAATGTCATTGAGTGGTAGTGGACTGGAGCTTCCACTTGACATTATGCTTTTAAACTATGGGCATGTGAGGAGAGAGCCATGTATAGCCTTTGAAAGTCTTGTAATTTTAGAAAGGTGTGTCGATTCTAATCCTTCTGGAGGTTTGGTACACTAAATCACAACTTTATGGATCATATCTAGAGGAAAAGACTCAACAATAGTTTGCAAGGATCCATAATCTTGATTCCTAGGTCTATATTTAGCCTCAAATTCTAGCCAAGATAGTCAGCTCTTAGTGGCTCTAGAGAAGAGGTCTAAAATTTAAGAAATCCTCCTTTTGAACAATTTTAATGCATGAGCCCAAGGGACTTTAACAAGAGGTCAATCTTGACAAGTAATCACAAGAGACTACCAAAGAGATTGTTGGTTGATAGAAATCGCAGTCCTAAAATCATTCCCTTTTCAAAGAAGTTAGGGCTTAATGACTTCCAAAGTCTTCCATATACTTTTGGAAACAAAAATGCCTTAGATTTCCATAGGCTCCTTCATGACAAGAATGGAGTGAAAGCCTAGACTTTTTCAAGCTTGTCTTCCATGAGAACTTCTAGAAGCAATATAATGTTGAAGAATTTTTTTACAAGCCACGTATCCCTCTAAGGATCTAATAATCCATTTGGCACACAAGGCCAAACCTTACTTGTGAGTATCAATAAGGCCAATATTATCAAAGTCACATGGAAGAAAAAAAATCCTAGGCCATTCAGTGGAATGATTTTCCCTTGTCAAAAGAGGCACAAAGAAAATCTTTAAGTGGTATCTCTAACTTTTGATACAAGGCTTTAGAAGGAGTCCAGTAGGAGGAATAGTACACATGAGTGTCACCAAGCACTTTAGAACAAGTACAGAACTTCCCTACAAGGGAAAGAGGTTTGTAATTCATAAGTTCAATTTCTTCTCAATGCAAGATATAACAAATTGCCAAAGAGATAAAGAGGGGGACTAAAAGATAAAAGTAATAACCAAAAAATTGAATATTTCCCTATGTTCAATCTATTTCCAACCAAAAGACTCGATCCAAAGAGGCTTGGGAAAGAATGATTAACAATATAATTGAGTCTTTGCCACTATATGCTAGAGTTGGAGGCAAGGTAAAAGGTGTTTGAAAACTGCAAGGCTTAGATAACACTTTCTTTCTCTTGTAGGAGATGTAAGGAAGCTAAGGTAGTAGAACAACTTCCTACACTAATCTTGAGAGGAGATTTATGAAAAAAACTCAAATCTTTACTACAATTACAAAAATTATACAAAAACAAACATAAATAGAAATCATACCACAACACGGTGATTTACGTGGGGAAAACCCTTTTGGGAGAAAAACCCCACACTCTAAAAGCAGCCCAATATATTATTCATAAATCTTAACAAGATTACAATATACTTGCAGAGAAAGCTTTCACAAGAGTATCATTAACTAGAGATCCAGAGGCAACTCTGTTGAAATTAGGGCAAACAACTTAGAGGGGGGTGAATCAGTTGTCTCAAAACTTTGATACTTGCAGCAATTTATCTTCTTTATCACTTATTAACAATTAATGATATAACCATGAAATCATAAATCAACACATGAGCAGAAATGTGATCAACACACATAACACCAGGATTTTTACGTGGAAACCCAGTTAAGGGAAAAACCACAGTGGGGGTTAACCCACAAAAAATTATACTCTGTTAAAAGTATTACAAATGGGGAAGGCACATGCCTTCAGGGCACACTACCTAGAGCTCACTGCTCCAAGAGGCTCGCTACCTACAAAAATGATTACAAGAAGAATATAGAATGTTTGAACTGATGAATAGCATCTACCAATGTAGAAATTCAGTTCTAGTTAAGCATAGAATACTGATTTTACACACTTCATCCTTACTCTGCCTTGTTTCACTCTTCAGCCATAAGTCGAGCTTAGAACATCACCTTTACACTTCTCTCTGCCTTTTTCGCACTTACTCCATCATCACATCACAATCACCTCTCAAAACACTTGAATCCATCAACTATATATATCTACATCAAGAAATTCAATCAACTGTAGTCGGCTTCAAGAAAACTTAGAACATTTATTAAGAGCTCTGCTCTGTTGGCTGAATCCATGTACAATCAACAACGCGAACCAAAAACTTGTGTTCTCAAATCATCAATTATGTTGGCCAATACCACTGATTATCAAAAATTGCTTAACCAATAGATTTTCTTCATCTGGACCAAGATCAAATGTTAGGTCAGTCTGTTCTTCTTCTGACTGTACTGATTAACTGGAACCCAATACTCAGATGCTTATAATTTCTGAATCCTTCATCACTGAAGGTTACATTCCTAGATTTTGATAGTCCTGACAATCCTTATTACTCCCTCAGACCCGCAACACACTGAGATTTACCATCGAAGATATCTGGACCAGGATACTTGACCCTGTCACATGCTCTATTTCTGACTACCCAGACTTAGACAAATCTTCACTCTGACTTCTGGTATGAACAAATCATGTAATGCGGATGTGTAAGATAGACTTAGTTGCCATCAATGACAACACCTATCATGCATAGCAATGTCTCTTGCCAACAAACTCAACATCTATAAGACTCTCACACAAAACCTCCATCTCAAGCACCTAATATATAGGAGATACAATACATGAAATCATCAAGTAATAATTACAAAACCATGTGCTAAAACCACCCAAAAGTGGTGCCCAAATTCTAAGGGTTTCATTATCTCCAATCAAATATGCCTTATGTTGTGTCAAAACACACATCAACACATGTAACTCCCCCTTACAACTATTTTTGTGTCCAACACATTTTTACATTTTCTAATACAAGAGGCCCAATTTTTGGGGGCCATAACTTTTGATCTGAGAGGCCGATTGGGCCCCTTTTTTTTTAAATCAAAGAGCTCAACAAGATCTATGCACCAAGCACCTTCAATGGCAATGTGGACGACCTAAAAAAACATTTTTGCTAAAATCTAACTCTATAGCCCAAAAATTGAGTTTTTCTATTTTTTATAACCAAAAAATCAAACTTTATGTAATTGCAAGGTTGAGACACCTTTACTAGCATTCTCCCACTTTTCAAACACCTTGCAAGAGAAAGGGGAGTATCAACACCATGATTTAATTTCTAGGGGTTGAGAGGCCCATAGACTCCGAACACCATCTGAATGTCTTTGTGCTCAAAAGCTTAGTTAATGAATTTGCAATATTCGTCAAAGTCTCTACCTTAACCAGCTTCACCCTCCCATCCTCGAGAATATCTCTAACAAAATCATATTGTACATCAATGTGCTTGGTCTTGGCATGAAATTTTGGGTTCTTAGCTAGGCAAATCACACTCTAACTATCATAATAAACTGTCACTGTACCTTTTTATTCTAATATATGAACACAATCTCTTAAGCCAAATGGCTTCTTTACAAGCCTGAGTAGCTTCCATATACTCAACTTTGGTAGTAGACAAAAGCAACCACAACTTGTCACTTACGTATCCAACTAATTGCACCACCAAATAAAGTAAACACATAAGCACTGGTGGATCTTCTACTATTAACATCACCTGCACAATCTAAATCCACATAACCATGAATATCAAGGGAATGCTCATCTCCTATCAAATTACCATGAGAACACAAGGAATATTGTGAGGTACCCTACAAATAATTGAAGACTCTTTTAATTTCATCCCAATGAACTCTACCAGGATTAGACATATCTGGATAGAACTCCCACTGCTTGGGTAATGCTTGGTCTAGTACAGACCATAGCATACATAAAGTTTCCAACTGCACTCTGGTAAGGCACTATGATTGTTAGGACACACAAATATACTAAGATGGGGGTGAATCAGTATATATCAATTTTTACTTCAATTTTACTGCAACAACAAGATCTATACCACATCAATCAATTATGTAAGAACTATACAAACATAAGCACATCCACACAATAGAACACAAGATTTACATGGAAACCTGGAAGGGAAAAACCATGGTGAGAAAAGATTTTTGGGTCTACTGCCCAAATTTAGCCTCAAAAAATGAATCAATGAATTACAATATTTTGTAGGCACCAACCCACAAGAATTTGAACCTGATAAGGACACCAATCCTTTTATAGATTTGCATGCACCAACCTATAGGAGACTCCTATCCCCTTATCAAACTGAGCACCAACTCTATCTCTAAGCACCAACTCAAAATATGAAGCACCAACTTCAAGAAGTAGACAAATGGATCCAAATCAATCCACATTGAGCACCAACCTAGCTATGAAGCACCAACTTCAACTGACTGAATTAGGATTAAGTTTATTCCAAACAGAGCATCAACCCTACCACAATACTAACACAAATTGTGTGAACTCCAGATCATCTTCTATTTATGCCCTTCGCACATTACTTACATAATGTATTGCTTACCTATTACCGCATGCACATTCATCATCAAAATAGCTTCAAGTCACTTATATATATACCATCCATAACTCTTTCCAGATCATCTGTGTCTGTTACAAGCTAGCGCATAACCCTGTGCCACATGAGACATGTAGTCGACCTTGCATATATGCTTTTTATCCCAAACCAAATGTGGTAATGTAAGAGTGAAATATCATTACATGCTTCTCATCAAAAATCTCTTCCATATCATCTGTGTCATCTTAGAACCACTTAACATATCTCTCCAAGACAACTCATGTTGGCCATGAACCCTTAATTCATGTAACATGTATTTTGATCGATCCCAAATCTTATGTGGTAACATAGGTTTGATTTCATGTTATGCACTTCAAACCATGACCTCTCCTGGTCTCATGCTACCTTCACACACTTCCTCTTGTTGGCACATGTTGTCTTTGTCTTCTACAACAATTAAAACAATTGTCTTGATGACCAGCGAATGCAACCTTCATCCTATCACTTCTAGATTTTTCCTTTTTAATTCAAATATTCTAAAACTTTATTATATCATACATTTTGACTATATTTACTTATATTCCAAAGTGCAAGCCAAAACAACAATCTGTGATAGAATGTGGTACATACTTCTGAGCAAGACACCTCAAGATTCTACCGCACACAATACCAAACCTCTGTAAACATAGTAAAACTTTCAGGAATAGATAATTATGGCATGCATAATCATTTTGTAGTTCTTGTAACAACATTTGAGCCAAAACTAACCATTTGTGGTAGAATGCGACACCAACAACAATGACAGTTTAACACTGCATTTGAGAAACAGACCTCAGAAATCTACCGCACACCTCCGCAAACATGGTAAAACTTTTAGGAATAGACAATTATGGCAGGCATAATCACTATTTAGTTATTGTTATAGCATTTGAGCCAAATCTAACCATTTGTGGTAGAATGCGGCACCAATAGCAATGATAGTTTAACACTGCACTTGAGAAATAGACCTCAAAAATCTATCGCACACCTCCGCAAACATGGTAAAACTTTTAGGAATAGACAATTATGGCATGCATAATCACTTTATATTTCTTGTAACAACATTTGAGCCAAAACTAACCATTTTCTGTAGAATGTGGCACCAATAGCAATGATAGTTAACACTGCATCTAAGAAAAAAACCTCAGAAATCTACCACATATGTTATCAAACCTCCGCAAATGTATTAAACACTCAGAAATAGTTGATTTCGTTATGCAACAGTCTTTCTTTGCAACAAACTCCATCTTGAAGCCATTGACATCAAACCTTGACATCAATGACAACAATATACAACAATGCTCATATCTTCCATATCTGATGGGGATGTTGGACATTGTGAAGCAAATAACTCATTCCAACTGTAAGAGGAACACACAATGGTCTGCAATCCTACATGTTAAACTTCTATAAAATTGAATTGGCATACTTACTCTGGCAAAGCCAAAGTTTTTTGTTCACTTTATCTCTTGTAATTTCCATCCCAAGAATGTGTTTAGCTGCACCAAGATCCTTCATTTCAAATTTAGCTACAAGTTGAGACTTTAGTTCTAAAATCATTAATTTCCCTTTACCAATAAATAACATATCATTGTTTAGTTCATTTAATGCAATAAATAGGAAACGATCACCACCATATTTACAATAATAAAAAATGATCTAATTTAGAATGCTCAAACTCAACACATATGTATCAAATTTTTGGTACCACATCCTAGGACTTTGTTTGAGACCATACAAAGATTTTTTCAATTTATAAACCAAATTACTTTTACCTTTCACTATGTAGTGCTCTGGAAATGTCATATGAATATCCTCCTCCAAATCACCATGAAGGAACATGTCATTTTTGCATCCATTTTCTCAACCCCTAGAACATATAAAGAAGCAATGGGAGAAATTATCTCATCATAATCAACAACCTCAACCTAAGAGTAACCTTTCACAACCATCTGTACTTTGTACTTCTCAATACTTCCATCTAAATCAATCTTTTTCTTGAAGAGCCGTTTTCAACCAACTAGTTTTTGTCCTGCAGGAAATGGTACTAGATCCCATGTATCATTCTTTTTCAAAGTTGTCATTTCTTCATTCATGGCAATATTCCAAGATTCTACATTATTCATACATAATGCCTCTTCTACATATCTCGGTTCATTCATGTTATTATTCAAAGAAAAATACATCTCCAAACATCAAGTGGTTGTCTATGCCTTGTAGACCTTCGAACAAGTTGAGTTGGAGGTTCTTCCTCCTCTTCTAAAGGTTTAGAGCTAGATAAACTCTCCTCAACTTCTTGTCTATCTAGGGGCCTTGATTCAACTTTCTCAGGTGTAGAAGCAAGTTATACATATAACATCTTTCTATTCACTTTGTTCTGTCTGTAATGTAAAATAAGAAGGCTTAGTTTGTCTAGAAATTACACTTCAACTATATGTTACCTTCTGTGCAACATGATCCTAAATCTTGTATCCTTTCACACCATAATTATAACCGATGAAGATACATTTCACAACTTTTTTCTCCAAATTTGTTCTTTTATCCTTTGGCACATGTACATATGCCTCGCAACCAAAAACTCTAAGATGACTCAATGAAGGCTTGTGACCTGACCATGCCTCCATAGGGATTTTATCAACAAGAGTTGATGTAGGACACCTATTAATTAGGTAGCAAGTAGTGGCAACAACTTCATCCCTAAACCTTTGTTCTAGACCAGCACCACTAAGCATACTCCTAGCCTTCTCCACCAGTGTTCTATTCATTCTTTCTTCAACTCCATTCTTCTATGGAGAATATGGAGTTGTCTTTTACCTCTCAATGCCACAATCTTTATAGAATCTATCAAAATCATTAAAGAAAAATTCACCACCATTGTCAATCCTCAAACATTTTATTTTCTTTCCAATCTACAACTCAACCATTGCTTCAAATTCTTTAAATCAACTAAAAACTTCAAATCGATTCTTTAGAAAATGTACCCATGTCCTTTTGCTATAATCATCAATAAATGAAACATAATATGTGGATTTTCCAATGGAAGGAACATTTGCATGACCAAACACATAAGAATGAATAAGATATAATAAACCACAAGATTTATGAGAACTCAAGTAAAACTGAATGCGATTTTGTTTACCATAAATGTAATGCTCACAAAAATCAAAATCAAGATTACAATCAATCAACCCTTCAACAATGTTTTTATTTTTCAAAGTCCTTAGACCCTTTTCTCTAATGTGGCCTAGTGTCTGGTACTATAACATAGTCTTATTTGTAGGTAATTTTGATTCAAAAGAAAGAGCACCCTTAGGTACCCAAAAGCCATGACCATCTGTTGAAGAGGAAACCCTCACTTTTTCCAACAAAGTAGTCAGAGACTTGCTTTTCATAGAAGTACTATTGCACTCAACAGTGTATGCATCAGGCCTATATAATGTGTCAAATCTAACACATCTATAAATCACCATAGTACCTCTAACCATCTTGCATCTTGCATCAGAAAATACTACTTGCACACCCACATCTATTAGTTTTCTCACAGATAATAAATTATGTGCTAACCTAGGGATATGCAACACAACATTAATCATTTTTACTCTACCATCAAGAAATCAAATTTTAACTTTACCACAACCAACAATATTCAAATAAGAACCATCACTCAAGTACACCTTACCTCCATCAAATTCTTCATTTTTAGAAAATCAATCTCTATTAGGGGTCATATGGAAAGATTCAGCTAATTCAATTAACCATGCATCATTACCTGCACGAGTGGCCAAAGCTACAATGAACGCATCACCATATTCCTTATTGGACTCATAATCAAAATCAAATTTCTTCTTTTTCTTCTTCTTTTCATCTTTACACTCCTTACAGAAGTGTCCAAGCTTACCACAATTCTAACAAATAACTTTAGACTTTCCAAAAGATTTGGATCTCCCCTTGGACTTGGATTTATCACACTTCTCATTCTTCTTACCTCTTTCTTTATATCTTCCATGAACATTCAAGGCCTCTTTAGCACTGATGGATACCTTCCTCCTCATCTCTTCAAAAAGCAAATAACCTACAACATATTCAACTTTCAAGAAAATAAAAGTACTCCCAATAGCCATAACAAGAGAATCCTGCAAATCAAGCAAAGAGAAAAGTAGGATCTGACATCTCTCCTCCACATCCATTTTTACACCAACTAATGCCAATTGAGCCAAAACATGTTGAATGCTTCCAGGTGGTCTACAATTCATCCACCCTCTTCCATTCTCAAGGAATACAACTTATTCCTCACGAAATTCTTGTTCACTAAAGATTTGGCTTGATATATGTCACCAAGTTTCTTCCATAGTTTTTTTGCAAAGGGCTCTTCATGGACATTGATTTAAAAAGAGTTTTCCAAGCACAATCTAATTAAACCTTTGGCTTTATGGTTCTTAACATCATATTAAGTAGCCAAAGTGGCATTTGTAGGCCTTGAAACATGTTCATCAACAACATCCCATAGATCTTGATCAATTAACAGATCTTCCATCTTCATCTTCCACATATCAACATTGTTACCAAAAAAATTCTCTACCTATATTCTCCCTAATGGGCTCGCCATCTAAAAATTATTAAAACAAAATCACAAAGTATCTTCTGCACAAGATCTCACTCAAAATTGGATTAGTTCAAAAAACCCAACAACCCACAACTGAAACCAAAGTTGATCAAGCTCTAATACCACTTGTAAGGAAGCTAAGGTAGTGGAACAACTTCCTACACTAATCTTAAGAGGAGGGTTATGCAAAAAATTTCACATATTTACTACATTTACAAAAATAAATATAAATAGTGATAACACAACACAGTGATTTACTTGGGGAAAACCCTTTCGGGAGAAAACATCACACTCCAAAAGTAGCCCAATATATTATTCAGAAATATCAACAAGATTACAATATACTCATAGAGAAAGCTTTCACAAGAGTATCACCAACTAGATATCCAGAGGTAACTAAACACCTATAAGACTCTCACACAAAACCTCCATCTCAAGCACCTAATATATAGGAGATACAACACATGAAACTATTAAACAAACGGTAATTACAAAACCATGAGCTAAAACCACCCAAAAGTGGCACTCAAATTTTTAGGGTTTCATTATCTCCAATCAAAGATGCCTTATGATGTGTTAAAACACACATCAAGATGTGTGACTCCCCCTTATAGATATTTTCTATGTCCAACATGTTTTTACATTTTCCAATACAAGAGACCCAACTTCTAGGAGCCATAACTTTTGATCTGGAAGGCCGATTGATCTCGATTTTTTAAATTAAAAAGCTCAAAGAGATCTACACATTGGGCACCATTGATGGTGGTGTGAATGACCTAAAAAAATTATTTTTTTCCAAAAACCAACTCTATAGCCCAAAAATTAAGTTTTTCTATTTTTTATAACCAAAAAATTGCACTTTCTATAATTGCAAGGTTGAAACACCTTTCCTAATAGAAGAGTGAGAAAGGAATCATCAAACAAGTGGTCATACACAAGCTAGAGATTAGAGTTAGGAAAGGAAATACCTTTGACCTTATAATAGTAATCACATTGGCAAGAAAATAGCCAAAACCTTTAGCCATAAGAACATACGAAGCAGGAGTGGGAGGGCATCCATGGTGGATCAATCTAAAGAGCTTAAAAGAATAGGATTGTTGACCATTGATTGTGAGACAAATAAAGGTATCACCAAATAACATTTGAACTAAGTAGAGATATTTAGGGCCAAATCCATGAGTCAAATGCATGGATAGAATGGATAACCACTCAATATAATCATAAGCCTTAGTAAATTCAATCTTGATAAAAATAGTCAATTGTTGAGAGTGGCATGCCCACTCCATACCTTCCCACATAACAATAATATTGTCCAAAATTTATATATTCTTCATGAAGTTGGTCTACTTAGGATAAAAAATAGGTAGAAGCAAATGGTGAATGTGGAGAGCACAAGATTTGGATATGATCTTATAGAAGGTATTCAACAAAGTGATTGACTACCAATTCTAATTTCCTTAAGATCACTTGACTTAGGTATGAATTTAGTATTGCCTTTATTTATTATAACACCTAAGGGTCCTATTGTTAGATTTAGGACAGACAACTGAGAGGGGGGGTGAATCAGTTGTCTAAAACTATCTTGCAATTAATCACTTAATTCCTTTTCTTAAATCAACAGTATAATGATAAATCAATCATGGAAACTTAATGCAACAATTCAAGAGCAAGAACACATTAACACATATGACACCAAGATTTTTAACGTGGAAAACCCAGTTAAGGGAAAAACCACGGGGTGACTAACCCAAGATTGTATTCTCTATTAGAATAATAGAAAGAACAAAATGGCACATGCCAATTAGGGCTCACTGCCCAAGCACACTGCTCACAAGAGGCCCACTACCTATAGGAGACACATTGTCTACAAAATAATAAGTATTACATACTTGAACTGAAGAATAGCATCTTCACCATGCTTGAGTCAGTTCCATTTAAGCCCAATACTTCTACTCTACTTTTCGCTCTCCTCCTCTCTACCACTCTCTCATCCTCCACAAGATACTTTTGAAATGACTTTACAATTCCTTATTTATACAAGACATTGATTTAGGAATAATCATCTAAGTCGGCAAATATTACAGAGAAAATACATAAATACATCATGACTAATTACAAAAGGCTTCACGTGGATCAACACACTATTAGCCACACAGATCTGAGACTTCAATATTCTTCTAGGAACATGCCAATCTTCACATAACATCTTCAAGATCATCTGCAGGATGTGTGACTCATCCAGTCGTCCTGACTTGAGAAGACCATCATCCGGAAGTAATTCTTCAATTGCGATCTCAAACTTTAATGCGGACCACCAAAATGAACTGGACACGATCCAAAGACTTCCACAAGATTTTCTGAATCACCAAGAACATCCGCACTACATCTGCTTACTAGAATCATTCTCTCCTTTATCCGAAACCTCAAGAACACAATCTGTCATAACTGTCATAATAGAAAAGATGCTTGTGAACCTCCAGACCATGAACCAATTGAGTTGTCAATTCATATTGACTTCCTAAACACTCCACCAAATCTGCAGGACAGGATATTTCATTTCTGGATCTAACCGGACCTATCTGTATCACTCTGTCACCTCTGAACACCTGTTAGAACTGGTTTTACTTAAGTGGCCATAACTTCTTCATATCTTCATGCGGACCTCTAAAATCTTTACTGGATCATCTTAAGACACATATCTACAAACCCTTTGAAGCGCATCCTCTGATCTAGGATCTTTAGCTCACTATCTTCACTGTTCTTCTTTGTACCTGATTAGGACTAATTTTCTTAATATCCTCAGCACACAGCTCATCCAGTCCTTATCATCAATGCAACAGAAGTATGTTAACATCAATGATAACACCGGTTAGGCCCATACTTGCAACAATCTCCCCCTTTGTCATTGATGGCAACATATGATGTGAAAAACTGTTTTAACCATCAAGACAAGAACTTTTCTTTACTAACACAACTCCCCCTATCACCAACAACCATTCACATGTCTTCTCTTCCTTTACTGCTCCCCATTTGATCAGCAATCACTTGTTTTTAACATGTCTTCTCTCCCCCTTTGACATCAATGGCAAAGGGTACATACTTGCAACTCCACCACTTCAGAATCATACCAGCTAGTCCCCCTGAGTAGCAGCTTCCCATCATCAATCCGGACCATAAGATATGACTGTGATAACCACTGGACTGATGCACATCAGTGCACCTTAGTTCATCACCGGAGGGGTAATAACCCCTAACTTCTCCCTGAGATACTCAAAAGAGTCCTTAGGTAGAGGTTTAGTAAAGATATCTGCAATCTGATCCTTGGAAGGCACAAACTCCAATCTGACTTCATTCTTTTTCACTTGCTCTCTCAAAAAGTGAAACTTCATGGATATATGTTTATTCTTTGAATGCAACACTGGATTCTTAGATATATTTATTGCACTTGAATTATCACAGAAGATTGTGATAGGTTACTCATACTCCACTCTGATGTCTCTTAGCATCTACTTCATCCACAAAACTTGAGTGTAACTACCTACTGTTGCAATATATTCTGCTTCGGTTGTGGACAGAGATATTACCTCTTATTTTTTGCTTAGCCAAGAAACCAATCTCTTCCCCAAAAAGAATGCTCCACCACTTGTACTCTTCTGGTCATCCACATCTCCTACCCAATCTGCATCTGTATATGCATGAAGAGAGAAATTATGATCTCTAGGATACCACAGACCATACTCAACGGTCCCTTTTAGATATCTAAAAATCCTCTTGATTGCCATGACATGAGATTCTCTAGGATTATCTTGGAATCTAGCAACAAGACCAACAACATTCATAATGTCAGGTCTAGTTTGAGTAAGATACAACAATCCTCCAATCATTGACCTATACTTTTTCTGATCATCCTTAGGAGAGTCATCATCTTTGCTCAATTTACATTTGGTTGCCATGGGAGTACTCATTGGTTTTGAGTCTTCCATCCCAAATTTCTTCAACAATTCTTTCACATATTTGGTCTGAGAAATGAAGATTCCTTTCTTTGTTTGAGTGATTTGTAGACCCAAGAAAAAATTCATTTCTCCAAACATGGACATTTCAAATTCACTTTTCATTTGATTTGCAAAGGTTTTGCACATATTATCTCTTCCTCCAAAAATGATATCATCAACAAACACTTCAACAATCAAGATGTTTTTATAATCAATTTTGAAATATAAATTACTGTCAGCAATACCTTTGCTGAAACCAATCTTCAAAAGATGCTTATCCAATCTTTCATACTAGGCTCTTGGGGCTTGCTTCAGTCCATACAGTGCTTTCTTCAACTTTCAGACCATATCACCATGATCAGATAGTTGAAATCCATCTAGTTGCTCAATGTATACTTCTTCCAAGTCTCCATTCATAAAGACAGACTTGGCATCCATCTGATATACTTTAAAGTCCTTGAAGGCAGCAAAAGCAAGAAACAATCTGACTGCTTCAATTCTTGCCACCGAAGCAAAAGTTTCTTCAAAATCAACTCCTTCTACTTGGGAGTAACCCTTACAGACCAATCTGGCTTTGTTTTTTACTACTTCACCATCTTCATTCAGTTTATTCTGGAAGACCCATTTGGTTCCAATCACATTCTTGTTTTTAGGTCTGGGAACAAAATCCCATGTGTGATTCTTCTCAATTTGCATTAGCTCTTCCTCCATTGCTTTAGTCTAGTTTTCATCATTGTAGGCTTCATTCACTGTCTTAGGTTCAATCTTTGAAATCAGACAATACTCTTCTGAATCTTGAGCAATCCTTCTTCTTGTTTGTACCCCTTTGCTTTTATCACCTATGATTTGATCTTCAGAGTGATTCAGTTTTACATACCTGGGAATTTTAGGACTTACTTGCACTTCTATCTCTTGAACAGGTTCATTCAAATTCATCTCTTCTTCCTGGTTTACCGAATCAGTCTGAATCTGAGTCTTAGAAGAGGCTTGGACTCCTTGGATCAGAACATCATTCTGATCATCTTCATCATATTCATAAAACCTTGAGGGTTTTTCAATCCCTTCATCAACCTTCACATTTGTACTTTCTATAATCTTTCTCAATCTCTTGTTATAACACTGGTATGCTTTGCTTTGAGTAGAATAACCCAAGAATATTCCTTCATCACTTCTAGCATCAAATTTGCCTAGATCTTCATCTCTTTTAATGTAACATTTGCTTCCAAAGACTCTGAAATACTTTACAGTAGGAGTGATGCCAAACCAGAGTTCATAAGGAGTCTTACCGGTATTGCTTCTAATTTGAACTCAATTAAGGGTGTAGACTGTAGTGCTCACAACTTCTCTCCAGTAGATCTGAGGAACATTTGCTTCCATCATCAAGGTTCTAGATGCTTCTTGGATGGTCTGGTTCTTTCTTTCCACTACTCCATTCTGCTATGGAGTCCTAGGAGCAAACAATTGTCTTCCTATTCCATGCTTTTCACAGAATTCTATGAATTCACCGGATGTAAATTCTCCACCTCTATCAGACCTTAGACATTTTATGTTCAATCCAGTTTCATTCTCCACCATAGCCTTGAATATTTTGAATTTCTCAAGATCCTCTGATTTCTCCTTCAGAAAGGTTACCCACATCATCCAGGAATAGTCATCAATTAATAGCATAAAGTATCTATCACCTTGAACACTTCTGATTCTTGACGGACCACATAGATCAGTATGAATTAAGTCCAATAATCTGGTAGAAGATTGTTCCTTACTCTTGAATGTAACCCTGCTCTGCTTGCCTAACTGACATTCTTTACACAAGTTGTTAGAAGGTTTCACTAGTCTTGGAAGATCTCTCACAGCATCGGTGTTACTTATTTTAATGATGGTATCAAAATTTACATGACACATTCTTCTATGCCACAACCAACTCTGATCAATTTGAACAAATAAACAACTGTTACCAGTACCAACCAAGTGGAAGATGTTACCTTTAGTTTGGGTACCAAATGTAATCTCTGTTCCAGAGATTTCAAAGATCTTGCATTTTCCATTTTTTAATCGGGGATCATAGCCTTTATCCACCAACTATCCAACACTGAGAAGATTGTGTTTCAAACCTTCAACATACAGTATATTATTAGTTTTGTTCTTTCCATCAAAAGAAATAGTTCCTCTACCTCTAATTCTGCTAGCAGAATTATCACCAAATTTTACCACTCCTCCTTCATACCTTTCCAAATCTATAAACTTATTTTTGTCACCTGTCATATGGTGGGAGCATCCACTATTAATGACCCAATCATCCTTTTCTTCAACTCGGGTAGCCAGAGCTTTTTCCACAATTTTATGATTGACAGATTCAGAGGGCATTAGATCTTCTTCCTTGATGGCAATAAACACCTAGTCACTTCTGGATTTGTTTTCTATCTCTGATTCATCATCTGTTGCTCCTTCATCATCATCATCATGAACATAGTAGCATTTCTTTTGGAACCTTGAACTATTAGGGTTTGGCCTTGAGAATCTTTCTGGACACCTTGAGGCAAAATGACCAATCTTATTGTAGTTAAAACACTTAAAAGGCAATTTCCCTTCATACTTACCAGACCCTCTTGGCAGTCTTTTTGCAATAAGGGCTTCAAGTTGAGCAGTTTCTGCTTCATCTTCTTCCTGGTCTTTTCTTGCTTTTCCATACCATGATAGTTTCTTTGAAGAGTTCTCTCCTGGATCAAACCTTTGTTTGCCTTTTACAGATGCATTAGCTTTGAATGCAAATTTAGTCTTGGGGGGGGCATCTCCAAACTCGGTCAATTCAAATGCAGCCAATTTACCAACCAATTGATCTCTTGTGACACCTGAATGGGCTCTGAATTCTTCAATGGTAGCAACCTTGAATTTGTAAGAATCTGGAAGGGATCTGAGAACTTTGCCAACAATCTCATCTTCATCCAAGACTCCACCAACACATCTAATGCCACAAACAAGCTCATTTACTCTGGGCATAAATGTAGTGATATTTTCATCTTCTCTCATCTTCAGGTTTTTGAATTTTCCTTTCAGACTCTGTAGCTTGGCACATTTCACATACTTGTCTCCATGCAGAAGTTCCATTTTTTGCCAAATCTCATACGCAGTTTTTAGGTCAACAACATTTGTCAATTCTAAATCAAATAAGGCACTTAGAAGAGCTTCTTTAGCCCACAAATTGTTTTCAGCATCTCTTATTTCATCTACAGTGCGTGGACCATTCTATGGGGGATCATACTTCTTTGAAGCCATAATCCAATACTGCATTCCCATACATTACAAGTGGCATTCCATGCGACTTTTACAAAGAGTGTAATTGGTTCTATCAAACCTCAGACTATCCTTCTTGTATGACGACATCATGGATCTCCTCAAGCGGTTAAGCTCTTTGAGAGGAACTTGGCTATGATACTAATTGTTAGATTTAGGACAGACAACTGAGAAGGGGGGTGAATCAGTTGTCCAAAACTTTCTTGCAATTAATCACTTAAATCCTTTTCTTAAATCAACAATATAATGATAAATCAATCATGGAAACTTAATGCAACGATTCAAGAGCAAGAACACATTAACACATATGACACCAAGTTTTTTAACGTGGAAAATCCGGTTAAGGGAAAAACCACAGGGTGACTAACCCAAGATTGTATTCTCTGTTAGAAGAATAGAAAGAACAAAATGGCACATGTCAATTAGGGCTCACTGCCCGAGCACACTGCTCACAAGAGGTCCACTGCCTACAGGAGACACACTGTCTACAAAATAATAAGTATTACATACTTGAACTAAAGAATAGCATCTTCACCATGCTTGAGTCAGTTCCATTTAAGCCCAATACTTCTACTCTGCTTTTCGCTCTCCTCCTCTGTACCACTCTCTCATCCTCCACAAGATACTTTTGAAATGACTTTACAATTCCTTATTTATACAAGACATCAACTTAGGAATAATCATCTAAGTCAGCAAACATTACAGAGCAAATACATAAATACATCATGACTAATTACAAAAGACTTCATGCGGATCAACACACTGTTGGCCACACAGATTTGAGACTTCAATATTCTTCTAGGAACACACCAATCTTCACATAACATCTTCAAGATCATCCGCAGGATGTGTAACTCATTCGATCGGCCTGACTTGAGAAGACCATCATTCGGAAGTAATTCTTCAATTGCGAGCTCAAACTTTAATGCGGACCACCAAAACAAACTAGAACCGATCCAAAGACTTCCACAAGATTTTTTGAATCACTAAGAACATCTGCACTACATCTGCTTATTGGAATCATTCTCTCCTTTATCCAGAACCTCAAGAACACAATCTATCACAACTGTCATAATGGAAAAGATGATTGCGGACCTCCAAACCACGAACCAATTGAGTTGTCAATTCATATTGACTTCCTAAACACTCCACCAAATCCGCAGAACAGGGTATTTCATTTCTAGATCTCACCAGACCTATTTGTATCACTCTGTCACCTTTGAACACCTGCCAAAACTGGTTTTACTTAAGTGGCCATAACTTCTTCAGATCTTCATGCGAACCTCTGAAATCTTTACTGGATCATCTTAAGACACATATCTACAAACCCTTTGAAGCGCATCCTCTGATCTTCATCTTATCTAGGATCTTTAGCTCACTATCTTCACTGTTCTTCTTTGTTCCTGATTAGGACTAATTTTCTCAATATCCTCAGCACACAGCTCATCTAGTCCTTATCATCAATGCAACAAGAGTATGTTGACATCAATTATAACACCGGTTAGGCCCATACTTGCAACACCTATATCAAAATCTTTTAGGTAGATTTGAAGAAGTTTCAAGGCCAAAACACCCATAGGGATTTGTAAAATTCACAACCATCACAACTAGGTGCTTTATCATTAACAATAGAAATTTTTCCTTCTATAAGATCCTCTAAGGTGATTTTTTGGTCACATAAGGCCCATTGTGTAGTGAAGAGCCTACAAGAGACCATACTCACACACTATGAAGGGCTTGATTAGATTCAAAGGAAGGCTTTGAGTCTAAAAAACACATTGGTAATGATGGACAAAAGCTTGAAGAATATTAGGAAGATTAGAAAGGACCTACTAACCTTTTTTGATATGTTTAATTTTTTGAGGAACTTGGAAAGCTTGATATGATTGAAAAAATCCCTAGAAACTTTATCCCTAATTTTGAGCCAATGCAAACAAGTCTTGGTTTAGGCTTTCCAAGCTATATGATTATCTACAAGTTGCTTCTACTATCAAATTTTAGTAACACACGATTATAGAGTAGGAGAAAATGGAAGCTCGTGTAGTTCAACGATAGCATGGTTTAGCTCTAAGGTGGTGGCCTCATAGGATTAGTGGTGGAACAATGCTAGTTGGTGACCATCTATGCATAGAAATTGAGTAGTCCATTAGATGGCATCATTCCACCATTAGATCCAACTAATCCCATGAGGAGGATGTGGCTCAAGATTCCAAATACATTGAATATGAACCAAAGTGGAATGATGACTCACAAAGATGTGTTGAGGTAAAATTGAATTTTGGCCACCTTGGGAACTACAACATACCACTCAATGTAAAACTAGATAAAAAATAATATGAAAGGGTAATATCTAGCAAAGGCCCCACTGATAATTAAAAGTAGTTGGAAAAAGGAAGATAGGTTGTCCTTACAACATGGCCCTATCGAGATGTTTAATAATTCACTCTATACCTATATGTAAGTTGGTCCAATAACAAGGGAAATCAAAATGATGGAAACCAACATTGGGATTAAAATACCTAATTTATTGTGCATGTACAATACTGATCCTCTCTTTCATGAGTTGACAATCTCATAGTTAGGTTTCCACATTTATTAGAAGCCAAGTCAACCATATTAAAGTACCCACATAAGAGACAAGACACAATGGGAAGAAACTCCTCAATCCATTACTAGAGATGAGATCTTTCAACCATATTATTGTAAGCATAAATATTAATTCTAAGAGAGTGGTTATTAATATTAAAGAGGACACACAATGTTAGGATTAAGGTGTCATCAACCTTGTAAATCCTATATATTTAATTATTCCTAATATTTTTTGTAAATGCACTCATAAGGGATGAAGTCTCCATTGACAACGGTAAATATTTAATTATGGTACCAATAATAATGGCAATTTTACCTTGGGATTACTATAGGTGAAAAGTGGGTAGCATAGTATATTAATAGATTATGACATGGTGTAAGAGTATTTTCTATTGTTAGTCTCTTGCATGTTGTAAGGAATAACTATTTTAGGATCATCTTTAGTTAGCATTTTATGACAACCTATAAGAAGTGTAAGAGGCTATTTTTAGCCTATTGTTGACTTTCCCAAAGGTGAGCATTGGGATTTGGCTATATTGAGTGTTACATTCATGTAAGGTGGTTATCACATTTGTAAGAGGCTAAGTATAGCCTGATTGTTAGATTCCCCAAGTATGACATTGGATTTTCCCAAGTTAGGGCACCACAATCTATGTACTCCATCTATGGATTATATTTCCTATACAACAAGTGCTAAAGGAGTGTAGAGTTATGTTGAGTTTTTGTATAGGTACACAGGCACTGTCAGATTGGATGCTAAAGGAGTCTAGGAAGTGATTGTATCGTATTCTTGATTCAAAGATAATACAAACTCAACCTCTCTTCTTGGTGGAGTTGTTTCCTGAAAGGGTTTCTCCACGTAAATCTTTGTCATGTAAATCTCTTATGTTTGTTTATTTTCCTTATTGCTGATTTTGTATGTTTAAATCTCCATTTGACATTCTACTATTAAAAATTAGATTTGTAGTTTAATTTCATATTTCCATTCTATAGTGGTTTGGCTTCATTTCTAATAGACAAAGCACAACCAATGGGGTCACATCCATGATCCATAATGTGTTGCTACCACTTAGGCAAAATGTAAGTGGAAATTTCTCTATGGCCTGGCTCCTAATCACTATGTAAAAGTGACATTTTGGCCAAATGAAGTAGAAAGCATCAAAGTTATAGTTTACAACTGCTATAAACAAAAAACGTCAAGTTTGGAAATCTTTGTCAAACATCCCACATAATGTATTTTCTTTTGGAATCAATGAGGCTTCAAACATTTGATGAAATAAAACCAATAGAAGGGAATCGTGAGATGTAAAACCCCTCTAAGATTGAAACAAAAGAATAATTAAATGAACCAACTTGTCCATTAGAATAACCAAAAAATTTATTTCATATAAATAATATTATTCTCATAAGGTTTATATACATGCTTTTACATTAGGAACTATTTCCTTACAACCAAACTATAGGTCAAATTTCATCTTTGACAAAGAATATGCAATGTTTAGGTCGATTATCAACTTTCGACAATGAAAATAAAATGTTTATACCTGTCTAAATCCTTCCTTACGCAATAAAAGAAAGAGCATCACCGAAGAATTTTTCTACCCAACCACAAAGCTTTCGCTTCCCTGGTTTCCTTCGATAGAAAAAATTCCTAACCCTACATGAAGGGCCTAACAAATTGAAACCGGCTGGGGTGATGGGATCTGGTGCAACATGATATATATATCATCTCTATAGAATGTGTCAAATGCATATACCAATCAAATATCATGATATGGTAGAGAGAAAAAAAATCAAATATGAAATGTCTCGTACTATGGATTTAAACTATTTTGTTTTAAGTGAGTCGACTTCCTACGTTGGCACCAAAGAAGAATTTAAAGTTTAAACAAACAAAACATTTAATTACAATGTTGGCCGAATCAAATATGTTGGCCAATCAAGTTTAAATAAATGTAATGATCTTAGGAGGTCGACATATATATATAGAGCACTTCATAAGACAAAAGTCTTACTCAGATTAATAACATGAAAGGAGTGATTAAATATTTGTTATCAATAACTTCAAATAGATACGAATGGTAATTTTATCATTACATGAAGTGGTATGAATACACAAGAGTAGTGATCATTGAAGAAAGGCATTTTTGAATAAGACAAAAATGTGTTGCAAGGCAGCCATTAAGATTATAAAACAATGATTTATTTGTCAAGGGCAGTGGTTTTAAAAGGACAGCGATTCATTTAAGAATTGTGAAAAGTCACCTATATTCACAATGACATAACCATAAGGATTTGCGTGTTTGAGGGGCATCAAGCGATCAAGGAAATATGTAACAGGACAGAGATAAATCTGCAAAGACATATATATATATATATATATATATATATATATATATATATATATATATATATATATATATATATATATTAGCAGAACTAAATCTGTAGGCATACATCAGGAGAGATATGTATGTAATAATTGATAACGGTAAATTACATTCAAAAATATATCTACACTCAGTAGATAAGGGTAGAATTAGCATTCAATACATTTACTTCTGAGAATATAGCAGTTTTATGTCTTAATAAATATTGTGGTATGCTTTATCATGATTTTTGTATAATCTATATGAATCTGGATGTATTTAGTGTTTGTAGTTCTCATCCAATTGGCCATTCCATTTTGGAGCGGAGATAGTACATATAAGGAATGTAAGTAGCTAGGGAGTCCATTCCGGTAAAAACACCTTGAGTGGGGCTAGGAGGTCGAATGGCGGGTGTCATTTTGTGCTCCTAGGCTAGATGGAATAGCTCGAGGCACCTTGTATGATCTCCCAAGTGGTGCTCCATAATGATGATGGGTTGTTTGGATGGAACCTTAAAAGGGAATCGCATATGATTAAGATAATGTTGCTGACCCTAGTATGAAAGATCTATTTTATGGATTATGCTTTAAATGATTATCTAACATGATTGCAGGTTCTCAACCAGGATCTATCTTGTTCAACAATTTAAATTGGTAAATGATATCGCTAACTCTATTTCATTTCTTGCTTTGCTTGGAATTGTGATTTTAGGGCAAAACTAGGGCATATACAAAAGGGGATATTACAATTGGTATCAGGGCCTTAATCCTACTAGACTGCGGGACAAACTTGCTTTAATCGTCATTTAATTAGGATTAACTATTGAGCCTTCCTCTTAACTAGGCCAATAATGCATTTCTATATGTGTGTGCCACTCACATATATGCTTTGTATCTTATGTGTATTCATGTGTATACTTCATGACTTACGTGTATTCATGTATACTTCATAAACTTACGTGTATTCATGTGTATGTATGATTTGTCACTTACGTGTATTCATGTACATACTCTGTGTATTATGTGTATTTATGCGTATACTTTGTGTATTACATGTATGCTTCATGCTTTGTGTCTTACATGTATTTATATGTATACTTCGTGTATTAAGTGTATTTATGTGTATGCTTCATGCTTCACATGTATTTATGTGTATACTTTGTGTATTACATGTATTTATGTGTATGCTTCATGCTCCATGACTTACGTGTATACATTGTGTATCACGTGTATTTGTGTATGCTTCATGCTTCACATGTATTTATGTGTATACTTCGTATATTACGTGTATCTATGTGTATGCTTCATACTTTGTGTCTTACATGTATACTTCATGTATTACATGTTTTTATGTGTATGCTTCATTCTTCACATGTATTTATGTGTATACTTCGTGTATCTATGTGCATGCTTCATGCTTGGTATCTTACGTGTATACTTCTTGTATCACATGTATTTATGCTTCTATGTGTTTGCTTCATGTCTAATGTTTCTTCAACAAGTTTACTCCATGTGTGTTTAAGATTACTTTATGCTTAAAAATTATGAAAATACCAAATCTATGAAAGTTGTATTTGTCAAACACTTTGGTGCAAAGACCACCATAGTCAATTTTGGCTTGTATGCTCACTAGGAGCCTTCAATTTTGATTTTTTCATGCTCATTATGAGCCTAGGAGTTGATAAGAATATGGTTTCATTGTATTTAGGTCTGAGTCAGACTTCTTTCTTTGTTTTAGAATGTGAACTTGTAGTGGAACTCAAAGATAGCATATACTGTGTTCAGAAAAGCTAGGAAAAGGCTAAAATTAGTCACCATTTTGCCTTTGTGGATTGATGAAGAATCTTCATGAAATATAATGTTGATTTTGAATTTTATTTATCCCCTTGGAGGTCGTGGCAAGTTCACCATTGAAGTTTGAAGGGAGAAATTAATAGAAAAGGACTATTTTGCTGCTTTTTCCTGTGTAATTCATTGTTCCATGCTGTGGTGCTTGGCCGTACAGTATCTTCAAGGGCTCTAATGTTGTTTATGGTGTAAATGCATGTTTTAAATTTAATTTGAATCTATTTTGGTGTTTTGAAATTGCAGGAGGAGGAAGAACGAATCGTTGTCCCAAATTTGTTGTTCCTAGGAGGGTTTGGTAGGGTTTTAGGAGTTTGATGGGGTTCTAACTCAAACCATTGAGTTAGAGCCCCAAAATGGATTTGTTGGGTCTATATACGTGTATTCTACAATGATTTTTCTGTGCAGGTGTAGGGGAAAAGTCCAAGACAAGTTTAGAGGAAGATTTGGCTTGATATATCTATGTATTAAGCCATTAGTGATAGCTAGAGGAAGATTTAGTTAGAAAACTAGTTTGAAATACCCATGGAGGTCCAAAACCTATTGAATCCATCTATTTGCAATCCATACTAAGTTCTAGAATTGGTTAGGAAGTTCTGGGTCATCTTGGTAGGGTACTTCCTTTGTAAACCTAGGGCTAATTACCCCTTGGAATAGCAGGTACAGTTAGTTTTAGAGGCTTGTGTTCCAAAACAAAGTACCCTACATGTCAAGTATGTTATAGAGGGCCTTAATGGGTATCTAAAAAGATAAATATTTCTAGGATTTTTTTGGAAAGTTTTGGAGTTAAGCCCTCTAAACTGCATTTCTAGGGCTACAAGGAAAATAGGTCATTTGTGAAGGAACGATTGGAAGGACAACTTGCCAGGTCAATTTATGAGTTTAATAAGCTTCCATTAGTCAAATGAACATGTCTCATGCCCTTCTCAAATGCTGATAGTCATCACATGTGTCCAAACCAAGTTGGGTTCAAGAATGGAGGTTGTAGGTGTCTTGATGTGCAAGTTTGTTGTCCCTCTTTCCAAGATCAGTCACTCATGTTTGTGAGACTTGATAAGTGTTCACTTGTTTTGCATCAAGTGGTATCAGAGCACAAGTTCTGATTGGGAAAGAGTGGAGAAGAAGGAGTACAAGATGCCTCTTAAGAACAGTCTAGTCCTCACTAAAGAAGTGAGATTGATGAAGGAATCTCAAGGAGTCCTAACCAGACTTGCAGCCATTGAAGCAAACCTGAGAAGAGGTGGGGTCATTGAGGAAGACAGTGACCAAGAGTGTGAGGGTGAGAATGTAGACCATCGAGAGGGATCTAGTGAGGCAGAGATGGATCCAGATGCAAAAAGGTTTATGAAGATGCTGCAGACTGTGAAAGGAGAAAGCACTTATGTCAAGATGGAGTTGCCCATGTATGAGGGTAATATGAACAGTGGAGAGGCACTAGACTAGATTGATTCGTTAGATAACTACTTTGAGTACAAAGAGATGCCTGAAGAGAAGAAAATCAAACTGGCAAAGTCCAAGTTGAAAGGACAGCACTGACATGGTGGAACTATGTTTAGTCAGAAAGAATAAGACAAGGAAAAACCAAAATCAGTTCATGGGACCGGATGGTGTCCAAGGTGAAGGGTCAATTCCTTCCAAAAGATTATGCCATTCAAACCTTCAGAAGGATACAGAACTTGAAATAGAAAGAGATGGATGTAATGGCCTACACAGCGTAGTTTCATAAGCTCAGTATGAGAACTGGCCATAATGAGGATGATGTTGAGAAGATTTCTAGATACATGAATGGGCTTAGGTTCAATATCCAAGATGAACTAAGTCTCACTACACCCAGGAATGTGGAAGAATGCTTCCAGTTGGCAGTAAGAGATGAGGAGAAGATCAAGAGGAAACAAGAACAAAATGGAAGGGGTAGAGGAAAGAACTTCAGAGGAAGAGGAAACTTTGGTGGAAGAAGACAAAAGTGGCAAGGAGAAACAAATGACAGCAACAAGGAGAACCATGAATCAAGAGGAGAGTCAAGTGAAAGAGGAAGCTTCAGAGGAAGGAGATCAAATATTAGAGGTAGGTTTGGAGGCCATGGTAGAGGGTCAAGCACCTTCACAGGCAAGTTCTACAATTGTAATCAAGTTGGACATCATGTATTCAAATGTCCAGACAAATAAGCATCAAGTTCACATGGAGGTGATAGAAGAGTCCACATAGTGCAAGAGGACCAAGAGAGTGTAAACTCACATTCTATGCATGAAGGCCCAGAGGTAGGAGAATCCTTCATGATAAGAAGGACATTGTTGAAGGTACCATCAGCCAAAGAGCCCCCACAGAGAAAGGCCTTGTTCAGAACACTCTGCAAAGCACAAGGAAAGGTATGTAAGGTGATTGTTGATTCTAGTTCTACTAACAATCTTGTGTCTCTGGAAATGGTAGAAAAGTTGAACATAAAGAACATTCCTCACTCTACACCCTACAATGTATCATGGCTCAATAAGGGTCAACAAGTACTTGTGAATGAACAAGCTTGGGTGGAGTTCAACATTGGTGGTTACAAGGACAAGATCTTGTGTGATATCATCCCTGTGGATGTATGCCATTTGCTCTTAGGCAGACCATGGCAATTTGACCAAAAGGCCAAACATGATGGAGAAGAGAATACATACATGATTGTGAAGGATGGAGTGACCTACAATCTTACACCCATAAAAGAAGATGGTGCAGCAATCCATGAAGGACCAAGTGTGATGATGGTGAAAGAGAAAGAGTTTTTGAAGACACTGAAAGAAGAAGAGGTAGGATATGCCATCATCGGCAAGCCTATATCAGCCAAGGCAAAAATAGAGGTAGAAAAGATACCAGAGGAGGTGCAGGTCCTATTGGACAAGTATGAAGACATAGTGGTGAAAGACCTGCCCAGTTCATTACCTCCTGTCAGAGATGTAAGCCATCACATTGATCTCATCCCTGGTGCAAGTTTACCAAACAAGGAAGCATACAAGATGACACCACAACAAAATAAAGAGGTCAAAAATTAGATCCAAGAGCTATTGGACAAAGGGCTGATCAAGGAGAGTTTGAGTCCCTGTGTTATTCCAACTATCCTAGCACCTAAGAAGGGTGGATAATGGAGACTTTGCACTGATTCCAGAGCTATCAACAAGATAACCATCAGGTATAGATTCCCAATACCTCAGATAGAAGATCTAATGGATAGTTTGGGTGATGCATGTTACTTTTCTAAGATAGATTTAAAGAGTGGTTATCATCAGATAAGAATAAGAGAGGGTGATGAATGGAAGACAACATTCAAGACAAATGAAGGTCTTTATGAGTGGCTAGTAATGCCATTTGGGTTATCAAATGCCCCAAGTACATTCATGAGACTTATGAATGAAGTTCTCAAGCATTTCATAGGCAAGTCTGTGGTAGTCTATCTAAATGACATTCTTGTGTACAACATAACCAAAGAAGAACACTTGCAACATTTAGACATGGTGTTGAAAAGATTGAATGAGGAGAAACTAATGATCAACCTCAAGAAGTGTGAATTCATGAAAGAGGAGATTGTTTATCTTGGGTTTGTGATCTCCAAAGGTACACTAATGGTGGATCCATCCAAGGTAGAAGCCATACTCAACTGGCCAACTCCTAGAATAGCAGCAGAGGTATGAAGTTTCCATGGTTTGGCCACATTTTATAGAAAGTTTATCAGGAATTTCAGTCACATTTGTTCTCCTATTCTAGATACTATCAAAGGAGATAAGAAGAGAAAGTTTCAATGGACAGAGGAAGCTAAGAAAAGATTTGAATACTTGAAGGAAAGGGTGGCTCAACATCCTATTCTTGCACTCCCTGATTTCAGCAAGGTGTTCACAATTGAATGTGATGCAAATGGATATGCCATAGGTGCATTCCTGAGTCAAGATGGGAGACCGGTTTCATTCTTCAGTGAAAAACTCAATGAAGCCAAGAGGAAGTACTCTTCCTATGACCTTGAACTCTATGCTATGGTACAGTCACTCAAGAAGTGGAGGCACTATCTATTGCCTAAGGAGTTTATTGTCTTCATAGACAACCATGCTTTGAGTTTCTTGAACAGCCAAGATAAGTTGAGTCACAAACACATGAAGTGGATGGAGTATATGCATGCCTACACATTCACCATCAAACACAAGAAAGGACAATCAAACAAAGTTACTAATGCTCTGAGTAGAAGGTCAATGATGGTGCAGGAGATCAAGTTGCAAAGTGTAGATATTGATGCACTTAAAGGTATGTATGAGAATGATGAAGATTTCAGTATTGTTTTTGCTGTTTGCAGCCAATCCTGAGATGTTTTTCACAATGAATTTTTTGAGTTTGTGGTACAAGATGGTTTACTATTCAAGGGAGCTCAGTTGTGTGTGCCAAGATGCTCCATGAGAGCAATTTTGATCAAGGAAAAACATTATGGCAGCCTGAGTGGTCATTTTGGTTATGACAAAACTTTGGAGCAGGTCAAGAGGTTTTATCATTGGCCTAGGCTGCATAATGATATGAAGAAGTTTGTGGAGAGTTGTGTGATATGACAGAGGGCTAAAGGATCAAGTTCTAATGCAGGTTTATATCAACCTTTACCAATACCCAATCAGCCATGGGAGTTAATCAACATGGACTTTGTTCTAGGTCTGCCCAAGACACAAAGAGGTTATGACAACATTTTTGTTGTCATAGATAGATTTAGTAAGATGGCACATTTCATTGCTTGTAAGTCCACTAATGATGCCTCTCATATTGCTGGTCTATTCTTCAAGGAAATTGTAAGAATTCATGGATTGCCTTTGACAATAGTGTCTGACAAAGATTCTAAGTTCATTGGTCACTTTTGGAGAACTTTGTGGAAGAAGTTGGGAACAAATCTAACTTTCAGTTTTGCCTACCATCCACAAATAGATGGGCAAATTGAGGTTGTAAATAGATCTTTGGGAAACCTATTAAGGTGCCTAACAAAGGAGCATAATCAGTCATGGGATCTACTGCTGCCCCAAGCCGAATATGCCTACAATGACTCTGTAAACAGGAGCATTGGAAGAACACCCTTTGAAGTAGTTTACGGTATGAAGCCAAGAGGCATTTATGAGCTAAGAGACTTAAGGGGAATAGACAATAGGAGTGCATAAGGAGAAGACTTTGCCACAGCCATGAAGGAGATACATCACCAAGTCAGAGAAACTCTTGAAAAGAGTGTTGCCAAGCACAAGGAGAAGGTTGATCTAAGAAGAAGAGATGTTCAATACAAAGTAGGTGATATGGTGCTGGCTCATTTGAGGAAAGAGAGACTACCCAAGGGCATATATACAAAGTTGATGATGAAGAAGATAGGACCTTGCAAAGTGGTCCACAAGTTTGGTCAGAATGCCTATGAGATAGAACTCCCTCCTGGAGTTGCTATCTCCCCCATTTTCAATGTTGTAGATCTGTATCCTTTCAAAGGATCTAATGGTGCAAATGAAGAATCTGAAGAAGTTGCTAATAAGGATTGGATAAGGGATCTTCCACCTAGTCAGCCAATGAAACTTGAAACTATTTTGGACACAAGAGAGGTTAAGAGGACAAGAAACAAAGTCTATAATGAACATTTGGTGAAATGGCATGGTTTGCTAATTGAAGATGCTACATGGATGAAAGAAGAAGATATCAAATAGCATGGAGCCTCTATCCAAGAGCTCATTTCATCAAGAGATTGAAATCTTTTTACCCCGGTTGTATGGTGCAGAGACCACCATAGTCAATTTTGGCTTGTATGCTCACTAGGAGCCTTCAATTTTGATTTTTCATGCTCATTATGAGCCTAGGAGTGGATAAGAATATGGTTTCATTGTATTTAGGTCTAAGTCAGACCTCTTTCTTTGTTTTAGAATGTGAACTTGTAATGGAACTCAAAGATAGCATATACTATGTTTAGAAAAGCTAGGAAAAGGCTAAAATTAGTCACCATTTTGCCTTTGTGGATCAATGAAGAATATTGCATGAAATATAATGTTGATTTTGCATTGTATTTATCCCCTTGGAGGTCATGGGAAGTTCACCATTGAAGTTCGAAGGGAGAAATTAATAGAAAAGGACTGTTTTGCTACTTTTTCATGTGTAATTTGTTGTTCCAGGCCGTGGTACTTGGCCGTAGAGTATCTTCAAGGTCTCTAATGTTTTTGATGGTGTAAATGCATGTTTTAAATTTCATTTGAATTCATTTTGGTGTTTTGAAATTGCAGGAGGAGGAAGAACCAATCATTGTCCCAAATTTGTTGTTCCTAGGAGGGTTTGGTAGGGTTTTAGGAGTTTGATGGGGTTTTGACCCAAATCATTGAGTTAGAGCCCCAAAATAGATTTTTTGGGTCTGTATATATGTATTCTACAATGGGTTTTGTGTGCAGGTGCAGGGGAGTAGTCCAAGACAAGTTTAGAGGAAGATTTGGCTTGATATCTCTATGTATTAAGCCATTGGTGATCGCTAGAGGAAGATTTAGTTAGAAAACTAGTTTGAAATGCCCATGGAGGTCCAAAAACTATTGAATCCATCTATTTGCAATCCATACTAAGTTCTAGAATTGGTTAGGAAGTTCTGGGTCATCTTGGTAGGGTACTTTGTAAACCTAGGGCTAATTGCCCCTTGGAACAGCAGGTACAGTCAGTTTTAGAAGCTTGTGTTCCAAAACAAAGTACATTTCAACTATGTTATAGAGGGCCTTAATGGGTATCTAAAAAGATAAATAGTTTTGGGAGTTGTTTGGAAAGTTTTGGAGTTAATCCCTCTAAACCGCATTTCTAGGGCTACAAGGAAAATAGGTCATTTGTGAAGGAACGATTGTAAGGACAACTTACCATGTCAATTTATGAGTTTAATAAGCCTCCATTTGTCAAATGAACATGTCTCATGCCCTTCCCAAATGCTGACAGTCATCACATGTGTCCAAACCAAGTTGGGTTCAAGAATGGAGGTTGTAGGTGTCTTGATGTGCAAGTTTGTTGTCCCTCTTTCCAAGATCAGTCACTCATGTTTGTGAGACTTGATAAGTGTTCCCCTATTTTGCATCACACTTCTTGGGTTGAGAATCACTAACAAATTAACTTATTTAAAATTAAATTCTTATTAGTCCCCAAATGCAACAATGAAGAGTTTTAACTATTGAAGTGAAAGAGTATGACTCCCTCAAACATGAGATATAAAAGGGAGATCATTTCATTTAAGAAAAGACTGATTACGGTGGTCAACATCCATGCCCAATAATGTGACATGGAAGCCATTTAATACAATACAGTGCCATTAACATGAAAGACATTATATATAATACCATGTATACAAATTATTTTGCCAAAAACTTACAACTATGTCCCAATCACAAAACCCATGGGACATCTCAATATTTGGAACCCCAAATGGTTTTCATTTTTGGAACATTCGGATTCTTGAAAATCCTCCTTGTCCCAACTCCAAGCATGATCGATAATTGATCTATATTACACTCAAAGAATCCAATATGACAATTTGCAATAAGTACAACTAGTTAGTCTTAGTAAGACAAGACAAAGTCAATAGTCTACACTTAGCCCAGAGAGAGATTGAAAACGCATAAGCTTCAAGAATATAAACCAAAAAGGTTTTGCCTTGTCTATCTCAAGTTACAACTGAAAGACAAAGGAGTCATAATTTTGCTGTCATCTTTCAAGATACAGCCAATCCATTAGCTAAGTTGTTATTTGCATATCAAAAGGTTGAGAGTTGAGACAACAGTAAGATCCATTGAGCATTTATTGTTAGTGTAGGTTTTTTATTCCTTTTTATAAGGTTTTTCCTACACATTTATTTAAGCTTGCTCAAGTTAATAAAGCATGTTTTATTAGGTGAGAGGATTATGAGGTGTCACCTTTCTACATGTGAGCATCCATTAGCTATCTTGGGAAGATACTTTGCTATCTTTAGTCCGATAGATGGTTGCTCCTCATTGGTCGGTGTTGCCACCTCCTCCCTCTCCCTAGTCTATATAAGCATGCTACCTAGCTTGTATTTTCATTAGATATTGGAGATAGTAATCTGATGTTGTTTTTCCATTCGAGCATTTCATATCAATCTCTTGGTATCGTTATGCTATTTTAATTGCTTTTGCATTTACAGTTTATGTTTCTAACTCTTTCAATTAATTTTAGATTATAATTTGTTTTACGAATTCTAACATGGTATCAGAGCAAGTTTTGTAAGGTTAGATTCTTTGTAGAGATCTTGCAAAATCATGTATGCTTTTCTCTTGCGCTTTTCGAATGACCCGGAGAATCAGAAAGGATTTATGAAAATCCAGTAATCTTGTTTTAAGCTCAAATCTATCAACTGGCTTGCATATTTTGTGTTTTAATCAGTATTGTAGGTTGCAGCATGCCTTTGCTTGTCTTAGGTAGCTGATTCTACCTTTGCATGTCATTTTTTGGTTGTTGGGGTCATTTTTTATTGCTAAAGGCGTTTGTTTTACATTAGATCTACATCTTTTGTACATCATCAAGAAAAACACCTTCTGGATTTTGTTCGCAGCATTGAAAAACCATCTGGGTATCTTTTAGTTTTTGCATGCAGTCTGTATATTTTGCAAAATCAAACTCAAAAAGATACAACAGTACCCCTCACCATTGGCAGTTGCAGATTTGAAGGCAGTTTTCAAATGCTCCGTTCTTGCTCATACGGACTCCGTTTCTCACAATTTTATTTTTTTTTAATTTTGGTTATTTTTCCGTGCTCTATGCACTAGTGCAGACATTTTTTGATTTTGATGCAGAAAATTTCAAGAAATTGCAAATTCTCAGTCGTGACACTGCACAGTTCTCATTTTGGGAACTTCGAAGAAGCATAACTTTTGCATAAAACCTCAGATCGAGGTAATTATTTTTTTTAAAGTGAATGTTTTTTGTGTAGCTTGCAGTGGTGTTGTTTATTTCACTGGGCATTGTGCCAAAGTTGTATTTTTAGCAGATGCTCTTCTTGAGGATTTGTAATAGCATTAAGATCAAGTCCACTCAGTATTTCTTGCTGGTGGCAATTGTAAACGTACTAAATATAAAGTTCCAAATCAAATTTTCTTGGGGGGGGCTTTGATTAAGTGGAAAAGGGGGGGTGTCTTGTGTGTTCTTTCTTGCATCTTTTCGTTCCCAACAACAACAACAACAACAATCTATTTATGCATTTAAGATGGATCAATTAACAGTGCATGTTCTAACACCCTACAACTACTATGAGTGGAAGTCCAAGATGACTATCCAACTTAAGAAGTTAGGACTATATAGAGTAACTATGGGTTTAGAAACTGAACCAACCTTAATTGCGGAAAGACCTAAATTTCATAACAAGCTAGATGAAGCTTTTGGAACTCTATGCATGTCTGTATCTCCCGATCTTCTTTTTCATGTTGA
This sequence comes from Cunninghamia lanceolata, assembly GCA_027924645.1. Taxonomy (NCBI): domain Eukaryota; kingdom Viridiplantae; phylum Streptophyta; class Pinopsida; order Cupressales; family Cupressaceae; genus Cunninghamia; species Cunninghamia lanceolata. The sequence goes on along the minus strand of BSBN01001380.1, from coordinate 1,769,678 downwards.
ATCTTCTACAACACCAAATGATTTATGGACTATTTTGGAAAATCTCTTTTGTAAACAAGATGAATTAAGGGGACATCAATTGGAGAATGAGCCAATAGGGTTAAATCCATGTAATTTTGATACAATACAAGACTTCTTCACAAATCTAAAGGCCATTAGATTACAATTGAAATAATGTGGGATTGAGAAGAAAGACACACAATTAATCTTAAGTATTCTTTCTAAGTTGGGTCCTAACTACTCAGTGTTTGTTTCTATATTTTATGCCACTAAAAGTGCTCTTGGGGCTACCTACAAAATGCCTTCTTTAGATGAATTTGCTGCTGAACTCACTAAAGAATAGGATAAATTGGTTCACATGGGCACTATTAAGCCTTCTAAGTCTCATGCCTTGGCTGCAAATCAGAGTACTAAAGATCATAAAGGCAATGGCAATCAAAATAAGAAACAAAAGGATCAAGGAGAGAAGAAACAAGATCCAAAACAAGCTGCAACCAATGCAGCTCCTAAGTCTTCCTCTAAAGACAACAAGTCTAAAAAGGAGAAGACAAAGTGTGCCTTTTGTAAGAAATCTGGTCATGATGAGCATAAGTGTTTGAAAAAGCAAATAGCTCATCTTCTTGAGAAGAATAATATCAAAATGCCAAATTTAGCTAAGCAAGATTCTTCAGAATCTTCAAACTACATGAAAAATAGTAAGGGGAAGCGCAAGGCCCTTGTTGCAGTTGCTACACCGCCAGATAGTTGGGTAATTGACTCAGGTGCTTCTCACCACATGGCCAATACAAAGAAATGTTTCTCATCCTTGGAGTCATGTTCTATGTTGATGTTCTTATGGGTAATGATACACCAAAAGAAGTTCTTGGGAGAGGGTCTGTTGATGTTGGTGACGGGACATTTCATGATGTTCTTTGTGTGTCTTCTTTGTCAACTAATCTCCTATCTGTCTACCAGATCACCCATAGAGGTTCCGGAAAGAGAGTTGAATTTACACCTGACTTAGTGGTTATCAGTGATCTGTACATTGGGTCTATTGTTATTGTAGACCATTCACGACTCTATCACTTTTCTCATTTTGTTCCTAATTCTCCTTCACTGGCATTGCTCACTCGCTCATATGAGGTGAGTTGTTTGTGGCATCAGTGGTTTGGCCACTTGAACTATCGCTACTTGCAGCAACTTAATCAACATGACATGCTTACAGGGTTGCCTTCTATTCAATTCTCTGATGGAGTTTGTCAAGGATGCATTCTTGACAAGCATCCTGAAGAAAATTTTGATAAAGGCAAAGCATGGAGAGCCACACAGCTCTTGGAGTTAGTACACTGTGATTTGGCTGGACCATTTTAGCATCCTTCATTCATCAGAGCTAGATATGTATTGACCTTCATTGATGATCTTTCCCAATACACCTTTGTATATTTTCTCAAACAAAAGTCTGAAGTCTTTGAGTCTTTTCAGGACTTTAAAGCTTTTGCAAAGAAACAATCTGGGGAGGTTGTTAAGATTCTGCGCATCGATAATGGCAGGGAATATGTCAACTAGAGGTTTAAACAGTTTTGTACCTCAGAGGGCATTGATCTTCAGCACACGGTTCCCTATAGTCCACAGCAAAATGGAGTTGCAGAATGAAAGAACCAGTCATTGAAGGAAATGGCCAATTTCATGATTCACTCCAAATCATTAGCACCTCAGTATTGGGTAGAGGCCATCAACTATGCGTGTTATATCCAGAACTGAGTTCCTAACCGAGTTGTGAAGGGGGTAACTCCTTTTCAAGCTTGGACCAATCAAAAACCCACAGTCAAGCACTTTCAAGTGTTTGGGTCTCCTGCATGGGCCCACATTCTAGTAGAGAAATGCAAGGCTATGGATCTACAGAGCAGGCCTTGCATATTTGTTGGTTATCTAGATGGTGTCAAAGGCTACAGGCTACTCCACCCTACCACACATGAGCTCTTCATTGAGAGGAGTCTTCATTTTGAGGAGGATACTTCTTCTACCACTTCTCCATCATTCATTCCCATCGAGACATTGCGACTTCCTGATGATAGTTCTTCTGAGGATCTTAATCCTCTTGAGGAGTCTTCTTCCTCCACTTCAGATGGTGATGATGAGGATTTATCTTCCTCCTCTCTTAGTCATCATTTAGAGGATGATGATCACCTCCAAATTCTCCTGATTCTCCTGCCACTGGGCCTCTTTGGGCTCGTTAGACTTTGGAGTCAGCAGGTGATTGGGTTGGTGATCCTTCGGATGCAAGAAGAACAAGGTCACAATTCAAGCAGGCTCCTCATCTCTCCTTTGCTTCAGCTTCTGATCCACAATCCTTTAGGGAAGCTTCTGGTGTCCCCGAGTGGGATGCTGCTATGCAGAAAGAGTTTCATTCCTTGGAAAGGAACCATACTTGGGATTTAGTCCCACTTCCTAAGGGAAGAAAAATTGTTTGATGCAAGTGGGTCTATCGAATAAAATTTGTTGTAAATGGGTTGGTTGATAAACATAAGGCTCGCTTGGTCGCAAAAGGATTCTCCCAAGTTCCTGGGATTGGCTACTCTAAGACTTTTGCACGCAAGTTGCCAAGATGAATTCAATCCGATTTGTCCTTACCATTGCTACAGCCCATAACTGGGAAGTTCATCAAATGGATGTGAAGAGTGCTTTTCTTCATGATGACCTTTAGGAGGAGATATATATGGAGCAGCCACAGGGCTTCTTCCAAGATCCTTCACTTGTCTGCCAACTTCAAAAGTCTCTTTATGGCCTTAAACAGGCCCCTCAAGCCTGGTATGCCAAGATGGACTCCTTTCTTCTATCAGTTGGGTTCACTCGGTGCCATTCTGATCCAAATGTCTACATTTTGTAGTAGGATGAGACTCTCACTTTCCTTGTTCTCTATGTTGACGACTTGTTGATTACAGGGAATTCTTCATCCACTATCAAGGCAGTGAAAATTGCCCTTCATGATCAGTTTCTGATGTCTGACTTGGGTCTTCTTCACTACTTCTTGGGCATTGAGATTACACAGTCTTCGGCTGGTAGCTTTCTTTCTCAGCCCAAGTATGCTCTTGATATGCTCTCCAAATTTTGCATGGCTGACTATAAGCCTGCATCGACTCCATTTTGTCAAGGGTTAAACTTGAGGCTTCTTATTCTTCACCTTTGGTAGATGCTACCTTGTATCACCAATTGGTTGGGAGTCTCATATACCTGACTCACATGAGGCCTGATATTTCATATGTCATGGGCTTGGTCTCCAAGTTCATGCAGGATCCACATGAGTTGCATTGGAAAGAAGCTAAGCGGATTCTTCACTATGTACAGGGCACTCACATTTATGGGATTCATTATGCAGCAGGCGTGGATATTGACTTGGTGGGATACACAGATTTAGATTGGGCAAGTAATTCTTAGGATCACAAGTCTACTTCAGGGTATTGCTTCTCTCTTGGTTCTGGTCTAATTTCTTGGTCAGGCAAGAAGCAGTCTGTTATTGCTCTTTCATCTACAAAGGTTGAGTATCAAGGAGCAGTTAATGCTACTACTGAGGCCATTTGGCTTCAACACATTCTCACTAAGTTTGGCATTTCCTTCAGGAAGCCTATAGTCATCTTGTTGGTTTTTTCCCTGAATGGATGCTCATTCCCAGATTTCCCTACAAGGTAGCCATCAATGATCAACAAGATCTCTGGGCCAGGGGCCAACAGTGTAGGAGATAGACTCTATTTTATCTCCTCTTCTTCTTTAGGCTTTGCAAAACCTAGGGGGGTATTCCCTATTCAACACCCATGAGAATATGCTTGTAGGTTGGCTTGGGGTATTGATACAAAGCAGATAAATCCTCCTATGTGAAGACCAAAATTGTGGGATAAGTGCAAAGGGGCTAGCTTTGGGCTTATGTTCAGTTGTGAATCAGAGGATCTTGGTCCTAAACTACTTCTATAGTCCTAATGGTTGTTTTAGAAGTTTCAATTTGATTTTATGTTTGGATGCAAACCTGGACCTGGTGTATAACCTCAACACAGAGCTAGATTGGTGCCTATCCAGGGCCTGGAGTCAGTAGACATACACATGTAAATGTTCAGCATAAACATGCCAAGATTGGATTTCAAAGGGATTTGTGTGATATCTGCCTTACAGATACCTCCCAAAATAGAGTATTAAGTTATCTCTACTTATGATATCCTTACTGCAATATATTCTCCTCAACACTTAACCTGAAAACACTTTAATCTACCCCTTGAGCAGAAGTTAAGAGATCAAGCATTCAATATAGTAAGCCTATATCCTAGAACCCAAGACACCCCTTAGATATCCAGATTCGAAAGAAGAGTATATTCAATATAGGAGACAGATAACAAAATACATGCGGTATAGCATTATTCATCTAAAACAGCATGAAACCAATAAATCTATGCACAATACATAAAACACGAGACTCATAAACTCACAAGATCTCCTGCACAGAGCAACCAAAACTAATTGTATCTTATTACAATGCCAAATGTGTCCAGTTTTTAACAACACCCTAAAGTGAGCAACACAACCTGCTAAAAATATAGCAAGGAAGGTCCTCAGCATTAATTACATGGCAGATTTCAAAATTTGCCAGATACAATACACATGAGAAGAATGGTGCTTAATAAAAATGAATGCAGTAGGTAGGGGAGGAGACAGGGGAGGCCTCAAGCCTTGCACCGTCACCTGGGAATCCACAACTTCAAACGGGTGGTTTGATCATTCATGCCATCACCCATACCTCTGCAACAACTGTCATTAAAACTTCAACCACCCGCGGGCACCGGGAAATGCAGCAACAGTGCATTTGACACCTTCCTGCCAAAATGCAACTCCCCGACATTTAAAAAATGCAGGAACCATTTGTCCCACAAGCACCTCGCGGAGACCCTTCTAGCACTTTATAAGCATGGCCGTGAGCATACTAAGTGTCGAGCATTTTGCCCTGCTCGACCCACAAACCCCGTCGCTAAGACCAGACCGTCGGGGCGACCAAAAATCCCTCCACTGACACAACCAGTCACACCGACCGCCACATCCTAACTACCTCTGTTAGCCAGACACATGCCATCGGCACAATCAAAAACTCCCTCGCTGACATCAAAAGTTACGCCAATGACACCACAGGATCGGGGAGACCAACTCCATCGGCCAACTCAGAAATTCTCCAACCGATCAACCTTTCTCTCTCCGATGGACATATTGTTGAAAACCTCAAACCATCCTCCGCATCGGCCAGACAAACCACATAGGAGGATCACCTCCCGATACACGCCGATGACCTAAGTCATGCCGATGGCCTGCATACGCAAACATCCCCCGGATGTTCAAAAATCATCCTGACGTCAGCAAACATCCTGCCAAGCTCATCGGGATAATTCGCACCACCTGATAAAAGATATCGCCCAGATAACAAATCTCATCGTCATATCCGCAAATGTCCTGATGACATCATCATCATATTTAGAGCAAGGGTGATATTCAGAAGATGACCCGATATTTGGAATATCGCCCGATATTGAGAATATCATCCTGCAGGGAAAAAGATTGAAGGAAAAGGTCAAGCAGATACCACCCCCGTAGGAACATGACATCAGCAGCATCCTGATGATGCTGCAAAACACAGATAGGGTCCAAGACTTAGAAACTTCATGAACTCTTGGGAAGGTGCCTGCAAGCTAATAACCTGGAACCTGATAAATGATGCAGGCACCAACACATCTTTTGTGACAACCAGAGTGTTATTCAGATCTCTTGCAATTTGGTCCATCATCAGTGGACCAAACACATTGAGATTCACATGCACTACATTCAGGAGTTGATTCATGAGCAGGTTCTTGATCTTCAATACTGTTTGACATCAAATCAGACAGCTGACATCTTCACCAAACCCTTCATTGAGAGCAAGTTTATTCATTTGCGAGCTTTGCTTGGGGTGCGGCAGGTGTCCTCCTTTGAGGTGGCTTCTTAGCGTCTTCTTTCCTTCTCTCTCTATTCTGGGGGGCGTACTCTCTTTTGTGGGGGGAGTACTTCTCTTTTGGGGGGGAATTCATTATACATGGGTACCTCATCAGGCTTCATTTGTCGGGACCCATCTCTTTACCCACCTAAGCTACGCTTAAGGAGGGGTGTTAGTGTAGGTTTTTTATTCCTTTTTATAAGGTTTTTCCTACACATTTATTTAAGCTTGATCATGTTAATAAAGCATGTTTTATTAGGTGAGAGGATTATGAGGTGTCACCTTCCTACATGTGAGCATCCATTAGCTATCTTGGGAAGATACTTTGCTATCTTTAGTTCGATAGATGGTTGCTCCTCATTGGTCGGTGTTGCCACCTCCTCCCTCTCCCTGGTCTATATAAGCATGCTACCTAGCTTGTATTTTCATTCGATATTAGAGATAGTAATCTAATGCTATTCTTCCATTTGAGCATTTCACAACAATCTCTTGGTATCGTTATGTTGTTTTAATTGCTTTTGCATTTACAGTTTATGTTTCTAACTCTTTCAATTGATTTTGGGTTATAATCTATTTTACGGATTCTAACATTTATGAATAAAGTAAGCTTAATGTCAATCCTCACAGTTTACCCCTTTTCAACTCTCACTCTTGTCCATCAAGTAATGAGGGTCCTTAATACAAGTCTAACATGCAATACGATATACCCTAAGTGGTTCCCAATCGAGATTATTGACATAGCAGGGGAGAGTATGTTTACATTCAGTAAAAATACTCTTAAATCAAACTTCTAGGGTTGTCAAAAGGAATTGTTGTGACATATCTAGACTGTATTATGGTCAAAATATTGGCAACATCTTTATTTTATTCCCTAATTTCCAATCAAACAAATATAATAAGTTAAAGTCTTATAAGCAAGGTAATTGCTTAGAAACATGATAAAACTTTAACCTCACAACTCTTGTAATCAAAATTCAAGCCTCACAACATGCTTTGATAGTAAGAAATGGGAACCATCTGCATGATGTTCATAAATATATTTTTCAAATAAAGATGAACATGACCAGCCACTAGTAAGCTAGTAGTTATACTAGGTGAAGTTAATAAGTTTTCACTTCATTTATTTAACCTTTGCAATCGGGGTCAAACATCTTCTATGTACTCTATCTAGTACAATCATTGTACATTATTGAGAAATCTATCTCTATGCACAGTCATCTTGTATTGTCCTATAGTTCTTAATACAGTTCAAGTTTTGAGGGACTCCTCTGCATCATTATGCTAAAATATGATTCCTTATCAGGTCACCATGTCAGGACAATTCATCACAAGGCAGTTTACATGGTATTCTAAGGTTTTAGACATAATCTCTTAATTTGGTTGATTGTGTTTCCCTTAACTAACGATTCTTCTAAGACTTGATAGTCCCTTGAGTAAAGTGACAGGATTTAAGAATGGTAGGATGATTTCTATGAATCTTCTAATTGTTAACCGTCCTATAAACTTTATGATAGTAAGGTGGGATCTAGGGCTGTGATCTTCTTGTTGTATGATAATCCTCCTCTTGGCATGATTGTTCATTTAGGGGCAAATTATTGTCCTTGCTGCTAACAAATCCTTCCAGGTGACTGGAAGGCCATGACAATGTTGAAATATAAATGGCAGTCCTGGGTTGGTTATGGCAGTCCTTTCATGAGGTTTACCATGACTATCTGGTAAAACATGTTTTAGATTGTCTTTCACTCCACATGGTACACCCAAAACTTTCTTAGAAGACTCCTCACATGGTCTTTTGAAGCATCAACAATGATCGTTACAACCCAAGTTTCCTGCGATCAGACTAGCAAACATTAAATAACTAACAACATATTATGACTTTACAAACATCCACCTACAAGTGAAGCCAATACACATACTACTAAGATTCATTGTTTAGTGTCATCCCAGTTCCTATAAAACAATAGTGCCAACTAGATATAATAAATGACATAAAAATCTCCTCACAAAGACATATCCAACCTAGTGGGTTGATCTGCCAAAAGAAAAAATTGATCTTCGTAATGATGTTTCATTTTCTTGGTTTTGAACTATACTAATGCAAGGTATCATTTGGTTTGTTCTCTCTGAGGATGAGAGAAAACTTGTCTTAAGTTATGGACCCTACCAATTTCCTACTCTTGGTTTTGTTGTTGAGAGATATTGGGAAATACGAGTACATAAATAAAAAGATTATTTGAAAATAAAGTGTTCACATGCTTTAGAGAGCGTTGTCAACCTTATGATCTTAAAAGATAGTGTTGGTAGTTGGATAGAGACAAGCATAGTAACAAGCATTCTTCATGGAGGATTGATTTTGGATGCTAATTAATTTAGTAGCATCCTAGTTTGTAATTGCTTGAGGACAAGCAATCTTGGGTGGGGTGGATTGAAATGTCCCGTACTATGGATTTAAACTATTTTGTTTTAAGTGAGCCGACTTCCTACGTTGGCGCCAAAGAAGATTTTAAAGTTGAAACAAACAAAACAATTAATTACAATGTCAGCCAAATCAAATATGTTGGCCGATCAAGTTTAAATAAATGTAATGATCTTAGGAGTTCGACATATATACATAGAGCGCTTCATAAGAAAAAATTCTTAATCAGATTAATAACATGAAAGGAGCGATTGAATATTTTTTATCAATAACTTCAAATAGATACAAATGGTAATGTTGTCATTACATGAAGTGTGAATACACAAGATTAGCGATCATTGAAGAAAGGCATTTTTGAATAAGACAAAAATGTGTTGCAAGGTAGCGATTAAGATTATAAAATAGTGATTTATCTGTTAAGGGCAGCGATTTTGAAAGGACATCAATTCATTTAAGAATTGTGAAAAGTTGCCTATATTCACAGTGACATAACCATTTAAATAATATAAGAGGTAAGGATATGTGTGTTTGAGGGGCATCAAGCGATCAAGGAAATATATAACTGGGTAGACATAAATCTGCAAAGAGAAAGAAATATATATATATTATCAGAACTAAATCTGCAGGCATACATCAATAGAAATATGTATGTAATAATTGATAATAGCATATTACATTCAGAGATATATCTACACTCAATAGATAAGGGAAGGATCAACAGTCAATGCATTTACTTTTGAGAATATAGTTGTCTTATGTCTTAATAAATATTGTGGTATGCTCTATCATGATTGTTGTATAATCTATATGAATCTGGATGTAATTAGTGTTTCTAGTTCTCATCCAATTGGCCATTCCATTTTGGAACAGAGATAGTACATATAAGGAATGCAAGTAGATAGGGAGTCCATTCTGGTAAGGACACCCCAAGTGGGGTTGGGAGGTCGAATGGCAGGTGTCATTTTGTGCTCCTGAGCTGGATGGAACAACTTGAGGTGCCTTGTATGATCTCCCAAGTGGTGCTCCATAATGACGATGGGTTGTTTGGATGGAACCTTAAAAGGGAATCCCATATGATTAAGATAATGTTCCTAACCCTAGTATGAAAGATCTATTTTATGTATTATGCTTTCAATGATTATCTAACATGATTGTAGGTTCTCAACCAGGATCTATCTTGTTCAACAATTTAAATTGGTAAATGACATCGCTAACTCTATTTCATTTTGGAATTGTGATTTTAGGGCAAAAACTAGGGCATATACAAAAGGGGACATTACAAAATAGTATCTATTACTAATTTGACTAACAAGCTTTGGCCAAAGCATATTTTTTGACCGTGTTCAATAGATGGATTGCATTTAGGAATCCACCCTTCTCTGTTGGCCCATATTCGGCACCCTAATAAAACTGAGTCTATTTCATTAAAAGTAAATCATAATTTCATTCCTAAAGATCAAATTAAAAATATATCACACTTGAAAGGAAGTTAAATAAACTCTTCTAATAAGATGTTAACGAATTTTAAATTCAGGATTCCATAATAATAAATAATTAAGTATCTAAGTTATAAGATTTCTTATTATTTGAAAGTTAACTATACTTTTCCTAGTGTGATTTCATTTAAACTTGGAGACTATTAATGTAATCTTAATTCATTCCCTAGCATATTACTCAATTATCAAACATATCATTAATATTTTCTATTATCCGAACACTTAAATGCAATCATCCAATATTTTATAAAAAACATACTATCATTTAATTTTAAAATACTAAGTATCTTAAAGCATATTCCAAATTTCCAATATAATAAATCCAATATTTTCACTTTACACTAAAAATCATAAAGTAGATTTTAAATAGGAAAAAAGGCTTTTTTTTAAAGAATAAAATAAAAAAATCATAAAGCACATTTTTAAAAAGGAATAAAGGCATTTTTTTATAAATAAAATAAAGGCAATATCTTTTAAATATTAAAAACATATATTTATACCTTATATTTAGCCAATAGGCTTATATGTGGGAGATTTCTCCCGTTAAATTGTCAGACGCTCGGTCATTTTTTTTCCATTGCCATTTTTTGCCATTTCGGTCATCTGAATTTCACAGTTCAAACTTGGTTATGTATAGTTACGAGTGCATAGTTATGTGTGCATATTCACACAGTTGAAACTTTATTGCGTATAGTTACGTGTGCATATTCCCCCATGCCATTGCTGCCTTCAACTTTATTATGTATGTATGATTTCTCCACACCTTTGTTGCTTTCAACATTATTACGTATTTCTCAGCATTTGCACGATTTAAGTTTTCTATATGTAAAGAAAATGTAACGAGGCTTCAAATCCATATATAATCATTTATATCTGAGAATCAGTTAGTTTTGTTTTGATGATAATGAATTGAGCATTGCAATGGGTTACTCTATGTCACAATTTTAACCAGGGATAACTTTAAGAACCCCCCCCCTCAGAGAAGGTGTATAAACCTGGAGAATCGTGTATACTTCTTGAGAAAAATATTAATTTTATGGGCAAATTTGTTCGTTTTTCCAATAAAAAACATAATCTTATTTGGCGAATCTTTTGAAATCACTAGAGGTCTATGGAAAATCCTGGCAAATTGTAATTTTTTTAAAACCAATAAAATATTTTCATTGGCGATTAAAACCTATTTTCAAACCAATTAAATATTTTCATTGGTGAATTAAAGCCTATTTTCAAACCAGTAAAATATTTTTGTGGGTGAATTAAACATGTTTTCTAAATAAAAATATATTTTTGCTAGCGATTAAAATCTAATTTCAAACCAAAATATATATTTTCATTGGTGAATTAAACTAATTTTCAAAGCAATTAAAAAAATCATTGGCAAATTAAATATAGTTTCAAACCAATAAAAAATTAATTGGTGAAATAAATTGTTATGCCAATAAAAAATCATACAGTGTGGCGAAAATATCAAATGTTACATATTGTTCTATTCTAGGACAAATTTTCCACACATCCAAACTCCTTCATAAAGTGTCTAGAATGGGGACAAGTGTTAACATATTTATTATGTCTAAAGCAAGATGTCAGCACAAATTAATATAACACACGACTGTTCAATGAATTTTTGATGGACGACTGTAGTTGCATTCCGGAAGAAAATGTCTGAAACACTAGACCTTCGACTTCAAACCTTTGGAATAACACTTGAACCATTAGATTTCTAGATATCAATGGTTGAAATTTCATATGAGAAACCCTTTGCGTAATCTTATGTTGACTTGCTATCTCCAGTTGCCGGTTGTCTAAGTTGAAACCTAAGCCATAAAAACTGTGTTGTTTACCTACACTTGGCAATCACCACTTGGTGGGGAACAGGTTAACCTAGCAGGGTTCACTTTTTAAATGCTTTAGCAAATATTTTGAAGTAGCCCTAAGAGACTTAATTCAAATCCAATATTAAGTATTATCTATATACTTAAGTCAAATCAAGTATAAATAGTTGCATGCAATTAAATTCACTTGACCAAATACATCATATCACTTAAATATTGGCACGCTTGGAAAGATATCCCAAAGCTTTGAAGCCAAGTGCCATTAATGAAGCCTGGCTCTATTTAATGGAGCCCAACAACACTTTCTCATACCAAAGATTGAAGCTAGCTAACCGCATCACCTTTTGTCCGATCTAGACATGTGGCATCATTTTGCGGCAACATAGCCAAAAATGGCCCACTACTTACCTACTCTGCATAGGTGCGCTAAATCCTCCATGCAACTCCTTTTCATTTGCTTTTCATTTCTTTACTAAGATGAGGCCATGTGTCGCTATCTTGCTACCGCGTAACAAAGATTCTTTTCTGGCAAGATTCCCTTGTGAGCTTGCGCAACCATTAGATATAAGCTCCCTGTAGATGACTTCTTAGGTTGACACCTGGCAGCATATGGTTCATCGATCTGGGATCTTTGATTAAGGGGTTGTAAGCCCTTAACAGGTGTCACCTTGTTGTAGTTGCGTAGAGAAATGATGATATCATCTATGATGCGTTGAGACGCTGCAAAATACTTTACATAACACTTTATACCCTTACGAAGACTTAGGACATAGATTTAATATTTCACAGGCTATAAAGCGTTAACTTAGGACATGGGGCTGGTCATCTAATGAACATAAAGGCCTCAAGTTATAACTTAAGTAACCGAGGACTTACTACAGGCGGTCAACAGGGATTTAAAAGATAAAGCGCATGAGACCTAGGGACTTAGGCTTAAAAGATTTTAAAGGTAAAGACTTGCAATTTTATGGATCTAAAACCCTAAACTAGATTGCATATGTGGAACATAAAGGTACCACCAGATTGCATACATGGAACATAGTTTGGAAACTCTATATACTTAAGTCAAATCAAGTATAAGTATTTGCATGCAGATTAAATTCACTTGAACGGATATCATATCACTTAAATATTGGCACGCTTGGAAAGATATCCCAAAGCTTTGAAGTTGAGTGCCATTAATGAAGCCTAGCTCTATTTAATGGAGCCCAACAACACTTTCTCATACTAAAGATTGAAGCTAGCTTAACAAAGAAAATGGATAAGCCAATTTTCCTTATAGAGTTGCGAAGGCAAATTGCTTTCTTGGGTTTCATCACAAACTCGAGGCTTAAAGCGATAATGAAGCCTCATAGAATTGCCTGTTTGCACTTCTTGGAGTTGGAAGCTGTGAAAATGGTGCTTGGGAGGAATTTCTTAATAGACAAGAACATATACAGAGTGAATTCTGACATAGCTTCTCGGTTCTTGGCGTTATTGCTGGACTTTAGAGGTGTGAAGCTGGATATTCTCGTTCTGTTTGGAGAAATTTTCAAGCCAAATTTTCTAGGTAATGATTTGGAGGTGGTAATTGGGAAAGAGATAGGTGTGGGGATTCCACAGTCTTCTGACCTATCATTGGTGGTTTTGGGGGCAAAGATGGGTGTGGTGGTTCTGCGGCTTCCCTTTCTTCTCAACGTGATAGATGGGGATCTCTCCTTCCATCGTCACTGGGCCACCATCGGTCAGAATTTTCTAAGGCACACTCGAGCTCTCGACATGGAGCCGAATATGGAATGGGTGCTACACTTCACAGACCTGGTGGAAACTAGTGGTTTCTATGGTTTCCCTTGGCTAGTGTTTTGATTTGTACTATGTAATTTTGATGTAATATATGTAATACATGGGAATTTTTTGTAAGAATATGCCAGGGGCATAGCTATCCCCCAAGTGTAAGAATGTTTTGAATTAATATCAATTGAATACTCACTTAAAGGTTGCTTTGTAGATTTAAAACATAAAAAATATTTGCATGCAGATTTAAAACATAGATCAACACAAATGAAAAAAGAAAGTTGCCAGTAAATTGACAAATTACATTATAAATTGTTTATATCATAAATTACTCGACCGTTCGATGAATATTTGATGGATGGTTCTAGTTGCATTCTAGAATGAAATGCACAGAGTGCTAGGCTTGAGAACATAAATCTCCAGAATCACCCTATAACCGCTAGATTTATAAAGATCAATGGTTTAGAAATTACTGTGAGCTGTCAATGCAGGACGGTTGCCAGCCATGTACTAATTGTGTAGTCTAGAAGCAACACATTGAATTGACGTTTCATTCACTTTAATGTTTTTTTACTTTATATAAAAAGCAAACTTTCTACTGCTAAATGATTTTATTTTTAAGTGAGAGGGTCAGCACACAAGGAGATTTCAAATTGCTAATTGCAGTGCACCAAGGAGATTTCAGATTGCTCATTGTAGTGCCACTTCTAATAAGAACAAAGACGGTAAGACAAAAGATAGAATTCCTAGGCTATGTTTCATCATTTCTTAAAATCTTTTTTTGTCAAACTTTTTTCTTAAAATCTTATTTTGTCAAACTTTAGGTTTAGGGTTAAGAGACTTAAGAAAAATTAAGGACTTAAGAGGGAATTCACAATTTCACACTATATAAGCATGTCTACCACCACTAGAAAACCAGACAAATTTTTGGGAAAGGCAGAGCAAGTTCTGATAGAAAAATAGATTATTCTGGATTGCTTAAAACCTCAAGTTTGACTGATGAATACCATGATATTTATGATCCTAGCATCTATGGTAAACTTAACTCAGAACTTAGATTTTCATGTGAGAATAAGGCTACCGAGAAAAAGCAAGTTAATAGTATCAATGCCCGAGGGTAACTGGATTAGGGCGCATGATGTTACATGAGGTTTTCCCTTGCCCAGAATTTATCATGGTCTGTGCCCACAATTATGATGATAACAAAAGAGCAATTATAAATGAGGATACTGATGAGTGCCAGGTAGCACCCATGAAATACACCTTTTTACCCCTCTTTTTCCTTCCTTCTTATTCCATTGTCCTGATGACTGCACCAAAATAGATTAACAAGATTGTTCTAATTATAATTAATAAGAGATGAATTACTTAAAATCATGGTATTTGATTGAGGGACTAATGTGCATTAAATTAATGGAAATATGCAGAATTTATCTCTTTTTGAATCAACAGGTGCAGATGTTCAGGCACAGATAATTTTAGTCATCTTTGGAGGTGGTCCTAATAATCTTCGGAGCTGACAGATAGATCCCACACCAATCTCCAATATTTTCCAATATGATTGGAGAGAGTTTTGAGATAAAGGGGGAGAATCATCTCCGAAGCTGGACTAAAGTCAAAAGCATATCTCTGGAGCTGAACAGAAGGAAGTAAAGCATATCTCCTGAGCTGAATAGAGGGTCATAAAGTATATCTTTGGAGCTACAGATAGAAGTACACACCTCTAGAGTCTCCTCAACATAGATATAGATTTCCAGCGCGCTGCCAGTCAACACTTCCAGTAGTAATTGGGGTATTCCAGATATTATTCAACCAACACCTGAATAATCAGATGAAGACCGTAGTTAACTATTGGAAGTTTATCTTTCTTTTGATTTTGCATGAGTTCTTAATAAACTGATTTAAGTACCTATATTTAGGGCCTTGTTGCCCAGTTGTATTTGAAACTAAGACTCGGGTTTAGTGAGACTGATGTTCCACTAAACCTATTTTAATTGCATGAATGTTTACTATGTAGTTAAACAGTTAGTAGAATAAGTGACTGGTATTATCTCATAGATGAACTAGTAGTTAAGGTAAGTGATATCTCATCATTGGATTAGATATAAACTTACAAAGGTAGCAATAGAACAGACGGCGTATTATTGTTATTGTAATCTCATTTTGATATAGACATTTTCTGAATACAAAAGCTGATGGAATTGGACTGAAAGCAAATTGTGACATTACTTTCTTCTGTTAATTCTTTACTTTAGTCTTCAGCCCTATGGGTGTGGAGCAAGGGCCCACTCTCACCACCAAGGTAGAAGGCTAGTACTATTGTTTTGTTATTTCAAATTCTGTTTAAGGAGATAGTTACTGTTTTCATAGATAAATGTATGTTTCAGTTGAAAGGAATAGTATAGATTTACTTTAGCAATTCATTGTTCAGTTTCATTTTTAATATTCTTGGAATTCATTTTCATAGCAAATAGATCAACAATATTAGTTTCTTTAATCGGTAAAGATCATTAGAGTTAGTTAGAAAAACTGGCAACTATAGGATTCCTAATTGCAGACAGCCATGGACACAGCCATAGATTTGACAAAATGAAATATGACTAAATTCCAAGGACCAACGACCCTTGTCATTTTTGGCGCCGTTATTGAGGACACTTCTGTGTTAATTAGGAAAACTTAGTCAAAAAGTTTTAGGATAGATTGAATCTATATGGTTAGAGCTAGAGATTCAAAAGGAAGATATATAAAACAAACACCCCATCAACAAACTATAGGAGAAAGTAGTGGGTGGCACAAGATCTTGTTGAAGAGAGACATCTAGAACCTACCTTGGAAGCTACCTAAAATTAATAATCCCTTAAATCCTCCAAATCTTCCACTCGCTGACTATATCCAAGAATTACAGCAGAAATTCCAAGCAGATCCTTTGACAGAAACTAATTCCCCAGAACCTCAAGGAGAAGAACCAATATTAGACATGGACGATAATCATGAAGAGGAGAAAAATCAGGCTCCAAGAACCTTCTCAAATCCCATTGTTCTGGCTATTGGAGATAATGCCCCTATGAAAAATATTTCACCTGCACACTTGCCAAATTTTATGTTGCAAGTATGAGGTAAACCAGTGTTGTCATTGATGTCAACATACTCATATTACTTTGACAAGAAGGATTCAATGAGCAGTGTGCTGAGGATATTGAGAAAATTAGCCTCAGTCAGGAACAGTAAAGAACAGTGATGAGAAGAAGGCAAATATACTGTATAGGATGCGAACCGGAGGATGCAGATTAAAGGGTTTGTAGATATGAGTCTTGAGATGCTTCAGTTAAGATTTCAGAGGTCCGCATGAAGATCTGAAGGAGTTGTGGCTGTCGGTGTAGAACCGGTTCCGGCAAGTATTCAGAGGTGACAGAGGATCACAAAAAGGTCCGGTGAGGTCCGGAACTGTATAATCCTAATCTGCGGATTGGAAGGAGTCTTTGGGATGTCCTTGTGATGTGCCATCTCGAGTTGTGTATAATTTGGAGGTCCGGATGTACCTCCTGCATTATGACAGTGGCGACAGACAGTGTTCTTGAAGTTCCGGATAAGGAGGATAAGAGATTTCAGTAAGTAAAGGAAATGCGGACGTACCTGGTCATTCAGGTAGGCTTGTGAAGGTTCTTGGATCATGTTGAGGTTGTGTTGTTGGTCTGCATTGATAGTAAAGCCCGGAATTGAAGATATTCTTCCGGATGAAGTTCTTGCTCTGTTTAGCCGATCGGATGAGTTGTTCATCCTGCGAATGTTCTTGTGGTGGCCGACCGGATGTGTTATTCATCTTGCGGATACTCTTATGGTTGTTTGCCGACTTAGATGTTTGTTCCTAAGTTGATGTCTTGTATAAATAATGGTTTGTGAGTTCATTTCAAAGTGTGGATTGTGTGGATGAGTGTGGCATAGCGAAGAGAAGTGCGAAAGGCAGAGCAGAGGTTTTTGGGCTTAAATGGAACTGATCCGGACATGGTAGAGATGTCATTCTCCAGTTCAAGATTGTGATTCTTATCACTTTGTAGACAGTGTGTCTCCTTGTAGGCAGTGGGCCTCTTTGTGAGCAGTGTGCTCGGGCAGTGAGCCCTAATTGGCAAGTGCCATTCTTTTTCTTATTCTTCTAACAGAGAATAATCCTTGGGTTAATCACCCCGTGGTTTTTCCCTTAACCAGGTTTTCCACATCAAAATCTTGGTGTTCAATGTGTTGATGTTTATCTGCTCTTGTGTTTATGTATTATGCTTTCATGGATGATTAATTGATATGCTGTTAACCAACAACGAAGAATCAAGTGTTTGAAAGAACAAGAAGTTTTATACAACTGATTCACCCCCCCTCTCAGTTGTATGCCTTAAATCCAACAATTGGTATCAGAGCCAAGTTCCTCTGAAAGAAGCTTAACCGCTTGAGGAGATCTAGGATGTCGTCATACAAAAAAGATAGTCTGAAGTTCGATGGAACCAATTTTACTCTCTGGAAGGGTCGCATGAAATGTCACCTGGAATGTATGGGAAAAGCATACTTGGCCATGGTTTCAAAACCATATGTACCTCCACAAGGTGGTCCGACAACTCTGAATGAAATCACAGAAGCTGAAAATAATCTGCGGACCAAGGAAGCTCTTCTAAGCGCATTGAATGACTCAGATCTCTCAAATGTTATTGACCTACCAACTGCATATGAGATCCTGACTAAACTGGAACTTCTGTATGAAGGAGATGAGTTTGTCAAAAGTGCAAGGTTGCAAAGTTTGAAAGGGAAATTTGAAAGATTGAAGATGAGGGATGATGAAAACATCACTACTTTTATGCCAAGAGTGAATGAACTAGTGTGTGGAATTAGAAATGTTGGTGGAACTCTGGATGAAAATGAGATCGTTTGCAAAATCCTTAGATCCCTTCCTGCTGCCTACAAAATCAAGGTTGCTGCAATTGATGAATTCAGAGCCCACACAACTGTCACAAGAGAACAACTAGCTGGCAAACTAGCTGCATTTGAAATGACCGAGTTTGGAGATGATCCTCCCAAGACTGAATCTGCTTTCAAAGCCAGTACCTATGTGAAAGGCAAACAGAGATTTGATCCGGGAGAAAACTCATCAAGGAAGATGTCATGGTATGATCAAGCAAGAAGAGACATGGAAGAAGAAGAAGTAGAAACAGCTCAACTTGAAGCCCTCATTGCAAAGAGACTGCCAAGAGGATCCGGTAAGTATGAAGGAAAACTACCCTTTAAGTGTTTCAACTGCAATAAGATTGGTCATTTTGCTTCAAGATGTCCGAAAAGATCTGCAGGGTCTAATACTAACAGACAAAGGTTTCAAAAGAACTGCTATTATGTTCATGAAGAAGATGACAATGAAGGAGTAACAGATGATGAATCTGAACTAGGAAGCAAATCCGGAAATGAATGGGTGTTTATTGCCATCAAGGAAGAAGATTCAATATCCTCTGAATCTGTCAATCACAAGGTTGTGGAAAGAGCTTTGGCTGCTCAAGTGGAAGAAAAGGATGATTGGGTTATTGATAGTGGGTGTTCTCACCATATGACTGGTGACAAGAATAAGTTCTTAGATTTGGAAAGGTATGAAGGAGGAATGGTAAAGTTTGGTGACAATTCTGCTGGCAGAATCAGAGGTAGGGGAACTATTTCCTTTGTTGGAAAGAGCAAAACAGGTAATGTACTATATGTTGAAGGATTGAAGCACAATCTTCTCAGTGTTGGTCAGTTAGTGGACAAAGGCTATGATCTCCGGTTCAAGAATAGAAAATGCAGAATCTTTACAAGCTTCGGAACTGAAATTGCATCCGGTGCTCAAACAAAAGGTAATATCTTTCATCTGGTTGGTTCAAACAAAAGTTGTCTGTTTGCTCAAGTTGATCAGAGTTGGTTATGGCATAGAAGAATGTGTCATGTGAATTTTGATAACATCATCAAGATAAGCAATATTCAGGCTGTAAGAGACCTTCCAAAATTGGTGAAACCTACAAATAGTTTGTGCAAAGAATGTCAGCTAGGTAAACAGAGCAGAGTCTCTTTCAAAAGCAAAGATCAGTCCTCTACCGGATTGTTGGAATTAGTACATACTGATCTCTGTGGTCCGACAAGAATCAATAGTCTGCAAGGTGATAGATATTTCATGTTGTTAATTGATGACCATTCCCGGATGATGTGGGTTACCTTCCTAAAAGAGAAATCAGAAGCCCTTGAAAAGTTCAAAATCTTCAAAGCTATGGTAGAGAATCAAACCGGATTGAAACTTAAATGTCTAAGGTCTGATAGAGGTGGTGAATTTACATCTGGTGAGTTCATTGACTTTTGTGAGAAGCAGGGTATAAGGAGACAATTGTCTGCTCCTAGGACTCCACAGCAGAATGGAGTAGTTGAAAGAAAGAACCGGACCATCCAGGAAGCTGCCAGGACAATGATGTTGGAAGCAAATGTTCCTCAGATGTTCTGGAAAGAAGCTATCAGCACTGCAGTCTACACTCTAAATCGAGTTCAAATCAGAAACAATACCGGTAAGACCCCCTACGAACTCTGGTTTGGCATCACTCCTACTATGAAATATTTTAGAGTATTTGGTAGCAAGTGTTATATCAAAAGAGATGAAGATCTAGGAAAGTTTGATGCTAGAAGTGATGAAGGAATTTTCTTGGGTTACTCCACTCAAAGCAAAGCATACCGGTGTTACAATAAGAGACTGAGGAAGATGATAGAAAGCACTAATGTGAAAGTTGATGAAGGAATTGAGAAGCCCTCAAGATTTTATGAATTTGATGAAGATGACCAAGACGGTGTTCAGATTCAAGGAACTCAATCCTCTCCGGTAAGACAGAGTCAGCCTGATCCGGTAAATCAGGAAGAAGAGATAGGTTTGAATGAGCCTGATCAAGAAGCAGCAGTGCAGGATACTCCCAAAATTCCTAGGTATGTAACACTAAACCACTCTCAAGATCAGATCATAGGTGACAGAAGCAAAGGTGTGCAAACTAGAAGGAATGTTGCTCAAAATCAAGATGAATGTTGTCTGATTTCAAAGATTGAACCTAAAACAGTAAATGAAGCCTGCAATGATGAAAACTGGACTAAAGCAATGAAAGATGAATTAATGCAAATTGAGAAAAATCATACTTGGGATCTTGTTCCCAGACCTAGAGACAGGAATGTGATTGGAACCAAATGGGTCTTCCGGAACAAACTGAATGAAGCTGGTGAAGTTATCAGAAACAAAGCTAGATTGGTCTGCAAAGGCTACTCTCAAATAGAAGGAATTGATTTTGAAGAGACCTTTGCTCCGGTGGCAAGAATTGAAGCAGTCAGATTATTTCTTGCATTTGCTGCCTTCAAAGACTTCAAGGTATATCAGATGGATGTCAAGTCTGCTTTCCTAAATGGTGATCTAGAAGAAGAAGTTTACATTGAACAACCGGATGGATTTCAATTGTCTGATAATGATGATATGGTCTGCAAGTTGAAGAAAGCATTGTATGGACTAAAGCAAGCCCCAAGAGCATGGTATGAAAGGTTGGATAAGCATCTTGTGCAGATTGGATTCAACAAAGGTACTGCTGACAGTAACTTATATTTCAAAATTGTTCATGAAAACATTTTGATTGTTGAAGTGTTTGTGGATGATATCATTTTTGGAGGAAGAGATAGTATGTGCAAAACTTTTGCAAATCAGATGAAAAGTGAGTTTGAAATGTCCATGCTTGGTGAAATGAATTTCTTCTTGGGTCTGCAAATTACTCAAACAAAGAAAGGAATCTTCATCTCTCAGACCAAATATGTGAAAGAATTATTGAGGAAATTTGGTATGGAAGATGCAAAGCCAATGAACACTCCCATGGCAACCGGATGTAAGTTGAGCAAAGATGATGACTCCCCAAAGGCAGATCAGACAAATTATAGATCAATGATTGGTGGATTGTTGTATCTCACTCAGACTAGACCAGATATAATGCAGGCTGTTGGTCTTGTGGCAAGATTCCAGGCTGATCCTAGAGAATCTCATGTTATGGCAATCAAAAGAATTTTTAGGTACCTGAAAGGAACAGTTGAGTATGGTCTATGGTACCCTAGAGATCCGGATTTCTCTCTTCATGCTTACACAGATGCAGATTGGGTAGGAGATGTGGATGACCGGAAGAGCACTAGTGGTGGAGCATTCTTTTTGGGGAAGAGATTGGTTTCTTGGCTAAGCAAGAAACAAGATGCAATATCTCTATCTACAACTGAAGCAGAATACATTGCAGCAGCAGGTAGTTGCACTCAAATCTTATGGATGAAGCAGATGCTAAGAGACATTAAAGTTGAATATGAGGAGCCTATCACAATTTTCTGTGATAATTCAAGTGCAATTAATATTTCTAAGAATCTGGTATTGCATTCTAAGACTAAGCACATATCTATCAAGTTTCACTTTTTGAGAGAACAAGTGAACAAGGAAGAAGTCAGATTGGAGTATGTTCCCTCAAAGGATCAGATTGCAGATATCTTTACTAAACCTCTTCCCAAGGACTCTTTTGAATATCTCCGGGAGAAGTTAGGGGTCATGGCCCCTCCGGTGATGAACTAGGATGCACTGATGTGCATCAGTCCGGTGGATATCACAGTCATATCTTGTGATCCGGATTGATGATGGGGAGCTGCTACTAAGGGGGAGCAGCTGGTATGATTCTGATGTGTTAAAATTGCAAGTATGAGCCCTTTGCCATTGATGTCAAAGGGGGAGAGAAGACATGTGAAAAACAAGTAGCTGATGATCAAAAGGGGAGCAGTAAATGAGGAGAAGACATGTTGCTGATAGGGGGAGAAGTGACAGAAAGGAGAAGTTTCTTGTCTTGATGGTTTTTCACATCATATGTTGCCATCAATGACAAAGGGGGAGATTGTTGCAAGTATGAGGTAAACCAGTGTTGTCATTGATGTCAACATACTCATATTGCTTTGACAAGAAGGATTCAATGAGCAGTGTGCTGAGGATATTGAGAAAATTAGCCTCAGTCAGGAACAGTAAAGAACAGTGATGAGAAGAAGGCAAATATACTGTATAGGATGCGAACCGGAGGATGTGGATTAAAGGGTTTGTAGATATGAGTCTTGAGGTGCTTCAGTTAAGATTTCAGAGGTCCGCATGAAGATCTGAAGGAGTTGTGGCTGTCGGTGTAGAACCGGTTCCGGCAAGTATTCAGAGGTGACAGAGGATCACAAAAAGGTCCGGTGAGGTCCGGAACTGTATAATCCTAATCTGCGGATTGGAAGGAGTCTTTGGGATGTCCTTGTGATGTGCCATCTTGAGTTGTGTATAATTTGGAGGTCCGGAACTACCTCCTGCATTATGACAGTGGCGACAGACAGTGTTCTTGAAGTTCCGGATAAGGAGGATAAGAGATTTCAGTAAGTAAAGGAAATGCGGACGTACCTGGTCATTCAAGTAGGCTTGTGAAGGTTCTTGGATCATGTTGAGGTTGTGTTGTTGGTCCGCATTGATAGTAGAGCCCAGAATTGAAGATATTCTTCCGGATGAAGTTCTTGCTCTGTTTAGCCGACCGGATGAGTTGTTCATCCTGCGAATGTTCTTGTGGTGGCCGACCGGATGTGTTATTCATCTTGCGGATACTCTTATGGTTGTTTGCCGACTTAGATGTTTGTTCCTAAGTTGATGTCTTGTATAAATAACGGTTTGTGAGTTCATTTCGAAGTGTGGATTGTGTGGATGAGTGTGGCATAGCGAAGAGAAGTGCGAAAGGCAGAGCAGAGGTTTTTGGGCTTAAATGGAACTGATCCGGACATGGTAGAGATGTCATTCTCCAGTTCAAGATTGTGATTCTTGTCACTTTGTAGACAGTGTGTCTCCTTGTAGGCAGTGGGCCTCTTTGTGAGCAGTGTGCTCGGGCAGTGAGCCCTAATTGGCAAGTGCCATTCTTTTTCTTATTCTTCTAACAGAGAATAATCCTTGGGTTAATCACCCCGTGGTTTTTCCCTTAACCGGGTTTTCCACGTCAAAATCTTGGTGTTCAATGTGTTGATGTTTATCTGCTCTTGTGTTTATGTATTATGCTTTCATGGATGATTAATTGATATGCTGTTAACTAACAACGAAGAATCAAGTGTTTGAAAGAACAAGAAGTTTTATACAACTGATTCACCCCCCCCTCTCAGTTGTATGCCTTAAATCCAACATTTTAGGGGTCTTGCTTCTGAGGATCCAGATCAGTTTTTGTTTGAATTCAAAGTGGTATGCCAGACTTATGATTATGGATCAAATAATCAAAAACTCAAACTGTTTCCCTCAACCTTGAAGGATTTTGCAATGAGATGGTTTATGGGTCTACCCCAAAACTCCATCCATTCCTAGGATCAGATGGAGATAAAATTCTTGGGAAAATACCAGGACTACTGTAGAGTCAGTGATAAGAATGAGGAATTATTCAAAATTAAACAGAGAAAGAGACCTTAGAGGAATATGTGGATAGGTTCAACTTTTCTTTGAGAAGGTATGGCAACCCTATAAATCATTCTTTGGTCAGAACCTTGTTTGTAAAAGGATTAGACAAAGAATCAAAATAGGCACTGGATCTTATGGGAAAAGGGAATATCAACAAAATGGATATGCCTGCTATAGAAGAACTCTGCAGGAACTATTCCAGAACCCAAGATGGAGTGAGAACGCCCAAATCTTTCAAAGGGAAGAATGAAATAGGATAGTTAATGGAGGAAATTGCAAATTTTAAAACAGATATTCTAGTCCAACTGAATACCACATTAGATGGGATTCAGACAAAAACCAGAATAAATGATCAGGACAGAACAACTGAACCACTCTCCATCTATTGTCCTAGGTGTAGAAATAAACATCTGTTGAGAGAATGTCCTTTCGATAAATTAGAGATCTGTCAGATCTGTGACAGGGAATATCCTACCAGTCGGTGTCATCAGCTCCCAGCCTTAAAAAGGCTAAGTAAAAAGAATGCCATTATAGAGGAGGAGTTGAAATATGTAGGACAAAAACAAGCTGGGAATTTTCCTTATAATCAGTATCCAAACTAGACTTCTTATAGGGGTCCTTCTAATTGGGGAAATAATCAATGGAATCTAACTTGGCATGGGCCTCAAAATAATCCTCCTTGGGGGCCACAAGATTGGCAAAACCAACATTGGCAGAATTAGCCCTGGGGGAATCAACAATGGCCACAACAGTTTGGATCACAAAACATGCAGCCTCATTGGGGTCCTCAACAGGTATATAATCAACAATACCAGGGACAACCTAGATGTTTCCAACCTCAACAATAAGCATTGCTAACTGGACCCCCCAACACACAAGGTCAGTCACAAAACAAACCAGTTAACCAACCACCCTTACCAGCTCAACCTATACCAAACCCACGAAATAAGTAGGGAGCAACTATTTACATGACAAAATAAGAAAACATGGCTGGTATTAATTACATATATTCCAATAATCTCCAGTTGTGTTCTGGGAAAGCAATTCCAAGACCATCTCCTCCAACTGTAGATGAAGTAACCAATGATGAGGAACCTAAAAATCCATCCACTCAACTTCCAGAGGAGATTACTACCGAAATAGTGC
The DNA here is from genome assembly GCA_027924645.1 of Cunninghamia lanceolata. Classification (NCBI taxonomy): domain Eukaryota; kingdom Viridiplantae; phylum Streptophyta; class Pinopsida; order Cupressales; family Cupressaceae; genus Cunninghamia; species Cunninghamia lanceolata. The sequence goes on along the minus strand of BSBN01001380.1, from coordinate 1,744,555 downwards.
TAAAAGAATCATCCTTGGATAACTTCAGAGATCCTCCTAAAAGAATGACTCCGGAGAACATCCCTAGAAACATTTCTGATAAGAGCTCTGGAGATGCTCTGGAGATGGAAAAACTAGCACCATACCCAGAATGGCTCAAACAGCATGTTCCCCAGAAAAAGGTCTTAAAAAAACAAGTCCAATCTACCCTGGAATCAAAACTTTTACAAGAAATTAGGCAACTGAACATTGAAATTCTGCTCCTACAAGCAATCAAAGATGTACCTAAACTTAACCAATTCATCAAACAACATTGTGTTAAGACCTAGGGAAGAAAGAAGAACTTTCCCTCAACCATCCAGGTGGAAGGAAAGGTATTAGACCTCCTAATGGGAGAAATACTCCTCCCAAAATATGGAGACCCTAGAAATCCTGTCATGACTATTTACATCTCAAGAGTATAAATTTTAAATTATTGGTTGATTTGGGAGCATCAATAAATGTAATGATAGTTCATACAAGGGACAAATTAGCCTTAACAAGTATCTAATCTACATCTACAATCCTTCAACTTGCTAACCAGTCAGTAGCTCTTCCGAAAGGGGTGATTACTGATGTTCCAGTTGTGATAGAATCATGGTAATTCCCAGTAGACTTCCTGATATTAGAGCCAAGAAACCAAAGAAATACTTATCCATTGATATTAGGAAGACCATGGCTAGCTACATCAGTAGCATCTATTGATTGTCAAACTAGGGATATGGTCATTTCTAACGGGATAGACTTGAAGAAAATATCTTTGTATCCACTAGCTAAACCCTCAATACATTATTCAGGAAGAGTATGGGTAGATGAACCAAATAACAGGGAAAACAGTTCCTTAGTAGCTATGGTTACCATCAGAGAACATTTGGGTGAGTTAGAGGAAGATATCCACTGTGATACAACATAAGATATTACCCACATTCTTATTAATGAGGATATAATGGAGCTAGCCCAAGATTCAAGGAGAGAACTTCTCACTTCTACTCATTGTACCCTAGCAAATATCATTCCTCATGGAAAAACCTTTTACAGAGACTTAGCCACATTCCACATGTTGCTTCCACATTCTTGCCCCCTCAATACCATGACTCCAGGATATGGATTGAATACATCTATGGATCAGATCACAAAACAGGTTATGATTTTACCTGGGAAAACACTGAATATCAACACCCAGTTAGCAGAAACACAGAAAGAACTTATCAAACTCCTAATTTCCCATTCAACAGCTTTTGCTTGGGAATAGCAAGATATGAAGGGCATCCCTCCTGAGATCTGTACTCATCATATATACATTGAAGATGTCAAACCTATCAGACAACCCCAGAGAAGATTGAATCCTACTTTAAAAGACATTGTCAAGACTGAAATAGAAAATTTTCTACAAGCAGAGTTTATATATCCAATCTCAGACAGTCAATGGGTCTCACCCTTAGTCATAGTGCCTAAAAAGAATGGGAAGTGGAGAGTGTGTGTTGACTATAGAGAGTTAAACAAAGCCACAAAGAAGGACTACTTTCCCTTACCATTTATTGACCAAGTGTTGGACAACCTTGCAGTGAGAAAGTATTTCTCTTTCCTAAATGGGTTCAGTGGATACAATCAAATCCAAGTAGCCCCTGAAGATCAAGATAAAACCACTTTCACTTGTTCTTGGGGAACTTTTGCCTACAAAGTTCTTCCATTTGGACTATGTAATGCTCCAGCTACATTTCACAAGCTTGTTTTAGCCATTTTTGCTGAACTAGCTAATGAGTTCATGGAAGTCTATATGGATGACTTTACTGTGTATGGGGACAACTTTGAAGAAGCTCTCATAAATTTAGAAAAGGTATTAAAATGCTGTGAAAAAAATCAACTATCCCTGAGCTATGAAAAGTGCTTCATGATGGTAGAGGAAGGAATTGTATTAGGACACCACATTTCAGCAAACGGGATCAAAGTGGACCAAAACAAAATAGAAGTGATCAAACAGTTACCTTCACCCAAAAATCAGATAGATGTTAGAAGTTTTCTGGGTCATGCAGGCTACTAGAGGAGATTCATAGAAAATTTCAGCAAAATAGTTGCTCCTCTATTTACCCTGCTTAGCAAAGGCACGGAATTCTTATGGATAGAGGATTGTCAATCAGCATTTGAAACCCTTAAGGAGAAACTTACTGTCACACCTATTTTAAGAAGACCCAATTGAACTCTACCATTTCACATACAAACTGATGCTTCAAATGAGTCCATTGGAGCAGTCTTAGAATAGAAGGAGGAAGGAGAAAGTATGCATGCCATCTATTATATCAGTAAAAACCTTACCTCTGCTGAAAGAAACTATACAACAACTGAAAAAGAATTCTTGGCAGTCATATATGCTATAAACAAATTCAGGCATTATATCACTGGGTACAAAATATTTATACATACTGATCATGCAGCCATCAAATACTTAATGAATAAGCCAGTAGTGGGTGCAAGGATAATCAGGTGGTTATTGCTATTGCAGGAATTGACATTACCATAGTTGATAATCCAGGCAATTTTAATTTGGTTGCTGACTTTCTGTAAAGATTGCATACAAGTGGAGAGAACCAGCCAGTGGAGGACAGATTTCTAGATGAATTGGTTTGCATACATAGCTAATCTCTTAGCTACAGGCTTGTTTCCATCCCATTTTACCTCAAAACAAAGGAAACACTTACTTAAGGAAAGCTTATCTTACAAATGGTTAAATGGTTTACTATTTAAATGTGGTCTTGATTTCATTTTGCGCGGGTGTTTAAAAGCTAATGAAATTTTTGATGTCTTAAGGGCATGTCATGATGAACCATCTGGTGGGCACTATTCTTCACACAAAACCATCCACAAGATTATGGGAGATGGTTACTACTGGCCCTCTATTCATAAGGATACCAAGAAGTATGTGTAGTAGTGTGATCAGTGCCAAAGGATGGGACAACCAACTTTCACCCAAGAAATGTCACTTCATCCTCAAGTAATGCTGGAACCATTTGAGCAATGGGGTCTAGACTTTGTGGGACCCATTTCTCCACCATCATCAGGCAAAGAGTACATTCTGGTATGCACAGACTATGTGACTAAATGGGCTGAAGTTCAGGCATTGCAATTTGTAAGCGAAGAGAAAGTTGTTGATTTCATTTATAACAGAATTTTCTTGAGGTTTGGAACCCCAAGATCAATAGTTTCAGACAGAGGACCTCAGTTTACTTCACAAGTAATCAGAGCATTCACATATTTATATCAAGTTAAGCACATGAAATCTTCACCTTATCACCCCCAAGCCAATGGGCAAGTAGAGGTGACTAAGAGGGAACTTGAGAATATTCTGACAAGGATAGTGGCCATGAATAGAAAGGATTGGGCTAACAGATTACCTAAAGTAGTTTGGGCTTACAATACCACTTGGAAGTCCACAACCAAATTCTCACCATATGAATTAGTTTATGGGAAGAAGCCCATTTTGTCTGTAGAATTTGAACTGCAAATGCTTAAAACTTTATTAGATATTGGCCTACCATTGTCTATAGCACAACAGAACAGGATTCTTTAGCTTAATGAGTTGGATGAAATCCATACAGAGGCCATATAGCAAACATAACTTGTTCAATATCAAAGGAAGCAATGGCATGACCAACACATCAAAAGGAGGACATTTCAACGAGGTGATTGGGTTCTCCTATATGATTCTAAGTTCAAGGAGTTCAAAGGGAAGCTACAAACTCATTGGATGGGTCCTTACCAGATAAAGGAAGTTTTTGAGAATGAAACAGTGCTGCTAGAACCCATTGATGGAAGCACAGACACATTCTTAGTGAATGGACACATAATTAGACTTTATAAAAGGTCATCCACTAAGGAATAATTCATCAAAGATTTGTGCTTTATTATACGGGACACATCCTCTGTCACAGATTTGGACTAACAAAAAAAAAATAGAGAAGGTTGAAAACCAACAAATGGCGGCCTTCTTAAAAAAAAAGGAGAGAGATGGAAAACCAGTAAATGGTTGTCTTTCTCATACAAGGGGATTGAAAACCAATAAATGGTGGTTCCCTTCTTCTTGCCAGATAGGAATAATCAAGCTACAGAGGTAATCAAGTGCCAAGGGTTGCACAAACATAACTCCAGCGCTTTACAAACTTGGAGCACCTCTGGCGCTCATGAACTAGGAGCACCTCCGGCACTCCCCCAATAAAAGCCATTCTTGAATAGAATAAATAAGGAGGGGACCCACCTCTCCAGGTAATAAAGTGGAGATGTCACTTGATGAGGTCAGCATGACTCATCCTCCACTTTAGGATAAAAATAAAGATGACATCAGCATGTATGCCATCAGCAGTCGAAAAAGCCATCACTTCCACATGTGCAGGACATCACGAATCACTGCACTAACATCATTTGGCAACATGGCATTTCCAGACCACTCAACGGGAAAAATTGTAGAATATGCGATGTCAAGGATGCTGACACCATTTCAAACCCACACAGATGCTAGTCACGTGCCTAGTCACATCAAGTTGCATCACAGTCGTGGTCTTGCAACCAAGTACATCAGATCATCATCATTAAGAATGATTCAGATAATTCTCTTTAATTAACTTAGTTAGTAACTATCTTGTCATTTCTATTTTTGGGTGATGTTATCGTGCCACATCTCCCTGCCATTATTTCCCTTTTCACCTCATGCATGCCGCCCTATTTGCCACATTGTCAACCTGTCTACAGAGTGTCCCATCACTCTGCTACAATTATTACTACACAAGCATGCTAAACCACTTTCAACCTCCTTTCCCATAATATGAGCAGTAAAACAACACGACAAACCAACCTTTACTCAAACTTGTAGAATTTCTCTAAGAATCTTTGGCTATAAAATTCAAGTCTACTTACATAGTCCTCTAGAGTAAAAAGAGAAATAGACTATAGAGAGAAGCAGAAAGAACTTAAGCTACAGGGGGTGAAATAGGACATAGAGATGGGTGTCAAGAAGAAATCAGAGCCAGAGAATATACCAGGCCTGCTGAAGGATGAAGTTGTGGCAGACATTCTAAGGAATGCAGGGTGGTTAAAGTTCCTAGAGAAATTTGAAGGTTTTCAAGAGGATATTGTTGATGACTTCCTATGAAACTTGCGAAATGATCAAACAACTGTCAGAGGGGTTCAGGTCAATATCTCTACAACCATCATCAGTCATATCTCCGAATACCAGAACAAGGTGAGATTTTTTACCATTTGAAAATCCTATATGCCGATTTAATTAAAAACTTCTCTGGACATGGTGAACCTCCAATACAGTTACATTTAAGCAAAAATGAGGTCAACGGAATTGTTAGGTCTTCACTTCCAAACCCCTGGCAGTCTATAGCATTATGGTTGATGAAATACTTTACATGTGATGACCAATTTTCTATAGTTCTAGGACCAATAATGAAAATGTTGATTTTTCTAAGGCATGGAAATGCACACCCAGAATTTAGCATAAATCTTCCAAACTTTCTGTACTCTACAATTAAATCATCTGCAGACATATATCAACAAGGGAAGGGTCCTATGAAACACCATGGCCTCATTTTTCTAGTTGTAAAACATCACTTTTTGTCTCAAGTTGATGGAGAAACATTATGGCAAACATTTTTAGACAATAAACCCTAGGATAGAACACCAAAGAGGGCACAGAGAATGGAAGAAGCTTCCTCTACCCATCAGAAAGAGAAGGTAGAGTCTTCAACTTCCTCTCCAGCTACTGAGAGAGGTAAAGGTCAAAAGCCCTCACTAGAGGCAACTTCATCTACTACCCCTGTTTCTAGCAAAAAGAGAAAAGGGAAAGAAGTTGTGGAATCTGCTCTTGAACAAACTCCATATTTGACTCGCTCAGCAAGGTGGAAGATGGCCTTTGTTGAGGAGTTTATTCCAACAGAACCAACAAGAGAAAGACAGGGTTAGAAAACAAAAAGACCTTCAAAGAAAACTGATTCCACAATACACTACTGGGCTGAGGAAGCATCTCATGATTCAGATGAAATCTCTCTAGTAAGAAAGAAGAAACTAAGAGAAGCTTCCCCAGAACCGTCTGTTCAGCTAGGTTCTCATAGTCCAACTTCACAACATTCCCCTGCTCTAGAGACAGAATAAAAAGAAACTTTTACTATTTCCTCGAACTCTAAGGATGATATACCTGCTACAGAGGCACCTACTCCACCTGTGCTACGGATAAGCAAAAGGAAAAGGCAGCTTACCCAAGATGAAAAAGACACTGCTCTCCTAGCTGAAGTTCCCTTGGGCTTCAGAGCATCTATAGACGAGGTTGGGCCTTCATCAACACAAATAATTGCCCAGAGAAGTCAAGAGGAAGATCAAGGCAAGGAGACTAGAAGGGAAGGTGAGATAGAGCAAGTGGGTACAACAGGCAGTGAAGAACAAATAATTGTGGAAAACCCTGATGTACAACAAATAGAAGAAGAAATAGGAACTTATTCCCATCCCTCCGATCAGGAGGATATTGAGATTTCAAGGGAACAACAGCTGCTAGAGGAAATTGATAATCTGAAAAGATTATTGTGGGGGAAGAATCTGATTATTACTGACCTCAAGAAGGTCATGGGAGAAAAAGAAATGGGGCAAAAGCAAGTGATTGAAGGGCTGCAAGCAGAGCTCCAGAATAAACAACAAATAATTCAGAAGGATGCAAAATTGAGAGACCAAGAAACAAAGGCAACCCAAAGCATCAAGGAAAAAGAGGCAGAGGCAGCCCAAAGCATCAAAGAAAAGGAGGCAGAGGCAGCACAAAATATCTCTGACCTTACAAAATCTCAAGACAACGATCTCACAATAATTGCAGCATTGGTTGAGAAAGTACAAAGCCAATCCAGACAATTAACATGGGCCAATAATAAAATAGATGATCAAGAAGAGTACATTCAGGAGTTGATTGGCCCAAGGGCAACCATGGAACAGGAGGTGCAAATAGACCCATATATAGGCCCAATTCCAATAGATATTCCTAAAGCCTTGTTCCATTAAGAAATAAGATGTAGGGAATATGAGGCTTCCAAGCCCATGTTGCAATTACAAAGGGCAGTAACTACCATGTCAAAAAGAGTGCAAACCTTGGAAGAAAAAGTCCTTCAGGTAGCTTCCATTTCATCTAAGATCCTATCTTGCAGGCCCCCAAGTGGAAGTTATGCTTTGTTCTTACAAGAAAGAATCCTACAAAGGAAACTATCTTTGCTTCTGTCTGATTTGACTGAGGACACAGAAACAGGGGAAGGGTTCATGGAAGCATACATGAGAAGTTTTGATGAAGACAAAAATTTTCCGTGTGAGTTATATTTGCATGGCTTCTGTGTTGATGATATGACCTTCATTATCAACTATTTTGTAGGAGAATGTCAACTCAAGGCATTCATGTCACTGATGAGAAATCATCAGATCTGGAATGAAAGGATGGAGGCTTATCTAAAAAAGGATGCAGAAATGAACCTTTTTATCAGAAAAGAATGTCCAAATCCCCATGCTTTTAAGGTCCAATTTAGGGCATACGTTTACCACCCAGATAGTAAGACCAAAATTTTACCATTATATCTAAAACATCTGCAGGAATGTTCCATTGATTTTGGTCTCCTCATGAACAGTTCATCTAATCAAGTGCTTGCAGTGGCAAAGAAAAGGTGGAACATTTAAACTGCAGAATAGAAGATGAGAGAAGTGGTGTCCCCTACCAACCTCAGGTTGTTTATGAGGAAGGCCAGGTTAGTATCCAAAATGATGGATAAATACCAACAGGAGTGGATAGGTGGCTGATTTAGACCCCCTCTCATCATTGAGCCACTACCTATCTGGGCTGAACAAATGGAAGATGATAAATTGTAGGAATGGATGAAGCAGGTTGATCAGTACAAAGGAAATGGTAACACAAACCGCACCACTTGGACCACTTATGCAAAGGACTACAACTTGACTGATAGGATATTCCACTAGAATAAGTCTAGATTGTGAGAAGTAGGAGGACCTGCTAATCCTTAAGTACGGGCGGATGATGAGTGCCAGGTAGTACCCATGAAATACACCTTTTTGCCGCTCTTTTTCCTTCCTTCTTATTCCATTGTCCTGATGACTGCACCAAAATAGATTAACAAGATTGTTCTAGATGTGATTAATAAGAGATGAATTACTTAAAATCATGATTTCTGATTGAGGGACTAATGTGCACTAAATTAATGGAAATATGCAGAATTTATCTCTTTTTGAATCAACAGGTGCAGATGTTCAGGCAAAGACAATTTTGGTCTTCTTCAGAGGTGGTCCTAATAATCTCCGAAGCTGACAAATGGATCCCGCACCAGTCTCCAATATTTTCCAATATGATTGGAGAGAGTTTTGAGATAAAGGGGGAGAATCATCTTTGGAGCCGGATTGAAGTCAAAAGCATATCTCTGGCTCTGAACAGAAGGAAGTAAAGCATATCTCCAAAGCTAAACAGAGGGTCGTAAAGCATATCTCTGGAGCTGCAGACAGAAGTACACACCTCCAGAGTCTCCTCAACATAGATGCAAATTTCCAGTGCACTGCCAGTCAACACTTCCAGTAGTAATTGGGGTATTCTAGGTATTACTCAATCAGCACCTGAGTAATCGGATGAAGACCTTCTTTGACTGTTGGAAGTTTATCTTTCTTTTGATTTTGCATGAGTTCTTGATAAACTAATTTAAGTACCTATATTTCAAGGCCTTGTGGCCCAGTTGTATTTGAAAATAAGACTCAGGTTTAGTGAGACTGTTGTTCCACTAAACCTATTTTAATTGCATGAATGTTTACTCTGTAGTTAAACAGTTAGTAGAATAAGAGATTAGTATTATCTCATAGATGAACTAGTAGTTAAGGTAAGTGATATTGTTGGCAAGAGACATTGTGTGGCTTCATCATTGTTGTCATTGATGACAACAAAGTTGATCCCACACATCCACAACACATAATAGGTCTTTACCGAAAGTCAGACTGAAGAGTGTTTTGGTCCGGTGAGCAAGAACAAAGCATGCAGCAAGGTCTGACAATCAAGTCCGGATCTCTCAGAAGAAGTATCTCAACAAAGTGCAGACTTGTGGAAGTCAAGAGGAGTACCATGACTACTACATTCCAGAGATTGAGCCTCTGGTGATGAAAGAGTGAAAAGATATGAGCACCTAAGTGTTGGGTTCCTATTTGGCAGAGTAGACTGAGGAAGAACTAACCGACAGAGCATCAGACCTTAATCCGGATGAGAAATTGATGGTGATCAAGTTTCTTGAGGGATCATTCATGGTTGGCCGACATGATTGATGACTCCTATAACTATCTTTTTGATACGCATCACTTAGCATGGATTCAGCCGACAGACCAGAGTTTGGGAAAATCTTGAGTATTCTAGATGCCGACTAGAAAGATGTTGAAATCCTTTGTGCGGATATATATACCAAATGGATTTTGATGTGAAGGTGTGTGTGGTGTGATAAAGTGTGAGAAGAAAAGCAGAGAGCAATGTGGAAGCAGCTATACAAATCTAGTATGTGACAGAACAGCAGCACTAAGCAGAGGAAGAATGAAGTGCAGCAGATCAGTATATTGAGCCTAACCGGAACTAAACGTCAGCATATGTGGATGCCCCTGATCAGTTCAAATACCTGGTTACTTTCTATATACCTTGTAGACAGTGAGTCTCTTGTAAGCAGTGAGCCTCTTGTGAGTAGTGTGCTCAGGCAGTGAGCCCTAATTGGCAAGTGCCATTTTGTGCTTTTATTCTTTTAATAGAGAATACAATCTTGGGTTAGTCACCCCGTGGTTTTTCCCCTAACAGGGTTTTCCACGTAAAAATCCTTGTGTTATGTGTGTTGATTTCATTTCTACTCTCATGTTCATTTATGCTTATATGTTTTGATACTGCATTATTGTTAAAGAAGAAAAGAAAGTTAAGAAATTTAAGATAACAGATTCACCCCCCCCCCCTCTCAGTTATCTGCATTGTTTCCAACAATTGGTATCAGAGCCAAGTTCCTCTAAACAGACCCTAACAGCTTGAGGAAGATCTGGGAATCTCAATGGATATGTATGGTATGAGGGAACAACTTCAGTCTTCCCTAGATGATCTTGAGCAATCTCACTCTGAAGTCAATAACCTGAGGGAAAGACTCAAACAAGCTGATGATTTCATAAATGAACGAAAAGAAAAACTGAGTATCTCTATGAAAAAGAGAAAGGAAGAACTGCTTCAACAATTAGCAAGTCAAAGTGAAGCCAATGATACTAATGAAGATCTGAATGAGAAAAACAAGTTATGTGAGAAGCTATCAAAAGAGGTCATTATGGTAAGACATGAAATGGAATCAGGGGTTATGAAATTCACCCAAGAAATTGAAGAGAAAAGAAAAATTGAAGATAATCTAAAACAATCTCTCAAGGAGAAGTCAGAAGACTACCACAAAATGGATAGAATAATTAGGCATCTGGAATCTAATCTTGAAGAAGATAGAGATAATGAAGAACAACTTGAGAATCAGATAGACACTCTTAAAAGGGATCTTCAAACAGCAAATGAATACAAAGAGAAATTCAAGATAAGATTTTCTCAACTTGAAGTTCTTCTTGAAAGCCAAAAGAGGGTAGATGACAAGCATGGATTGGGATTTGAGAAAGGTGAAAGCTCTGAATCCGGTCAGAAAAACTCCGGATCAAGAAATCCAAGGAACAGGCCTAGAAGACCTCTGGTAAGGCAACCAAATGCTCAAAGATATCCATCCTTCAATGGATACTGCTACAATTGCAATAACTTTGGTCATAAAGAAAATCAGTGCAGAAGAAGAATGAATCAGACTAACTCATCCTTCTCTGGACAGTGTTTTAAGTGCAAAAGGTATGGTCACAAATCTCATGAATGTAGAAATGTGCAAATAAACAATTCATTCAATGGTAGATGCTTTGCATGCAATAGAATGGGACATATGGCTAATCAAAGCAGATCAAGAGGATACCATTCAAATATGCAAAGAAATATTGTTTGCTACAATTGTAATAGATCCGATCATATTGCCAAATTCTGCAGAAGTAAGAATCAGGACAAAAGGGTCCGGTGCATCATAACCAAAATCAAGACAAAGGAAAAGGAAAAGTGAATGCGGATGAAATTCAAAGAGAAATGAACAAGATTTGGGTGAAGAGAAGTACAAAAAATGTTGGGGATGGATCCGCACCAGAATCTGGTGCTGATATTCCTTCCGAAAACTAAATAGATGAGCTCTGGCTCAAGGGGAGTCACAAAAGAAAACATTTTCCCCCAGCCAGTCAATTGGTGCCTGAAATTGGCACATGGAAAGTTGCGGATTAAAAGGGCTCTTAGAGAAACATCTAAATAACCCTTGGTAAAAATATGAAAGATCCACAAGGAGTTTGAAAAGGTTAATCATCCAAGATTAATCTGGTTTGACAGTCATCCGGCAAAAGTAGGACTTTCACAGTTGGATCCGGTATGATTCAAAATTGAAATATTTGGATCTGCAGTTAGATGGAATGATTGGAGAAAGGGAGATACATTGTAAGTTATCATTCTAAGTGCATCTTAGTGATCCAGAAAGATCTCTCTCAGAACAAGGAGAACAAGGCAACCAGAATGACTTAAGTTGTGCATTTATTGTAATAAGAAATTAGGGTTTGCGTAGAGATATAAGGGTTCGTCTACTCATCATTTGCACATTTGCACTCGAGAAGAAGAAAGAAAAGGCTTTCCAAACAAGTTTGCTTCAACCCTCTCAAAGATCAATCACAAAATCTGACTCAACCATTTGGCTCATATCGTGAACCCTAGAAGAGTAAAAAGGTATTTCCGTTCTTGAATATCTCTCTCTGAATCTTTTGCAAGATGGCTACTCCAAATGTTGTTAAGATCACTGATAGGCCACGCCCTAAGTTCAAGAAACATCCTTACAAATCCCTAGAAGTTGATCCCCTAGGCACATTCTCTAGCATTATGTATGGGGTTCTGCACGTAGAAGATGTTAAGGTATACATTCATGCCAACATTGAGGAATTTGGGGAATCCAAGCTAATGGATATCTATCACAAGGAATTAATAGATGAAACATTTGAACTTAAACCCCAATACAAAGCCATCTGGGATAAGCATTTTGGACATTGCATCCATTTCCCCTATTTTGCAGAAGATGAATGGGTCCAGTATGTTTTGAACAGAATGCATGACAACTTCATGTGGTTGATGAGGCCATTTAAGATCACAAAAGATGCCATTAGGGTGGTAACCGGATTGCACTCATCCCGTGGATTGCCTGCTCTCAAATCAGTCAAGAACCAAACTATAAGTGAGGCTACTGGATCAAAATTTGACAAGAGAGCAATGACAATAGAGGATATCACAGATCCAGATATCAAATTTGCTTCTATGATAATCAGTTATAAAATATATCAGTCCAGCAGGGAGAATTCTATATCTAGAATAGCAATATACACTACATACCAGATGCTAAGGGAAAATGTTGATTATGATCTTTGGGAGCTTCTCCTGAACCAACTGTTAGAGAACTTGTAGAAAATAAAGAAGGATAAGAAGAATTCATTTAAGTACGGTGGCTTGATACTATGTCTATTCTTCTACTACATGAATGAGCTACCTGGAACTAGTGGCTGGATATGGCAAAATGACAGATCTGTTGCCATACATATCAGAGATTATATGCATGGGCTTGGTGATTCCAAGGCTCAAAGCACAGCTCTCTGGGGATATTTCAAGAATTTCCAAGGTATGATGCAGGCCAGAGAAAGAATTCCTCAGACATTAGTTGAAAAATATAAAGATACAGTGTGCTTTATGGTAGATATTGATCAATGCCTAATGGAGGCAGTAGAGCCCAGAATAGTCTGGATTATGCCAATGGGCTATGAGGTGGATGAGAAAATTCTGGAACTACATATCCAACACCTACTAAGTTAACCTAAGGACCTTGAGGCAAAAAGGTTTGGAACCTTTGAAGAATTGAGTGTGAAAATTCATGTTGAGCTAAGACAATCGGAGATGAAATGAAAAGTGAGAAGAGAAGTAGAGGAAGATGCCAAAAGATATGGCATTTCAAAAGAAGCAATCGACGTAAATAGGGAGAAACTAGAAAGAGTAGAGAAAGAGAGACAAGATGCAGAAAAAAAAGTGATCCGGTGCAAGCCCCCTCCCAGACTAGATCCTCAAAGAGTTCTGCACCTACCACCTCTAAGAGCTCAAAATCCTCCAAACTAGAAGCAAATACATCTGGAAAGGGAGAAAAGAGAATGAAAACCAAGGCTACAAGATCCTACATAAGTCAAAAGGATGATGAAGAGACAGAAACAAATGAGGAGGTTAAGAAAATGAAGAAGAAGAAGAAAACATCAGGTGGATCTTCTACTGATGCAAATAAAGAAGAAGAGGTAGAAGAATTTGTTGAAAGGTCCACTCCTTCTATTTATAATGTTATCAAGGCAGTCACAGTGGATGGAAATCTGCAACCATTAACTGAATTTTATGATGAGTTTAGTGATACTGATAAGAAAATCCTGGAAGATGCTACATTCAAGTATCTTAACATTTATAATAAAACATTCATTGAAATCATCTCTCTACTTCCCAAAAGTTTAGAAAAGGAACTTGAAATGAGAAAGGAGAATGCTAAGGCAAAGGACCTAGAGATCTAGGAACAGATTGCTATTCAACTCTATCCTTCCATTACCTCTCAACAAATGAACATGATCTTCAAGGACTGCAAGGATGAGTTTCGGAGCAAAGCAAGAATGAACCAGCTTATGCTTGGAGAGACAGATCAAGTTGCCAAAGAAACAGAGGACATCCTCTAGAATGCATTTAAAAGATTCAATCTTCCTGTTATAGAGGACATAGGTGATGAACCTTCTGACATGGATGACGAAGGACTAAGTACGTCAAAAGAAGAATCCACTATGAAAAATGTAGAAGAGTCAAAGGACATAGGTGAGGAGAGGACTAAGGACTTGGATTCCTCTGGTCTGGTAGAGGAAGTCCCTAAAGAGGTAAACATCTCTCTTCCAGATCCCCCTGCTGACTCTGCAACTGAAGGAGAAGAAAGAAAAGGAGAGAAAATAGTCAAGAAGAAGAGGTAAAGGGAAGAGAAGAAGATCAAATGGAGAAGACCCCAGATGACAGTTCTGAGGTTGCAGAAGGAAAGAAGACTCTGTCTCCGGCAAGAGACATTGTAGAAGCTATTAAAGACTTCTTGACCAAAGAAATGATGGAATTAGATGAACTAGAGCTATTTGAAGGATCACTCAATTTTGACTCTCTCTGGTCCAGACAATGAAGGTAGCATCTTTTGCTCAAGCCAAAGCAAAAGAAAAGCTTCTGAAGTCTCACATGGAAGACTGTGAGCTGATAGAGATTGCATTCGGCGTGTTGGAGAAGATAATGCCATCCTTCTAGAAGGATCTTTCGGCCTCTTCATCTGGTAACTTGAAAACTCTTGTTAATTCTATTAGCACACATTTTGATTCTTTGGAGAAATCAGCAGAAGAGAAAGTTCGAAAAGAGTCTTTCGGTAAGAGATTCTCTAAAGCACTGGGGCTTATAGCAAATGATAGGAGAAATCTAAATATTGGAATAAAGAGCCTAGAAAATGTTCTTCAAGATGACAGAGAATTATACAAATTTTGTTTATCCTGGTCCACGGTGACAACAGACATTGCCAAGAAGGCGGAAGAACAAGAGGACAAATTATCAAATTTATCCCAGAGTTTTGATCCTCCCACCTCATCCATAATGAATCAAGAGTGTCAGGCCATTGCCACTATAAATGAGATAAAGAGGCTTGAGAAGGAGAAGAAGAATAGAATAAGCAGAATGAGCGAACTAAGAGGGATAATTATTCCTAAGTTAGAGGCAATGCATGAAGCCCTAACTGATGCTCAGACTACAACCTAGACCAGTGATCTGGCAGACTTAAAGAAGGTAGAAGCTTTTGCATTTTGTTAAGTGGTCACATCTCAATTGTGGACAGGATGAAGCACAGTTGGGCAACAGAATTTGTCCAGTTGAAAACCACTTTTGTGGATATACTTAAGTATATGTAAGTATAACTTGTATATACACTTATGCGGCTATGTATAGGTTAAATTTTACAAATTTTGGTGTGTGGATTCCACCCTTTTCCATTGATGTCAAAGCGGGAGTGAGGAGCAGTAAAAAATGTGGAATCTAGCTAAGGGGGAGCTCTGAAAAAGTGTACAAAGAATAGAGCATCAATCAAGGGGGAGTGTGCTATGACAGTCATTTTTCACTAAGTGTTGCCATCAATGCCAAAGGGGGAGATTGTTGGCAAGAGACACTATGTGGCTTCATCATTGTTGTCATTGATGGCAACAAAGTTTATCCCACACATCTGCAGAACATAATAGGTCTTTACCGGAAGTCAGACTGAAGAGTGTTTTGGTCCAGTGAGCAAGAACAGAGTATGCAACAAGGTCCGACAATCAGGTCTGTATCTCTCAGAAGAAGTATCTCAGTAAAGTACGAACTTGGGGAAGTCAAGAGGAGTACCATGACTGCTACATTCTAGAGATTGAGCCTCCGATGATGAAAGAGTGAAAAGATATGAGCACCTAAGTGTTGGGTTCCTGTTTGGCAGAGTAGACTGAGGAAGAACTGATCGGCAGAGCATCAGACCTTAATCTGGATGAGAAATTGATGGTGATCAAGTTTCTTGAGGGATCATTCATGGTTGGCTAACATGATTGATGACTCCTATAACTATCTTTTTGATACGCATCACTTAGTAAGCATGGATTCAACCGACATACCAGAGTTTGGGAAAATCTTGAGTATTCTGGATGCCGACTAGAAAGATGTTGGAATCCTTTGTGCGGATATATATACTAGATGGATTTTGATGTGAAGGTGTGTGTGATGTGATAAAGTGTGCAAAGAAAAGTAGAGAGCAGTGTGGAAGTAGCTATACAAATCTGGTATGTGATAGAACAATAGCACTAAGCAGAGGAAGAATGAAGTGCAGCAGATCAGTATATTGAGCCTAACTGGAACTGAACCTCAGCATATGTGGATGCCCCTGATCAGTTCAAATACCTAGTTACTTTCTATATACCTTGTAGATAGTGAGTCTCTTCTAGGTAGTGAGCCTCTTGTGAGCAGTGTGCTCAGGCAGTGAGCCCTAATTGGCAAGTGTCATTTTGTGCTTCTATTCTTTTAACAGAGAATACAATCTTGGGTTAGTCACCCCGTGGTTTTTCCCTTAACAGGGTTTTCCACGTAAAAATCCTTGTGTTATGTGTGTTGATTTCATTTCTACTCTCATGTTCATTTATGCTTATATGTTTTGATACTGCAATATTGTTAAAGAAGAAAAGAAATTTAAGAAATTTAAGATAACTGATTCACCCTCCCCCCCTCTCAGTTATTTGCATTGTTTCCAACAGATATCTCATCACTGGATTAGATATAAACTTACAAAGGTAGCAGCATAATAGATGGTGAATTATTGTTATTGTAATCTCATTTTGATATAGACATTTTCTAAATACAAAAGCTGATGGAATTGGACTGAAAGTAAATTGTGACACTACTTTCTTCTGTTGATTCTTTACTTTAGTCTTCAGCCCTATGGGTGTGGAGCAAGGGCCCACTCTCACCACTAAGGCAGAAGGCTAGTACTGTTGTTTTGTTATTTCAGATTATGTTTAAGGAGATAGTTATTATTTTCATAGATAAATGCATGTTTCAGTTGAAAGGAATAGTATAGATTTACTTTAGCAATTCATTGTTCAGTTTCATTTTTAATATTCTTGGAATTCATTTTCATAGGAGATAGATCAGCAATATTAGTTTCTTTAATCAGTAAAGATCACTATAGTTAGTTAGAAAAACTGGCAACTATAGGATTCCTAATTGCAGACAACCATGGACATAGCCTTGGATTTGACAAAATGAAATATGACTAAATGCCAAGGACCAATGACCCTTGTCAGATACCAAAGAAGAAATTTTATCCATTAATGTAGAAGAATATGGAAAAGTGTTGGGGTTTACAACCGAAGAATTTGGAGACATCCACATTGACCTAGAAAAGCTTGCTAGTGATTATGAAGCAGCGGATGAAAGGGACAAAAATGTTTTCCTAAATAAAATAGTTCAAGAAAAAACAAGTTGAAAAGTAACCATAAGCCTCCTTGTCCTTTGCAATTTTTTAAATCATGGGCTCATGATACTATTTCCATGCTAGCATTTTGCCTCGGACTGGATAGCAATTGGGAAGTGGATGCAAGCCTCCTTGAAATGGTATATAATATCCATTATGGTATTGGTGTACATGTCAAATATAAATTTATTGAGCACATTGTAGAATCCATGCATAAACAATTTTTAATGATTAAAGGAGGTTCCACCAAGACATTTAGGTTCACAACCTACTTGTCCTATTTTTTTCTATTCAAATTTAGTGGAATGTTTCATACCAACAAGCTTCAGATTCAGCCCTATAGTAATGCTGAGGGAAAAAAAATGGCTCCAGGACATGATTGGACCACTAAGATAAGGATGCATGATTCTCGAAGGAACTACAATCATTTTGTAGACTACTTTTTGGCTCCATTGCATCAAGCAATTACAAATATTCCAATGCTTAGATTGCTTATATCATGTAGAGATTTTATTCGATTAGGAAAAGAAATACAATTATCTGATTGGTACTTATTGGAAGAATATACCGTTCTAAGATTTTATGGATCAAGAGTAAAACCATACAAATTTCCAATACATGTGACAGAAAGGGTTTTTGCATTGGAATATGTAAGGCAGATGCAGAGTACTAATGAACTACACTTTGTCAGTCAGCAAAAGAAGACCTTATTTCCTTATTTACCTGTTTCATGTGGAGTGTTCACATTGGAGAGAAAAGCATTTAAGGTGGCACATGATCTTTTGAAAAAATTTAATTTTGATAATGTCTGTCACTGGCAGTATGATCCATGTGACACCATTAAAACAATTATTGTGGCCAATAGGAATGTTGCAAGTAGAATTCAACATCAAAGTAAACCCTTGCTTGAGAACTTGAGAAACAAGGATTCCTGGGATGAGGTCAAAATAGCAATGGAGAAAATTGTTGCTGAGAAAGGTATTTCTTTTGAACAATTGTCAGCAGAAATTATGTCATTGCACGAAAATACAGGAGCACTAGTAGAGAATGAAATCAGGAGGTACAACATTTTTTATGGAAAAAGTGATAAACCATATATTAGAGCAAAAATGTCAGATTCTCTAGATGAATCTGTTACAAACAAATATTGGTCATGATAAAAAAATTATTGCATTTTGCTCTATGAGGAAGGAGCTAGGTGAACCAAGAACTATTGGAGAGTATGGAGAAATCGATGAAGATGAAGAGTTTAGCAAATTGTGGAATATAGAGCATCCCAATGAACATGAAGATGAAGAAACTGATAGTGATGATGAACCTGATAGTGATGATGAACTTGATGATGATAGGGATGAACAAAGCAATTTCAAGCTTGGTTTAAGTCAAGCCACAAACAAAAGCATATACTTTAGGAGCAGCCATAGCTGAAAATATGGGTTATCAAGGTGGTGGTTTGGGGTCCCAAGGACAAGGCATTTGGAACCCAATAGATGTAGTCACCAAAAACTAGTTGGTAAATGAGGCCTTGGAGTTGAATCAGCTAATAAAAGAGACCAAAGGCATACAAGTACAGCTGAAAGAATTCATTTTGTTACAGCTTCAAATCCTAATCTTTATGGTCAAATGCAATCACAACTTAGACATACCCATGGTGGAGAGCCTAATGCGACTGGCACTGCCACTGGTGGAGAACTTAGTCAACATCTGCTACAACAACAACTCCAACAACAAATTACACACAAGAGGACACCAATACAAGATAACACAGAAACACTCAATGATCAAGGGATACAGAAGAGACAAAGGATTATGACAGTTCTAACTCCAACTACTAGTTCCACTACAAAGGAATTATTTCTAGGCACTCCCCCAGTTAGTGTGGCTACAACAGAAATTGCAAGTAGTCCTATTCCTTCACCATTCAAGCATTTCCTTATTCCTGCATCCCCAGGTTTTGGTTACATTCAAGAGTTTAAAAGAAATCAGAATTGTATAGAAAAAGAAAAGAAGCAACTGATGGAGAGTGTGTCTATTTTAACTTCAGAACCTGCAACAACCATGATATTACCCACATTTGACACAAATTCAGAAATCATGGAGTACACAATTGTTGTTTCCACAGTTCAAAATAAACCAGAAAATTAGATGGATCGATTTGAATTTTAGGTGAGCAGTTTGCAATTTGTTTTTTCTGGATTAAAAAATACTGACAAAATTAATATATCAAAGAAGAACAATGAATTGGTGTACACATCATTGCTAAAGCATGATAGAGAGATAAAAAGTTGCAAAATCAAATAGAAAAATTACAGGTAGACTTAGCAAATGAGAAATCAAAGAAGAAAGTAGCAGATAATAAGAGCAATAAATTAGAAAAAAGAATAAAAAATCTGCCTCTACATCAACAAGCAAAGAGGATAAACAAACAGAGGTGGAATTGAATGGACTGAAGAAAAGGTTAGATGAGAGCAAAAATAAATATGATGAGGAAAATCCACTTCAAAAAAATTAAGACAAAGCATAGGGAAAGCAAATGAACATTGGGAACAAAAATTAGAGAAAGAGAGAAAAAAAAATGAAACATTGGCTGCAGAGCTTATGGAAGCAAAAAATGAAGTAAAATCTTATCAAAATAAGTTCACTAAATTTTGTAGACAGATAATGAGGCACATGAAACAAAAGATCTGAGAGGAAATAATGCAAAGAATTGATCATTTGTGTGAATTGTTTCAATTGATTGATGCCATGAGACTACATCATAATAAGCTGAGCAAATATTTAATGGACAACAAAAATGTGCAATTGCGGGCAGAAGAGAAATCTGCAAATCAAGTTCTAGAAACAGTTTACAAAGCTAGTGACAATGAATTAATTTCAAAAGGCATTACTAATCAGATTGAAGCCTCAATGAAGGTGACATCTATCATTCAAAAGTGTTCAAAAATACGTGAAATAGCATAATTTGTGATTGAGGCTGCAACAAAAAATAAGGAGGATGAAAAGGTAAGGAACTTGACAAAGCTTGGTTTGCCACAGGATTTTGACACAAATGAGTGATTCATTGGAAAAGATAATTTTAGAAAGAAGACGGATGATGCAAGGAAGATTGATTCAGATCAGTTTCCTCATAATCCAAATGAGGTGAACTTTTTGGATTGCATCAAACCACTAATAATCTTGAATGTGTCTTTGGCTGAAACATTCAAGCTAGGATCCAAATTGAAATTCGATCATACATTGTTAAAAAAAATTCAAGTCGAACAACATCAGCTAGAAGAAATGATAATTCCACCACCTAAACAGTGGAATTTGCTAAAAAGGCTATTACAATGATTTGATATTGATAATATGAGTTTCCAAGTTCCAACTCAACTCTATGTAGAGTTGTCTTTGAGCAAGATTTTACATTGTCTCTATGTATTCCTTCATTTGAAAATCAATAGAAAACTCAAATTCAATAATGTGTTGATGTTCAATTATTTGTATTATTTATTTTATCAATTGAATAAAAACTCTAGTTTCAACTACTAGATACACATTCAACGATTGTTGATGTTCATTGTTGGATATGCTACTATTGTTAATATGTTATTAAGCATTACCATTGAGTTGAGAGATGAATCACTGTGGTGGCACCTGCTTAAGTTTAGGGTTTTAAGCCTGTTCTTCATGTATTTTTCCCCATTTTCCCTTAAATACATGACGGGTTTGATCACTTAAGTGTGAACTTGGATGACTGGTAACCAACAGTAACAAGTCAACTTAAAATTATAATGCAAAAGGCTAAAAGGTTAGGTTTGGTGGTCCCCTTAGGGTTAAGGGTTTTAAGTTTGAAAAAGTATAAGTCTTTGCCCTTTGAAAAAATCCATTGAACCTAGGTCGCTAAGCTCATGCACTTTATTTATGATTCTCTATTGACCACTTGTGGTAGGTTTCTGGTCCCTTAAGTTACGACTTTAAGCCTTTATACCCGTTAGGTGACCGGCCCCATGTTCTGGGTTTTACCTTCTATGGCCCATGAAAAATTAAATCTATATCCTAAGTTTCTTGTAAGTTATAAAATTTAATAAAGTGAAAACTGTAGCACCACAGCGCATCATCAATGACATCACCACCCCACTGCATGGCCGTGACATGGTGACACTTGTCATAAGAATCTATGCTTATGTCCCATTACATTAGGAATCCTGCACTTACCAACCATATGTTGCTAGATGTCTTTATAAAAGTGGTCCGAGGGAAAGTCTTGATCTAACGGTTGCGCTTCGTTGCAAGGGTATCTTGCAGGAAGGAATCTTCATTGTGCGGTCGCGAGATGGCAACATGTGGCTCTATTTTATGAAAGAGTTCAGAGGCGAATAAAAGAGGGATGCGTGGGGGCTTTATTGCGCCCGGACAAGATAGGTAAAGTGCTGGCCCATTGTCGGTTGTGATGCCGCGGGGTGGTGCCACACATCCAAGCAAGGACAAGAGGTCATGCGGTCAATAATGAATGTACATCCTATGTGGCTCATCCTGATTGGTCGAAGACTTTTCAAACATGATGATCAAGATTTTCAAATCTTGCGGGTGAATGGTGGTTGTGGATCTTGCAAGAATGAATTCAAATCAATGATGCAAGTTTAAACTTTTATGGTGAATGTTGAAGGCACCCTGTGGCATGAATGAAAGGTAATAGCCGAGGTTACCCCCATTAATGTAGTAGAAGCTATGTTGCAAATCTTAAAACGGAAGAAAAGTTAGGGCTTTGCACATTAGTTCTTCAAGAACATACAAATTTTAGGTGCATGGAGAATTCTCAAGTGGGTGAAGAGCAAAAATTTGGGACTCTACAAGTTTCAAACTAGTAATTTCATTTTGTCTTCTCGTGCTCGACATATTTTTAAGCTGACTACTTGATCAAGGAGGTAGATAATTATCTGTAAACGAAACCCTAGCTTGCTATGATAAGTTTGAAAAAATGAGTCAAGCTAGCCAGCCCTCCACTTCTAAGCGCGGCTTAGATGAGGATCTTATGATCCAGCTTCCAGGTTTTGCTAGAAGGGCTTTGAATCTTCATGGTCTAGGTGGGCTCAATGATAATTTTTTTTATTATTGCTACAACTGTAGAGATGCTCTTCTGCCTATTCCTGGTTGGATCTTGTTTGAACATTGGCATAGAAGAATGGATTATAAGGCCCCCGTCTGTCATGCCTAAAAAATTGATCTGGCCAAGCTTATTTGCTCCAATGTTTTCCCTAACCCTAACCTAGTTAGGGCAATAGAAATGAGATATGATCCGGCTACAAGGACGACCATAGAAGGAAATGGCACAAAAATGATTAAACTCACCAAAATATACATTGCCTCTATATTCAACTTGGACCCTACGGCTAAGAAGCCAATTGACCTAGCTACTTTGAAGAAGAAATAACAGACTGTCAAATGTGTTTATAGGGAGTACAACCTGGCCAAGCACAGGCCGAAGGGTGTAGATGGCAAATTAGTGAAGATTTAGGCCAATGAACAGGAGCCTTTTCACTGCAGCATGTTCATGGATTACTTTGTTGGAACTTATCACAGTTTGTGCCAGGGTGCTGCCACAATAATGGGTTACACTTTCTCGGACATCTTGATTTTTGTTGAAATCACATATTTTTATAAAATTTAATGATTTAAGCCTTGAAAGGTTCCATTTAAAGGATTGTAATTGAATAGGGTTTGATCAAACCCCCTTAGATCAAACCCCCTTGGATAGAACCCCACTAGTTTTAAACCATACATGTCATGGAGTCTCTTCTACACCTATCAAAATTCTAATAAAAAACCACTTTTGATTTACCTTTTGGGGAATCAAATGAATTCATTTAAAATTTTATGTTTTGTAAGTATGTAATCTTTATTATAAGCTTCCCAAAAAGTATAATTTTCAATATATTTAATTTGATTAGTATATTCATTTTTTAATTCTTGTGAATGTAGGTTTTTTAATGAACATCAAGGTCTCTGTTTCATACATACGAAAAAATAGGAAAATATAGAAAAAATATTCTAAAAAATATGTGTCCTCTAGGTATTGATGTCCTTATCCAACAAAAAAAAATTGAATTCCGATACATACAAAAAAAAGTTATGCTTTACACAGTACACCTATGTCTAAATTATAATTGGTTTGACTTCAAAAGTTAATTAAAAGAAAAATATTCAATAAAACATTATGAAACCAAATGCATCCTCTAGATATCGTAGTTAAAAATCTAAATTTTTAAAAATTAGAATTTTATCCTTCATTGAAAAAAATTTATGTTTTACACAATACACGTCACTCTTTAAAAATGTTGTTTACTGTTAGAAACTAGTTATTGAAGGAGATGGAAAAGGAAATATAATTTGATTCCAAAAAAATTTTAAAAATATATTTAGAATCTACAAACAAAATGTGACAAATCATTAGTTTACATCAACTTCAAATTCCTCATGATTTAGCAACTATAGGTGTCTAAAAGTGAAGATTTTTTTCAAAATATTCATTTCAATGTCAACTTTGGCCAAAAAGTGTAACCCACTATTGTGGGATCACCCGTCAGGTATTGGGTAGGGATGCCTCGGATAATATGCCCATTTCTCTAATGATGATGGTAGTTGGCATTCAAAGTCAGGATCCCAAAGAGCCATATGATTATGCCACTTACATTGCTGACAAGATGCACAAACAGATGACATAAATTAAGAACAATTTGTCTAAGCCAGATGTCCAGGTTAAATTCACATGGTACTCCATGCTATGTCACGTGCTTCTGTTTGCTTTATCTGGGATGCAGCACCATAACTTGCATGTCAAAACGACAGATGCTCAGGGAAATATGTTGCCAATGCAGGTATGGACTTGTATGTTGGATATGCATCAAACTACCTGTTGGTGCCTGAATTGACTGTCAGTTGATTTAGCAATTTTTCATGCAGGCACCTTCCCTAAAATCCAAAAAATTTTAAGTGTTGGCACCCCTTTAGTGTTTTGCAGCATCCACATCATCTTTCTTGAGGAAGGGGTCATCATGTTTTGCCCATCGGCATAAGTTTACTTGTGTCTTGGCGATCGTATCAATAGCATGGTGTGTTCTTTGTATATCGCCAAGACTTTTACCTATCGGCTGCGAAGATTGTGTTTCCACCGACGATGTTGGTCGTGCCGATGGGGGTACCTCAAGTGTTATCGGCATGAGTTTGCATGTGTCTTGGCGATCATTTCAATAGCATGGTGTGTTCTTTGTATATCGCCGTGACTTTGTGCTATCGGCGAGGGAGTTTCCTGTTGGGCCGACGGCGTATGTTTGGCCGATAAGTGGATGTGTGTGTTGTCGGCGTGACTTGGTGCATCAGACGAAGTGTGGAGAGTTGGGCCGATAGGGGTACTCTGGCCGATGGAGCTGTATCGGCGTAACAAGTGATGTCGGCAGGTGAGTTTCTGGTTGGGCCGACAGTTGGTAGTCTGGCCGATGAGGGATGATCAAGGTGGTCGTCGGCAGGAGTAATGCTATCGGTGAGAGAGTTTTCGGGTTCGCCGACGCTTGAGGTCTCGCCGACAGAGTATAGTTTGTTGGTGCCATCGGTGCAATGGAGGATTATCGGGTGAATGGGCAGATTGTTGGCCGATGGTGCAGGTCTGGCCGATGGAGTTGCCATCGGTGAGTATGGGGTAGTGTCAGGCCGATGGGAATTTGGAGGATGTCTATCGGAGTGAGTAATATTGTCGGCCTAAGGGTTTTTTGTGGTGCCGATGGTGTATGTCTCACCGACGGAGGTGGGAAGTGAAGGACCATCGGCGAGACTATTGTGATCGGCGGAAGTGCTTTTGGTTGCTCCGATGGTCTTTGTCTCGGCGACAAGGGGTGTGGAGCTGGCATCGGGGTGACGGGGAGGATTGTCTTGGCGACAGCAATGCCATCGGAGTGAGATGGTATATCGGGCTAGCATTGTTTTGATCTGCCGATGGTAGAAGTTTGGCTGATGGGCTGTGGGCGAAGGCATGTGTGTCGAGCGCGGCAAAAGCGCTCAACACTTTGTTTGAATGTGGTTATGCTTTTAAAGCGCTGGAGTGATCTCTTCACCGTGAATGTGGGATTATTCCCTTGTATGTTTTGAACCTGCGAGGAAGCATTTTGGCGGGAAGTTTCTTTTTTGACTGCAGCGACGGTTTTCAAGCGACCGCGGGTGGTTGAGGCCCTTAATGGCGACTGTAGCAGGAGTATGGGCGATGGTACAAGCAATCAGGCTGCCTGATTGAGAATGAAGACTTACAGATAGTGGCGCGTGGCTCGAGGCCCCCCTTTGTCTGCTGCATTTACATTTTCTGAGCGCCATTCCTTCTGAGGACTGTATCTGGCAGATTTTTTGTTATAATCATGTAATTAATTACTGTGGTACGCTCTCTGGCTATTATAAGCAGACTGTGTTACCATTTTTGAGGTTGTTGAAAGTTGAACATTTTGGCTCTGTAACACAATACAGTTCGTTTTGGTTGCTCTGTACAGCTAAACCTGTGAGTTTATGTATCTCTTGTTGTACATTTTGTCTTGAATCCACTGATTTCATGGTTAATCTTGTATGAATAATGCTATGTTTGCATGTGTTTTGTTAATTCTGTCTCCAGTATTGCATGTATCTTTCTTCTGAGTCTGGATATTTAAGCAATATTTGAGACTCTAGAACATAGAATTCCTATGTTGAATGTCTGATCTTTTAACTTCTGCTCAAGGGGTAGATTAAACTGTTTTCAGGTTGAACATTGGGAAGGGTATACTGCAGTAGGGATGCCATAAGTAGAGATAACTTAACACTCTGTGTTGGGAGATATCTGTAAGGCAGGTATCATATATATCCCCTTGAAATCCAGTTTTAACTGTTCATGTTGATCATTCACAGGTGTATGTCTACTGACTCCAGGCCCTGGATAGGCACCAATCTTGCTTTGTGTTTGTGTTACAACCATGTCCAACTTTGCATCCAAACTCAAAATCATAATCAAACTCTAAAACAACCATTAGGACATTAGAATTAGTTTTAGGATCCTCAGTCCTCTGTCTACAACTGCAAATAGGCCCAAAGCTAGCCCCTTTGCTCTTATCTTTTAGTTTTGGTCTACTTACAGGAGGACTCATCTGCTTTCTGACAGCATCCCAATCCTTGTATGTGTATCTCATGGATGTTGAGTAGGGAATACCCCCCTAGGTCTTGCAGAGCCTGAAGAAGAAGAGGAGATAAAATATAGAGTCTATCTCCTACACTGTTGGCCCTTGGCCCAGAGATCCTGTTGATCACTGATGGCTACCTTGTAGGGAAATCTGGGAATAAGCATCCAGTCTGGGAAAAAACCAACACTACCGTAGATTATGTAATTTTTGTAGAGTATTTTGTGAGAAGGATACTTGGTTTCCTGGAGCCAGAGGGTGAGAGGATGCACCCAGATGTAGTGGATTTCCTAAGGCCTTTAAACATGACCCCTCATTTGGGGATTGACCACAATTGGGGTGATTGGTTCTTTCACGAGCACACTACTTGTATCAGGGTCTATGGATGTGAGACCTCACCCCATATCTTGCCTAAATATGTGCCTAAAAGAGTGGCATTCTTAGAAATCATTAGATAATTAAATGATTCAGGCAAGGATCACCTGAGGCATCATAAGAAGGGTTCATTCTTTCCCTCTTCCCTCAAATTCAATGATTTTTTGATAACTGACAAGAGTGGGTTCGATCAAATCTATTCAGTAATGTAGTGTTTTGGGATGTATTTGGAGCATCCAAGGATTTTTGACCCTGAAGGCTTCATCAACAGGGTAAGGATCAACAAAGGAAGGCCAAGGTATACTCATCAGGTTGACCTAAATGAGGATCCTATCAGGAACTGCTTTACAATGGATGAGGTCCATCACTTGAGAATCAAGTGGGACACCATAATGGTAGGTTAGAGAATGAGAAAAAATATAAATGCAACATATCAGGGTGCTTTCTCAGAAGTACAAGACCCCATTCAGAGAATTGAGAAGATGTTGGAAAATGTAGAGCAATTAATTGCTATTGTCCCTAGAGGAGAAGAAAGACCAACATATCAACCTAGCAGCTCTAGCAAAGGATATGCATCCAAGAGGGAGTCAATTGACCCCTCCCTTGCCAAGAAAGAAAAAATTATTGATTTGGGAAGCCCTGAAGAACTTGAAGTGGTAGATTTAGAAGGGGAGGTAGGGGAATGTGTACAAGAAGCTGCCCATCAGGTGAATTCACCTGATAGAGTAAGACCATATTCATCCCCTGAAAACAAGGCAATCAGAACAATGAGAAGCCAAACTATAGACATTGAAAATGTTAGAGTAATGGCTTGCAACAAATTTTTAGAGGATGATGAATTTATAAATACTCTTGAATTCAGGAGTTATGTATTAAAAGTAAGAAGTGAAGAGTTTCAGAAAAGGATTGAAGATGCTAAGAGTGGAGCAGACCCTACTGAATATGAGGCCATAACACAAAGGGTCTTAAAAGAAGTCAGTCAATCCATTAGTGCAATGACTCTAGAGGAGGGGAGGGCATTGGTTGCAAAGAGTAACATCTTGCTTCTTCCTCATTGGACCTTGTCAGATGCAATTGCATTTGACACAATTACTAGAGAAGACTCTGATATAACAGGTGAACAGATAGATAAGGCTCTCTCTGGTGCAACCTTCAATCCTAGGTTTGAAACATTGGCTATATGGGCTCTAGCCCCAAAGAATAACAAGCCTAGGGTTGAATTGGGGAATTGGTAGGAAATGTGATAATAAAGAAGGTATCTAACACCCCTACCCCCCCCAAGTTGTAATCTTGAATGTCCAAACTGCACAATTTGTAGAAGCGGTCACCAACAAATTGCAGAAAGATCACAATGAGGTACAACTCAATTATGCCCAGGCAGTTGCAGAGATAAATAGGTTGAAGAAGCAATTGTCATTAGGGGCTAGCACTTCAGTTCCCCCACCAGTGATTCTAACAGCAAAGTCCTTCCTAGTTGATATAGAGCCTCTATTGATAGAAATCAGAGAGCTGAAGGAAGAGGTGAAGAAATTGGAGGAGGAGAAAAAGAGTACAGTAAAGGACATGGTCACAAATTTGATACATAACATGGTGACCAAACTCTTGGCAAGGGTAGATGAGACCTTGAGGTCTTATTGACAACTGAGGATTGCTTATGAAAAACATGAATTAGATAAGGAGAGGCTTTCGGTTGTGAAAACAAGATGGTTTCCAAGAACTAGAGAAGTTAGGGATCTCCTCAGGTGCTCAAGGTTTGATGAACAGGCACCTCTTGACCTAAAAATGGTAGCAGATATGTTGAAGCATTGTGAGGATGTTGCCAACTTTCAATTAAGATTGGATAAAGTTTTGGTAGATAAGAAGCAAGCTATAGAAAAATGGATACAAAGTGGCTGCCAAATATTTTGGAAGGTGATGGGCAAACTAAAGACTTAAATAAGTGGAAAACATAAATAAAAGAAAATGCCTACCAGCTAATTCCTACTTGTTGTACTGATGGCGATCCAACTATGAAGATGTTGAGTTTAGCACTTGACAAGCTGCATATAGTTGAGATAAATTTTGAAATATTTTGTAAGGAAGTGAAGATTTAGTTGGATGCCCAGTACATCAGTCATAATGGCAGAATTGTAGAGATAATATCATTCCAGTGGCCATTTGAAAAGACATATAGCGAATGGACAGAAAAGTATGGGCCTACATGATTGAAAGGAAGGGCCAACCACCACCTCCCCTGCATTAATGAGGCAGATCTCCTTTGAGCAGCTGCACATCCTCCAAGTCTATCTACCTTTTGTCTTCTTCTCTCTATTGTAGTAAATGTTCTCAACGCCAAAGAGGGCAGTGCATTGTATCAAACATTCTCTGAAGTGACATTGTAATTAATGTTGAGTACGCGTTCTTAGTCTATAAAAGAACTATGTTACTCATCTATTGTTGTTGTTGAAGATTTTGGAAACTCTTGGAGAGTAAATAAAATACAAGTTTTGTTGAGTTGTCTCATCTCTTGTCTTGTAAGTCTATGAGTTATGTGTTGAATGTATTTTTGCATTAAGTTTTATCAGTTTCATGTTGATTACAAATGAGAAATGCTTCTTGCATGTATTATGTTAACTGTCTCCATGGTTGTATGTGTTCTTCTTTTGAATCTAATGACTAAGGGTTATCTAAGATTCTAGAATATAGGTTGTCTATATTGCATGCTTAATCTTTTACTTCTATTCAAGGGATAGATTAAATGTTCTGGGTTAAGTATGGGGAAGAATGTATAGAGCTAACATGATGCTCTATTTTGGGAGGTATCTATAAGGTAGATACTGATTACCCCCTTGAAATATGATTGTTAGTTTAGTTTATGCAAGTCATTCACACATATATGTCAATGTGACTCCAGCCCTGAGATAAGCACCGGTCAGAACTGGTATTGAGTTTATGATTTAAAACCCAAGTCTTGCAACCAAGCATAAAACAAAAACTGAACAACATTTATAAACATTTAGGATTTTAGGAGTAGTTTAGGTTCAAAATCCTTTGGTGTACAACTAGAGTAGGGTCCAAAGCTAGCCCCTTTGTATTTATCTTACAGTTTTGGCCTTCATAAAAAAGGATTCATCTGTTGTGTGTCAATATCTAATTACAGTCAAGTATTTATCTCATAGGTATTGAATAGGGAATACCCCCTAGGTTTTATAGAGCCTGAAGAAGGAGAGGAAACATTTAGAGTCTGTCTCCTGTACTATTGGCCTCTGACCTGAGAACCCTATTGATATGAGATGGCTACCTTGTAGTGGAACTTAGGAACTATCAGTTGGAAAAAACCCAACAAGGTTATGTATGAAATGAAGACAAACCCTAAACCAACATATCAAATGGTCTTTTGTAGGAGTATATTTCATTTTCTAACTCAGTTGTGGATAAGACACTGATCAAAATAATTCATAAATTGTGAAAAATGATGCAGAATCACATATCAAATCAAAATACAAAATTCTACTTTACTACAAATTTTTTTATGTTTTATGCACAAATCAACTTTAGCAAGGAAATATTAAGCATTGAGTTGAATGATGAATCACTGAGTACATGTAAAACTTATCAGTATGACACAATTAAAATATGAAATAATTAATAATATGTTAATGTATTCAATTTGATTCACAATTTCAAGGAATACAATATAAAATATCATCAACTACAGTTTTGGAATATGATTCATGAAATGTAGTATAAATACCTAAAAACTACTAATTCACTTCCATTTCCCAAATCGAGTCAAGGTCCTCAAACTGACATTCAGATAAAGAAAAAGAGTCATCTTGATTTTGAGTCTGGTCTTCATTTTCTTCATCTTGATTCTTAGTCTCAAAGTCAAATTCATTAGTCATTGTGTCACTGTCATTTGTCCCACCACCACCAGCATTTGAACTTGAAGTGTTGCACAACCCTCTTCTTTTGCATATACACTTCCAGACTATAAGTGCCCTTTCGTAAGGAAATTTTTTGACATTATACGCACTTCCTAACACCCTCAAGCAATTTTCCAAATTCTTGTCTAGTTTGTTTCTTATATTTGATTTCAAAAACCCTAATGCACTGAAAACTCTCTCATCTTCCACCAAACCCAATATCATTGTTTGACATAAATCAACAAGTTTGAAATATTCTGATATCGAATCATGCAATATTTCACTCTGACCGAAGTTTTTCCAAGCCTTTGTTATTGATCCCGCTTCGAAGGGATTCTCCATGGCATTAAACTGGTCTATCATACTTCTTGCAAACCGACTATATTGTCCTCTAAGCTTATTTCCATCTATAATTCCTATTGTCTGTCCATTGCATTCTACACTTTCTAAAAGTATGCGGTCAAGGTAGTTACTTTTTGATGAAAAAAGCTTGGGCTATCTCGGTGGCCTTGAACCCAAAATTGAGGATACACAATAGACATGGCATCAAGTATTTCTTCTCAAGGGAATCGATTATAAATCTTTGTTGAAAAATTGCTTGCAATTTCCTTCAAATTATTACTAACAGATTCAACAATGCCATCAAAATCTTCCTTTCTAACAGGTACTTCTCTGATAGAGCGCCTGATCGTCTTACAATGGTGCATTGGTATCTCAAATCCACGTACAAAGGCACATAACTCCCCACTTGCATTAAACTATAAATAATTTTTAGGATAATTCAAATCTGCAATTATCTACCACCTAAAAAAAATTGGGCTTTGAGAAGTTAGATCTAGATATAGATTATTGAGGGTCATGCATGTCATTCTACGTAGTTTGGTATACTCATAGATATACATAGTTCTGTCTTGGGCTTTCTTCACAAGATTCTTCATTTCATCCAGCATGGGGAGAAGACTAGCTAAAGTTAAGAGTGTCTCTATATCGCTTAACCTATGTAAGAGGTCAGGAGCTTTGTCTACTATGTTGCGATGCTCATACATTATTCCAATCAAGGATGGATATTTTGAAAGAACTCGTTACATTGGACCATGCAAGGAGTTCCATTTGGTATCAACATCCTTTAGAAGCTTGTTTCCTGCTATTATTCCCTCAGCAAAATTTTGAAATTCTGCAACATGTTTGGGACTTCTGCAGAAGTATGCGTGGAGCTCGCGGACTAGATTTTCAACTTTTGATACTGTAGGAAACTTGCTTACAATTTTAAATGCTAAATTCATTTTGTGGGCCATGCAGTGAATGTCAAGCATGTATGGTGCATAAGTAGTTTATATATTTGTGCAAAGACCAGTCCTATGACCTTGCATTACTACAGCTCCTACACACACCAACTTTTTGCCAATTATCAAGTCATCCATACCTGCAATTTCATTCAAAGACTTCTTAACTAGTTCAAACAAATTTTACGACGTTAAATTGTCCTTCATTTTATGAACACAGAGTAGATAAGCTCGGCGGACATGTTCTTTTACAGTATACACATGCATACAGAACCAAGAAGTACTATCTACCGCAGTAACTTCATCTAAAGATAATGCAATGAAGTTTGACTCTTTTACATTCTCCTTTAAATCTTGCTTTTCCACCGCAGCAAGACAGTTTGCCCATTCCCATCCAGCGTTTATTGACCAATGTGTGCTAGGATAGTGAGGAACACTCAAAAAAGATAATAAATTACTATACTCTGGGTAGTCTATCATAGGATGCCTTCTGGACAAAATATGAAAAACAACACTCATCTAAACAGTTTTTTCCAGTTATGCTCCTTCCATTGCTTTTCCAAATTGAGCCTTGATTGTACCTCCACTTGCAGCAAGCTTTGTCATTCTTTTCTTATGCTCATCATATTATGTGGCATACTTCACATGAAGACATTCTTCCTTTGATTTCCGTCTTACTACTAATGTTTCTTTTTTGTCTATGATTTGTTTTTCATAAACTTTACCTATATGTGTTTCTATAGTGTCAAGCTTTAGCTGCAATTTCTTGTCTCTTTTACATTTCCAACTATAAATCATACACTTGCATTTTGTTGGTTGTTCATATTTGTTTGTTTTCTCCTTTGGCTCAATGAATGGGTACTTTGAAACCCAATCAAGCTGATAATTCCTTGACATTTCCCACTTGCACCCCGGTTTTGAATCTTTTAATTTGCCTTTTCTTTTCTTCTTGCCAACATCATCTACAACGCCAATATTTTCTTTTTCATCCAAGTCAATTATCTCAATCTGGCTAATCAGGGTATCCCTTGGAACATCTTTTGCGGTATTGCCATCCCCATTCTGGCTAACCAAGGTTTCCCTTGGAACATCTTTGATGAGTGTCAGGTAGCACCCATGAAATACATCTTTTTACCTCTCTTTTTCTCCCTTCTTATTCCATTGTCCTTATGACTGCACCAAAATAGGCTAACAAGATTGTTCTAATGATGATTAATAAGAGATAAATTACTTAAGATCATGATTTCTGATTGAAGGACTAATGTGCATTGAATTGATGGAAATATGTAGAAATATTCTCTTTTTGAATCAATAGGTGCATGTGTTCAGGTAGATAATTTTGTACATCTCTGGAGGTAGTCCTAATGATCTGCGGAGCTGACATCAGCCTGCCATGACTGGTCTCCAATGTTTTAAATTTGATTGGAAAGGTTTTTGGGATAAGAAGGTGAAGCATCTCCAGAGCTGGATTGAAGTCTTGAGCATCTCTGGAGCTGAACAAGAAGGTCACAAACATATCTCTGGAGCTACAGACAAAAACATACATCTCCGGTGCCTCTTTAGAACAGTGCAAATTTCCAGCACAACTGTTGGTCAAACACTTCCAGTGGTGATCGGGATGCTCATGATATTACTCAAATCATCACCTGAGTAATTAAGGGTAGTCTATAGTTAACTGTTGGAAGTTTTTATCTCTTTTTAGTTTTTGCATGAGTTACTGATAAACTAATTTAATACCTATATTTTAGGGCCTCGCTGCCCATTTGTATTTAAAACTAAGACTCCGATTCAGTGTGGACTTTTGTTCCACTCAATCTATTTTTATTGCATGGATATTTATTCTATAGTTAGACAGGTAGTAGAATAAAGAGATTGATGTCATCTCATAGAAGAACTAGTAGTTAAGATAAGTGATATCTCATCACTGATTTTAGATATAAACTTACAGAAGAAGCAGCAAAGAGGACAACTATTATTCTTCTAATTTTTGTAATCTCATTTTGATATTAATATTTTTCCTGAATACAAAGTTGATGGAATTGGACTGAATTGAATTATGATATTATTCTCTTGTGCTAATCCTTTACTTTAGTCTTCAGCCCTAAGGGTGTGGAGCAAGGGCCCACTCTCACCACCAAGGCAAAAGGCTAGTACTGTTGTTTGTTATTTTAGATTTTGTTTAAAGAGATACTTACTGTTTTCATATATAGATGCATGTTTCAATTTATAGAATTGCTTTAAGTAATTTACTGTTTAGTTTTGTTTTCAATATTCTTGGAATTCATTTAATAGCAGATAGATTAGTTTCTTTAGATTAGTAAAGGTCATTAGAATTAGTTAGGTATAACTGACAACTATAAGATTCCTAATTGCAGATAGCCAAGGACACAACCTTGGATTTGACATCTGAAATACGATTAAATGATGAGGGACCCTTGTCATTTTTGGCACTATTGCCGGGGATATATTGTGTTAATTAGGAAAACTTAGCTAAACAGTTTTAGGATAGATCTGTATGGTTAGAGCTAGAGATTCAAAAGGAAGATACATAAAATAGACACCCCATCAACAAACTATAGGAGAAAGCAGTGGAGTGGCACAAGATCTTATTGAAGAGAGACATCTAGAACCTACCTTAGAAGCTACATCTAAAATTAATAATCCTTTCAATCCTCCAAATCTTCCACTTGCTGACTATATCCAAGAATTACAACAAAAATACCAGGCAGATCCTTTAATAGAACCTAATTTCCTAGAACCTCAAGGAGAAGAACCAATACTAGACATGGATGATAATCATGAAGATGAGGAAAATCAGGCTCCAAGAACCTTCTCATATCCCATTGTTCTGGCTGTTGGAGATAATGCCCCTGCACACTTGCCAAATTTTGGGTCTTGCTTCTGAGGATCCAGATCAGTTTTTGTTTGAATTCAAAGTTGTATGCCAGACTTATAATCATGGATCAGATAATCAAAAACTCAAACTGTTTCCCTCAACCCTAAAAGATTCTGCAATGAGATGGTTTAAGGGCCTGCCCCTAAATTCCATCCATTCCTGGGATTAGATGGAGACAGAATTCTTGGGAAAATACCAGGACTATTGTAGAGTCAGTGATAAGAATGAGGAATTATTCAAAATTAAATAGAGAGAGGAAGAGATATTAGAGGATTATGTGGATAGGTTCAACTTCGCTTTGAGAAGGTATGGCAACCCAGTAAATCACTCTTTGGCTAGAACCCTGTTTGTAAAGGGATTAGATAAAGAATCAAAATAGGCACTAGATCTTATGGGAAAAGGGAATATCAACAAAATGAATATGCCTGCTATAGAAGAACTCTATAGGAACTATTCCAAAACCCAAGATGGAGTGAGAACACCTAAATATTTCAAAGGGAAGAATGAAATAGGACAGTTAATGGAAGAGATTGCAAATATGAAAATAGATGTTCTAGTCCAACTAAATACCACATTAGATGGGATTTAGGCAAAAACTAGAACAGCTGATTAAGGTAGAACAACTGAACCACTCTCCATTTATTGTCCTAGATGTAGAAACAAGCATCTGTTGAGAGAATGCCCTTTAGACAAGTTAGAGATCTGTCATATCTATGACAAGGAACATCCTACTAGTTAATGTAGTTAACTTCCAGCCCTAAAAAGGCTGAGTAAGAAGAATGCCATTATAGAAGAAGAGTTGAACTATGTAGGACAAAAATAAGTTAGGAGTTTCCCTTATAATCAATATCCAAACTAGCCTTCTTACAGAGGACCTTTTAATTGGGAAAATAATCAATGGAATCCAACTTGGCATGGGCCTCAAAATAATCCTCCTTGGAGACAGCAAGATTGGCCAAATCAACAATGGCAAAACCAACATTGGCAAAATCAGCCCTGCGAAAATCAACAGTGGCCACCACAGTTCGGATCACAAAACATGCAGCCTCAATGGGATCCTCAATAGGGATATAATCAACAATACCAAGGACAACCTAGATGTTTCCAACCTCAACAACAAACATTACTAACTGGACCCCCCAACACACAAAGCCAGTCATAAAACGAACCAGTTAGCTAACCACCCTTACCAACTCAACCTATACCAAATCCATGAAATAAACAGGGAGCAACTGTTTACATGATAGAACAAGAAAATATAGCTGATATTAACGCTATATATCCCAATAATCTCCAACTGCATTCTGGGAAAGCATTCCCAAGACCATCTCCTCCAACTATAGTTCAAGTAACCAATGATGTGGAACCTAAAAATTCATCCACTCAAATTCCAAAGGAGATTACTACTAAAACAGTGCAAAAAGAATCATCCTTGGATAACTCTAGAGTTCCTCCTAAAAGGCTGACTCCAGAGAACATTCCTGGAAACATTTCTGGTAAGAGCTCTGGAGATGCTCCGGAGATGGAAAAACTAGCACCATACCCAAAACGACTCAAACAACATGTTCCCCAGAAAAAAGATCTTACAAAAACAAGTCCAATCTACCCTAGAATTAGAAGTATTACAAGAAATTAGACAATTGAACATTGAAATTCCACTCCTCCAAGCAATCAGAGATGTGCCAGAACTGAACCAATTCATCAAACAACATTGTGTTAAAATATAGGGCAGGAACAAAAACTTCCCTTCTACCATACAGGTGGAAGGCAAAGTAGTAGATCTACTAATGGGAGAAATGCTCCTCCTAATATATGGAGACCCTGGAAATCCTGTCATAACTATTTACATCTCAGGGGTAGAAATTTCAAATGTTTTGGTTGATTTGGGAGCAACAATAAATGTGATGACAGTTCATACAATGGACAAATTAGCCTTCACAGGTATCCAATCCACATCTACAATCCTTCAACTTGCTGACCAGTCAGTACCAATTCTGAAAGGGGTGATTACTGATGTTCCAGCTATGATAAAATCATGGGAATTCCTAGTAGACTTCCTGATATTAGAACCAAGAAACCAGAGAAATGCTTATCCACTGATATTAGGAAGACCATGGCTGGCTACAGTAGCAGCATCTATTGATTGTCAAACTAGGGATATGGTCATTTCTAATGAGATAGATTTGAAGAAAATATCTTTGTATCCTCCAGCTAAACCATCAATACATTATATAGGAAGAGTATGGGTGGATGAGCCAGATAACATAGAAAATAGTGCCTCGGTAGCTATGGTCACCATTAAGGAACATTTGGGTGAGTTGGAAGAAGAAATCTACTATGATACAACAGAAGATATTACCCACATCCTAATCAATAAGGATGTAATGGAGCTTGCCCATGATTCTAGGAGAGAACTTCTCACTTCTGCTCATTGTACCCTAGCAAATATCATTCCTTGTGGAGAGACCTTTTATAGAGACTTAGCCACATTCTACATGTTGCTTCCACATTCTTGTCCCCTCAATACCATGACTCCAGTATATGGATTAACTACATCCATGGATCAAATCACAAAACAGGTCATGATTTTACCAGGAAAGACACTTAATATCAACACCCAGTTAGCAGCAAATCAGGAAGAAAAACTTATCCAACTCCTGATTTCCCACTCAGCAGCTTTTGCTTGGGAATACCAAGATACGAAGGGCATCCCTCCAGAGATCTATACCCATCATATATACACTGAAGATATCAAACCTGTCAAACAACCCCAGAGAAGATTAAATCCTGCTTTAAAAGACATTGTTAAGACTGAAATAGAAAAATTGTTGCAAGCAGTGTTTATATATCCAATCTCAGATAGTCAATGGGTCTCACCCCTAGTCATAGTGCCTAAAAATAATGGGAAATGGAGAGTGTGTATTGACTATAGGGAGCTAAACAAAGCTATAAAAAAGGACTACTTTCCCTTACCATTCATTGACCAAGTGCTGGACAATCTTGATGGGAGAAAGTATTTTTCTTTCCTATATGGGTTCAGTGGGTATAACAAATCCAAGTAGCACCTGAATATCAGGACAAAACCACTTTCACCTATTCTTGGGGAACTTTTGCCTACAAATTTCTTCTATTTGGACTATGTAATGCTCCAACTACATTTCAAAGGCTTGTTTTAACCATTTTTGTTGAATTAGCTAATGAGTGCATAGAGGTCTATATGGATGACTTTACTGTGTATGGGGACAACTTTGAGGAAGCTCTCATAAACCTTGAGAAAGTACTAAAATGTTGTGAGAATAATCAATTATCCGTGAGTCATGAAAAGTGCTTCATGATGGTGGAGGAAGGAATTGTATTAAGACACCACATTTCAGCAAACAGGATCAAAGTGGACCAGAACAAAATAGAAGTGATCAAACAATTACCTTCACCCAAAAATTAGACAGATGTTAGAAGTTTTCTGGGTCATGCAGGCTACTATAGGAGATTTATAGAAAATTTTAGCAGAATAGCTGCCCCCTTGTTTACCCTGCTTAACAAAGACAGAATTCTTATAAACAATAGACTGTCAATCAACATTTGAAACCCTAAAAGAGAAGCTTACTATCACACCTATTGTGAGAGGACCTAATTGGACTTTACCATTCCACATACAAACTAATGCTTCAAATGAGTCCATTGGGACGGTCTTAGGACAGAAGGAGGAAGGAGAAAGTATGCATGCCATCTATTACATCAGCAAAAACATTACCTCTGCAGAAAGAAATTACACCACAACTGAAAAAGAATTCTTGGCAGTCATCTATGTTATAAAAAATTTCAGGCATTATATCATTGGATATAAAATATTTGTTCATACTAATCATGTAGCCATCAAATACTTAATGAATAAGCCAGTAGTGGGTGCAAGGATCATTCGGTGGTTGTTGCTGTTACAAGAATTTGACATTACCATAGTTAATAATCCAGGCAAATATAATTTAGTTGCTGACTTTCTATCAAGATTGCATACATGAGGAGAGAACCAGCCAGTGGAAGACATGTTTCTAGATGAACATCTTTTTGCTATCTCCTCTACTGCACCTTGGTTTGCTGACATAGCTAATCTCTTAGCTACAGGCTTGTATCCATCCTATTTTACCTCAAAACAAAAGAAACACTTAATTAAGGAAAGCTTATCTTACAAATGGTTAAATGGTTTGCTATTTAAATGTGGTCTTGATTTCATTTTACACAAGTGTTTAAAAGCTGATGAAATTTTTAATGTGTTGAGAGCGTGTCATGATGAACCATCTGGTGGGCATTATTCTTCCCACAAAACTATCCACAAGATCCTGGGAGTTAGTTACTATTGGCCCTCTATTCATAAGGATACCAAGAAATATGTACAGTAGTGTGATCAGTGCCAAAGGATGGGACAACCAACCTTCACCCAGGAGATGTTACTGCATCCTCAAGTAATGATGGAGCCATTTGAATAGTGGCGTCTAGACTTTGTGGGACCAATTTCTCCACCTTCATCAGGCAAAGAGTATATTCTGGTATGCACAGACTATGTGACTAAATGGGCTGAGGTTCAAGCTTTACAATTCGCAAGAGAAGAGAAAGTTGTTGATTTCCTTTATAATAAGATTTTCTTGAGGTTTGGAGCCCCAAGGTCCATAGTTTCAGACAAAGGACCTCAGTTTACTTCATAGGTAATCAGAGCATTCACAGATCTATATCAAGTCAAGCACAGGAAATCTTCACCTTACCATCCTCAAGCCAATGGGTAGGTAGAGGTGACTAATAGGGAACTTGAGAACATTCTGACAAGGACAGTGGCAATGAATAGAAAAGATTGGGCTAATAGATTACCTAAAGCAGTTTGGGTTTACAATACCACTTCGAAGTCCACAACGAAATTCTCA
This sequence comes from Cunninghamia lanceolata, assembly GCA_027924645.1. Lineage (NCBI taxonomy): Eukaryota > Viridiplantae > Streptophyta > Pinopsida > Cupressales > Cupressaceae > Cunninghamia > Cunninghamia lanceolata. The sequence continues at coordinate 1,704,803 of BSBN01001380.1, read as the reverse complement.
CCATATGAATTAGTTTATGGAAAAATGCCTATTCTATCTATAGAATTTGAACTCCACACACTTAAAATTGCATTAGATATTGGTCTACCATTGTCCATAGCCCAACAAAATAGAATTCTTCAGCTCAATGAGTTAGATGAAATCTGGACAGAAGCCATTCAGCAAAGAAAACTCGTCCAGTATCAAAGGAAGTAGTGACATGACCAATACATCAAGAGGAGGACATTTCAACAAGGTGATTAGATTCTTCTTTATGATTCTAAATTCAAGGAGTTCAAGGGGAAGCTACAAACTCATTGGATGGGTCTTTATCAGATAAATGAAGTTTTTGAGAATGGAACAGTGTTGTTGGAACCTATTGATGGAAGCACAGACACATTTTTAGTGAATGGCCACCGAATTAGACTCTATAAAAGGCCATCCACTAAGGAAGAGTTCATTAAATATTTGTGTTTGGTTACAGGGGACACATCCTCTGTCACAGTTTTGGACTGGAAAAAAAAAAGAGAGAAGGTTGAAAACCAGCAAATGGTGGCCTTCTTAAAAAAAGAAAAAAAGAAAAAAAAAGAGGAAGATAGAAAACCAGTAAATGGTTGTCTTTCTCAACCAAGGGGATTGAAAATTAGCAAATGGCAGTTTCCTTCTTCATTCCCGATAAGAATAATCAAGCTACAGAGGTGATCAAGTGCCGAGAGTTACTCAAACAAACCTCTGGCATTTGCAAATAAGGAGCACCTCTGATGCTTCACGAACTTGGAGCACCTCTAGTACTCGCAAACTAGGAGCACCTCCAGCACTCCACCAATGAAGAGCTATTTATGAATATAATAAATTGGGAGGGGACCCACCTCTCTAGGTAATAAAGTAGAGATGTCATTTGATGAAGTCATCATGACTCATCCTCCACTTTATGATAGGGACAAACATGAAGGCAACACGCATTCTGGGAGAAATCATTACTCTCGTTTGCACGGGTACTTACAAAGGACTGCGTTGACGTCACCTGGATACATGTATTCTTGAACCACTCTGCAAGAATGATTGCAAGTTGCGTGACAATAAAGATGCTGACGTCATTTCAAGCCACGAAGAAGCTGCTCAGGTGCCACGTCGCGTCAAATCTCATCAACGTCGCAGTATTTCAACCAAATACATCAGTTCCTCATCATTAAGATTGGTTCAGGTAATTCTCTCTTAATTAAACATAAATTAGCAATTGTCTTGTCATTTCTATTTTTGGGTGCCGTCATTATGACACGTCCTCCTGCCATTATTTTCCTTCATAAATTCATGCATGCCGCTATCTTTGCTACACTGTCACCATGCCTACAGAGTGTCCCATCACTCTACTGCAATTATGACTGCATAGGCACTCTAACCAATTTCAAGTTCTTTTTCCATAGTCCAATCCATTAAACTAATTGATATAATAATCCTCATTCAAAACTACAAAATACCCTGAGAACAGAATCAGTTGATACAGTCCTCAAGAGCCTACGAAGTTAAAGGAGGAAGGACAAACTACATAGGAAAGTGAGGGAGAATTTTAGCACAGAGGGTGGAAAAGGGACTTAGAAATGGGGGGTTAAGAAGAAATCAGAGCCAGAAAGTGTTACAGGTCTTTTGCAGGATGATGTTGTAGTAGACATTCTGAGGAATGTAGGATGGTTGGAGTTTTTGGAAAAGTTTGAAGGGTTTCAAGAGGATATTGTTTTTGACTTCCTAAGAAACCTGAGGGACAATCAAACAGTTGTAAGGGGAGTTCAAGTCAATCTCTCTGCAACCACTATCAGTCATATTTCTAGATTTCTTGAATAAAGTGAAAGGTTCTACCATCTAAAAACTTTATATGCTAATTTGATTAGGAATTTCTCTGTTGAAGGTGAACCTGCAAAACAGTTGTATTTAAGCAAAAATGAGGTTAAAGGAATTCTTAGGTCCTCACTTCCAAACCCTTGGCAATCTGTAGCTATATGGTTGATGAAATATTTCACATGTGATGGTCAATTTTCCTTAGTTCTAGGACCAATAATGAAAATGTTGATTTTTCTGAGGCATGGGAATGCACATCTTGAATTCAGCATAAATATTCCCAACTTTATGTACTCTGCCATTAGAGCAACTATAGAAAAATATCAACAAAACAAGGGTCCTATGAAACATCATGGCCTCATTTTTATGATAGTCAAACATCAATTTCTATCCCAAGTTGATGGGGAAGCATTATGGCAGACATTTCTAGATAACAAACCCCAGGACAGAGAACCAGAGAGGGTTTAGGAAGTGGGTGAGGTTTCCTCTACCCATCAAGAAGAGGAGACAGAGCCCTCAACTTCCTCTACAGCTATTGAAAAAGGTAAAAAGTCCTCACTAGAGGCAACTTCATCTCCTACCCCTATTTCTGATAAGTAAAGGAAAGGAAAAGAAATTAGAGAACCTGTTATTGCACATACACCATATATGACTCACTCAACAAGGAGAAAAATGACCTTCGCTGAGGAATCTACCCCAATAAGACCAACAAAGGAAATCCAGGGTTAGAAAATAAAGAGAATTTCAGAGAAAATTGACTCTGACATACATTACTAGGTTGAAGAACCATCCCATGACTCAGATGACATTCCTCTAATAAGAAAGAAGAAATAGAGAGAGGTTTCTTTTGAGCCATTTGTTCATCTAAGTCTAACTTCACAACATTCTCCTACTCTGGAGTTAGAACAAAAAGAAACTTATACTACTTCCTTTGATTCTGATGATGATATACCTGCTCTGGAAATGCCTCCTCCCCTGATGCTACAAAGAAGCAAAAGAAAAAGGCAACTTGCCCAAGCTGAAAAAGATATTGTTCTCCTAGCTGAAGTTCTTTTGGGTTTCAGAACTTATGAGGAAAAAGCTAGGCCTTCATCAGTACCAGCAATTACAGAAGAGACTCAAGAAGGAACTCAGGATAGGGAGGCTGCAGGGGAAGTTGAAGCAGAGCAAATGGATGCAACTGGTAGTGAAGAGCCAATAGCCATGGAAAACCTTGATGTAGAGCAAATAGGAGAAGAAATAGGAGCATATTCTCACCCCTCTAACCAAGAGGATACTAAAATTTCAAAAGAACATCAGATGTTATAAGAGATTGATAATTTGAAAAGAATATTATGGGGGAAGAACCAAATTATTACTGACCTCAAAATGGTTATGAAAGAAAAAGAAATGGAGCAAAATCAGGTGATTGAAGGGCTACAAGTAGAGCTCCAGAGTAAACAACAAATAATTCAGGAGAAGGAAGCAGAATTGGAAACCCAAGAGACTGAGACAGTTAAAATCCTTAAGGAAAAGGAGGCATAGGCAGTACAGAACATTTCTAATCTTACCAAGGCCAGAGACAATAGTCTCATAATAATTGCAGCACTAATTGAGAAAGTACAAAGCCAAGATAAACAATTGACTTGGGCCAACAATAAAATACATGATCAGGAGGAATATATTCATGAGTTAGTTGGCCCAGGGGCAAACAGTGAACAGGAGGTACAAACATATCCATATGTGGGTCCAATCCCCATTGACATTCCTAAGGCCCTATTCCATTGGGAAAGGAGATGTAGAGAATATGAGGCTTCTAAGCCTATGCTGCACTTACAAAGGGCAATTACTGCTATGACAAAAAGAGTAGAAACCCTGGAGGAAAAAGTCATTCAGATAGTGTCCTGCAGAGGAAGTTATCTTTGGTCATATATGATCTGATTGAGAACACAGAAATAGTAGGGGGGTTCATGGAGGCATATACAAGGAGATCTGATGAAGACAAAAAATTTCTATGTGAGTTATATTTGCATGGTTTCTATGTTGATGATGTGACCTTCATTATTAATTATTTTATAGGGGAATGTCATCTCAAAGCATTCATGTCACTGATGAGAAATCATCAGATTTGGAATGAGAGAATGGAGGCTCATCTCAAGAATGATACAAAAACAAGTCTTTTCATCAGAAAGGAGTGTCTAAACCCTCATGCTTTTAAGGTCCAATTCAGAGCATATGTCTATCATCTTGAAAGTCAAACCAAGATTTTGCCATTGTATCTAAAAAATCTGCAGGAGTGTTCCATTGATTTTGGTCTTTTTATGAACAATTCAACTAATCCAGTGCTTGTAGTAGCAAAGAAAAGGTCGAACATTCTAACTTTAAAGCAAAAAATGAGAGAAGTGGTGACTCCTGCTAACTTAAGATTATTTATGAGGAAGGCAAGATTAATATCCAAAATGATGGATAAATACCAACAGGAGTGGATAGCTGGCCATTTCAGACCCCCTCTCATCATTGAGCCACTACCTGTTTGGGCTCAACAAATGGAAGATGATAAGTTGTAGGAGTGGATGAAGCAGGTTGATCAGTATAGGGGAAATGGTAATACAGACCACACCACTTGGACTACCTATGCACAAGACTACAGCTTGACTGACAGGATACTCCACCAAAATAAGTCCAGATTGTGAGAAGTAGGACCTGCTAATCCTTAAGTATGGGGGGATGATGAGTGCCAGGTAGCACCCATGAAATACATATTTTTACCTCTCTTTTTCTCCCTTCTTATTCCATTGTCCTGATGACTGCACCAAAATAGGCTAACAAGATTGTTCTAATGATGATTAATAAGAGATGAATTACTTAAGATCATGATTTCTGATTGAAGGACTAATGTGCATTGAATTGATGGAAATATGCAGAAATCTTCTCTTTTTGAATCAACAAGTGCAGGTGTTCGGGTAGACAATTTTGTACATCTCTAGAGGTAGTCCTAATGATCTCTGGAGCTGACATTAGCCGGCCATGACTGGTCTCCAATGTTTCAAATTTGATTGGAAAGGTTTTTGGGATAAGAAGGTGAAGCATCTCCGGAGCTAGATTGAAGACTTGAGCATCTCCAAAGCTGAACGAGAAGGTCACAAACATATCTCCAGAGCTACAAATAGAAACATACATCTCCGGCACCTCTTTAGAATAGTGCAGATTTCCAGCATAGTTGTCGATCAGACACTTCCAGTGGTGATCAGGATGCTCCTGATATTACTCAAATCATCACCTGAGTAATTAAGGGTAGTCTATAGTTAACTGTTGGAAGTTTTTATCTCTTTTTAGTTTTTGCATGAGTTACTGATAAACTGATTTAATACCTATATTTCAGGGCCTCACTGTCCATTTGTATTTAAAACTAAGACTCAGATTCAGTGTGGACTTCTGTCCACTCAATCTATTTTTATTGCATGGATATTTATTTTGTAGTTAGACAGTTAGTAGAATAAAGAGATTGATGTCATATCATATAAGAACTAGTAATTAAGATAAGTGATATCTCATCATTGATTTTAGATATAAACTTACAGAAGAAGCAACAAAGAGGACAATGATTATTCTTCTGATTTTTGTAATCTCATTTTGATATCAATATTTTTCCTGAATACAAAGTTGATGGAATTGGAGTGAATCGAATTGTGATATTATTCTCTTGTGTTGATCCTTTACTTTAGTCTTCAGCCCTAAGGGTGTGGAGCAAGGGCCCACTCTCACCACCAAGGTAGAAGGCTAGTACTGTTGTTTGTTATTTCAAATTTTGTTTAAAGAGATATTGTTTTCATAGATAGATGCATGTTTCAGTTTATAGATTTGCTTTAAGTAATTTATTGTTCAGTTTTATTTTCAATATTCTTGGAATTCATTTAATAGCAGATAGATCAATTTCTTTAAATTAGTAAAGGTCATTAGAATTAGTCAGGTATAACTGGCAACTATAGGATTCCTAATTGTAGATAGCCAAGGACACAGCCCTGGATTTGACATCTGAAATATGATTAAATGATGAGGTACAATGACCCTTGTCAAACTTCTGCGGTATTGCCATCCTCATTCTGGCTAACCAGGGTATCCCTTGGAACATCTTCTATAGATATGCCATCCTCATTCTGGCTAACCAGGGTATCCCTTAGAACATCTTATGCGGTATTGCCATCCTCATTTTGGCTAACTAGGGTATCCCTTGGAACATCTTCTACAGTATTGCCATTCTTATTTGACTCAATGGTAATCCCACCTTCTAGTGGTGGTGAGGTATTGTGAATGGATTCTTCATTAATATTTGGTACAAGAGTTGATGATGTAGCTCCATCTTGATTTGATGGCTCAAAAACATTGCCAGTTCCAAAGTAAGACTGTATACTAACTCCATGTTTTTAGCATTTTGATGGCCTCCCAGTCCCTTCACCACCCTAAGGAGTCTTACCTTTGTCGCACTTGCGGCTCGACATTTTGATCTATCACTTCAAATAAAAGCTGGAAAAAAATATCTTCATTTAAGGACATACTCATTGAATATAGATCCCATTCCCTACTAAATATCTTCTTTAATATTGAATCAAGAATGGACAAGAAATGAAGAAATCTTATAACACTAATACTATGAAGAAATGATTACTCACCTTTAAGTTTAGGTTTTCACTGACTTGCTATTCGTTAATGCAGGAATGCCTGTGTTGTAAGTTTGTAACTTTGCCTACGATCAACTTCAAGGTTCCAACTCCAACTTTTAAAATCTGAATCGAGAGCTCACAAGTTTAGAACTAAACAAAATGTGTAAGAATAAATCAGAGTTTCGATTATATTTATATCAATCTATATTTGGGGAATTCCGCGGGAATTCTATATGGTATATTAAAATTTTTGGCAATCCCGCGTGATTATATAAGGAATACGTTTAAGTGTCAGTGAATCAAACCTCAACGGACTACATACATTGTAATTTCCAAGGTGAATATTGCCCTACGATTAGCATGGAGGTGTCATGAAAATTGGCAAAATGGCCCCTCATAATCAACTACCTATAAATTTTAATTGGTGAAATGGGTCCTCACACACAGTGACCATTTAATGGGGTTGGTGAAATGGGTCCTCACGCACAGTGACCATCTAATGGAGTTGGCAAAATGTGTCCCAATACACAATGTTGTTTTAATAGTATTAGCGAATATATAGGTGATTTAATACTTGCTTCTGAGATTCCAAGCGAAAATATTAGTCGGCCCATTTGAAACGCATAGTTTGTTATGGCAAAAATCTTACTTAATTGATTCTCATAAAATAAATCGATGGTGAATGGATATGGATTCGATCGATAATACGTAAAATCTAGGCGATTTGACCACCCTGTTGGATGTGATTTATTCACCAATTCTGACTTGGCCGATCTGCGATATTTGCCAATTGGCTAAAATTCACCACTAAAAAAATCTATGTTAGTGACTAATCAAAATAGTTGTTAATTGGTGTCAGTTCCAACTGAAGTCATTACCACCAAGTGTCGCACCATTCTAGGAAATCACTCAATCCACGAACATCCAAGTCGATACAAATCTCTAATCTTTAGTATGGAATGATTAATGTAATAAATAAGCAACTAGCTTTAATTCCAGTTCGTTGTAGTTAGGATCGTTGATAGTTATTTCCTTTCAATAAAGCTCGACTGTATAAATAGGAGCTCGCTATCTCTTTAGGTTAGTTTTAGTTTTTTTATAGCAAGTTGTTAGTCAATTTGTATTTTCAGTTGGAGGAAAACTCCTTGTTTTCAGTTTTGTATCCATGTCCATTTCTAGACTTTGATTTAATGCAAATGAAGGGGGAATTATTATGAAAGATAGTTCAAGCTCAAGAGGATCATCTCCAGCTAGGAAAGTAGGGCCCACTTCACTAAACTGGAGGAGATCTCTTAGTATTTTATGCAATTCAGTTTCATCTTTCTTTTAGTAACCTCATATGTGTATGTTGATCTTGTGATGTGTCCTTTCTCTTCTGTATAATCGTTTAACTGATTGTCACTTGTAGGTCTATCTTATAAATTTTGAAAATACCAAAAATAGGATTGTTATTTCAATAGCACTGTTATATTCAGAGTGTCTCAGTGTTGCGGTTTAACAATGGATGCAATTACTTTGAAGTTCTGTTTCAACACTTAAGATAGTTTCCTTCCAGCAAATTAACTAGTCTCTTTTTTAGCAAAGTGTGTTTATTTTTCTAGGAATTAGAATAATTTTCTTTCAAGCGTGTTTATTTCTAATGAAATTAGAATAGTTTCTTTCAAAGTATGTGTGTTTCCCTTCAAACAAATAGATAGTTTCCATTACTTGCATGTGTGTTTATTTCTGCAAGTAGAGTAAATCAGACTTTGTCCACTAACCACCAATTCGGATTCCACTCCAAAAATCTTCCACACTAAGAATCTTATCATAGATCACTCTAAACACCTCTGGATCGATAATTAAATAATGATGAATTAACAAACACTACTATGACCTCATCAGTAATAATGTAAGCTTTTCTCCCCCTTTTGTAGGAATGCAACACAAGATATGACGGTCAAAGGTCTTAATTAGGCTTTACGAGCTTCTAGGAGAGTCCTCCAAGTAAATCAGGTATAATGAGGCCCAAGTCTATGAACACTATCCCATTGAAGGGATGTGGCATAAGCGATTAAGCAAACATCACTTCACCTTGTTTCTGAAATCACCCAGGGCCCCAAGGCTATCCCAAAGACTACATCGGAAGATTGAGTTACAATTTTTGCTCTCCCCCCTTTAATATACCCCGCCAGAACATGTGGTTGAGGTCATCCCTAGGGGTGATGAAATCCCCTAGCATTCCTCCTAAAGGGAAGGAACACTATTCACTTTTGATCCCCAGGCTCGCATGAAGCACAAGGGGAGAGCCTACGTGAGATAATGTCCCTAGGATTGAACAAATAAACACAAGCATAATTGATGCAAGAGCATCTGGTGGTGTAAGGGCAATCTTGCATCACCCAAAAAGAAGTTATTTCAAAATCATTGTAGTTGTTTTCATTTCTTTCCATAATTAGTGTTTCTGGTTCCATAATCTCCTGAATAATGATGTAGGACTTTTAGTTTTTCCAAACTGCTAAAAATAGCAAACTGCCAGTTTTGGAAAGTTTAACTGTCATTTTAGGTAAGTTTGCATTTGGGCACAAATTGAAGCGAAAACTTACAGAAATATTCATAACTAAAATGTATGACCTTTGGTGAAGGAATTAGGAAAAGATCATTTGTGAGCTGAAAATTATTAAAGTTTTTTGTTTTTTGAAAAGCCCTTGAAGATTTCTAAAACGAGATATGAGGCACTAAAGCATCCCATAACATCTTGAAAAGTTGCCAAAAATCCATTTAAAATTTTACAACATGAAAGTTCACATCGCGAGCTTTTCGGCGCTTAAAACGGTTCGTTAATTGGACACCCGAATCAAAAGTTATGCTTCCCGGAAGTTGACCTACTTTTGGAGGGAGTTGCAAATTTTGAAATTTAGCTGGAGGCCGCCAAAAAAGTGCTATTGATGACTATTTTGGGAACCTTGGATAGTAGTAGAGTTAAGGGGGGAAAGTGTAGAGTCAAGAATAGGTGGGAAAACAAAAACCTTGGCTAATTTGGGGGTTATAGAAGGCAGAAAATTCCAGAGCCTGGTGATGAGTAGTTGTAGTGTGTTGTAGCTTGTGGAGGATTGATCCCTCTGATTGTAATTGAGGTTCTGTAATTTAATAAGTTGTCCAAATCAATAAAGAAATATACTATTTTCTGTGTGGCATTTCTGTTATTATGTGTTTTATGATTTACCCCCTTCATCAAGTGGTATTAGAGCAAGGGTTCCTGAGTGTGTAGACAGATCACCGACCGTGAGGCAGTTTGTACTAGGACCTGAGGTTATGGGTTTGCTGCGGAGATCAAAATGCCTCCATGAAGAAATTGTATTGGGAGGAATGCTTTAACAGAAGTGAGTTTTAGAGCCTTGCAAAGGTAGATCGATGCATGGTAAGAGGAGATGCGAAGAGGATTTGATCCAAGAACAAGAGAAGAAAGTGAGGATGAAGCTAAAGAAGAGCTATTCAAGGAAGAACAAGAAGCTACAGGAGATCCTGTAGAAGTTAGGTTGTTGAGGGCCATTTCTAAGATCAGAAAGAGGCCCAGAATCGAAGTTTCTACATATTCTAGAGATTTGAATCCGGAATAGCTTATTGATTGGATCAATGACATGGAGGAGTATTTCAAGTATGAAGATGTGGAGGACCCAGATTGGGTCAAGTTTGAAAAAATGAAGTTGAAGGGCCATGCCAGTATTTGGTGGAAGGAGGTCAAGTTAGAGAGAAATAGGAGAGGAAAAGGAAAGATCACCAGATGGGATTGGATGGTGGAGAAACTGAAGAAGTAGTTCATTCCTATGGACTATGAGATGGAGTTGCTGAAGAAGCTACAGGGACTAAAGCAAGGTAACAAGTCTGTTAAGAGTATACAGAAGAGTTTTATAAGATTACTATCAGGACAGACCATGCAAAGGCCAATAAGGAGAAGGTAGCTCATTACATTAATGGGTTGAGACCAAGTATTCAAGAGGAGTTGAGCCTAGTCAGAATGACAACCATAGAAGATGCATACCAATTTTCATTGAAGGTGGAAGAGAAGTTGAATAAAAGATTCGACAGAAGCAAAGGGGAAGAGGTCAAGGCAAAAGGACTGGTGGAAAATCCTATGGAAGCCATAATGAAGATCAAAATAAAAGGGAAGAAGTTGGCACCAGTCAGAATCAAAGAGGAGATAACGCCTACCGCCCTCATGATCAGAACAATGGTGAGCAAAGAGGAAGAGGAAGAGGCCGACCTGGGCGAGGACTTGGAAGAGGAGGTTTCAGAGGAACCTGTTTCCAATGTGGAGAAGAAGGGCATCGAGCATATGAGTGTCCACAACATCAAGGGAGGACAAATAGGAGACCTAAAGTTAATGCATGAGTTGCACATGTAGATGAAGATGCACAGTCTGAGCATTCTAAAGATGCTGAAAGGGGAGAAACCCTAGTAGTCAGAAGAACTTTGTTGAATGAGGAGAAAGAACCAAATTAGAGGAAGAGTTTATTCCGCACAAGGTGCAAATGTGAAGGTAAGTGTTGTGATATTATTATTGACAGTGGAAGCACTGATAATCTTGTTTAAGAGGAGATGGTTGACAAGTTGAAGTTGACAAGAAGAAAGCATCCACATCCATATCGGATTGCATGGTTGTAGAAGGACCATAGAGCTTTGGTCAATGAGCATGTTTAGTGAAGTTCAAGATTGGGGACTACCATGATGAGGTGCTATGTGACATCATATCGATGGATGAATGTCATATGTTATTGGGGAGGTCGTGGCAGTATGACAGGAGTGCTGTCCATGATGGTCGTGCAAACACATATTCCCTAACAAAGGATGGAGTTCATCATAAGTTGAATCCCTTAAAGGAGGTGGAAGAAAAGGTATGTAGCACTGCTAGAATTTGCTTGGTAGATGGTAGGAAATTTTTGGAGGGTACGAAGCATGAGCGTCATTGCTTTGCATTGATTCCTAAGATTAGTCAAGAGAAATGTGAAAATGTACCAACAGAAGTTTCAAATATGTTGGAAGAATTTTAGGACATTATCTTTGATAATGTACCAGAAGGTTTACCACTAGTAAGAAAGATAAGTCATCAAATGGATTTGATACTAGGAGCTAGTTTGCCAAACAAGGCAGCCCATAGAATGACCCCTGCAGAGAATGAAGAGCTAAACATACAAGTTCACGAGTTGTTGAGGAAGGGACTGATAAGGGAGAGCCTGAGTCCATGTGCGGTACCTACAGTACTAGCACCGAAGAAAGATGGAGAGTGGAGAATGTGCACAGATTCTTGGGCCATCAATAAGATCACAATCAAGTATAGATTTCCATTGTCGAGAATGGATGACATAATGGATTGTTTGAGTGGAGCCAAGTACTTCACAAAGATTGACCTGAAGAGTGGGTATCACCAGATCCGTATCAGAGAAGGAGATGAATGGAAGATAGCCTTCAAGACAAAGGAGGGTTTGTATGAGTGGTTAGTCATGCCATTTAGGCTAACCAATGCACCGAGCACATTCATGCGGCTCATGAACGAGGCACTAAAAGAATTTTTAGGAAGTTTTATTATTGTTTATTTGGATGATGTTTTGATTTTCAGTAAGACTTGGGATGAGCATCTGATGCATATCAGAAGAGTTATAGAGAAGCTAAGGGAGGAGAAGTTGTTGATTAATTTGAAGAAGTGTAGTTTTGCAAAGAAGGAGTTGGTATACCTGTGATTTGTTGTCTCAGAGGAAGGTCTTACGATGGACCTAGAGAAGGTGAGGGCTATCGTTGAATGGCCTACACCAAAGAGTACCACAGAGGTACGATCTTTTCATGGTTGGCAAGTTTTTACAGAAAGTTTATCAGAAATTTTAGTAGTATTTGTGCACCCCTAAGACAATGAGAGGGGATAGAAAAGAGTTTAAATGGACTAAAGGAGCAGATAAAAGCTTTGACACATTGAAGTAGAAAGTCACAAAGCAACCTATTTTGGCACTTCCAAATTTTAATAAGGTATTTAAGGTAGATTGTGATGCTAGTGGTAGTGCTATAGGAGTTGTTTTGAGTCAAGAAGTTAAGACCATTGCCTATTTTAGTGAGAAGCTTAATGATACCAAGAAAAAGTATTATGTTTATGATCAAAAATTTTATGCAATAGTTCGGCTTTGAAGAAATGAAGACATTATTTGTTGCCAAAAGAGTTTGTTTTATATACTAATCATTAGGCTTTGCAGTATCTTAATAGTGAAGGAAAGTTGAACCAAAGACATTTAAAATGGGTTGAGTTTTTGTAGAGTTATACTTTTGTTTTGAAGCACAGCAGTGGGAAGTCCAATAGAGTTGCAGATGCCTTGAGCAAAAGCTAAAATTTGTTGATAGAAATTGAGATAGAGGTTGTTGGGTTTGATGAGCTCAAAAGTTTGTATCCTAAAGATCTAAATTTTGCAGAAGCTTGGAAAGCTTGTCTAGAACCTGTTACTTTGGATAGGACAAAATGGTTGGATTTCATAATCCAAGATGGCATGTTGTTTAAAGGAAGCCAGTTGTGCATTCTGAGGAGTTCCATGAGAGAGAACCTGATCAAGGAGAAGCATAGTGGAGGATTGGTTGGACACTCTGGTTGAGATAAGACCATTGCTATTGTTGGTGAAAAGTATTATTGGCCACAATTGCAGCAAGATGTGAGGAAATTTGTGCAGAGTTACAGAGTGTGTCAGATGGCAAAAGGAACAAGTCAGAATACAGGGATATATCAACCATTACCTGTACCAGAGAAGCCATGGGATGATATAAGTATGGATTTTGTTCTTGGTTTACCAAGGACACAGAGAGGACATGATTCTATTTTTATGGTGGTGGACAGATTCTCAAAGATGGCACATTTTATTCCTTGCAAGAAGACTAATGATGATGTTCATATTGTAGAGTTATTTTTCAGGGAGGTGGTGAGATTACACGGTCTACCAAAGAACATAGTTTTAGATCGAGATACCAAGTTTGTTGGTTATTTCTGGAGGACATTGTGGAATAAGTTGAAAATAGATTTGAAGTTCAGTTCTGCACACCATCCACAGACTGATGGACAGACGGAAGTGGTGAATAGGAGTTTGGGTAACCTACTACGATGCTTAGTAGGAGATAAGCCCAAGGGATGGGATTTGATTTTACCATAGGTAGAATTTGCTTACAACAATTCTATCAATAGGAGTACTGGTAAATCACCATTCCAGATTGTATATGGCAATAGCCCAAGAAATACTTTTGAGTTAAAGAAGTTGGGCAAATGAGAAAAGACAAGTGCTGAAGCTGAAGACTTTACAGAACATCTGAAGAATTTGCATGAAGAGGTGAGAAAGCACATTAATAAGATGAATACTTAGTACAAGGCTAAGGAAGTGTTAGGACAGTAAAAATTTTGAAAATTTTACTATCTTTTCAGTCCATTATATTTGAACAAATCCTAAAAAAACACCCCAAAAGACCATAATAAAAATTTAATGTATCTCACAAGGTGTCTATGGATGAGCAGTGCCAAATTTCTTCAAAGTCAATCCATCGGCAAGATATTGTTTTGTTTACACCGATACATAAGGAATCATTTCAAAATAACCATCGGCGTGAGAAGGCAGATCGGAAGGAGATCTATGGAAGTCACCGATGGAATAAGTAATACCGATGACTTTACATCGGCAAGAGAAGCAAGTGGTCATACCGATCGGTATGACAGACAACTATCGGATGACCTTTTAAAAGTTGCCCCGATGGTATATATCATACCGATGAAGTATTTCGGCAAGAGTCTCACCGGACATCCTGCGGCTGTAACGAAGCAAATAGCCATCGGCAAGAAGTAAACTATCGGGATAAGACACAAAGAAGTTTCTGATACTCAATGTCTTGGCGATAAGAGAGCTTTCGGCAAGACTCACAGTGATACAAGTATCTGTCGGGATGACTCAACATATCGGGACAAGGGAATTAGGTCTCGCCGATTCACAAGTCATGGCGATCAAAAGGTATCGGTGATACTTTAACATACTCTGTCCGATAAAGAATATGAAAGAACCATCGGTGAGATGATTTGGATCGGGTTATCTTTTGAAAGCTATCCCGATAGTATGTTTCTTCCCAATAGGTATACTCTAGCGGCAAGACATTAAAGCAGTCATTCCGATCCAAAGTAACATGACTATCGGTAGGACAACAAAGTCGGGGAAACGTAATTATGTTATCCCGATAGTATTAATCACCCCGATAAACAAATTATATCGGTAAGACTCATTATTTCGGAAGGAAATCTAAATCACATGGCGATGAAGGAAGTCATGCTGATAATCGCGCCCACTTGAAGATATGACATTACATAGTGTCGGGAATACAATTGAGGGGTCATGCGGATTGACTGTTCGCGCCATAAAAGCATTAAGGTCGCCCAGACATTTTAAAATTCACGCCGATAAGAAGAGTTATGGCGATGTGACACTTCACAGCGATGAACATTAAATTGATCAGATAATTAAATACAAACGGCTACGAAATTTCTACGATCATTATAGTTGCAAAAAAATCGTCCGAGAAGAGAATACAGAGGAACTCTTAAGGCAAAAGCAGAGGATTCCAATTCCAGCCACCGAATGACAGGTACATATACACAAACCGCTGTATAGCCTGTATTTAAATTTTCTGCCAAAGTTTTAAAATGGAAATTCCAAGAAAGGGAAAAGGAAGAAAGTTACAAGGGGAAACCAGTAAGCCTAAGAAACAAAAAACTGAACAAACCCCTGAGGAGAAAGTGAAAGAAAGAAAACTCAATCAGGACCTAATTGACCAATTGCCTGGGTCAACTCCCAAGGCCAGAAGGTCTGCCCAACTTAGGGCAGAAGTGGAGAAATTAGAAGATAAATACAAACGCCTGGGAGATATCTAGACCCCAATTCGGGGATATGAACTTTTCAGATTCCACTATAATAGAAGGTTTAGGAATGCTCCTGTGTCAAACCCATGGCACATGAATTTAGGAAAACTGGTTGTACCTAATGTATTCTTGAATGTGGAACTCTTTCAATTGCTTGCCAGACATTATAATTCAAACCTGAAAGCCATCTGCAACCCACAGGGAGAACCAATTGTGCATTTGTCAAAAAATGCTATTTGTGAGGTTTTTGATTTAGATGATTTATGCACTGTCCCTATCATTTATGAAGATCTGGATAAAGAGTATTGGAGAATGGACACAACTTATAATGGATGGAGGTTGCCCATTCATAGGCCCAGATTTGAAGGAGAAGTGATGCCCTTAACTGAAAATGATGGCCCTCCCTTTCATGTAGCCATATTTGAACCATATATACAGCATACCTATTTTTCTGTGGGCCAAGTCCTTGGCTCAGAGGTCCCTGAGTTCATGACTATTCCTTTGATGGTCATAGCCTCTGACATTCAGTGTCATAATGCAAGGCAATTCGATTATGCTTCCTATATTGCTAATAGAATGGACTCTGGTCTATCTGCAATAAAAAACAGTGCTCCAGCATGCTCTTTTGAGCATTACTCAATGCTTATGCACATGGTGTTATATTATGGCCAGGAAGTAGGGTTATGGCCAAGTGAGTTTCAAGTTGTTGCTACAGATAAGAAAGGGGAAAAGATACTTGTACAAATGTGGACCAGAATTTGGGATAGTAGATATGCCCACTCCAGCTATGCTCAATTTGAAGAGCATTGTGTAAAAGTGCTGTATAGGTATTTTAATCACCCCTGTGAATATTCAATTTCAACTGAAATAAAAAGATTCCTTAGACCAAAAGATTTTGGTGGCCCCCCTACTGTCACTCATAATTGGGGAGACTGGTATTGCTTTGAAGATGCTACTATGATCAGAGTTTATGGTTTTGAGGATGCTCCATTCATATTGCCCAAGACTGTCCCTGACAGGCTTGCATATCTGGAGATAATCAGGCAAATGCATTGTTCAAATGTGATTCATTTGAGTTCACATGACAAACAATCGTTTATGCCCAGCACCTTATGTTTTGGAGATTTTACTGTGGTTTCAAAAGAAGGTTACAATCTCATTCTGGATAAACTAATGCATTATAACATGATGACTACTGAGATGAGAAAAGGATTTGACCCTGCAGGCTTTATTGACTCTGCAAGAAGAAAACAAAATCTCAGTGGATACATGCACATACATTATCCACATGATGATGTCATTAGAAATTTAGAAGAAGCAGAAGTCGAATTGGTGGTAGAAAAATATAACAGGGATCTAAGTGAAAAGAAAAAGCAGTTAGCAGAGATTGAAGTGGTATCCTCTGAAGATGAAGAACTGACAGAACAAGAGTAGCCACAAGATAAAACAATGGAAATGTCCAAAAGGAAAATGCAACAATATCAGCCTCCAGCTGTGCTACATGATGAGGAGGGGTCTGCTGATGAGGATCCACGCCAAGCAGCTTATGATTCTTTCATTTCAGATGATAAATTTATTCAATCAAAAGAATTTAAATCATTCCTGTATAAATACAAAGGGAAAGAGATCAGAGAATCAGTAGATGATATTTCTATTGATAATGAAAAACAATTATTAGATATGCTGAAGGAAACAGTAGATAAGGAAATGCAGGACATGACACCTAGCAAGGGTAGACAGTTGCTCAAGGATGCAGGGGTTATGATTTTTCCTGGTCTGGATTTAAATTCTGCTTTGGTTTTTGATAGTTTTCTGAATAATGCTAATGACAAGTATAAACTTACTCCAGAAGGAGTTAATGAAGTATATATGGGAACAAGATACAATAATGATGAAAATTCCTTGACGATATGGGCGTTATACCCTCCTCATAAGAAGACGGCCATCATAGATACTAAAAAGACTTTTGGCCATGTTATGACTTTCAGAGCAGGGGAAACTGACCCTATAATTACTGCAGACATTGGTATTAATGTTGCAAAGTTGAATAAAGCACAAGCTCAAATGTTGATCAAAGAAAGAGATACATACAAATTGAATTGTGAAAGATTGACAAAAGAAAATGATTACTTGAAGGATGCTGTTAAGAGCACTTTTGGTCAATCCACTAAAAGAATAACTCAAGGTGAGAGCTCACAGGGCATTCAAGTGTTATCCCCTGATCAGGCAACCCAAATTCAGATAGATGCATTTGTTACAATACTGCAAAGCAGGTATGCAAACATGGTGCGGTGGTTAAACCAGTTTTGGGATAATTACTCAAAGAATCATAAAGCAGTTCAAGAACATGAAAGACTTGAAAAGAGAATACGAGAAAAATTGACTGAGCTACAAAACAAAAGTACTGCTGATAGTACAGATATCTCTGATGCAAAAGCATTTCTCAAACAGCACCAAAATTATTATGACAAACTTAAAGCTGATGCTAAGGAAGGAAATGATGCCTCAAACGCAGGAGTGCCCAGGATATTTAAAGACAATGGAGAGGTAAAGAGCAAGGAAGAATGGATTATTGATTGTCAAATTATATTACACAAAGCCACAGGAGCTCTGAAAGACAAAGCCTCTGCATCTAGAGAAGTTTGCAAACAATTGGAAAGCATGATCACACTTGATATAATTACCAAAAGTGCTGTTGACCTTACTGATTCTCATCGTGAGCAGGATTACTTGGATTACTTGGCTAAAGTCTACTTGTGGCTAAATAGAGCCTAATCATAATTATGTTATAGTTGTTAATGTTTGTTAAGTTCCCAAAAAACTTATTGAAGAGTTATGACTCTTCATAGAAATATCTATATAAGTCCAAACAATCGATGCTGAGAGATCATCAGCAGTAGAATATATTCAGATACATCATATATACAATGTTTCAAAATGACTATGTTGCATATTTTATTTGAAGAAGAAGTTTGAAGTTCTCTGATTCAGTGGTTCTGCTTTGGTATCAGTTGTTTGTTAAGATTATCAAATTGTGTGGCTGTCTCCATTTCTGCATTTCCTTGATATTCAGATTAAACATATCAAGTATATATTTGATCTGTCAATACACATTTGCTGTATCTGTGTGATTAAATAGGTTGGTATCCATTTGAGGAATTAAACCCTTCTGATTTAGTTACAATAGCCTGGAAGTATTAAGCTTGGATTACTAAGTAGGGCCATACAATTAGATTGCCATTCTGTCTCCAGTAAAATATTATTTGTTAATCTTGTCCATTCATTTCATTTGGTTCCTTCAAGTAAGGATTAAAATACCTTCTGGTGAATTATAAGTTATCTGATTTTATTTGGTTGGATTATCAAGAAGAGTTTGTCAGTCATTTACTTGCACGTTTATACAAGTTATAAACTAAAACTGTGCCAAACAACTAGAATTATTACCATCAGGAAACCATTAGTCCTGGTCCTTCAAACTGACTCTGTTACCCAACAAGGCACTAGTCTTGTTTTACTTAAAACCTTTTACCTTGATATTGCTTATACAATTTCTACCAATTACTCATTAGACATTAAACCTAAAATCAGTTAGCAAGCATTCCATCTATCCTACATCTTGTGTCATTGTAGATAGATTTAATTAGTCCACGCATTCACATTCAATCTGCTTTAATTTTCCAAGGTTTACCCACCTAGGTGTAGCAGGACCTAAAGCGAAGGAAATCATCAAACCTTGAAGGTTGATTTCGTCAAGTTAGTTCAGAAACGTTGCCAATCTAAACATAGAGCTTGGCATCCCCTTAGGATTGGCAACCTGCATTTCTGAGACCTAACAGGAAGATCAGAAGAGGAGATATAAAGAGTTCCAGGTAGGAGATGAAGTCATGGTTCACTTGAGAAAAGAAAGGTTCCCAATTGGAACATACAATAAGTTGAAAATGAAAAAATTTGGACCGTGTAGAATCTTGAAGAAGCATGATTCAGGAAATGCATATGAGGTAGAGCTACCAAGTGGGATCAATATTTCCCCTGTGTTTAACATTACTGATTTAATAGAATATCATGAAGGTGGCACAGAGGATGGACCGACACAAGAACAGTGGAGTATTCTGACATCTACTTCAATGGAGGAGATAGAAGAGATCTTGGATAGCCGTGTGGGAAGAAGTACTCAGAATAGGCAATATGAAGAATATCTGGTGAAATGGAAAGAAAGGTCTGTTGAAGATTCTTCTTGGTTGTCTAAGGCAGAGGTTGACCATTTAGGTTTCCCTCACACAAACACCTGAGACGTGACAGGGTCACTTCTCAAATTACCCTGGGTGTCTGATGCAGGAGCATCCAGTGGTGTAAGGGCAATCTTGCATCACCCAAAAAGAAGTTATTTCAAAATCATTGTAGTTTCTTTCATTTCTTTCCATAATTAGTGTTTCTAGTTCCATAATCTCTTGAATAATGATGTAGGACTTTCAATTTTTCCAAACTACTAAAAATAGCAAACTGCCAGTTTTGAAAAGTTTAACTGCCATTTTAGGAAAATCTACATTTGGGAACGGATTAAAGAAAAACTTACAGAAAGCTTCATAACTGAAATATAAGACCTTTGGTGAAGGAATCAGGAAAAGATCATTTGTGAGCTGAAAGATATCAAAGTTTTTATTTTCTGAAAAGCCCCTGAAGATTTCTGAAACGAGATATGAGGCACTAAAACATCCCATAATGTCCCAAAAAGTTGATAGAAATTTGTTTACATATTTTTGGTGTGAAATTTCACATCGTGATCTTTTTGGCAATTAAAACGGTTCGCCAATCGGACACCCAGATCAAAAATTATGCTTCCCATAAGTTGACCTACTTTTGGAGGGAGTTGTAAATTTCAAAATTTAGCTAGAGGCCGCCAAAAAAGTGTTATTTATGACTATTTTGGGAACCCTGGGCAGTAGTGGAGTTAAGGGGGGAAAGTGTAGAGTCAAGAATAGGTGGGAAAATAGAAACCCTAGCAGATTTGGGGGTTGCAGAAGGCAAAAGATTCCAGAGCCTAGTGATGAGTAGTTGTAGTGTGTTGCAGCTTGTGGAGGATTGATCCCTCTGATTGTAATTGAGTTTCTGTAATGTAATAAGTTGTCCAAATCAATAAAGAAATATACTATTTTTTGTGTGCCATTTATGTTATTGTGTGTTTTATGATATACCCCCTTCATCAATAATGAAGGGGCTTTTGATCTCTAAGGTCACCAAAAGGTGCAAGGAGAGAGCATACAACTTTTTCAAAATTTAAAAACAAAGCAAACAATGTTCAATTACTATCCCCCTAGATTAAACTAAGTGCCTAGATTAGTGATAAAAATATGTCTTTGACTGGTGAATCTATGACAACTTGTTAGTAATTTCAATGGTTTCTTCTTTGGCCAACAAATATGCAACAATTTGTGAGTAGTTTCGATGGTTTGATATTTGACATGTGAAAGCTACAAAATAAGCGTTAGGCTAAAAAAAGATAAATCTAATAAAATCTAAAAATTACGAGCTAATAGGAAAAATAGATCCAATGAGAAAATTTGTACAAGTTATGATGAAACGAAGTTTGCAAGCTAGGGTTGGATGGAAGTAATTATACTTGATTTTTTAGGTTGAATCAGTAGATGAGGTCTATATTGTTATGAAGTTGGGTGAACTATCTTTCCAATGCTTCTAGTTTCATGAAAAGTTGACCTATTATGAAAAAGTTATGCAAAAAAAGAAAAAAAGGGCCCTATTTAGGGCATGTGAGAGATGAAGGCAAGCCTGGTGGTTAGCCCTAACCGCTAGTGGTTTTGGGCATGAAGTGAGCACATGGATGGTTAGTGCCTAGCGGTTAGATTTGTGGTTAGGGGCTTAACAAGGTCCCTAGTCACCCATGTGACTAGGGTCTAAAGCCAAAGAAAAAAATAGAAGAGATTTGGGGGCACGATGGCCCCCCTGGTCACAAATGTGACCGCATGTAGGGAAAAGGGGGCCTGGGGGGCGAGGAGAGATTATTGGATGAGATTGATGGGAGATGGGTGGAGATGGGGTAGAATGTAGGTGGCGACAAAGTTTTTCAGGGGTGGCGACAGGGAGTTAGAGGGCAGCAACAGGGGTGTCAAGGTATTAAGCGATGACAACTAGGGAGTGGGGGAATGGTGGCGATGAGAAAACAAAGGGAGAGAAGGTGGAGTGGAGGGAGCGGGTTTTGCAGGAGGCAAGGGGAAGGGAGGACGGAGCGGTGGTCGGGTGGTGGCGCAGGAGGTAGGTGGGGAGAGGCGAAGGAGAGGCCTAGGGGACTTTCAAAAAATTTTAAAACTATTAAAAAACCCTTAATGAAATTTACAAAAGTTTTTTTTTATTTATTTTAACTTTTTTCAAAATAAACTTACTAATAGCAAAGCCCACCTATGCAGGTCATACATATCCATACGGTACAGGCTTCTGAGGGGGCAATAACAAAAAAAATATCAAAAAGTTATAGGTTCCAAAATATACAGTATTTTATGTCATTTTTCACCTACGAGTTGCTCTAGACTCAATGGTGGGGTTGATTTTAGCGTAGGAAGTTGTTTGTAATAGGTGACCCCCAAATCTTAACCAAAATGCCTTCAAATTTGCAACAAAAAATCTTGCCAACAAACAGGGTTAAAATCGGGCGTGCCAAAATGAATATCTGAAAATCATGCAAGACAACATCAAGATAAAAAAATACAAAAATACCTTAACCCTTGCACAAATTCAAAATTCTTATAGGATGAAATGCAGTGCGCCCAAGCTCCATTGGATTTGTCCTATTGACTATGCAATGTGGATTGCTCACAAAACCAACATAACTTGGATGAAATGGAAGCAAAATATATTGAGAATGATAATATGAACATGCACGTGAAAGATTGTTAGGGGCTTGAATTGAAATGAGAGCTCAATATATAGGTCGAGAAGGAATCAAATGGATGGCCAAGATTAGAAGGGTGAGGTGTGAGGTGGACATATAGGATCGAAAGTTGAATTTAGTGGTTATGACGCTCATTAAATGAGGATGACATGTGACTAAAATAAGGATGTGAGTGGGGTAAAAGATATTTTTTAATTGATTTTTGGAGAGGAAGTGCTTATGACACACATTTAAGGAGGTTAAAAATATGGATGTGAGTGGGGATAAATAATTTAAATAATAAAATTATTTAAATTACAAGAGACGTGACATTTAAATAAATATTTAATTTATTTAAATTGGATAGTGGACAAAAAAATAGATTAAATGAATAAGATTTATTTAATTTGGTGTAAGAGGAGGATAAATGGATAAAAAGGGATTAGTTAAGTAAATATAATTTATTTAACTAGTGGGAATGATGGAAGGGGTCATGAAAGGGACCTAGAGGAAAATATGTTGCAAGGTGGTGTAAGGTGTGTTACACATATGGTTCATATGGTTGTATTGTTTGTCATTGTTGTCAACACTGTCACAGGGTTGTCATTCATGTCAACATTGTTATGAATGTGTAATAGTGTTCATGGTTGAATGTCATGCTCCTGAATAAGATACATTGAGATGGGAATTAGAAGCTCCTATCATGCCTTGTTCATCATAGAAATGAGTATGAAGTCATATTCAGATGGGAATTAGAAGCATGAAGAAGATACATTAATATGGGAATTAGAAGCACTAACATGTGGTATGGATGGACTAAGATACACTGTATGATCTCTCCTACTATTCCTAAGAATGCATATGTAATGCAATCATCAAAGAAGGTTTGGCCCCTTAAAGTTGGTGACAATTTCTACTACAAAGATGAGCATCTTTAAAAGAATTGTCTGAGAGACTGCTCAACATTTCCATTAATTTAATGTTATGACTTTGTGGATTGGAAGACAACTTAATATAGTGCCAAACCATGTATGTTCCAAGTCTCATGATGATTGCATTACCGAAAGAATGTTTTGTTGTTGATTGGTTGAAGACAGTGTCATTTCTATGAAGAAGTCATGTGCAGGACAATGGAATACTCTGCATTCCTCCGCATTTGCAGATATGGCCATGTTGTTCTAGATTTGTGTTTATATTGTTGTGAAGGTGTTAATTCTAGAGATTTAGATCATTTACCCTTTTGTTGTGAAAGTTATGCATGATAGAGTACCAACATGTGTGTTGGTAGAGTAAGCTAGTGTTGAAGGTTTGTTGGAATGCTCCACATTCCTCCGCAAATGAATGATTGCCCTTGCGGTTTTGAGGAGATGTTTCTAGATGTGTATTACATGCTTCCTTGCATTTTAGAGGTTCTTGGTGGTTTGCAACTATGTTTTTCAAATGACAGCATGTTGTGGTGTGTTCAAGATGACAAATTGTTCCTAGAATTCATGATTGAAGATGTGTGACACAATTCTTTGATGTGCGGTGGCAAAGGAGTGTTTGGAGATGTTGTATGAGTTATGTGGACTCATCTAGAAGAGTTTTCATGAAGATCTTTCTTGTTTCTAGTATCGCACAAGTTTTTCAAGTTTATGTGGCCATTATGCTTCAAGGTTCATGTGTTTTTGGTTAAAGCTGCCCTATTTCCAAATGAACGAAGTGTGCGGATGTAATTCCTTAGTGTTTGAAGTTGTGAAGAATGTTCTAGACCTAGTTAGCAAGTATTGGTGTTCGCAAGGCATGGATCTTCTGCTAATACGTGTGATTTCACTTAGGACCTACCTTCTACATGTTTCATATTGTGTGTTATCTGGCTAACTTGTAAATGTATTTTTCATGTTGTATATGCTCGAAAAGTAATGTAATCAATATAATATCATGTATAAATAGTAAATCAAAGTGAGTTAGGCAAGGTGTGATTGCAACGCAATAGAAAAGGGTCGCAAGCATATAAAAAGTAGAATGAATACATTATTGATGTGCAACTGAAGGAGAAAGAGCAGAAGTTGTTGATGTTATCCTGATTCATCTTGAAGACTTATATGTGACAGTGATCAAGTGTAGAGTGTGCCTAACTAATCAAATCGTCAGAAGAAAGTGTGAAGAGGCAGAAGTGTAATCATCAAAGGTGTGAATTTCAATGTTAGTTTTCAGACAATGGTAGGATTATCATACTTTAAGCTTTTGTGAACTTGTGTTTAAGTTAGGGAGTAGTTGCCTCCTCGAGAGTGACCCTAAAACAAAGTCTTTAGAGAGTTTTAGCTTCCTTAGGTGTGACCCTAAATCAAAGTTTTCAAGGAGTAGTAGATTCTTTAGGTTGTAGCCCTAAAACAAAGTCAGCAAGGAGTAGTTGCTTCCTTGGGTTGTATCCCTAAAACAAAGTTGTTATTTGAGCTTCATATATTGTGAGTTAATCCTCACCGTGGTTTTCCCCTTCTAGGGTTTTCCATGCACATTTAGTGTTATGTGTTGATGTGCATTGTGCTAATCTTTCATGTTTATGTTAATATTGTGATGATTAAGGTGTAATCTACTCCGGACAAGTTGAAGTTGTTAAATTGTTTATATACTGATTCACCCCCCCTCTCAATATCCTTGACTGTCTAACAATTGGTATCAGAACTAAGTTCCTCTGAGGGAAGCTTAACTGCTTGAGGAAGGTTTAGGATGGCACAAAGTGGATCCAGTAAGATACCTACGTTTGATGGAACAAATTATTCTTTTTGAAAGCTAAGGATGGAAGCCTACATCAATTCTCTAGGATGTGGAGTTTGGGATTCTATCAAGAAAGGTTACACTATTTCTACTTCTATTCCTATAGATCCAGATGAAATTAAGAAGTATGATAACAATGCCAAGGCAAAGTTTGCTATCACGAGTGGATTAATTGATTCAAAACTTTCAAAGGTGATGAGTTGTAGTTTTGTTCAAGAAGTTTGGGACAAACTTGAAACCATTTATGAAGGAGATAAAAAATTGAAGCAAGCTAAGATGCAAATCTTCAAAAGTATATTTGAAACCCTAAAGATGATAGAGGATGAAGACATTGTTTGATTTATGCTCTGGGTGAATGAAGTGGTCAATGACATCATAGGTCATGGTGGTACAATAAAAGAGAATGAAATTGTGAAGAAGGTTCTAAGATATCTGCCCAAAAGCTACAGTCATAAGGTATCTACTATTGAGAAGACTACAAACTTGGATAAATACTCTTTAGACCAAATGTTTGGTACGCTTATTGCTTTTGAAATTAGAGAGTTTGGCAGTGATGCTCCAAAGAAAGAAGTTGCTTTCAAAGTCAGTAAAAAACCAAAGGATGAAATTGCCGATGAAGATGAAAGCCCTAATGATGTCGAAGAAAATTTTGTAAGAAGGCTAAAGAAAGGCTTTAACAAATATAAAGGTAAGTTACCCTTCAAATGTTTCAAATGTGGAAAGATTGGTCACTTTTCTTCTAAATGTCCTCTTAGAGAAGTTAGGAGAAGTAATTGAAATGATAAATGGAGCCTATTTTCCATAGAAGATAATTATTCTCTAGAGTATGAGGATCATGATGATTCAAATGATGAAACACTCTTTATGGCCTCGAGTGTTGGTGACAAAAGAGATGATGTTGGAAAAAGTGGAAAAATTGATACCTTGCAAACAGACCAAAACAATCAAAGATCAATGGTTGTATGGACTGCCTTTCATGCAAAAGAAGAAGCCAAAGCTTGGGTTATTGATAGTGGTTGTTCAAATCATATGACTAGTGACAAGGAGAAGTTTATCAACCTTAGGAAGTGGGATGGTGGAGCTGCCAAGTTTGGAGGTGATGAAGGTGTCATAATTATTGATGGGAAGAACAAGATTGGGGATGTCCTCTATGTCAAAGGATTACAACACAATCTTCTTAGTGTCAGTTAGATGTACAAAAAAGGTTACAATCTTACATTTCATGCCAATGGTTGTGAAATGAAGAAGGCAAGGTCTGGAAAGTTAGTTGTAGAAGTTATCAAGACATACAATGATATTTATCACTTGAAAGAGGTAAATGGAAGAACATGTTTGTTGGCTCAATCCATTGAGTATTGGTTGTGGCACAAAATAATGTGACACAACAATTTTGATAATATGATAAGGATCATCTCTACTCATGCGGCAAGAGATATGCCCAAGATAATCAAGCCTGCAAACACTGTATGCAAAGAATGTCAAATGGCAAAGCAGACAAAGACAAGTTTTAAAACAAGAGTATTCTTCTTCAAATCCATTGGAGTTGATTCACACAGACCTATATGGTCCTACAAAAGTAAAGAGTCAACAAGGTGAAAGATATTTTATGGTGCTTATTAATGATTACTCTAGAATGACTTGGGTTACCTTTTGAAGAGAAAAATTTGATGCCCTTGATAAGTTTAAAGTTTTCAAAGCTTTGGTTGAAAATGAAATGGATACTAAAATCAAATGTTTAAGGTCTGATAGAGGAGGTGAATTTACTTTAAATGAAACTGAGAAGTTTTGTGAAGATCATGGTATTAAGAGGCATTTGTCTGCTCCTAGAACCCCTCAACAAAATGGGGTAGTTGAAAGAAAAAATAGAATTGTGAAAGAAATGTCTAGGGCAATGTTGAAAGATGCAGATCTGCTTGATATGTACTGGAAGGAATCAATTCACACTATTGTCTATCTAACTAACAAAGTGTAGTTAAGGATCAATAGCACTAAGACCCCTTATGAGCTATGGAAGGCCTCCCACTGTCAGATACTTCAGGATCTTTGGGAGCAAATGCTATATCAAAAGAGATGAAGAAGACCTAGGAAAATTTGATTCAAGAAGTGATGAAGGAATCTTTTGTTGGGAATTAAGCTGTCTCAACCTTGGTAATTCCTTACATTATTAACGTTTGTATTTATTATTTAATTGCCTATGTTGTAAATATTTGTAAATCCCATATTGTCATATTGTGGGATGTGGCACGGTGATGTGTCAATCCTACATGGAATATGACAACTTGTAATTTTGTCCTCACATGAGGAGATAGGCATCCCACTTTGTGGTAGGAGCATTTTGGCATGTGTCGGCATCTTCCATGTTGTGTAAGGGAATGTTTCACTAAAATAGTTATGACGGATTCCTATGACGGATTTATGACATGTAAGAGTCATAAATAGAAGCATGTAAGATAGGTGAAGACATGTGTCATGAAGCATCTTTGAATAAGGCATATTTGGGTGCCCCAAGGTGGACTATGACATGTAAGAGAATATGCTATTTATAGCCTGTGTATGACAGATTCTCTTACAACTGTAAGTTGTAACTACTATGACAGATTCTATGATGGTCGTAAGTGTCGTAAGAGCATTTGTCATAGCCCATTTTTGAAATAGGCAACCTTTTTGGGATGGGAGTTGTGGACAAGTGTCAGGCACATTCTACAATGTCGACCAAGTGTCCTTAGGCATGGGTTTTGGGCTATGAGGCCAAGTTGGACGCCCATCCCAAGATAGGTCCAATATTGCCTTATATATTCTATATAAATAGGTGCTCGGAGAGGGAGTTGTATTCAGGTTTACAGGTATTGTTATGCTGCGGGATTGACTCCAGATACAAGTGTCGAAGACCATCGAAGCTTGCATTGCAAGTGTATTGTAAATAACTTTCAGATTTGTTAATACATTATGTAGGTTTCTGAGTGTAGGGTTTTTCACCTAATAAGGGTTTTCCCCACCGTAAATCTTTGTCTCTCTTCTTCTGTCTTCTTTTTGGTTCATGTGTGTTGCTGCAATATCTTGTTTACATGTTCTATGTTGCTATAGTTGTAAGGAATAATTTGAATTTGCATAGCCCTCTCCTCATTAGATTAGTGTAGGAAGCGATTTCCGCACACCTAGCTTCCTTTCAGTTGGTATCAGAGCCTGGCTAGTTTTGGTCTTAGCTGTTGGGTAGGGGTTTTTTGAGATGATCTTAAGTTGAGTGGGATTATGTGTAGAGTATTCTGATTTCTATTATAGCAAGGAGATGGCAAGCACATCCGGAAGAATGGAAGTGGAGAAATTCAATGGCACTAATTTTGAGCTGTGGAAGCTCAAGATGGAATACATGCTTGTTGAATGAGACCTTTGGGATACTGTTACCAGAACTAAATCAGCTGCAATGCAACGAGCTGATTGGGATCTCAAGGATCAGAAGGCTAAGGGTCTTATAAGACTTAGTCTTGTTGATTCTATATTGTTAAATGCCCATGAGGAGAAGACTGTAACCTTGCTTTGGAAGAAGTTGGGAGATGTGTATCAAGCCAAATCCCTGGTTAATAAACTTTTTCTGAGAAAGAAGTTGTATTCTCTTATAATGGAGGACGGAGGATCCGTTGCAGAACATATGAAGGATTTTAACATGCTGGTTGCACAGTTGACATCTGTTGGTGTGAAAATGGAGGAGGAGGATCAATGCATGACCCTACTTTGTTCTTTGCTAGATTCGTGGGATCATCTTGTCATGGCTATCGGAAGAACCACTACCACCTTTAAGATAGAAGATGTGGTATCTGCACTATTATCTGAAGAGATGTGGAGAAAGTCTTTTGATGCAGCCAAAGAGGCTCTTGCAGTTCATGGAAGACCCAAAGAGAAAGGGAAGAAGGACAAGAAAGGTGAAAAGGGTAGATCCAAATCCCATGGGAGATCCAAATCTCCTAGAAAGTCCAAGGCTCTTTGTTGGAACTGCGGTAAAACCGGGCATTCTCGAAAGGAATGCAAAGAGGAGAAGAAAAAGAAGAAGAAAGCACCTGATTCAAATTCTGACAAATCACAAGATGATGGTGATGCTTTCATTGCAGCCCTGGAAACCCATGCATTTGATGATGTGTGGCTGATTGACTCTGGTGCATCATTCCACATGACCTCGCATCGAAACTGGTTTACTAAGAATGAGGAGTTTGACGGTGGAAAGGTGTACTTGGGTGACGACACTCATCTGAAGATTGTTGGTCGTGGAAGAGTCTCTATCCGATTCCCTGATGGTCGAGTGAAGGGGATCTCTGGGGTTATGCATATCCCAGGCTTAGCACGAAACCTGCTTTCTGTAAGTAGTTTGAATGATGCACGTGTGCAGGTTGTCTTTTCGAAAGAAAGATGCAAGATGACTAGAGGAGCTATGGTGCTCGCTAAGGGTACTATGAGAGGTACTCTATTTCAACTGGAGGCATGCATTTCACAATGCAATAATTCTGATTCAAAGAAGAGGGCAATAGTCACTTCATCCCCACCATCTGAACGAGCAGTTAAGAGATCTGTTGTGTTCTAGTTTTAATGTTTGTAATCATGCCTTGGAAGTTAAACTTCCTACTGAAAAGATAATGTTATGGCATAAGAGATTTGGCCACATTGGTGAGAATGGTCTACGTACCCTGAAAAATAAAAACCTCGTTGAGGGGTTTGATGATTGTAATCTTGAGTTTGACTTTTGCGAACATTACATTTATGGAAAGCAAAACTATGTTCAGTTTTATTCGAGTTCTCACAAGTCTTCTGGTGTGTTGGACCTTGTTCATTCTGATGTATTTGGTCTTGTTAATGTTCCTTCATTAGCAAAATCTTTATATTTTGTATCTTTCATAGATGACTATAGTAGAAGGACATGGATTTATTTTCTCAGAAGCAAATCTGAAGTCTATAGTAAGTTTAAGGAGTTTAAGGCCTTTGCTGACAATCAGACTGGTAAAAAGATTAAATGTTTGAGAACTGACAACGGTGGTGAGTTCTATTCTACAGAATTCGATAAATATTGCAAGGAACTTGGGATTGAAAGACATAAGACAACTCCATACACCCCACAGCAAAATGGAGTTATAGAAAGGATGGACATGACACTGATGGAGAAGGCTAGGAGTATGCTTAGTGGAGTTGGCCTAGAACAAAAGTTTGGGCTGAAGCTATTACCACTGCTTGCTATCTTGTTAATAGATCTCCTACATCATCTCTTGTTGGAAAGACACCCATGGAGGTGTGGTCTAGTAGAAAGACTTCAATAAGGCATCTTCATGTTTTTGGTTGAGGCATATGCACATGTGCCTAGGGAGAAGCAGTCAAAACTAGAGAACAAGGTTGTTAAGTGTATCTTCATTGGCTATGGTGTCGTTGCGAAAGGATACAAGATTTGGGACCCTATGGCTGAAAAAGTGTTGTATAGTAGAAGTGTCATCTTCAGAGAGCTTACACCTTCTTCCACTGTTTTACAGCCATAAGAAAAAGAAAAGAAAGAGGATGTTGTTTAGTTTCCTCCTACCCCTGAGAAGACTAAACAGAAAGACAATGTTGGACCTGATGATGAGGAGAACTCTAGCAGCTCTGAAAGCTCAGATGAAGAAGCTGAACCTCAACCTTAGCTCTTGAAGAGGTCTACACAGATAAGAAAGCAACCTAAAAGGTTTGGTTTTATATCTTTGCTTACTAACAATGATGAACCTAGAACTGTATTAGAGGCTATGGACATGAAAGATGTAGGTTCCTGGAAGGAGGCCATGGAGGATGAAATGGCTTCTTTGGAAAAGAATCAAACTTGGGACCTAATGCCTTTGCCTCCTGGATGGAAACCCATTGGATGCAAATGGGTGTTCAAGAAGAAATTTGGTGCAGATGGCAGTGTTGAGAAGTATAAGGCCAGATTGGTTGTGAAGGGGTATTCACAAGTGGAGGGTATAGATTATGGTGAGATCTTCTCTCCCGTTGCAAAGCTGACATCCATTCGATTCCTATTGTCTCTTACAGTAGCTTATGACTTAGAGGTAGAACAAATGGATGTGAAAACAACTTTCCTTCATGGTGATTTGGAGGAAGAAATCTACATGTCACAGCCAGAGCATTACATGGTGAAAGGTAAAGAAAATTTGGTTTGTAAACTTAGAAGTCTTTGTATGGTTTGAAGCAATCCCCTAGGAGATGGTATTTGAAGTTTGATGCCTTTGTGTCATCAATTGGATTTGTGAGATCAAAATCAGATCACTGTGTGTATTACAAGTTTGATGGTGATCGTATTCTCATTGTTGCACTGTATGTTGATGATATGTTGCTCATTGGGAAGGGTAAGAATATGATTTCTAATTTTAAATCTCAGTTGTCAACACAGTTTGAAATGAAAGATTTAGGGGCAGCCAGGTACATTCTAGGAATGGAAATTAGAAGAGACAAAACCAACAGAAAAACTTTGGTTAAGCTAGAGTAAGTATGTGAAGACCGTGTTGGACAGGTTCAACATGGCAAATTGTAGACCATTGTGTGTTCCCATTTCTTTGGGGACAAAGTTGTCTATTGAGGATTGTCCAAAATCTCCTAGTGAGGTGGAGGACATGAGCAGAGTACCTTATGCTAGTGTTGTTGGCAGTTTGATGTATGCTATGGTCTGCAGAAGACCAAACATTGCCCAAGCAGTGGGAGTCCTTAGTCGATTTATGGCTAATCTTGGACGAGTTCATTGGGATGCAGTTAAGCGAGTGTTCAGATATTTGAGGGGTTCTTCTGAGTTCCATATGCTATCATGGTAACGTTTCAGGACCTCCGCATTCTGTTGATATTCATGGATTTGTGGATTCAGATTGGCTAGGAGATCCACCAGTGCTTATGTGTTTACACTGTTTGGTGGTGCTATTAGTTGGATGAGTATATGGCACAATAGACGTTTAGTATATGGCAACAACTCATGCTTGTAAGGAAGTCATTTGGATTAAGAGATTGTGTTCAGATATTGGTGTTGATGCAGGTCAGATCACGATCAGTTGTGATAGTCAAAGTGCAATTTGCCTTGTGAAGAATCCAACTTTCCATGCTAGAACAAAGCACATTGATGTTCAGTTTCACTTCGTGCGAGACATGGTTGAGGATGGAAAGGTAAATTTAGAGAAGGTAGATACTTTGAAGAATGTTGCAGATGCACTGACGAAGCCAGTGGGCATAGAGAAGTTCAGATGGTGTTTGGAGTCTATGGGCCTCTCGCCCTATAGCAGTTAAATCATGTTTTTCTATTAGCTCTTACAAGGTGTCCGACAAGTGGGAGAATGTTGGGAATTAAGGTGCCTCAACCTTGGTAATTCCTTACATTATTAATGTTTGTATTTATTATTTAATTGCCTATGTTGTAAATATTTGTAAATTCCATATTGTCATATTATGGGATGTGGCACAGTGATGCGTCAATCCTACATGGAATATGACAACTTGTAATTTTGTCCTCACATGAGGAGATAGGCGTCCCACTTTGTGGTAGGAGCATTTTGCCATGTGTCGGCATCTTCCATGTTGTGTAAGGGAATGTTTGACTAAAACAGTTATGACGGATTCCTATGACAAATTTATGACATGTAAGAGTTAGAAATACAAGCATGTAAGACAGGTGAAGACATGTGTCATGAAGCATCTTTGAATAAAGCATATTTGGGCACCCCAAGGTGGACTATGACATGTAAGAGAATATGCTATTTATAGTCTGTGTATGATAGATTCTCTTACAGCTGTAAGTTGTAACCGTTATGACAGATTCAATGATGGTCGTAAGTGTCGTAAGAGCGTCTGTCATAGCCCATTTTGAAAATAGGTGACCTCTTTGGGATGGGAGCTGTGGACAAGTGTCGGGCACATTCTACAATGTTGATCAAGTGTCCTTAGGCATGGGTTTTGGGCCATGAGGCCAAGTTGGACACCCATCCCAAGATAGGTCCAATATTGCCTTGTATATTCTATATAAACAGGTGCTTGGAGAGGGAGTTGTATTATAGGTTTACAGGTACTGTTATGCTATCGGATTGACTCCAGATATGAGTGTCAAAGACCATTGAAGCTTGCATTGCAAGTGTATTGTAAACAACTTTCAGATTTGTTAATACATTGTGCAGGTTTCTGAGTGTGGGGTTTTTACCCGATAAGAGTTTTCCCCACCGTAAATCTTTGTCTCTCTTCTTTTGTCTTCTTTCTGGTTCATGTGTATTGCTGCAATATCTCATTTACATGTTCTATGTTGCTGTAGTTGTAAGGAATAATTTGAATTTGCATAGCCCTCTCCTCATTAGATTAGTGTAGGAAGTGATTTCCGCACACCTAGCTTCCTTTCATCTTTCTTGGTTACTCAACCGAAAGCAAGGCTTATAGATGCTACAACAAGAGGTTGGGAAAGATGATTGAAAGAACAAATGTTAAATTTGATGAAGAATTGTATCAAATCTCACAAGATTCAAAAGACTCCAGATCTAATATCCTTCCTTGTATTGAAGATGAGGAAGAAGAAGTGAAAGATGAAATAGAACAAGAACCAGAGCAGTTGCCTAAGACTCTAGCAAAGTATGTTTAGAAGAATCATTGAGTAGATCAAATCATTGGAGATAAGAATGAAGGTATATAGACAAGGAGAAGGTTTACCAAGGCACACAAGCAAGCAAAATTGTGTTTATTATCAAAAGTAGAACCTAAAACCTTGGTTGATGCTAGCAAAGATGATGAGTGGATAAAGGCAATGGAAGAAGAATTGGATCAGATAGAGAAGAATCAGACATGGGAATTGGTTCCCAGACCAGCCAACAAAAACATCATAGGAATAAAGTGGGTGTTCTAAAATAAGATGAATGAAGAAGGTGAAGTTGTAAGGAATAAAGCAAGATTGGTATGTAAGGGCTACACTCAAGTTGAAGGCATTAATTTTGAGGAAAATTTTGCTCTGGTAGCCAGGATGGAAGCAATTAGAATGTTCCTTGCTCTTGTTACTCACAAGAACTTCAAGGTATATCAAATGGATGTTGAGTCAACATTTCTAAATGGTGACCTAAAGGAAGAGGTATACATTGAACAACCAGATGGTTTCCAGATATCAAAAGATCTAGACATGGTATGTAGACTCAAAAAGGATTTGTATGGCCTCAAGCAAGCACCTAGGGCTTGATATGCAAGATTGGACAAGTACTTACTTCAGGAGGGCTTCAAGAATGGTACTACATATAGCAATCTTTATATCGAGGAGGAAGGAGACATGATTTTGATAGTTGTAGTATATGTTGATGACATTATCTTTGGTGGAGATGATGATATGTGTAAGAGGTTTGCAGAGGAGATGCAAAAATTTTTTGAGATGTCTATGATTGGTGAAATGTCTTTCTTCCTTGGACTTCAAATTGCTTAGCTAGATGATGGTATCTATATCACGAGCTAGGTATGCCAGAGAAATGTTGAAGAAGTTTGGTATGGAGGATTCAAAGCTAGTAAGCACTCCCATGGTCACTAAATGTCACTCGAGCAAAGATGATGAGTCTCCAGAGGTGGATCAGATTTCCTATAGATCTATGATTGGAGGATTGTTGTATCTAACTGCTTCTAGACCAGATATTATGCATGCAGTATGTGTGGTTTCTAGATATCAAGCTAGTCCCAAGCAAATACACGAGAAGGCAGTGAAAAGGATATCTAGATATTTGAAAGGAACTCTGGATCATGGTTTATGGTATTCAAGAGGTAGTGACTTTGATTTAAGTGCCTATACTGATGCTGATTGGGTTGGTTGTGTTGATGACGGAAGATGTACGAGTGGTGGTGCTTTCTTTCTAGGAAGTAGATTGGTTTTATGGAAGAGCAAGAAGTTAGATTTAGTGTACTTATCAACTACAAAGGTAGAGTATATTGCAATAGCCTCTTGTCATACACAAGTGTTGTCGATGAAGCAAACTCTAAAGGATATCAAGATATTGTATGATGAGCCTATTCCTATTTTGTGTGACAATACAAGTGCTATCAATATTTCCAAGAATCTAGTGATGCATTCTAGATCCACGCATATAGGAATCAGGTATCATTTTCTGAGAGAGAAGATTGCATATAAGGAAGTGAAGTTGGAATATGTTCCAATAAAGGATCAGATTGTAGATATCTTCACAAAGGCTCTTGCAAAGGACACTTTTGAGGATCTCCGGTAGAAGTTAAGGGTAATTACCCCTCCTTCTTGCTAGATGCATAATGATGCATCTATCTAGGGGAAGTTAATGTTATATCCTGGTTTCCTAGATTAATTATGACTACCTCTCAAGGGGAGTAGGTAGTGGTTGTTGATGATAGGGGGAGTATGTTTTACCTCAAGAGAGAAATGTGCAGATATGAGCAGGTTGTACTTGACCTTTGTCCTTGATGTCAAAGGGGGGAAATGTATAGCTATGAGTAGGTTGTAGTTGACCTTTGTCCTGGATGTCAAAGGGGGGAAATGTGCAACTATGAGCAGGTTGTAGGTGCCCTTTGAGAATGTGCAGATACGAGCAGAAATGTGCAGATATGAGCAGGTTGTAGTTGCCCTTTGTCCTTGATGTCAAAGGGAGAGAATGTGTAGATATGTGTTGCCATCAATGAAAAGGGGGAGATTGTTACACGTATGGTTCCTATGGTTGTATTATTTGTCATTGATGTCAACACTACCACAAGGTTGTCATTGATGTCAACATTGTTATGAATGTGTAATAGTGTTCATGGTTGAATATCATGCTCCTGAAGAAGATACATTGAGATGGGAATTAGAAGCTCCTATCATGCCTTGTTTATTGAAGAGTTGAGTATGAAATCATATTCAGATGGGAATTAGAAGCATGAAGAAGACACATTAATATGGGAATTAGAAGCACTAAGATGTGGTACTTATGGACTAAGATACATTGTCTGATCTCTCCTATTGTTCCCAAGAATGCATATGTAATGCAATCATCAGAGAATGTTTGGCCTTTGAAAGTTGGTGATAGTTTTTGCTACAAAGATGACCATCCTTAAAAGAACTTTCTGAGAGACTGCTTAGCATTTCCATTAATTTAATGTTGTGACTTTGCGGATTGGAAGACAACTTAATATAGTGTCATGTATGTTCCAAGTCTCATGATGATTGCATTATCAGAAGAATGTTTTGTTGTTGATTGGTTGAAGACAGTGTCATTTCTATGAAGAAGTCTTGTGTAGGACAATGGAATGCTTTGCATTCCTCTGCATTTGCAAATATGGCCATGTGGTTTTGGATTTGTGTTTATATTGTTGTGAAGGTGTTAATTCCAGAGATTCAGATCATTTACCCTTTCGTTGTGAGAGTTATGCATGATAGAGTACTAGCATGTGTTTTGGCAAAGTAAGCCAGTGTTGAAGGTATGTTGGAATGCTCCGCATTCTTTCGCAAATGAATGATTTCCCTTTTGGTTTTGAGGACATGTTTCTAGATGTGTATCACATTCTTCCTTGTAGTTTCAAGGTTCTTGGTGGTCCGTAGCTCTATTTTTCAAATGACATCATGTTGTAGTGTGTTCAAGATGACAGATTGTTCCCAAAGTTCATGATTGAAGATGTGCGGCATAATTCTTTGATGTGTGGTGGAAAAGGAGTGTTTGGAGATGTTGTATGAGTTATGTGGACTCATTGGACATGTTTCTAGATGTGTATCACATTCTTCCTTGCAGTTTCAAGGTTCTTGGTGGTCCGCAACTCTATTTTTCAAATGACATCATGTTGTAGTGTGTTCCAGATGACAGATTGTTCCCAAAGTTCATGATTGAAGATGTGCGGCATAATTATTTGATGTGAGGTGGAAAATGAGTGTTTGGAGATGTTGTATGAGTTATGTGGACTCATTGGAAGAGTTTTCATGAAGATCTTTCTCGTTTCCAGTACCGCACAAGGTTTTCAAGTTGGTGCGGCCATTATGCTTCAAGGTTCATGTATTTTTGGTTAAAGCTACCCTATTTCCAAATGAATGAAGTGTGCAGATGTAATTCCTTGGTGTTTGAAGTTGTGAAGAATGTTTTGTACCTAGTTAATCAAGTGTTGGTGTCTGCAAGGCATGGATCTTCTGCTAATACAACATGTGATTTCACTTAGGACCTACCTTTTACATGTTTCATATTGTGTGTTGTCTAGCTGACTTGTAAATGTATTTTTCATGTTGTATTTGACTGACAAGCAATGTAATCAATGTAATATCATGTATAAATAGTGAATCAAAGTGAGTTAGGCAAGGTGTGATTGCAATGCAATAGAAAAGGGTCACAAGCAGATAAAAAGCATAATGAATACATTATTGATGTGCGATTGAAGGAGAGAGAGTTGAAGTTGTTGATGTTGTCCTGATTCATCTTGAAGACTTATATGTGACAATGATCAAGTGTAGAGTGTGCCTAACTGATCATATAATCAAAAGAAAGTGTGAAGAGGCAGAAGTGCAATCATCAAAGGTGTGAATTTTA
Organism: Cunninghamia lanceolata; assembly: GCA_027924645.1. Classification (NCBI taxonomy): domain Eukaryota; kingdom Viridiplantae; phylum Streptophyta; class Pinopsida; order Cupressales; family Cupressaceae; genus Cunninghamia; species Cunninghamia lanceolata. The sequence continues at coordinate 1,667,315 of BSBN01001380.1, read as the reverse complement.
ATGTCAGTTTTTAGACAGTAGTAGGACTATCATACTGTAATCTTTTGTGAACTTGTGTTTAAGTCAGGGAGTAGTTGCTTCCTTGGGAGTGACCCTAAAACAAAGTCTTCAAGGAGTTGTAGCTTCCTTGGGTGTGACCCTAAATTAAAATTTTTAAGGAGTAGTAGCTTCTTTCGGTTGTAGCCTTGAAACAAAGTCAATAGGGAGTAGTTTCTTCCTTAGGTTGTAGCCCTAAAACAAATTTGTTATTTGAGATTCATATATTGTGATTTAATCCTCACCATGGTTTTTCCCTTCTAGGGTTTTCCAAGTACATCTGGTGTTATGTGTTGATATGCATTATGTTAATATTTCATGTTTATGTTAATACTGTGATGCTTAAGGTTTAATATGGTCCGGACAAGTTGAAGTTGTTAAATTGTTTATATATTGATTCACCCCCCTCTTAGTATCCTTGTGTGTCTAACAAGATGATGTAAGATAAAGTTGAAAGGTAATGGTCAATTTTAGGTGTCTACAGTCTTATCTCTCCATTATTTTTCCTAACAGGTACTAGAATGGAGACCTGAGAGGTATGTTTAATAGGAAAAATGATGTTGCCCTCTATCAACTTATTTAACTCTTTCTTCATAAGAGGCTCAATCTTGGGATTTAAGGTCTTTGCTTTTGTCTCACAGGTTTTGCAATTGGCTCCAACTCAGTAGTGTGTTGTGCCAATTTAGGATTAAATCCTTTCAAATCATTGTACTCCCAAGCAAATATATCATTATATTATTGACAAAGTAAAATGAAAGCATGCTTTTCCTCTTTAGTGCATACCTTGCTAAGTTTGAGAAGATTCTCTTTGAAGATAGCAACCTCCTCATAGTGCTCTTGTTTGACTATCATACTGGCATTTTCTTTTATGACTTGGTCATCTCTGTTGAAGATAGACTCCAATGTGACTAAACCTCTTGGCAACTTGTTGGACTCCAGCTGTATAATCTGATCCTCATAATACTATTCTAATTTGTCTTGGTTTCTAGATAAGAATTCAAATTCCTCTTGCAAGAAATTATTGATTTGTTGATTGCTATCAAACATTTTCCAATGAGTGTGATTACTAGGGATAGAAGGCCTTACCACTAATTTGACATGTTGTTGTTTCTTCTTATTACTGATTTCACTCGGAACAACGAACTGAGCTCCCATGGAAGCCAACCTATCTGCATGTTTGTTCTTTTCCTTTAGGATGGATAGCACATTAAAAGCATCTAAATCTTCTATTATACCCCATACTCTATGCTTATAGGATTTTAGCAAATCATTCTTGGTAACATGAAGACCTCTTACCCGATTCACTATTAACTCGCTATCCCCAAACACTTGTAGGAAACCATTCTTCCTTTTTCTTGCCCATTACATGCCATGAATAAGGGCCTCATATTTAGCAGTGTTGTTAGTACAACTGAAATGAAATCTAAATGTTGTATAATACCTTTCATTGGTAGGAGATGACAACATTGCACCTCCACCTGCCCCAACCTTGCTCATTGAGCCATCAAAGAACATTTGCCACACATCATTGGATTGTTGTTCACACTATTTTTTTATCATTCTTTACAAGATTAGGAACAACATAATATTCTTCATGCATTGAATAGATACCAAGACCCGCCTCTTCCAAATGCTTGTATGGATCAGCCCCATGAATCTCAGTTGCCCATTAATCTAGTAACAAATCAAGTATGTCTTCTATAAGAGTGTTAGATTCTTGGACAACAGGGTGTTCTTCTTGGTTAGAGATTGTGCAGTTTGCATTGACAATACTTGGGACATATGGTTCAATATGGTATTTTGCAATTGGTTCTGATTTTATTGTCTCCTTAGTGCCATACCTAGTTCAAAACAACACGTGTCATCGATCGAAGGATGTAAGTATCCACCAATCTTTGTAGTGAAGTCTCTGGATAGGCACAAGGCAAAGTATGATGGAAGGTCTATGATGTAGACATCTTGTAGGATGGAAAAGTTTGGGCATGAATGTAAGGCTAAAATCAGTCTTTTGATGACCCCTAAAGTCTTGATGGTTGTCCCATCTAGATGTACTACCCCTTTGGCAAGTGGTTCATAAGCTAAGCCAAGTCTGTCCACTATTTATTTTGGCATCACAGAGTTGCTTGATCTCGAGTCAATCATGTAGTTATGAACAAGGTGATGGCCACTAATCAAGGAAACATAAAATGGAGGTGGATATACATCTTTGGTTTCCTGTCCACCTTTAGGTTGAGTTGTATTGGTAAGTACAACTTTGGATTGGTCCTTTGAAGGCTCATTTGACAAGCTAAAGTTAGACATGGTTGTTTGCAAAATATCCTTTTGCCTCAGAATGGACAATGAATCCCACATAGACATACTGACATTAGCTTTTTTCATATGCTCCAAAATATTGAATGGAATTGTACTGACCTTTTGCTGTCCTTTAAGAACAACAGTGTCTCTTTGTGTTTGAAGTGGTTGTGGTTGGCTTCTAGTCTACTCCTTGCTTGCCACAACCTAATTTCTTGGTAGTATTTGCATGGTAGGTGTAGAAGATGGACCAAAAACACCTTGGTAGTTTGTAGAAGCCTGAGTAAGTTCCTTATCAGCTTGTTGTTCCATATCCATGACTCCCTTTTTGGCCCTTGTATTAGTTGCTATGGGAATGTAGGATTGATTTTGTCCTTGTGGTTGATTCACCCCACAAAACCCCTCTCCTTGCCAATTCATAAGAGTCACGTCATTGTGAACATGCTCTTGAAGATTACCCTACTATTCGTGTACTTCATGTGTTGCATTTTGTGGAACAACAAAGGCATTTTGCACCATAAGGTTTGATTTAGTACTCCATTTAAACATGTGGCCTAGTTATGGGGCTAATTGCAAGGGAAGAACCATCCATAATCTTGTACTAGGTTGTTTTGAACTAGAACTAGCTCTATAGAGGTGCTGGCAACATTTGGATTGAAGTGTTGATAGGGTCTAGCATTAAAATCTTGCCTTTGACCTTGAGGATTGGATTGATATGGAGGTCCATTAGGCTGATTGGGTTGGTATCGTGCTTGGTAAGGCCTGTAAATTTTTGTTTGTTACTTCTTGAGGTTTAGCAAATCATTCCCAAACATTTGGAGAAGGCCCTTTATCTCTTGGAGTTCAAAATATTAGGCTGGGACAACCTTTTCTTGGGTGGATGCTTGATTGTTTAATATTGGTACAATAGGTACAACGACTATTAGGGGTGTTTACAAAGGCATAGGAGGCTGCACCTTGGGAAAAATAGGCATTGGAGCCTTGGTGCAATATTGCTAGCCTGTATAAGGTTATTTTCTGCTCTTATAGCAATGTCATATGCATTAGGGAGAGTTTTCCCACCCATGGATTGGATCATGACATATATATTGTTGTTTAAAGCCCTTAAAGAATACATGAATGCATAATCAGGTGAGGGCCTTACCAATGGAGGAATTATATCCCAAGTCTTTTGGAAATGGAAGTTGAAATACGTCATGTGCTCTTGTGGAGCCCTTTTAATGGTGGTCAATTGTTCTACCAAAGATAGGTGGTCTAATTTATCTTTGAATTACCTGCATAAGGCATCACCCAACTGGTCCCATGTGTTGATAGAATTCACTGTTAAACCCCTAAACCATTGCAGTGCTTTTCCCTTCAATGCGGTAGCCAAAAGTCTAATTATAACATTCTCTGTAGTGATATTATGGACTGCACACAAAGTGGCTACATCCTTGATGTGTTCAATGGGTGTAGTTTAGTCTTCCCTAGCAAAGAAAGGTAAGCTTCTAAGAGTTGCCATGGGGATATCATCATGATGTGCAAGATTCAATGGGTTGCCCCCATTGAATGAAACAAAGGATAGATTTTTGGCCATATGATTGGGTTGTACTTGATTCCTAGGAATGAATGGAGAAGGTCTATAACTCAGAGGTGTAGAATGTGTCCTTATTGATGGGCTTGGACTCTTTTTTGCTCTTCTTCCTCTCCTCCTGGATGGTGACAACTATTAGTACTCAAAAATTTCTGAGCCACCCCTTGTTTGAATCCTTTTCATAAGCTATTTGAATTAATTCTTTTCCAAAAGCCCAGATTATAGAGTCACCAATTATGTGAAGAATGCTTCAAAAAGTAGACATCACTGATGCACATTCCAAAAGTAGTGATGAATGATGAAAATAATGGACTGCAATAGTTCACCAATCCCACTAGACATGCCAAAAATTGTTATCAATCCTGAGTGTACCCTAGAGAGAGTGATACATCATTCTCTCCTCAATTGATAAGCATGGAAACATACTAAGGCTTGTGGGTTGCCTATAGATCAAAATGAGTCTCTAGAGAGGGTTGGTTCCCTTGGTTTATCACCTAAATGTTAACTTTAAATTGTTGTTTTAACAAGAAAAGAGAGAAGAAATGACATGAACCGAACCTATAATCTATAGAGGTGATGCACCAATTTTTTTTGAGACCTATAATGTTGTTTAACACACAATTTGTTTAATAACCCAACTAGTTTTAGACACAACTCAAATTCATTTCATGCTTGTGTATCAATATTTCATAAGAAGGTTTGATGTTTGTAATTTTAGAAGGAAAAAATAAAGTTTTCTTACAACTAAGACTATTTTGACACAATAACACAATCTACAACCTATACAAAACATGTATTTTCTATATATGGGTGTTGAAAATGAGACATATACTTAAGGATTTTCATGTAAATCACAAAAAAATACATCAATCACCAAGTAACAAACAATAAACAAAGATTTGGGAAGGCAAAATACTAAAATTTTATTGATAAAGGTACCTTATAGTGCCATATTGGTCTGAAATGCTTGACATTATTTGAAAATATGAAGTTTACAAAGCTATTTTTCTTTGAAAACCATCTTTTTGAGTTACAATGCCTAGGCGTCCTCTTTCTCAAACCCAACATGGGAGTGAATGTAGGAAGGAATTTAGAAGAGTAAATGTAGTTTTTTACTAAGTCAAACCTCCTTTGGGTGCCTAGGAGAGTCTCATCAAGTGTTGACTGCTTGAAATGCCCTTGAGTGGCGTTGAAGAAGGGTCTCTGCTTGGTCTTTTGACTTCTTCAATCTGCATGTTCCTTGTATGGTTCCTATATACTTGCAATGTGCTTGAACTGCTCCCTAAATATCTTCAACTACCATCCTAGTCATCCAAACTACCTCTAGTGCTGCCTTAATGATCTCTTCAACTGCCCTTCCTGCCTTTATTTTCCTGAACTCCACTTGTAGGTTTATAGAGTAGGTGTATTCAAAGCTTGAATGCATGAAGACTCTTAAGAGGGCATATGAGGGAGGTTTAATCTTTTTAGGACTCTAACTGTCTCTTTTAAAGACCTTTCCTATCTTACTGCCAAATTAATCTCTTTATTACATCCAACTACAGGAGCTATGAAAGCTACAAGATCTTGGTTACATGCTTCAAGATGTCAAACAACTTTTAGCTTGACCTTTCCTTGCTTTTCCATGAAGGAAAACTTTCTTTCTTCCTATCACTCTATAGTTGAAATACACAGTGTGTGCATCAACTTTTGAACCCTTTCTTACATTTGGATAACTTTTAACTATATGTAGGGGTATCAGACCATGTCAAATTCTTCAAACTATCTTTTATATTGGTAAATCTTTTTGACCTTGTTATTTGAGAGTTGGCAAGCCTCTGTCTCACCTCTATCCATGTGTTTCATCTCCATATATGTTCCTCTTGTGATGGCTTTATCTCTACTCTTCTAAGACCTTACATACCCTACTCAAGCTTGACCAAACATCTGTCCCCTTTTGACAGTCTTTACTCAGTGTCTCAATATTGACTATGATGACCTTGAACTCTTTTGCATACTTTCCAAACCCCTTCTCACTAATGTCTGGTTATTGCATAGTGACAGTGTAATATCCCTAACCAGATCTACCCTAGAATTATGGTTTTCTGCCCTAATTTTCTGATTTATTTTTCTACTCAAACCCTAATATGAATTTTGATTTTTATTTCTGAAGTAAACATAATCATGGGCAACGAATATACATGTGCCAAATACTCAAATAAACATGCCAAACATGTGTGCTTATGAAGACGACATCAAACATGAATCTAGCCACGGAATACAACCATCCAAATGTCAAACATGTGACAAATAAATCTAATTTCTAAATGTAGAAGTCTGTTGCTACAAAGCAGACTACTTGAAGCATAAAGAGGACTTTGAGGTGTGACGTTTTGCATATGATGGATATATCCAAGTGGTTAAACATATCAATTGCATTGTGGTTGGCAATAATCAAGAGAAAATATTTACATTTCAACAAAAATATACATGGCATGAACTTTATTGTCTTTTGTTTCACAATGAAAACCCTCGTTGTGCTCATTATGAACCATTTCTTTGCAAGAAATCTTTAGACAAAACTGTACATATGCCATCACATCACCTGACAATTCTTTGTAGATCTTGACATATGCTAGAAATATCTTGCATTCAAAATGCAAATTTATGGTATACAAAAATAACTAAAGCTACCACAAATTAGGGTGATAGCCTTTTCAATACTACATATTATGTGATGACAGAGGAATTTGATATTCACTCTCGAAGACTTTACATTGCACTTTTTTTTACAATGTAAAAATGAGTGGTAACCATGATGTAAGTTATTGCTTAGAACATTACTTAAAGATAATATTATACAAAGCACCTTGTGCATTACAAATTAGCAAGTCTATATCGTAAACATGACAATGCCATATTCGAAATGGATAACAACAATACCAAAAGTGAAGATTCAATTGTGGAGGTGCTTCCACCAGTTTATAGTTATAGTAGGAGTTAGTCAAGTTCATTACTTTTCCCTCCTTAATGCCCCTTCATCAATCTACACTACTTTTAATTGTAACCCCTTTATTTTGAATTATTTTAATTGATAGAACACCAAAAACTTTTGTTTCTTTAACTTCTTCAAAACAATTCAAAATTAAGATTCAATTAGCTTCAAAACCTTAAACCAACTTTATGCAATGAATATGTCAATAAATACAATATCCACAACTAAATGAAAAAAAACAAAATTTCAATATAGATACTTAACTCTATATAACACTTATTTAATCTGAACTAATGTATGATTAGATAGTTACATTAATTAACTTCCAAGAAAAGTTTATTTTCCTTCACAAATACCTCTAAACATTATTAAAAGTACAGAAAGGATGAATATATAATTCACCGCTTTAGGGTTCTCAGCATCCGCCATGAATGTCCTTAAACAGTAAGGAAAAGCTGCACCAAGGAAACTAACATGGTCAAGGGTAAGATTTTGAAGATGCCAAAGCAACACGAAAAAAATTTAATATCTTGGCAATAGGTGGAGCCTGGAACAAGTTTGGGAGCAATTTGGAAGAGTTTGCAACAGGAAAGTGTGACCACAATCGGCCATTGGAAGCAGCAGCTGGTCTGGAACAGGTTTGGGAGCAATTTGGAATAGTTTGCAACAGGAAAGTGTGACCACAATCGGCCATTGGAAGCAGCAGCTGATCTGGAACAGGTTTGGGAGCAATTTGGAATAGTTTGCAACAGGAAAGTGTGACCACAATCGGCCATTGGAAGCAGCAGCTGATCTGGAACAGGTTTGGGAGCAATTTGGAATAGTTTGCAACAGGAAAGTGTGACCACAATCGGCCATTGGAAGCAGCAGCTGATCTGGAACAGGTTTGGGATCAATTTGGAATAGTTTGCAACAGGAAAGTGTGACCACAATCCGCCATTGGAAGCAGCAGCTGATCTGAATTCTTAAGTATTCATGGCTCGGCCTCCTCGCCCCTCTAAAGGGCGCGGCACCCAAAATGGAAAGCCGAAACAATTCAACACGAAAGCTCGCAAAGAAAAACGGCAGCATGAAGAGCAGGAGATCGAATCGCTGGAAGCCCGAATAGAAGCAGGAAAACCCGAGTGTGGAAGCAATCCGCTAGCCGCTGGCAGTGCGTTGGCGAAATTATTCAACGAGCTGGCGGTGTCAGAGAAGACGAGAAGAGGGCTGGCAGAAGGCGGCTTTACTCGCATGACCGCCATTCAAAGGGCGTCCCTCCCTCACGCCCTCTGCGGCCGTGACATCCTCGGTGCTGCCAAGACTGGCTCCGGCAAAACTCTTGCTTTTCTCATTCCGGTAAATACTTCCCTTCCTTCCCTCCCTTCCTTTATGACTGTTTGTTGTCGCAATTCAGTTGTATGTCTATATGCAACCAACAAAAGGAACATGGTTATAAGTACATCATTTTGTATGTAAAGTGGCTTAACTATGCCCTGAGTTTATTGTAATGTTAAAATTTTCCAATACTCGGCCACACCTCAGAGCATGGTTAATTTTGATTTTTTCGATAGCCCCCAAAAGCGGTTGGTCAATGCCGATGGTGGCTAAGAAATCAGCCACCAAGTCCGGCTTATGATAGCAACGAGGAAACAAAATGTCATCAAAACCTTTGCATAAAACCAAAGCCACCTCAAGAAAACACCTATGCTTCCAACTAGGGCAATCCATCTTAATCAACCCCTAAATCACCACCGAAGAATAACCTTCCACCACAAAATAATTACAACCTAGTGAAGAAGCTGAAGCTATCCCCGCCACAGTCGCTTCCCATTCTACTTCATTGTCAGATCTACATCCAAGAAAAAGTGAGCCACCTTTTACAGGGAGGCCTTCATCATATCTAATGACAATATCAACACCAACGATCCCAAGTTCCCCCTAGAGGTACCATTGAAATTGAGCTTTAGAAAACCCTTGGGGGGTTTCAACCAAGAATCCCTCTTACGAATGACTAGCCCATTAATGGGGGGTTGATTTATATAGTTTGAATATATCTAACTTCACAAATTTAAAAGGCAATACAGAAAATCTCAGCTAGCTAATAATGGTTCTAGATAAGTCTTAGCTAGATTGTTACAATTCCTACTTCATCATCTCTTATTACAACAATTAATGATCATTCCTTGTATGAATCTGTTTTCATCTTTTCATCAATTCTTGCCTAGCTTTGATTATGAGATTTTTCTACCTCATGTCTACACAGATAAGGAGAGGTCTTACAAACAATTGAACTCATAATACCGTAATTTCCAACATCTATAACATTCTAATGCAGTTATGGTAACATTGCTAGTCATAAGTTACTATATTAACAACAAAGAAAGAACACTCCCAGTGTCGCAGGGAGACGCTAAAGAATTCGAACAGATACTGGATGAATTGATTATGAATTGATGTATTTACAAATGAGCGAAAACGCTCAATATATACAATGTACAAAAGAGCAAGTTTTCTAAAAATAGAAACTTGCTGACATAGATGAGCATTAATAGACAGGCCGAATTAATAGACAGGCCGACATAGATGAGTATAAAAAAATACTAATACCCTCCCTTAATGCTCAATCTATCAACAACACCTATAGACCCCCTGAAGTTTACAAATTTATCAGAACCGAGGGGCTTGGTGAAGATATCTGCTGGCTGCTCCGAGGTAGGAACATACAACAACTGAATGGATCCGTCTTCAACCAGCTGTCGTATGTAATGACAATGAGTTTCCACATGCTTGGTTCGTTCATGGAAGACCGGATTCTTGGCCAGTTTGAGCACTCCCTGATTATCACAGAACAAGGGAGTCGGACCTGCCTGAGGAACATGCATATCCGCAAGCATCCGTCGAAGCCAAACTGCCTCACAACCTGCTTTAACTGCTCCCCGATACTTTGCTTTTGTCGAGGAGAGAGCCACTGCCTGCTGCTTCTTACTAGTCCATGTGACAGCACCAGATCCCAAACTAAACATATACCCAGCTGTAGACTTACGGTCATCAACAGAACCTGCCCAGTCGGAATCTGTGTAACCTCTGAGTATAGGATCAGAACTCCGAGTGTACAGAAGTCCATAATCAGGAGTGCCACTCACATAACGCAGCACACGCTTCGCTGCTGTCCAATGATCAGCCTTGGGGGCTGTCATGAAGCGTGATATGTAGCTCACTGCAAAACTAATGTCAGGTCTAGTAGCAGTAAGATAAATGAGGCTGCCTACTAGTTGCTTGAACAAAGATTCATCTACCACTGGTGAGGTGGACTGAGCGGACAATTTAAGCCCGAGTTCCATAGGAGTAGAAGCAGGTTTGCAATCTGACACCCTGAACCTGTCCACGAGGCTGCGAGCATACTTGGACTGAGAAAGAAAGATACCGTGCTCAGTCTGCCAAACCTCAACTCCTAGGCAATAATGCAACAAGCCCAAATCTGTCATATCAAAAGTACGGCACAAATCCTATTTGATCTCAGCAATCAAATGTGCGGAACTGCCAGTAATGATTAAGTCATCCACATAGACAACCACAAACAATATATCATCACCGGAAAGTTTGATATACAGATTTGAATCAGATGGACTTCGCTGAAAACCATGATCTGTCAGATACTTATCTATTTTCATGTACCAAGCCCGAGGGGCTTGTTTCAGACCATAGAGAGCTTTGACGAGTCTATAGACCTTGTGTTCTTGACCAGCAACCTTAAAGCCTGGAGGTTGCGTCATGTAGACTTCTTCTTGCAAGTCACCATTCAGAAAAGCACTCTTAACATCCATCTGATGGACTTTCCAACCAAACTGGTCTGCTAAGGCAAGAACAAGCCGGATGGTACTCATTTTGGCTGTAGGAGCAAAGGTCTCCTCATAGTCAATGCCTTCCTTTTGTGAGAACCCACGAGCAACAAGACGAGCCTTATACTTGTCGAGGGTTCCGTCAGCTTTGTATTTCACCTTGTACACCCATTTGCAGCTAATGGGTTTCTTCCCTGGAGGAAGATCAGAAAGTGCCCAAGTGTGATTCTTCTGAAGACTCTGGAACTCAGCTTCCATAGCCTGTTCCCACTCAGGTATACCTTTAGCCTCTGAGTATGTTTGAGGCTCAAAAACACTATTAATGTTAGCCATGAGAGCAAAATTGACTATAGGCTGCTGTTTGCTCTTATTTCTGGAAGTTCTACTCTCAATGAGCTCACCATCCCGGAGATCACTAATGGTTTTAACATACCATTTAGGCCGGAGAGTAGAAGTGCTAACATCTGGAGGAGCTGGAAGAGGTTCAGGATCAGCAACAGGAAGAGTAGGAAGAAGATTATTTTCCGGAGGAAACTCAGGTAGTGCATCATCAGAAACAGATTCTGCATCATCCCTCCCATCAGGGGGACCTAGTGGAAGAAGAACACTTTGAGGCTGATCCTCAGAACACTGCTCAGAAGAAGAAGACTGAAAAGGTCCTCTATCTTCATCAAAGACAACATCACGACTGAAGATAAGACGATCAGTGTCAATATCTATCAGTCTGTAGGCCTTATGGTTGTCACTGTACCCTATCATCATGAGCTTCTGACTCTTGGATTCCAACTTCGAGCGTTTAGCATCTGGAACCCAAACATATGCAAGAGAGCCAAAAACCTTCAGGTGGCTGATCCTGGGCTTGCGACCAGACCAAACCTCTTCTGGAGTCTTCCCCTTAACAGCCTGAGTAGGAGAGCGATTAAGGAGATAGACGGCAGTAAAAACTGCTTCTGCCCAATACTTATTAGGAACACTCCTGTGCTATAACATAGAACGAGCCATCTCAACAACCGTACGATTGCGACGCTCAACAACACTGTTTTGTTGCGGAGTGCAGGGTGTAGTCAACTGGCATTTGATGCCATGGGTATCACAGAAGTCGGAGAATGCAGCAGAACAAAATTCCCCACCATTATCTGTCCTAAGAGTAATGATGCTACAACCAGACTCTTTTTCAACCAAGGACTTAAACTTCTGAAAGAAACTAAATACATCTGATTTTTGTTTGAGAAAGTACACCCACATCTTTCTACTAAAATCATCAACAATAAGCAAGAAATATTTGCAACCAGTAACTGAAGATGTATTCATAGGACCACAAATATCAGCATGAAGTAATTGAAGTACCTTAGATGCACGCCAAGAATCTCCATCCTTGAAGGGAGTCCGATGTTGTTTGCCAGCTTGACAGGCGCCACATACTCCAAGATGTTGTGTCTAAATATCAGGTAGGCCAGAAACAAGTCCCTGTCGGGACAGCTGAGAGAGATAATGGATGTTGAGATGTCCATATCGTTGATGCCACAAAGTGTTGAGAGAAGAAACACGGGCTGCCATAGCTACTTCAGGAGAATCACCAGTGCCAATGAGCCGATAAAGGCCATGATCCTCTAGACCAACAGCAATAGTAAGACGGGTCTCTCGATCAATAATAGAGCACTTGTGAGCACTGAACACTACATCCAACTGAGGAGCATTCCTCATGATTTGACTCACTGAAAGCAAATTGAGTTCCATACCAGGAACGTAGTACACATTTAGGAAGATAAGGTTCCTTCCACCAGACTGTATCTGAACAGTGCCTCTGCCAACAACTGTGTACTCCTCACCTCCGCCAAAGATAACTGAATCACTGAAGGGAGAAAAGTTGGTAAACCAATCACGCTTGTGAGTAAAGTGACATGAAGCACCCGAATCGATGTACCAAGCAGAAGTCTTGGCAGGATCTGAAGACCTTTTAGCCATAAAGCGTAAAAGGCAGACTTCTTCTGCTCAGAAAGTTCAGCAACATGCGCCTTCTGATGTGACCCTCCCTGCTTCTTTTGTTCAGAAGCTATCCTCTGACGGCAATCTTTCTTCATATGGCCGAATTTGTGACAGTGATTACACTGCACATTCTTCTTCTTAGGGTTGCCCGAAGGTTGATTTGAACCTTTCGGCTATGATGACTGAGATGACTGAAATTTGCTGTTATCCTTCTGAAAAGAATTAGCCGTAAATGCTTGTTCGGAAGAGGACGAAGAAGCACTGCTACCAAACTGCTGTTTCCAGCGATCCTGTTGCAGGAGTTTGTTGCATAATTCAGGAAACTTCAAATCAACATTCGTAGACGTAATGTTGAGAGTCTCGACAAAGTGCTTGTAGGATTTAGGTAGATTTTTGAGGGTGATGACTATCCTCTTCCTCCATTTTTCGACCAATAGCCTCAAGCTGATCTCGAATGTCCTTAATCTTCGTGAGATGATCCTGTAAGGACATACGTTCGTCCATCATGATGGAGAACAACTGATTCTTCAAAAAGAAAGCCCGGCTTTTATTAGAGGTCTCATGAAGCTCCTTCAGGTGCTTCTAAATCTCAGCAGCTGTCTTGCCTGAAGGAATCTGCGGCAACTGGTCATCTGTAACAGAAAGCTTAAGAAGCATGACAGCCTCTCTGCTACGATCATCAAACTTGTCCTGATCAGCACTAGCGGTGAGAGGACGAGTTTCTTTGTCCAAAACCAATTCATCAAGGTGGCGATACTCAAAAATAGTCAGCATACGCTGCTTCCAGATATTATAGTTTCTGCCATTAAATCGCTAACTGCCCTCCAACATCAAGTTGGTCAAAGACGCCATTTGCACGTCTCCCAATGCAAAAAATGACCAAAAAAAATTGAACAGCGTTTAACTGAGGAGTAGAACAGGATCAGGTACAAGATCCGAGACAGGTACGGTTGCATGGAAAACGAGGCATGAACTTCAAGGTACGGAAAAAATCTGACAGGTACCCACGAAAGGTCTTGAAAAACCCAGAAGGAATGTGTTCGAATTTTTTTTTCGTCAAATGCTGAGGGTTCAAAACCCTAGACGAAAACTGTCCGTGCCCTAGGCGGCCATGAATCGACCAGAGATGCGCAGGAGTGAAAAACTGATCAAAAAACACAGTGAAGGACCCGCGAAAAAACACAGATGCCGGAGGTTCGTGGTCGCAAAAGGAGGATGGGCCTGCGGAAGGGGAGGTGTGCCAGTCCCGACGGGAATGCGACCCGCAAGGTAGGGCACGCGCAGCCAAACCAACAGGAGCCGCGACTGGAAAAGAGACCGTGCGAAGCGTGTATCCAATGACGGTTCCGTTCCAACTGTGATGCCCGCACAACACAAAAATCTGTCGCAATTCTCAGAAAAATGCCGCCGGAATCCTCACGAATAGCGACTAGGATGCCTTCAACAAAAACACTGATGCAGAACACGTGACCAGGAGCCACGCGTCCACCATGAAATCATGGCTTGTCGCAGGAGTCTCCAAAACCACGAACCAAAAACTCAAACTCAAAATTTTCGGCGCCCAAAATCGAATAGCTCTGATACCATAAAGAATTCGAACAGATACTGGGTGAATTGATTATGAATTGATGTATTTACAAATGAGCGAAAACGCTCAATATATACAATGTACAAAAGAGCAAGTTTTCTAAAAATAGAAACTTGCCGACATAGATGAGCATTAATAGACAGGCTGACATGGATGAGTATAAAAAAATACTAATAGACGCGTCTCCCACCCCTTGGGACATGTCTCTGGTACTGAAGACAGGTACATGGATGTCTCCTGTGATAAGAGATGTCTCATTCGCGTCTCCATGCATTTCTCTTTTAAAAAATACTTAAAAGGCTAAATGCCAAAAAAAACCAAAAAAACAAAAAAACTCCTAAAAACATGACTAGTAGAAGCGGTGAAGGATTATCGATTTATTCCCATACCGAGCACAGAAGCGACAATAGACAAGGCTATCAGAAGTGGCGATCTCACAGAAGCGATGGCTGCAGAGTTAGGCTTTCCAGTTTTGATTTATTTTTTGTTTAGTTATTCTCTGTTTTCTGCTGCAAAGGAAGGCAAACACGACAATAACAGTTTAGGTTTAGAAAAATGTTTATATTAAATTTAACTTATTAAATTTCAGAAACTTAGAATGTTAATTGTTAAAAAATTTAGGTAATCCTACAGAAATTATAAATTGTAGGTAGTCCTGTAAAACAAGCTGTTAAAAATTAAAACTTATAACATAGTATAAGTTTAGCTTAAAACTTTAAAACTTAAAATTAATAATTTTGAAGTTTTATGATTTAACTCATAGAGTTATAAACTTACAAATTTTAACTTCAAAATTTTATATAAATTTATAAAATATTAAACTTATAAGTTCGAACTTTAAATTTCAAAATTAAAATTGAAACTTATAAACTTTAAACTTATATATTTGAAGTTTTGCATTATATCCAAGTACCTATCTCCTATTAAAAAAATGGTGTACCAGTACCAGTATCTGTCTCTCGTACCATTACCAGTCTCCTGGCAACCTTGATCATGTAATGTCCCCTTCTAGGAACAATACTAATTTTACCCTAAATTATCAATTTTGAAATCTTCCCTTCTAGATTTACCCTAGGTTAAACCCTACAATCACAATTACAATAGACTAGGGTTAGGGAGATGACTTACAAGTAGTTGTCTTTGTTATGCTCTTGAATATAAATCCTGCACTCATCACATAGAAAACACAAGTGCATATATATATATATATATATATATATATATATATACATATAAACTAATGCCATTGTTAGGGTTAGCTAATACAACTCCAATATTAAACATATTTAAAGCATAGGAATAGGGACATGATAGGTTTGACCAAGCCAACCCATACTAAGCCCAAGAGCGGAACTTTGGCCCTCCTGGATTTGGTGGTCTTGACTTAGACATCCACCAAAGTGGGGTACTTAGTAGAGTGCTTGTCTTGCTTCCCTATCCATGCCTTATCCCTTACAATTAATCACTTATCATGGTAGGAATGGTATGGGAAGCATTGTGGGGTTCTTAGTTTATCCAATCTAAGCCCAAGAGCGGGACTTTGACCCTCTTGGCCTTGACGGCAGGGCTTTGACATCCATCCAAGGTGGGGTACTTAGATGGAAACCTTATACCCTCTTATCTACGTCTCCTTCCTTTCCTCCATGATGAGGTTTAATATTTATTAAAGATGATTATTCATTAATACATAATAAGTACTAACATTATCATATATGATGTATTAGTACTAGCATTCCATATTCTATTTGTTCATATTTGTCCACTCTACATAAGTAATGCAATTGAAAGAAATATCAGTACTTTGACTGCATCTATATTATCATGATCACATGACTTAAATGCTTATAACTATCTATTGTTTCAAATGCATACCTGTCATCTTCTCTTTGCTGAATTACTGTAGACTTATGCCTTCCAATTATGGACTGAATCCTTCCCAATTCCTTCTTGCTGTTGTCTCTATTATATAATTTACTCACTTAGGTATTATTCCTTATTTCCGCCCCTCTTCCTATATGTATGTATTCAGATATATATATTCTATTCTGACCTTTTGCCTTTTTGTCTTACTGCTGCAACTTGAAGATTTAGAGCAGATGTATATTTTTTCTTCTCTGTTGTACCCTTTTTCTTTCTTCTCCATCTTCACATTTATATCATTGTATCTCTATGAAGAGATACGTCTTCTTGAGAAGAATCATCACCTTCCCTTTTATGATGCCTCTAATTATTATTTTCTAATCGTTGTTCACTATTTACTGCTGCTAATACATTATAATAGTATCGCTGCTACCTTTCAATAAGGTATTTGATGACTTAGTCATCGCTGCCTTCTATTTTCTTATTTATTATTTGTTGCCCCTTAGACTTCTATAATCGTTGATTATAGATATTTATAATATTTAGTATTTATTGTTATATTAATAATTATAACTTATATTATTATCATATAATAATAATATATAATATTTATATTTGTATTATCAATATTTATATTTATTTTTATATAATCTAATAATATATATTATATATTAGATTAGATTATTTATATAATAATATTATTTAATATTGTTTATATTTAATAAATACACCATATTTTACAAAAGCGACTTCGTGGTCTTTTATCATGATGTTTAAATCTTTAATTTAAACAATGCCTTAACATCGGGACATCACAGATCATTCCATTTGTTATCCTCAAAGCCTTGAGTTCTCTTTTAAGAGTCACTGAGTATGATGTAGCTGGTCAATGTATAGTCTTGTACATGCAAGCCTTCCCTTCTTGACACTACAACACTATTCTAGAATTAATTCCTTATTTCATCTAGACAATTAAAAGGCAAGGTTGAGGAATTTGAACAAATTGCCTAGTGACTCCTATATTTTGGTTGGTTTATGATCATAGATTCATATTTAAGGTTCATTTCCAAAGGTTGCTCTTAACAATCTTTACTCATCATAGGTTGGTGCACTGTATGGTCGCAAGTTTCCACACAATTTATTAATTTCCATTGGATTTTGAGGATATTTCAACCACATGCTTATTATCAAGTGGAAAGTAGGGTGTACTGAGTCTGGGTATTTATCTTTTTTTTAATAGGTTAAATGAGTGTTCTATAGGGGCCCTTTCTCAAATAATATCATGAAAAACAAAGAGCCAGTAATAATGGGATACAATAACAAAACTCAGAAAAAACTAAAACAAGAGCCAAAGCCTCAAGCAGCATTGAAAAATGATTGCTGCTAAGAAACAAACTGTCCTCCAATACCAAAAGTAGCCAACCACACTATAAAGACATGCCCACAAAGGAGGGTGATTTCTAAATGTAGAAGTTTGCTGCTACAAAGCAGACTACTTGAAGCAGAAAGAGGACTTTGAGGTGTGACGTTTTGCATATGATGGATATATCCAAGTGGTTAAACATATCAATTGCATTGTGGTTGGCAATAATCAAGAGAAAATATTTACATTTCAACAAAAATATACATAGCACGAACTTTATTGTCTTTTGTTTCACAATGAAAACCCTCTTTGTGCTTATTATGAACCATTGCTTTGCAAGAAATCTGTAGACAAAACTGTACAGATGCCATCAAATCACCTAACAAAGCTTTGGAGATCTTGACATATACTGGAAATATCTTGCTTTCAAAATGCAAATTTATGGTATACAAAAATAACTAAAGCTACCACAAATTGGGGTGACAGCCTTTTCAATACTACATACTATGCAATGATAGAGAAATTTGATATTCACTCTCCAAGACTTTACATTGCACTTTTTTTTACAATGTAAAAATGAGTGGTAACCATGATGTAAGTTATTGCTTAGAACATTACTAAATGATAATATTATACAAAGCACCTTGTGCGTTACAAATTAGCAAGTCTATATCGTAAACATGGCAATGCCATATTCGAAATGGATAACAACAATACCAAAAGTGAAGATTCAATTATGGGGGTGCTTCCACCCCTTTATAGTTATAGTAGTGGTTAGTCAAGTTCATTACTTTCCCCTCCTTAACGCCCCTTCATCAATCTGCACTACTATTAATTGGAGCCCCTTTATTTTGAATTCTATGAATTGAGTATTAGACTATTAATCACTGTTTTATTGATAGAACACCAAAAACTTTTGTTCATATAACTTCTTCAAAAACAATTCAAAATTAAGATTCAATTAGGTTCAAAGCCTTAAGCTAACTTTATACAATAAACATGTCAATAAATACAATATCCACAACAAAATAAAACAAAATTTCAAAATAGTTGTATAACACTATATAACACTTATTTAATCTGAACTAATTTATGATTAAATAGTTGTATTTACATTAATTAACTTCTAAGAAAAGTTTATTTTCCTTCACAAATACACAAATACCTCTGAACATTTTTAAAAGTACAGAAAGGAAGCTGATAAATATATAATTCACCGCTTTAGGGTTCTCACCTTCCCGCATGAATATCCTTAAACAGTAAGGAAAAGCTGCACCAAGAAAACTAACATGGTCGATGATAAAATTTTGAAGATGCCAAAGTAACACGAGAATTTAATAGATTAGCAATAGGTGGAGCGTGGAACAGGTTTGGGAGCAATTTGGAATAGCTTGCAACAGGGAAAGTGTGACCACAATTGGGCGTTGGAAGCAACAACTCATCTGAATTATTAAGTAATAATACCGGACGTGAGACGAGCATGGCTCGACCCCCTCGCCCCTCTAAAGGGCGTGGCAACCAAAATGGAAAGCCAGAAAACTTCACCACGAAAGCTCGCAAAGAAAAACGACAGCACGAAGCGTAGGAGATCGAATCGCTGGAAGCTCGAATAGAAGTGGGAAAACCCGAGTGTGCAAGCAACCCGCTCACCACAGGCAGTGCGTTGGTGAAATTATTTAGCAAGCTGGCGGTGACAGAGAAGGCGAGAAGAGGGCTGACAGAAGGGGGCTTCACTCGCATGACCGCCATTCAAGGAGCGTCCCTCCCTCACGCCCTCTACGGCCATGACATCCTCGGTGCTGCCAAGACTGGCTCCGGCAAAACTCTTGCTTTTCTCATTCCGGTAAATACTTCCCTTCCCTCCCTCCCTTCCTTTATGACCGTTCGTTGTCGCAATTCAGTTGTATGTCTATATGCAACCAACAAAAGGAACATGGTTATAAGTACATCATTTTGTATGTAAAGTGGCTTAACTATGCCCTGAGTTTATTGTAATGTTAAAATTTTCCAATACTCGGCCACACCTCAGAGCATGGTTAATTTTGATTTTTTCAATAGCCCCAAAAAGCGGTTGGTCAATTCCGATGTTGGCTAAGCAATCAGCCACCAAGTCCGGATTATGATAGCAACGAGGAAGCAAAATGTCATCAAAACCTTTGCATAAAACAAAAGTCACCTCAAGAAAACACCTATGCTTCGAACTAGGTCAATCCATCTTAATCAACCCCTAATCACCACCAAAGAATCACCTTCCAGCACAAAATAATTACAACCTAGTGAAGGAGCTGAAGCTATCCCTGCCACAGTCGCTTCCCATTCTACTTCATTGTCAGATCTACATCCAAGAAAAAGTGAGCCACCTTTTACATGGAGGCCTTCATCATATCTAATGACAATATTAGCACCAACAATCCCAAGTTCCCCCTAGAGGTACCATTGAAATTGAGCTTTAGAAAACCCTTAGGGGGTTTCAACCAAGAATCCCTCTTACAAATGACTAGCCCATTAACGGGGGATTGATTTATATAGTTTGAATATATCTAACTTTACAAATTTAAAAGGCAATACAGAAAATCTCAGCTAGCTAATATGGTTCTAGATAAGTCTTAGCTAGATTGTTACAATTCCTACTTCATCATCTCTTATTACAACAATTAATGATCATTCCTTGAATGAATATGTTTTCATCTTTTCATCAATTCGTGCCTAGTTTTGATTATGAGATCTGTCTACCTCATGTCTACACAGATAAGTAGAGGTCTTACAAACAACTGAACTCATAATGCCGTAATTTCCAACATCTATAACATTCTAATGCAGTTATGGTACCATTGCTAGTCATACGTTACTATATTAACAACAAAGAAAGAACATTCCCAGTGTTGCAGGGAGACGCGTCTCCCACCCCTTGGGACATGTCTCTGGTACTGAAGACAGGTACAGGGATGTCTCCTGTGATAAGAGATGTCTTATTCGCGTCTCCATGCATTTCTCTTTTAAAAAATACCTAAAAGGCTAAATTCCAAAAAGAACCAAAAAAAAAAAAAATCCTAAAAACATGACTATCAGAAGAGGTGAAGAATTATTGATTTATTCCCATTCCGAGCTCAGAAGCAACAGTAGACATGGCTATCAGAAGTGGCTATATCACAGAAGCGATGGCTGCAGAGTTAGGCTTTCCAGTTTTAATTTTTTTTTGTTTAATTATTCTCTGTTTTCTGCTGCAAAGGAAGGCAAACACGACAATAACAGTTTAGGTTTAGAAAAATGTTTATATTAAATTTAACTTATTAAATTTTAGAAACTTAGAATGTTAATTGTTAAAAAGTTTAGGTAATCCTACGGAAATTATGAAGTGTAGGTAGTCCTGTAAAACAAGCTGTTAAAAATTAAAACTTATAACATAGTATAAGTTTAGCTTAAAACTTTAAAACTTAAAATTAATAATTTTGAAGTTTTATGATTTAACTTATAGAGTTATAAACTTATAAATTTTAACTTCAAAATTATATATAAATTTATAAAATATTAAACTTATAAGTTCGAACTTTAAATTTCAAAATTCAAATTAAAACTTATAAACTTTAAACTTTAAACTTATATATTTGAAGTTTTGCATTATATCCAAGTATCTATCTCCTATTAAAAAAATGGTGTACCAGTACCAGTATCTGTCTCCCGTACCTGTCTCAGTCTTGTGGCAACCTTGATCATTCCATTTGTTATCCTCAAGCCCTTGAGTTCTCTTTTAAGAGTCACTGAGTATGATGTAGCTGGTCAATGTATAGTCTTGTACATACAAGCCTTCCCTTCTTGACACTCCAACACTATTCTAGAATTAATTCCTTATTTCATCTAGACAGTTAAAAGGCAAGGTTGAGGAATTCGAACAAATTGCCTAGTGACTCCTATATTTTGGTTGGTTTATGATCATAGATTCATATTTAAGGTTCATTTCTAAAGGTTGCTCTTAACAATCTTTACTCATCGTAGGTTGGTGCACTATATGGTCGCAAGTTTCCACACAATTTATTAATTTCCATTGGATTCTGAGGATATTTCAACCACATGCTTATTATTGAGTGGAAAGTAGGGTGTACTGAGTCTGGGTATTTATCTTTTTTTTGATAGGTTAAATGAGTGTTCTATAGGGGCCCTTTCTCAAATAATATCATTAAAAGCAAAGAGCCAGTAATAATGGGATACAATAACAAAACTCAGAAAAAACTAAAACAAGAGCCAAAGCTTCAAGCAGCATTGAAAAACGATTGCTGCTAAGAAACAAACTGTCCTCCAATACCAAAAGTAGCCAACCACACTATAAAGACATGCCCACAAAGGAGGGTGATTTCTAAATGTCAAAGTTTGTTGCTACAAAGCAGACTACTTGAAGAAGAAAGAGGACTTTGAGGTGTGACGTTTTGCATATGATGGATATATCCAAGTGGTTAAACATATCAATTGCATTGTGGTTGGCAATAATCAAGAGAAAATATATACATTTCAACAAAAATATACATAGCATGAACTTTATTGTCTTTTGTTTCACTATGAAAACCCTCTTTGTGCTCATTATGAACCATTGTTTTGCAAGAAATCTTTAGACAAAACTGTACAGATGCCATCAAATCACCTAACAATTCTTCGAAGATCTTGACATATACTGGAAATATCTTGCTGTCAAAATACAAATTCATGGTATACAAAAATAACTAAAGCTACCACAAATTGGGGTGACAGCCTTTTCAATACTACATATGAAGTGATCCACCCCAATCACCCACAATTTGTTCCAAACAAACACGACTGTTTGCACCTTTCTATTGAATGATCATTTTGTCAAATACTTTGCATTTCACACATAAACTGAAACTTCTGAGTGTGCTGATGTTTGAATGCTTGTTCTAAGAATTTTAGAAGATATTTCATAAACAATTTAATCACCAGATGCAAAGGTATTGAAGAGGCATTTTGTCATACAGTTTGCAACCTTAACCATTAATGGAAGAATGAATCAAGTTTGCTCTCTATAATCAGAAATTGCAACTGAGAATATATTTTCAATGTAAATCATATACATACCACTTACAAGCCATTACACATGTTAAGAATTCCTCTAGCAGGGTATCTCAATATGATGCTATCATTACTGCCCACAAGAGTAATAATTTCTAATGGTTTCCTCTTAGTATCTCAGCAGCACTCACCACAGATAATGAATCCACACCCAGCAGCAGCTCCTTAATCTCCCACGCACCTCCAAATACTCCCGTTCCCTTAGACGCCTCTTCAAATATACCATAAGACTGAATGTTCACACTCAGAAAACTAAATCAGAACTAACACAGGTCTGATATAGAATTCAGAATTCTGGAAATGCATGTAGCTCACCCAGAATCACCATATATCCCCCACAACTGACCCCAACATTGAGCAACTCACCAACACACACCAAAGTGCCCATACCAAACTGTAAACATAAAAAACTATTACTCAGAAGTCAACTCAGATCTGTACCCTGTGCTGGTATGACAGATCAGAACACATGTTTTGGTTCACACAACTTTAGAATCCCTTATTTCCCCTCCAAAGAGATTGAGGAGTGTTTCCCACATAGAAGCGTCACTTTTTGGTGCATAAGGAAGCTCACAAAGTGAGCGCTTTATTTTTCCTAAGCTTCACGTCCCTTTTGGAATTGTACGACAACCACAAGTCTGTACGGACCCCTTTTCTCAGCCACAAACCTGCTTGCTCAGCAATCTTTTGTCTTTTCTTTCCCACAAGAAGACAAAAAGCTTTCTAACTCCCTCAATAACTCAGCATAATATAATTTGCTACCATTTTCTCATGGTATGGCATCCTCAGGAAAAAGTACGGCAACAACAAGCAAATATAACAACTATGATATTTCCACAAACAAACACCAGAAATCTAGGATTAAAGCATAAATCTTCACCACCAAAATGATTCTGAACCCTCACAATATCAAAAGACATCAAAAACAATTGACTCCATGACGCTCCAGGTGATCCTCTGAGTGAAAATCACAATTTACCCAGCTAGGGTTGATATTACACAACTGAAACTAGATGATATTTGAGGCTAAACAACCTCCAGAATTGTAGACATGATATTTCCAAAATGGCTCTGCTAAACAACACCAGGGGAATTTCATATATACAAGTAGCCCGAATCTCCAAATAAGCCAATGAGTCTATATATTTCATTTTCCCAATCATCCCACGCTCATGCAAATAAAGAATAATAATTAATATTCACCGCTATGCGTTCCACTCCACAAAGCATTCCTAGAATAGGCATACATAGTGGGAGGGCCCACCAGAAGCTAACGCTCACAAAGAGGAGTGTAATATAATTATTTTAAAAGACTGTAAGTTATCAAATAATTGAGTTGTAAAATAAGACATAGGGATAACTTATAATAATCTTTTAAGAGCAACATTTCCCTTAATTGAGCCTAGTTAGCCTTCGGGTGATTAAAATAATTAAGGCTAACATTTTCAAATATTTACTGATAAAAATGGGACATTACATTCCACCTTCCCTAAAGATTGCTTGTCCTCAAGCAATGCCAAAACAATCCCCACAATCATCAGACTGATTCACACTGAAACCAAAAAAGATCCTAGGGTCCCAAATCAACCTAGGAGATCTCTAGTACCATGTACTGAAGAAACTATCCTGCAAGGTACCAATAAGAGAGACCTGAAAATCTTCTATAAGGAGAGCAATCAGATGCTGCATCAACTTAGTCAACTCCTCAAGGTATTGCTCTTCGGACAACCCCAACTGTAACATCGTAAGAATACGCTCAAGAGAGTCAGCATCAACTCTCTCATTCCCAATAGCTGCTGGACTACAAACCCAAGTGATCCCTGAATTCCAAGTCAATCTCAGGAAAAAAACCACCACTCTGCTGTTTTACCACTCTAATTATAACTATAAACTCATCATGCCAAAACCGTGCTCCTCTCTCCTGTGACCCAATAATATATCCATCGCCAAAAACCACACTGAAATACCTGAAAAGGCTGAAATCTATACCATGAAACATCTCCTGCCAAGGCATCTTAGTGAGATCCATAACTGCAATCCCTGCACCTGACATGATCCTAGGTAACGGGGAAGATACCTGCTCAAGCCTACAACATACACCTCAGCATCTCTCCTCATGGTGCCCTCGAAGTGAGACAAATCAATTCCGGACAAGTAGCTAGTATAGAAGATGCCAACAAAACCAACTCTGAAGATAGCTATCCCAGGAATGCCTCTGTGGTCACAAACTAATAACCTATCATTGACACTTAATCTCCAAGTGTCAAGGAAGTGATTCCGAACACACCAATACACCCAACCCACTGCAAACATCATAGCATCATCTGATGATATACATACCCACATCCTGAAATGTCTGCTATAACCATTACTCACCAAAGTGGGAATAAGAAATAATTGAACTAGTGCCTGAAAAACTCTCACCATCAGCTGCCCAAAAGCCTGCCAAAGCTCATAACCAATCAGCTCAATTAAAGATGTCATCATACCCAATGTGGAAATATAAGGACAGCGGTAATCAATCTGAAATCCCACAAAAAATGTAAGAGAGATGAGTATGGATGTAGGTGAAGAATCATCTCCTATGATCATACCACCTCTACAAACTAGCCCCAACCATAGAGTACTCAACTGCTGGCCTGAAGAAGCTGTCCAACTCACCTGCGGACCAAGAAATGGAATCATGTATAGGCTGATCGGAAAGTGGACAGCGGTACTATCACTAGAAGTTGTGCCACTACTCCCAACCTGAGACAACACCTCATGGCTGGAAACCACTCCTGGATCCCAGATCTTGTAATCAATTCCACTCTTACCGAAATCGGTTGGGTCTTCGTCATCCAACTCAAATAAAGGGTTATCCTAAATCAAATCAACATCTAACTCAAACAAAGGATTATCCACAAACTGTAGATTACCCTTAACTCTAGAATCAGACCAATCATCTAGCTGTTCCAAACTCATGTATTCTGACTTTAACGGACAATATGCAAGTTCAAATTCCTGTTGAATGCAATCAAACTCCTCTATTACCTGTTCTATCTCCTTGGCCCTTTCTCTGTTCTCCTGCTCTCTGAATTGTTTTGCCTCATAGAGCTGTTTATTTGCTTCAAGAAGTGCGTCTTGGACACTTTCCAAAGCAAACTTCCTGGAATCAAGCTTAATGGTTACTCACTAGCCTCTTTTCTTATCTACCTAGACATAGACAAGGTCTCATCTGCAATTCTAGAAGCCACATCTCTATCATGAATTATATGCAAGAAGGCTGATTTCATTTCTTCCATAGTGCTCTTCATCTTGTGCAAATCAGCAAGGGAAATATTTTGCTCATATTGGTTCCTTGGTGTCTTGTGGATGATATTTTCAACAAGGATTTTTATATCATCCAATCTAGATAAGGTGTGGATTTCATTTTCAACAGACACCAACAATTGATTCTTGCAATCATAATCATGCAAGGTAGATGTACTGCTGTTATAATGCAAGCAAGACTTAAAACCTTCACCATACCTTTCAGCTGTGACTCCATGGCTGTCCCAAAACTCTTGTGCCTCTCTATCCAAGCTTGACCCATTTTCATCTTCTAACCCTCGATCAATTTCAGCTTCATACATTATATTTTCTGATTGGCACACAAAATTATGCTTTTCAAATTCAACTTTCTCAATGCTATTCTCTTTGCATGAGGTAAGGGCATCATCATGATCAGAAGGGAGTTCATCCCAATATGGATCCTCATCAAACTTAGGTGCCAACACACCCGGATCCCAAAGATTAAAAGGCTGATTACATTGTTCAGAAAAAGTGTCTCATGTGTGATGGATTTTCCAAACAAATCACTCACCAAGTCACCAGTACTGCAATCATCTGGTATACTCCTCTCCGTAGGTTTTGATTGGGAGTCAAACTGATACTCACTAGTGTCACAAGGAAGCTAATAGTCTTTGAAACTTCATTTGATAGATCTGAATTTGTATCCAGAACTGCTGTTTTGTCATCTTCATTGAACACATTCTCAGCATTTGTAGATGCATGCTCTTCAGAAGTGGTATTGTCTTCATACATTTGATCAATAGTTGCTGATTTGACAAATTCCATATCAACTTCATTATCATCATCGAGACTCTCACATGTAGATGCACTAAGTGATTCATCTTTGTTTCCACAATCTTTCTCTTCTTTCTTCCTTTTTTCTTCTTCCTCTTTCCTTGTACTTATGATGTAGTGTATAGGACCCTTTCTGTTAGGACCAGTGTTACGAGACTCGCCCAGACTCGTCTAAACTCGGCGAGTTCGAGGCGAGGCAGCCTGGCCGAGTCTGGGGGACTCGAGTCCGAGTTTTTCCCAGACTCGCCGATTTCTCCAGACTCGCCGGGAACCGCGAGTCCTGTCAAGGAAACTCGGGAAAAAGTGAAAAAATCAGGAACACTGTGACAGTATATTTCAAAATATATTTAAGTATAAGAATGAATTTCTTATACTTTAAATATTTTGAAATATACTGTCAGGATGTTTGAGATAGGTTCCGGATCCATAGGATTTAACATGCAGATTCTAGATTTTGGAGGATCCATCAGATTTCAGACTTAACCAATTTTTCAGGGTTTCAGACTTAGTCAAATTCAGGGTTTCGATTTTGCACAAAAAGAGTAGAGGACAAATCATTGGATCCTATTGATTTGGATGAGATAGATCTTATTGATTTGTCGAGTTTTTGCTGAGTTTTCTCCAAGTTTTTGTTGACTCGTCAATTTTGGCATCATTTAAGACCTATCATTTACACCTTCGTAGGAAGGCGAAGGATGTAGGCTCCTCTGAGCCATAGACATCTAGACTCTAGTTATTGTTTTGATATTTCATATTTGTTTGGAACATTTGATGTCATGGATTTCATATTCCATGAGTTTTGCATACATTTGACTATATTTATAATTTTATATATCTAAGTGTTCTATTTCCTTCAGCAGCTCAGCTACAATTTGCATTTATACTTACGTGATCGATGTATACTTGTGTATGTGATCAAATTAGCTTCTATTTGATGATGTTATTGTGTCTTTAAGGTTTATTTATTAAAGGGTGCATGAAACAAGTTTTAAATCCTTAAAAATCTCTGAATTTCTTGGGTTTTTCAATTTGCTGAATCTTTGCCGAGTCTAGGCGTCGAGTCCAACTGAGTCCGAGTCTTGTAACTATGGTTAGGATCTAATATTGCACTTAATTGCATGTACCTATCAAAGGAATATTCTTTTTTGAATCTATCAGGAAGTGCTTGGTATTGGTCAAGAGCTTTGGTAGCCTCCTGTTCATAATTTTGAACTCTCTCCACTATCTCTTGAGTAAGAGTTTTTTCTCTGCCTCCAATGTACTGGGAGTTGCTGGTTTCTTTATTATGTTTTGGACCATGAATTATATTATGTTTTGGACCATGAATTAAATTTTGATCCATCTTGTTCATAAGTCTGTCTATCATATCGAACATTTGGTCAAACTTCTTCTCCATTCGGTCACCCGAAATATGAAGTTGCCACTTTCCCTTATCTTCCTCTGCCATGACTGGTTTTTTCTTTGGCACTTTTGTTGTATGCAAGGTTTATTAAGATAATATCTAGGTTAATGGTCACTCTCTTTAGTTTTTCCTATTAGATAGCTTTAGTTTATCCTTATCTCTTTGCTTTCTACTTTCTTAGTTGTTGCCTTTTACAGGTTGTCTGTCTATTTTTAGACTCTGTATTTCCTTTATATTGAGCATTCGCTCACTCATGTAAATATCTCATTACATAATACATTTTTAAGTTTTATAAATCATGTAACATGGTATCAGAGCCAGAATGGGCTCTTAGTATTCCGTACATCGTACGACGCCGTACGGGCGGCTGTACCTGTCTGTTTTCTGCCGTGGGTCGCGTCCTTTTGTGTCTGAGGTTTCTTTCAAACCTCTTTGGTCGTGATTTCTCCTGGCAAGATGCGTTTTTTCTAGAGAAGTCGCATTTTGTTTGCAAGGTTTTTTTGGCGGCTTCTGCATCCCATTTTTGGGTCGCGTTTTTAGGTTTTTGACGGATTCGTCCTTCCTTCACATTCTCTATTACCTGGTCGCGCCCTCATTCTTGGTTGCCTTTCGATTTTCTGGCAATTGCGAATTTGAGTTGGGTTGCTGTTGTGACTTACATCTGTGGCAGCTTCATTGATCGCGAGACCCTTTATGCGCTTTGTTCACACAAACACTCATGGTTTTCTGGTCGAGTTTTGTGATGATTGTGGCTTCCATTCAAGCGGTGGTCATTTTTTGAGCGCTGGCAGCAGTTTAAGGGTTAGCCGATGCCCATAGTGCCTCTGGTTGCAACTCCTGGTCTTTGCGGATCTCACGTTCCTCTCTATGTTTGGTGCTTTTCCATCGGTACTTGAAGTTTACTCCATAAAGGGTATCGAAGGTTTCTGGAAGATGCATGTTGTTTTTATTGGCAACATTTGATCTATTCATTTTGGTGCTCTTTTGTGATCGAGGGTTTTGCAACGTCGTTGATGTCTTTTCTTGGTCCATGGTTTCCTTTTTCGGCATTTTTTTTCTAAAAATCTGTTTGGCGCCCAATTTTAATCTGGATGAAGTTCTCTGTTTTAATCGCGACTTTCCTCTTTTCCCTGTTACCTTTTTTTATTGCAAGGCTCGTTGAATGGAGGTCTTTGTTTTGGTCGTGATTCTGAGCAAGAGGTGTCGCGGATCTCTTTGGTTGCTCTTGATTTGGAAACTCCATTCTATTTTGGCTGCACAAGGAACCTGTTTGGAGGCCAGCAGCGGTTCATGAACACCCAACAGTCTTGAAGACATACCTTCTGTATTCTCGAGATCAATTTTTTGAAATCCGTGTTCGGATTTATCTCGAGATTTGTGCCTCGGTATCTGTGTTTGAGAATTATTCCGTGTTTTTGGAATCTGTGCTTCATAACCTGTGCAAGGGTTCTGTTCAGCTTCGGTGTCGTCTATCTGCCTTCGATATTCATGCCCTTTGCTTATAATCCGTCTTTTCGTGCCTCGAAAAACGTGGAGTATGGCACCTTTTCGGACAGCAGTCAGAAGTTCAATGGCAGCAAATTTGTAATCATCAGTATTCTCTGCAGGATCTTATCAAAGTTTGGTTCCTGTTCCGTAGCCCTGTGAATGGGGTTCTGTTTTCTATTTTTGGCGGCTTCCTTGTTTGGCAAATGTTTATGCCTAGTCGCTATTTCTAGAGGATTTTCTATCTTTTTGCCGTGGTTTGCAGCTTTGAGGGCTTTCTTGATTTGCGCTTATAGCGCTTAGCCCCTTCCTGTCACCAACTAGATCTGCGGTCATCATTTGTGTTCCGCTTCTTCGGATTCCTCGGGATTTATGTTTCGACACCCGTGCTCGGGTTCTGTTCTCTGTGCCTCCATCTGTCTCGGAAGGCAGTTTGTTTTGGGAGGGCATCCTGGTTTAGTTAGTGGATTGACCATTAAGGGGGGGTATTAAGATAATATCTAGGTTAATGGTCACTCTCTTTAGTTTTTCCTATTAGATAGCTTTAGTTTATCCTTATCTCTTTGCTTTCTGCTTTCTTAGCTGTTGCCTTTTACAGGCTGTCTGTCTATTTTTAGACTCTGTATTTCCTTTATATTGAGCATTCACTCGCTCTTGTAAATATCTCATTACATAATACATTATTAAGTTTTATAAATCATGTAACAAGGTTTAGGAAATGCACACAGGCTGGCAGGAAACCAGCTCTGATACCACTGAAGTGATCCACCCCAATCACCCAAAATTTGTTCCAAACAAACATGACTGTTTGCACCTTTCTATTGAATGATCATTTTGTCAAATACTTTGCATTTCACACATAAACTGAAGTTTCTGAGTGTGCTGATGTGAGAATGCTTGTTCTAAGAATTTTAGAAGATATTTCATAAACAATTTAATCACCAGATGTAAAGGTATTGACGAGGCATTTTGTCATACAGTTTGCAACCTTAATCATTAATGGAAGAATGAATCAAGTTTGCTATCTATAATCAGAAATTGCAACTGAGAATATATTTTCAATGTAAATCATATACATACCACTTACAAGCTATTACACATGTTAAGAATTCCTCCGGCAGGGTATCTCAATATGATGCTATCATTACTGCCCACAAGAGTAATAATTTCTAATGGTTTCCTCTTAGTATCTCAGCAGCACTCACCAAAGATAATGAATCCACACCCAGCAGCAGGTCCTTAATCTCCCATGCACCTCCAAATACTCCCGTTCCCTTAGATGCCACTTCAAATATACCATAAGACTGAATGTTCACACTCATAAAACTAAATCAGAATTAACACAGGTCAGATATAGAATTCAGAATTCTGAAAATGCACGTAGCTCACCCAGAATCACCATATATCCCCCACAACTGACCCCAACATTGAACAACTCACCAACACACACCAGAGTGCCCATACAAAACTGTAAACATCAAAAACTATTACTCAGAAGTCAACTCAGATCTGTACACTGTGCTGGTACGGCAGATCAGAACACATGTTTTGGTTCACACAATTTTAGAATCCCTTATTTCCCCTCCAAAGAGATTGAGGAGTGTTTCCCACATAGAAGCGTCACTTTTTGGTGCATAAGGAAGCTCACAAAGTGAGCGCTTTATTTTTCCTAAGCCTCACGTCCCTTTTGGAATTGTACGGCAACCACAAGTCTGTTCGGACCCCTTTTCTCAGAGCCACAAATGTGCTTACTCAGCAGTCTTTTGTCTTTTCTTGCCCACAAGAAGACAAAAAGCTTTCTAACTCCCTCAATAACTCAGCATAAAATAATTTGTTACCATTTTCTCATGGTACGGCATCCTCAGGAAAAAGTATGGCAACAACAACCAAATATAACAGCTATGATATTTCCACAAACAAACACCAGAAATCTAGGATTAAAGCATAAATCTTCACCACCAAAATGATTTTGAACCCTCACAATATCAAAAGACATCAAAAACAATTGACTCCATGATTCTCCAGGTGATCTTCTGAGTGAAAATCACAATTTACCCAGCTAGGGTTGATATTGCACAACTGAAACCAGATGATATCTGAGGCTAAACAACCTCCAGAATGTCTCTGCTAAACAACACCAGGTGAATTTCATATATCCAAGTAGCCTGAATCTCCAAATGAGCCAATGAGTCTATATATTTCATTTTCCCAATCATCCCATGCTCATGCAAATAAAGAATAATAATTAATATTCACCACTATGCGTTCCACTCCACAAAGCATTCCTAGAATAGGCGTACATAGTGGGAGGGCCCACCAGAAGCTAATGCTCACAAAGAGGAGTGTAATATAATTATTTTAAAAGACTATAAGTTATCAAATAATTGAGTTGTAAAATAAGACATAGGGATAGCTAATAATAATCTTTTAAGAGCAACATTTCCCTTAATTGAGCCTAGTTAGCCTTTGGGCGATTAAAATAATTAAGGCTAATGTTTTCAAATATTTACTGATAAAAAGGGGACATTACAACATACTGTGCGATGACAGAGAAATTTGATATTCACTCTCCAAGACTTCACATTGCACTTTTTTTTACAATGTAAAAATGAGTGGCAACCATGATGTAAGTTATTGCTTAGAACTTTACTTAATATTATACAAAGCAGCTTGTGCATTACAAATTAGCAAGTCTATATCGTAAACATGGCAATGCCATATTCGAAATGGATAACAACAATACCAAAAGTGAAGATTCAATTGTGGGGGTGCTTCCACCCCTTTATAGTTATAGTAGTGGTTAGTCAAGTTCATTACTTTCCCCTCCTTAACGCCCCTTCATCAATCTGCACTACTATTAATTGGAGCCCCTTTATTTTGAACTCTATGAATTGAGTATTAGACTATTAATCACTGTTTTATTGATAGAACACCAAAAACTTTTGTTCCTATAACTTCTTCAACAACAATTCAAAATTAAGATTCAATTAGGTTCAAAGCCTTAAACTAACTTTATACAATAAACATGTCAATAAATACAATATCCACAACTAAATAAAACAAAATTTCAAAATAGTTGTATAACACTATATAACACTTATTTAATCTGAACCATATAACACTTATTTAAAAATTTCAAAGTGTTATAGCACCATATAACACTTATTTACTTTGAACTAATTTATGATTAAATAGTTGTATTTACATTAATTAACTTCTAATAAAAGTTATTTTTCTTCACAAATACACAAATACGTTTGAACATTTTTAAAAGTACAGAAAGGATGCCGATGAATATATAATTCACCGCTTTAGGGTTCTCACCTTCCCGCATGAATGTCCTTAAACAGTAAGGAAAAGATGCACCAAGAAAACTAACATGGTCGAGGATAAAATTTTGAAGATGCCAAAGCAACACGAGAATTTAATATCTTGGCAATAGGTGGAGCCTGGAACAGGTTTGGGAGCAATTTGGAATAGTTTTCAACAGGAAAAGTGTGACCACAATCGGGCGTTGGAAGCAGCAGGTCATCTGAATTCTTAAGTAATAATACCGGACGTGAGACGAGCATGGCTCGGTCCCCTTGCCCCTCTAAAGGGTGTGGCAACCAAAATGGAAAGCCCAAAAACTTCACCACAAAAGCTCGCAAAGAAAAACGGCAGCATGAAGCGCAAGAGATCGAATCGCTGGAAGCCCGAATAGAAGCGGGAAAGCCCAAGTGTGGAAGCAACACGCTCGCCGCAGGCAGTGCGTTGGCAAAATTATTCAGCGAGCTGGCGGTGTCAAAGAAGACGAGAAGAGGGCTTACAAAATGCGGCTTCACTCGCATGACCGCCATTCAAAGGGCGTCCCTCCCTCTGTGGCCGTGACATCCTCGGTGCTGCCAAGACCGGCCCCGGCAAAACTCTTGCTTTTCTCATTCCGGTAAATACTTCCCTTCCCTCCCTCCCTTCCTTTATGACCATTTGTTGTCGCAATTCAGTTGTATGTCTATATGCAACCAACAAAAGGAACATGGTTACAAGTACATCATTTTGTATGTGAAGTGGCTTGACTATGCCCTGAGTTTATTGTAATGTTAAAACCAATACTCGGCCACACCTCAGAGCATGGTTAATTTTGATTTTTTCAGTAGCCCCAAAAAGCGCTTGGTCAATGCCGATGTTGGCTAAGAAATCAGCCACCAAGTTCACCTCACGATAGCAACGAGGAAACAAAATGTCATCAAAACCTTTGCATAAAACCAAAGCCACCTCAAGAAAACACCTATGCTTCGAACTAGGGCAATCCATCTTACTCAACCCCCAAATCACCACCGAAGAATCACCTTCCACCACAAAATAATTACAACCTAGTGAAGAAGCTGAAGCTATCCCCGCCACAGTCGCTTCCCATTCTACTTCATCGTCAGATCTACATCCAAGAAAAAGTGAGCCACCTTTTACAAGGAGGCCTTCATCATATCTAATGACAATATCAGCACCAACAATCCCAAGTTCCCCCTAGAGGTACCATTGAAATTGAGCTTTAGAAAACCCTTAGGGGGTTTCAACCAAGAATCCCTCTTACGAATGACTAGCCCATCAATGGGGGATTGATTTATATAGTTTGAATATATCTAACTTTACAAATTTAAAAGGCAATACAGAAAATCTCAGCTAGCTAATAATGGTTCTAGATAAGTCTTAGCTAGATTGTTACAATTGCTACTTCATTTTATCTTATTACAACAATTAATGATCATTCCTTGAATGAATCTGTTTTCATCTTTTCATCAATTCTTGCCTAGCTTTGATTATGAGATCTTTCTACCTCATGTCTACACAGATAAGGAGAGGTCTTACAAACAACTGAACTCATAATACCATAATTTCCAACCTCTATAACATTCTAATGCAGTTATGGTAACATTGCTAGTCATAAGTTACTATATTAACAACAAAGAAAGAACATTCCCAGTGTCGCAGGGAGATGCGTCTCCCACCCCTTGGGACATGTCTCTGGTACTGAAGACAGGTACAGGGATGTCTCCTGTGATAAGAGATGTCTCATTCGCATCTCCATGCATTTCTCTTTTAAAAAATACCTAAAAGGCTAAATGCCAAAAAAACCAAAAAAACCAAAAAACTCCTAAAAACATGACTATTAGAAGCGGTGAAGGATTATCAATTTATTCCCATACCGAGCACAGAAGCGACAATAGACATGGCTATCAGAAGTGGAGATGTCACAGAAGCGATGGCTGCAGAGTTAGGCTTTCCAGTTTTGATTTATTTTTTGTTTAGTTATTCTCTGTTTTCTGCTGCAAAGGAAGGCAAACACGACAATAACAGTTTAGGTTTAGAAAAATGTTTATATTAAATTTAACTTATTAAATTTCAGAAACTTAGAATGTTAATTGTTAAAAAGTTTAGGTAATCCTACGGAAATTATAAATTGTAGGTAGTCCTGTAAAACAAGCTGTTAAAAATTAAAACTTATAACATAGTATAAGTTTAGCTTAAAACTTTAAAACTTAAAATTAATAATTTCGAAGTTTTATGATTTAACTTATAGAGTTATAAACTTAGAAATTTTAACTTCAAAATTTTATATAAATTTATAAAATATTGAACTTATAAGTTCGAACTTTAAATTTCAAAATTAAAATTTAAACTCATAAACTTTAAACTTTAAACTTACATATTTGAAGTTTTGCATTATATCCAAGTACCTATCTCCTATTAAAAAAATGGTGTACCAGTACCAGTATCTGTGTCGCATACCAGTACCAGTCTCGTGGCAACCTTGATCATTCCATTTGTTATCCTCAAGCCCTTGAGTTCTCTTTTAAGAGTCACTGAGTATGATGTAGCTGGTCAATGTATAGTCTTGTACATACAAGCCTTCCCTTCTTGACACTACAACACTATTCTAGAATTAATTCCTTATTTCATCTAGACAGTTAAAAGGCAAGGTTGGGGAATTCGAACAAATTGCCTAGTGACTCCTATATTTTGGTTGGTTTATGATCATAGATTCATATTTAGGGTTCATTTCCAAAGGTTGCTCTTAACAATCTTTACTCATCATAGGTTGGTGCACTGTATGGTCGCAAGTTTCCACAATTTATTAATTTCCATTGGATTCTGAGTATATTTCAACCACATGCTTATTATCAAGTGGAAAGTACGGTGTACTGAGTCTGGGTATTTATCTCTTTTTTGATAGGTTAAATGAGTGTTCTATAGGGGCCCTTTCTCAAATAATATCATGAAAAACAAAGAGCCAGTAATAATTGGATACAATAACAAAATTCAGAAAAAACTAAAACAAGAGCCAAAGCCTCAAGCAGCATTGAAAAACGATTGCTGCTAAGAAACAAACTGTCCTCGAATACCAAAAGTAGCCAACCACACTATAAAGACATGCCCACAAAGGAGGGTGATTTCTAAATGTCAAAGTTTGTTGCTACAAAGCAGACTACTTGAAGAAGAAAGATGATAAGGGGAGCAAAAAATAACCATAAACCATCACTAAGAGGAGAAGTAGAAGACAACAGAAAGAAAGACCCCCAAAGTAGGCAATCCCAACAAGAAGCTCGAAATTAACCCAAGCCAAAAGGCCAAAGCCAAACTAAACTTTGGCATTTTTCCGGGAGAAGAGGGCCTCCATGGTCCATTGGGAGCCCTCCTCAACCGCTTCTTTTCCTTCAATGCTAAGTTTTTCAGCCTCAGACTTCCTACCTTTTTTCCGCTTTTCACCACAATCTGGTTTTAATTTCTTGGATTCAGTCTGGGAAATCCCGAAATTTAGAGGAGGAGCCACCACAAAGTCATCGAAAATCAGAATATGGATCATCCAGATCCTCCATAAAAGGGAAAGTGCCCTCCAACTCAAAGTCATCCTCTCCAATCTCAGCACTGACAGTGTCCAAAATACGGGCAGGAGGGACAACATGCCCTGAAGGGCTCCCTGGAGAGGCTCCGAAGGAGCCATCGAATCAGCCCCAATAACAGTGTGGGAATCCAAAAACTTGCCATGGTTGCGCCAAATAAAATCCGCATCAGGAGATCCAAGTTTTCTAATCCATTTCTTAAGGCTATGACATTTGGATCTAGGGGAACTTGGGGCAGTGCAAACCCCAATCTTGTGCCCCATCTTGTTGCAGCGAAAACATCTAAATGGGAGACCTTCAAAGTTTAGGAATTGCAGCCAGGTGCCATGAGAAGAGTGAATCCGAATCGAGCCAGGAAGGGGTTTGGAAATATCCACAATGGCACAAACCCGTGTGCATCTACGCGGAGGGGCTACGCGAAGCCCCCTCCGCAGGATCGATCTTAACAAAGGACCCAACCTGATCAATCATCTGGCTAATGAGAGCAGGAGTCCTCATAACCAAAGGAAGATTATATAACCTGATCCAAATTGGAACCTTTGTGATAATTGG
This sequence comes from Cunninghamia lanceolata, assembly GCA_027924645.1. Lineage (NCBI taxonomy): Eukaryota > Viridiplantae > Streptophyta > Pinopsida > Cupressales > Cupressaceae > Cunninghamia > Cunninghamia lanceolata. The sequence continues at coordinate 1,630,322 of BSBN01001380.1, read as the reverse complement.
AGTGGCAGGATCGAAGAAAGGAGTCCAAGGAGTGAGGAACAAACTAGAATTCTCAAAGAACTAGGGACCATTATGCAGCGCAAAATTGCAATCATCAACAGAAGAAAAGGTAATCATAAAGAAGCCGAAATCTAGAGTGTGAACCACAGGGGGAGACAAGTTGTTCTAGACTAACAGAGCCCAAGCTTGAAAATCATCAAGGGTTGGTCACTTCCTCAGCAATCTGATGATCAGAGAACGACAACCAATATCTGCAGAAATGGCATTAATGCTAGCATTTGATATGTAAAAATCCGCAGGATCATCCGCTATAGAAATCTCCACATCCCCAACAAAAAGACCGGAATTGCTGCGACCTTGAGTCTCCTCCAAGCAAGAAACAGGCGGATCGGGTGGCTTGGGAGGAGGAAAATTAGGGTTCGATTTCTTTATCTGCTCTAAACAATAATCATTGCATTCATGGAACAGATTCGCACTGATCTTGTAGCCCTTCAAGGTTTTGGAATCGGAGGTTCCAACTGAAAGCACATGATTAGATGATTCGCCCAAAGGATCAGAGGGATGAGGAGGCGCAGGAGAGGAAGGAGAATTTGCAGCCCCGGCCTTGCAAGAATTAGAGCGAAGTAGATACTGCCGCTGCCCCTCACCACCTACCTTTGCTTGGGAAGGAACGCGGCCAACTCCATTTTTTCCTGTATATCTCACGGCCTTCTTGCTTGCACCAACAACATTGCTTGAAGCCCTAGTCCTCACCTTGTAATAACCCTTAATTTAAGATTAAACCTATCAACACATAATGCAAGAAATAAGGAAAAGAATTGAATTATATTTGATTTTTCAATAAACCAATTGTATAAGTACTTTTCAAACGACAAATGATTGTGTGACTTCATCCAATTACTATCACTTATTTAACAATACTCTGCTCAAATTATTACTGCTTGTTTCCTCAATCATAGGTATGGTTGAATAGGATGGCTGCGTTGGGATGCTCGTAGAGTGCTCTTTCCAAGCCCAAGAGCGGATACGGTGATCCCTCTTGGCCCAACAATGGCAGACCGCCAGTCATCATTGTGGGTGGGGTACTTAGAAAGCCTCTAGCACCTGCTATTCCCCTTCTGCACCTCCTATTCTCCATTTCCTATGATCAATTCCTAATATAACTGCAATAGTTAACTTATGGATAGTATTTACTTGTTCGATCTGTAGTCTTAGGCGCTCTATCTTTCGGCTGTGATTTTCTTTTTATTTCCTCTTTCCTATCTGATATGCCCCCTCTCCCCTTTGAGCAATGTCCTCTTTATAGTGTGGCGGGGGTCTCCTTTGAGACGCGTCTCTTGGCAGAATCGCTGCCACCTGAAGACAAACGGTGCCTCTTGGATAATCATTTAGTTAGCATAGTTTTGTTAGGAGGATTTGATAACCATACAAATAGCTTTAGTTATTTTGATTTTAATTTTATCCTTTTAATATTTTATTATATAAACTATACTATACATTTGTCAAGTATTATATTTTATTATTGTCTTCTAATGTATTTTAAATACTTGATATTTAAATATTAAAGAATAATAATATTATTTTATTTCGATCTTTACAATTCTGGGGGGATATGACAGTCCTCCCCTCTCAAATTTGCTTGTCCTCAAGCATCTTAAGGGCTGGGTGATTAATTATGTCAGCTACTTCCCAAGTAGCGTCCTCGGTAGGTAGACCCTTCCACTTAATTAAGTACTCTTGAATAGTTCTGTTCCTCAATTTCTTTTCTCGAGTGTCAAGGATGATTTTTGGCTCTAGAATCAACTTCCCCTTGTAAAATTCAATTCGAACTTTATAATCTCTAACTTAAATAACTTCTGATTGTTGAATATTGAAGACTTAATTTATTACTTTCTTTTATTTTGCCGATGCAATTTCCACTTCATACACTTCCGATTTCTGTGTCTGTCCATGTATTGCAGAGCAAAGACATTGATATAAATATGTAACGGTAGGAGTCACATCTGTGATAGATGTGACTCCTCAATCACAAGTGTGACTTTGTCACTGTTTATATTGTAATCGGTTTCATCAATATTAACAGTTACTAATCACCGTTTAGAATGCTGAAGATGTTTATGCTTTGGTAATATATCATTCGATCAATATGTTATCTAATCGAAGCTACAAACAACTCAACACTCCCTCTTAGCTCGGGAAGATAACAATATCACAATAATCTCTGTGAATATCAATTATCTGATCTGTAATGAATTACTCAAAGTAATTTAATATCACATAACTCATGATATATAGTATCACCTATCTCGTGATGCGTAGCATCACCTACCTTGTGATACTAAAGGATATACTATACTCGAGAACATTACATTCTCCTTATATATATCCCAGTTATGGTATGTGCACTAACATTAAGTCACATATTGTCTACCATAACTTAATCATGATAACTCCATGATTCATACCAATATCAAGTCACATGATATCAGTCTAATGAACATTATAAGATCGTCACCTTATAATGTTAGGTACAAGTGTAAATTATCCAAAAAATCGTCACCTTTTGGAAATAAACACAGAATGGGTAGGCCCATAATGTCATAGAGTCACACATATGACACAAGATGTTTACACATTAAACATCTTTAATATATTAGTACAAATCAATTTGAATCTTACATTTCAATCATACCAAGATTTTTCCTGAAGTGTTCAACTTTCACCTTGAGGAGTGGTTTGGTAAGAATATCTGCAGTTTGATCTCCTGTACTGATATACTCCAAATGAATCACATTCCTTTCCACCATATCACGCACATAGTGATGAGGAATCTCAATGTGTTTAGATCTATCATGGAATACTGGATTCACGGATAGCTTAATACAGCTTTGATTGTCGCAATGGATGATAGTTGGTTTCAGAGGTTTACCAAATAATCCCACAAGCAGTTTTCTAAGCCATACTGCCTCTCTAGCAGCCATAGAAGCTGCAATATATTCGGCTTCTGTAGAACTCTGAGCAACTGAAGACTGTTTTCTGCTGATCCACAATATCATTGTTGACCCTAAACTGAAACAACATCCGGAGGTGCTCTTCCGGTCAATTACACTTCCAGCCCAATCTGAATCTGTGAATCCATGTAGATCTAAGTCAACCTTTTCATATTTTAAGCCATAATTTAGAGTACCTTGAAGATATCTCATTATATGCTTAACAGCCACAAGATGTATCTCCTTGGGTTCACACATAAATTGACTTAAGGCATTTACAGCATAGCAGATATCAGGTCTGGTATTGACCAAATACATCAAGGATCCAATTATCTGTTTGTACAGAGTGGGATCTGCCAACGGAGAATCTGCTGCTGCTTCCTTCAATTTATGAAGATTTGTTTCCATGGGGGAAGACATAGGTCTACATTCCATCATACCAAACCTTTTTAATATATCAATTGTGTACTTCCCTTGGTTTAGAATAATATAGTCTGATTTCTGCCATACTTCCAGTCCAAGGAAGTAGTGTAATAGACCTAAGTCCATGTCAAATTCTGAAGCTAGATCTTTCTTACACTGATCAATAAGGTGATCTTCCCCTGTAATCAATTGATCATCAACATATAATATCAATATTAACATATCACCTTTGCTTTGTTTGAAGTAGAGATTTGGATCTGCATCATTCTTTGAGAAGCCTAATCTCAAGAGATAACTGTCAATTCTTTCATACCAGGCTCTGGGGGCCTGTTTAAGTCCATATAGAGCTTTCTTTAATTTACATACATGGGATCCTGCATTGTGAATCTCAAATCCTTCGGGTTGCTCTAAGTAAACCTCTTCTTCAATGGTTCCATTTAAGAAAGCAGTTTTTACGTCCATTTGATGGACTTTCCACCCTTTGGCTGCTGCAATAGCTAGAACTGCCCTGACTGATGTATATCGAGCAACTGGAGCAAAGGTTTTGTCGTAATCAATTCCTTGCTTTTGTGAAAATCCTCTAGCTACAAATCTTGCTTTGTATTTCCCTATACTGCCATCTGTAGCATGTTTGATTTTAAATAGCCATTTTGAAGAAAGAACTGATTTCCCTTTTGGTCTAGGTACTATATCCCACACATCATTCTTCAGGATGGATTGATACTCCTCTGTCATGGCATCCTTCCATACTTGGTGCTTAAGAGCTTCTATAGCACTAGAAGGTTCTGATTTAATGAATTCACTCATTAAAGCTACATAACTAGAGAATCTCTTAGGTCTTGTGCTTTCCCTAAAAGTCCCTGGTGGAGCGGCATAATTTTTAGCTTCTTCCATTGTTTTGGTGGCCCAGAGTGGTCTTTTCTTGGGATTTTCTAGTGATGTGATTTGTTCATGGTTTACCTCTTCCTCAGGATACTCCCTCTGAAACTCAGGTGTAGGATCCTCTTCTATGCTTGAGTTGGAAGTTTGAATTTCTAAATCAATATGATTTCTGGCTCTTTTGAAAGCTATGTCTTCCTCAAAAATCACATCTCTGCTTAGTTCAATTTGTCTTTGACCAGGTATATATATTCTATAAGCTTTTGATGTTTCACTATAGCCTACAAAGATGCCTTTTCTCCTAGAAGGTTCTAGCTTAGTTCTTTTCTCTTTGGGCACATGAATGTAAACAGGACAACCAAATATCCTTAAATGACTAATGTCTGGTTTTGTGCCAGTGAAGGCTTCTTCAGGAGTTTTGTCATCAATATGAGAGTGAGGACATCTGTTCTGTATATAGACAGCAGTACTAGATGCTTCTGCCCAAAGTGAAGTGTCTATATTTTGATCAAGTAACATAGCCCTAGCAGCTTCTACAATGGTTCTATTTTTTCTTTCTGCAACTCCATTTTGTTGAGGATTATAAGGTACAGTGAACTCCCTCTTAATCCCAGTGTTTTTACAAAAAGTCTTTAAAAATGTCTGAAGTGTATTCATTCCCATTATCTGTTCTTAAGGTTTTGATTTTTCTCCTAGAAGAGTTTTCAGTAATGGATTTGAATTCCTTAAATCTTTTAAGGATTTCCAGTGATTCTTTACATTTAAGAAAATAGATCCATGTCTTTCTAGAGAAGTCATCAACGAAGATTACATAGTATAGAAACCCACCTAAGGAGGGTACAAACATGGGTCCACATAAATCTGAGTGGACTAGTTCTAATACTTTACTTGTTTTGCTAGAACTATTTTGAAAGGACCCCTTTGTATTTTTCCCTAAGGCACACCCCTTGCATACCCCTGAATTACATTGTTTGAGTTTGGGTAACCCTGTAACTAGTCTTTCCATGGAAGATAGGGCACAAAAATTTAGGTGTCCTAGTCTTCTATGCCATATTTCATTAGAGTCTGCAATTTCATGAATTAGGGCTTGATTTGGTTCCGTACATAACTCGTGCAAGTACCCTTGTCTATGACCTATGGTTTTGGCTTTCTTAATAGTAGAATTCTTTGGCCATGCCAATACTTTGCTATCCATAAAGGTCACCCTATATCCATTATCTTCAAGTGCAGCTATGGAGACTAGGTTTCTTTTGATGCCTGGGACAAACAATACTCTAGTAAGTTGGATGGAGATGCCAGTCTTTAATTTGAGGGTGCATGTGCCAACACCCTTGACTGGATGTACAGAGCTATCTCCAATTGTTACTTCTTCGTCAGTCTCTTCTACCATGGTGTCTAGTAGTTCCCTGAACCCTGTGATGTGTCTTGATGAACCACTATCTATAACCCAGGTGTTGGATTTATTTGATACTTGGTTTGAAAGTGCAGAGTAGAATACATATTTCTTGGATTCATGCTCCTTTATTTTGGCATAAGATGCTTGTTGTTTGGTTCTGTCAGGACATCTGATTGCATAGCGTCCATATTGGTCACATCTGAAACATTGGATGTGAGAAATGTCTTTCTTGAATGAACCTTTCCCGTGATAATTTTTCCTCTTCTTGAAGTGTTTCTTCTTCTCTTTCTTTTGAGAGTTTGTATTTAGAACATGAAGGTCTTCATCTATATTTTTTTGTTTTGACCCTTTCTTTGTCTGTCTAGATTCTTCTTGAAGACAGTCTGATCTTAGGTGGTCAAATTTTGGAAATTTGGACCTTGCACTAATGCCTTGAACAAATGTCTCCCAGGAATTTGGGAGACCATCTAGAGCAATAAGTGTTAGTTCCTTGCTTTCAATTTGGTACCCAAGTGTTGATAGTTGATCCCTTAGTGCAGATATTCTCATAAAGTATGCATTGATAGATTCTCCTTTGTTCATACTTATATGATTTATTTCTCTCTTTAGGGCTAAGGTTTTGCTGGAGTTATTAATTTCATAGTTGCCTTCAAGTGACTTAAACATATGATATGCAGTCTCATGTTTTGTCAGAATCGACACGATATGATCTCTAACTCCATCAACTATGATTTTCATGGCTTTGTCATTTCCTTCAATCCATGTCGTTTTATCAGGATCATTCTCTGGTTCTGTTTTGTTTTCTCTCATAAATGAATCAACTTTATTTTCTTTTAGTATCATCATAATTCTGAATTTCCATGATGAGAAGTTATTTCCTCCTTCCAATCTGTCTTCGAATCAGATTGCTGCTGTCATTTGAGAAATGAGATGTATTAAATCTGAATTTCTTAAGTTCGATTTTTTGCCCGGATTCTGCTTAACGTGGCTCTGATACCATGTAAAATTCAATTCGAACTTTATAATCTCTAACTTAAATAACTTCTGATTGTTGAATATTGAAGACTTAATTTATTACTTTCTTTTATTTTGCCGATGCAATTTCCACTTCATACACTTCCGATTTCTGTGTCTGTCCATGTATTGCAGAGCAAAGACATTGATATAAATATGTGAGTAACGGTAGGAGTCACATCTATGATAGACGTGACTCCTCAAGGAGTCACGTCTATCACAAGTGTGACTTTGTCACTGTTTATATTGTAATCGGTTTCATCAATATTAACAGTTACTAATCATCGTTTAGAATGCTGAAGATGTTTATGCTTTGGTAATATATCATTCGATCAATATGTTATCTGATCGAAGCTACAAACAACTCAACACCCCTCATTATCAAGTGGAGGTAATTCTGTACTTGGAACAATCTGCTGCCCTAAATCCTTCTTAAGGCGAGATACATGAAATACATTGTGAATTTTGCTTTGTGTTGGCAGCTTTAGTTCATAAGCTACTTCTCCTATTCTTCTTAAGATTTTGTACGCTCCATAGAATCGGGGCTTAAGTTTTTCAGCCCCACTGGCTTTGATAAAGGACTGTTTAGAAGGTTGCAATCTCAAAAAGACCATGTCTCTTGCTTCAAAAGTTCGTTCAGTTCTCTTTCGATCTGCATATAATTTTTGCTGGTTCTGTGCTTGTAAATTATTTTTGAGGACATTCATGATATCTGTAGTTTGTTGTATAAAATCTTTAGCTCTTGGTACATGGCTTTCTAAACGAATTAGGTCCCCAAAAGATGATGCGTCATATCCATATAATGCCTTAAAGGGACTCATTCTTATAGACATGTGATGAGTAGTATTGTAGCAATACTCTCCTAAATGAAGCCATTTAATCCATGCATTTTGCTGACCTGTAACATAGTTCCGTAAATAGTCTTCTATCCATTTATTAACAATTTCTGTTTGCCCGTCGGTTTGTGGATGATAACTGGTACTTGGAGTTAGTTTCGTCTCGGCCAATCTAAATAGTTCTTGCTAGAATATGCTGAGGAAGCGGCTATCTCTGTCACTAACAATATTTCTAGGTACACCGTGTAATCTGAAAACTTAAAGAAAGTATTAGCCACTTGAGGAGCTCTGAAATCTGATGATATAGGCATAAAATGTGCATATTTGGTCAAACGATCCACTACTACAAAAATGCAGTCTTTGTTTTGCACCTTGGGTAGTCCAGTTATAAAATCCATTGAAACACTTTCCCATTTCTGATTGGGTATAGGTAGAGGTTGAAGCAATCCTGCTGGAAAAACATGCTCTCCTTTATTCCGTTGACATATGTTGCATTCCCTTGTATGTCTTAATTCGTTTGTTTTAAGTCCTTTCCATGCGAACCTTTCTCTAAATTGTTTGTAGGTCTTAAAGTGTCCTTGATGTCCTGACAAGGGGCTATCATGATATGCCTTCAAGATTTCTACTTTTACCTTTGACCCAGGAACAAGGAATATTCTATTCTTATATAGCATAAGATCATCAACAATTCGGTAATTATTATCTTGTACCTTCCCTTCGAAAATATCTCTTGAGAATGTATCTTTAGCATATTCCGCAATTATGGATGTCTTCCAGTCTGTAGATATTGTTGTTAAAAAGCCAAGGTAAGGTCTCTGGGAGAGGGCATCTGCTACAATATTATTCTTACCTTTCATATATTCAATGTCAAAATTGTATGCTTGTAGCTTGCTCACCCACTTTTGCTGCCTATCATTCAAATCCTTTTGATTTAAGAAGAACTTTAAATTGTTATGATCTGTTTTGACTATGAATCTCCCGCAGATGAGGTATTGTCTAAATTTTTCTAAAGCATGCATGATTGCTAACATTTCCTTGTCATAAACAGAATAGGTTTTTTTTGTATCTTTGAGTTTTCTGCTTTCAAAGGCTATAGGATGCTTATTTTGCATTAGAACGGCACCAATACCTTCTCTCGAGGCATCACAATAGAGTTCGAACGGTGAAGAAAAATCTGGTATTGCCAAGATGGGGCAAGAGCTCATTACTTCCTTAAGTTTCTCAAAGGCTACTTGTGCTTCTTCTGACCATGAAAATGCTCCCTTCTTAGTTAAATCTGTTAGGGAAGAAGTCAATTTTGAAAAACCCTTTACAAATCTTCGATAGTACCTACATAGTCCTAGGAAACTCCTAAGGTGTGTAAGAGTTCTAGGTTTTGGCCAACTCTTTATAGCCTCTATCTTTTCTTCATCAACTCTTACTCCTTGTGCACTAATCTTATGACCCAAGTATAGAATTTCTTCCATCCCGAATTCGCACTTAGATGCTTTAGCGAATAGAGAATGTTGTTCAAGGATTGCCAATACTTTATCTATGTGTTTTAAGTGCTCTTCCCATGTTCTACTGTAGATTAGGATATCATCAAAGAATACAAGTAGAAATTTCCTCAATTGTCCTCCGAAAATATGATTCATACATGATTGGAAAGTGGCTGCGGCATTAGTGAGTCCAAAAGGAAGGACCAAAAACTCAAAATGCCCTTAATGACATCTAAAAGCTGTTTTGTGAACATCCTCTGCCTTTACTCTTATTTGATGGTGTCCCAAACGGAGATCTAATTTCGAAAAGTACACTGCCCCATGGAGTTCATCTATCAATTCATCAACCCTGGGAATTGGATACCGATTCTTGATGGTTTTTTTGTTAAGTGCTCCATAATCTATGCACATTCTCATTGTGCCATCTTTCTTCTTTACTAGGACTATTGATGAGGCAAAAGGACTAGAGCTAGGCTGGATAAGCCCCATTTCTAATAACTCTTTAATGGCTTTCTCAATTTCTTCCTTATATTTCCTTGGATGACGGTAAGGTGTGGTAATTACGGGTTTGGCTCCTTTTTCTAATTCAATTGTGTGCTCGAAACCTCTTTTTGGTGGTAATCCCCTTGGAAATCTTCGAATACTTTTTTGTGCTTTTTAAGGATGGGTCTAATATCAATGTGAACGGTTTTCCCTTGTGAGGAAGATTTGTCAAGAATCAAACATTGGGCAGCCCATTCTCCTTGCCCTTTCCTAAACATAATAAACCTCTGTTAAGATATTTCTTAACACAATTTTGATAAGTACAATCTTAAAATTTAATAATGATGTTATGCTTAAACATTTCTTACCTAAAAATTCTTTCCATTTTCTTAGATGAAACCATTCTATGAGTGCCATCAGCTAGTCCTTTAAGGAGGATCTCCTTCCCATCTTGAAAAAAACACAACTCCAACTTTGGAAGATCAAGGTAGAATCAGCCCAATGAATGTATCCATGGAGTACCTAGGATCACATCTGTATCCCCTAGGTTAACTACATAGAAATCTTGCTTGGTAGGATGTGCCCCTAAAGTTATGCTTAATTGTGGAATCTTTTTATGGCAGGAGGTAGTTGAGCCATCAGCTAGTTCTACTTGGAACCCTTTAAAATTTTGTGTTTCTAATTTTAATCTTGCTACCAAGTTCTTGTCAATAAAATTGTGGGTTGCCCCACTATCCATAAAGGCTATTGCTTTCCGCCCTTGGATCACACTTTTTATTCGGAAAGGATGATGTTTAGAGGCCCTTGAGATGGCTGCTAGAGTTACCTGTTCTTCTTCATTTTGCTTCCTTTTCTTGTGGGGTTTTTCTTGTTCTCCTTCTTTGTTGTTGGTTTCATCTTGGTCGTCCCATTCTTCTTCATGCAATGGGGTCCCTAAGTTATGGGCTTGGGCTCTCTTCCCGCATATGTGACCATGATGCCATTTCTCTTTACATTTAAAGCATAATTGTTTCTTTTTGCAAAGATCTTGTTCCCTTTTAAGGTCATTTTTATTGCAGACATGCCCGTGTTCCCATTTTTCATTGCAATAGTAACATAAGTTCTTTTTCCGTAGTTCCTCCCTTTTGTCTTTTGAAAGATTTTCCTTCTTATGCCAATCTTTCTTGTAAGAGGATTTTGAGAATGGTCTTGATGAGTTGTCATGGGTCGTTGAATCTTCTAGTGTAAGTGCTTTGTCAATGGCATCATCAAGGGTGGTGGGGTTAAGGGCACTTACCAATCTTCGAATGGAATCTCTTAGTCCCTCAACAAAAAGGTAGATAAGACGATCTTCATCAATTCCCTTAACCTTGACTGAAATTTGTTGGAACTCGGTAATATAGTCTTCTACTGTTCCTCGTTGTCTTAATAGAGTTAATTCTTTGAAGTCCTTTTGTGGGTGCTTCCTATCAAATCTCTTAATAAGTTTTTGTGTAAACTCATCATATGAAATTTTATCATCATGTCCTTGTGTGAGGGTGCCATGGAGCCACCATTCGTGAGCCAATCCCTCTAGATGTAATATAGCAAATTGTACTGCATCCTCTTCCGTCATGGGACTAAGGTTTAAATAAGTGTTTAGTTTTTGTATCCAAGAATAGGCTGAGGTTTTTCCTGTCCCATCAAAATTTGGCAAGGTTAATTTCTTAACCTTTTGTTTTAGATCCTTACTTGGTTGTCTACCCTCCCTTCGGGGTGCCTCAAATCTGTTAGCTTCCAAAAAATTTCTAAAGGATACGATCTCCCTTATGTTGGGGTCTAGTCTTGCATAGGCTGCTACTGTATCTTCAGCATTTCTTATAGGAGGATCGTTTTCTCCTTTCATCGGGGTTTCTTCCCTAGTTAGGAATTTGGGCTTTTGAATCCTAGGGTTAGAGGAAGCGTTACTATTGATATTTTCAGAATGGTTAGAATTAGAATCTCTCCCATTTGAACCATTATGTTTAAGGGGATCCATGTTAACCTTCATGTCTTGTAAGGTTTGGAGTAAAGCTTGACTTGTTTTTTTAGTTTGTTCGATTAAGGCTTGGGTTTTCCTTTCATTGCTTTCTATGAAGGTCCTAATGTCATTCTCCAATCGTTCACCCATACCTCTCCTTGTTCTTTGATAAGTTTGCATATATTATTTTTATAGGGTGGCAGGAAAGTTGCTCTGATACCACTTGTAATAACCCTTAATTTAAGATTAAACCTATCAACACATAATGCAAGAAATAAGGCAAAGAATTGAATTATGTTTGATTTTTCAATAAACCAACTGTATGAGTACTTTTCAAACGACAAATGATTGTGTGACTTCATCCAATTACTATAACTTATTTAACAATACTCTGCTCAAATTATTACTGCGTGTTTCCTCAATCATAGGTATGGTCGAATAGGATGGCTGCGTTGGGATGCCCGTAGAGTGCTCTTTCCAAGCCCAAGAGCGGATACGGCGATCCCTCTTGGCCCAACAATGGCAGACCGCCAGTCATCATCGTGGGTGGGGTACTTAGAAAGCCTCTAGCACCTGCTATTCCCCTTCTGCACCTCCTATTCTCCATTTCCTATGATCAATTCCTAATATAACTGCAATAGTTAACTTCTGGATAGTATTTACTTACCTGTTCGATCTGTAGTCTAAGGCGCTCTATCTTTCGGTTGTGATTTTCTTTTTATTTCCTCTTTCCTATCTAATATGCCCCCTCTCCCCTTTGAGCGATGTCCTCTTTATAGTGTGGCAGGGGTCTCCTTTGAGACGTATCATTGCCACCTGAAGACAAACGGTGCCTCTTTGATAATCGTTTAGTTAGCATAGTTTTGTTAGGAGGATTCGATAACCATACAAATAGCTTTAGTTATTTTGATTTTAATTTTATCCTTACAATATTTTATTATATAAACTATACTATACATTTGTCAAGTATTATATTTTATTATTGTCTTCTAATCTATTTTAAATACTTGATATTTACATATTAAAGAATAATAATATTATTTTATTTCGATCTTTACAATTCTGGGGGGATATGACACACCTTTGGATTGCCTGCTCCTCCACTGATTTTCGCACCATCTCCTTTGCACATTTTCGCTTTTGATAACAATTATATATATTGATCCGTGAATTTGGCCTTGGGGGCCATACCCATATATAAAAATAATGAAATAATAGAGAAGTGCATCAAACCCATGAACAAGGGTGCATTTCGATGAACAAAAGGATCCCAGAAGCAGTGATCTTATCTGCCTAATTCTGTTTCGTAGTATTAACACCTAATTTGGAGGGGGACCACAAGTGCATCTTGTGGCAGGACCCATCCATATTGGATTAGCCTTTCATTTTCTTTTGTATCACTTTCCATGTTTAATTATCTTCTCCCATATTAGGAGCCTCCAAGGAAGGCTGCGGGGACAGAGGGCCAATAGTCGCAGAATTTGCAGCTGCTTTGACACACCCGTTTGACCCATTGTCTTACGTTGCTATGACTGATTTCTGTATGTCTTGAGAAGCCGCTTGTTGATTAAGTTGTTGTGAGTTGTGCATGATTGTATCTAGCGTATACTCAGGCGAAGACTCATATTCCAACAATGGAGCTTCAACAATATAGTGGTGTGGAGAGGCTTCTTTCCACCAAGAGGCTTGATAGTTTAATTTTCTTTTGAAGCTAGGGCAGTCTACAACAAGGTGACTTATATTATAGCATCTCCAACAACGAAAGGGCAATCCCTCATAATCCAAGGGTTGAGACTAACTACGCCCATCAAATTTTAAAATTATTTATGCTAGAAGATCTTTTGAGATGTCAAGATCCACCGAAATGTGAGCAAAGGTCGTGTGGATGAGATTAGATGAAACATTGTCCGTTGCCAAAAAATTACCCATTGAGTTTCCATTTGCTTCAAAGCATAATTCGTTCTAGAATTGAAGCGGAAGATTAGAAAGATGCACCCACATCAGGATGACAAAAAATGATTCGACAATGGGATTGAAAGTGGTATGCCATGGTTTTAACTAGTGTTACAAGACTTAGATGTGCCTCGGACTTGGCAAATTGATTTTTGACCTAGACTTGGACTCGACACCTAGACTTGGTAAATTGAAAATCCACGAAATACAAAGATTTTTAAGGATTTAAAACTTGTTTCATGTGCCCTTTAATAAATAAACCTTAAAGACACAATAAACTAATCAAATAGAAGCTACTTTGATCACATACACAAGTATACATCAATCACATGAATATAAATGCAAATTTTAGCTGAAGGAAATAACAAATTTAGATATATAAATATTTTCAAATGTATACAAAACTCATGGATTATGAAATCTGTGACATCAAAAGTTAAAAACAAATATCAAAACAAAAACTATAAGTTTATGGCTCACAGGAGCCTGCATCACTCGGCCCAACATCACAACAAGTCTTGCACTAGCATCTAAGATAGGTCCTGGATGATGATGTAGCCATGATATTTGCCTGTGTCTTAGTGACACCAACATCCAAGGTGTATGCTTTGTTAGAATCTGAAAAGATGAATAACCCAAAATACTTAGTGCAAATGAATAGATTTAAACTGTGAATGAAAATGATACAGAGATCAAAATATCAAGACAGAGTTAGTCTCCAAAGAGAAATGCAAATGTTGTAAGAGCAAAATAGCATTAGAGGAATGCAAAAGCAAATAGTTGCAAAATACAATGGACCCAAGACTAGCTAGGAGGTGAGTATATATAGAATACGAGAGAGGGAAGAGGTGGCAAATATGACCAATGGGAAGAGTCCACCACAATAGCCTAAAATAGGCAAGTGTAACTCCTGAGGAAGATGCTGACACAGTGCCCAAGACATGCACACACTCACACTAATACTCACATTATTAATCCTAAGCAAGCTTAATTCGAAGTGTAGGAAAAACCTAGGAATAGGAAAAATAATTAAAAGTGTAGCAGCTTGGTTGAAAAGATGGGTTCGAACAAATGAAGCCTGATGAGATACCCATGTATATAAAAATCCTCCCAAAGAGAAGAAGCCCCCCAGAAAAGAGAGAATAGCCCTCCCCTAAATAGAGAGAGAAAAGACCCCCAGAGTAGAGAGAGACAAGACTCTGAGTAAGTGGAAGGACTATATAGCCCCCTAAAAGATGAAGCCTCTCGCACCCCCAACAAAGCTCACAGATAAAGATACTTGCTTTCTATGAAGGGTTTGGTGAAGATATCGGCAACCTACTCGGAAGTCGGGCAATAGCGGAGATCAATGACATGTACATGAATGAACTCCCGAATGTAGTGCATATTGACCTCAATGTGTTTGGTCCATTGATGATGGATCGGATTTCATGAGATCTAAATAACACTCTGGTTGTCACAAAATATGATTGATGGCCGTCTGATCTGGATACCAAATTTAGTGAGAAGATTCTGAAGCCAAATAGCCTCAGTAGCGGCATTCACAGCCCCTCGATACTCAGCCCTAGTAGAAGATAGAACAATAGCAGATTGCTTCTTGCTCGACCAACAAACAAGACCTGAACCAAGTGAGAAGCTGTAGTTGGAAGTAGACTCGTGACCCTAAGAATCACCTGTCCAATCTGAATCTGTGTAGCCTACTAAGTCAATATCTATGCTCGTGGTGTAGTGAATCCCAAAGCTGTGAGTACCTTGAATGTAGTGAAGTATCCGCTCGGTTGCTTTCCAGTGCAGCTCATGGGGCTTCTGCATGAATCGAGATACCATGCCTATAGCATATGAAATGTCGGGTCTTGTATGAGTCAAATAAATGAGACTCCCAACAAGTTGTCGGTACAAGGTGCCCTCAACAAAAGGTGAAGAACATTGAGCCTCAAGTTTGACTCCAGAAAGAAAGGGAGTCAGAGCAGGCTTACAGTCAGCCATGTGAAACCTTGAGAGCAAATCTAGACCATACTTGGATTGTGTGATGGTAATCCCAGAAGTAGATTGAAAAGTTTCAATTTCGAGAAAGTAATGCGACAAGCCCAATCCCAAGTCAATCATCAAAAACCTGTCATGGAGGGTAGTTTCACTACCCCAATGGTGGATGAGGAACTCCTTGTCAGCAACAAGTCATCAACATAGAGAATAAGGAAGGTGAGACTATCATTGTGCAGCAACATATAAACATTGGGATCAAAATGGCATCAAGTGAACCCAATTGTTAGGAGGAAAGAGTCCATCTTGGCATACTAGGCCCGAGGGGTCTATTTGAGGCCATAGAGAGACTTCCGAAGACGACACACAAGTGAAGAATCCTGGACGAACCCCTATGGTTGCTACATATATATCCTCTCCTATAGGTCATCGTGAAGAAAAACACTCTTCACATCCATTTGGTGAACTTCCGAATGATGGGCTACAACAATGGCAAGAACAAGTCGGATTAAGTTCATTTTGGCAACTGGTGCAAAAGTCTCATAATAGTCAATCAGGAACTTGGGAGAATCCTTTGGCGACTAGGTGAGCCTTATGCTTATCAATTGACCCATCTGCAACAAATTTTGTTCGATAGATCCACTTGCATTGAACAAGTTTTCTTCCCTTAGGAAGAGGGACAAGATCCCAAGTGTGGTTCCTCATCAAGGAACTATACTCCTCTTGCATAGCTGTATCCCACTCAGGAATACTAGAAGCCTCTCAAAAGGACTGTGGATCAGAGGCAGAAGCAAAGAAAACATGTGGAGCGCCCTAGAACAGTGAATGAGTCTGCCTGGTGTTTGATGGATCCCCAACCCAATCACCTGTAGACTGCAAGGTCTATTGGGCCCAGATTGGACCTGAAGTCGGAGAATCTGGAGGAGAATCATCACACTCTGAATGATGACTAGGAGAGGAAGGAGGTGAATCCTCTGAATTGCTCTTAGCATCAAAAGTGGAGGTAGAAGACTCCTCATTATTAGGAATTTGCTCAAGCGAATCTGAATCATTAGAAGTTCTGTCATGTAGCCCAAGTGACCCCAATGTCAAAGTAGAAGGAGGTAGAGAAGTGACGGGAGTGGAGCTCGAAGAGCCTGCCTCAAACCGAGCACTCCTCTCAATGAACAACTCGTGTGTAGTAGGGTGGAGAAACCAATAACCCTTTACACCATTAGGATAGCCCACAAATATGCAAGGCATGCTCTATGGATCCAAGGCCTTACGTTTCTCTGCAGGAATGTGGCCCATACAGGAGATCCAAAAACTCAAAAGTGTTGAATTGATGGCTTCCAACTGCTCCAAGCTTCAAAAGGAGTGACTCTCTTCAAGGCTTAGTGATGTACACAGTTCTGGATATGACAAGCACAATTAAAGGCCAAAATGAGAAAACATATATAATTGAGACTGATGCTTTGCTCTCTAAATTGCAGCCATAGAATCATTGTGTAATTCATGAATCACCATTGAACTCAACTCACTTGTCTGAATCGGTGTGAGTGATTTGATAGACTGATAGGAGATTAGTTGATAATGAGGGCACACAAAGAACATCATGAAATGTGCCATCCCCCACATCAACAGACCCTCTCCCACATACCTCAATAGGAGTGCCATCACCCATCAAAATAGCAGGCATAGAGCATGGCTCCAAAGATGCAAGTTCATCCTTAGACGAAGCCATGTGGTGCGAAACACCCGAATTAAGGACCCAAGTGGATAGTTGAGAAGCAACCGCAACGAGGGCCTTGCCCTTTCCTTTCCCCTTGCTGTTATATTTTGCCTTGTTAGACCCCTCATTTGAACTCTGTTTTATAGATTCAGGAACACTGATATTATTCTTTTCAAGAATGTGTGTCAAGTGATCAATTTGTTTCTTCAAACATTTATGTTCATCATGACCAGGTCATTTACAACGGGCACATTTGACTTTCTCTTTCTTAGGCTTGTCACCATTTGAAGATGAGGTCTCATTAGCTGCTTTTGGAGGAGCTTGTTTTTGATCCTTATTCTCTTTCCATGATCGGACAAGTATAGTGATCATTCAACTTGATTTCGACAAGTCAATTTCTAGAGTAGTACAAACTACAGCACCGGTAAAGGTAGCATATATTGTGCAAAGTTTTCTAGAATTGAAGAATTCCATAAACACTACTATGCCTACACCCTACAATTGCCCTGACCTAGAACATGTTAGTACACACCTAGCATTAGACATTGGAGAGAACAACAGCCAAAATATTGAACTTTTAGTTGAGCACCCGTTGCTAAATGATCAATTGATTTCCTATACCCTTGACAATGAACCTCAGCTTGGAGGCCATTAATGGTGAATACAGAGATACTTGGGAGAAATGTAACAAACGCTATTGTGTAGGTTGGTTCTTGTGTGAATGTTCTTCTAGAAGATACTTGGAGACATCTCGAGATGCCAACTATTTGGCCTCCAATCTTTCAATTGGGTGTGGTGATGACACAAAAGGAATTCACCTGAACTTAACCCTTATTACTGAATATTTTAATCATCTCATTATGCAAGAAGGCCTATGATGCATTGTAGGTTAGGCTTTGTTGATAGCAGCAAACACCTCACACAAAATTGGAAGGAAAATATGTTCTTCATTGAAAATATAGTATGTGATAGACCTCAAGAGTTGGGCAATAAATGAGGGACCACCCTTATCTAACATGGACTTAGACTTCAAGGAGTGCTTAGTGGGTGCAAATTCGGGTATTGTGGAGCTGAACGACGAATGCATCTTGGAGTTGCAGTAAGGCTCTGAAGATGAGACAAGCTCCCTCAACAGTGTGTTCCATTGCCAAATGGAAGACTATGAGGTGTTTAGTCAGTTGCAATTTCATTGATTTATGGAGACAAAAGAAAGGCAGCCTGTAGAGAAATGGATGTAAGTGGAAGTTAGTGATGCCATGTCCTTATGAACTTTCAATGTCACAGTTTGCTTACCTTCCCGAGTTCACAAAGTACAAATCAAGAATACAAAGCTTGATGATAAGCCGACAAACTAGTTTGAAACTTGAAATGTAGTTAAAATGCAGTTCAAGAACTAAGTATGATAAGCATGATTATGGTGTTCAAGGAAAAACTTGGCTTGGAAGGTGAAGTACGACATCTTGAAGCATGGACTTCTTCTGAAGTACAGTTGGATGTGAATATTGTTACCCCAATGAACTAAGCATCATAGGATAGTGAGCAATTGAGGTCATGATGGAGGAAGCGGAAGCATGGTCATGATAAACACTTGAGGCACATGAATTTCAAATCAAGGGCACTTTTGTTGAAGAGGTGGAGGAAATATGAGCATGCCAAGCACTAAAAACAATTGAACATCAGGCAGGGGTACTTATATCGAGATACAATGGACGAGGGGAGATAAAGACATGGAAATTTCAAGTCGTCTGGCTATGACTGGTTAAAATTCATGAATGAATAACAAGGTAGTGCGACTAGAGATTCTAGAAGCTACCATTTGCAAAGATTTATTGAATACACTGAACTTAAAATTATATAGACTTCTGACTGAGGCATGGGACATGTTCTAGTTTGGTCCTAGAATAATAATGTAGAAGAAGGTGCAAGTCTCAATGGGTTAAAACTACAAGGAGGTGAGCAAATTAAAAATTGAAAAAGCAAAAATAATTTTATAAATAAGACTTGGGAAAGGTTAAAATATAATATTTTTAATCTTGAAGGGGGAAGTCAACTTATAAGGAGGCATAAAAAATTACAAATTAAAAATAAAAGTGAAGTTGAAATTAAAACTAAAAGTCGAAATAATTAAGGAAATTAAATTTTTTAAACCCCAAGATTAAGTTGTAAATTATATATGCCTCTTCAGATATTATTTTCCCCTATTATGCGACGGATAAAATTATTCAATGCAAACACCCCAATGCTGGCACTGTACAACCTCTTACCACCTATCCAATCATACATCTTCTATCATACAATGTAAAACCCTTGTTTTCCCCAGCCTACCTACAAAATTATGTCATACACTGCAATTTTCAATCATATGAACCTTTTCCTGCTTGCCCTGAAAATGTTTATAATTAAAATCTGCTTGTATGAAGATGAAAATTATAAATATGAAATTTGTGGAAGAAGGTACAAGTTAGAGAAATGAGGAATTGTTGGCATAATTTTCTGATATGTGGTCAGTGTGTGATTTCAACCCTATGGAAAAAGACTTGTAAAACTGCCAAAGATAGATAGCATAAGAAATTGAGTGTTATATGGACAAACGGAAAGCTGGGAATTACCCTGCATCAAGACATGGTGAAGATGAATTGAAAGAAACAGGTAGTGAGATTGAGCTAGGGCAAGCTTTTTAAGAATTTTTGCAAGAAGCCGTTATTTGAGGTGACAGTTTATGTGAAAAAATTCAGATTGGGGGCAACTTTACTAAAAATAAGCTCAGATGGGATTTTTCTATTGAATTTGAAATTTCAGCTCACAGTAAATTTAGATTATTTTCAGCAAGAAAGGGTGTTTGAATGTTTTTGACGTACTGTAATGTCCCTTTTCGGTCCATTCCAACATTCTTGGAATGATTTTCATTAAGTTTGTTATCCTAAGAGCTTAAGGTTATTTTGGCATGGTCAGAATTCATATTTGGATCATTTTAATATTTTCCGTAACTTTGGTGATTGTGCGGAAAATAATTAAATTAATAAACAGTTAAATATTTAAGGTGTCAAAAAAAGTGGAAATTTAAAAGACAACTTATATTTAATAGTTTAAAAGAGGAGTTATAAGTTGTTTAAATGAAGTGTCACTAGGAGCATGGCAAAAAGGACACTTTGTTATATTTTTATAACTTTGCAGAAAATAAAGATAAAAAATAAATTATTTTATTTTATTTCTTCAGAAAGTTATGAAAGGAGGATTTGGGGGAAAAATAGAATTCATTCTTGATTGTTCATTTTGGTGAAACCCTCTTTGGGAGTCTAAGCTTTTTTTCAGCTATTCAGCCTAGGATGAAAACCATAAGGCAAATTTTAGTTTTGTGGACGAAAACCCACCTAACCAAGCCTTGGTGAATTCATCTAGAGTTCACAGGTGTGCAAATTGATGCAGATTTGAAGGAGATTCCAGTTTGAGTTTGCTGCTCAGGTTGTTGATTGAAAGATTATTTGGGAATTTGCAAGCAAATATTCTATTGAGTTTAGTGAGGGTTTCAAACCCTACCATTGCTAGGCGCTTCCAGCATATATTGCAGTTGGGGTTTGGTGTGATAAAGGCTTGGAAGCCTTCATTGAAGTAAGCCGCAGCCTTTCCAAGTGTAGCCACAACCCTGTTTGGAGTATTTTCTATTGTTTTTGAGCTTGCTGCCTAGCTACACAGAGTTATCTGCTGTACATATTGCTGATCAGATATTGTTGCTGTTATTTGCAAAGACATATCAGCCATTCAAGGAGCGATTTACATTCCCTCATCAGCACAATACCAAGTACAAAGGTCTTGGTATCTATGGAAGGTTTTATAATGAGCAAGTTCTGATTTTCATTATAAACATTTCAATATCAATAAAGGCAGCCAACTGTTTGATAAAATGTCTCTATGCTATCATCGAACAATTTGATTTGTAAAATGTTGATTCATAGTTTGAATTCATAGTTGTAGCTGATCTCATTCATTACTTTCCAAAATACCCTATTATGAGTTGCATGCAAAGTGTTTGGCGAAATGTCTGCAAGTTAAGAAATCAACAATATTGCAAGTTTGTTGACATATTTTGGTTTTTGGTAAGGACAATACAATGGATCAGAGCAATGAATGATTTGTGATGACATTTGCAACAAATTAGAAAATATTCCATTCAGGATATTACATGGACAAGGTTTTCTTTTTCTTTTAATGAGTACAATAAATGTCTTGTGGCCAACTTTGCTGTCTTGCTAATCATTGTATTATACTATTATCGATTTAGGTTCTTGGTTAAGGTATTGTTGTGTATATTTTTAGATTATGAATGGTTAGGTCAACAATGGTTTCCTAACCAATAGACATTTTTTCAACGAACTAATAAATTTTGAGACAGAGGTTAGGGTAAGCATGATAATGTGACAGGTTGTTTCACTACAGAAGCCTTGCACTGTACTGTACACTACCTTATTGAATAAAATTATAAAGCTATTGTTCTTTCCATATTCAGTGATGTATTCATGGTATGCTATTCTTTTTCTGCAAGTATTGTAATTTGTGGT
This sequence comes from Cunninghamia lanceolata, assembly GCA_027924645.1. NCBI lineage: Eukaryota > Viridiplantae > Streptophyta > Pinopsida > Cupressales > Cupressaceae > Cunninghamia > Cunninghamia lanceolata. The sequence continues at coordinate 1,608,645 of BSBN01001380.1, read as the reverse complement.
GTAGCATTGTGATGTATGTTGGCATTCTAATTTATCCTTTTCAGGACATCACAAAATGGAGCAGCATGTAAGGTAGAACCTTTCTTCTAACTTGAAGGGAAAGCTCCCTTGTAAGTAAAGCATATATAACCTAGAACTATTGGGATGGTTTTCTGCTTTGAGTATGCAAAACGAACAAACTTAAAGTAAACACTATCTTTTTGTTCTTAGGTACGAGCACGAGGCTATTCAACACTTCCACACAATACAAGAGATATTATGTTTTTCTATATAGCATGAATGACCTACACTATGAGAAGAAAACAATTACACATTCTAGTTAAATGCAAAGACTAAAAAACGTAAGTATAACACAAAGCTTGGGTTGGATTTGTAAGGAAGCTAAGGTAGCAAAACAACTTCCTACACTAATCTTGAGAGAAGGATAATGCAAAACTTTACAGATCTTTAACAATTACATAAACTTAAACAGAAATAAACATAGATATCATGCATACCACAACACAGTGATTTACGTGGGGAAAACCCTTTCGGGAGAAAAACCCCACACTCCAAAAGACGCCCAATATATTATTCAGAAATCACAAAGATTACAATATACTTGCAGAGAAAGCTTCCCACAGGAGTATCACAACCAGAGATCCAGAGACAACACGACCGCTATCGGACTCTCATAATACATCACGATACTGCAGCCGTAATACAACGCCCTCATAAAATAGAGTTACTTTCTAGGGCAAGACAAGCCAACAAAATATCTACCATCAGATCTAAAACCTAATAATGAACGGTCCAGATTTACAATATATCATTAATTTAATGTATGTTAGCTATTTAACAGTTTTTGTTAACAAAAAAATATTAACACTCATCCCACTCCACCCCATGCTCCCATTGTATATTACACCTATCGGTGTAACTAGGAAATATATATAAATATATATATCCTATCAACAATAAACCTTATATAATTGCAAGGTTGAGACACATTTTCCCAACAGGATTTAACACAAGATGCAACAAATCTAACAAAGGAAATTGCATTCAAAGCTACAACAACCACACTTCACTGAAATCTGCAATACAAAGCCTGCAATTTTAATAAAAACATTTCAATTCACCTAATCAACACATACACAAGATCACACAAAAAACTTGAACAATAATCTCGGCAGTAGGTAGGCATTAAATTACCATTGAAAATCTAAGTAAAACATTTCAATTCGCCTAATCAACACATACACAAGATCGCACAAAAACATTGAACAATAATCTCAGCAGTAGGTAGGCACTAAATTATCATCGAAAATCTAAGTGCCTACCTACTGCTGAGATTCTTGTTCAAGTTTTCCATACGAAGAATGTGAACATCCAAAATATAGTTGCTCTTAGTCACTAATGTATCAAGATTAACCAATCCGTCCTCTGCTGTTCTGCAGGTTATGTTCTTTGTATGGTTTATCATATGTTGGAAACTATAGGATGGGGCCCCATATATAGAATTCCATTATTATATTAAAAAAAAACCTTTTATTCCGCCTTGTCCTCAAAATCTCCCATTGTCAGTTTTTTTGTTGCTATCATTTATTCTCTTTAACCACCCTTATCATTACAATCCCTTCTCTTGTGAGATATCCTAGGACTTAAGAGCAAGCAAGAGAAGCCACTTGAATGGGTTAGGTTTGAGGTTACTAAGAAGAGGAAGCTTGTGCCCTCTTATTAGATAAAATTTTTAGCACTTACATCCATTCTTTCTAAGTCAATGCCAAAGAGACCAAAAAAGCAATCTTGGGTGAAAATGACACAGAATGCCACTTGATTGTTGAAAACTTGAAACCGCTATTCCTCCTAAGGGAAAAGCAGTACAGGATATTGAGCCTACGGATTTTCAGGTGGTAAAAACAGACTTGGGATCACAGTCACGGCGAGGTGATATCAATCTCTTTGAGATAGTCTTTGAGAACCTCAAGGAAAGAGTCTTCAAGAATGGTGAGGATAAGGCAGCCCTCTAAGCTGAAAACAAACAGTTATGAGAGTTCATTTCTCATCTTCTTCAGCCTGCTTCTAGTTCTTTGGATTTTGTGCCACAAGTTTTGTAATACAGTGATTTAGCAGAGGCAATTGGATCAGCTAGTTGCACATGAGAAAAATACAAAAAAAAAGATTGACAAAATTTGTCAACAAGGGTCACAAGTGATTGATGGATTATATGTTTTGTTGATCAAAGAAAAGGAGGTGAGGTGTGATATTTCAGAGTTGAACCATACCATGATGGACAAGGTCTCTGCTTATGAGCGTTTTATGGAAAAGCTCAATTCTTACTAAAACCCTTGTGTCAATGAAATTAATAGAAATGGGTGTAGAGAAGAGTGCAAATGAGTATCCTTCTTTTGGTTGGTCAGAGCAATACAAATTTTTGGTTCAGTTTCCATATTAAGGGATCAAAATACTAGACTTGATGAGACTGGGTAGCACATTGCCACCTTTGTGATTTCCATTCCTTGTACTGGTGAGGATGGCAATTGAATGTGATGAAGTACGGACATAATTTCAAAGGTTAGTGAAGGAAACTCTTGGAGGAGCATTGCATACGGAGAATATGGATAAGTTCGCTTTCATCTTTAACACCCATGTAGAAGTACAAGCTTGGAACACCTGTATCTACCTTTTTCACTTGGACTCTTTTGTCCAAATACACTTGTAGAGTGTTCCAAAAGGTGTTTTGGCCACTTTCATGCCTTAGTCATTTTTGACTTTGAGTATCCAAGCTCCGATCTTCGCCTTGCCCGATGTAGTGGAAAGCTCATTTCCTTGGCCCTACAAAGATATTGACTAGAAGTGACAACTGCAACATGACTAGAAGTGACAACTGCAACACTCATGGTCCAAGGAGACAAGGATTTATCATTGACTCACTTGGTAGGCAAATGACAATACTTAAGCTTGAAACATGATTCAATACAAAAAGTTTCTTATGGCTACAAGAATGTTAACAGTGTTTATAGTCTAGGTGTCTAATCATGGGTTTAGACTCCACTGAAGTACAACCTGCTTGTGAAATATTACATTTTATTTTGAAGTTGTAGGTTGTAGTATGCGTTTGGATTTGCTCAATTTTGTTCTGAGTCTCATGAGAGATGCTGCAAGCCCAGGCTTCACAACTGTATATGATAATGAAAATGGCTGAAGTGTTTATTAAACAATTTATATGTTAGAAAAATCTGGATTGCTCACAGATGTGGTTATTCTGAATTGGTAGAATTTTATTCAATTTTTACTTTCTAGGTAGTCAGATGCTTTTACACACAACAACACACAGTGAGTAATACTTGGATGTTATCACAGTCAGAAACTTTAGAGCCTTAAACGTGATGATGTCTCACTGCATTTCATGGTTTGATTTTCTGTTTTATTAGAGATTTGATATTTTGCCATAATTATGATGCTCACCTTTCTTTCAGGTGATTGAAAAACTTTACCGATTAAGGTGGTCTTCCAATGATGGTGTTGGTGCTATTATTATCTCACCAACAAGAGAGCTAGCACTTCAGATCTTTGAGGTGCTATGTAAAGTGGGAAAGCACCACACCATTAGTGGAGGCCTTCTAATAGGTGGGCGGAAAGATGTTGACATGGAAAAGGAAAGGGTGAATTCTCTCAACATCTTGGTCTGCACACCGGGGCGGTTGCTTCAGCACATGGATGAGACTCCCCTCTTTGACTGTTCACAGCTCCAGGTTACTATTTCAAAGTTTTCTTTATAATACTTAAGACAACTTTGCAAATGATAAAGGATAACCCAAAACATTTGACTTGCAAGATGTTATATTACTGGGATGGGAATGAATTTTAAAGAATTAAAAATATTGGATATGTATTTCTAGGCAAAGCATCACTTTATGTGTGTAATGAACAACTTGCATGATAACTACTTGAATTTAGGGAAGGCATCCAAGTGGCTGTGATTATTTGAAACACATACCTATGATCTCTTTATCTTTGTGATACGCCTGTTTTGATATACACTATACTGTTTGTGGTTAACAACAGGTGTTGGTGCTTGATGAGGCAGATCGCATTTTGGATATGGGATTCTCAAAATCATTGAATGCAATTCTATCACAACTTCCAAGAAAACGTCAAACGTTGCTGTTTTCTGCAACTCAGACACAATCAGTGCAGGATCTAGCAAGGCTTAGCTTAAAAGATCCAGAGTATATAGCTGTACATGCTGAGTCTGCAGTAGCCACTCCAGCACGCCTGCAACAAACTGCAATTATTGTTCCTCTCAAACAAAAACTTGATATGCTATGGAGTTTTATTAAAAGCCATCTCAATTCAAAGATACTGGTATTCCTTTCAAGTTGCAAGCAGGTTGGATTGGATAAACTCTTTCTAGCACTGCCTTTTTGATAATTGGTTATCTAAAATGTTTGTTTGGGATAGAATATAAGAGCTTAACATAGGTAACAATAAATCATGTAACTCCATGACTATTTTAATAATTTATCTCTGCCCCAAAATCTTGATATTGGTACAGGTGAAGTTTGTTTACGAAGCTTTTAAGAAGTTACATCCTGGTGTGCCAATAAGATGCCTTCATGGGCGCATGAAACAGACTCAAAGATTATTGGTACTCTACAAGTATACAGATGAACAATATTCTGTTCTTTTTGCAACTGATATTGCTTCAAGAGGCTTGGACTTTCCGTCTATTGATTGGGTTGTTCAGGTAAGTGTTATCTTAGAGGTGTATATGCCTTTCTGTCATTTAGCTGTGCTGAAATGAAATGTTTAAATGATATTACCTTCCTACATTAGCAAACAAGCTATTCTTCTATGCTGTATTTTATGGCACTAAAATCTGTTTTTTATTCTTAAATCTAAGGTGGATTGCCCAGAAGATGTCCCATCTTATATTCATCGTGTTGGTCGTACAGCTCGTTTCACAGCTGGAGGTCGTTCTGTTGCATTCCTGATGCCTTCAGAATTGAAAATGCTGACCCAGCTCCAAGCAGCTAAAATACCAATTAAAGTGATTAAGGTGCATTGTTTATGGTGGAAAGCTGAAAGCACTTTCTCATAGAATTCATTGTCTCTCATGTTTCAAATTTCTATGTTATGTTCTCAATGTTATATATCATATTCAAGCAAAGTTATTTTTTATATATCTTGGGTGACCATGTAGGCAAATGAAAGCAAGCTGCGGTCTATATCAGGTCCATTGGCAGGGCTTCTATCAAAAGATCCAGATCTGAAATACATGGCACAGCGGGCATTTGTGACATATTTACGGTCAATCCATTTGCATTCTGACAAGGAACTTTTTGATGTCTCTAAATTACCGATAGAAGACTCTTACAAAAGGTAGCAAGTGGAAAGTCAAAAATAAAAAAATATGACTCACAGTTAGATGAGTGTGTTAATGATAAGGATGCTGATATTGCATCTCTGGCGTATGATAAATTGATATCCACAAATGAGGAAGGGGATAATCTATTTTTGACCCAAAAGAGACCAGTTGAGGATGGAGACACCGAGGCCATGAGGTATGTAAAATGGATATAGTTTGTGTATAAGTCAAGGAATAGGAATTGCAAATTTTGTTTGTACTTTGCACTTAGGATTGTACTTAAATATTTTACAGTCTGGCAACAAGGGTCTTGAAGAAAAAGAAACTCAAGATCAATGTCAATAAGCCAGTTGGCCAGCGTGTTGTCTTTGATGAGGAAGGAAAAGCAATGGCCCCATTGGCAGCATTTGCAAACGGACAAGCTGGTGGTGTTCAGGAGAACCAGATCACAGGTATGAGTTTCAAATTTATATTGCTAATATTTCATTTATCATAATACAGATCCTGTTTCAGATAAGTGAAGTATAGCAAGTTGTAGAGGGGATCATACCAATTCGATTTTTATTTTTTAATGTGATGATTTTTCAGTATTCAGCTGTGTAGTTTTTACTCAATCTACATTGGCCCATATTTCATAAGATCAAATAAATATGGTCGATATAGATGGACTCTAAAGTACACAGCTGAATCTAGAGAAATCATATCACATGATTTAATGCACTGCGGAAACACCACTCGTATAAAAAATTGATTATTTTGACAATTACTATATGGTTCATGCTTATCAAATATTATTTTCTTGTTGTTTTGTGGTTTCTAGATTTTTGTTTTAATGGCATGTGCTTCCTTATTCCTGTCTGTTTATTCAATTATTTCTGTGAAATCTTCTAGAGATGGATGCAATATGAAGTTTCTTATTAGCCTTTATGCTACCATTTCGAATGTGTGTCGAAATTGTTGCCCCCTTTTTCTTCAAAAGCGTGCATGACCATTCTTTGTCAGATTTTCCCCTTAATTCCTTCCTCGGGTAAAAGTTTACTTTGTTACTTTCAGTAAGTCGGCGATCCTTCACCTTTTTGAACTGAAGTCGGCGGGTTCACAAGTTCTTGAACCGCCCGACTTACTGACTTGTGTCAAGTTCCCACGCCCACGCTTCGAGTCTTTCTTTGTGTCTTAATGCTGCAGCCTTCTTTGTAGTCGGGAGGTCGGGGATTCTTTGAAGTTCCGAACCTCCGACTCCTAGTTCAGATGTTCAAATCCTGCTTGACTTGCCGACTTTGAATAGCACACTTTCCCAAGTATCATTTGTTGCGTTGGCGTACAATACAGAGGAATGACACTTGTCACTTTGCATTCAATTTGAAGTACTTGAAGACATAGTGGCGCGGTTTTCAGAGGGAAAGTCGAGGCATGCATTTATGAGTTATAAAGGTAAATCCGCCGCCAACAATTAATATCCTTGGTGAATTTATGAGAAGTGACTTTAATAAATCCTCGGGCTTGCCTAAGGTGATACTGCGTTACAAGGAATGCATTGCAGGAGGATAAACGGCTAACTTGCTACGTGCGAAATTTCAATACAGTTCTATTTTCACAGGTCAGCACAGCTAGCAGCTCCTCTCTTTATAAAGACCAATTATTCTCTTTGGGGAATTAGAAGTTTCCATTCCCGTGTAACTGCACAAGGAATTTCATGCTGGTGTCTTGCCCCATCCTCTGTTCTCTGTATATATCTTCCAAGTCTCTGGTTGTCTGGTTTCTTGAGTACGTAAAGATGAAGTTCAAATTCCAAGGAACCCCCATGGCTTCTATTGTGGAGAATGGTCTTTTTGAAGTGAGAGATACAAATTTGGGCCACGTTGATTTAGATGATTTTTGGAGGAGAATGCAATCTGAGAAGAGGACTCCCTTGGCAAAGAAAATTATCAGCAATGGCTTGGATAAAGCTGGTGGTTTCCCACTTGCTGTGCATTGCCCCGAATTTATGGTTGCGTGCGCCAATGGTTATTTTCCAGACTCCCAGGGAAATTAAAAAACCCTGAAAATTCAAAAAAATAGGGAAAAAATGCTGTTTTAATTATTTCAGGACAAATAAAGGAAAAAGATGCTTTTGAGGCTACAAAGACCTTCAGAGCACATGCCCCTTTTCATAATTTGGAGGCTACAAGGACCTTCATAGCACATGCTACTTCTCATAATTTTGAGGCTACAACTACCTTCACAGCTCATACCATTTTTCCAAACCCTTAAAAACTGTGAGCATGGAGGCCATATAACATGACAATAAAAAACAAAATCTTTACAAAAATAACGTTGAAGCATAAATAAATGCACAAAAAGGTACAATATTACCTCAAAGTAATCCAAACCATGAAAGAGTTGAGACAAGATTTGTCAATAGGGAAACCACGTGAATTAAAGAAGGATGGCTTACCAGCTCTATTCTCATGTTTACAATCTTCATGAAGAGAGTAGAAGAAATAAGAGAATAGAAAAGAAGAATAAACTTAAAGAGTATGAAGAGAGGAGAGGAAAGAGCTCTTTAAATAGAGTGAAGAAGCCAAGGGAGTTACAAAGTAACTCCATCATTACCTTGGCCAACCTTCATAGGTGTGTGCGTAGTGTCCCTAATCCCCATGTGTTGAGGGGGAAGTTTGTGACAATAGACATACGAACTGAGACTCCAAGATTACCTTCAAAGGGGACAAAAAAGATGTGACACGTCACATATTCCCTTAATATATGAAAATTCATATAGGAATAACACCTACACACACTTAACAAACATTAGGATTATAAATTAACCCAAATAAAGGGTAATCCTAACAGAGCAGTAATTAGGCACTCTGATGGAATGAGAATGAATCAGATCTTTGCTGAAGAATGAGTGCCCTGGTGTGTGCCCTAATCGATTCAATGTTTGGTTGCTTCAGTAAAATTGAAATCTGCTCTTAAAAAATCCAAATCTTCAATGTAAAAATGAGGTTTTCTCTGAAAAAAAAAGTATTTTATAGGCAATTTTAAAACCCAATTTGATTGCCTTGGGATTTGTGCTAGGCATCAGAAAAAAACTGATGATCTGATCTGAATTGGATTGCTGACATGACCAATCTGCAATTCATCATGATTTACTCACGATTTCTGCTTCTGTAGAATAGACTAAGAATACTTCCTTCTATAAAGGCTAGATTGTGCATATTAGATGTATCTGCAGGAAATGCTAATCTTTATCTACAATACTGGAGGAGAGGCATACAAACCTTAACTGCTTTGTGATTTCTCTCTCAATTCTTTCAAGGCATTGTTAAATCTTAACAATGTCTATCAGCTATGTTTTAAAGTCGGGATCAATTCTCAAGTTGCATTATACGTGAATGTTTGCTTCAAAACAATTCTTGATGCACTTACGTTTCTGGTTCTGCTTATTTAGTCAGATGAGGATGGGTCATTGCTCTAGACTACTCAAGATTAATGGAATAATGCTCCCCCTTTTATCTTTCTACTCTTCACTCAAGTAACAATTTATGTCTGCCACAAGCATTTATAATTGTAGAACATGTAAAGGCGCTGGTCTGAAAAATGATTCACACATCTGTAAAAGATGACTAAAGAATTCTCTGCATTTAGCTCATATTTGTTTGAGAGGGCAATTTGCAACACAAATATTAAATCCACGTAAATAGAGGTGGAGAAGGCTTTCTGTTGCTTTGGATAATAGAGGTGGTTTTAGGATATCGTTTACAAGAGCTACTTAAAAAGACAAAAACACACCCAGCTGCAAGTCTCAGGGTGTCACTTCAAATCACAACAAAACCTAATTGGAGCATTTTCAAGTGCACAATCCAAGAGATGTGCAAGGTTAGCTCAAAAGTACATGGATGATTCAGTGTTTATGCAAAATAATCTTTATGTCCAAGAGTAAATAGTAGAAAGGAAGCAATGCCAAGGTCATTAAATTGGAGTAGGATGGTCTGATATCATGATGGGTCATTGAGACAAAGGAATCAATATTTTAGAGATGGGAAGTGGATTGGTTGCAGACTTTGAATGAGATTTGCAGAGCAATCAAGGAGTAGTAGGATTTAGTGTTTAAGGGTTGGCCATTCTTTTCATGGATTATGAGCAGGCATCCTACTCTTGTGAAGTGCCGCACCTCTTGTTTTGAATTTGACAATTTGTGATTTATTTCATGCCTCTGGGAACTTTCCCATGAATTTGGACTTATATACTAAAATCTTTAATCTTTTCAATTCTAACTCTCTGAAAGGTGCCTATTTTAATACTGATGAATTTAATTATCTGTGAAATAAAAAATGGATTTCCAAAATATTATGTTGAAAAGTTTGCTGAACCTTTTCATGGGTCCAAGTCTGGTTAGTCATTGCATTTGCCAAGTGCTTGGATGCCAATAAGATTTGTTTTCTTTTTGTGGCTGGATTTTTCTTGATTAAAAGGCTTTCCTTTTTGTAACCCTCACTTATGTTAATATAATTTTACCTTCTTACAAAAAAGATATGTGACCCATATAATACTGCGTACCGTGCAATTACAATATAGCATACTGTTTTATCTTTCTGAGCCGTTGGATCTTTATACCTTGCTTTACCAGAACTTACTGTTTTGGTTGGTGTATCTGGTAGTTTTGTCTAACTCTAGGTTTGTGAAAATATGTAGTACAAGTTTCACTTAAAGAGTTATTTTATTATTTGTTCATTGGTGTTTGGCTTCACCATTGCAGTTGAAGAGCGATATAATAAACTCAAGGAAGAGATGAAACAGCAGGACAAGGAGGATAAGCTTCTCTTGAAACAACGATTGCGTGAAAAGCGAACTAGAGAGAGGCGTAAAATAAAAAGGGATTCAGAGGAAGATGGAGCATATGGACCAGCTGCATCTGGTTCCGAGTCTGAAGATGGTGTGGCATACAATGACACCATAAAATCAAGGAAGGTGTACTTCCACAGTGATAGCTCAGATGATGATATGAGCAATGATAATGAAAGAAAGAGAATGGTTAATTATTCTAATTCAAAGACAGGCTCTTTGTCTGTAGCTGAGCAAGAAGCTTTAGCTCTTAAGCTTTTGAGGTCAACGCAATAAGGGGCTGTATATTTACTGTGAAAAATCTTATTGAAAGAGCATGTCTTCGTTTTAAGTCAGTTGAGTAGAGTTTTACCTTATCTTTTTCTAGCAGTTATTTGCTTTTGCTAATGTTGAACTTCTTTCATCTAATTCAACTTCGTTTTTCTGTTGATACTTGATACACAGTTCTTCAAGAAGTTGGAGAGTTAATTTAAGCTTTCAGGTTTTGTCATTTGTGCTGTGTAAAATCTAGAGTTTAATAAGTTCTTCATGTTCCTGCTTATCTTTTCATCTTTTCAGAATTATATATGAAACTATACATGATTGGATTCCATGGCAATGTTTGAATTTTTAATTGTCGATTGTATTTAATATTTGATGTAAAGTAAGCAATTTTTGGCCCCTCCAAGAAAAGTGGTTTTTAATTTTTGGGACAACTTAGACTTGAATATATTTGGATATTGTTGTCATTATTAGTGAGTGTTCCTCCATTAAGATGGCTAATAGTTTTTTTAAATTTCTAGGTCACCAATTTTCTTCACGACATAGAAACGTGAGAATGAATACGAAATCCGCGTTTTTCTACAATACATTTTGCTAAAGAGAATCGACACTAGCTATGAGCACTCGTGGACGTAGATTGAAACAAAGCCCTCTGTTGTTTATGAAAACACTTTTAATAGTTTAAACGTTTGTAAAGGAAAATAATCTTAGACTAATTTCCTTAAGCTTAGTCTAGACTAATCCAATAAAATGTATACACATAAATATATATAATCTAAATTAATTAATTTAATATGTTTGATGCTGGAATTTGAATATTGTGCTAATAATTAAATGTAGAATGTAAATAGAAACAAATCTACTTGGCTTTATAAGTAAAGGATGCAATAAGACTAATGTTGATTTGAATATGATGTCTCAGAAGCAAAGGGCCCACCATATATTAAAATACACCTCACTGTAAACAATATTAATACTTGTAAATGTTTTTATTTCATGCAGTATGAAGAATAGAACACCATGCACCATGTTTGGCAGTTATATAATACATGTGGACAAGTGACTAGGCATGTCACATTTTTGAATTTTTACTCATTTATATGAAAATAATGTTTACCCCTTAGACCTCTTTTTGGCTTCAGGTTGGAAATATGGAACTTATGTCAAGACTACTCTCGAAAGCATAAGTTAAATTGGATTGCATATGAAATGTGTTGATTCTAGGGATGGATGTGTCAAAATTTTGTTATATATATTGCTTTTGAAATGAACAATTTATAAATAATACTGAGTAACAAATTAGTATATCACCTCAAAATCAAAATATACTGCTATTGTTGTGCGGGGGTGAGTCTAGGGATCACCAATGAATTTAGGGCTGCAAGTTTGTTTAGTACGTGCAAACTTGCCCTGTATGATTTGTAGATTGTTTTTTTCACTTTGCTTGATGTATCTTGATTTGTTCTGCGCTTTCTGATAGTTGTGAATGGACAACATTTATAAATACCTTTGTGGGGCTGTTGGTATGTCATAAATGGGCATTATCCCTAGGGATGATTGAGCTAGATTCTTTTTATTACACCAATTGAATTGAAGTGTGTAAATGTAAAATGTTTTTTTATTCTTTTGTGAATTAATGCCTATAAATACAAGGGAGTAGTAACACATCGCCTAAATTTGTGTTTAGGAAGGGTGAAGGTGGCAAGTTAGGCCAATTTGAATTTAAATTTTTAAATTTAGGTTGGACGAGTTTGCTGCAAAGATGACATGAAAGGGGTGTAAGTTATAGTAGGTAGCTTGTATATGGGAATATGTTTGTGTATTAGAGCAAATGTGTAGGGGTGTGTAAAATATGGATGGAGATGAGGAGTAAATGTAGGAATAAGTGTAATGGGTAGGTGGATAACATAGACAAGGGACTTGACTCTGCACGAAATTATGCCATTTGTCAGTCTATGTATGAAGGCACCCTCAAAATAAACACAAAACTATATAGGAAATGACATGGGTATATAAATTTCACCATACATTTTGCCCCCACTTTGAAGTACATGTGAATTTTAGAATGATCATGCATCTAAAAGTATGTAGCACTCACAAACATGCATGTAAAGTAAGTATTTAGAATTCAAAAGATGTCATTGAGGGGTCCATGTAAAGTAATGGACTTTGTGAGGATATGATTGTTTGTGTTCACCTTTTGTATATGTACTCTCCATAAGACTAAATATGAGATTCTATAAGTACCTGTAATTGTTTATAGAATTGAACATGAAAATGTTAGCAACAAAATATACCCTTGCACGCTCCCCGTCCATGATAATTGGTTATATCCATAGGATACAAGGAATTGTAGGAGGAGCAAAAAATAATACATGAAAAGTAAATGTAATCTAAGGATGTATACCAATGACTATAAAGAATACATTGTAAAGGATCATATAAATGTGTTGAAATATGAGCATGATGATCATATAGGTTGTAGAATATTGATGAATAATAATGTTGCCCTTGGCATGGGCAAAAGATGGTGGTGCTACCCTTAAAGGCGAGAAACACCGATGTAAGAACAATGGCATGAAGTTGTGATAAAACAAAAGCTTGATGCCCTTGAATAGAAAGATATGTTTGTTAGGTGTGATGCTTTTGAATGGGAAGGCTTGATGCTACCCAATGCAATGAGAGGTGTGATGCTTTTGAATGGGAAGGCTTGATGCTACCCAATGCAATGAGAGGTGTGATGCTTTTGATTGGGAAAGTTCAATGCCCCCTAATGTGATCAAATGGCTTGAGTGCAACAATGTAAGATGTAATCATGAAAGTTTGTATTGAATAAGTGGTCTCTCATGAGAAAGATAATACGATTAGGTGCAAAAATGTGTAAAGGGGGAAGGCTCAATGCCCCCCATGTGTAAAGATATGGTGATGATGGCTCTAACGTAAAAGGGGGAATGCTTGACGCTCCTCATGTAACTTGAAGGATTGTATTGATGTATGCTCACTCAGTGCATAATAATTGAATAAGATAGCCCTAAATGGCTTGATAAACACGATAAACATTGTGTGATAAGCAATAATGCAAATCATGTCAAATAGGTAAGCGTGAAAGCATATATGTTAGTAACATATGATTGTGAAAGCACATGAAATCTCGTAGTCTTAGAAAGATGAAATAAATGCAGATGGCATTATGAATGATAGAATTGATGAGAAATCAAGCCCTGTGGTCCCAAGTTATGTCAATGTGTATAGATAAGCATCATAATTCAATGTGGGCCTCAAAATGTCATATGTCAAAAGTGTCATATGTGTAAGAAAAGGGTTGTAATAAATGCACACTATGTGAAAAACAAGCTCAAGTACATGTAGGTTAAATGTCAATGTGAATAATGAATGTCATCATGGGTATGGTCACAAGTTTAACTCAACTATAAAAGGGAGGGTGAATAGTGAAATGTCACTTTCATTAGTGTGATCATCCCCACAATACTAGTATATTTTATGTTGTAGAGTTATCTTGCATTCTATGGTGGTGGTTCGACAAAGTAACATGCCCACTATGGGTGATTGAGTACGAGTACAGATTGAGTGTGGTGAGGTTGTAGATATCATAAGTCACCCAAACACCATGATTTTTTTTGCACTGTTCGAATTTTCGCTTCTTAAAATGATTTTATTTTTGTTGATTTTGGACATCCACATACTTGTTTGAAATACTAGTCCTCGGGTTGTAGACTTGTCTTGTGGACTCATCGTAGGATATCGTTGTGATGTATTGGCATATAATTTGTCATTTTTCGATTTATTTTTAGCATTTGAATGTGTTCTAGTGACATTTCCTCGCTTGCTTTTATGTAATCGAAGCTATAGATTTGGGAGCATCTATAGAGCCTACAAGTAGTTAGTCTACACATGCTACCAATTATGGATGATGTAAGATTGGGCACTCCTAGAGGCCATAGGTCTTAGATCCATGGTTACATTGTTGACAATAAACTATGACATGCACAAGTTCACTGCACTTGCTAAGTGGTGATACTCAGACACCACCACATTTGACCTCCTTATAGGCAAGATGAGAGTGACACTTGAGGATGTGAGGATTTTGTGCATTTCATTTAGGGGTAGGAGAGTGGAGGCCCACAATACCACACTGCAACAAGATTGAGAGTTGTATTAGTGGTGCATGGGAGAGTAGGCTACCAATAGTGGTGTATCATTCATTGAGATCATGATGGGTATATCTAAGGTGCACAACTAGTTATTATTTAGCAATGGCTTATTTGTTCTTTGGATGGACAAGGCTCACACATAGCCTATGGCCTCATACAATTATGTTGAGAGGCAAATGAGCAACTCAGTGTTTGCATGAGGCCACTGTCTCCCAACATAACTCTATAATGATATCCACTTATTGAAATCCACACATTTGTTGATGAGGGAGTGATGTCTTTACAAGGGCCATCATTATTTTGTGTTGGATCTATGAGCATCTACATGTGTCATGCCCCTAGGATTACCACTAGTAGCAACAGGGCCACAAGTAGCATTGGTGGCTCAATGGAACACCACAATTATCAGTCACTACATAGAGGGTAGGACGCTTAGAGCATGGAGATGGGACTTCAATAAACTTTCAACAGGCATCACCTGGTGGCCATACCAACAATTGTTCATGGACATCGATGATAGATATTAGCTAGGTTGGATTAGGCACTTTAGGTAGATCTATGGCAAACATGGCATAGTGATGGAGTTAATCCATTATTAGTTGGTGCTACATCAATTTAAGCTTTGTTAGATAGTGCTCCTTGATCTTATACTATATAAATGACATCATGGATTGCCATTCTAGTGAGGGGAGAGCCAGAGACCTTTGTCTATAAAGCATGTGGACACAAATTATGTTGAGGTAGATCCCTAGTATAGGTCGCAAATCAGGCTTATGCAGGGGTCTCATTAGAATACAATACACGGTAGGCAAGAGAGGGATCCACCTCCATTTATCCTCTAGGTACACCTGTAATGCAGTAGGAGAAGCTGATCCACAAAGTGTACTAAACATCACCCCCTGCAATAGGTACTCGATGATGCTAACTGGTAGACACAAGATCTAGGTTTACTAGTCACAATATTGCATTTAAATTCGTCTTTGTTTTATTATAACCTATAAATATGTAGTTAACAAAATATGTGATCATGCACGGAATGTAGTCGAGTGGTTAGCACTCATCTCTTACTATAGAGAATTTGACCCGAGGTGTACTAGTCCTACCAACGAAGTAGATAGTGTGTGATAATGTGCATACTGGACAATTTGCCCCATATTTTGATTTCATGAGCAAGGATATGATGGCCTATAGAGGCACCTCTATAGAGGTTGCAATAGTGTCTTAGGAGCGAGCTAGAGTGGAGGTGGAGGGGGATACAATGATCTAGGAGTTGTGTAGGCTCCAACTAGACCTAGATGTGATATGTGTAGAGAGGGCAAGCTTGATTAAGAGGTCACATAGTTTAATGCATGAAGAGCCATCCCCACACCATGAATGGAGTGTTCATTGCACATTTGATAAGTTCGTTAGAGAGTGCTTAAACAGTTATTTGAGCGCAACAAGTAGAGATGAGCACACTGCATGAGGAGGTTAGTTGGTTATGTGGGAAGAACATAGTGCTACAAGTTAGATCTTACTCTCAATCTTTGGCAAGGACACATGGTAGTGATTAGGGTGATGCAAGGGAGGGATCATTACGAGCACCTCCCCCTAGAGATAGTCTAAGTGTATTTGTTCATGTATATATATTTTGACATTTGATGTATATGAATATTTGATCATTTATATCATGAAACATTATTTATGGTTCTATGTTTAACTATTGTGACGCTATTGTTTAGATGTTACATGTTTAAATTTTTCTTTATATGTGCATGTTATGATCTATGTTATGCTTTCCAAAGTTTATATGTACCATGTGTGTATGTAAGATGTATCATGGATAATGCCACACATGTTATCTAATGCACTCAATGAACCCTAATGATTGTTGAACTGCACCAGACAACTAAGAGGGGGGGTGAATCAGTTGTCCTAAAACTTTTAACCAATTTTAATCATCAACTTATCAATTACTTATATTCAGATATGAACATGAAAGCATAGAATGAGAAGCTCAACACAGAAGCATAATCAACACAGGAGACACCAAATTTTTACGTGGAAAACCCTAGAAGGGAAAAACCACGGTGGGTGTTAGCCCACAAAAATATATATGTTACGTCAATATTGAAAATTAGAGGCTCACTACCTACAGGACTCACTGCCCAAATTGCTTACTGTAAAGAAAGGTTCACTACCTATGGATGGCTCATTGCTTATGGGTGGCTCACTGCCAAAAGGTTGAACTGAGATAACAACATCTACTCCATGCCAAGGTTCAGTTCCATTGAAGCACAAAAACACCTCTGCTCTGCTGCCTTCACTTTATCTTCGCATCTTCACACTTGATCTTTTTTTCACAACTCAATTACAAATATTTATACACTACATCAACCTTGGGATGATCATCACGGTCGGCATTACAATCATCAACCGTTGGAACAATCTCTAAGGTCAGCATTACAAACATTTACAAAATAGGTCTTGACCTAATACAAAATTATGCTAAGGAAATGTAGTAAAGATGTATATGGATCACGCCATGCCTTAGTTGGGACTCAAACACGATCTTCCACGCCATAATACACTTCTACAATCTTTAAGAGATCTCCGCAATTACTGGGATTAACCAAGTCGGCTAAGAATGGTTACATACTACGTTATCTAGGAATAATCTTCAAACATGATCTCAATTCCTTAACGCAGACCAATGCAAAGGCAAGAATACGATCAGGAGGCATCCACAAGCACGTTGTAATCACCAGGAGCAACCGCACAAACTCTAACCACTTTATCCATGAGATTCTTCACACCGGAGCACATGAAATTCACTGTCTTCAACTATCATAAAAGAAAGATAGCTTGAGGACCGCCAAATCATGAACCATTTTAGTTGTAGGCACTAATCATCATCCTAGAGCATAATTTGTCCCATCAAAATGCAGGGCTTCCTTCTTATAAGACATTCTGGATCTTCCTCAAGCTATTAGGCTTTCTTCAGAGGAACTTGGATCTGATACCAATTGTTGAACTGCACCGAACAAATGAGAGGGGGGGGTGAATCAGTTGTCCTAAAACTTTTAACCAATTTCAATCATCAACTTATCAATTACTTATATTCAGATAGGAACATGGAAGCATAGAATGAGAAGCTCAACACAAAAGCATAATCAACACATGAGATACTAGATTTTTACGTGGAAAACCCTAGAAGGGAAAAACCATGGTGGGTGTTAGCCCACAGAAATATATATGTTATATCAATACCAAAAATTAGAGGCTCATTGCCTACAGGGCTCACTGCCCAAATTGCTCACTGCAAAGAAAGGCTCATTGCCAAAGGGTGGCTCACTGCCAAAAGGTTGAACTGAGATAACAGCATCTACTCCATGCCAAGGTTCAGTTCCATTGAAGCACAAAAACACCTCTGTTTTTCTCTGCTACCTTCACTTTATCTTCGCATATTCGCACTTGATCTTTTTTTCACAACTCAATTACAAATATTTATACACTACATCAACCTTGGGATGATCATCAAGGTTGGCATTACAATCATCAACCATTAGAACAATCTCCAAGGTCAGTATTACAAACATTTACAAAATAGGTCTTGACCTAATACAAAATTATGCTAAGGAAATGTAGTAAAGATGTATACTGATCACGGCATGCCTTAGCTAGGACTCAAACACGATTTTCCATGCCACAATACACTTCTACAATCTTCAAGAGTTCTCCGCAATTACTGGAATTAACCAAGTCGGCTAAGAATGGTTACATGCTACGTTATCTAGAAATAATCTTCAAACATGATCTCAATTCATTAACACGGACCAATGCAAAGGCAGGAATACGATCAGGAGGCATCCACAAGCACGTTGTAATCACAAGAGCAACCGCACAAACTCTAACCACTTTATCCATGAGATTCTTCACACCGAAGCACGTGAAATTCACTGTCTTCAACTGTCATAAAAGAAAGATAGCTTGCGGACCGCCAAATCATGAACCATTTTAGTTGTAGGCACTAATCGTCATCCCAGACTTCCTTCTAGAACTGCAGAGCAAAATACTTCAATGCGGAAGAATGCAAAGCAAAATACTTTCTCCCGATCACTAGTGAATAATCAGAAAAAACAGGTTTTACTCTGGTGAATGTAACTCACTCAATTCTTCACACCAAAGGCTCAAACTCAGGATTTAGCATCTTCAAACATGCCTCTAAATAACTTCCAAACCGGAGACCAAGATCTTCAATTATACAAGAAATGTGGAGCAATCTTTTAGACTGTTCTTCGGTATGCAACTCGTTGTCTTCACTGTGATTCACTGTTTCCTTTTTTATTCTTTCGGAGGGGCTAATTTTCTTAATGTCCTCAACATATAAGGCTTCTAGTCAATCAAAATATAAGGATGCAGTTGACACCAATGACAACAAAGATATGTTGACATCAATGACAACACCGATTAGGCACATACTTGCAACAATCTCCCCCTTTGTCATTGATGGCAACATACGATGTGAAAAACTGTATCTACCATCAAGACAAGATTCTCCCCCTTACTCTTCACACAACTGCATTCTTTTCTCTCTAAGTTTTTCACATGATTTCTCTTCCCCTTTGACATCAATGGCAAAGGGCACATACTTGCACTCTGCTGCACTGAACCAAACTCTCTTCTGAACTCTCTCCATCTGACTACTCCCCTTGAGAAGTAGCCCATACAAGCATCAATCCAGATCTGGAGGTGGAACTCTAAGCACCATCAGAATGATGCACTCTTGTGCATCCTAGTTTTGAGCAGGAGGGGTGATAACCCCTAACTTTTCTCTGAGATACTCAAAAGTATCCTTAGGCAGAGGCTTGGTGAAAATGTCTGCAATGTGATCTTTTATAGATACATACTCCAACTTGACCTCATTCTCTGTCACCTTTTCTCTTAGAAAGTGATATCTTAGGGATATATGCTTTGTCCTTGAATGCATCACCGGATTCTTGGATATGTTTATGGCACTTGTATTGTCACAAAAGATTGCAATTGGATCTTCATACACAACTCTTATATCCTACAAAGTCTACTTCATCCATAATACTTGAGCGCAACAACATGCTGCTACAATATACTCAGCTTCTGCAGTTGACAAAGATATTGAATCTTGTTTCTTGCTCAGCCATGAGACCAATCTATTACCCAAGAAGAAGGCACCTCCACTCGTACTCTTTCTGTCATCAACATCTCCGGCCCAATCTACATCTGTATATGCATTGAGAATGAAAACATTGTTCTTTGGATACCATTAGCCATAATCCGGAGTACCTTTCAGATACCTTAGGATTCTCTTAACTGCCATCACATGTGATTCTCTTAGATTAGCTTGAAACCTTGCAACAAGACAAACTGCATGCATAATATCAGGTTTGGTTTGGGTTAGATAAAGCAATCCTCCAATCATGGATCTGTATTTTTTCTGATCAGCCTTAGGTGATTTATTAGTTTTGCTCAACTTGCAACCAGTCACCATGGGAGTACATACCGGTTTAGAGTCTTCCATCCCAAACTTGTTCAACAACTCTTTCATATACTTAGACTAAGATACGAAGATTCCTTTATCTGATTGATTAATTTGCAAACCCAAAAAGAAATTCATTTCGCCAAACATGGACATTTCAAATTCACTTTTCATCTCACTAGCAAACCTTATGCACATACCGTCATTTCCTAAATACTTGTCTAACCTTGCATACCAAGCTCTAGGAGCTTGTTTGAATCCATACAATGCTTTCTTCAACCTGCATACCATATCACCTTGATTTGACAATAGGAATCCCTTTGGTTGCTCAATGTAAACTTCCTCTTCTAATTCACCATTCAAGAAGGCAGATTTCACATCCATCTGATATACCTTAAAATCTTTGTGAGGTGTAAATGCTAGAAATATTCTGATTGCTTCAATCCAAGCTACTGAGACAAAGGCTTCTTCAAAATCTATTCCTTCAATTTGAGAATATCCTTTACATGCAAGTCTTGCTTTATTCCTTACAACTTCTCCATTTTCATTTAGCTTGTTCTTGAAGACCCATTTAGTTCCAATAATATTTTTGTCAATAGGTCTAGGAACTAATTCCCGAGTTTCATTCTTCTCTATCTGTAATAGTTCTTCCTCCATTGCCTTTACCTAATTTTCATCATTGCATGCTTCATTCACAGTTTTTGGTTCAATCTTTGAAAGCAAACAGTAATTGACTTGTTTCTCTACAGCTCTTCTTCTTGTTAACACACCTTTGTTCTTGTCACATATAATCTGATCTTTAGACTGATTGATCCTTACATACTTGAGAGTCTTGACAACATTCCTGATTGTCTGCTTCCTCATCTTTCTCTTCAATTACCATAGTCATAGGTTCATCTGGTTCATAACAACTCAGGTCTGATATTCTTTCTTTGCCTTCATTTACCTTCACATTTGCATTCTCAACAATCTTTTTGAGCCTTTTGTTGTAGCACCGGTAAGCCTTACTCTTAGTAGAGTATCTAAGAAAGATTCCTTCATCACATCTTGAATCAAACTTTCCCAGATCTTCATCTCTCCTGATATAACATTTGATTCCAAAGACTTTGAAATATTTTACTGTGGGAATTCTTCCATACCACAATTCATAGGGAGTTTTAGTACCATTACCTTTCACTTGAACTCTATTTTGAATGTAGACAGCAGTGTGAATACCTTCTTTCCAAAAGCCTTCCGGCAGACCTTCCTTCATCATTGTCCTAGCAGCCTCCTGAACTGTCCTGTTCTTCCTTTCCACAACTCCATTATGCTAAGGAGTCCTAGGTGCAGACAGCTGTCTCTTTATCCCATGCTCTTCATAGAAAATGTTGAATTCATTTGATGTGAACTCACCTCCTCTATCAGATCTTAAGCATTTGATCTTCAAATTTATTTCATTCTCAACCATTGCCTTGAAAGATTTGAACTTCTCTAGGGCTTCTAATTTATCTCTTAGAAAAGTAACCCAAGTCATTCTAGAATAATCATCAATAAGCAACATAAAGTACCTATCACCTTGTAGACTTCTCACTCTTGTAGGACCACATAGATCTGTATGCACTAGATCCAGCAAACCGGTAGAAAATTGTTCTTTGCTCTTAAAACTTGTCCTTATCTGCTTTCTCAACTGACATTCCTTACAAATTGAGTTGGAGGGTTTTACAAGTTTTGGTAAATCTCTCACAGCCTAACTTGAGCTTATCTTTACCAGACTATCAAAGTTTATATGACACGTCCTTTTATGCCACAGCCAACTTTCATCTGCCTGAGCCAATAAACAATAATCATTAGTTCCTCTCAATTAATATATGTTACCTTCTGTCTTCTTATCGGTAGCAATCACAATTTCAGAACTTTCCGTGATCTTGCACCCATTATCTTTGAATCTTAGATCATATCCTTTGTCACACATCTGACCAACCCTCAAAAGATTATGCTTCAAACCCTTCACATCTAAAACACTGTCAGTATTATGCTTTCCATAAAATGAAATAGATCATTTTCTACAAATTTTACCAGTTGCATTATCTCCAAACCTAACCAGTCCTCCATCATACTTTTCCAAACTTACAAACTTACTTTTTTCACTAGTCATGTGATGTGAGCATCCACTATCAATAATCCATTCATCCTTATCTTTCTCAACCTGAACAGCTAAAGCACTTTCTTCTATTGGTTTTTCATCCTTCACACAACTAGCAGAATTATTAGACACGGGATCTTCTTTAATAGGAATAAATAGGCATTCATTTGCACTAGTATTAGCATCATCAAATTCATCATCAGTTATCCCTTCATCATCAAAATCTCTAACATAGTAGAATTTCTTTGGAACTCTAGGCCTCCTCTTATATTTCTCCTTATTTATTTCAATTCTTTCAGGACATCTGGAAACATAATGACCTACTTTACCATAGGAGAAACATTTGAAAGGCAATTTACCTTTGAACTTACCGGAGCTTCTTTGAAGCCTATCAACAAAGTTGGCTTTGATTTCAACAAAGTTGGCTTTGATTTCATCAAAGTCATCATCCACCTTGTATTTCTCAGCTCTGGAGATCTCCGCTGAAGTACTAGCTTTAAAAGCTTATTCAACTTTAGGTAAGGCATCACCTAATTCTCTCATTTCAAAGGCTGTAAGCTTTCCAAGTAATTGATCTTTGTCAATAGTTTTCACAGTTATGAATTCTTCAATTGCAGCCACTTTGTGACTATATGACTTTGGTAGTGATCTAAGAATTTTCATCACAACTTCCTTATCACCGAGAGTTCCTCCCATACCCTTTATTCCAGTGACAAGTTTATCAACTCTTTGCATAAAAGTTGTTATGTTTTCATCTTCATTCATCTTCAAACCCTTATACTTCACTTTCAGACTTTGCAGCTTGGCTTCTTTTATAGAATCATCTCCTTCATACAGATTTTTCAGCTTATCCCATACCTCATTTGCAGTTTCAAGATCCATAACTTTTGTTAGCACAGAGTCACTTAAGGAACTTAGCAGAGCATCCTTTGCTTTGACATCCACCTCATATTCTTTGATTTCATCTTCAGTCGTCAAACCACCTAGAGGCATGGTATATTTTGCTTCTACAACTTTCCATACTTTATAACCAAGACAAAGAAGGTGGCTTTTCATTCGTACCTTCCAAAGAGCATAATTTGTCCCATCAAAATGCGGGGATTCCTTCTTATAAGACATTTTGGATCTTCCTCAAGCTGTTAGGCTTTCTTCAGAGGAACTTGGCTATGATACCAATTGTTGAACTGCACCGAACAACTGAGAGGGGGGGTGAATCAGTTGTCCTAAAACTTTTAACCAATTTCAATCATCAACTTATCAATTACTTATATTCAGATATGAACATGAAAGCATAGAATGAGAAGCTCGACACAAAAGCATAATCAACACAAGGGACACTAGATTTTTACGTGGAAAACCCTAAAAGGGAAAAACCACGGTGGGTGTTAGCCCATAGAAATATATATGTTATATCAATACCGAAAATTAGAGGCTCACTGCCTACAGGGCTCATTGTCCAAATTGCTCACTGCAAAGAAAGGCTCACTGCCTATGGATGGCTCACTGCCAAAAGGTCAAACTGAGATAACATCATCTACTCCATGCCAAGGTTCAATTCCATTGAAGCACAAAAACACCTCTGCTCTGCTGCCTTACTTCACTTTATCTTCGCATCTTCGCACTTGGTCTTTTTTTCACAACTCAATTACAAATATTTATACACTACATCAACCTTGGGATGATCATCAAGGTTGGCATTACAATCATCAACCGTTGGAAAAATCTCCAAGGTCGGCATTACAAACATTTACAAAATAGGTCTTCACCTAATACAAAATTATGCTAAGGAAATGTAGTAAAGATGTATATGGATCATGCCATGCCTTAGCTGGGACTCAAACACGATCTTCCACGCCACAATACACTTCTACAATCTTCAAGAGATCTCCACAATTACTGGAATTAACCAAGTCGGCTAAGAATGGTTACATGCTACGTTATCTGGGAATAATCTTCAAACATGGTCTCAATTCTTTAACGCGGACCAATGCAAAGGAAGGAATACAATCAGGAGGCATCCACAAGCACGTTGTAATCACCAGGAGAAACCGCACAAACTCTAACCACTTTATTCATCAAATTCTTCACACCAGAGCACATGAAATTCACTGTCTTCAACTGTCATAAAAGAAAGATAGCTTGTGGACCGCCAAATCATGAACCATTTTAGTTGTAGGCACTAATCATCATCCTAGACTTCTTTCTAGAACTGTAGAGCAAAATACTTCAATCCGGAGGAATGCGGAGCAAAATACTTTCTCCCTGTCACCAATGAAAAAAAAAACAGGTTTTACTCTGGTGAATGTAACTCACTCAATTCTTCACACAGGAGGCTCAAACTTAGGATTTAGCATCTTCAAACATGCCTCTAAATAACTTCCAAACCGCAAACCAAGATCTTCAATTATACAAGAAATGCGGAGCAATTTTTTAGATTGTTCTTCAATATGCAACTCACTGTCTTCACTGTGATTCACTATTTCCTTTCTGATTCTTTCGGAGGGGCTAATTTTCTCAATGTCCTCAACATATAAGGCTTCTATTCAATCAAAATATAAGGATATAGTTGACACCAATGACAACAAAGATATGTTGACATCAATGACAACACCGATTAGGCACATACTTGCAACAATGATGATGTGGAAATCTAAAAAGATTGATCATAAATTTGTCTAATGATGATGTGGAAATCGAATGTTACTTCTTTCCAAGTCTAATTCCTTTATATCTAAGCTTTTATATAAGATTATATCCAGGAACATAATTTTTCTAAAGATAGCTTAGGAGGAGGTTTAATAGTGATGGAGAAGATGCATCACTCTTAGGATCCTTCTCACATATGCACGTCTCCTTTGTATCCTTATAAGCTTAAGGTGTTTTACCATAGATAAAGGGATCCACATATAAAGATGGAATACCATAATATTCAAGATCCACAAAATACTCACTAACACCACAAGGCATAAAACCTGATGAACCCCAATCATCACCATATAAAGTACTAGAATCAATTGCTAAGGGTTCATTTTATCTAATGCAATTAGATGTATCTACTATAAGATTTCTACCTAAGAATGCAAGTGATTGAGAGAAAGTAAAACAGAAATCAAATCTGAGCCAAATAAACTATATTCAACTCAAGAGAATGCAAAGCAATACAGTGGGATGGGATGCTCATATGAGAACAAGAGGTGGTATATATAGGATATTCCACCCAAGAGACTCAAAACACAACTAATGTGGGATAAAGTGAAAAAGTCCCTAAGTAAACTTAACCTAGTGTGAAGAGAGCTAAAGTGGAGAACAAGCTAAGAAAGAGCAAGATAGCAAAGTAACCCTATTCACACTAACACCCCCCCTTAAGTGCAACTTAGGGGAGAAGGTAGACAAATGCAAGGATGGGTCCCGACAACAAGGCCTGATGAGGTACCCATATACAAAAAATGTCAAGTGGAGTAAAGGAGAAAACCTCATGGGAAAAACTCCTCCCCAAAAGTGAGAATGCAAGAAGTGTGGAAAGGTAGGGTAAACATGAATCATATGCTACCAATTCCAACACAAATACAATGAATAATCCCCCCCTAAAGAGAAGAAAAGAAGAGAGACCAAATAGCCCCCTCAATGTAGAGTCTCTTGCATTGATGGTAGATGTCCAACAATGTATGCTGAAGATGATCCACGACTGTCGAACAACATTTCTCCCCTTAGGAAGAAACAAGACCAATCATGTATGCAAGATGTCTTCCCATTCCTGAAAGGAATATGAAGTAAGAAGGATAAATGTCTCTGAACTTTTCACATGATCCAAAGATAATAATGATGCTCCTGAAAACTGCTCAAATGTCTCCAATCCACTACCAAACTGTGACTGAATAGGAGGATGAAGAACAATCTCAGAAGATGATATCTTCTCTAAAGATAAGGATGCCTTCTCTAAATGTTGCTTAATGATCTCTAATCCAATGCCAAACTGTGACAAATACTAATATGGATCAGGTACCATAGAAGATTCAAGTACAATAACCATGGTTGTATGGTGCTCACCATCAGTACGACAAATGGACCAATGAGAATCTGGAACTTCTGCAGAGGATGTCAACATGAATGATGACTGAGTCAAATATGTGGACTCATGAATATCTGCAGAAACTGTCACTGTAGAAGCAAATGTAGGCAAAGAAGGAATAAGAGGGTCTAAATGTGCCCTCAAAACATCTAAAGAATAATCAACTCCATCAAAGAGAAGATAAATGAAATCAATAGTGTCTCCCAAATCTGCAATGTGGGACTCTGCAAACAAGGATGAGATGTCTAGTAGGAATATATCCCAAAGAACTACTTCTGGAAGACTGATATGAGCCTGTTGCACATAATCAATACAAGTCATGAAAGGAGCTACACTAGACTTAGATAGAGCAACATGTAATGAAGGAGGAGATGAGAACTCAATGCATGTGTCAACACAAGATGGCTTAGTATGAACATGTGAAATATATTGCAATGCTAGATTGCATGAAGTCTCTGAAGGAGGAGTATCTGGAGAAGTCTCTATGTCATCTGGACATTCAAGTGCTTTCCATTCTTCAAGCTTCATAGGTATCTTAAAATCATATGGTAGAAAAACATCAAGTGGTTTTAAACAGCCTACAATAGGATCCTTTGGAAATGGACTCATCTAAGTCACCATATATCTCCTAAAGTTTGGTCCAATGAGCACGAGGGGAAGAAATCCATGACAATGTACTCATTGTGTCAAAGTCGACATTTGAACCAAGAAATACTGCTACATAACCATTCTTTTGATGCCATACCATACTTTTCTGAAATGATACTAGTTGAGGAACAAGTTCGTAGAGATAGGGTAGAAGATTAAGCCATCTGAAATGTTTTAGCATACCATCTAGCCAAAACTTATAGTTACCTCTTTTTAGTTTAATTGCATATGGATGCTTTGTGATATCCATGATTACTCCTTAAATTTAGTCACACATAAGACCAATTAAGAGACCAAATCCAACAAAAGTAAGAACACCAAGGGACCCCCTGAATTACTCAGTCAAAAAGCCCCCCCCCCAAGCACAATGATTTGGCACTTTATAAGTAGTGCGGTTACAATGGCCACTAGCAAGAGAATGCTAAGTGGACTTGACTTCAATGCTTTTACAAATCCTCACAAAATGAGCATATACTAAAATTATAATTTTTTGTAGAAAAAAGAGAAATTATCAACACCATTGTGAAGTATATGAAAAACATGCACTTTCAAAAAAAGAATTACCTCAATCCGAGGCTGTATGCAAAAGTTATGCACCTTTGAAATTCCCAAAATGGGAAGTACGCAGATTCATGTGTGAGAATTTGAGATTTTTGGAAAATCTATGTATTGGAATCAGAAATTGTCTGCACCAACACATAGAGTGCAAAAAATTAGCCAAAATCAAAAAAAGAAGCTTGGAAATCGGAGGTCAGGAGCCCAAGTTATAGCCTTCGGAAGTTTAACTGCAATTTCCAAAACACCAATGGAGAGGGGTACTGCTACAACTTTCTGATTTAGTTTCTATAAAAAATATAATTTGCATGCAAAAACTAACAGATACCCAAATAGTTTTTTGATGTTGTGAACAAAACCCAAGGCGTTTTTCTTTTTGATCTACAGAAGATGTGACTCTAATGTAAAAAAATGCTTTCTGCATCAAAAAATGACTCCAGCAATGAAAAAACAGCATGTAAAGGCTGAATGAGATGCCTAAGATAAGAATGGGCATGCTGCAACCTGCAAGATTGACTAAAACAAAAAAATATGCAAGTCGAATGTCAAATCTAAGATTTAAAACCCCGCAGATCTGGCTTCCGATGTCCAAAACGGATGAAAGGAAAACCTGACTGTCTTGGTTGCTCTAGACTCAACCATCAGCTCAGAAAATCTCCATGAAGCTCCAAAAAACTTTTAAATGGCAAGTCAAAATAAGAACCCCCCAGAAACTAGAGTTTTCTCCACACTTTTATGATACTCTAGATCATCCGAAGATGCAAGAGAAGAGCATACTCATATGCTTCGAAAAATAGCTCTACACTCTTAGATTTCTAAGAAAAATGCTAACCCACAACTCACAACCTCTCTGATACCATGTAAGATTTCTACCCAAGAATGCAAGTGATTGAGAGAAAGCAAAACAGAAATCAGATATGAGCCAAATAAAAACTCAAGAGAATGCAAAGCAATACAATAGAATGGGATGCTCATATGAGAGCAAGAGGTGGGTATATATAGCATATTCCACCCAAGAGACTCAAAACACAACCAATGTGGGATAAAGTGAAAAAGTCCCTAAGTAAACTTAACCTAGTGTGAAGAGAGCTAAAGTGGAGAACAAGCTAGGAAAGAGCAAGATAGCAAAGTAACCCTATTCACACTAACATCTACTTGTGCGCACTTGTTATATTGTTTAGGATCTATAGGTATGCGATAAAGTTTTTCTTCATGCCAATATTTAGCACATTGATGCAAAGTAGAAGGAAATGCTCTCATAGCATGCAACCATAGACACTCAAGAAGGATATTATAGTTCAATTTGTTAGGGAACACATGGAACAATGTGTCTAACTTATGTGGTCGAACTTGGATTGGAAGAAAAATAGTACCCAAATAAGATTTGGACATATTATCAAATCCTCTAATAGTAAGATTATATGGTCATATAATGGACAAGTCTACTTCTAATTGATTTAAACAACCCTTAGTACACATGTTAAGACTAGATCCATTATCAACTAAAGAATGATTAATGGTTGCTTCACCACATTCCACCATGGTATGTAAAGGTCATGCTTCCTTAAGTACTTTTTGAAGTGAAATTTCTCTATCCTCAAATGATATATCATGACTATCAATATGTCCAATAGACTCTATCGATGATGTAATTAATTGCGGATTAGTACTAGATCCAATTTGTATCTTCTCTAAGGCCTTTTGCATAATATCTTTATAAAAAGGTATGTACACACTAAGTCCCATGGAGATATTTTAGCATGGGTACTTTATATTTGAATCATATCACCCTCCTTTGTTTTGGATGAAACTTGAGGTACAAGGGGGTAAATCAAGTGTATTAGTAGGCAGGATAGGTGGTGGTGGTAAATTGACATCTTGCCATCTTCCTAACATTTGATGAGTATGCATTATAAAATTATAATCATGTGAATCATGGGTAACATCAAATGTAGGTATAGAAGACACATAAAGCATATTAATAGACATATGAGGATCAAAATATAAACTAGGAAGAACCATCTCTATGTCCATACTATTCTAATGTGAATTAGGTTTAGAAAATATGCAATAAAGGCAACGACCAAGCTAGAAAAAGAAGTGTAGAATAGACAAGATGAATCAAACCATTGTAAGGCTCTAATCTAAACTCATCAATCAATAAAATGTCATCTATGTGCTTATAATTAATACATAAGAATTACTTCACATGTAAAGATGCATCACTAGGCCCATCATAGTCATCACATAAAAGTTCCTCACCAAGGCTCATAATGTCACCATACAATGCAAGATAAGACAATGAAGTGTCATGAAATCAACACGAGAAGCTAATAAAGTATCATCAAGGCATAAGCTATCATCATGTGAAGAAAGGTAATGTGAAGGACAAGTATTCATAGACTTAACATGGGATGTGAAAGAATGATCATCAATATGCTCATCACCATGTATGAAAGAAGGTAATTCATGTAAAGCACATGGATATATGAAAAAACTATCATGACATGTAAGAGATGTATCATCACTAGGTACATTAATTTCATGCACAAGTGAATCACATGATGGATCCTTGATTAGTATATGATCATCATTGTTACAAGGCATAAGATCATCATAGAATTATGACAAAAAGAACTAAGTGTCTCTAAAAACATAGGATAAGCACTAATCAACTTATTGAAAGAGGGAAAATGTAGCTCATGATGGAACACCACCTCTATAGAAAACACATGCATATTCATAACATAAAAGTCCATAAGTGTATCAAGAATAGATGTCATGATATGAAAGATAGAAATATGTCATAACATGAAACAAATGAATGTAAATAAGCCATAGAATAAACTCTAATAGGTGTCATAATGATAGGCAAATCTAGGATGAGATAAAAGATAAGTATGTATACCCAAACCCTAATCAAAAGATATGCACACATAAAGATCAAACCCTAGGTAAGGCTAAAATTTTATGAAAAATCAAAATTATATCAAATTAGAAAATGTAGACTAAAAACCTTAAAGGGATTGATTGAGTTCACCAAAAACATTAATGAAAATAAACTTTCCTTAGTGTTAGTTTAGGCTAGTCCAATAAAATGCATACAAGCTTAAATTAACCCAAACTAAATAATGACAACTAGAAATGATAATTTGGTCAATTGGAACACTTATTAAATGTGGGAAATGTAAGTGGAAACAAGTACTTACCTTGATATGGATCTAAATTTGATGTGTCTTAGGATCAAGAACAATGAATAATAGATCGGTAATCGCCTCAAAATTAGAACATTTTGTTGTCACTATGGAAGGATGAGTTTGGGGATCAAGGACAAATTCGAGACCATGAGTTTGTCTTGCACCTACAAAATTGTCTTGTGTGATCCACAAACTACATTTCTTCACTTTGTTTGATCTATCTTGATTTCATATATGCTTCATCATATATGTGGATTGACAATATTTATAAATACCTTTGTGGTGTTGTTGGTGTGTCACAAAGGGACATGCTCTCCTAGGTCAACCCTCAAAAATGTGTATGAATAAATGAAAACAACAATCTTTAGTCATGAAAATGCTTGTAGGAATGATTGTGTAGATCTAGATTCCTTTTAGTGTACCAATTGAAGTGTGTAATGTGAAATACTTGCTTGATTCTCTCACGTGTGAGAATGGATGCATTGAATGCCTTTAAATACAAGGACATGGCAAAACATCATCCAAATTTGTGTTTAGTTATCCCTAGGAAGGAAGGATAAAGGTGGGAAATCAGTCAAACTTGAATTTAAACTTTTAAATTTGGGTAGGGCGAGTCTGCAAATGTGAACTAGTCTTGGGACATTAAAGGGGCTAAATTGTAGTAGGTAGCATGTATATGGGAATGTGTGTGTGTATAGGTGTGACAACTAAGTGAATATGAAAAATTTATAGGGATATGTAAACATATGGATGAGGATAAAGGGTAAGTGTATAGGAATAAGTGTAATGGGTAGATGGATAGCATAAGGAAAGGGACCTTACTTTGCACAAAATTATGTCATTTGTCAATATGGCTATGTATCAAGGTACTCTCCTCAAAATATGCACAAAACTAAATCGGAAATGGCATTAGTATGCAAATTTCACCATTACAATGTTCAATGAGTTTGTTGGTATTTGGTATTATTACTTTTTGTATATAGGTCCCCACCCTTGAATAAAAAATACATGCTAATTGTTAATAATCAACTTGCCACGAATTATAAAAACTGAGATAACAAAATGCTATTCAAACTAGAGTGGCTCTACATATAAAGAAAAAACCGATAAAAATAGTTAGGCTGCTATAACAAAACTAAAACTAGGAAGCCTAACACCTAGAACCAAAGGCACAAACATGAGAGGGGAACTAAACACTATGATAGACCTCCTACTGATGGCAAGATTGGTGAACAAAGTTGCCATAGAAGATTGGGATGGTAAAATTATTGTCAAATTTGATCTTTCCATGATGATGATGCACATGTAAACTAGCAAGGACTTTGTCTATGTCGTTGTAGTAAGACTTGAGAACTCTCGCCTCTCTCCTTAATTCCTCAATCTCTTCTTAACTATCCACTTTTTGAGCCAAAGTGGACATTGACCCATCACCCTCACAATTTACTGCAACAACTTCAACAACCTTTTTGTTTCATCTTTGTTTATCAACTTCATCTCTTCAAATTGGTCAAGCATGAATAGTTTTAGAATTCATAATCCTAATTCAACTTCTAGAATATAAAAAGCAATATTGGTAATAAAGTCACCTCAAATTTCTACTTTCAATCTATTACCAACTACTAAGCCTTTCTCTCCCAAAACACTCTTCACAAACCCTAGGGTTGCACTCAACTCGTAAGAAAAGATAACTTGCAACCTTCTATATGAAATCAACCCTTGAGGCATAAGCTATTTGACTTGTTCTACCCTTCACTGTTGTCCTCCTTCCTATCCAACACTCTAGCTATATAACTTGTAAGCACACAAACTAAAAGAACTCCAACTAGGCCCCGTCAATTATCTGCCACATTTGCTAAAGTATACACCATTTCCTTCAATTACTCATTTCAACTCAATCATTAAATTATCTAAATTCTACCCTAATTTCTCCATGGGAAAACAAACCTTCCATCCACATTATTCACCACCAATACAACTTATGAAATCATACACCATCCAAGGAAGAATAGCCAACTTGTTCCACATTTGAGAATGTAAAAGAACATGTAATGTCAAGAAGGCATTTAAGAAATTAAACATATAAGTTGCCTCTTCTATACATACTTTCCATAGGCCTTGCCTTGTAGAAGAACTATCTTAGTCAAGGAGGGTGAACGTCGAGACTACACCTTAAATCCTTCCAAGTGCTTGAAATGTGATTGTAAATTATAGTCTCTTGGTCAATTCTCGCATTTGCCAAAAGATTCACTATTGAGTTCAAATGATGGTTACAATGATTGCATATAAACAAATCAAAACTCTACTTTAAACCTTGAACCTCTTTTACATATCAATTAAATTTCTCGTTTGGACTTTTTTCTTGATTAAGGATAGTGATCACCACCATAAAGTCTCCCTTAACAATTAAATTTTTCTAATTTTGGAAAGTTGCTACTCCAAGCCCAACAAGAAATGTTGTCTATTTCATTTGATCATTAGTCCTTATTCCAAAAAATAAGAAGCCTCCATAAACTACACTACCTTTGATATCTCTAAGAGCAAAGATTCCTCCCACCAAGCTTGGGTTCCCTCGAGTAACCCCATCAAAATTTAATTTTGTGAAACCTACAGGGGAAGGACCCACTTCACAACTTTGGTTTTACCACATTTATTTTATTTTATTCTTTATTTAAGTTTTTATCTCTTATCCCTTGAATAGGAGATATCTTTTTAAACATCAATTAATGAAGAGAACATATTTTGTCTTGATATTATAGAATAATATAGTTCTAAAGGAAAAACAACTTTCCTTAGGTTTATCCTAGGCTAATTTAAATAAATGCAATTAATAAAGAATAATCAACCTAGGATAGCTAAATGTAGTCGGGAAAGATAATTTAGATAGGTGTACAAGCTATTTTAGGAAAGTGAATAAGAATATAGGGGTACTTAGCTTGATGACTGAAGAAGATTCTGTAATCTACCTAATTCTTGATATGGAAATAGTGCCTTTATTAGTAAAATGCTTTGGTATGTGTTAGATTTGTGTTCTGTTAGAGGACAAGCTCACAAATCTAGGACAAAGTCACAGTCGTAGATATATACTTTGAGGTTGAACTCATCCCTGCAATCAATAATATTCTATTCTATAAATTCCCTTGATGGATGATGGTTTTCTCTACTCATCCTGAATATTTGGGGACTTGGTATTTAGAAATACCTTAAGGGCCACCAATTCATTGTAAGGAGACAAGTTCTAGATCAACCCATGAAAATGAACAAGGATAAAAAAACAAGAAGCAAGGGAACTAGTATGCATATTTGTTACTCTTTTTATTTTTACCAATTAGAAATGTGTCACTATTAATTGCTATTAGATATGAAAAGTGGGAAAGATGGTGGATAGTGTTAAGTCTATCAAATCAAACCCTCCTTTCACACTAACATTCAAGGACAACAATCGTGCCAAGTCACTATAGATGAAGAGAACTCAAATATAGGTTGGTGTACTCAGGAATGATATGGAAAGACTAATTAGATTGAAAGATTTGTCAAACCCTAGGTTAAATACGCCTCAAACCCTAATTATAATGAAATCAGGTACAAATGAATAAACTGCTACAGATCACCGGATAAACAGACACTCGGGAAGGATAAAAAAATTACCAAAAGTTAGATTTCTAGAATTGAAGACTTGCGGACCACGGGGTGGGCGCCCAAGTCCAATAGGGTACTTTTTCTATAGATCTGAAATAGTAAGCAGTGTCAAATGATGTTCAACTCCTATTTTTGGGATAAATCCAAAGAGGAGGACTATGGGGCAGGCGCCCTAGTCCAATAGGGTAGAATTACAACATGTTTTCTCCAGATCCTAAATCCTTATGCTTCAAATTGTTTCTTTGTATCTGCACTTTGCCCAATCTCGCACTTGTAACCTGCAATCACAAAAGAGGGGTTTGGGGGTTGTGGTGTTTAGGAGCTTGCCTCAGTCAAGCCTCAGAATGACATTCAAGTCTTCCAACACCGTTGTTAGATAGAGTGTGTGCCCAATGGAGGGTAGAGGCTAAAGCAATGATGAAATAGATTGATTGAAAACACAAATAGATGTCACCTTAGAGGTGAATCCCTCACAAAGATGAAGATCGTTCAAATCATGAGGAGATGGATTGATGAAGCTAAATCTGCAATAAACAAACACAATAACAACACAATTCTACTCTGCAACACAATGAATACCTTGATATTCCTTAGCTCAAACTCACAAGTTCACATTATCCATCTAGGTGTAAAATTAAGTCCTAAAAAGTATATATATGCATTCCCACTAACTTTCGTAATTCAAATTAACAAGGTCAACGAAGGGAAACCTTTTGAGAGGGCCCAAGCTGACATATTTAAATTTTGATCCTAGAAAAATAGGTTGGACTTGGGCATGGGCATCCAAGTCCCAAGGCCATATTTTGGTCTTGATTAAGACTTAGGATGAACCCCTATGTCCCATTTGACATGGGTTTCAAGGGAATTTTCTCTGGGATGAGTATTAATTATGCATAATGTAAACATGGGGACCTAGGAGCTAAACTAGGGGGTAAAAAGGCATGAGGTTACTTTTTAATCCATAACATTTAGCCCCCACTTTAATGTATGTATAATCTTACGATTCCATACATGCATTAAAGTACGGTCAAAAACACATCAAACAAACCAAACATATAGAACTAAAGCATACCCAAAGGTTGGAGGACTACTTCTAGCCCCCAATCTTAGGTGAGCACTAGAAAACACATGGAAGACACGCAAGACACAATGAAGACAACGAGAAGCACACAAGACATGGAGAATACAATGGAAGTACACAATACATGAAGAAAAAATGAGAGCAGTCATGCAATACACAAAGAATACAATGATTTAACAATTTAAATAAATTCTAAACTAGGGGGCGGAGGGAGCTCATCACTACGCGCCTTTAGACCACTCAAAACACACAAAGAAAAACCCAAAGTGTGGAGGGAGCTCATCACTATGCGCCTTTAGACCACACCAAGGGGAAGACATGCAAAACAAAACCCAAGTGTGGAGGGAGCTCATCTCTACGTGCCTTTAGACCACACTTGGAGGAAGACGTGACAAACACATAAAGAAGACACACAAAATACACGAGCACCACATAGTATGCCATAGACACACTATACATATTATACACATTAAACATGAGCGATGGGAGGAGCTTAGTTCTAAGTCCCACCATCTAAAACACACAAAACACACCTAATGGTTGAGCTTATGCTACCACAACCACCAAAGACACACTTAAGGGTGGATGACTCAAGATCTGACACCGCCTCCGTAGAGGACTTTGTATAAAAGGATATGCACTAGCTCAAGAGATACACCATCCCACTTCCACAAAAGGGCTTTATACAAAAGGATACACATTATTTCAAGAGATACATAATCCTACCTCATGAGGAGGGCTTTCTTGCTTGCATTTTAATAAGGATGTGCACTAGTTCAAGAGATACACCATCCCACCTCGTAGTGAGGGCTTACAAAAATGCTTTGTTAGTGCCAAAATAATCAGACAAATACTATTATATATGCCCCCAACTTAAGGTGGTTGATACCACTTGTCAGTATCAAGCACATTAAGGTAGAGTGAAAACACGCAAGGGAACACGAGCTCTCACAAAGCCCATGCCCCCAAAGGTGACATGTGATGTGATTGCAGAATGTTCCCACAAACACATTGATATGAATATTGCTAAGATAAGATGATAAGATGTAAGCACTGGTTAGAAAATCTTACTCTAAGGTAATAACCAAATCAAAACATGAAAGCTATGCATGAATCATCAAGGACCAAGGCTACACTTGTGGGTTCAGAATAGAGTATAGCCATTGGGCTTATACTACAGATATCTCGAAACTGAGTGTAGCAACAAGGTGAGAAACCATCCACAATGCACGAAGCAGATTAAGAGTTATGTAAAATGTTTGTTACAAGAGATAGCATAATATGATGTATCACATAGAGTGATTCTACTAGTCAAGTGTCAGATATATATATCAACCCCATCTTCATATATGGACTAGGTCTATTTTTTCTTACTTGTTGAAGGGACACATGGTCCGTATCAATATTTGTTTGTTTTCGTCATCCGCAAACTAGGTAGAATCACTGAAGACGGTAAAAAATAAAAATGAGAGAGGAGACAAAGTGACTTGGGAATACCACATAGGAGGATGCCCCCAAAACACCCTTCGTAATGGTATGCCCCCAAGGCACGACACATAATAATAAAATAGAGAGAAGATTAGAAGAATGATGAAACAAATAGAAGAATGGTCACAACAGAGGTGGTCTCCCAGTATCCTTGACCTTACAAGAGTATCAAGGGTCATCCTAGGAGACCTAAACAACATATAACACATCACGAGGGAACACGACACGATACAATATTATAGCATATATATCAAAGAGGAGTTAGAACTTGTGAGCATCTTAGAAAGGTCCTCTACCAAGTGTGGTAAAATTTGTGAGTAGTTCATACCTGATTGATTCTTATTTCTACAACGGTCATGTGGTGCTTGTTTCTCAAGACCCTGTATGTTTAAAATCTTCTATTGCTTATGAGAAGGGGAACCATTGCTATTTCCCACCAATGATAGTTTCCTCATTCGTTTCCTATCTCTTTCTCTCTTATTCTGATTTACTTGATGAAGGAGCCTTTCTTGACGAAATGGGATACTTTCCATCATGACAACTTTTTCTTGTTTAATGTTATTCTATCAAAGTTGCTCAATTTGCGTATCTGATGCATGTTGGTTATCTCCTGATCCTTGTAGGGATAACAATGGAGCAACCTCAGCATAGATACCTTTCCCATGTGGACGAGGTGAATTTTTAGTTTTCTCCTTATCCACTTCTATGATGCCAATTATTTCATCATAGTCAAGATAGTCATCTTCTTGCTTGATTGTATTTTGTTCTACTATATTGTTGTCATTATGTTTAGGAAATGGATTTGTAAAAATTTATAAATTTTGATTCAAAGCAACAACTGACTTATTTCCATTTCAATTTACACTAGTTACTTGTATTATATTAGAATTGACGAGGTCTTGAATTTCATGTTTTAGACACATACATCATTCGGTGTCATGTCCTACTGACAAAAGGCATTAGCATCAAATGATGGTCCTTGTATCCTATTACTAACAAATGGTTTCACATGATGGAGCTTTAAAAGGTTGTTTCTTATTGCTTGATTCATAATTGATTGAAGAGAGTCAGATAGTGGAGTAAATTGTCTTTGTTGTTGTCTGAATTGAAACAGTGCTCATTTAGGATTAGCGATAGCGGACACTTGTGATTGAAAATTATTTGAATGTTGTCCATTGATCTTGATGAAACTCTTGTTATTCCTCTTAAAGTTGTTTTGAGATGTTCTAGCTATGGATTGACCAACTTGAGCCGATGAGGTATGATTCTCATACTGACTAAACGAAAGCTGGTAATCATGAAGAGTT
The DNA here is from genome assembly GCA_027924645.1 of Cunninghamia lanceolata. Classification (NCBI taxonomy): domain Eukaryota; kingdom Viridiplantae; phylum Streptophyta; class Pinopsida; order Cupressales; family Cupressaceae; genus Cunninghamia; species Cunninghamia lanceolata. The sequence goes on along the minus strand of BSBN01001380.1, from coordinate 1,570,438 downwards.
GTACATAAATGTTGAAAAGAGATATACTTCATTAAGAGGATTTTATCACAGATGTTAGGTTGTAAGTTTGTTATAAATACCTTATTAAGATCATATTTAATTGGGTATCAATTATATTTGCGAGATGAGACCTTGATATCGACCGATGAATTCTATCAATTTATCTTTAGAACCATGTTTACAATGAACCAAATCAATCAAAGAGACAATGGGTCCAATGTTTTCTTGGAAGTGTTGTAAGAATTGGTCAACTAGTTGTGAGAAGGAATGTATTGAATTAGAAGGCAAAAAGCAAAACCATTCTAAAGCAGTATCTTTGAGAGATCATGGAAAGAGTTTTGCTGACAAGTCCTCTTCAAACAAGAAATCACTACACATAGTCGTGAATGCTACCACATGAGTGTTAGGATCACCTTTACCATTGTACTTTTCAATAACCACCTTCTAACACAACTCCTAAACTTTTGGTACTAGGAATTTCGTCTCCTACTTGACTCGCTCCTCTCTCTTTTTCTCAAGAAGTTCTTACTAACTTTGATTATCATTCTAAGTTATACCTACGATACACAACATTAAAAGAATAACTTATCTATTGCCACCTCTCTTCCTTCTACCACCATTAACCTCCCTTATCTATGGTGTACTCCAACTAAAAATCCCAAACAATTTGATGTTCTAGAACAACTACAAGTAATGCAAGCTAAAATTTCTCTTGGGATCTTCTCAAAACCTCACATTCTTACAAGATGTGTTTCAATAGGATATTTAGAAAATATTACTACAACCAATTGTATGACCCGCTAAAGTGGAATCCATGATAAATTCCATTTAGGATATTTTTTCCTTCTTCTAAAATATCTTCTCTTATTATCATTCATTAAAATTTGTCTTTTGATTGTACCTAGCTAAAAGAAAATTGGTATCAAAAGAGTTCTTATTGATAATAGTTTAACCCTTAATATATAGTATGAATCTTCTTAGGAATAGTAATATTAACCTTCCTAAATTATAGAAATTTGATTTGGATTTGATAATTTTATTTAGAAGCCTCGTGAGATTATCTCTCTACCTATCACTATTGCCCCCTTCACTCTTCCTATGTTATTATGTGTTATGCTAGGACCTAGCTTATAACATTCTCCTTAACCAACCATGGATGTATGAGATGGGGGTCATGCCATCCAATATTCATTGGTTCCTAAGATTTATATGTAACAATGATTCTTATACAATCTATGTTGAAGAAGATCCTTTCCAAGATTGTCAATTTGTTGAATCATAAGTACCTCTTCACCCTAAAATGCATCTCACCCCTCTTTTCCATACCTTTGTTAAAGAGATTCTTTCTAAATCCCATTCTATAAGATCATCATGGTTAAAATTTCATTAAATTCCCTTCTAATACTCCACCTTCTAAGGATGATGTGCCTTCTTCTACATTACCTTTTAAGGATGATGTGCATTATTCTTCTACTTTAACTTCTAAGGACGATGTACCTTGTTCTTCTACTTTACATTCTAAGGATGTTGTACCTTATTCTTCTACATCTCAAACATCATCCCCTCCTTATTATTTATCTAAAGATGACCGAGGTTTCTTTCCTTCTCTAGTAATATAAGTTCAATCCCTGAGACATTTGTATTCCTTCTTTACATGTTGATCTCTACACCTTCGACCAACCTCCTTAGGCTTGCTTTGTTTATTCCTCCCCACCACCTCCTAAACCCATGATTTTATGTGATTCTAATTTTATTGATATGGTTAGTGAAAACTCTCTTTTCTATTCCCATAAGTTAGATAAGTCATATGTAAAGAGATTTAAAATTCTTGTTCACATTGGTTTCCATGGGTAAGCTCTAGGCCACAAGGCACAAGGCATCAATGAATCCATATAGCTTGACCACCATTATGGTACTTCAAGTCTTGGATACCATCCTCCCCATGTTATATGAATAGTTAACAATGATTTTTATGTCTATTGTTGCATGGTTTCTTCTTCTATTTATTCTCTCTCCTTAGTTCATGTTGATCTCATTAACTTTGCCCCTTTTTTTAACATTCTTTCTTTAGATTCTTTCTCTGTTGAGGAATCATTAGTAGAGTTTCTGAGGGTTTATTCTAATTGTCCCTTCCATCATATCATGATTTCCCCATATACACTTAATGCACATTCTTACTTTCAGAATCCATCAATAATAGTTGATGAAACTATTCTTCTCGAGGAACTTTGCCTAGGTTTCCCTACTCTTCCTTTTATTAAGGATTGTAACCTTAACCTTTCCATGGGTGATACTATTGATGTTTCCACGGACCCTAATTACCCAAACAAGGTATTGAAAAATAATTGGATATCTCTATTCTTCTTAACATCAAGCTCATTCCATATTATTCCATGATTTCATTGATTTTTTTATTGAGACCTATGAGAACGTGCTAGTTATTGATGAAAATATCATTGTGCACAATATGTCCTTGCTCTTGATGCTAAGTTGGTCAAGGAAAAGATTGATATGATGCATCCCAAGGTGTTATTATTAGTCAAGGATGAAACATAAAAGTTGCTTAGATTTGATTCATACGATCCATTGACTACCACTCATTTTTAGTGATGAATCTTCGCCAGTTGGCAAATAGTTCATATTAGCCAAATCAATTTTGGTGAATATAATGAAACAGTTAGGGACCCAAATTGCCTAGGTTTTAGGATTTATCTATCCAATGCATATTAAATCACCACCAATTTATTTATGAGACATTTATAAGTAATATTTTCACCATAGTAAACTATGTATTTGTAATGAGGAATTACCTAGAATTTTGAAGGCATGTTTTAATTAAACGACATATTTGCCAATATTAAAATTTCACCCTATATGAGGACCAATTTCACCAATACCTTTAAAATTTTCACCATGTATGAGGACCAATTCACTAATACTAATATAACATCATGCTATGATTGGGGTCTTAATGGCTTTGAAACGACAACATATGTTTTGGAACGTGATCCCAATCACCCAACATTTATATCAATCGTTTTACAATCACATCACCACATTTTTGCTCCATTTTACAATTTGTCATGTTTCTCCAAATTTCAACTCATATAAATATAATTAAAATTCTAAATTATTCTTAACACATTTTTTCCTACTCTAGATTTAGATCGACTTGATTCTTAAATATTTACATCCTTTCAAGAGTTGTGTTTTGGACTCCTTTCTTTGGTTTCTTCTATGCCTAGTTCATGCTTGATACTTGAAATTCTATTTGTAGCGGGCCATAGAAAACTATAAGCACTAGTAAGTCAATGAAAGATGAGTGATAATTTCTTTATTTTTTTATAATATAAGATTCCTCATGTTTATTTATCTATTGGGTTTCATTGTTATAGATGATATTGAGTAGTGAGACATCTAGGCCCAAATATCTGTGGTTCCTTTTGTTGAATTTATCTATTTAGTTTCATTATTACATAATATAGATGATACCAAAAACTTTTAGTGTTGAGTCTTTTATGGTGAGTTGTGACCTTAAACACAATGGCATTTTTTTAAAATTTCCAATTCGTGAGAGATGTCAAGCAAAAGCTAGTTTCTTGAAAGTGGTAAAGGGCACTAATCAAAATGTATAAACATAATGTCATACTTTGGCAATGTATGCGGTCCATCAAATCAACCTATAACATTAGTATTTGTACCATTTATTGACAAACAAGGGAATACCTTGCTAGAAGATTGTAATGAGTTGCATGACAATGCCAAAGATGATGTTCAAGAGGAGTCCATGGCAGCCGGAATATAATAGACCCACCTCAACAAGTGATGATGAAAATGTAGGTCCTTCATAAAAGAGGAAAATAAAATTCAAATAAAAAAATAGGGCGTGAGTGGGATATATCAAGAAATTTTTAGATTGATTGGGTGTCAAAGTACCCATTCATTAAATCGGTGGAAAATGAAAACAAAGATGAACCTCCCTTAGAATGTAAGTGTAAGATTTGCAGTTGGAAATATGGTAGGGACAAGAAGTTGAAGATAAAAGTTAACACCATTGAAAAACATTTTGGTAAAGTTTATTAAAAAAATCATAGACGGAAAGGAAAATTTAGTGATAAAATAGAAAATAAAGGAAGAATGTCTCCAAGTTAAACATGCGATGGAATATGATGAGTATATTAAAAAATAGGTGAAGCTTATTGCATGTGGAGGTACAATTAAGGTTTGATTTGGAAAGATGATGGGAGCAACACAAATGGAAAAAGCTATTCAGTAGAGTGTTGTTTTTCATATTTTGACTAGAGGGTTCTCATGACAAACTACCTAGAATATAATAATTTTTTTATCTTTTATACGCATTCTGAACATTTTTAACACATATTGGTTAATAAATAATGGATGGGAATAGGTAAGTTATCTTACTGACATGGAAAAATAAGATGTATGGAAAAATAAAACAACTAACTTTTATTGCATTATATTTAGATGATCTTACAACAATGGATACTACTCCTTGGGTATGTATGCTTATTTATACTATAGAAAATCATGCTTAACAATCTCGTCTACTCTTTATTCATAAAATGAGGGAAAACTCAACATCACATAATCTATGTGAATTGGTCAAGAAATCTTTGAATGAAATTGAAGGTATGGATGACTACACAATTGCTAAAAAGTTGATGTGTGTAGGGGCAGATGAAGCTTTAGTAATGCATGGTCATAGGGATGGTCTTTGTGTAAAGATACAAACTTGTTATTCACCATACATGATTTCCATTCACTACATGGTCCATAGAATGAATTTATCATTTAAAATTTTGATCCCATATCAATCCAGGATCATTTGGGTGGCACATGCACAAGAAAATATAGAAAAGATTGAAAATCTAATTTTTCGGTATTTTCTACATCTTAGTAAATCACATTTTCGAAGGCCTTCGAAGCGGAATTTTGCCTCAAGAATTTTGTTGGTTGCTTAAAATAATAGTCATAGGCATGATTCAAAGAAACTCAAACTAGTTCTCTTGGAGATCTTTCCAACAATTCAAAGAAGTTTAAATTCTGACCAAATGTGTAGAAGTTATGACCCTACCAAGTTGGGGTTCCAAAAATAATAGTTTTCTTGAAAATTCAGTTTTTTGGTAGTTTGTTTTGTTACCTGCCAACTATCCATTTTGTATTCCAAGGACATGGTGACCTTTTATATTCTCTTCATATGTATAAAATTCAAAATTTGAAACAAATAAAGAAGTTTTTGAGGCCTACATCTCTCAACAAGTTTGTCAGATTGTTCAAAATTGTTTGCTATTATTCTTACAATACTGCAGGTCCCTCGCCAAATATTGTCCCTTGAACTAGTTTCAGATCAGTGGTATCAGAGAAGTTCATTCTTGTATATCACATCACACATGGTCAAGTTATCAAAGGTTGGGATTGAAGACACAAGACCCATCTGACTATCTTCCTTTGAGACACACATGACCGAAGATGGAAGATGATGGTTGCAAAGGCTTTGAAAAATAACGTGAGGATATGATGAGTCAGTTTTCTTGAATACTCCAACAAAATCAAGGTAGTCAACAATAAAACATAGTTGGATCACCATTCAATGGTTACACTCCTTTTAAGGTCCATGTAAATTTTGATATCCCAAAATTTGAAGGCAAAATTGATGCATATGCTATTGATGACTGGTTGTCAAAATTATAAAAATATTTTTCTATAAATCACTTCTTTGATGTAGAGAAGATAACATTCACCCTCCTTAAAGCTGAATGCCATGTGAAACATCATGGGAGACTAAGTGGGCATCCAAAGAAGTGCTCGACGGTGAAGAAATTGATGCTATATTGGATGATAGCCCCACATGGGGAAATTTTGTGGAACACATCAAGGAAGAATATTTTCCCGAAGATACATATGATGAGACATATATGCGATGGTAGTTGCTTCGACAGAAAAAAGGACCAATTTGTTCAAGACTGCACCAACATGTTCCATGCTTTATCAACAAACATTAGCATCCAAGATACAAAGAAACATTAGGTTTTGAAATACAGTAGTGGGCTTCACCAATACATTCAAAATGAGATAACTTTTCTGAATATTGAGACATTGGGAATTGCCTACAAATATGCAAAATAGATTAAAGAAAAATTCAAATAGAAAGGAGGGAAGGATTATTTTGTTGTGAGTATGTGTCTAATCAGTGTTGTCATTGATGTCAACATATTTGTGTTGTCATTGGTGTCAATTGTACTCTTATCTTGCTACTTGATTGTAATAAGTGAGATACTTTGTATTTACCTATGTAATTGATTCTGATGTTGATGATATTGAGAAAATTAGCTCCTCTGGTAGAAACAGTGAGTTGCAGTGAAAATAGTGTATTGCATACAGAAGAATAGTCCAGGAGATTGCTCTGCATTTCTTGTAGGATGAATATCCTTGTCTGTGGATTGGAAGATGTTTAGAGACATGTCTAAAGATGCTACATTCTGAGTTTGAGCCTCCGGTATGATGAGACAAGTGAGTTGTGTTCACTAGAGTGAAAACTGCTTTTTCTGTATGTCTGGTGGTGACAGGGAGAAAGTATTATGCTCTGAATTCCTCCACATTGAAGTATTCTTGTATGCGGTTCTAGAGTTAAGTCTAAGATGATATTATGTGCTTTCAACTTCAATGGTTTGTGATTTGGTTGTCCATAAGCTATTCTTTCTTTATGACAGTGGCTTACAGTATTGTTCTTATGCTCCGGTTTGACAAATCTTTTTGATAGAGTGGTTAGAAGTTGTGTGGTTATCTCCTGATGATTTCAATGTGCTCGTGGATGTCTCCTAATCATGTTCCTACCCCTGGATTGGTCCATAAAGAGAAATTTGGATTGTGAATGAATAATGTTCTTAGAAGACCTAGTGTTCTTACTAGTCTTGGCCGACTTGGTTGATTTCACTAATTGCGGAGATGCCTCAAAGATTGTAGAAGTGTGTTGGGGCATGAAGAATTGCGTTTGAGTCCTAGCTAAGGCGTGGCATGATCAACACACGTCCTTACATCTTTCCCTTAGCAAATTTATGTATTAGGTCCAGACCTATTTCTATGTATGTTTTTGTAATGCCGACCTTGGAGATTGTTCCAATGGTTGATGAATGTATTGCCGACCTTGATGTACATTCCAAGGTTGATGACTTATATAAATACTTGTAATGTAATTGTGAAAAGAGTGTGTGTGTGGAGAAAATGAAGAGATAAGTGCAAAGGTGTGAAAGAGCAGAGCAGAGAAGTTGTTATTGCGCTTCAATGGAACTGAACTCAAGCATGGAGTAGATGCTACTTAATCAATTCACCATCATTGGCAGTGAGCCACCCCTTGGCAGTGAGCCACCCTTTGGCAGTGAGTCATTCTTTGCAATGAGCATTTTGGGCAGTGAACCCTGTAGGTAGTGAGCCTCTATTTTTTGGTATTGATATAACACATATTCCTGTGGTCTAACACCCACCTGGTTTTTCCCTTTTATGGTTTTCCACATAAAAATCTGGTGTCTACTGTGTTGAATGTGTGATTGCAATTAAGTGTATGGTTTCATGCTTTCATGATTAAATCTAATTATCAATTATTAAGTTGTTAATGGTTTGATATTCATTTGAAGTTAAGTTTTTGTGACAACTGATTCACCCCCCCTCTCAATTGTCATGTGTATTTCAACAATTGGTATCAGACCCAAGTTCCTCAGAAGAAAGCCTAATAGCTTGAGGAAGATCCAGGATGTCTTTTAAAAAGGAAGCTCCATAGTTTGATGGAACAAATTATGCTCTTTGGAAGGTACGAATGAAAATCCATCTCCTTTGTCTAGGTTATAAAGTGTGGAAAGCTGCAGAATCAAAATATACCTTGCCTCAAAATGGTTTGACAATTGAAGATGAAATCAAAGAATATGAGTTGAATATAAAAGCTAGGGATGCCCTGCTAAGCGCCTTGAATGACACTAAATTGATAAAAGTCATAGATCTTGAATCTGCAAATGAATTCTGGGAAAAAATGAAAAATCTATATGAAGGAGATGATTCTATAAAAGAAGCTAAGCTATAGGGCCTGGAAGCTAAATATGAGAGTTTGAAGATGAATGAAGATGAAAACATTATAGCCTTCATGCAAAGGGTTGATGAACTTGTTAATGGAATAAAAGGTATGGGAGGTACTATTGGTGATAAGGAAGTAGTGATGAAAATTCTTAGATCACTACCAAAGTCATACAGTCACAAAGTAGCTGCAATTGAAGAAGTAATGACTGTGAAAACTATTGATAGAGAGATCAACTACTTGGCAAGCTTACAGTCTTTGAGATGAGAGAGTTTGGTGATGCTCTCCCAAAAGTTGAATCTGCTTTCAAAGCCAGTACCTCAGAAAAGATATCCAGAGCTGAGAAATGTAAGGTGGAACCTAATGATGATTTTGATGAAATCGAAGCTAACTTTGTTGACAAATTGCAAAGAGGTTCTGGTAAGTTCAAAGGCAAACTACCTTTCAAATATTTTTCATGTGGTAAAGTAGGTCACTATGCTTCCAGATGTCCTGAAAGAACTGAAAGGAATAGAAAAAAATTTGAGAATAGGGCTAGAGCTCCAAAGAAATGCTACTATGTTAGAGATTTTGATGATGAAGGTGTGACTGATGATGAATTTGATGATGCTAGTACTAGTGCAAATGAATGCTTGTTTATTGCTATTAAAGAAGAACCTGTGTCTACTAATCCTGCTAGCTATGCGAAGGAAGAAAAACCAGTGGAAGAAAGTGCCTTGCTTGTTCAGGTTCAGAAAGATAAGGATGAATGGATTATTGATAGTGGATGCTCACATCACATGACCGGTGACAAAAGTAAGTTTGTAAGTTTGGAAAAATATGATGGAGGACTGGTTAGGTTTGGAGACAATGTAGCTGGTAAGATTTGTGGAAAAGGATCTATTTCATTTGATGGAAAGCATAGTACTGACAATGTTCTATATGTGAAGGGTTTGAAGCACAATCTTTTGAGTGTTGGTCAAATGTGTGACAAAGGTTATGATCTGAGATTCAAAGACAATGGATGCAAAATCATGGAAAGCTCTGAAACTGTGATTGCTACCAGTAAGAAGACCAAAGGTAACACCTATCAATTAAGAGGAACTAATGATTACTATTTATTAGCCTAAGTAGATGAGAGTTGGTTGTGGCATAGAAGGTTGTGTCATATAAATTTTGATAATCTGGTAAAGATAAGTTTAGGTCAGACTGTAAGAGATTTGAATGTAGATAGCTTCTGGAAACACTGTGTATGGCTTTTTTTACCGTCAACGTTTCGGATCATACTCAATGATCCATCATCAGGATAAAAGAGGAGAATGAAATGGATAAAATTGCAGAGATGGTTGTATAAAAGAAGAGAGGGTTGAGGGCACGAAGGACAAGGAGTAGAATTAAGGTATTAAATTAAAAAGGTTGGAGAAAAAAAAGGGGGGGATGGGATAGCTAAGAGGTTAGAGGAGAGAAAGGAAAAATAAGAATGAGGAAGGAGAAGATGAAGAAGTATACAGATCACAGCAAGATAATGGTCAAAAGCCCAAGATTACATAGATAAAGGTGACTATAAAAGAACAACAAGGTAAAATATATGATAATAAAAGTATATATATACTAATACAAGAGGAAGATGAAAATAGGAAAACATAATATAAGAAGATAGACTAAATGTCTATGTCCTTTAATTAAAAAAGCATCTATGAATATTAATATTAAAATACAAAGAAAGCATAAAGAGAGACTATATAAACAATACTAGAAAAGGTTAAAAAGCAAGAAAATAAAATTAATGAAGGAATGAAAAATAGAGAAAATAAACCATAAAAGTAAGAAAGAAAATAAAATGGATTAACCAAATAGAGAGGATCAAGATAACAACAAAATAAGACTAAAAAAGCTATAATAAAAACTAAAGAAATAAGAGTATAAAACTAAAGAGAAATGGAAAAGCCAAGCTAAGAGAAATCTAAAAGAAATTGATAATAAAGGTTAGGAAATCAACCGAGAATTGGTAAGACATAAGGAAACCAAAATATAGGTAAAAAGGGGGAAAGAATAAGAACAAAAAGAATGAAGACGGTTACAAAATTGATTTATCAAAACTTGTGAAACCCACCAATACTATTTGCAGGGAATGTCAGTTAGGAAAGCAGACAAGAACAAGTTTCAGGAGTAAAGAGCAATTTTCTACCGGTTTGCTGGATCTAGTTCATACAGATTTATGTGGTCCTACAAGGATAAGAAGTCTACAAGGTGACAGGTACTTCATGTTGCTTATTGATGATTATTCTAGAATGACTTGGGTTACTTTTCTAAGAGACAAATCTGAAGCCCTAGAGAAGTTCAAATCCTTCAATGCAATGGTTGAAAATGAAATAGAACTGAAAATCAAATGCTTGAGGTCTGATAGAGGAGGTGAGTTCACATCAAATGAATTCAACATTTTTTGTGAAGAGCAAGGAATAAAGAGATAGTTGTCTGCACCTAGGACTCCTCAGCAAAATGGAGTTGTGGAAAGGAAAAACAAGACAGTTCAAGAAGTTGTTAGAACAATGATGAAGGAAGGAGACCTGCTGGAAGTTTTCTAGAAAGAAGCTATGCATACTGCTGTCTACATCCAAAACAAAGTTCAAGTGAAAGGTAATGGTACTAAGACTCCCTATGAATTGTGGTAAGGAAGAATTCCAACAGTAAGATACTTCAAAGTCTTTAGAAGCAAATGCTATATCAGAAGAGATGAAGATCTAGGGAAATTTGATGCAAGATGTGATGAAGGAATCTTCCTTGGATACTCTAACAAAAGTAAGGCCTGTCGATGCTACAACAAAAGGTTGAGAAAGATTGTTGAGAGTGCAAATGTGAAGGTGGATGAAGACAAAGGAAGAACATCATATCAGAATGGCTATGAATTGGATGAACTTGTTGCTATAACTTATGAAGAAAAAGTTGAACAAGAAGACAGTCAAGATGAAGAAGAAAAGGCTTCAGAAGTTGCTAAGACCCAAGGTATGTAAGAATCAATCACTCTAAAGATCAAATTATTGGAGATAAGGAAAAAGGAGTATTGACAAGGAAAAGAGCTGCAGAAGAACAAGTGAATTACTATTTGCTCTCTACAGTTGAACCAAAAACTATGAATCAAGGCTACAATGATAAAAATTGGGTCAAGGCAATGGAGGAAGAACTAATGTAGATAGAGAAGAATGAAACTTGGGAACTAGTTCCTAGACCTACTGACAAAAATATTATTGGAACCAAATGGGTTTTTAGGAATAAGCTGAATGAAAATGGAGAAGTTGTAAGGAATAAAGTAAGGCTTGTGTGCAAAGGATATTCTCAAATTGAAGGGATAGATTTTGAAGAGACTTTTGCTCTAGTAGCTCAGATTGAAGCAATCAGAATGTTTCTGGCATTTACAGCTCACAATGATTTTAAAGTATATCAGATGGATGTGAAGTCTGCATTTTTGAGTGGTGAGTTGGAAGAGGAAGTCTACATTAAGAAATCAGAAAGATTTCAACTATCAAATCAAGATGATATGGTATGCAAGTTGAAGAAAGCATTGTATGGACTCAAGAAAGATCCTAGAGCATGGTATGCAAGGTTGGATAAGTATTTGTTATAGTTAGCGTTCAATAAAGGTACTGCTAACAGTAATCTCTATTTCAAGATTAATGGTGATCAAATTTTGATTGTTGAAGTCTTTGTTAATGATATCATCTTTGGAGGAAATGAAGGTATGTGTATGAAATTTGCTGGTGAAATGCAGAAAGAGTTTGAGATGTCTATGTTTGGTGAGATGAATTTCTTTCTGGGTTTGCAAATCAATCAATCAGATAAAAGAATCCTCATATCTCAATCTAAGTATGTGAAAGAGTTGTTGAAGAAGTTTGGGATGGAAGACTCTAAACCGGTGTGTACTCCCATGGTGACTAGAAACAAGTTGAGCAAAACTGATGAATCACCCAAGACGGATTAGAAAAAATATAGATCCATGATTGGAGGACTGCTTTATCTAACTCAAACCAAATTTGATATTATGCATGTAGTTTGTCTTGCAAGATTTCAAGATGATCCAAGAGAATCACATGTGATGGCAGTAAACAGAATCATGAGGTATTTAAAAGGCACTCCAAATCATGGCTTATGTTATCCAAAGGATAATGATTTCACTCTTAGTGCTTATATAGATGCTGATTGGGTTAGAGATGTTGATGATAGGGAAAGTACAAGTGGAGGTGCCTTCTTCTTGGGTAATAGATTGGTCTCATTGCTGAGCAAGAAACAAGACTCAATCTCTTTGTCAACTGCAGAAGTTGAGTATATTGTGGCAGCATGTTGTTGCACTCAAGTGTTATGGATGAAGCATACTTTGAAGGATATAAGAGTTGTTTATGAAGATCCAATTGCAATCTTGTGTGATAATACAAGTGACATAAATATTTCCAAGAATCTAGTGATGCACTCAAGAACAAAGCATATATCTATAAGGTATCACTTTTTGAGAGAGAAGGTGACAGAGAATGAAGTAAACTTGGAATATGTGTCCACAAAGGATTAGATTGCGGATATCTTCACCAAGCCTCTACCTAAGGATACTTTTGAGTATCTTAGAGGAAAGTTAGGGGTCATTACCCCTCTTGCCTTAAACTAAGATGCATGAAAATGCATCAATCTAGTGGTGTTCAAAGTCTCATTCCTTGATCTAGATTGATGTTTTGAGGGCCAGCCCTTAGGGGGAGTAGCTAGATGTGTTGGTAACAGTTCAGTTGGATTAGAGCAGCAGAATGCAAATATGTGCCCTTTTCCATTGATGTCAAAGGGGGAGAGAAATCATGTGAAAAACTTAGAAAGAAAAAGAATGCAGATGTGTAAAGAGAAAGGGGGAGAAAGTAATTAGTGTAGAATCTTGTGTTGATGGTCTTTTCAGTTTTTCATATCATATGTTGCCATCAATGACAAAGGGGGAGATTGTTGCAAGTATGTGCCTAATCAGTGTTGTCATTGATGTCAACATATATGTGTTGTCATTGGTGTCAATTGTGCTCTTATCTTGTTACTTGCTTATAATAAGGGAGATACCCTGTACTTACCTATGTAATTGATTCTGATGTTGAGGATATTGAGAAAATTAGTTCCTCTGATAGAAACAATGAGTTGTAGTGAAAATAGTGTATTGCATATAGAAGAACAGTCTAGGAGATTGCTCCACATTTCTTGTAGGATGAATATCCTTGTATGCAGATTGGAAGATGTTTAGAGACATGTCTGAAGATACTACATTCTGAGTTTGAGCCTCCTATATGACGAGACAAGTGAGTTGTGTTCTCCAGAGTGAAAACTTCTTTTTCTATATGTTTGGTGGTGATAGGGAGAAAGTGTTATGCTCTGCATTCCTTCGCATTGAAGTATTCTTGTCTGTGGTTCTAGAGTTAAGTCTAAGATGATGTTATGTGCCTTCAACTTCAATGGTTTGTGATTTGGTAGTCCGCAAGCTATTATTTCTTTATGATAGTGGCTGACAATATTGTTCTTATGCTCTGGTTTAACGAATCTTCTTGACAGAGTGGTTAGAAGTTGTGCAATTATTTCCTAATGATTTCAATGTGCTTGTGGATGTCTACTGATTGTGTTCCTACCCCTAGATTGGTCCTCAGAGAGAAAGTTGGATCATGAATGAAGAATGTTCTTAGAAGACCTAGTGTTCTTACCAGTCTTGGCCGACTTGGTTGATTTCACTAATTGCGGAGATGCCTTGAAGATTGTAGAAGCGTGTTGTGGCGTGAAGAATTGCATTTGAGTCCCAGCTAAGGCATGGCATGATCAACACACATCTTTACATTTTTCCCTTAGCAAATTTATGTATTAGGTCCAGACCTATTTCTATGTATGTTTTTGTAATGCCGATCTTGGAGATTGTTCCAATGGTTGATGAATGTATTTCCGACCTTGATGTACATTCCAAGGTTGATGACTTGTATAAAGACTTGTAATGTAATTGCAAAACGAGTGTGTGTGTGGAGAAAATGAAGAGATAAGTGCGAAGGTGTGAAAGAGTAGAGCAGAGAAGTTGTTATTGCACTTCAATGGAACTAAACTCAGGCATGGAGTAGATGCTACTTAATTAGTTCACCATCATTGGCAGTGAGCCACCCATTGGCAGTGAATCATTCTTTGCAGTGAGCCTTTTGGGCAGTGAGCCCTGTAGGCAGTGAGCCTCTATTTTTCAGTATTGATATAACACATATTCTTGTGGGCTAACACCCACCATGGTTTTTCCCTTTTAGGGTTTTCCACATAAAAATCTAGTGTCTACTGTGTTAAATGTGTGATTGCAATTAAGTGTATGGTTTCATGCTTTCATGGTTAAATATGATTATCAGTTATTAAGTTATTGATGGTTTGATATTCATTTGAAGTTAAGTTTTTGTGACAATTGATTCACCCCCCTCTCAGTTGTCCTATGTATTTCAACATATTTTGCAAGCAACAAATCGAAAGGTGAAGGTAGTAGCAAGTTTCCAGGAAAATGGACAACCAAGGAATTCTCCTCATGGTCACCAAAGCAGGATATCAAAAAGACACAAAAAGGTATGGACATGTGGTGTGAAATTTGTAATAGTGCCTGGCATAACACCAAGGATTGTCAAGCTACCAAGACCTTGATGACAGGAACACATGAAGTGGAGACTAAACCTAAAGTATTGCCTGCAAATCCTTTTGAGCAAAAGGATAATGATCAAATCATTGAAGTAGATCCCTATGCAACAATGACCACTACTAAAATATTGCCCCGTGAGGATGAGGAATGCCTATTATGTTCTCAAAAGTGGGTAAATGGAAAGGCCCTAAATTTTATTTTTAATAGTGGGAGCCAAAAGAATATAATCTCTATTGAGACTTTCAAGAGATTAAATCTATAGACAACACCTCATCCATAGCCTTACTCAATGGGTTGGGTAAGCCAAGGGTGAGATATCTTGGTAAATAAATAGTGTTGTTTACCATATTCCATTAAACCATTCAAAATGAAGTAATTTGTGATGTGACACCTTTGTATGTGTGTGATGTGGTGGTGCCTGCATAAGCAATCAGGTTTTAAGCATTTAAATATGCAGGCCCCTTCCCAAAAAATCTAAAAACTCTAACACTTTTGGCCTCTGCAGTTGAAGAAATGCAAAAAATCAGTTAAGGTACAAGTGTCTTTGTATATACAAAGGTGTTTGTATATACATACAGGTTGAATGTACATTCGCGGGCTTGCAAAAATCTCCATCGGCCTTCAAAATTCATAAAAAATGAGTTATATGCATTTTTGAATGTGTATCGGGCTTGGGATGTGCATATACAAGGGGGGAATCTTTCGCAGATTCCTGAGAATATTTGTTGTATGTACATCGGCCTTGCTTGTATATCAGGCTTGTATGTTGAACATGCAAGCGAAATGTGCAAAGAAAAATGTATAAAGGTGAATGTATCTCTGATATACAAGTCGACATGCATTTGAAAGATACAAGGAAAATATACAAGAGTTGGCGTAGATGCATTTGCTATAGTGCAAAGGGGGAGATACATTTGGTGGGCCCGCAAGTATATACAAACGAGTTTATATATTCGGCATACAAAGGAAATATACATTTGATGAGATACAAGTCAGATTCGAAAGGTTCTCCAATCTGGCTGATAAATGAGTTAGAATCCGCAACTTGTATATTTGCTTTTGTATGTGCAACATACAAAGTGGAGGTACAAAGGAAGACATACAATCCGGACCCAATGAAGATTTCAAGTTGCTTCATAAACATTTGGGGTCCGTGGCATGCATTTATATGGCATTTGTACATGCTGATATACAAAAAGGATATGCGAGGAAAGATGATGCAAAGCAGACCCGATAGTTGATTTTCAATTTGTTCTATGATGTTTTGGGGTCCACCTTGTATGAAGGGCGATTATATATGCATATGTTCATGCATATACAGGGCGAAAAGGGCAAAATAAGGAATGGAAAAGTCAGTGATAGAAATGTGAGGTGCCTATGTGGCACATTTTCACTGGCCAATGACTTTTCAACATTTTTGAGTGCCGTGGATCTCAGCGACGGGAAGTAGATCGACGGCCATGTTTTGGACCTTCAGCGGTGGTTTTTCCTAAGCGTGTGCAGCCTTTTTTTTAGCGGAAAAATCTCCAGATGTACCTGTTGTTGCATCCCGCGAGTGGATGGGGCTTTAATGGCAGATTGTGCAGGGAAGTATGGGTGAGGCGATAGGTGAACTACCAGGCTTACGAAGAGAACCTTCAGGCAGCGGCCCAGATCCCGATTCCATCTACTCCTTTCTCCTTGTCCCTCTGCTGCATTAACTATTTTGAGCGCCAATTTGATCATGCATTATATCTGGCAAATTTTTTATTTGCCTTGTAATTAATGTGTTGAGTACACTTCCTTGTTGTATAAGGAGGACTGTGTTACTCATTTTTAGTTGTTGAAGACCTAGGCAATTTTTGTGTAAATAATGAAGAACAGGGCATGATCCTGGGTTGTTCTATCTCATTCTGGAGTTTATGAGTTGCATCATGAATGTATTTTGCACGTATGTTCAGTTTCATGTTGATATAGATGAAAAATGCGTTATTGCATGTGTTTATCTATTTGTCTCCTTCGCTGCACGCATTTCCTTCTTTTGAATCTAGCTGCTAAGGGTTTCTTAGATTCTAGGGTATAAGTTTCTGTATCACATGCTTCATCTCTAACTTCCATTCAAGGAGTGGATTAAATTGTTTTAGGTTAAGCATGGAGAAGGTTGTTTATCAGTAGGGATATCTGTAAGTAGAGGTAGCTAAATACCCATTCTTGGGTGATGTTTGTAAGGCAAGCACCAATCCAACCCCTTGAAACTTGAATGCTAGTTGTAAACCATCTGTTGCATATGTCTAGTGACTCCTTGCCCTGAGATAGGCACCGGTCTGCTCCTGGGTTAGTAATTATGACCCAAAACCCCTTGTCTTGCATCCAAATCATCATATCCATCTTTCTATAACTTCCACCTGTTAGTTGTAGGAGTAGGATTAGGACCCCTGCATACTCTCATCCACAACCAGACACATATGTCCAAGAATATTGCCAACCTTGTGATGTATCATCCACATCTTGGTCCACACATGAGAGTATTCTGCCTGTTGCTGTCAAGCTAAATCTTCCTGTTATTGAGCTACTCAATGTTACACCTTTAGTTATAGGGATACCCCCCTTGGTGCGGCAGAACCAGAAGTGAAGGGGAGGCAGCTCATGCAACCTCCCGTAGTCTGTTGGCTGAATCTGCCCGTGCTTAGGAACTGGCAAACCCTCTGCCGATTTGGAGAAAATAACCAACAGATTTTGGCGACTCTGCTAGGGAGAGAAAGAGAGTCAAGCGATTTGAAGGATGGAAAATCTAGTTTATAGTGAAGTTGTTGCAGCAAGATCAAAAAATGACCATGTGGTGCTCTGTTGGTGTGGTGAATCCAGAAAACATAAGTGCCTTGTTGATTTTTTGTCCTCTCTGTGAGAGGTGGTGACTCTGTTGATTGAACCTATCAAAGCTGCAACATATTTCCAGGTATTCCATCCTTTTAAAAATTATGAGTTTAGAGCAGCAATCCTAGTTGTGTCCTAAAAGAAGACCATTTTTTATTGAGAGATATAAAGCTCTAGATTTCACAGGGATATGTGGTTACCCAAATGCTATTCCAAATAAAATTAGAAGATGTTTGCCAAAATATAGTGGATCAGATTCTGAATCGACAAACAACCATCTGCAAAAATTTTGTAATTTAATAGAAGATTATGAGGTAGAGGATGAAGATGTTGTAATGAAAATCTTTGTTCAATCATTAGAAGATGATGCTAGGGTTCAGTTTTCAGACCTGCCTATACTTTTAGTTTCTTCATGGATAGATTTAGAAATTGCATTCCTAGGGCAGTTTGGTGAAAGATTTGATTTAGCCTCATTGACCATACACTTCATGAATATTCAAAAGGAAGATGAGGAGCTGGTTCCAGCCTTAACCTTAGATTTATTAAGTTGCTCAAGCAGATCCCTGAATATATGAGACCTAATAATGCATTGTGCTTAGCAATTTATTTGGCTGCATTTGATGAAGAAATGAGCTATTTATTGAGAGATAAAGAACCAGCCACACTTCACCAGGCTTACCAATTTGCTATGGATATTGAAAACAATGAGAAATATGGAATGCCAGTGGGTTCCATGGCTGCAAGTTGTAAAAACAATTATCAAAGTGAATATATTTCTGCTGTCCCAGTATGTTCATTGATAAATGATTGTGTAGAGGGAAATATATTTTAGAATAATGTGTGTAGTCATGATGTGATGCATGAAGAAAATGTTATAGAAGATGTAGGCACATTTTGTAATGATGAAAACGAAGACTGTTATCAGCCTCTAGAAGAGAAGCCTGTAGACACAAAATGTCCTTCAACTGATCAAACAAAAGATATACATGAAGTTGTGTCTTGCAGTGATAGGCATATCCCAGATATTCCTGAATGTTTATACAAGGTGGATATGCAGAGCTTCACTCTGAATACAGGAGATACAGTTTCGAGGGATGGCAATGAATACATTGGTGATTGTCAGCATTCAGATGCATATGTGAGCCTTTCAGATGATGAAATATACATGGATGTTGAATATGAATATTTCCTTTAAGAATCTGACCACCTTCATAGTGTAGAAGTTAAAAAATCTGATTTTGATTATCAGGGCATTGATGAAGAGGAAAAATAGGGTCATTGTTCAGAGGTGAATGGACAAATTGCAGATGTGTGTGCTTATACAGTTGGGAATAGTGCTGGTTGCAGGGGTAACTATGAGGGTTTTGACTTAGGGCTGCATTCTGAAGTATTTCTGCCTTCTTTTGAGACATTCCAGGTGGACATAAATGACAAAATTGCTGAGCACAATGATGATGAATAACTGTATACTTATAAAGATAAATTTGATTATGAGATGTTGCTTGTGCCTGAATATTGCATGTTCGATATAGAGGAGCTCTTATTTTTTGAAGAAAGGCAAAATTCTGATGTGGATTCATTTGTTTCATGTGAGTCTGTTATTTTCCCAAGCAACATCAGTGACTCATATGATGATGATATTCTACAACTCATGATAATGTATGCTGATGAAGCTGGTTGTAGATTTGTCAATGAAAAGGAAATGGGTGGTAGCACAAATAATTGCAATACTGGGTGCTGCAGACAGTTAAAAGTTTTCAGGCTTCATTTGAAGAAATCAAATGAGAATCGAGTATTTGACAAAGGAAAATTCTAGTTTTTCCTTTTTGGTGGCCCTGGGCCACCATGTTTATTTTAAAATAATGTGTTTATGATGCAGGTCAGTGTAACTTCATGACTTTGTGCCCAATGGATAAGGGACTAGTCTACATCCCAGAGATTCTGTGGTTCTCGCCATGCCTGCAAGAGGCATGCCTCCCCAGACAGAGCCACTGGTGGTGCCTGCATAAGCAATCAGGTTTTAAGCATTTAAATATGCAAGCCCCTTCCCAAAAAATCCAAAAACTCTAACACTTTTGGCCTCTGCAGTTGAAGAAATGCAAAAAAATAGTTAAGGTACAAGTGTCTTTGTATATACAAAGGTGTTTGTATATACATACAGGTCGAATGTACATTCGCGGGCTTGCAAAAATCTCCATCGACCTTCAAAATTGATAAAAAAAAATGAGTTATATGCATTTTTGAATGTGTATCGGGCTTGGGATGTGCATATACAAGGGGGAATCTTTCGTAGATTCCTGAGAATATTCGTTGTATGTACATCGGCCCTGCTTGAATATCAGGCTTGTATGTTGAACATGCAAGCGAAATGTGCAAAGAAAAATGCATAAAGGTGAATGTATCTCTGATATACAAGTCGACATGCATTTGAAAGATACAAGGAAAATATACAAGAGTTGGCGCAGATGCATTTGCTACGGGGGAGATACATTTGGTGGGCCCGCAGGTATATACAAACGAGTTTGTATATTCGGCATACAAAGGAAATATACATTTGATGAGATCCAAGTCAGATTCGAAAGGTTCTCCAATATGGCTGATAAATGAGTTAGAACCCGCGACTTGTATATTTGCTTTTGTATGTGCAACATACAAAATGAAGGTACAAAGGAAGACATACAATCCGGACCTGATGAAGATTTCAAGTTGCTTCATAAACATTTGGGGTCCGTGGCGTGCATGTATATGGCGTTTGTACATGCCGATATACAAAAAGGATATGCGAGGAAAGATGATGCAAAGCGGACCCGATAGTTGATTTTCAATTTGTTCTATGATGTTTTGGGGTCTGCCTTGTATGAAGGACGATTGTATATGCATATGTTCATGCATATACAGGGCGAAAAGGGCAAAATAAGGAATGGAAAAGCCAGCGATAGAAATGTGAGGTGCCTATGTGGCACATTTTCACTGGGCGACGACTTTTCAACATTTTTGAGTGTTGTGGATCTTAGCGACGGGAAGTAGATCGACGGCCATGTTTTGGACCTTTAGCGGTGGTTTTTCCTAAGCATGTGCGGCCTTTTTTTTGAGCGGGAAAATCTCCAGATGTACCTGCTGTTGCATCCCGCGAGTGAATGGGGCTTTAATGGTAGATTGTGTAGGGAAGTATGGGTGAGGCGACAGGTGAACTACCAGGCTTACAAAGAGAACCTTCAGGTGGCGGCCCAGATCCCGATTCCATATGCTCCTTTCTCCTTGTCCCTCTGCTGCATTAACTATTTTGAGTGCCAATCTGATCATGCATTGTATCTGGCAAATTTTTGATTTGCCTTGTAATTAATGTGTTGAGTACACTTCCTTGTTGTATAAGGAGGACTATGTTACTCATTTTTAGTTGTTGAAGACCTAAGCAATTTTTGTGTAAATAATGAAGAACAGGGCATGATCCTGGGTTGTTTTATCTCATTCTGGAGTTTATGAGTTGCATCATGAATGTATTTTGCACGTATGTTCAGTTTCATGTTGATATAGATGAAAAATGCGTTATTGCATGTGTTTATCTGTTTGTCTCCTTCGCTGCACTCATTTCCTTCTTTTGAATCTGGCTGCTAAGGGTTTCTTAGATTCTAGGGTATAAGTTTCTATATCACATGCTTCATCTCTAACTTCCATTCAAGGAGTGGATTAAATTGTTTTACGTTAAGCATGGAGAAGGTTGTTTGTCAGTAGGGATATCTGTAAGTAGAGGCAGCTAAATACCCATTCTTGGGTGATGTTTGTAAGGAAAGCATCAATCCAACCCCTTGAAACTTGAATCCTAGTTGTAAACCATATGTTGCATACGTCTAGTTGACTCCTTGCCCTAAGATAGGCACCAGTCTGCTCCTGGGTTAGTAATTATGACCCAAAACCCCTTGTCTTGCATCCAAATCATCATATCCATCTTTCCATAACTTCCACCTGTTAGTTGTAGTAGGATTAGGACCCCTGCATACTCTCATCCACAACCAGACACATATGTCCAAGAATATTGCCAACTTTGTGATGTATCATCCACATCTTGGTCCACACATGAGAGTATTCTACCTGTTGCTGTCAAGCTAAATCTTCCTGTCATTGAGCTAGTCAATGTTACACCTTTAGTTATAGGGATACCCCCCTTGGTGTGGCAGAACCAGAAGTGAAGGGGAGGCAGGTCACGCAACCTCCTATAGTCTGTTGGCCGAATCTGCCCATGCATAGGAACTGGCAAACCCTCTACCGATTCGGAGAAAATAACCAACATGATGTATTGCTAGGGCAACCATACATGTACAAGCATCATAGAATCTATGAGTCTAGACCACACAATGTCACTATCAAACTGGGTGAACAAAAATACAGGATACCTGAGGTAGACCCTACAAAATTTGCTTCATTAATCAGTGCAAAATAATGTAGGCATTTGATTTATCAAACTAGGGCATTTGTACTATTGATGATTCGACCTGAGGAGGCAAAGTCAATTATAACCGATACTCATGCCAAACTAACCACCATCCAACAACAACAAACAGATTAGATACTAACAATATATCATAATGTATTCAACTCACCAACAAGGGTACCATTGCATTACCAAGTCAAGCATGCCATTGATCTAACTCCAAGGACACCATTACTAAATAAGCCAATAGAAGATCAATTTTGGAGAATGATGAAATTAAGAGACAAATTCAAGAATTAATTCAAAAGGGACACATTCCCCCAAGTGCCTCACCATGTGGAATCCCAATTGTTCTTGCTAAGAAGAAGGACAGAACGTGGAGACTTTGCATTGACTACTAAGCTTTAGACAAAATCATTGTAAAGAATAAGTATCCAATACCTTGCATTGATGACCTCTTGGACCAACTCAAGGGGGGCTAAGTTCTTCACCAAAATTGACTTGAAGTCTAGGTATCACCAAGTTCCAATTAGTCCATCAAATGTGTGGAAGATTGCCTTCAAGTCCAAAGAAGGTTTGTTTGAACAGTTAGTCATGCCTTTTGGGCTAACTAACACCTCTGCTACTTTCATGAGGATGATGGATGATGTATTGAGGCCCTTCAATGATTCTTTTGTTCTTGTCTATTTGGATGACATACTCATATTTAGTAAAACCTAGGATGATCATTTACAACATGTTGAACAAGTGATAACAACACTGCAAAAGCATAGACTCTATGCTAATAGAGAAAAGTGTTCATTTGGAATGGAGAGTATTCAATATTTGGGATATATTGTGGACAGTCAGGGTGTTCATGTTGATCCTAAAAAGATATAGGTAATTAGATATTGGTCATCTCCCAAAAACCTCATAGAGCTTTGTAGTTTCTTGAAATTGGCTATTTTTTATCGGAGGTTTGTACTTGTTTTTTCACACTTATCATGGCCTATAAACCAAGCACTCAGGGGAGGAGCAAAGGCAAAATTCATTTGGACAGAGGTACAACAAAAATAATTTGTGGAATTGAAAAGGAGGTCATGTTCAACACCAGTGTTGGCACTTCCAGATTTGTAATAGTCTTTTGAAATTGAGACGGATGCTTTTGAGTATGCACTTGGGGCAGTGCTTATGCAACATAGGCATCTTGTTGCCTACCATAGTGAGACATTCTCTAATATAGTACGTAGGTATCCTACATATGACAAGGAACTATATGAAATTATCTAAGCCTGTAAATAGTGGAAACACTATATCTCGAGGAAGGAGACTGTCATACACACCAACCACAAACCTCTTCAAATTTTGCAGACATAAGGAAAGTTGTAGAATGAAAGGCATCAAAGATGGTCTGCCTACTTACAACAATTTCACCTTAACATCCGCCACAAGAAGGGAAGAAGTAACAATGTTGTAGACTGCTCGAGTAGACCTCTTATTGCTGCCTTTACAGTAGTGTTAGATTCTCGTGGTCACAAAACAATGAAGTGGCCCCAATTGTATGGTATTGATCATATTTTTTCTCAAACCTATGATAAATTCACAGAAGGTAAGAACATTCCTAACTTTTACTTGCAAGATGTAATTCTTTGTCACATGGGTCACATATATGTTCCTACTGAGGAAAGATAAAATTTGATATGGGAAGCACACTATAATCATGTTGTTGGATATTTTGGAATAGGTAAAACTATTGTTGTACTTTAGAGGTATTTTTATTGGCCAAATATGCATCATGATGCCACTTCCTATATTCGATCTTGTTTAACTTGTGCTATTGCAAAGCCTGCAAACTGCAAACAAGGCTTGTATACACCTCTTCTTATTATTGATAAACTATGTGTATGTGGCGGTAGACAAATTTTCAAAAATGGTCATCATGGTATCTTGCAAGAAGGGGGTTTCCGTAGAAGAAACTACAAAACTATTATTTGAAAATGTATGGGTTCACTTTGGTTTGCCACAAAGTATCATTTCTGACAGGGACAATAGGTTCCTTCACAAATTTTGGTCATCACTTTGGGCCATGATGTACACCAAGTTGAAAAAATTTACTACATCCCATCCACAAATAGATGGACAAACTGAAGTAGTGTATAGAATGATCATCCACATTCTACATATGTAACATTCAAGACATCCACACACATGGGATGAGAGTTTATCCTATGTCCAACATAGTTACAACTGTGCTCTGCATGGTTCTACAGGGCACTGTCCATTTGAAGTTTGTCTCATTATCATCCTTTGGCCCGATGGATATAGCCTTACTAGTCATGCTTCCTGATTTGTCAACACATGCTAAGGAGGAGGTAGATAAAGCATCAAAGTTTGTTGAAAGAATTTGTCATATCTAGCAATAAGTTCATGAGATATTGCTACACACCAATCAAAAGTATAAAGACAGACATGATCAACATCGTACACCTCATTTGTTTCAAGTTGGAGACAAGGTGTGGCTTCATCTCCAGAAAGAGTGGCTTCAGGAACCATATAGGAAACTCCATCCTCTTTGATATGGATCATATGCCATCATCAAACAAATTTATGAGAATTCTTTTGATCTCAATCTCCAACCATTTCTCGGGCCCCGCATCCTATTTTTAATGCTGAATTATTATGTCCCTATTCCCACCATTGTTGGGCACCTCCAAAGTTGCATAGCACATTCATCAAATAGAGTTGAATCTAGAAATAACTATTCTGTTAACAACTAATCAAGTCACTGATGTTATTGTGAAGAGATTGAAGAAACAACTTCCTCTCTACCATGTAGTATAGGATGGACAATTTTCTCACCAAGGGAAGTGGTTCACCAGGGATCAAATTGCAACACGGTTTCCTCATCTACTACAGAGCATAGGTGCATTGGGGCACATTGCTTCTCGAGGGGGGATGAATGATCCCATATCAATCTAGGAGCATTTAGGTGGCATATACATGGGCAAATACAAAAAATATCAAAAAATCTAATTTTTGGGTATTTTCTACATCTTAGTAAATCACATTTTTTGGAGGCCTTTGAAGCAGAATCAAATTCTAACCAAATGGCTAGAAGTTATGATGCTGCCAAGTAGGGGTTCCAAAAATAATGGTTTTTGAAAATTCAATTTTTTGGTAGTTTGTTTTGTCACCACCCAACTGTCCATTTTGTATTCCAAGGACATAGTGACCTTTAATATTATCTGCATATGTATAAAATTCAAAATTTGAAACAAATAAATAATTTTTGGAGGCATACATCTCTCAATGAGTTTTTCAGATTGTTCAAAATTGTTCGTTGTTATTCTTACAATATCGCAGGTCCCTCGCCAGGTATTGTCCCCTAAACTAGTTTCATATCAGTATCAAAAGTTGAAGATCTAGTTTGCGAAATTCACTCATACTTTTGTCAAAGTCCCAAAATGTTTTTAGAATTTTAACATTTTGTCGAGGGAATAACTAAAATAAACAAGCCTCTTAAGGATGTTGATACCAGATGGATCTCCTTGCATGGGCCAACTCAAATAGTTTTTGTAGAATATCAATCCTTGATTGGAGTAAGGTGTGAAAATCATCTCATAGTAGAGAAAGCTCCTAACCTCTTATTTAGGTTAAGTGACATAGAGACACTTCTAAGTTTATCTAGTATTCTTCCCATGCTAGAGGAAATTAACATTCTCATGCAAAAATCATAAGAAAGAACTATGTATATTTTAAAATATACAAAGCTACGTAAAATGATATTCATGACTCTTGATAGTCTATATCTATTAGCGTAGTCATTCATAAAATTTAATAGTTGGCACTTGATGACAAATGTGGATGTAATACTACTAATTTTTTATAATTCAATGCAAGTAAGGGGTTATGTGCCTTTGTAGGAGGATATGAGATACCAATGCACTATTTTTCCAAGGTCAAAAGCACTACCAAAGAAGAACCTATTACAAGGGAAGCTTTTGACAATATTGTTAAATCTATAAGTACTACTGTAGAGGAAACTAATGCATTGTAGACTTAACATAGTTTAGGGGTAAACCTATCTAAACAGTCCACTTGACATTGTACTCTCACATTAATATATCAACCAAGGAGCGTAAGCTTATGATGGCACTGCACTGTATGTGCCTTCAGGGCTCATATTCTCCTAAACTATCTTATCCAAACCTACTCAGATTATTCTACTTTGCTAGAATTCACATAAATGCAAGAACAGTAAAAACAGTTACAGAATCTAGTGGCTATGGGTACCTTTAGCATAAGTTGTAGATAACTACTAGCAATAGGAAATTACAAAACTAATCCAAAACTATTCAAAATAATGAGAAAACTAATGCTAACCTTCAGAGGACTTAAAATAGACAAAGTATACATTTGTTCATGAACCACAACTACTGTAATTAACAATCAAACTATTCTAATTAATTCACAATGCATTTATAAACTAATGGAAAACAACTTTAACAAGAATGCATAAATGAGTAAGAAAATAAATAAAGTGAAGATCAGTACCTTGAGTGGCCGGCTCAAGGGACTGACCCACTTAGCTAGAAATCAAATCTAATTCAAATACTCATGCATCCACATAATACATAGTTCCATTCATTTCATATCATAAACATAATCTCTTTCATATTGTATTCAATAATGGTATTTTTAACAAAACATGTATGGAACTTCTAATATTGAATAAAAACAACAACTAAGTAACTGGATAACAAAGTAACTAACTTGACACTGAGCTCATCCCTCTTAACTTATACAAAAATGGGAGAGTCTCATGCAACTACCAATTAACTACAATCATTAATCCATTCCTAGATATTAGGATACAGGGTTAAGATTGATTTATTAATTATAACTGAATAGAGGAAGGAGAATCCTATTCAAATAAGAATTCTTA
Source organism: Cunninghamia lanceolata (assembly GCA_027924645.1). Lineage (NCBI taxonomy): Eukaryota > Viridiplantae > Streptophyta > Pinopsida > Cupressales > Cupressaceae > Cunninghamia > Cunninghamia lanceolata. Next base: position 1,543,512 of record BSBN01001380.1, on the reverse strand, counting down.
TGCAACAACTTGTATGAAAAACACACAAGCTGCGTTTGAAACAAGTCTACTTCTTCTGCATTTATTCCTTCCCATAATGGTTCATGTTCAACCTCCATTTGCCTGCACTTTTGGCAGCTTGACTTCAACTTCCTTTAATCCTCCTATTCTGCAACTTGTTGCAAATTCTCCTCTCCTTGATGCCACATGCTTGTTGCTACACATGGGTTAATCCACAAAACATATGCACACAAATAACCTTCATAATTAAACTATAGAATCTTATATATATTGCATGCATACTCATGTTCAAATCATTCAATTGATAAATATCATCACCATATTCCTTATTAACAACATAGATTCAAGGTCTTGCAAAGTATATAAAAAGACAATATATCATGATGGTGATGTTTGAAAAGTATCTAGAAGATCATATGGAAAAGGTCTGAAAGCATATAAAAACAAAATAAAAGAGGCCACTATTTAAACCCATCATTCCCGCCAACTATCCTTTTGCTTGTCCTCAAGCAAAATCATTGAATTAAACATCTAGGGGAAAAGATTGTAGTGCAAGGTAATCTACCTAAGGTCCATTACTTCTCTAACTCCCTCCCCCTGCTAAGATAGAAACCATTATAACATGCAAGCCTAGCCATCTTGACTGATTATGCATTCCTACATTCATCGTTCTTTTCTCCTGTCCAGTGTGGTACTGGATAGAGGAGAATAGGAGGATGATAAGTAAATGGCAGCCATCCCACTCCTATTTGTTCTAAAATCTAGATGTACTTGCGCAATCTTTCAAACATGTTCATAAAAATATGGAAAGAGTGAGGCTCTTTCCTTTGCAATGCTGGGGTCAGACTATTCCATCTATTTTGTACATACCTTAGGCAATTTTGAAGCATAGGTATTGCTAACCGTTGTATCCTTCTGTGATCTTGAAGTCTCAAATCCATGATTATTTTTCCTGAACCCTTGTGCGAGAGGAGTTTCAACCATTAAGTAAGGATTACATCAGAATTTAATGCTTCTTTTCTGATTTGCAGTGCCACTATTTTCTCTTGTTCTTCATATTTGTCCATTAATTCATCTCTGAGCTGGTCATTCTTGAAATATGATGATAGTGCCCTAACTTGCAAATCCCCAACATAAATTGAGGGGTTCCATTCTGTATCCTCTGCCATTAGATATTTGTGTAAACAATACTCACACAGTTGATCTTGCTCCTCCAGGCTGACTTCTTTGAAATAGCTGAGAAAAATATGCCTTGAATGTAAAGCAGGCTGATCATTAATGAACCTATTGAATTGAAAACTAAGAATTTTTTCCTTTAGAAACAATGCATACACCCTAGGTGGAGGTCTACACTCAATGATTTGAATGGCTCTGTCTATTACCTCTATCAATTTACCTTCCAACCTTTTTAACTCCGAATTCTTACCTTCCAGTAATGCATTGAGAGTTTGTTTTTCTTTCTCCCAGTTTTCTTTTTCCTGTTTGGATTTGTGAGTGAGTTTCAGTAATTCAAAACCTAAAGACAAAGTGGTGTGATACATTGGAGACCTAGAAACACGAGGTTGTGGATTTAATGCTTCATTTTCTTCAGTTTTTGTTTTACTCAGCCATATGTGCTAACAAATCCAAGTTGGTTCCATGGCCATACGTTTGAATTCTCTCCTCCAACTCCTGTATTCTCTTCTCCTTTTCTTTGTCCTTCTCCTCGTATCCTTTCACCTACTCCTTCAATTGCTTTATCCTGTCAAGAGCTTCTTGAAGCTCTTTTCTTATATTCCTATCTTCTAACAATTCTTTTTCCTTTTCAAAATTCAAACCTTCATAATCATCATCCTCAGTGATATCAAAAATTTCCTTAGTAGAACTACTAGGAACTGACTTTCCCATTTTCTTTGCAATAAACATATCTTCTGAATCAAAATCAGAAGACGAGGAAACATACCTTCTCCTTTTGGTAGACACATCAACATTTTCATGAGCATCAGCAGGGACATCCTCAGGGGCGTTTCCTTCTTTATTTGAGTCTGTATTCAGTAGCGTTGGATCATGGTGTTGTTGTCCTTCACCTTTTTTCTCCTGCCCCTGTTCCTTAATAATTCTTTCTTTCACACTTTGCCTTTTCAACCTTCATGAGCGCCTGGGAGTAATAGTTTCCTGTTTGACTTCACTTTTCCTCTTCTTTTTACTCCTTTTCTTCTTTTCCCTTACATCTTATCCCTTCACAGTGCTCTTATGTTTCTCAACACTTTTCTTGTTTCTCTTTTTCCTAACAAGTGTTGAATCAGTGCCTCTCATAGCTTTAGGGTTAGAAGATGAGGGTTCCACTGTTGCCACCAGCCTATCTTCTGGAGTATTTTCCTCCTGTGGATCTTCTTGCTCAAGTTCAATCTCAGGCTTAGGCTCATGTTGAGGTTCATCCTATGCTTCAGGTACTTCCAACAGTGTTGTGATATCTATACATTGTTTCAAGGCATCCCAATCAACCTATGGATGTTGAATTCTCAGGCTTCTCTTAACCAATAGGGCTATTAAGCAGTGATGGGACAATGTGGTGTCTGTTTGCTTTTTCTGATATTCAGATGCCATCCCTTTCAACATGTTATAGAGGAAATTGGGAACATTGACTAACTTATCATGGCGTAAGTGATTTAGAAACTTAAAATGCATAGTATACAACAAATTGTGCTGACCATCACAGGTAAAGTATTTAATGATATAAGAAGCACATTTTCCCCAAAAGAATGGAAGTGACAATCTCTTTGTACCTTGTGATGTTGAGTTCAGGTGTTCTCCATGCTCACAAAATTCTTCCCTTGTTGTAGCTGCATCAGCACGAGCTGGATATTCAGACCCTGTGCGCGACAATCCTGTAACTTGGGCGATGGCCATTTTAGAAGCATCTACAACCAATCCCCTGACTATTGCCTCATCATATTGCAATGTAGCTACAAATTCTTTCGCCATTTCATTATCATATTCTGTTAACTTCAAGAAGTAGTCTATCCATCCCACTTTGGTAAAGAGTGGCAGAACCATCACATCCTCTAATATTTGCTTATGCGCAGATAGTTCTCATCTTATCACATCACCTCCCATTACCTCTATGTTCTGCAACCTCTTGGAGTTTCAATTTCTGCTCAACTCTGATTCCACCACCTTCAGAAGAACCTACAATTTACTGCCTTCTCCTATTCTTCCCAACTGTAACTTTCTCAACTTACTCATATGGTAACAAGTTCACACTTTGGGTGAAATAGGGTAGGTTGACTATCTTTGGAAAATGACATAGAATTCTATCTGGTAACTCTAAAGACTTGGGTGGAAAAAATTGAAAAATTTAACCCCTCCCCCCAACTAATGGGTGAAGTGACCTCATTCATGTGTGAATTGATATGAAAGGAAGAGTGTTTATGAAATGGAATGGTGATATATATTTTCACATGCATGAAATAAACAAAGAGTAATAATGAATATAGAAAGAAATCTAAGTTAATCATTGAAAGTTATCTTATGTGCATACATTTTGGAAATAAATGAGCAACGCACCTTGGAACTGTAGAACACGTACTTGGCATTTTATTTGATGTGAGCAAGATGAAATGCATGAGAGTGAATGGTAAGGTGGTGGGTACTTCAAAAGTGATTTGAGGTGACAACTCACAATGATTGATCAAAAAACTCGTGAGCTTGAGTTGAACACTTTTGCGGAGGTGGTTGATTTATTTCAAAATGAATGAAGCATGTGTAGAAGAAATGGAATGCGCAAGAAAATGGTTTACTTTTTTCCAAAGTGTTGAAGACATGCAGACAGGTGTTGCTACGGGTGCCTCCAGTACAGGTCCCAACTAAATGTTTACATATCTATTATTTCAGATCCTGACTAGAACAAGTCCCAACTAAGAGTGAAGAATAGGTCCCTCTAGAGCTATCTGTGTTCACCATGGGTAGTGTGTTGTGTGTGCATGTGAATTACAAAGCAATTAAAATTAATTCTTAATGATAGGGGTTGAGTTATGCAACTCAACCTCTGCATCACTAGACAGGATTGATGGATCATCTTCTGACGGTATATCATTGTGTGTTTTAGAACCTTCATCACTAGCATTGTGAGCACCATACTGAGTTGTTAGAGAGATAATAAAATCATCTTTCTGAAGTGGTTTCTTATAAAGTTTCATCCTATATCCATTTACTAGTAATGAAAATTGGACCTTGTCAATGGTTTGTAGTTGGACTGCACCATTAGGGAATACCTGTTGAATCTCATATGGTCCCAGCCATTGAGATTGAAGCTTGCCCTTGAAATCTTTGTATCTAGAATCACAGAGAAGGGCCCAATCACCAACAATGAATTCTTTAGTCTTTATATACTTATCATGCCATTTAATTCTTTGTTTTTGTATAACCTCTGTGTGGTGGATGGCTTCTAATCTGATTTCATCAAGAACATTCAAATGTTGTAAGCTTTCCTTTTGAGCTTTTGTCAAATCCATCCCTAATTCCACTGCTATCCACAGAGTTTTGTATTCAAATTCTATAGGCAGTACTATTGTCTTGCCATAAACCAACTCATCAGTAGTGAATCATGTAGTTGTCTTCCATGTAGTTCTGTATGCCCAAATAACTTCTGGTAACCTGGCAACCCAGTCTCTTATGTGAAGCTGTACTGTTTTTGTCAATATATTCTCAATCTCCCTGTTTGTAACCTTAACTTGACCATTAGCCTGAGGATGGTATGGAGTGGACTTCTTGTGTCTAATATGATATTCTTCCACCACTTTGGTGATTAAGTCTGATGTGAATTGTGGTCCTTGATTAGTCACTATCTCCCTAGGTACACCATACCTAGTGAAGATTTCCTCATACAATAATTTTGCCACATTGCCATCTCTGGCAAAATGCAAAGCTTTAACTTCCACCCATTTGGTTAAGTAATCAGTGCATACCGGTATATATTCCTTGTTGTTTGAAGTATGAGAGACAGGGCAAACAAAATCCAACCCCCACTTATCAAAAGGAGCTAATGTTATTTGTGGCTACAAATACATTTCATCACTTCTTGTAGGTGTCCCCATCCTCTGGCACCGATCACAGCTTCTAGTATACTTGACAGAATCTTTATGAAGTGTTGGCCAGTAATATCCTGTTGTCAAGATCTTGAAGGCTATTCTTTTGGCTGCAAAATGTCCACCACAGGGTTCATCATGACATGCCTTCAATATATCAAACACCTATCCTCTCTAATACATCTTCTCATAATGTTATATGGGCCAATGTAGAATAGGAATCCAGAAATCCAAGAATAAGGGAAATATTTGTGAACTAACTGTCTTTTCTCCCTTGGAGAAAAGTAACCTAGAATCTGCCCTGTGACGAAATAATTAGCTATATCGACATACCATGGAGTGTGTATGTTTAGAGCAAATAGATGCTCATCAGGAAAAGAGTCATCAAACACTCCTTTTGTTGATTGTGTAGGCAGTCTAGACAGAAAATCAGCAACTACATTAGCCTTTCCTGGTTTGTCAACTATTATGTCAAATTCTTGCAATAACAACAACCATCTTACAAGTCTTCCACCCACTATTGGCTTATTCATCAAATATCTGATTGTTGTATGATCTATATGAATGAACACTTTATAGCTAGTAATGTAGTGTCTAAATTTGTTAATGGCATAAACAATAGCTAACATTTCCTTTTCTGTCACATTATAGTTCAACTCAGCTCCTTGTAGGTTTTTGCTTACATAGTATATTGCATACTCTTTATTTCCTTCTTGTTGGCCTAAGACGGCTCCAATGGCAAAGTTTGATGCATCTGTGTGGATATGAAAAGGCAGTTTCTAATTTGGACCTCTTAGAACTAGAGCTTGTGTCAAGGCTGCTTTTAGCTTTTCAAATGAATTCTGACAGTTTGGAGTCCATTCAAAGTTAATGTCTTTTGTCAACAGAGTAAACAGAGGGGCAACAATTTTGCTAAAATCTTGAATGAACCGCCTGTAATAACTTGCATGTCCAAGGAAGCTCCTTACATCCTTCTGTCTCTGTGGAATAGGCAGGGTAGATATGATTTCAACCTTTTTTGGATCAACTTGTATTCCTGCACTTGAGATAAAATGTCCTAAGACAATGCCCTATGTCATTATCATAAAACATTTTTCATTGCTCAAAGATAGATTGTGCTCTATGCATCTCTTTAAAAGTTTCTCCAACTTGTGCAAAGCTTCATCATATGTTTCACCATATGTGGTGAAGTCATCCATGCAAATTTCCATGTTGTCATGGGCAAAATCAAAGAAAATACTGAGTACTGCTCTTTGAAATGTGCCTGGAGCATTGCACAGACCAAAAGGCAAGACAAAATATGCATAGGTCCCCCAAGGGCAGGTAAACGTTGTCTTATCTTGATCCTCTGGTGTAATCTTGATTTGGTTATAACCACTGAAACCATCAAGAAATGAGAAATATTTCTTCCCTACCAAAGAGTCAAGAACTTGATCAATGAAGGGTAATGGGAAGTGATATTTCCTAGTGGCAGCATTTAGTTCCATTTTGTCATTCGGATGGGTTACTGAGCCATTCCATTGACGAGATTTCTTCGAAATCGGTGGAATGCGTCTGTTTGTATAGTTAGTGTTCTTTTTGTTTTTGTTTATGTTCAGTGTTGGATCGAGTGTGGGATGTGCCGATCGAGCCTAGCATCTCCATGTGCTAGGATTCGGCGAAGGCAGAGAGTGTCTGCGTTGCCGAGTTTGTCTCTGACAGAACAATAACTGTCGGAGAAGGCCCAGACAATGGTTGTCTGGCTGGAAAAACAAGAAGAGCTAAGTCAGAAGCAGTAGTTTGCCCGAAGGGTAGTCAGAGTAACCTAGTGCATCGGTGTAAAATTTGTGTTGTTTCACCGGATATACTTTGTGTGAGTATATCGCAGTTGTATGTTCGTGTGTGTGTCGCGAAATTACATCGGGTGAGATACAAGGAAGGTCAATGGTCAATTTCTGAATGCATGTTCTGAATGTATGTGGAGAATGCATCTCCCGAATGTATATTGAAATATACATTGCACATATACATTGTGTTGGATGCAAGAGGCGATCGACAGCGACGCTGAAGGAAACCGGTGATCACAAGTCGACGGAAGTATATACAGTCTTTTGTTAAGTTTTTGACGCTTCCTCTGTGCGCTCTGCATCATTTTGGTATCAGAGCTTTGGACGTTCTGTGTGTGACATATCTATGAATGTTTATGTTAGATAGAGAGAGCGAAGGAGAGGCCAGTGCCATGCCTCCAAAGGGGATGACAGCAGAAGTGCTTAAAAAGTTCCAAGAGATGGAAGAAATGATCAAGGTTGGAATCAAGGAAACACTCCAAGCTAAGTTGAAGGCACTAAAGATAAGAAAGAAATCAGATGATGAATCTCATGAAGAAGAAGAAGAAAACGGGGAAGAGGAAACAACCTCAAGACAGACAGATATATCTGCAGATCAGAAACAATTTCTAGAGACCATAAAATCACTTGGTAAGGAATCGTCTGAATCAAGAATGGAGATTTCGATGATCAGCGGAAAGATGGACGCAGAAGAAGTCATCGAATGGGTCGAGGCTTTGAACAATTACTTCAAGTACAAGGAGGTACCAGAGAATAGAAGAGTCAAGTTTGCAAAGACGAAATTGAAGGGTTTTGCACTCACGTGGTGGAACTACACCCAGGGAGAAAGGGTGAAGAGTGGCAAGAGCATGATCTCATCCTGGAGTCGGATGGTAGAGAGGATCAAGGCTCAGTTCCTACCAGCGGATTACGAAGTGCAGACATATAGGAAAATGCAGAACCTCAGACAAAAGGACATGGATGTATCCACCTACACAGAGGAATTTCACAAATTGTCTCTAAGGTGTGGGCTTGCTGAGGATGAAAAGGGAAGAATTGCCAGGTATATTAATGGCCTGAAATATAGCATACAAGATGAGATTACCATCTTGACACCAGAAACTGTGGACAAATGCTTCCAAGTGGCACTGAGAGTAGAAGAGAAGCAGAAAAGAAAAGGAGAACAACAGAACAGAGGCAGAGGTGGAAGGAACTTCAGAGGCAGAAATAGTTTCGGTGGCAGAAATCAGTTCCAGAAGAATCAAGGGGAGTTTAGTCAACAAGAACACAATGGAGAATCTGGTTCCAGAGGGGGTTTCAGAGGAAGGAGACCCAATGGAAGAGGCAGATTTGGTGGACCAGGCAGAGGTCCTAATGTCTTCACAGGAAGATGTTATAATTGTAACCAAATTGGGCACACAACAGGCAAGTGTCTGGAGAAAGCCTCAAGCTCTTATGGAGGAGATAGAAGGAGCCATCTGATTCAAGAAGAAGATTGTCAGAGTGTGAACTCATCTATGGGAAGCACAGCTCCAGCACAAGATGGAGAGAATCTCATGATGAGAAGGATGATGCTGAAGGTACCACAAAACAAAGAACCACCGCAGAGGAAGACACTATTTAGAACTCTGTGTAAAGTTTCTGGCAAAAGGTGTAAGGTAATTGTTGATTCTAGCTCAACTAAAAATTTAGTTTCAGTAGAAATGGTAGAGAAATTAAATTTGAAGAGATTGCCACATGTTAGTCCATACAAAGTGTCCTGGCTGAACAAAGGGCAACAAGTCTTGGTTGATGAACAAGCTTGGGTAGAATTTCAGATAGGGGAATATGGGGATAAACTTTTGTGTGATATAATTCCCATGGATGCATGCCATTTACTGTTAGGTAGACCTTGGTAGTATGATGTACAAGCCCAGCATGATGGTAAATCCAATTCTTTTGTTATCACCAAGAATGGTAGACAATATAAGATGGATCCTTTACCAGAAGAGGGTGTAGACAAGAATGTAGGATCAAGTATCATGTTAGTGAGTGGGAAAGAGTTTCTCCATACTCTGAAAGAAGAGGGAACCTAGGGGTATGCTTTGATTCTGAAACCTAAAGACAATTATGATTTGTCTAAAAATAGCAAGGAAAAAGTCCCTAAGGAAGTGCAGGAATTGTTAGACAGGTTTAAGAGTATCATGGTGGAGGATATGCCCAATACACTACCCCCTGTGAGAGACATAAGTCATCAGATTGACTTCATCCCAGGATCCACATTGCCAAATAAACCAGCTTATAAAATGACACCTAATCAAAATGAGGAGATTGCTAAACAAGTTCAAGAATTGTTGGATAAGGGCTTGGTGAAGAAAAGTCTTAGTCCGTGTGCTGTACCTATAGTTTTAGCTCCTAAGAAGGATGGAAAATGGAGGTTATGTACTGATTCAAGAGCCATAAATAAGATCACCATCAAATATAGGTTTCCTATGCCCAAAATAGAGGACCTCATGGATTGTTTGGGTGGAGCTTGGTACTTTTCTAAAATTGATCTTAAAAGTGGATACCATCAGATCAGGATTAGACAAGGGGATGAATGGAAGATAGCCTTTAAGACTAATGAGGGTCTTTATGAGTGGGTGGTGATGCCATTTGGACTGTCCAATGCTCCAAGCACTTTCATGCGTCTAATGAATGAGGTATTGAAAGATTTTATTGGCAAATTTGTTGTTGTCTATCTTGACGATATTCTAATTTTTAATAGGACAAAGGAAGAACATTTGGAAGAGGTGTTGAAGAAACTACATGAGGAGAAACTGATGATCAATATGGAGAAGAGTGTCTTCATGAAGGAAGAACTCACATATCTGGGATTTGTGATATCCTAGGGTAATTTGAAAATGGATCTGGAAAAGGTATAGGCTATTCTGTCTTGGCCAGCACCTAGGACAGTAAGTGATGTGAGAAGTTTTCATGGGTTGGCAACTTTTTATAGGAACTTCATAAGAGGATTCAGCCATGTTTGTACACCCATTCTGGATACCATAAAAGGAGGATAGAAAATTAAGTTTGTTTGGAATAGAGCAGCAGATGAATCTTTTGAGATTCTTAAACAGAAAATAGTAGAGAAACCCATTTTGGTTTTGCCTGATTTTAATAAGTTGTTCACTATAGAATGTGATGCCAGTAACCTTGCCATTGGTGCTGTCTTGAGTCAGGAAGGCAGACCTGTTGCTTTCTTTAGTGAGAAGCTGAATGATGCTAAAAGGAAGTATTCCACATATGATCTAGAATTGTATGCAATGGTGCAAGCATTAAAAAAATGGAGACATTATCTCTTGACCAAGGAATTCATTGTTTATAATGACAACCATGCTTCGAGTTTTCTGAATTCGCAGGAGAAACTAAATCACGGGCATAAGAAGTGGGTCGAACAACTTCAGGTGTATACCTTTTCCATCAAACATAAGAAGGGACAAGCTAACAAGGTGGCAGATGCTCTGAGCAGAAGAGTGTGCACTATACATGAAATCCAGTTACAAAGTGTGGGAGTGGATTCTCTCAAGAATATGTATCAGGATGATGAGGACTTCAAGGAGATATATGCAGTTTGTTCACAGTTTTCAGATTTCTATCATTCTGATTTTTCTGAATATTTGTTGCAGCAAGGGCTACTGTTCAAAGGCAACCAACTGTGTGTACCTAGGTGTTCCACGAGGGAGAACATCATAAAAGAGAAACATTGCGGTAGTCTCGGAGGTCATTTTGGACTAGACAAGACATTGGAACAAGTGAGAAGGCTTTACTTCTGGCCTAAGATGCAAACCGATGTCAGGAAATTTGTGGAAGGTTGTAACATTTGCCAGAAGGCAAAAGGGACTTCATCAAATGTAGGTCTCTATCAACCACTTCCAATTCCGCAAAGGCCATGGGAGTGCATCAGTATGGATTTTGTTTTGGGTCTTCCCCGGACTCAAAGAGGATTTGACAGTGTGTTTGTGGTTGTTGATAGGTTTAGTAAAATGGCTCATTTTGTGCCATGTAAATGTACTAATGATGCTTCACATATTGTTGGTCTTTTCTTCAAGGAGATAGTAAGAATTCATGGTTTGCCATTGAATATTGTTACTGATAGAGATCCCAAGTTTGTGGGACATTTTTGGTGCACATTGTGGAAGAAATTGGGCACCCAATTGTCTTTCACGTCGGCATATCACCCTCAGACGGATGGACAAACTGAGGTGGTGAATAGATCACTGGGTAATCTTTTGAGGTGTTTGACTCAACAGCATGGAGAAGCATGGGATATGATCATCCCATAGGCAAAATTTGCATATAATGATTCTATTAATAGGAGCACAGGAAAGAGTCCTTTTGAAGTTGTATATGGGATTCATCCCAAGGGAATTTTGGAGCTCAGGGATCTCCAGAACATGGAGAAAAAGAGTGCACAAGGAGAAGATTTTGCAGTAAGTATGAAAGATATCCATGATGCTGTCAGAGGAACTATACAGAAGAACACAGGGAAATACAAAGAGAGAGCTGATCAGAAGAAAAGGGATGTCTAATACAAAGTTGGAGATTTGGTGATGGCATATTTGAAGAAGGAAAGGCTTCTGAAGGGACAGCCCACGAAGCTTCTTATGAAGAAGATAGGTCCACGTAAGATTGTACACAAGTTTGGGCCTAATGCATACGAAATTGAACTCCCTCCAGGTTTTGCAATATCACCCATTTTCAATGTGTCTGACCTATTTCCATTCAGAGGAAACAATGTTGCTAGTTCAGATGTGACAGAAGCAGGGGATGCAGAATGGATTTCTGATCTTCCACCGAGTCAGCCAGTGCAGCTAGAATGTATTTTGGACACTAAAGTTCAAAAGAAGACCAGGCATAAAACCTACAAGCAGTATCTGGTCAAATGGCATGGTTTGCCTGATGAAGATGCTACCTGGATGAGCGAGGAGGACATCATCAAACATGGGGTTACTGTTTCTGACTTGGTTCCTCGAGGGACTTGAGTTATTTTACACCCCGGGAGTATGGTGCCGGGGCACCTAGATACCTTAATTAATTTCATGTTCTTTTGATGTTTTGGAGTTGTATAAGGTCCACGTGATCAATTGTAAGGCCCAGTGCCACGTGTGAGTCCGAGTGGAATAGGACAAGTCGTAGGGTCTGGTAGTGGAAGAGCAAACACATTGTAACTGAATAGGTTGATAGTTGCAGAACGGTTGGCATTCCCACCAATGCAAACTGTCAAGAACAAGAACATGTATAAATAGTTCAGTGAACAGAAGAAGAGGAGTAATATAGAAATTGGGTGTGATTTGTGGTAGAATAACAGTAAGAAGATAAAAGAATTGTTTTTAGTGCAGAAGTTCCCAAGATAAATAAAAGATCCTGTTTTGTTTGTGTTTTTTCACCGTGTCACTGTAGTTAGTTCCATTTTGTCATTCAGATGGGTTACTGAGCCATTCCACTGACGAGATTTCTTTGAAATCGGTGGAATGGGTTTGTTTGTACAGTTAGTGTTCTTTTTGTTTTTGTTTATGTTTAGTGTTGGATCGAGTGTGGGATGTGCTAATCGAGCCTAGCATCTCCATGTGCTAGGATTCGGCGAAGGCAGAGAGTGTCTGCGTTGCAGAGTTGGTCTCCGACAGAACAATAACTGTCGGAGAAGGCCCAGACGATGGTTCTCTGGCCGAAAAAACAAGAAGAGCTAAGTCGGAAGCAGTAGTCTGCCTGAAGGGTAGTCAGAGTAACCCAGTGCATCGGCGTAAGATTTGTGTTGTTTCACCGGATATACTTTGTGTGAGTATATCGCAGTTGTATGTTCGTGTGTGTGTCGCGAAATTACATCGGGTGAGATACAAGGAAGGTCAACGGTCAATTTCAGAATGCATGTTCTGAATGTATGTGGAGAATGCATCTCCCGAATGTATATTAAAAATATATATTGCGCATATACATTGTGTTGGATGCAAGAGGTGATCAACAGCGACACCGAAGGAAACTGGTGATCACAAGTTGACGGAAGTATATACAGTCTTTTGTTAAGTTTTTGACGCTTCCTCTGTGCGCTCTGCATCATAAGGTTAGGTGCATGTTGGACAGGGAGTTGGGTAGGTCTAGGAGGTTAATTTTGAGGAGTAGATGGAGATATTATGGCTGGCTGCTGTGGCTGAGATGGAAGCATAGGTTGCTGGTAATTTGCATTTTACTACCATTGTTGGCTCTTGTTCCATTGCAGCTGCCACTGAGGTTGATGTGTAGGTGGTGCAGGAGCACCTTGGTAAATCAAAGTTGTCCTAGACAAACCTTTGATTTTGATTAAATTGTATGCTTCAACATTGTATCAATGTTATATTGATTAATTGTTCATGTCTCTAGGTCATTAGGAGGACAATATTTAATGTTTTGTGTCAAGTTTCAAAGAATGTAAAGATTGCCAATATAAAATTGAAAAAAAAGTCAAGTTGCTAAAAAGACAGTTTTGGAAATATCAAAGGTCATAGGTTAGTTTCCTTCGTTGGAGAAGTTGGAAACTAAAGAGTCAAGTGTTGAAATGCCTTTATTTAGGCCTTGTAACATCAAAATACCTCGGAGGTGATGGGAGATTTGAGTTGAAATGGCAAAAAGCAGTGTTTTTCTGTGTTTTTTCTTCTAGAATTGTTGTCTTCTTGCATTGTACGACCCTGTACGGGCAGGGAATTAGTTCTAATTGATTTTGCATGAAAGGTCTATCAATCACCTTCCCTTTATATTTGGTTGCATGCATTTTGGTTTCGTTTTGCACAAGATATTGCATTTTTTGTGTTGACAGCCCAAACCCTCTGTTAGGGTGAACAGTGGTATGAATAACTGTGTTTTCTCCTTGGTTGTCATTTGCATGTTATCAACCCCTGGTGGAAAACAATTGTAGTGGTATTTGCTTTCAAATCCTTGAGGTCTCTGACCAAAGATCTAAGGTTGATGAGAAGAAACGTCTAGTTTTATGACTGCATTTTCCTATCACAGTCCAGAAAGACAGAATTGAAGAACAGTTGAGAGGTTTAGACCTAGGGTATGGTAAAGTGTTGATGGAAATGGACTTTTTATGGATCAATGAGCATGTGCAGACCTAGTGTGAAGTGTCCCAAGCACATGCAAGGTGTGGGGAGTTGTGGGACACCCATTTTCAATAAACGCTTGGTAGGTTGATGCCTAATAGGCCTAATGTGCATGGTGACAGTCTTTTGTTTAGTAATATCTTCCAAAGTAAGTTGTGTTAATATTTTGGTATGTTGAGAACAAGGGTAATGGGTATCTAAAAAGCCTTTGACAGTCTTGAATGGAGGTTTACATCAAGAGTTATGCACCGACAGTCCTTAAAATAGGGCTACTAGTTTTAGGACAGTCAACAAAGGAATTGTTGCTTGCATGTTGGGACAATCTTTGGTAATGGTTGTTTTGTGTGAGTTAAGGGATGTGAAGGTATGGAGAAACCTTGTGTGGGTTAGAGTAATTGGCAATCCAAACTTGTTTGAGAAAAAGCCATTGCATGGTGAAGTCCTCTTGTGAAGCTTGTAGATCTTATGGATTTGAAACACATTGTTATGAACTTTGCCAATATGAAGTGAGATTAATCTTTTCCTCTGCATCAGATTGGTATCAGAGCTAGCAAAAGCTCTGGGAGGAGATGAAGAATATGTTATGTTGGTGACCGTTATTTGCTAAGTTGTTTGGTTGTAGGTGCAAGTTCACTCATTGCAGTAGGCAGACAGGAAGGTCTGTCAAGAGGGCCAGAGGAGATGGTTCATTGGTTGTCGCCAAAAGTCTTGGGGAGAGAGGCAAGAGAGGACTCCCAGGTGAGGGATAGGAGTGTTGTTGTAGTAGGAAGGAGTGGACTTCTGATGATAGAGATGCACCTTGGAGGCAGCCAGTCAAACTCCATTAATAGGAGTCACAGTTGGAAAGTAAAGAGGAAGTAGAGGAGGCATCAAGTTAGGGTTGAAGACATAAAGAGGCAAAAAGTCATTTGAAGCAGACCATACAACTCTTAGGACAAGAGTTTTCTTCATGCTAAGGAGTATGGTGCAGGAGCACCTTGGTAAATCAAAGTTGTCCTAAACAAACCTTTAATTTTGATTAAATTGTATGCTTCAACATTGTATCAAGGTTATATTGATTAATTGTTCATGTGTCTAGGTCATTAGGAGGACAATATTTAATGTTTTGTGTCAAGTTTGGAAAGAATGTAAAGATTGCCAATATAAATTTGAAAAAAACAGTCAAGTTGCTAAAAAGACAGTTTTGGAAATATCAAAGGTCATAGGTTAGTTTCCTTCATTGGAGAAGTTGGAAACTGAAGAGTCAAGTGTTGAAATGCCTTTATTTAGGCCTTTTAACATCAAAATACCTCGGAGGTGATGGGAGATTTGAGTTGAAATAGCAAAAAGCAGTGTTTTTCTATGTTTTTTCTTCTAGAATTGATGTCTTCTTGCATTGTACGGCCCTGTACGGGCAGGGAATCAGTTCTAATTGATTTTGCATGAAAGGTCTATCAATCACCTTCCCTTTGTATTTGGTTGCATGCATTTTGGTTTTGTTTTGCACAAGATATTGCATTTTTTGTGTTGACAGCCCAAACCCTCTATTAGGGTGAACAGTGGTATGAATAACTGTGTTTTCTCCTTGGTTGTCATTTGCATGTTATCAACCCCTGGTGGAAAACAATTGTAGTGGTATTTGCTTTCAAGTCCTTGAGGTCTCTGACCAAAGATCTAATGTTGATGAGAAGAAACATCTAGTTTTATGACTGCATTTTCCTGTCACAGTCCAGAAAGACAGAACTGAAGAATAGTTGAGAGGTTTAGACCTAGGGTATGGTAAAGTGTTGATGGAAATGGACTTTTTATGGATCAATGAGCATGTGTAGACCTGGTGTGAAGTGTCCCAAGCACATGCAAGGTGTGGGGAGTTGTGGGACACCCATTTTCAATAAACTCTTGGTAGGTTGATACCTAATAGGCCTAATGTGCATGGTGACAGTCTTTTGTTTAGTAATATCTTCCAAAGTAAGTTGTGTTAGTCTTTTGGTATGTTGAGAACAAGGGTAATGGGTATCTAAAAAGCCTTGGACAGTCTTGAATGGAGGTTTACATCAAGAGTTATGCACCGACAGTCCTTAAAATAGGGCTACTAGTTTTAGGATAGTCAACAAAGGAATTGTTGCATGCATGTTGGGACAATATTTGGTAATGGTTGTTTTGTGTGAGTTAAGGGATGTGAAGGTATGGAGAAACCTTGTGTGGGTTAGAGTAATTGGCAATCCAAACTTGTTTGAGAAAAAGCCATTGCATGGTGAAGTCCTCTTGTGAAGCTTGTAGATCTTATGGATTTGAAACACATTGTTATGAACTTTGCCAATATGAAGTGAGATTAATCTTTTCCTCTGCATCAGATTGGTATCAGAGCTAGCAAAATCTCTGGGAGGAGATGAAGAATATGTTATGTTGGTGACTGTTATTTGCTAAGTTGTTTGGTTGCAGGTGCAAGTTCACTCATTGCAGTAGGCAGATAGGAAGGTTTGTCAAGAGGGCCAGAGGAGATGGTCCATTGGTTGTCGCCAAAAGTCTTGGGGAGAGAGGCAAGAGAGGACTCCCAGGTGAGGGACATGAGTGTTGTTGTAGCAGGAAGGAGTGGACTTCTGATGATAGAGATGCACCTTGGAGGCAGCCAGTCAAACTCCATTAATAGGAGTCACAGTTGGAAAGTAAAGAGGAAGCAGAGGAGGAATCAAGTTAGGGTTGAAGACATAAAGAGGCAAAAGTCATTTGAAGCAGACCACACAACTCTTGGGACAAGAGTTTTCTTCATGCTGAGGAGTATGGTGCAGGAGCACCTTGGTAAATCAAAGTTGTCCTAGACAAACCTTTGATTTTGATTAAATTGTATGCTTCAACATTGTATCAAGGTTATATTGATTAATTGTTCATGTGTCTAGGTCATTAGGAGGACAATATTTAATGTTTTGTGTCAAGTTTGGAAAGAATGTAAAGATTGCCAATATAAATTTGAAAAAAAAGTCAAGTTGCTAAAAAGATAGTTTTGGAAATATCAAAGGTCATAGGTTAGTTTCCTTCATTGAAGAAGTTGGAAACTAAAGATTCAAGTGTTGAAATGCCTTTATTTAGGCCTTGTAACATCAAAATACCTCGGAGGTGATGGGAGATTTGAGTTGAAATAGCAAAAAGCAGTGTTTTTCTATGTTTTTTCTTCTAGAATTGCTGTCTTCTTGCATTGTACGGCCCTGTACGGGTAGGGAATCAGTTCTAATTGATTTTGCATGAAAGGTCTATCAATCACCTTCCCTTTGTATTTGGTTGCATGCATTTTGGTTTCGTTTTGCAAAAGATATTGCATTTTTTGTGTTGACAGCCCAAACCCTCTATTAGGGTGAACAGTGGTATGAATAACTGTGTTTTCTCCTTGGTTGTCATTTGCATGTTATCAAACCCTGGTGGAAAACAATTGTAGTGGTATTTGCTTTCAAGTCCTTGAGGTCTCTGACCAAAGATCTAAGGTTGATGAGAAGAAACATCTAGTTTTATGACTACATTTTCCTATCATAGTCCAGAAAGATAGAACTGAAGAACAGTTCAGAGGTTTAGACCTAGGGTATGGTAAAGTGTTGATGGAAATGGACTTTTTATGGATTAATGAGCATGTGCAGACCTGGTGTGAAGTGTCCCAAGCACATGCAAGGTGTGGGGAGTCGTGGGACACCCATTTTCAATAAACCCTTGGTAGGTTGATGCCTAATAGGCCTAATGTGCATGGTGACAGTCTTTTGTTTAGTAATATCTTCCAAAGTAAGTTGTGTTAATCTTTTGGTATGTTGAGAACAAGGGTAATGGGTATCTAAAAAGCCTTGGATAGTCTTGAATGGAGGTTTACATCAAGAGTTATGCACCGACAGTCCTTAAAATAAGGCTACTAGTTTTAGGACAGTCAACAAAGGAATTGTTGCATGCATGTTGGGACAGTCTTTGGTAATGGTTGTTTTGTGTGAGTTAAGGGATGTGAAGGTATGGAGAAACCTTGTGTGGGTCAGAGTAATTGGCAATCCAAACTTGTTTGAGAAAAAGCCATTGCATGGTGAAGTCCTCTTGTGAAGCTTGTAGATCTTATGGATTTGAAACACATTGTTATGAACTTTGCCAATATGAAGTGAGATTAATCTTTTCCTCTGCATCAGTAGGCCACTGAGGGTTATAGTTGGAACCTTGGAAACTTTGTTGGGGCCATGGGTTTGGTTGTTGTTGGTTCCAACTAGGTTGTGGAGTAGGCCATTGTGGGTTTTGCTAGAGATTTTGATTACTAGGTCATGGTTGAGTGTTCCAAACAGAGAAATTTTGGTTTGCAATAGGAAAGGGTGAATTAAAACTTAGTGGATCAGAGGGCATACCTTGTCTTTGCTGCCAAGGTCTCCTTTGAGATATGTAGAATAGTTGTCCATCCTCTCCTTCAAATGGCTGAAATTCTAGCCTTTCAACCTTCTCTTGCTGGATGCTTGCCACCCTTTTACATTTATAATTGGCCTTCCTTTGCCTACAGTTGGGACAGTACTTAGTAAGCATTGCATCCACCTCTTCTTGTTTCTTCTTAGTGAAGGGTGTCCAGCTGGGTAGCCATATGGATGATGATATCCTCTTTCATGTTGGACAACAAGTTACTGATTTCCATTCTTGAAATCCCATTGGTTGCTTTGTTTGTAATGGATGTCCTTTCTCCCCTTGGTCATCTGGTGAAAGTTCTTGAATAATTTCGGCAAACCTTACAAATTGACTCAAAAGGTAACTGAGAAACATCACCTTGCCTAACGAGATTCAGGGCATCCATGCAATCATCCTTAATCCCTCTCAAAAAGACCAGCTTTAATGATTCTTTAGACAATCTATTTTTGGGTTTTTTCTTCAAAGCAAACTAGAATCTTTCAACATAATCTTCCAGTGGCTCCTCCTCTTTTTGTGACATCTTGAAAATGTCATCTCTCCTCCTATCATGTCCTTTGCAATAATCTTGGTATTTCTCCAAGAATTTCTCCTTCATTGTATCCTAGTCTGGAATGACATCTTTTCCTAGCCCCATAAACCATCTCAAGGCTGCATCCTTGAGGGTGGCAGGAAAGAGTTTAAGCCTGTGAGCATCTAAAGTGTAGTCATAGCTCCTACACAGGATATCAAACTCAAACAAAAACATATCTGGGTCCTCTGTCACTAGGCCATAGAAAATTGGTAATGTTGAAGGTGGAATATTCTTCAGCACTATAGCCCTCTCCTGATCAGTGATAGGAAACTTAAACGTTGCTTGCTCTGGTGGATCCTTCACCGTAGCATCTGCCATAGTTCTAAAGGTCCCTTCTGTAGTTGTGGAAGAAGTTGATGAAGATGTCGAAGGTGTTGATGAAGATGGAAGAACAAGTCCATCTCCCTCAACAATTCCTACTATATAATTGATAAAGTCAATAGTATCTTTTCTATCTGGATAATTTGAAGGGAGGATTCTGCCTCGATTATGTCTCTGCCTCTGCATACAGTGAATTTAGCTTTATATACCAGCAGTCCTGCATAATGTTAGTACAATTTCTGGTGTTTCTTGAAAAGTGAATCTATCAACCCTAATGCTGGAATCAAAATTTAAGCTATGAAAGCATGTAAAATGAGCCTATGAAGGTAGCACCATCCCCGACAACGGTGCCAAAAATGTAGAGGAAAACTAATGCGTTGTAAACTTAACATAATTCAGGGGTAAACCTATCTGAACAGTCCACTTGACATTGTACTCTCACATTAAATTATCAACCAAGGAGTGTAAGCTTATGATGGCACTACAGTGTATGTGCCTCCAGGGCTTATATTCTCCTTAACTATCTTATCCAAACATACTTAGATTATTCTACTTTGCTGGAATTCACAGAAATGCAAGAACAGTAAAAATAGTTACAAAATCTAGTGGCTATTGGTACCTTCAGCATAAGTTGTAGATAACTGCTAGCAATAGGAAATTATAGAACTAATCCAAAACTATTCAAAATAATGAGAAAACTAATGCTAACCTCCAGAGGACTTAAAATAGACAAAGTATACATTTGTTCATGAACCATAACTACTGTAATTAATAATCAAAGTATTCTAATTAACTCACAATGCATTTATAAACTAATGGAAAACAACTTTAACAAGAATGCATAAATAAGTAAGAAATAAATGAAGTGAAGATTAGTACCTTGAGTGGCTGGCTTAGGGGACTGACTCACTTAGCTAGAAATCAAATCTAATTCAGATACTCATGCATCCACATAACACATAGTTCCATTCATTTCATATCATAAATAGAATTTCTTTCAGATTGTATTCAATAATGGTATTTTTAACAAAACATGTCTGGAACTTCTACTATTGAATAAAAACAACAACTGAGTAACTGTATAACAAAGTAACTAACTTGACATCGAGCTCATCCCTCTTAACTTATACAAAAATGGGAGAGTTTTATGCAACTACCAACTAACTACAATCAATAATCCATTCGTAGATATTAGGATACAAGGTTAAGATTGATTTATTAATTCTAATTGAATAGAGGAAGGAGAATCCTATTCAAATAAGAATTCTTATGCAACGACTAGTATGGAAAACACATAAGCTGTGTTTGAAACAAGTCTACTTCTTCTGCATTTATTCCTTCCCATACTGGTTCACGTTCAGCCTCCAGTTGCCTGCACTTTTGGCGGCTTGACTTCAACTTCCTTTAATCCTCCTGTTCTGCAACTTGCTGCAAATTCTCCTCTCCTTGATGCCATGTGCTTGTTGCTGCACAGGGGTTAATCCACAAAACATATGCACACAAATAACCTTCATAGTTAAACCATAGAATCTTATCTATATTGCATGCATACTCATGTTCAAATCATTCAATTGATAAATGTCATCACCATATTCCATATTAACAACATAGATTCAAGGTCTTGCAAAGTATATAAAAAGACAATATATCATGATGGTGATGTTTGAAAAGTATCTGGAAGATCATATGGAAAAGGTCTGAAAGCATATAAAAACAACATAAAAGAGGCCAATATTTAAACCCATCAACTACTTTAAAGGATATTGTGAGATCTCTTTCCTCATAAGATTAAAGAGTGATTCCCTTTAGATGAACTGCTTGAAGCCATATTTGTTGTGTAGATCCTCAATACTAGATCAACTGTTAACCATCTAATTTTCATAACAAGATAAAGATCTTGGCCAACGAACTTTCTAGAAGTTTATAATTAAATGGACAATATATAGAAGGAATGATAAATAAATCCAAGCTTATAGAGTAATCAACCCATTTTGCAACATCAAAGATGGAATAGTTTAAACTAATGGATAGTCCCTTCCAAGATGGATCGATAACAAAGCTTTGGTTAAGGTCAATTCAAAGTGAAGTATTGTGTGATTCAACATCAAAATATTTTAAACTTGTTGATCTATGTCAAACCATGATATTAGGGTCAATGGAGGATGAGAGAGATTTTAGTGCATTGGGATTCTTGAAATCAAAGAAAAGAAACAAACTTGACAAGGAATTAGAAAATTGCTTGAGGATGTATACAACTATATGATATGCATAGTTTTCCTTTTTAAAGGGTATTAGGAATCTGGAGGTCCATATGTAAAAGAAGATGGTTGTGAAACACCTCAAAAAATACTAACACATCCAACATAACGAACAACACATCTAGTGGCATTGATGAGATGTAGTTAAGTGGAAGTATGCAAACAAAAGAAAATGAAGGTCACAATGAGGATGACTCTCATGGCCAAAGTGAGCAGATGATTTGGCAATTGGAAGAGATTGAGTAGGTGTTTTTAGTGTATTTCATATTCTAAATTATTGTTGATGATATTTTATTTATCTATTAGTGATTTTATTTTTACTTTTAATGTTTATTTGGTAACTACCTAATTCTTGTTACAATATTTTGGTAGTAGTTGTAGAATAAATAATTCTTAGTAATCCCTTATTTATATTGAATAGTAATACCTCATGTACAATGTGAATTTTTTTTACAGACATTTAACTAAATGCACACTAGTGAACAACTGTAATAGATACAACAAATGTGTATCTAGAAACCAAAAATTTCCTAAAGCAAACAATAAATAATGGAGATAATTTAATCACATAAATGAAATTGAGTCTTATATTGATTTTTTAGGAGTACACAAAAGTATTTATCTTGCTCAAAAAATAACTTTGCATAATGCTTAGATCAAATCTCAAAATGGACCATTAAACTCTTTTGATATACAAAGTTTCTAAACATATCTACAATATAATCAACTTCTATTTATAGCTAAATGACAAAGCTCATCTCACTTGGATGATTGACACTTGCCAACTAGTGCTAAATAGTTAAATTTACAAATGTTTCTTAGGGGAAACTATTGGTGGTGGTTGTAGTTAATTTCACTAGGACTTGAAAAGAAGAGGATCAAAACCTACAAATGAAGAATAAATCACAAGGAATGCAAAATAAAACCATCTATCAAAACCAATTATAGTCGGGACATCACATAACCAAATTTAGACATCAATTCATAAGGCAGGTCCCACACCACCTCTTTATCTGTATATTTTTGTTGAGTTTGTCATAGCAATTGGTTTGGCCAATGTAAAATTCACTATCAAGTATCACCATTGATGGAACAAGAGGATTACAACAATATAATGTCGACAAAATATAATGTTCAATCTAGAAAACTCTTCAAAGAATTTTGGTCTTGACAAACATCTTTTTTCCCATCATTGCTTACAATCTCCTCTAGTATTGTAATTCCAAAACTTTCCTTTTTGGCATTTATTTGATGACCAGATGTAACGATATGGAAAGACAAGCAATTCAGACTATAGGGAAAGCTCAAAGGATCTATAAATGATGATCCTTCATCTTCTTATTGAGCAAATCCCATATCTCTCCACATTTTAACATTAACTTTAAGATTTATCTCATTTGCTTCACACACCTTAAACATGCATACCTTAAAATTATTTCTACATTAATTTTTTTACTAATTGTTTATTTTATCCTTTCATTTTACACTTGGAAAAGAAAAATTCACTTAAAAAAATGCTCTAGCAAATAAGAAAATTAGAGAAAGTAAAATGCATAAACATTAGGGAAAGTGTTAATTTTTCAACAATGCACAAACAAGACTGAAAATACATAGCTCATAAAGAATTGGGAAGATTATGCCGAGTATAAAGACCCAACAAATTTGGCAACAGAATTGCCCATCAATGCTTGTTTCAAAATCTCCATTTGAAAAAAAATATTTTTCATAAACAAAAAAAACAGAACCCTTTACCTTTATAGGCAAAAATCCAAACTAGATTCCGGGGGAAAAGAATCCAAACTAGATAGCCCACCTTATAAATATCTAGGACTAAACAACGTATGCACGAAAGCTTTTAAATTTTTTATCAAATGGAGGTTCGAATTATATAATTCATTTCCAAAAATGAAAATTTTCATGAATGATATTGTGAAAGAAAATTTTCATATATAATTCTGCGAGCAAATTGCCATGGTTGCGGGTAATTCGATCACTGATTCATTCCTGATCAGGTAAGAAACACGCCATTAATCTTTGATCGCAAGCAAAGTGAATAAATAAATTGTTTGCTCATGTCCATTTTCTTTTTAGGCTGCCAGAAGAATTTTTTTGTTAGGTTTAAAGTCGCGCTCTGTTTTCTTTTGGGATTTGGCAATGTATTTGATTTGTATAATATGTACAGCATTAAATTTAGGGCACCTTTTCAGTGTGTGGCATTTGAAAATTTATGGGTACGGTTCTTTTAACGCGGAATTTCTTTTCTGAACGTACTTCATAATTTGTTTGCTAAATGGCTTAAAATATATATTGAGTAGATTTAGGGTTTAAATTTTTTTTAATGGGCATTTTTTATTTTTGGGGTTAATATTGGTTTGGTTTCGTTGGAATTTGGCCTTAAAGAAAATTATTTTGCTCAGTATAGGAAGAGTAAAACGAGTTGCAGAATGTTATACTGACATGTTTCTTTTTGAGATTATTAGTTCTAAAATTTCCTCAAAAGAAAATGTTTTAAGAAATATTTTATTACCATACCGCGTCGTTGTTTTTTTTGGTTATGTCTTAATGCGAGGAGTTAAGGTTGAAAATGTACCTAAACACCACAATTTGTCGTACGTTTCATGGAGTCTTACATGGCTCTTGAGTTCCTGTTATAGTTGAGGACCCCTCCATATGTTTTGTTGGGGCATAGCTCATGCCTTGGTTATTGGTATCAACATGTTGTAGGCTACATTGCGATGGGCCTGAGATCATTGCGGATTAGGGTTTTGGTAAGGTTTTATGATGCTAGTAGGTATGATTTTTGCAATTTGGATGAAAATACATACTAGCCAAGTTTTTAAATAATGCTTACCCTGGTGATGCTTCACGATGTATTGCCTGAAACAATGGCAAACGGTGGATCAAGAAGTGTGACCTGAAACATTAGTAAATAAAATTGCAGAAATTGTCAAAATTTTATTTTTAAATACCATTGTTGGATATGCCAAGTTTCCATGCATTAATTTCTTCTATTTGTAAATGGACCCCCTTTTTCAACCATGATCAGAGTTCACTGTCAATTAAGATTCCAGCGTCAAGGGTATTTTTCTTTATAATTCACCCATGACTTGCACCTTACCTCCTTTGTTGAGGTATGCTGCACCCAAAATTGAATGTGGTATATCACTTGTAAAGAAGTTTCTATCCGTTTAAATTTTCCCACAACTAGGGTTGAGGTGGCAGATGTAATTAACAATCACATTTACCAGATTAGGATACAATCTGTGTTCATGTCTCTTTGACAAACAGAAATATGTCTTGGAGATGGCCTGCATAATGTGTAAGTATTTTCAACCTTTTGAAGGTTTGATGGTCATTGATGCAGCCTTTTGCACCTAGACAAAGAAGATGAGGATGTAAATCCCTTTGTGCTTGTGATGTAGGAAAATATATTTGAAGACAAAGGACACAATCTTTTGAAATGCTTAGACTACAATTAATGCATCCGAGTACAAGGTAGCTAATACTTGCCGTGCATAGAAGCGTCAGCATCAGCACACAAGTCTAATTGAAATAATTAATCCACTAGGATAATTAATACATCAAGAGGCAACTTAATTAAAAGCATTGTAATACAGTTTGGCTGACCAATCTTAGTCCAAGTCAACTATCAAGAGAAAGGAAAGAGATAAAAACATATTGTGAGGAAAACACATAGCGTTCTTGCACAGTTATCAAAGAGCAAGGAAAGAGATAAAAGTATTTTTATGAGGAAAATACAAAGCATTCTTGCATTTGTTCATAGGCCAAACCTATTATGTTATATTTGAAGTAATTGGGATGCAAAAGTAGATTAGTGTAGTTGGTAGCCATTGGATATTAATGGGGCAAAGAACAATTATTATAATCTAATTTCACATTTTAGTTAGATCCATTTCCAAGGAATAGCCATGCCGTGTGAAAGATTATTTCTAGTGGTGATCTTCCTATTAACTTCAATTTGCTGATATGCAAAAGCAGGTAGAAATTCCCTGCTTTGAATAATTAAAACAAATAATCAGCAATGCGTTTGATTATAATAAGCTCAAAAGCAATAGTTATTAATTATCTTTAGATGATCACAATGTTATTAGAAATCATCACATTCTGTCCTATATTGCAGATGTTTCCTATATTAATACCATAAGTACATTTCAGCCTTTCTGAATCATGAACAAATCTAACAATTTTAATGTATGTTGAAGAAATTATTATAACTTTACATAGCCATGGTCCAGTGGGCAATTGTCTAGTGGAAAGGCAAAGTGATTATCACGATGATGACTGAAGGTCAAGCTTACTGGGTACACTGCTTGTGTTAAAGCGGATATGTTAATGTGGGCCACACCTGGGCAAGGCTGGGTGCATGTCCTAGAAAAAAATTGCATAATGGAAATCCCTTGGACTTGGCATCTAAGCCTAATGGTGCTTTAAGCTTGATGGTGCATTCTCTGCAGTGCACTCCAATGATGACATTGAGTCTTAATATCCATCTAAATATACACAACATTCTGATGATGGGTAAGTGCAACAGTTTATCTGTAAAAAACACTTCACACTGACATGGGACAGAAGCATTCAACAAAGGTGATTGTTTTTATATAAAAGTTTATCAAATCAAAAACTCCGATCTTCCCTCACTCTATGGCTAATGAGTTAACACAGATTATAAGAATAAGAAGACTATAACTATAATAAACATCAGATTTCTGTAGTCCATGAGTTTAAGTTGTAAAACTTTTGGAAAAAACTGTATGTCAATCTTTTCTGTCATTGTTTCAGATTACATTCTGTGATCCATCATCATTTGTTTTACAGATAATGGATCACCAAGTGTGATCTGAAACGTTGATGCAAAAATTTGACACAGTTTTTTCAAAGAGCTTTACAACTTAAAGATTATAACTGCCCAATAAAACTGTACTACTCAGTCAGCAAGCAACTCAAAACTGCACAAAATTATCAGCTGCCACAAGCCTTCTGTATATAACCTAAAATGAATTATTATTTTTAAATATAATATGTGCACCGAATGATTCCCAAATAGCAAATTTATTATGTTAAACAACTTTCTCCAAAATTGCGTGCAATAATCTGTAGATGTTTTTACTGAATTTGCTTAGAAGTCTTCTTTGAATTGTACAAATTCTAGTTTGAAAATACAAGGCTGAATTGTATAATATAATGCAGGATTTGGCAGTCATAAAGTTATGCAGAGGAACCCAGTTAAATATATTTTTCCAGTTTGAGCATTTTTGTATGGCTTGCTTATAACCCAAAGGTTGCAGAATTGCAACTCTGTTGTGAAACCTTAATTCACCCAATGTGCTGTTCGGTCTTATATCAACTAGTGTTACAAGATTCAGGTCAGGCTTGGTAAAACTTGTGAGTCCAAGTCTCATCGCATCCACCAACGAATCGACTCAACCAGACTTGGTAGACCTTGAGCCTCAGCCAGCATTTAAAGTAAGAAAAGTACAGTAGTTGATCAAAGCAATCTCTCTCTCTCAGGGTGAAACTTAAGCTTTTTATAAAAATCTGTGCTTTTTTCGAGTTTTCAGTCGGCCAAGTCTTATCGAACCTTAAATTGACTTATCATGTCCTGCTGAGTCCAAGTCTGGCTGCTAAGATATGAAACATAGATGTAGTCTTGCTGTTATGAAAAAAATGATGTCAAAGTTCTGAAATTTCTGGATTTTTTTGGATGTGAACCCTCAATGTGAAATCCAATCAGAACTCAGAAATTCCTGCAATTGCTGTACACATTTGGAATCTGAAAAACTACTGCATTAATGAAAAATACAAAAATGGAAAAAATCTGAAAACCTGGAAAGCACTGGAAGAAATCTGTCAATGAATTGCCAGTTCACTATTTTTTGGTGAATTGGTGTGGAAAAACAGAATTTCAATCTTGCTGGAAAGTAGATCAGACATTGTATAAAAGTAAGAATAACTTTCCTCAGAGTGTACAAATACCGTCTCAGTCCAAATATATGACAGTATGAATGCTGACTTAGCTAAACACAGTGTGAGAGTTGTGCACCGAACTGCTGCCCCAAAGACAAGAATTGGCCTAAGGCCCCATTTATAACAGATTTTCTCATTACAGGTTGTTCACTTTGTGCAGGTGAGATAATTATTGTAATCTTAAATATTGTTAACCAACCAAAAGTACAACTGAATTCAATTAAACCTCAGTAACTAACAAAAGTTAAAGACTAACAATGTATAATGACTTAAACTTTTCCCTTGTTATAGTCTTGCAACTCTGTTCAGATTTTTCATTGTGCACAGACATTGATGAATAGTTGCATTTCAAGAGATTCCGTTTTTAATCATCCTTCATTGTTTGCTTGACTAATCACACTTATGGATGTTACAGCCTGTAGATTAGCATATTTCCATTTATATCAAAATGTTCTCTGAAGAGTACATCGAGCTTCCCCTTAGTCCATCCTTGGATAATGAAGGAGGAAACAATCCAGAGGAGGTTTCAATGGTACAGGAAGTCAATAAAGAAAATTTCAAGATTGGAGGGGATGAAAACATTGGCCTAAATGAAGATGGAAGCAAAGATGCTGTAGAGGGGGAAGAAACTGATAGAGATGGAATGAAGGGTAACTGTCATATTTTGAAAGATGACAACCAAGGAGGAGGAAATGAGATGCAGCAGGGTTTGAATCTCCATCTAAAATCTTCATCAATATTTTCAGCAGATGAATATGAAGTAACACAAATGCAATCTGGCCTAGTGAGAGAGGATGGAAGTGCATTTGTTGGGGAAAGTGACACAATAAAAATTGATACAACTTGTATCCTATAGATACAAATGCTTATAGTTAATGTTTTGAACCATATCTAGATTTTAAAAAAGCAACACATTTGGTAAAAAGAGCTTCATTTACGCACTGTAGGATTCAATTTCTAACTTGTGATATATGTGTTAGTATACAGCTTTCTGAAAAGTTTCACGCTTTTAACTCAAACAATTTTTATTTAGGTTTGATGTTAATTTATTATAGATGAGAATTGTGATATCTTGACTCAAGATAAATAGCTAGATCAGGTTTTAAGCGTGCCCGGGTGTCATATATTGATGACCAGCCTTATGTTCATGTTATATACAACTATCTACCAAGGTTTGTAACTTCTCACTGACCAGCCTTATGTTCATGTTATACACGTGCTATTTACATTTGTATTTATATATTTCTTTTTGAGTGCCTTTATTTTGTCTATAACATTCACCATTCTGTACATTGATCTCCTGTCTCATTCCTATCAGAGAAAGCAAGAAGAAGCTAGCGGAGCTGTTACAAAATTGGTCCGAGTGGCACTCTCAGTATGTTGCCAATGCCAAGGTATGCCCACCTTATGGTTCTTAGTAGGTTGATTGTGTTTTAATATTTATGAATTTCTCTTTCTTCTGTTTATACTTGACAGAAAATTCTATGAGTTTTTCCAGCAAAAGTTATAACTTGAAACAGCTTGAGATACTTTCTCAGCTAGGTTCACCATTTAATTTACACAGTTTCACGGTCAAAAACAAGAATTATCACTTTCACTATCATCTAACTAGTGATCATCAAACAAACGACCAACTCAGGATCAAGAGCAACTTCATTTCTTAAACATTTTGGGGCTGCTAGGGTAGAGTAGGCATCTCACAAAGAAACAAGGCTCAAGCTATAAACCAAACATTTCAGAGTGCAAACAAATACACCTGATCTCTTGAAGACTGTTTTCTCTTCATGCCACAATGTCTTCTTTGTCCCCCTTCATGATGCAAGAGCATCTGGAGCTCGCGCAATCCTGCACACCCAAAAATATTGTCTGGATCAAATTTTGGTTTTTCTTTTCCTCTAACATGTGTCCTGTAGGTTTAATTTTGTTTGATTTTCCTTTCTGCTGGGCGCTGTTATCTGTTTCTGGCATGTTGGATCGATGCAGGCAGTCCGTTTAAGTGCTTTTAAGACTATCATTGCTGCTGGGTGTGTACCCCTGAGGTTTAAGGGCTATTATTGGCGATCCTTGATAATGTCTAGACTGTTTTATACTGGATGTGGGACAGTTAACAGGATGATTTAATCCTTGATTATTCTCTACTGGGACACACAGTTCCTTTTGTCTTGACTTGATCTCAAACTCTAAAACAGCGATTTCACTACGGTCTACATGGTATGGAAGAGGGGCCCACCGTGCGCTGAAATTATTTCCTGAGAGCCGGGACCAACCAAGACCTCCTTCAGCATTAACAAATCACTTTATTTGAATGTGGAGGTTATATAAGCTGCTGCCACTGCTGTTGGGCATTAACCACTTCAGTTTTCTGGTGGATCCTTCCTCCACTCACCCGTCAAAGCCTGAGTCAATCCTTATTGCTGGCAGCAGCAGTTACATAACTAGGCAGCTGCATTTGCCTATTCCAGTTTGAGTGTGTTATTTGTGGGCAGTGGTTACTTTGCTGGGCTGCGATCCTCTTATTTATCCCAGCTTGTAATATATACAAAAAAACACATACAGTTCAAGGAAGGAAGAAAGGAGATACATGAGGTCATAGACGATAGAGAGTCCAAGTTTTATGTTGCTGGTCTTCATGGGACTGCATTGACAGTCAGTAGCTGTTAGCATTTTCTGAGTTAGATTACACTGCCTTGTGAAAAGACTACATGCCTGAGGAGTCATTAAATTCTGAAACAGTCCGTAATTTCTCCAATTCTGAACTGCTGTTATGTATCTGGACTTACCGGCTCAATTTGACAATTGAATAAAGTTGACATTTTAAAATTGTATTACTGTTATTGTAATGAACGTCTGCCTGCTATCTTAAAACCAAACTTAACTAGGTTCAAAACATAACCACAACACAATTTTTTTTAATAACAATAATGTACCATTAAAATCATTTCACAATAATAAGATTGAGAAAGAATTATTACAATTCCATAATTCATAACCAATGAATGGACAATCTAACATTCATAAAGTACTTATTACAAATTTGCATCATCATCTCGATGCTAAAAGTACAATTACTCAAACAAACATTATTACAATAATCTTAATGAAGTACAATATATGTAACTGTAAAATCAAGTCTCTCTGTGTATATAACCAAGTCTTTGGCATAAATTAGCTGCAAGAGGGAGAGCATCACTTGAGTGTTTTACTTCCAACCATAGACTAGCGGTCCCTCGCACACCTTCCACCTGGAAGTGGCCCTACCTTTCATGAGGGAAGTGGATTAGGAAATCAACAAGATCCAACATGCCTTCTGAGAACTAGTGTTGTGTCTATTACATACAATCCATTATACAACTCTAGATCCTTCTAGTCGAGTATAACATGGAACTAATTGTTATGTAATACTAATGAGACACTTTGA
Source organism: Cunninghamia lanceolata (assembly GCA_027924645.1). Taxonomy (NCBI): domain Eukaryota; kingdom Viridiplantae; phylum Streptophyta; class Pinopsida; order Cupressales; family Cupressaceae; genus Cunninghamia; species Cunninghamia lanceolata. The sequence continues at coordinate 1,512,605 of BSBN01001380.1, read as the reverse complement.
ACTGACAATGCAAGTAGTGATTTTGCATTACTTTGGCCAAAGATTCTAGAAATCAAACACATTCCTAAACGGATATGTGTCGTATGTTCACACACCTCTATTTCAAACCAGTTAACACATACTGTCATATCATATATGAGTAATCTCAAGTATATACTCTAAACTCAAGCATATAAACTTAATCAAAATACTGAACCTATTCTAGGCTTGGCTAGGTAAACAACAAAGTTTAACTCCAACTACATTTCCAACTAGTCAAGTTTAGAATAGAGATCAAGTAGATAGTTTAACATTGTCACTATACTGCTGTGCAAACCTGCATTCCCAGCTTCATATTCAAAAGACAATCACGTCTTAAAATTTAATCATTTATATACAAAAGAAACTATCTCACACAGAAAATAGTGATAATCCTGAGTTACTTACTCCTTGTTGACCTAAACTCTAAGTAGAGGTAACTCATAGATTCCTTAATCATATTTTATCATCATGAATGAGAATTAAATGTAATATGTCCTTACGAACTATATCCTTTTAAGTTTTCATTAAAAATAATAATATAATAAATGGAATCTTAATTCCTTTCTTGCTCTATCTGAGCTGACTCAAACATATAATCAATGGAAATAATTCCTATAATCTGAAAATGGATAAATATATATTTACAAATGCATATATGTATGATACATATATTCATTTATGAATATACCCAAGTATAACATCACAAGATAAAACTGTGAAATTCTCAATAGTATACCTTGTTTCGACTCAGGGCTAACAATAATTTTGTCACAACAGATTAATTGTCAATCCATATAGTTCTTCATAAACATAAGATAATAAATTACTATATTTAAAAGCATTAAGCCTTTTCAACTGAAGTAAAATACTTAATACAACTGCCACACAAGGTGAGAATTATCTCATACTTTACTATCACTGCAACTGAGAAAACTTTCTTCATAGTCGACCACATTTGACACACACAGAATTAGTTAGTCTCTGTCAATTAACTATATAGCTGTAGATTTATTTATCCCAGCTAACATTCATAGAAATGTCTCTACTCTAATTCTATAACAGTATATCTGAAGCATATACATCACAGTCGACACTCAGAGAAGTGTCCTTTCTCTGCCACAAAAACCAATATATCTGTGAATACAATATCACAGTCGAAACTTAACAAAGTATTAATCTCATACAAGATACATCATTTCAAGATGACTATAGATACACTCCACACTGTCAGTACTTACTAATGTGATATTCACATATATTAAACAATAGTACTAATATGACTATGGATGAAATCCACACAATCGATACTTGACATTGAGACAAACACATATATCAAACAATATTTCCATTATGACTGTGGATAAATCCACACCGTCAATATTGGATAGTGAGATAATCACATATATTAATAATATTTTTGTTATGATTGTGGACAGAATCCACACAGTTGATACTGTCAATGAGATAATGCACTATTATCAATATGACTGTGGATGACAGTTGATATTGATAATGAGATCACATATATTATACACTAATATCAATATGACTGTGGATGAAAATCCACACATTCGAGACTTGATATTGTGATAATCACAAATACTAAACATTATTAAGAGAAAGATTAAGGGTGAAATCAACATAGTCGATACCCAAATAAATCACAGAAACTACATACATCTGCAAAGTATTAAAAATATCATTGTGGGTTTATATATCACCGTTGATACCTGTTGATGTGTTTTTTATGCACATGCAAACTCAGAATAAAATACCAAGTATTCTATCCTCTCTTGAACAAAGTCTCTCAAAGGCTAAACAATGTGATCCAATGAGACAACTCCAAGGTTCATGATATGTCAGGTCTTGACTTGCAAATCAGATAGATCAGTGGTATGATGTGATATTGCTGAAACTCACAAAGGGACTTACGTGGAATATACTCCTTACTCCACTCAAATGTGTTACTTCTTCCTTATGAAATGGAACTTCTTCAAACCGGCTACAAAAAGAAAAGGCAAAAGATAAGGGTTAAGAGAGCTAATCTAAGGACAATGAAGTAATGAATGATGTGTAGATAGACAAATTCCTCATGAAACCAAACTCAGCTTCACCATGAGAACCAACAATTACACGAAGCAGGTGCAATCTCCTAAAGTAATCCAATGATTTTCATATTGTGAAACACACATTCAAACACCCACAACTGGCACAATTTGAACAAGTACTCACAATCAAACTAAAGCAAATGAAGGTTCAGTCTAACTTTGCAAAGTGAGTTGCTTTCGACAAACCACGAAAAGTATGAACCAAGAAGGAATTCATCAAATATCATTGCATATATTCATTGCATCAATGAACTTTTAATCTACCAATTAAGCTACTTGGAAACACATCTCCATCATGTTCAAGGACTTGAAACCATGCTAACATTCCACAATCACACAAATCACCATGAGAACAACAATGAGCTTGTATTGATTTTGGAAGTGTTTTTTACAACAATTTCATAAGTCTTTTCAATGACTTCAAAGAGTCTCCTCTACTCTACTCCTATTCTACTTCTACTCTTGCGCGAGCTAACAACTTCTAACCTTACAAATGAGAGAAATGGGCCTTATATAGGCTCCAAAATTACATGAACGGCCATGATTGATTTGCAAACCAATAAACAAGATTGAGACAAGGCATAACCGCCCAAAAGAGAGGCAATGAAGGCACGTTTTCCAATGTGATAAGCATGAAATGGAATCTTTAGAGCATCTTCCACATGGGCGCCCTCTTTGGTCTCTTGCTTGTAATACATTTGTTGAACCTGGACGGGTGACGTGGCAGACTGTGATTGGACTGGTGATGTGCACATGCCACCTCAACATCTTCGAGCAAACTAGTTTGATTTTCAACATGTTCATACTGCTCGGAATATTTTCCCAAATTGCTGGATTTTCACCTGTGGAACTTTGCTTCTTTTGAACTTGCAATTTTGGGAAATTTGAAACTCCTTGTTGTCTTGATGTAATTCATGGACTTTTGATGATCTGACTCATTTCTCTTGTGGTTCTTATGTTCTTGTTCTTGTGTAAGATGCAAGATTTCTTGGAGTAGACTTGCGTATGGTGGATGTTCTCTCTGCCTGGCGCATGAAATGAGTGACCTCCAGAACTTGAATGTGGAACTGGTCCTTCTCCCTTCAAGTGATGACCTTGATGAATGACTTCTGGCATTGGATCTTGATCGTCTGGAACGGGTCTCCTTCATGTGGCGATGATGTCCTCCTTCCTCAAGCAATGCTCCATCCATCAAACTTTCTTTCTACAAACTCTTGTCATTCTCTTTCCCGGATTCTTCATCTCTTGCAAAAGAGGAATAATTATCAAAACATTTTACTATGAATCTTCTAACATTTCATCCTCATTTGTCTACCTGAACAACTTGCAATGATCTTAGGCAGGATTTTACTTATCTTATGCACCGAAAAGGCTTTGTTTTCATGTTTTAATCCCTCTTAGCCAACTTGGCAGTTTGACAAGGTTTGAGCGCATTTGAGACATGCTGATGAAATTGCCTAAGGTTGAGCGCATTTCAAGAGGCATGAAGAAATTTCCTTCTAAAGGGGCGCATATCCTAGGTGATAAAGAAATCCCCCTCATGATGAGCACACTAAACAATGGGTGAAGAAACTTCTCAAGGCAAAGCGTATTTGGTGAGGTGAGGAGAAATTTCTTGTATGAAGCGCAAATGATGAGGCGAGAAGAAACGTCTTGAAACCTTTGCATCAAGTCCTAAAGGATGGAGCACATGTGCATGATGATGGAGAAATCCTCTTGAACTGGAGCACATATGATGAAAGTTGGAGAAATTCCCTATGGGGGCGCATTTGATGAATGTTAAGGAAATTTCCTCCCATTGGAGAGCGCATTTGATAAAGGATGAAGAAAGTCTCTCAAGCTGGAGCGCATATGCAGTGGAGTAGAATGAAGAAATTATCTTTAAGTGGGAGCGCATTCAGGAGTTGTTGGAGCAATTCATCAAAGGGGCGCATATGCTAGATGACAAAGAAATTTCCCCTTGACCGAGCGAATATGAGGAAATTTCTTGAGGCAGGGCGCATTTGGTAATGCTTGAAGAAAGTTTCCTGAGGCAGGGCGCATTTGGCAAAGGATGGAGAAAGTTTCCTGAGGTAGGGCGCATTCCTCTCATGGGGAATAAATTTCCTTAATGAGGGCAGGTTCCATGAGAGTCAAAGAAATTTTCTTCAAGTAGGGTGTATTCCGCTCATGGAGAGGAAATTTCCCATACTTAGCCATTTTTTAGTGCCTGAAATCAAGTATATTTCAAAATATATTTAAGTTATACATTAAATATTTTGAAATATACTTTCAGGATGTTTGAGATAGGTCTTAGATCCATGAGATTTAACATTCAGATTCTAGATTTTTGAGGTGTTGGGAATTAAGGTGTCTCAACCTTGGTAATTCTTTACATTATTAATGCTTGTATTTATTATTTAATTGCCTATGTTGTAAATATTTGTAAATTCCATATTGTCATATTGTGGGATGTGGCAAGGTGATGTGTCAATCCTACATGGAATATGACAACTTGTAATTTTGTCCTCACATGAGGAGATAGGCATCCCACTTTGTGGTAGGAGCATTTTGTCATGTGTCAGCATCTTCCATGTTGTGTAAGGGAATGTTTGATCGAAACGGTTATGACGGATTCCTATGACGAATCTATGACATGTAAGAGTCAGAAATAGAAGCATGTAAGACAGGTGAAGACGTGTCATGAAACATCTTTGAATAAGGCATATTTGGGTGCCCCAAGGTGGAATATGACATGTTGTAAGAGAACATGCTATTTATAGCCTGTGTATGACAGATTCTCGTACAACTGTAAGTTGTAACCGCTATGACAGATTCTATGACGGTCGTAAGTGTCGTAAGAATCTGTCATAGCCCATTTTGGAAATAGGCGACCTCTTTGGGATGGGAGCTGTGGACAAATGTTAGACACATTCTACAATGTTAACCAAGTGTCCTTAGGCGTGGGTTTTGGGCCACGAGGCCTTGTTGGACGCCCATTCCAAGATAGGTCCAATATTGCCTTGTATATTTTATTTAAACAGGTGCTTGGAGAGGGAGTTGTATCACAGGTTTACAGGTACTGTTATGTTGTCAGATTGACTCCAGATACGAGTGTTGAAGACCATTGAAGCTTGCATTGCAAGTGTATTGTAAACATTCTTTCAGATTTGTTAATACATTGTGCAGGTTTCTGAGTGGGGTTTTTCACCCGATAAGGGTTTTCCCCACCGTATATCTTTGTCTCTCTTTTTCTGTCTTCTTTCTGATTCTTTCTGGTTCATGTGTATTGCTGCAATATCTCGGTTAGATGTTCTATGTTGCTGTAGTTGTAAGGAATAATTTGAATTTGCATAGCTCTCTCCTCATTAGATTAGTGTAGGAAGCGATTTTCACACACCTAGCTTCCTTTCAGTTGGTATCAGAGCTTGATCACCTTTGGTCCTAGTTGTTGGGTAGGGGTTTTTTGAGCTGATCTTAAGTTGAGTGGGAGTCTGTGCAGAGTATTCTTTTTTCTTTTACAACAAGGACATGGCAAGCACATCCGGAAGAATGGAAGTGGAGAAGTTCAATGGCACTAATTTCGAGCTGTGGAAGCTCAAGATGGAAGACATGCTTGTTGACTGAGACCTTTGGGAAACCGTTACTGGAACTAAACCAGCTGCAATGCAATAAGCTGATTCGGATCTCAAGGATCGGAAGGCTAAGGGTTTCATAAGACTTAGTCTTACTGGTTCTGTGTTGTTAAATGTCCATGAGGAGAAGACTGCAACCTTGCTTTGGAAGAAGTTGGGAGATGTGTATCAAGCCAAATCCTTGGTTAATAAACTTTTTCTGAGAAAGAAGCTGTATTCTCTTCGAATGGAGGACGGAGGATCTGTTGCCGAGCATATGAATGCTTTTAACATGCTGGTTGCACAGTTGACATCTATTGGTGTAAAGATGGAGGAGGAGGATCGGTGTATGACCTTGCTTTGTTCTTTGCTGGACTCGTGGGATCACCTTGTCATGGCTATTGGAAGCACCGCATCCACATTCAAGATGGAAGATGTGGTATCTGCGTTGCTGTCTGAAGAGATGCGAAGGAAGTCTTCTGATGTAGCCAAAGAGGCTCTTGCAGTTCGTGGAAGACCCAAGGAGAAAGGGAAAAAGAAGGACAAGAAAGCTGAGAAGGGTAGATCCAAATCCCGTGGGAGATCTAAATCTCCTGGAAAGTCCAAGGCTATCTGTTAGAACTGTGGTAAATCTAGGCATTTTCGAAAGGAATGCAAAGAGGATAAGAAGAAGAAGAAGAAAGCTCCTGATTCAGATTCCGACAAATCACAAGATGATGGTGATGCTTTCATCGTAGCCCTGGCAACCCATGCATCTGATGATGTGTGGTTGATTGACTCTGGTGCATCATTCCACATGACCTCGCATCGAGACTGGTTCGCTAAGTATGAGGAGTTCGATGGTGGAAAGGTGTACTTGGGTGACGACTCTCATCTGAAGATTGTTGGTCGTGGAAGAGTCTCTATCCAATTTCCTGATGGTTGAGTGAAGGGGATGTCTGGGGTTATGCATATCCCAGGCTTAGAACGGAACCTGCTTTCTGTAAGTAGTTTGAATGATGCAAGTGTGCAGGTTGTCTTTTTGAAAGAAGGATGCAAGATGACTAGAGGAGCTATGGTGCTTGCTAAGGGTACTAGAAGAGGTACTCTGTTTCAGCTGGAGGCATGCATTTCACAATGCAATAGTTCTTCTGATTCAAAGAAGAGGGCAACAGTCACTTCATCCCCACCTTCTGAACGAGCAGTCAAGAGATCTGTTGTTTCTAATTCTGATGTTTGTAATCATGCCTTGAAAGTTAAACTTCCTGTTGAAAAGACAATGTTATGGCATAAGAGATTTGGCCACATTGGTGAGAAGGGTCTGCGTACCCTGAAAAATAAAAACCTTGTTGAGGGGTTAGATGATTGTAATCTTGAGTTTGACTTTTGCGAACATTGCATGTATGGAAAGCAAAACCGTGTTCAGTTTTATTCGAGTTCTCACAAGTCTTCTGGTGTGTTGGACCTTGTTCATTCTGATGTATTTGGTCCTGTTAATGTTCCTTCGTTATCAAAATCTGTATATTTTGTATCTTTTATAGATGACTACAGTAGAAGGACATGGATTTATTTTCTCAGAAGCAAATTTGAAGTCTATAGTAAGTTTAAGGAGTTTAAGGCCTTTGCTGAAAATCAGACTGGTAAGAAGATTAAGTGTTCGAGAACTGACAACGGTGGTGAGTTCTGTTCTACATAATTCGATAAATATTGCAATGAACTTGGGATTGAAAGACATAAGACAACTCCATACACTCCGCAACAAAATGGAGTTGCAGAAAGGATGAACAGGGCATTGATGGAGAAGGCTAGGAGTATGCTTGGTGGAGCTGGCTTAGAACAAAAGTTTTGGGCTGAAGCTGTTGCCATTGCTTGCTATCTTGTTAATAGATCTCCTACATTAGCTCTTGTTGGAAAGACACCCATGGAGGTGTGGTCTGGTAGAAAGCCTTCAATAAGGCATCTTCATGTTTTTGGTTGTGAGGCATATGCACATGTGCTTAGGGAGAAGCGGTCAAAATTGGAGAACAAGGCTGTTAAGTGTATCTTCATTGGCTATGGTGTCGGTGTGAAGGGATACAAGCTTTGGGACCCCGTGGCTGAAAAAGTGTTGTATAGCAGAAGTGTCATCTTCAGAGAGCTTATACCTTTCTCCATTGTTTTACAGCCAAAAGAAAAAGAAAAGAAAGAGGGTGTTGTTCAGTTTCCTCTCACCCCTGAGAAGATTGAACAAAAAGACAATGTTGGACTTGATGATAAGGAGAGCTCTAGCAGCTCTGAAAGCTCAGATGAAGAAGCTGAACCTCGACCTCAGCTCTTGAGGAGGTCTACACGGATAAGAAAGCAACCTGAAAGGTTTGGTTTTACATTGCTTGATTCTAGTTGTGCTTTTGCTTTGCTTACTAACAGTGATGAATCTAGAACTGTATCAGAGGCTATGGACATGAAAGATGCAGGTTCCTGGAAGGAGGCCATGGAGGATGAAATGGCTTCTTTGGAAAAGAATCAAACTTGGGACTTGGTGCCTTTGCCTCCTGGACGGAAACTCGTTGGATGCAAATGGGTGTTCAAGAAGAAATTTGGTGCAGATGGCAGTGTTGAGAAGTATAAGGCCAGATTGGTTGCGAAGGGGTATTCACAAGTGGAGGGTATAGATTATGGTGAGATCTTCTCTCCCGTTGCAAAGTTGACATCCATTCGATTCCTGTTGTCTCTTGCAACAACTTATGACTTGGAGGTAGAACAGATGGATGTGAAGACAACTTTCCTTCATGGTGATTTGGAGGAAGAAATCTACATGTCACAGCCAGAGCATTACATGGTGAAAAGTAAAGAAAATTTGGTTTGCAAACTTAAGAAGTCTTTGTATGGTTTGAAGCAATCCCCTAGGAGATGGTATTTGAAGTTTGATGCCTTTGTGTTGTCAATTGGATGTGAGATCGAAATCAGATCACTGTGTGTATTATAAGTTTGATGGTGATCGTATTCTCATTGTTGCACTATATGTTGATGATATGTTGCTCATTGGGAAGGGTAAGAATATGATTTTTGATTTCAAATCTCAGTTGTTAGCACAGTTTGAAATGAAAGATTTAGGGGCAGCCAGGTACATTCTAGGAATGGAAATCAGAAGAGACAGAATCAACATAAAACTTTGGTTAAGCCAGAGTATGTGAAGACCGTGTTGGATAGGTTCAGCATGGCAGATTGTAGACCATTGTGTGTTCCTGTTTCTTTGGGGACAAAATTGTCTGTTGAGGATTGTCCAAAATCTCCTAGTGAGGTGGAGGACATGAGTAGAGTACCTTATGCTAGTGCTGTTGGCAGTTTGATGTATGCTATGGTCTGCACAAGACCAGACATTGCCCAAGCAGTGGGAGTTCTTAGTCAATTTATGGCTAATCCTGGACGAGTTGATTGGGATGCAGTTAAGCGAGTGTTCAGATATTTGAGGGGTACTTCCGAGTATTCCATATGCTATCATGGTAATGTTTCAGGACCTCCGCATTTTCTTGATATTTGTGAATTTGTGGATTCAGATTGGGTAGGTGACATTGACAGTAGGAGATCCACCAGTGCTTATGTGTTTACACTGTTTGGTGGTGCTATTAGTTGGATGCATAAGCGACAACTTGTTGTTGCTTTGTCCAAGACAGAAGTTGAGTATATGACAGCAACTCATGCTTGTAAGGAAGCCATTTGGCTTAAGAGATTGTGTTCAGATATTGGTGTTGATGCAGGTCAGATCACGATGAATTGTAACAGTCAGAGTGCAATTTGCTTTGCGAAGAATTTGACTTTCCATGCTAGAACAAAGCATATTGATGTTCAGTTTCACTTTGTGCGAGACATGGTTGGGGATGGAAAGGTAAATTTGGAGAAGGTAGATACTTTGAAGAATGTTGTAGAGGCATTGACGAAACCAGTGGGCACAAGGAAGTTCAGATGGTGTTTGAAGTCTATGGGCCTCTCGGCCTATAGCAGTTAAATCCTGTTTTTTCTATTGGCTCTTACAAGGTGTTCGACAAGTGGAAGAATGTTGGGAAGTAAGGTGTCTCAACCTTTGTAATTCCTTACATTATTAATGTTTGTATTTATTATTTAATTGCCTATGTTGTAAATATTTGAAAATTCCATATTGTCATATTGTGGGATGTGGCATGGTGATGTGTCAATCCTACATGGAATATGACAACTTGTAATTTTGTCCTCATGCGAGGAGATAGGCGTCCCACTTTGTGGTAGGAGCATTTTGCCATGTGTCGGCATCTTCCATGTTGTGTAAAGGAATGTTTGACCGAAATGGTTATGACGGATTCCTATGACGAATCTATGACATGTAAGAGTCAGAAATAGAAGCATGTAAGACAGGTGAAGACATGTGTCATGAAGCATCTTTGACTAAGGCATATTTGGGCGCCCCAAGGTGGAATATGACATGATGTAAGAGAATATGCTATTTATAGTCTGTGTATGACAGATTCTCTCACAACTGTAAGTTGTAACCGCTATGACAGATTTTATGACGGTCGTAAGTGTCGTAAGAATCTGTCATAGCCCATTTTGGAAATAGGTGACCTCTTTGGGATGGGCGCTGTGGACAAGTGTTAGGCACATTCTACGATGTTGACCAAGTGTCCTTAGGCGTGGGTTTTGGGCCATGAGGCCTTGTTGGACGCCCATTCCAAGATAGGTCCAATATTGCCTTGTATATTCTATTTAAACAGGGGCTTGGAGAGGGAGTTGTATCACAGGTTTACAGGTACTGTTATGCTGTTGGATTGACTCCAGATATGAGTGTTGAAGACCATTGAAGCTTGCATTGCAAGTGTATTGTAAACATTCTTTCAGATTTGTTAATACATTGTGCAAGTTTCTGAGTGTGGGGTTTTTCACCCAATAAGGGTTTTCCCCACCGTATATCTTTGTCTCTCTTCTTCTGTCTTCTTTCTGGTTCATGTGTATTGCTGCAATATCTCGTTTAGATGTTCTATGTTGCTGTAGTTGTAAGGAATAATTTGAATTTGCATAGCCCTCTCCTCATTAGATTAGTGTAGGAAGCGATTTCCGCACACTTAGCTTCCTTTCATGAGGATCCACCAGATTTCAGACTTAGTCAGTTTTCAGGATTTCAGGACATCAGACTTAGTCAATTTTCAGTATTTCAGGGACATGCTTAACTATTCTCAATTGCACCTTGTTAAACTCACTTGATTCATTTCACGCTGCTCTGAAGAGGCTCATTCTTCATTTCATGGAAGAGACTAGGTCTGACAACACTTCCTAAGGATCCTACAAGCTCAAAATTGCAAAAAAAAGGTGGGTCCCCATTTGCAATGGGGCGATGTGTGATTAGGTCACAACAATACCCAAATACATAATTAATAATTTCATAGAGGTCTGTTTCAAAAACAAAACAATGGTTTTATAAACTCAACATAGTCAATATTGATAATGAGATATCACATAGACTGTTAATAAAACCCATATTCGATACATTGCAAAAACACATCACTGAGAATATAGCCCACCCAACCCAAGTTCTCAAAGTTTTAATGGTATTTACCTTTAAAAACCCTTGATCACCATACTGGAAATCACAGTGGTTACACTCATAAATCCTTAAATGGAACATAGTAATTCACAACCTAATCAAAACTCTTTTCAATAAACACTTACAAGCCTTTTCATGGCTTTTCACCTCAATTAAAATAAAATATTTCCGTGAGAAGATAACATATCGAACCCTTGAAGAAAACACTTCAATTTTGCAGATAACTGCCCTTGGTGTCTCCTCAGCTCCCCTCTCCGTTTCTTCTTTTTTTTTTCGTTAATCCCTTCCTCTGCATTATGAGCTTGAACAACAAAACTAACAGAAATCCACCACATTCCCTAGATTCCTGCCTGCAATTTCTCCATCCACTCTGCCCTTCTTCTTGCCACAAAACTGAAGTAAATTGGGCATTGAAGAGGATATTCACACACACACACACACACACACACACATATGAGTATATTCACATATATATACACTTATGTTTACAAATGTAAATATACATATTCTAATATATATATACTTCTTCATATAAACGACAAATCAAAGGCAACAAGATTGACCTTACTAACTTAGAGAAAACCAAAACAAAAGATCAGCTATGATATGGATCACTCTAAACTTGATCAAGAAACCAACTACACCATCAAACTGTGAAAATGTTACTAAACAAGGTACTAACTTACTCACGACATCAGAAAGGTATCTTTACACATAGGGGATGACGCATTACTTGTGTGTGTGTGTGAGTTCTCAAGGCATGTTGTTCTGTCCATTTACCTAATCCAATTCCTCTCTCCATTGATACTTTCGCTCCTCGTCTGGGAGGGGGAAAAACTAATTTCCTGCATCCACCTCATGAGCAATCACAGTAGTTAGTCCATTAACCACATTATAAATAATATGAAATAAATATTTAATTAGTCAATAATCATGAAGAAATTCCTTTATCCTCAAATAGAAAATTATACAATTTTCTGCATATCATGAATCAAAGTAAATTTATCTCATCTAATTCATTTGCTAACACAGCTTAATAAGCATAGTTCAAAATGCATAATCAAAGCATCTAACTAATAAGTGGTTTAAAATAGCATAATTAAGTTTTTCGAAAAACGGGGGTGTGAGTTATTCTATGCTGTAACTTCTGAATTTCTGTACTTCCTAGCTGTTACAAATTGACTGTGTGTGTGTGGAGCTGCAAGTCCCTAACTGTCTTTCACTGGGCACTGGGGCTTGACTGCATTACTTCACATCTGACCTTCCCTTAAACAGAGAGGTTTGTGCTTTTTTTTGGCATTCTACAAAAGGGCTGTGGGAGCCTTAAGGGAATGGATACCCTTAGAACTCCATGTCCTTCTCCAAAACCCTCTCAAAACATACAGTTCATCCTTCTCGAATGCATTTCTTCTTCCATGCAAAACCGTACAAAACCCTTATTCCATGCAAAAACCAATAAAATCAATGCCATGCATCAAGAGATCTAAGCTCATCCCAGAATTCCAATTACAGTTTCATGATTGTTGCAGATCCATGCAATTTAGGTTAACAATGAATTCAAGGTTGAAACATGAAGATTTAAAGCACTCAAGTATTTTTATTTTCTTTACTATATTTCCTCTTCTCATTTATTTCTTCTTTTCCATGTTTTTAAAAACCATTTAAATAACAAAGGCCCTTTCAAGGGAAACATGTAAATATGCTAAGGTTGATACAGTAATATACTCTTTCCAACAATCACCTCTATCACATAGGATTCATACTTCTAAGCTTATATTATATATACCATACAGCAAATTCACACACACTTTCAATACTGTGTATGGTCATCCTTTAAAGTTTAAACCAGACATTAACCTTCTACATATAGACAGCAACCCTGTCAATTAAGCAAATGGAGTAAACATATAAACACATCCATGCAATTATTGTCAGACCAACTTGTGTATGACAGGCAAGTCATGCAATGATGACTACATGAGCACCAGAAGAATCTATGCAGTTCAGACGTTCGACAAACATAATGGTGGTGCATGATCATCTTTGCTATAGGCTCTGTCTCCGTTCTCTTCCCTTCACTGAAATACTTTCTCATCCATGATACTGTTTCTTGCAGATCACCTTTTAATGATCCTAACATACACGGAAGGCTAAAAATATTTAGTCATCATGGTCATTGATAAATGTCATAATTATCAATTAAAAATTTATCATATAAGTGAAATAATGTGGGAATTAGAAGCCATAAATAGCATTAAATTTGGACATTAAATGTCTTATATAACTTAATTTTTTTTATTAAATAACATCCGATATTAATAAAATGGTATATGAGACATTAAATGTCTAAATTTAATTGGGGAATCAGAAGCCATTTGTAGGAGTGATCAACTCCTTCCCAGGATCCTCAACCTGCAAAACAACACCCTCACAGATACACAAGAGAAGCAAAATGCTCTTCCATCAAATATCAATAAATTGATATTGAGAAAAATGAGACGAGATATATTACACAATGTACAAGTGCCTATTTAAAGGCAAGAAAAAAACATAACAGGTAAAACTACCCGATAACCAAAAATATGGGTAACCAATATTAAATATTGGCAACTACCTATAATGCTAAACCTAAGTTAAACTTAAGAAACCATGTAAGGGTAAAAACCCGTTCACACTAACACCCCCCCTTAAGTGCAAACTTAGGGAGATTATTTTGCAAGATGAGATGCAAGATGGTTCTCGGCTACAAGGCCATGTTAGGTACCCATGCACAACTACTATGCAATGCAATGCAATCTCTCACAACCGGAGAAAAGGAGAAAAACCCTATGGGAGAAAACTTCTCTCCAGAGGAGAGAAAAAAGCTGAAAAAAGTAAGGAAGGAGGATTGCACAAGAGCCCCCAAGGACAACTTCCGTCACTGATATTAATGATCTCAGCAAAATACAAAAGGAAAGAGATTATGTAGCCCCCCCATAGTAAAGAATAGAAATGTTGAAGATCCCCCCCATGATGAAGAAATTGCTGTGCCGATCTTGGAAGCCTGAAGACAAGAATATCCAATGTCTGCAAACAACATGCCTCCCTTTAGGGAGAAACAAGTCCAACCACTGATGCAAGAGAAAATGCAACTCTAAAACAAGAGAAGGGAGAGGAAGAATCAGCATGAAAGATGCCTCTGAAAACTATTCCGGTGCCTCCATGTAATCAAATGTCACATTATGATCAGGTGCAACCTCAACTGAAGAAGGTGGATCAACAAGACCATGTGGAAACTCTGAAGCAACAATCTCCAAAGACACAGATGGTGTGAGAGCAGTGCTGATACTGTCATCAAAAAGAAGGGATATACCCTCAAATACATCATCCAAATCAGCAATGTGAGATTCACAAAACAACTCCGAAAGACTTGTCAAGTGACTATCCCACAAAGCAAGATCTGAAGGATCAAGAACATCCTGCTGTGCTAAAGAACCAACCTCTGAAGCAACAAGATCTGAAGTAGGAGAAGAATCAACACAGGCCTGAAGAACTCCAAAGTTCAAATGACTAATCTCTCTTGAGGAATTGCTACCAACACTAGCAAGTTGAGTGCGAGGCTCATAATCATCATCCTCAACAAAATGAGAAAAAGCATAGAGATGAGGCTCATGATTAGCTTGACCAACTGTAATGACTTTGCCAGTATCAGCCTCTCTAATGAAAACATAATCTGCAATGAACTCTACAGTCTTAGGTACCTCACCATGAGTAATCTGATAGATAGAAAGAAGATTTGTGTACAAATCAGGAATACAAAGTACATCTCTGAAACAACCATCACCAATCTCAACATTGCCTATCCCTGCAACATCCAAAAAATTACTATCCCCCAACAAGATCTTAGAAATATTTGTAGGATGAAGACCTAAAAAAGGATAGGGAGAAAAATCCATGTGATGTGCTCCTGAATCCAAAAACCATCTATCATGACCAGAGTGAACTGTGGAGGTAACCAATGCATGTCCTTTGAGCTTGTCTGTGGAAGCCAATCCTGCATTCCCTGACTGTGTAGGTTTAGATGAAGATGAAGATGCTGCCGATGGAGAAGCTGTAGAAGGAGTCACAGGTGAGGGTAGCTTAATGTTGTTCTTCTAAAGAAGGTGTGAAAGCTCATCAATCTTCTTAGTACAACAATGGTGTTCATCATGACCTTTCTTCTTGCAATACACACAACTAAACTTCTCCTTCTTAGGTTTATACTTTTTGGAAGAGGTGGACGACTCATTAGACTTTGTCTTAGCCTTAGGTTTCTTCTTCCCTTTGCTCTGAGATGCTTGTGCAACTAATGCATGATTCTTAGAGGACCCATCTAACTAAGCAAGTTTGGCTTGCTCCCTAGTCAAACGATCACAAAATGTCTCAAAAGAAGGCATATTGAAAGCATTACCCAAAGCATCCATGGTGGAGTAAAAAGTAGAAGAGAAAACAACAAATGGACCTCTTAGCTTAGACAGAATCAAGAAAATAGACTCCTTATCAGTTTTATCCTTCCCACATCCTGCCAATTGTGACCTTACAGATTTGAACTTGACTAGATAATCATCAATGGAAGGAAATGCATTTGGGGAAAGATAAGTCAATTCTGCCCTCTAATTTCAAAGCACAAAACTTGCTGATCTGACCAAACAAGTTATTGAACTTATTCCATACCTCCTTGGGTGTATTACACTCCTCAATGTGGAAAAGCAAACTGTCAGAAACAGGCAAGGCTATCAAATCCATAGCTTCATCACATTTGTTCCTGTGAGCAAATATCTCATACTCCCTAGTAAGAGTGGGTTGTTGATCATGCAATGTGCACCACAAACCCTTAGATTGGAGCAACCTACGCATTTTAATCTTCCAGGTATGATAGTTATGAGGAGTTAAAAGCTCAAATGAATCAAGAGTAGCCATGACAACAAATGCACCAAAAGCAAGCAAAATAGACACCAAACTGATACAATCAGGTCTGAAACCTCCAAGATATCAAAGATAACAGCAAATGAAGCCTCTCGAAATTGATTTCACCTTTCCAAGATCCAAAAAGGCTCAAGATATCACTCAGGAAGCAATAATGCAAAAAGCTGAATAAGATGTACTTGAGAAAGAATCTTGAAAAAGTGGGAGGCGAAAATTAAGCCTCTGAGGGGCAATTGGTGGCGGGTTCCCACGCCACATAATCTCCAAGTCTGAATGACAAATCACCAGTCCAACACGCCGAGCATACAAGCTACCACAAGCCTTGCGTGAGGGTGAGCCTTTACAAGCGCTCACAATAATGATGGAGGCACCAGGCTATATAAAGTTGAAAAAACTCTATTACCCAACAAATGTGGGACTAAAGTCCCAAATCAACGCCTAAAAGAGGCCGCAGACAGGGTCCACCATCGTTCTCCTCAACGCAGAGAGCAAAACCCTAAATGAAAATATCTGTAGCAAACTTTATAATATATAAAGTTTGAGGCAATATTTGAATCGGCTCGAGAGAAATAGCTGCGGACTCCTCCAAATGATTAGTCGTTGCTACTTTGATGTTCTTCAACAAGGTACTTTTTGATGTTTGTGCTCGCCGACTTTGATTTCCACAGGAGCACAATCCAGAAAATCGAAATCGAGCCGGTGGAATAATAATAATCTTGTATCAAAATCTTCACAGGAACAATTAGAGGTGCTGTGAGAAGAAGCAAGAAGCCGTCAAAGACACGGGAAAGTGCAGGCCCGTGCAGGCTGCTTGATTCCGCCAAGAGCCGGACAGGGAAATCCCATCCCGCCTGCCTTAGCAAGGAAGATGTGCCTGTGCTTGCCCATTAGTCTACATAGGAATTGCTCTTCCAGTTCTCAGCCACAAAAAAAAGAAACCAGAAGTATATACCAAAAAAAGGCAAAATAGAAATTTAAAAAATTTCAAACGCCAAATAATCTAGCAAATGCAGGTAAGATCAGAATGCCTGGATCTCCTCAATGCGGCAGAAACTCTCCAAGAAGGTGAGCAGAAAGAGGAGCTTTGATACCATGTAGGAGTGATAACTCCTTCCCAGGATCCCCAGCCTGCAAAACAACACCCTCACAGATACACGAGAGAAGCAAAATGCTCTTCCGCCAAATATCAATAAATTGATATTGAGAAAAATGAGATGAGATATATTACACAATGTACAAGTGCCTATTTAAAGGCAAAAAAAAACATAACAGGTAAAACTACCCGATAACCAAAAATACGGGTAACCAATATTAAATATTGGCAACTACCTATAATGCTAAACCTAATTTAAACTTAAGAAACCGTGTAAGGGTAAAAACCCGTTCACACTAACACCATCAATAGCATTAAATTTAGATATTAAATGTCTCATAGGAGAGTATTATTGCCAACAGGATAGGATAGTCAATTTATAATGCATTTAATAAGACATGTGACCTGCAATCACCCATGTGTTAGTTCAGATTCTGGGGCAGAAGATTTAGGAGGGGCAATTAAATTTGGTTGGTATGAAAATATTTTAAAAAGGAGGGAGACCTTTTGCAGAGGGGATGGAGAGAGAGGAGAGAAAGCGGACTGTCATGCTAGAAGAGGCTGGAAATTTTGGATGTGGGATGGCTCCTTGGAGGCACCATCGCCTGGGATGCTGGGGGATTTTGGAATGGCGTATTGCTACCTTACCTGGACACTAGTGTTGCTAGTCTACGACTATTTTGGGGTGCCATGGTACGGATATTCACCCTTCAATAGGGGTGGCATTTGTTGTTGTTGTATAACCTTTCCTTGGCTGCCAATTTCCTGAGGTTTTTCCTTCTCCTTTAGGGTGCCTTAGATGTTGGGAAGAACACTTCTTCTTGGGCACCATTGTTGCAGTGAGAAACATTCAGGTTGGGGTTGTGGAAATGAGATATTTGAACTACTTGGAGTGCTGGGTTTTATTCCAGCATTTGTCTCTTTCCATGGGTTAACTTGTACTTTCTTTTTGGAAGATTTCTGTGTGAAATAAGAGGGAATATCAGGGGTTTTATGTGAGAATTCCTTCTGGCACTTTGGGGGAGTCATTGTGCTTCTGATTTGAACTTGAAGGGCTGTATTGGAGGAGATTGGCGATTTTGGACAGATATAGTTGTTATTTTAAGTGTTTGCTGAACTGTTTGAACTTTAAAGCCTCGACAATGCCTGGTGGATTTCCCGAATAAGTGCAAGCTTAATCTCCAAGTGAAGAAGCCTCTGTTATGTAGAATCTCCAGTTTCTTATCCATTCCTACAGCAAGTTTATCACATTAGACCTCTATAAAATACATAAAATGATTTCCAATAGGATGAATGCATTCTTGAATAGATACACTCTGAAATAATTTATCTATTTTTCTTGTAGTCAATAAACTTCTAATGCATTTTGAGCTCAAAACAAAGCATCATTCTAGCAAGCTGACTGTTTGGATGCATTTAGACATTTTTGCCGTAAAATACAAACAAAATTTTAGGAAGACTATATGGTTGCATTTAGATGTTTTTGCCATAAAATACAACCAGAACTTTAGGAAGACTGTATGGCCATATTTGGACAATTTTGCCTTAAGCTACAATCAAAATTTTAGGGAACTGTATCTCATTTAATTGAAGATACTTTGAATGGATAAGTGTTGAAAAAAAAGTGCTTGACAGACAGGTTTGACTATCAAATTTAGGCCTGGGGCATGAGGTGTGAGTGAAATTCTTTGTTTCATTCCATATGAGGTAAGACAAATGATGTAAGAGGGGGACTCTCATACTTACTTTTAAACCTACATCCTCTTATTTTTATATGCTGTCAACATTTCCTATAATATCACCTACTTGTTACATATACCATATACAATTACATGCTTAATTCCATCTCGCCTTCTATTTCCATCATTTATTGTATCAACATATACCCTTACCTAACTACATAAATCACTTTTACTTTAACCTCAGTTTCTCTATCATATAATATCATGTAAATCCATTTTATTAAATACCAATGTGGTAACATTTATTCATGACCGATGTTATCAATAGTAATACTTTTAATATTATTTTGCTATTTATTCACTCATTGCATTCCACCTTATCATGCTTACACATGTATTTGTAATCATCACTCGTGCAGTGCACAAAGAACAAATATTTTAAGTGACAAGACAGAGATGATAAAGAGGTTTGTTTAGTAAAAATTCAAGGAAATGAAAACATAATGGTTAGATATTTATGCATAATAGTTATAAGATAAAGTAAATTGGTAAATGATATAGTAATACGTAAATGAGTAAAAATGTAAATCCTCTTTTGAGATATTTTAACATTTACAATTATTAATTGCCCTATTGTAAGCTACAATAATGAAGGAGTTGATGAGGGTGTACACTTGACCATTTATACTTCACCCTGAATATCATCAAAGTATGATAAAAATTTAGAGAAACATGATGTCATTGAAGTAAGCTAACCTTACTGCATCAACATAAGCATTTTTAGGTGATTCATAACCTTAATAATAATATCCACTTGGACAATTTCCAAATCCAAATTCCAGTTGACTTGTGCTAAAACATCAGAATGCCCCTATTAAGATTAGAGATTTAGACTTCTAGGATTGTAATGATAGGAACCTATAGAATTTGGAGGTAGTGTTAGTTATGATTATGTATTAGGACGATGGACAAGAGTAAGGTCCAACAGGACCAAAAATTGAATAGAGTGATTAGCGGGAGGTAACATCTATTAATTTGTCTTCTTCTCATCCAATTTGATTTGAATCCATGCATGATTTTACTTAGTTTGCATCGGGACAATGCAAACTAAGGGGGAGAGGATGTAATACCCCAAATTTTGAGACCTTACTATTTGACTTTACAATTAATAAATTAAGACATTATACTTTACGATTAATAAATTAAGGCTTTATACTTAGTTTTCTAATTAGATTAAATAGCTACAAATGCACAATTTCACTTATTATTAGCCTTCTAAGTAATATACCTTTAGTTACATGAGCGTTTAATTATGTATGGTATAAAATAGAATTCAATAGTGGTTTAAATTTAAAATAAAGTGATAAATAATTGTACTTGGAAATTTAATTACCTACTTAAATGATAAGTGGAATTACAAACTTAACCTTGTCTGTTGGCTCAGTAGTCAGAAGATCTTATCTTCTCATTATTGCCAATAGGATAGGAGAGTATTATTGCTGACAGGATATGACAGTCAATTTATAATGCATTTAATAAGAGATGCAACCTGCAGTCACCCATGTTTTAGTTCAGATTTTGGGGCAGAAATTTTAGGAGGGGCAATTAAATTTGGTTGGTGTGAAAATATTTTAAAAAGAAGGGAGATCTTTTGCAGAGGGGATGGAGAGAGGGTAGATAAAGTGGACTACCATGCTAGAAGAGGCTGGAAATTTTGGAGATGGGGATGGCTCCTTGGAGGCACCATGATGGGCATGGTACCTGAGATTTCGAGGGGATTTTGTACTGGCATAGCGCTACCTTACCTGGATGCCATTATTGCTGGTCTGCAACTATTTTGAGGTGCCATGGTACTGGTATTTGCCCTTAAATAGGGGTGGCATATTTTATTTTTGTATAACCTTTCCTTGGTTGCCAGTTTTCTGATGTTTTTCCTCCTCCTTTGGGACGCCTTAGCTGTTGGGAAGAACACTTCTCCTCGGACACCATTGTTGCAGTGAAGAACATTCAGTTTGGGGGCATGGAAATGAGAATTTTAAATTACTTGGAGTGCTGGGCTTTATTCCAGCATTTGTTTCTTTCCATGGGTGAACTTGTACTCTTTTTTGGGAAGATTTGTGTGTGAAATAGTAGGGAATATTGGGGTTTTTATGTGAGAATTCCTTCTGGCACATTGTGGGAGCCATGGTGCTTCTTATTTGAACTTGGAGGGCAGCATTGGAGGAGATTGGCGGCTTTGGACAAATATAGTTGTTCTTTTAATTGTTTACTGAACTGTTTAAGGCCTCTAGTTCTACAATGCCTGGCGGATATCCTGAGTGCAAGCTTAATATTCAAGTGAATAAGCCTCTATGGTATGTAAACTCTCCATTTTCTTATCCATTCCTACAGCAAGTTTATCACATTAGACCTCAGTAAAATATATAAAATGATTCCCAATAGGATGAATACTTTCTTGAATACATACACTCTGAAATAATAAATCTAATTTTCTTGTAGTCAATAAGCTTCTAATACATTTCGAGCTCAAAACAAAGCATCATTCTAACAAGCTGACTGTATGGATGCATTTAGACATTTTTGCCGTGAAATACAAGCAAAATTCTAAGATGACTGTATGGCTGCATTTAGGTTTTTCTTGCCATAAAATACAATCAGAATTTTAGGAAGACTGTATGGCTATTTTTAGACAATTTTGTTGTAAAATACAACAAAAATTTTAGGGGACTGTATCTCACTTAACAGGAGACGCTTTGAATGAATAGCCATCATAAAAAAAAAAATCTGTGTTACCGGATTCATTGGGGAACCAGCCGGATCTGGGTCCATGATCCGGCTCGGTTTGCCTATGGGTCCAGATAGGATCCACACAAAACCGGACGGGTTCGAACGAACCCGGGATGCAAAATGCGAACTCATTGCCCATCCGCCACTTTCAACGCTTTTTTATTTTTTATTTTTGTTTTTTTAATATTTTTTGACTCTGTGACTTTGACCATTCTTTTTGGCTGAACTTTCATTTTTGTTTGTGATTCAACAAAGAGAGTTGAACACTGATTGTTGAAGGTTCAAAATCCATTGCACAACTATTCCTACACATTTGCAAGTGTTTATTGGCTGCCAAGAAGATCATAGGAGGAGATTTTTGCAAAGAGGTAAGTTTTATGTTTTTTTTTGCATTTTTAAACAACAAACAAACTTTTTTCAACTTCTTGTTTTCTTTTCATTTTTCTTAGTTTCTATGAATGTATCACTATGCTTAACAAGTTACATATTAAATGAGTTAGGTTTTTTTTTTGTTTTGAATATCTTGTTTACAAAACTTATTGCCACGTGAATTACAATGGCAGCTAGTTCTAGCTCCATAGCTCAACCTAATTTCAAAACCGATCCAAATTCACCTCTTTGGAAATATGTTGAGATGATACAACCGGTTTCAGGTGGTGGGGGGTATATTTGGAAATGCAATGGGTGTGATTAGAGATATTCGAGTTAATATATTCGAGTGAAAGCCCATTTGTGTAACACCCCTGGGATGGGTATCAAAGCTTGCCTAGAAAATAATGGTAATGCTATACCACTAGAGCAAGTGATGGCATATATCAATGAGCAACAACAAGCAGATGAAGCAGTAGGTCGTAAAGCAAGTTTATCAAAGAGAAGACCTCATGGAATGAAGCCCCCATCTAATCTCATTGTTGTGGTAGAGAGCTACCTATTTTTGGTCACTCCTCAAGAGCAATCCACTAGTACTACAAACAAGAGACCAAAGGGACCTTTGGAAACAAAATTTCAAAATGAGGCTCGAGATGTTGCTAACCAACACATAGTCAGATGTATTTATGCAAATGGATTGTCATTCATTGTTGTTCGTTCACCATATTGGAAAGAGATGGTGAAAAAAATTAATGAGGCTCCAAAAGGGTATAAGGGCCCAAGTTATGAGAAGGTTCGTGGCACCTTATTGGAAATTGAGGTTAAGGTTGTAGAAGATTTGTTGAAACCTATAAGGGATTCATGGATTGAGACAGGGGTGTCGATTGTCTCCGATGAATGGAAAGATGCAAAAAATCAGCCTTTGATCAATGTCATTGCAGTGTCCCCTAAAGGGGCAATGTTTTTGAGAGCTATGGATTGTGAGGAGGAGGTGAAGGGTGGGCAATTTATTGCTAACATTCTTATTGCAGCCATTGAGGATGTGGTACCTCGTAATGTTGTTCAAGTCATAACGGACAACACAAAAAATTGTAGAGCTGCTGGGTTGTTGGTTGAGGAACGATATTCACATATCTTTTGGACACTTTGTGCTGTCCACTCTCTCAATCTAATGCTACAAAAGATTGGGAACAAGATTGATTGGATTAGAGAGTTGCATGTAAAGGCCAAGGAGATTTAAATGTTCATCACCAACTACCACATGTCGCAAGGCATTTTTAGATCAATTTTCTACATTGGAGCTATTGAAGGTAAGTGAAGCAATATAAAATTCTATGTTTTAATTTCACATATTCTAATTCTTCTTTAAAGTTTGTTTTTAAATTTTTAATTAATTTATTTTTTATTTTTGAATATCAATAGGTTGCAGAGACCTGTTTTGCCTCAAACACAATTGTTTTGAGACCACTTGTGAAGCTTCGAGAGACACTTTTGAACATGGTTATTAGCCATACTTGGTCCATATGGAGGCAAAGCAACACTGAGAGGGCATCAAATGTTAAGAGGATGATCCTAGATGACTCTTGATGGGATCGTGTGGAGTATCTCCTTAGTTTCACCAAGCCCATTTTGAGCATGATTCGTTATACTGACATGGACAAGCCTTGCATGGGGGAGATATATGATGGCATTGATTCAATGATAGAGAAGATAAAGAGCATCATAAATTTTTATGAGCAAGATCTAGAAGAATTTTTTTTCAAACAAGTGCACAAAATTGTTGATGATAGATGGAACACAATGACCACCCTGCTGCATCTTCTTGCATTTGCATTGACTCCAAAATATTATAGTGCTACTGCTGAGATTCTTGCCATGCCAAATAGGATTCCCTTATGGAGAGATTATGAAGTGTCTGAAGGGTGCAAGGCATCATTTCATAGACTCTTCCCTAATCTAGATTTGCAGGATATAGTCACGAATGAGTTCATTGATTATATACACTCCAATGTTCAAAGCATTGAGGCTCTTCATGATAAATTCAAGAAAGTTGCTCACAATTGGTGGTACTTTCATGGCCAACAATTTCGGCACCTATAACCTCTTGTAATCAAAGTTTTATCACAAGTAAGCTTAAAGTTTATTTCTAATTTTTTAAATCTTTAGTCTTTTTTTTATATTGCATATCGTTTACAAATATTCTGCACATACGATCATCGACATGAGACCAATACAAGCTCCTTACGAGCAAACACGCTAGAAATCACCTATGGAAGACCAAGAGTCACTACTTAGAAATCCACTTTATTTAGAAACCACAACCACAATAGAAGCCAACTATGGAAGACCAAGAGTCACTACTGAGAATTCCACATTAGATGTCCCTATGGGGATATGAACTTGGGTTTCCACAATGAGAACCCAATATTTTAACTAATTAAGTTCAACCCCTTGGATTTTATCTTTAGTCTTTTAAACTTTGAAGTTTCATTTATAATTTTTTAAATTTTTAAAACTTAATTTTTATAATTTATAAGTTTATAATTCTTTTGCTCTACTTTGTCTTCATAGGTTGCTAGTTCATCTGCATCTGAGAGGAATTGGAGCACATATTCTTTTATCCACTCAAAAAAGGCGGAGAACTAAGTGTATGTGCATTCCAACTTCTGCCTCCTTTTGCACAAACATGACTATAAGGAAGGGAAATTAAAGTTGTGGGATGTGGAGCCATATCATATTGACTTGGATGATTGTAGTTCCCATTCCCAACATGTTGCACTTGAGGGGTCAGAAAGTGAGCACACTTTTATAGCGAGTGGTAGTGGCACTGCTTGTGGTTCTTCAAATGTTTCTGTGTCAACTAATGTCCATGATGATGTGGAGGATTTAGCAAATCCATATGATTGATGACATTTGACATTGAAAATTGATTGTTGAACTTGATATTATTATTTTGATATTGAACTTGAAGTTTGAGCAATGAATATTTAAGTTTTTATGTTTTAAATTTTAAATGATATTCAAGTTTATGGTGGTTTTGTTGATTATATGATGCTATGTGGTGTTCTACACTTAATTCCTACTTTTAGGCTGCATATATATATATATATGAAACCCAAAACAAACCCAACCCCCCAAATTTTTTTGGCCGAAACCACGAACCGAACCCACGAACCCGAACCAGGATCCAAACCAAAACCGGCAATAGAGAAAAAAAGTGCTCGACAGGCAGGGCTGACTATCAAATCCTGGGGCATGAGATGTGAATCAAATTCCTTGTTTCATTCCATACGAGGTAAGAGAAATGATGTAAGAGTGGGAATCTCATACTTAATTTTACATCTACACCCTCTTATTTTTATATGCTGTCAACATTTTCTATAATATTTCCAACTTACTTATATGGTATACCATATACAATTACACGCTTAATTCCATCTCACGTTCTATCTTCCATCATTTATTGTATTAACATATACCCTTACCTAACTACATATCATTTTTCGTATCATATAATATCATTTAATCCATTTTATTTCATAAGAAAGTGTTAAACATTTGTTCATGAGTGATGTTATCAGTGCTTATCATATTATTTTGCTATTTATTCTTTCATTGTGTTCCACCTTATTATGTTTACACGATTGTAATCATCACTCATGCAGTGCACAAAGAACAAATATTAGTTAAGTGACAAGACATATATGATAAAGAAGTCTGTGTAGTAAAAATTCAAGGAAATGAAAACATAATGATTATATATTTATGCACGATAGGTAGAAAGTAAATTGGTAAATGTTATAGTAGTACGTTATAGAATATGATAGTGCAGGCATGAGTGATGAAAAGATAACAGAGAATAAAAGGTGCAGATATATAGTAATGTAGTATTACGTTTATAATAAGATTGCAAATATTTGTACAGAGTCACAGACAATAAAGAGTGAATATGCTGTAATGAGCAAAGTGGAAATGCAAATACAAAATATAGTTAATTAAGTTATGATAAACTATGTGAAGAGCAAGGTTTGAGTTATGACATAAAACGAGTATAAAGTAATTAGAAGTTACAATGCGGTATAAGGTAAGTTAGGGGTTGGTTCGGTATAGGAGTGTAGTATAATGAAATAGTAATGAGATAGTATATAGTAGATATAAATAAATTTATAATATTATGATGCAGATTAAACAAATGTTGGTAATAGAAGAAAGGGTGTGTAAATATGTGATTACAGCATTACATATCATTATGGTAATGTGGAAATAATAGTTACTACAAAGTATGATGTGTAACAATATTTGATATTCAAATGCAATGTATCAATGAGTTATATACACCAGAGGTATGAATAGAAAGAAGATTATAGATGAATGTATCAAGCAAATAGGGATGCATGAATGTGGATAGATGTTTGTCAAGATGGGTGATGTTATACCAATTAAAAAGTTGAAAGATAAAGATGAACAATATATATATATATATATATATATATATATATTGATATGATTATGTGTGTAATAGAAGGATGAAGATAATGCTGTGAATTTTTGTTAAGGCGGGATAGTGTAAGTTCAAGTATAATAGGGAAAATGCGGTAAACAAGTTGGTGGTTAGTTTGTATAATATTATTAAATTGCAAGAATCACTACTATAGTGAATTGAAATACAAGATATTTGTAACATACATTGATAGTAATCGTAAACATGTATGTGACATATGATATAATAAAAGAGGATATAAGAAGTAATGCAAATTAATTAATACAAGTTGGAAATAGACAAAGGAGGTAATAATATAGAAGGTGAAATTGAAAGAAGATTAGTGTATAACCAATCTATTCATGGATTGGAGCTAGGTATGTTGTTATATATATACTACCATAGATTGCACACTCTGCGAGTACTTGCTGCTTTTTTAGCTTGGCGAGTAACTCGCTAGAAAACTTGTAGAGTTTTTCTGCTAAGTTTTTGGCGATTACTCGTCGAGTTTTTGGTGAGTTTTTTCAAAAACTCGGCAAGTTCGTGATAAAGACTCGCCAAACGCGGCAGGGATGTGGGACACACCTGGGACACTAAAAAAACACTGAAAATCCGCAGTTGTTTTTGCTTATAAAAGCCAACACACCCCTCTCACTTCCTCACACAGCATTCTTGCATACATTTGAGCTAATCGCAAGGATTTTTAGGCGAATTTGAAGGGTAGATTGGGAGAATTTCAAGGACAGGTTAGTAATTTTTCTTCCAAGCATTTAAATTCATTTTACCTACTAAAATCTAGCATGTACATTGTAAACAGTTCATAATTTCATAGTATTTTGTAGTATTTACGAATTTACTTGCAAAAAATTTGATTTATGAGCATTTATTGTTCATTTATACTGATTTTTGAATGAATTGACTTTTTTTTCTATAATTGAATTATTTTGCTGATTTGTACTTTTTGTTTGGAATAAAATCACTAGGTTATACTGAATTTATGTTGATTTATAGTAATTCATGTTGATTTTTTGTATTTAAAAATTAAATATGTTGTACTTTGTACTTGTAGATTAGATATAATGGCAAATAGAGAACCCTTGGCCTTTGGATCTAGTTCAGGCTTAGGCTCAGGCTCAGCCTAGTCAATGCTAGTTACTAGAACTCGTCCCCCTGGAGTCGGAGACCCCGCTTGGAAATATGTCATACAAAGATTGACACTTGGGACAGCCATTTGCACAAGATGCCAGAACCTATATCAATCGCCTCAAATACCATCTTGTAGGCATTACTCATCGTGATGCCAAGCCCTGTGAGAAGACTGCAGAAGAGATAAAATGAGAGACGAGTGCACATCTTGTGTTGATGGAAGAGAGAAAACTATAGAGGGAGAAGATAGAAGCAGCCATAACGACATCCATAGCTAGTGCTCATGGTCCTCAATTGCAACCAAAAATGGATGAAGATACGACATTTGAAGGCATTGTGGAATCTGCGCGTGGTCCATGCATACAAAGCACACCCACCTCATCTACTTAGAGTAGAGCACCTACACGGACATTGCATAGCTTTTTTGCGCCTAGAAACATACCTGGAGCACAACTGTCATTGGAAGGTATAGGGTGGAACAAGGAGGTGAATTGAGAAGCAAATAAGGTGTGTGCCAGTTTTTGGTATTTCAACAACCTTCCCTTCAATGTGGCGAAGAGCCCATACTGGGAAAATTTGGTAACTACATTGACAGTTGTAGCAAAAGGCTACAAGGCACCCTCTCCAAAAGACTTAAGTGGGAAGTTACTTGTGGATGCAGTTGAAGATGCAAAGTTAGTTGTGGAAGACTCATTTGATCCCAGTTTTGAACAATCAACTCTACCAACCCATTCATGTAGCACGGTACTTCCTGAACCTCGTTTTTGTTATTTGGATAGCTTTGTAGATCCTAATGGGGAGGTTATGGAGGGCCTCACATGTCATGTCCCTATAATTAAATCGATTATGTATTATTCATTCAAATTGAAGATATGAATGATATTAAAATCTATTATTAAAAATCAGAAATTGAATACCTTTAAATTAAATATTATAAGTTGGAAATATTTATATTAAATAATATAAATTACATATATTCAAATTAGATATTAAATATACTATATTTTATATATACTGAAATATATTTAAAGCTATTCAAAATAAATCTCAAATATTACAATATTTGATATATATTTAAATATTATAAATTAAATACTATACTATTAATAAGTTAATTATATTTTAAATGGCATAAGGCCACATAAGTGGCAGCAGCGAATGTCACAATAGAAGCAATCAGAAATAATGATCACTGACCATAAAGAGGCACAAATATATCAAAGGGAGTATCTTAAGGAAAAGGTACCGATTGATATAAAGAAGCATCTATTTGTATATGGTGGCAATTGAAATAAAGTAACAAACATCAGCAATTAAGTTTAGATAGTAATGGGCAGTGCTAACAAAGGATTATGTCCCTTGTGAAAGGTTATCCCTCTTCAAAAAGACAACTCACTTCATAGGGAATTAAAGGTATAAGTTTAGGTTGGTGTGAGAGAGGGAGGGGGCATATAGAACTTGAAGAATAAATAAAATATTCAATCAAAAGAAAACTGATATACAGGTCTGCAAGAAAGAGGTATAGAAAAAGATACATTTTCTGATTATATTAAACTGAGTATTTAGTGCAAGACAGGGCCAAGAAATACAAACAGCCATGTACATATATATATCAGCTGTGATGTATATATTATCATAGAAGTGACAGCAGAAGAAAGTAATTAAGGCAGCCAGGTATGTATATAACAGCAGTGATATACATAGTTATAAAGGTAATAGGAGAATGGTAATGTAACCTATTCTTTTGAATAATTAGTTATGCTTATTTAATGAATAAATATATTCAAATGCATTTGTAATTATATCAATTAAAAGCATTGAAAATTGATGCCAATACTATTGATGTTATGGATAATAATAATTTGATCAAGGAAGGTTGAGGTAGGATTGCAAGGAGGGGGAATGGCGAATGATCCCTCACTAGGCACGCCGCCTCATGATGATGGTTAAGGACCACATGAGGCCAACGAAGGATAAAGTCCTGTTGTTGGGCCTAGTATTGAGGATCTAGGACACCCTATTGCAGCCTTTCGGACTATCCCCACCCGAGTCAATTATTGATATAAGTGAAAAGGAGGATCTTTAATCATAAGAGGAAGGGATGGTGTGATGGAGGGGAACGGCGTAAAGCCCTCACTAGGTACGCCACCTCATGATGATGGTTAAGGACCATCGGTTAAGGACCACATGAGGCCAACGGAGGATAAGGTCTTGCTGTTGGGCCTAGGGTAGAGGAAACTTGGGACACCTCATCATGTTCTGCTCCCCCTCTCTATGGTTGAACCCACATAGTCCTTGAGACTTGTTACATTGCTATATATGATTTTTGTTTGTTGTTTATACTTTAGTATTTCGTGTATTCATGTGTATACTTGGTGACCTTAGATGGCGGACGGGTCGACGGTGTAGTATGGGATGCACCGAATCCCCTTTCCAATTGTCCGATGGTATACTTACATGTATTAATGCAACTTACCCGTATTCATTCCTTGTGGTGTATTTAAGTGTATTCAAGTATATACTTTGTGGATTATGTGTATTTGAGTATATACTCTATGTATTCAAGTGTATACTTCATGGGGCTAATGTAATATTGTAAGTGCTTTCTAACTTGTTGTAGGAATTAAATCAAACCAAGGTACTCTCTAAACCTTTATTTGCTTGTAAATCGATAATTTAGGGTAAAATTAGTATTGTTCCTAAAAGGGACATTACAAGTGGTATTAGAGCATCATCCTGCCAGCCTGAGGGATAATAGTTGATACAACCAAACCAACGGACTTTAAGGGCTCTAGAGGGAGAGAAAAAGAAGACTATGGAGCAGGAATTGAGGGCATTCATGGAAAAAAATGAACAAGCAACCCAAGCCATGCTCCAAACCCTTCAAAACATAAACAACAACCTTAGACCTGACACAAGACATGAAAGGGAAATCTCCCCCAGCCAATCTGATAGTAATCATAATACTACAGTTGGATCAAACTCAAGTACCGAGGTACCCCATTTCTTGGGAGAAGAAAGTCCTTTAGAGGAAAATGAAGGAATTAACAATCAAAATGTGCACAAACTTGCCTTAGAATATGCAAGGCTTGAAACCGAAGTTAGAAGAAATATCCCTTTCACAGCATATTGTGAGGTAGCGATGAAGAATGGTCATAGGGGTAGAAACAATCACCCAAATAGAGATATACGAAGTAAAATGGGAAAACTATCCATCCCTAACTTTGATGGGTTAGGAAAAATTACAGCCCAAGCATGGATACAAAAACTAGAAACATACCTAACCCTTTGTCCCATGACCGAAAAAGATACCATTACATTCGCCACACTACATCTAGAAGGAGGGGCGCATGACTGGTGGCATCATGGTAAAATTACCCAAGATCATAAAAATATCAAGTCTTATGAGGTCTTCAAGAAAAGACTCATTGAAAGATTTGACCAAACACATCCCCAAAAACACTTCAAGGAGCTAACCAGAATAAGACAAAGAGGGACCCTTGAGGAATATATTACCGAATTCCAAAGTCTAGCAATCATGGTCCCGGGAATATTCGAGGAAAGACTCACCTACCTTTTTATAGAAGGATTGTCAGATGCTACTTGTGGTTTAGTAAGCGCCTTAGATCCCTCCACACTCCAAGAGGCAATCCTTAAAGCCAATAGGCTTGATCGTGCTCAATCAAATGAAGGAAAATCTTCACAAAAGACAACATCAAAAGACAAATATTCCCATGGAAAGAGCAAACAAAGAGAGCCACTCCTTTCCAAGAGACCCTAGGGGAGCTCCGAAGGAAAGGACTATGCTACGATTGTCAGGAAAGATGGGAGCCCGGTCATAGATGTAGGCAAAGAGAAGAACAAGGCAGAGAAAGGTGTTTTAGATGTAATGATCCATGGGGACTGGGTCACAAATGTAATGCAAGGAATCTTAAAAGGAAAAACTTATGTTACAAATGCAATGAGAAATGGGAACCAGAGCATAAATGTGTAAAAAGAAGTCAAGTACACAATATAGAAGTCCTATCCAATGAAGAAATACAGGAAGGGAATGCAGAAACTTCAAGTAAAAGAACAAAGGGAAGTTAATTCTAGAACAAAATACGTTCCTATAGATGACACTACGTGGGAAGATGTTTAAATTCTTGATCATCCCAATCTGAGATTGCTTGAGGACAAGCAATTTTGAGTGGGGAGGGCTGTCATGTCCCTATAATTAAATTGATTATGTATTATTCATTCAAATTGAAGATATGAATGATATTAAAATCTATTATTAAAAATCATAAATTGAATACCTTTAAATTAAATATTATAAATTGGAAATATTTATATTAAATAATATAAATTACATATATTCAAATTAGATATTAAATATACTATATTTTATATATACTGAAATATATTTAAAGCTATTCAAAATAAATATCAAATATACAATATTTGATATATATTTAAATATTATAAATTAAATACTATACTATTAATAAGTTAATTATATTTTAAATGGCATAAGGCCACATAAGTGGCAGCAGCGAATGTCACAATAGAAGCAATCAGAAATAATGATCGCTGACCATAAAGAGGCACAAATATATCAAAGGGAGTATCTTAAGGAAAAGGTACCGATTGATATAAAGAAGCATCTATTTGTATATGGTGGCAATTGAAATAAAGTAACAAACATCAGCAATTAAGTTTAGATAGTAATGGGCAGTGCTAACAAAGGATTATGTCCCTTGTGAAAGGTTATCCCTCTTCAAAAAGACAACTCACTTCATAGGGAATTAAAGGTATAAGTTTAGGTTGGTGTGAAAGAGGGAGGGGGCATATAGAACTTGAAGAATAAATAAAATATTCAATCAAAAGAAAACTGATATACAGGTCTGTAAGAAAGAGGTATAGAAAAAGATACATTTTCTGACTATATTAAACTGAGTATTTAGTGCAAGACAGGGCCAAGAAATACAAACAGCCATGTACATATATATATATCAGCTGTGATGTATATATTATCATAGAAGTGACAGCAGAAGAAAGTAATTAAGGCAGCCAGGTATGTATATAACAGCAGTGATATACATAGTTATAAAGGTAATAGGAGAATGGTAATGTAACCTATTCTTTTGAATAATTAGTTATGCTTATTTAATGAATAAATATATTCAAATGCATTTGTAATTATATCAATTAAAAGCATTGAAAATTGATGCCAATACTATTGATGTTATGGATAATAATAATTTGATCAAGGAAGGTTGAGGTAGGACTGCAAGGAGGGGGAATGACGAATGATCCCTCACTAGGCACGCCACCTCATGATGATGGTTAAGGACCACATGAGGCCAACGGAGGATAAGGTCCTGCTGTTGGGCCTAGTGTTGAGGATCTAGGACACCCTATTGCAGCCTTTCGAACTATCCCCACTTGAGTCAATTATTGATATAAGTGAAAAGGAGGATCTTTAATCATAAGAGGAAGGGATGGTGTGATGGAGGGGAACAGCGTAAAGTCCTCACTAGGTACGCCACCTCATGATGATGGTTAAGGACCATCGGATAAGGACCACATGAGGCCAACGGAGGATAAGGTCTTGCTGTTGGGCCTAGGGTAGAGGAAACTTGGGACACCTCATCATGTTCCACTCCCCCCTCTCTATGGTTGAACCCACATAGTCCTTGAGACTTGTTACATTGCTATATATGATTTTTGTTTGTTGTTTATACTTTAGTATTTCGTGTATTCATGTGTATACTTGGTGACCTTAGATGGCGGACGGGTCGACGGTGTAGTATGGGATGCACCGAATACCCTTTCCAATTGTCCGATGGTATACTTACATGTATTAATGCAACTTACCCGTATTCATTCCTTGTGGTGTATTTAAGTGTATTCAAGTATATACCTTGTGGATTATGTGTATTTGAGTATATACTCTATGTATTCAAGTGTATACTTCATGGGGCTAATGTAATATTGTAAGTGCTTTCTAACTTGTTGCAGGAATTAAATCAAACCAAGGTACTCTCTAAACCTTTATTTGCTGGAAATCGATAATTTAGGGTAAAATTAGTATTGTTCCTAAAAGGGACATTACATCACAACATGCATTGAGAGGATGACACTCGAGGTTTGAGGTGAGAGACCTCATTGTTAAGGAATTGTAGAATTACATGACTAGCAGAGGGAAGCTCTTTTCTTCGGCACTAGCTATCCGAGGAAGAAACACTCAGTCACTAGGTAACAAAAATTGGAGTCTTTACATGCATCTTACAAGTTACAAATTTCAAATTTACAGGTACAACTATTGGTAAAAATTAAAATATGGTTTGCTTACGAAACCTGAATATCTTATTTTGTAGGTTATTGGTGGGGAAATTGGGG
Source organism: Cunninghamia lanceolata (assembly GCA_027924645.1). NCBI lineage: Eukaryota > Viridiplantae > Streptophyta > Pinopsida > Cupressales > Cupressaceae > Cunninghamia > Cunninghamia lanceolata. The sequence continues at coordinate 1,478,468 of BSBN01001380.1, read as the reverse complement.
TGAAAATACCCCAAATCTTCAAAGATTAGCCCTCTGTATTTTGTGTCAACCTTGTAGGGCTTTTGGCTATGAGCACAATTGGAGTTTGTTTAAGGCCATTCACATGAAGAAGCATAATAACTTAATTCCAAAATGCCTCAATGACTTGGCCTTTATACAATACAACCTTCGGCTTCGCACAAGAAAGGGAGAGAACAAATCAGAGGAGGTCATTGATTTGGATGGCATTGATACTTATAGCGATTAGACAAGGTAGGATGAGAAGCCCTATTGTTTATTGTAGACGAGAATCTTGATTTTGAGAGGCAGGCAATGGAGGATGTGGCTGCAGTTAGAAGCAGGAGCTATTGGATTGTCATTGGATGACATTGATGAGGTATAGGAGTCATTGCCATCTAGCAGTAGGATGGAGGTGGAGCTGGAGCCACAAGCACAACCTTTAATGCCGAGCGAGGAGTCACAGTCAAGTGCAATGATTAAAACCTCTCCCCAATTTTTCACTAGATTAGGGGGTTGGAAAAGGAAGATGTAAAAATGTTGTAATATGCAATTTATGAATTATGATGATGATTTTCAAAGGTAATCATCATAAATTCATAATAGTTGCTAGCTAACTATTATATCAGGATTCCACATGATGATACGATTTTGTACTCAATTTGTATTCAAATGAATAAAATTTCATAAAAAACACTTTTGTACTCATTTATGGACTCATTGGATACATTTTGTCATTGAATTTTGCAAAAAAAAAGTGTTTTTAAAGAAATTTAAGCAAATTTTTAAGTTGTTGAGTCACAAATCTTGGTATGTCGAGTTTTGAGTCTGCAAACCATGTATGCTACTATATTAAATGATTATGAAAGGAATAGTGTCTTTGGAATAGAACATTATATGGTTGCGGTAAATAACTGACATGTCTTGCATGATACCAAACTAACTATTGATTGTTTGATTATTTGGTAATGTTGATTGCACATGAAGTTATTGGATTCCCCCCCCCCCCCCCCCCCCCAAAAAAAAAAAAAAAAAGAAAAAGGGCCGTTGAGGTTTGCATCCTGACTTGCGAGAATGGAGTTTTTCTACTGTAAGTGAACAACAATAAATTCTTTGATTCCTAATAGTCGTGATACATAGGGTGGGCCACGATGGGTGGCACTCGAGGAATAGAACAGGGTTTTGGAATTAGGTTGAGTCTAGGGACTTGACGTGATATTGAGAACTTGCCTTATTTGGCACAAGATGTAAGTTAAGAAATAGAGTTATCTTTATTGCCATTGTTTGGTATGGTTAGGAAGCTATAACTTTAATCTATTCATGGATTGGAGTTCGTTATAGCTAGGTATGTTGCTATATACCCACTACTATATTAAGTGATTTTGAAAGAAAGAATGCCTTTGGCTAATAGAAAATTATATGATTGCAGTAAATAATTGACATGTCTTGTATGATACCAAACTTTAAGTTAGGACTATTAATTGTTTTTGTATTTGTGAATGTTGACTAGCCACGATGTGTTCTATTTAGCCCCCTCTCCTGCGCCCCCTGAAAAAAAAAGGCTGTCAGGGATTGCATCCCAACTTTGCAAGGATGTGTTTTTCTATTGTGAGTGAACTACAGCAAATTCTTTGATTCCCGATAGTTGTGATATTTGATAGTTGTGATATGATAGGATTGGGTTGCGGAATTAGGTTGAGTTTAGGAATTTGACGTGATATTGAGAACTTAACTTATTTGGCACAAGAATTTAGTGTTAAGGAATAGAGTTGTCTTTATTGCCATTGTTTGGTAAGGTTATGACGCTATAACTTTTACGTGGGAGTAAATTACAAAGTGATACATGCCACAATGTAGAGTAGATAGATGTCAATAGGAAAGTTAATAACTAGAAGTTATTGCTAACAAGTTTGTTGTAGAGGATTGACAAGTGGTGGTACATACCTTTCAGGTAGGACTAACTTAACTGATTTAGTCATTTTATTCATGTTTCAGACAATAGGCATATTACCAAGAGATGGTGTGTGCTATGCTTCAATACTAAAACTACAATTAGTGCACAATAGAGATGAAGGCAAAATTGGTTGTGTAAGCTTTCACCTTAAAAAAAAAGTTAGGTGCCTTTGGTGTGTATTTGTGGGATAATTAGTGATCTGAAAGATGGGGGGGTCATTACATGTAATGTCCCCTATTGGAACAATACTAATTTTACCCTAAAAATTGAAATACTACAAGTTTAGGGTTAGGGTTTCGGAATTATCATGTAATTAAATCCATTTATTCACTCACTCAACTCAATCATAGTGCTGAGCAACATGGCAAGGCAATGACTGGTCAACAGTACCTCCATGCAGGCCATTATGGGGGCATGGCAGGCTGTTACTCAGTTCCCCCTCCATACAGGCCCTAATGGGGGGCTTGGCAGGATGTAAGCTGTCAACAAGGCCTCCATAAGGTCCCTTCAGGGAGGTATGGCAGGGGTGCTGATCAGACTTTCCTCCAAACAGGCCCTTAGGGGGGCATGGCAGGGTTGCCTCCACATTGTCTACTCATCATCCCTTTATGATTGGTGAGTTCTATTCATGTAAATCACAGTATTATCAATAAATCATTTAATAGGCACTGTTCTGACTTGCTAAATGATATCCTTTTGATGCTTGATTGACTTGCATAAATATATTCTTTTGCAGATCCAAGGTCTGCTGATATGATGAGACTGTTATACTTAATATTATTCAGAAGAATATTTCCTTGATATTCCTTATTTCTATATTCAGAAATATATCTGAAAATATATATTTAACTTCCCAAATAATCATTCTTCCTTCTTGCTTATACAGATCTGAATATCAATTCAGATATATATATTTTATTCTTCTTCCCATAAAATCAGATATTATTCTTATTTTGTATGACTATTCTCAAATCAGAATATATACATCTTATTGCTTATCCTCCGAAAGATATCTTATTCCTTTCTTCTTATTTCTAATTCTCCAAAATCCCCCTCATGATCTGTTATGAAATTGGTTCTCTTTAATACCTCCAATATGGTTGAAAGACATAGTCTTTCCTTGCACCTTTGACTAGGGATGTGACTCTTAGTTAAATCGCTGTTTTAATACATGTTTTGTTCTTAATGAGATTGCTGTTGTTTATCGCTGTTAAATATTGTCTGCTGCTGTCTTTGTCTTATGCGCTCCCTTAGTCTTATATAAATCGCTACTAATATGCGCTGCCTTCCCTTTTTATCATAATGAATTGCTTATATTATATTGTGATTAGGATATATGAATCGCTGCCATGCTGTCATCTTATAGTGATCGCTGCCTTTTAGGCTTATCTCTTATATGAGATAAAAATATTTATATTTATTATATTAAATATTTATATTTATATTATCATTATTTATATTTTATATTTATATTTATATATTATATCTGATATATTATATTATAATTATAATAATATTTAAATTGATAATATTTATATTTATTATTTATAAATACAATAAATATATTATATATTAATATTATTTAATATTATTTATTAAACGATTATTCAATTTGACTATGGAGTTGTTTTAAATCTTTAATTTAAACAATGCCTTAATATCGGGACATCACATTACATGTGGTATATAATAAATGATCGGAGAGATGAGGTCATTACATTTTTGGCCTTTTCCTGGATTGCTTGGGCACTTCGGGACTTCCCTTGATTCTTTAGGATAGGTACCATCTAATAGGAGTTTGATTACCTCACCATCCCCTGAATGTGGGGTTTCCCATTGCAAAAAATGTAGTGATGGTGCTATTGCATAATTATTTTACAGAAGGATTGATTAGGGTTGAAAGGCAAGTCTTTGGCGTACTATGTGTGAAATGCATGCTAGAGAGGTGATAACTGATGCAGCAAAGGATACAAGTGATCAACACTGCCTGGTATATCCTGATTAGTCTGTAAATTACATGATTATGCCGCAATAAATTTATTTTTATTTGGCTATTCTTTTATATGATCTTGTACTGCTCTAATTAATAGAACAAAGTTAACTGCAAACTTAATATTGCACGGGCATTTTTGTTAGATCCAATGGTGTGCTTTATCAAGGGGCGATCTTCTATAGCCATGTACATTGAATTTAGAATACTTGTTATTAGTAAGATTGTGATCTGTTTTTTCCTCACATGACATGATAACCGTGTCAGTTTACATGCCTGGCTTTTCTTGCTACATAAATTTCTCTCAAGTTCCATTTGGATGTCTAATTCCTAATTGATACTGACTAATATAGAATACCATTTTAACATTTGATTCACATATAAACTCTCACATATATTAATTTGCGCACATGTGCATGTATGATTGCCTTTTAGTCTATTCAATGACATATTTACTAATTCATGTTGATTGTCCCTTATAGAAATCAACTGAAGAATCCTTGGAATCTGGCGATGACATTTACTTCCCAGCGTTGCAAGTTGGTGGGGGAAATACATCAATGATGGTGAGTATTTTAAATTAAACTTTTTTTGCCAAGTGAAAATAAATTTCATTAATTGATTTGGCCAAAAGTTGTCGAATTATGCACATAAGATTTATACGAAATACATCCTTAGGTTTTGCTTTTTTGTGAACAATATAGTTTAGAGAGATGAAAACATGGTTATGAAGCTCAAGTTTTGCTGGTCCTTGAGATGAGCTTTGGCTCCATCCTGTTGATGAAATGATCTAATTCAAATGGCAGACTGCAGTCATTGAACTTGGTACTGAATCCAGTAGGTTCATTTCAATGGAGTTGTGTTGATTGGCAATGAGGGTCTGTTGTGTCTGGAACTGGTTCTGGTTTCATTTGTTGGTTAGTTTTTATCTGAATATTTGATGTATCTTGGATCATTTAATGATGTTTACTGGCCCTTGGGTGTGCATTGCATTTTATGGTCTTTGTATCCTGTTTCAGCCTTTAGTAAAATCTGCCTAGGTCAACTGACAACTTCTGGACCTCTTGCTTCCTTTAACATTCTTTTATGTTCTTCCTTTTCCCATATATTTCATAGGTGGTTGTATTTGCTATTAACTATAATATCTTGACTAATAGCCTATGAAGTCTTTTGCATTGTTAGCCAACATTCTTTTTTCTTTATTGGCCCATTTACATTTCCATTTGCTTTTTCATTTTTGTTTAAACTTTTTCATTTACATTATCATTGTTTTGTGTTGCATATCAATCTTTAAGAAAACAAAGTTGTGTGCAATGGAGGATGACAATAGCCTTGAGCAACATTGGAAAGAAAAACAGACTACAGTTTCCCTTTGTGTTTGAGAGGGGTGGTTCTCTCGTATGATAAAATTTTGGATATTTTATTCAGTTTGCTCCACAAAGTGAGATTGGGACAGAACTGGATAAGGTTGGTTAATTTTGAGATTTGTTTTCCTTTTTAAAAATTAAGCAGTATAAATCTATAAGAAGGGTTGCCTGATGTCACCACTCACCACAATACTTGCTTAGAGGTGTCTGAGAAACAAATTTACCTTTTCCAACCAAAAGGCCAAACAGAGAATGCATAGGAATAAGATTCCATGACAAAGAAAATTAAGGCAAAGGCACAACTATAAGATTCTAGAAGAAAACTTTGAAGACACACCATTCTTCATGATAAACACCAACCACGCATAGGTGACACAAACTTCACTTGGAAACTTTCACCAACACAGTTGGGTAAAACTTAACCCTCATGTGTAGCAAACTTTTGATTTACTCGGAAGAAAATTATGCTCAATAATCAGATAGCACACAGAAATTGAAAAGAGACATGCATTATTAATTTATTTCCATCCACAAATAAAGTGTTACCTTTTCTTAATAGTCTAAGAACACGAGACTCCTTTGATAGCAAAGCTCATCTCAAAGATGTCTCACATACAAGTAAACATACCGTTCTCCTTTTGCTAAGAATAACATAAACTATAAAATTTGAGAGAAATCAAACATAAATGTTGAAAATAGGGGCTAAGGAAGCTCATTTATTAACCATTCATCCTTTTTATACGGTACATGATAAGTAATAGTCACATAACTAATTTTAACTGACTTCTTGAGGCGACACTTGTCTTCAATCTTACCCTAAAATTTTGTAAACTATCCATTGAACATATACACAGCTCATTTCTTTTGCCTTTACAATCCACATCATAGCCTCATAATTTCCTTATTTTCCAACTAAGTTTACAAAATAATACATGACTAGGTCATAACATGTGTGCTCTTAAAAAGTAATTTGACCTTATAGAGTTTGTTGTTTGATCTAATGTTTATTTTTTAACATGGTCTCAGATCTTGTTCCCTTCTATGGCATTTGTTACATCTTATTTTGACCAAGGGGCCTCTTTGAATTTTCGTGACTTTGGAATGATATCCTGACTTGGATCTAACCAAAGATCTATTTTATCAACTTCAATTGTATGAGAAATGAGGGCATGTCCATTGAATTTACTTTGAAATAGTATCTAGAAGAAATCTGTTTCTGGTCTTGTTCAATTGGTGTTAATGTTATAGACCTTTGAGTAAGCTTTTTGATGCTTTTGATGACACTGAAATGAAGTCTATATAGGGAAATAATGGCCAGAAAGCATCGGCCACTTGATAAGACATCTTGTTTGAAGCTCTACGCCACTTGATGTGGTATCATCCTGGTGACATGGTATATGTGGGACTCACGTGGTGTCACTTGGACCTCTTTAATGACATTTTGAGCTAGCAATGGCAGGATCTAGTTAAAGACACTTGGCATGGTGACTTTTGGGCGGCTCTTTGTGGTGGAGGACACATGTCAGCCGCACATTCACAGGACTAGAGATTTTTACTGGGGGGAGGTCCAGAGCGCATTTGCAATTTTGCAGTCTGAAATATTTGTATTTGTACATTCGTACCTTTTGGTCAACCTACTGACTATGACATTTTACTTGGTCAGGGGCCGTTGACAATTCAAGCAGATTTCCAAGTTTATATTATCATGAAAGATTGTATATTTGCACTTAACAACCAATCTTTGACTATCAGATTTTTAACTTAAACATTTTTCTAAAAATTAATGCCTTCTAACAGTCAAAGTGGACTCCACTATTCACAACACTTGCCTGTCTTAGAAATTTTGCTCAAAATTAATTGCTTGTAACACTCAAAATGGACCACACTATATGCTTGCTGGACTAGCATAAACTAGCGCTCATGTACTTCAAGCTAATATGCATCATGTATGTTTGAACTTAAAGAACATTTCCATTGAATTCTATACACTTGTGCGTATGGCAGGACTAGCATAAAGTAGGGCGCATGTCTTCAAGCTAATATGCATCATGAATGTTTGAACTTAGAAAACATTTCAATTGAAATCTAGACACTTGTGCATATGGCATATATGACCATGCATTATTCCCAACTACAAATAAAGTGCATTTAAATCTTTTCCAACACAAATACAAGCTTCTACCATCTTTCTAACGACATTTTGACTTTGAAGCTGTGATAAGTACCATTCCAATTATAATAGAGAAGTTGAAAGACAATTCTGTACTTGGCCTTGCAAATATCTGTTTGAGTTGATCTATGGGGTTTTGGAGGTGTGATTCTCAGTTTTTTGGGGTTTTCAGTTTGATGCTGCTGCCATAAATAAACTAGATTTTGGATCCTTTATTCAACTAGATATTAGACATGCTTTCCCAAATATACTAGGATCTATGAATACAATTTGGACTGAATTTCTCTAAATGTGATCATATGTTTTGTACAAATATTGACCAGTCATTGTTTGACTCTTGTGCAACCAATTTGCCAGCTTCCCATATTAAAGCTCTGTCCTGTTACTGTTCTTCATTAAAGATGTAGGCTTGAGACTTATTGTATTGCATTGTAGCAGAAGAGGCTCTATGATCCTTCATTCAATTATTTTCAACAATTGACTTCATATTGACTTTGGACATTGGCACATAACTCGGTTCCTTTTTCAACGAACCTTTAATTGTGAAGGAATCCAATTGATATCCATATTGTCAAATTCATACACCAAAATAAATGACTACCTTTAACTGCATATGGGACTTCTTATTTGAATGGTGATGCCTTATGTTGACAACATGGCTGTGGACTCCTGTGTGCTCGGAGGGTACAAAAATGGGGACAATTAGTACCTGCTATGAGGCCTCTCCTCTTTTTAGCTTTTTCACTCACTTGTAATTTACTTCCCTCGGCTATACTATGAATACTTTTGTACCCCAGGGGGATGGAAGATCAGTTTACTCCTACTCCAAGAATAATACAGATCATTTGGCTGTCTGATACTTGCATCGGAGCTTCAACAGGAAGATCTTATGCCTGCAATTTTTTTGCCTGAAGAGATAATTATTCGTTTGGTACGTTGCGCCTGTGCGTGATGTTGTGGTTCAATACAAAAGCTTGGTTAATTATTAAATCTTACTTCTGGATTTGTTCTTTTTTCTGCAATTAGAAATGCCTATTTGAGATCTTTTCTAGTCTAACCAGTGATGATGCTTGCGTCATGTTTCTTAAGGAAATTTTATGTCAGTGCTTATGTTTTCTACCAACACTGGCAATTGCTTCCTCTGTTAAATATTGTGCTAGTCTTATTGGGATGTTAGGGTTTGATATAGATTTGAGATCTCTTGCAAGTATTTACCATAATCAGTATATTGTTTTATAAAAGACTTTCTTTGTGGTAAATGAATACAAACTCTTTCTGTTTCTATGACAGACATATTGGATGGACAATCCAACAAAACAAAATTTGAAGGAAGGAACAAAGGATGAGCCGCCTCAAGAAAAGGAAGAGGGTGTTCCATATTATGATCGTGCATGTGCACTGCCCTTGACAATTCAGAATGGGATTACAGATCAAGAATGGTATTCCTATTCTCTCTATCAATTATTTAATCAGCATGGTTTATGATATACATTTTTCATTTCAAGTGAAATTAAATATTTGGGTACTTAATTGTTTGGGCATGGTGGGTACAATTGTTTTTTACATAAAACAATTTCAGCAGCATCAGAGATGTCCACAATAGTAACATAGTTAGTTTTGTTGGTGTCATGTTCAAATATGCTTGCTTGATTTACTAACTCGTAGGAGTTCCAATGGCTGGGTGCTATTCAACAGCTTATAGTTAATCATTTTTTTTGCGGCAGTGAGGAACTTCCAGCAGAAGCTTCTAGATGCTTTAACTGTGGTTCTTACAGTCATGGATTGAAGGATTGTTCAAAACCTCGAGATAATACTGCCATAACTAATGCCCGCAATGAACATAAGTCAAAACGAGCACAAGCTTCTGGTCCACGATGTCCTCAAAGATACTACCAGAATTCTCCAGGAGGTAAATTTGAGGGAATAAAGCCTGGAATGCTTGGAAGCGAGACTAGACAATCCTTGGGAATTGGGGTATGTGGACCTCAGCTTCTATGATATGTGTACAAATTTACAGCCATGTTAATTTCTTCTTATGCTTTGATTTTGATAGTCTGTGGAGTATTTTCTTCACGAATCTTCAGTTCTAGTATTTTACTTCACATAAAATTGTTATGTTTGGTTCTTCTGTTGGAGATGATGGATTTTAATTTATCTTTTCATGCCTAGAAGATGACCTAAACACAATTTTTCCTTGATATAATGGAACCCTTTATATGTTTGCTCTTTTTTTGTGTTTGGTAGCATACTCCTAAGCATTCAAATGATGATTACACAATCACAACTAATTAACAGTGTAACACCATGGAAATTGGTAGCTAAGTAATCATAATAAGTATAGCCTGATCAAGAAGGATAGCCTCCTCAAAAGACTCAAGGCAGTGGATTGTTTCAAGAAGACCCCAGGAGTGTCATACTTTCTATATTAAGAAGACGGTCTTTGCTTTCCTCTCTGAAAGTGCCCAACTAATGCCTTATTCACCTTCTTTATCATGTGTTATGAAAGTTGAACCTCTTTAAAAAGCCTTGCCCTCAAAGCTTGGGTAGATCTGGATATTGTAATTAAAAATAAAGCTGATCATTCTCCCAATTAGCTCTTTCCAATATGAACTTTTTCCATTTACAAAGATATATAGAAGTTGGGCTAGATTGGAGGTACTTAGTGCAAGTGTGAAGAATTCATCTGTCTCAAGCCTCAAGTGTCCTTCCTCAACCAATTCTGGTTAACTCCAATTCATAAGCTTCTTTTCTCCATTTATAAAGATACATAAAAGCTGGCTGAGATTGGAGGTACTTGGTGCAGGTGTTAAGAATTCAACTGTCTCAAGCTTCAAGTGTCCTTCCTCATCCAATTCTGGTTAACTCCAATTCATAAGCTACTTTTCCAATTCTTTGGAGTACCTTTTGGGGCATATAGAATTTTGGCCCTTGTTTTATAACTTTTATTGCTTTTATTCTTTGGGGGTGAGTGATTGTATGGATGTAGATGTAGGTAAAATTATTGAAAAGGATTAAATTCTTACTAACTCTTGTTAGCCTGTCACTTCATCTTGTTTTCTGCTACCCGCAAATTTTTCTTTGGAAGTTTTAATTGCCCACACTTGCACTAATTGGAAAGATGTCTTTTTATTTTACATCGCTCATACCTTTATGGAGGATGTTGTGTTGACGGTATAATACTACAGTTCCACTGGAGGAAATGTTTAATTATGTATTGCTGCTAAGTAAATGCAGATGTATCCCTCTTGACATTTAATTGTTAATCTCTGTCTGGCTGTCTGTTTGTGTCCAACATGGATATCGTGTGTAGTCTGGTGCTCATTCTCTTATGAGGCTCTTTCAAGAAAATGTAATTTGAATCATGGTTGTTGATTATGATTTGAGCTATTCTACAAGTTTTGTATTTAGGTATGAAAACATCTAAAAATCTGCCAAGCCTTAAGATCTAGATTTGATGCTATAAAAATGCACATGCTTAGTTAATCTTTCAATGTCTATCAAGATTTTTTGCCTTTCCTTTTGAGTTAGGAGTCAGTTGATGAAACCATTTAAATTTCTCTTACCTTTACTTCTGTAGGGATAGCAGCCGTAAGAGTTGAGGTTTTGATGGTCTTCTCTCAATATCATAGCTGTAGACATATTTCATATTTTTCTATGAACTTTTTGGGAATAATTCTTTTTTGTTCTTTCTGGTAGGAGGATGCTTTTAACCAAATGATAGGTTGCAAGAAGCATGGTCACATGACTCACTCGGATGTGATTTGGGAAGTGTTCTGAATGAAGAGTCAAGAAGAGCTGGGAAGGATAAGGAAGAGACTCAAAAAAATAAAATATACGTAAATTGAATAAAAAAAGATTGTTACATGTTTTTGTTTTACAAGAAACAATGAGACATCAATAAACAAAGACACATGCACTATTAAGCATTAGATACAAAAAGCGTTGAATACCAAAAAATGAGCCATAATTTGAATTAGATTAAATGTCGAAACTACCAATATTATAAGCATGCAATCTAGAAATAAAGAAAATTGACCAGTCAAACAGGTCAATGGGACATGAAAAGACATTCATTACAATAGAGAAGTACTACTTAAAAAAAGCCCCTAGGATATTATAAGTAACTAAAAATAAACACCAAAGAATGTAAATATAAGATGGGTGAACATAAAGTGGTTAAACCTTGAATCATAAAAACACATTGCATTTACAAATAGCTTTGCGAGGGGAGGATCCATAACTAAAGCAAGGAATTGATGAAGGTGGAAGCACTAGACCATAACAGAAGACTGGTATGTCACATGTCTGCAGCAATATTAGGGTCTAAAGAACCCATGATATCATCTATCATCACGAAATGATCAATGTGGTTTTTGAGAATGCTAGTAGAGTAAGGTAAAGGATTGATCAGGTCAGGTTGGATAATCCTAGGATGAAGTTGGGTTGTTCCCCTAGAACCTCTCCTAACATCTATGCTGTGCCTAAATTTGTGATTGTGGCTATGGACATGGGTAAAGCACTGCTGAATGTAATTGGATTGTAGAGAGAAATGTGGGCCTATAGATCATTGAATGCTGTGTCCGCCACTTGATTCTCCCTTCTGGGCTTGTATCCCAGCCCCCAAGGGGTCGAACACAGCCCAAAAGTCCTGCCATTGCGCTGGGGGCAGCTTCTTCTGTGTGCTGCAAACAAATCAGATTTAGTTGATCTGAAATCAACCAAATAAAAATTAGTAAACATGATTTACAAACCTCGCACTTAAACCAAGCATACTCAAAAACTCACGAGTTGAATGCTAAGAAAATGACAGGATAAGGCATGCATAAAACAGTATTATGTAGAGAAAAAACGAACCAAAAAATAATTCAAGGGAATTTTCAGTCTCAAACCCCTCGGCTGTTTCAGATTAATAGGGTCATCTTGACGGGTTTGGCATGTGCCAAACTCATCACCCTGTATTCAGGAAAATGTGACAGGCTCAGCAGGGGCCAGACTTCTCAAAATGCAGCCAGACAGGCTTGACGCAGGCTGAACCTGTCCATACATAATAAAACTGAGGATCCAATTGCCAAGTTGGGAGGAGAGTTGGTTCCTTTTCTCTTCTGCCGAGTTCTAACTTCGGCAATCTTTTGTGGTAATTTGTTATCACATTACACACATAAATATACATGTATGATCCATTGGCATGCAACAAGGGTTGATTGTAAGATTGCAGCAGAGTCTAGGGAGTGTATGTAGTGCATTGAGTAGTTTTTCATGGCAGATCAAGTGTGGAGGTCATTGTAGAAGCATTTTGTCATCTCAAATTGAACTTTGGATGCTCCATATTTGAACCACTGCTTCTATTCTTGCAAATTGGTGATTTGGAAAGGATGTACAACTCCATGTTTGATGGTATTTTCACCCACAATGGGTTTCTTCAATGTAAAACTTGTGTTGATGAAGATGTATTGCTATTGTCATCTTCATTTCATGCTCATTGTGCCATCCTTCCATGTTCTTTTCATTTCTAGCATAAAGGCAATCAATTTCATCTCTCTATGTTAAATGCTGGCTTTGTAAGAAGAGAACTTAAGAACGACAGATTTGTCATTTGTTTGCAGTCATACATACTTAAGATCTGTTTTGGTGAATTGTGCTTTGGTTTGACAAAGCCAATTGTGGATTAATGCTCCACAGAGTGAGATAAACTGGGTTGGGATGTTTTAGTAATGATAGAAATGGCATTCATTGGTTTATTATTTTATTCCCTTATGTGGTTGAATTGTTTGTGTTTACTGGATGCTTAGTACCTATAGTCTCCATAGTGGGACGAATGAAGTAATCAGCACAATTCTAGGGGTCCCCTGCAAAAATATGTATCTGAGAATGACTACCGCCTAAAGAAAAAGGTGCGTAGTGTCTCTGATTATGGTACTGGAAGAAAACGGATAAAGAATTGCTTTAGTCTTTTTATAGACAACAGTATCTATCATGGATCTTATAGTAGAAAGGCAACCGAAATACAAATGCTTCTCGGACTCCAACACTAGAGGGCAGAGAGACTGCAGATCTTGTCACCTTGTGGAATATGGTGGTCAGTCTCAACTTATAACTGGGTAGACAAGGAGAATTCTCATGCCATTAACAAAATATAAGAAATGCTGAGCATAAAAAATAACTTGGTGCTAAGCAGATGTTAAGGAGATGTCCAAATAACCTGACTACATTGTTGGTATATACTATCTCTAACAACCTTGTTGAGCACCAAAGGCAAGAAGAGGCACTTGAAGGAGTCAATGAATGGAGGATGCCGATCAATAGTGATGCCAATAGGTTGAAGGAGCAATTGGTCTCAAGATACCAACATATTGAGTTTTAGTGAAGGCTTTGAGTGGGAATCATCAGTGAAGAACAAAGGGCCGAATATGGGTGCTTTTCTTGGCTTGTGATTGATCCACCTAAGGATCAAAGCCTGTAAATTTAGAAAGGAACCCTGAAGATACTCTCAACTAGATGGGTTTTGGAAGCAAACTTGGCATAGAGGAATTGTTTTTGGCTGCCATTGGTCATGCCCTTAGATAAAACATGAAACCAGAGTTGCATGGACACAGATACGGTATCGGATACGGCTATTTTTCAAGACCCCTAATAGGGACACGGTTAGATACGACATATATATATTAGCAATAAATAATATTAAATAATTTAAATTTAATATAAATAGTATATATTTAACAAATATATTATATATTAATAAATAAACTTAAATTAAAATTTAAATGTATTAAACTTAATAAATAAATAAAAGTTTACAATGTAAAGTAAAACAAAAAAGCCAAAAATTAAAAAAAGTATTACCAATTAATAAAATTTGCCTCTTCCTTGTTGACACTATATCTCCAACTTTAGAATGAATGCAATTATTTGAGTAAATATAATCACGTAGAAAGACATATTTCCAATCATTTGTGTGTTGGTCCAGAGTAGTTCCCCGCAACAAGAAATCAACATGCCAGGTCATGGAATAGTTGCTTGTGGCAATTTTTAACATTCTAAGGTTAATATTTTTGGGATAGGGAACAAATATCATGAGAATGTCGTATCTACACATATCCGACACAGAAAAAAATAGGGTTTTTTTTTGGTACGGCTGGATACGGTATCCAAGACGCATCCGAGCCGTATCCTATGAGTATTCGTAGGCGTATCTGGTAACTTTGCATGAACAAAGAACAAAAGAAAGGACACTCTAGAGTGCCTCTCAATAAAAATAAAAGGAAAAGAGACAATTTTTTTTTATGATCTGCAGTGAATTCTCTTAGGTCCTACCTTATTAAGAGGGGGGCAGACACATAAGGGATGATAAATGGAACAGGGGAGAGATCTCAAAAGATCCCTGAAAAGATCTAACCATTCGAAAGAAGCCAACTAGGGGATACAAAAGGATTAATGTACGACCATATCTAAAACACCCATGGTAAAAGGAGATAATAAGAAATTAAGAGAAGTTATTGAAACTATACAAATAGGCATGAACATGAACATGGAAGAAAGAAAGCTAAAACAAATGCAGTAAAGATAGGAAAGATACCGCAGAAAGATGGAAAAGGCAAAACAGTTACAAAAAGAAACCACTATGAAAAATGCGGTAGGAAAAGAACTAGGAATTGAGCGCGCCAATGAGGGTGCTACTGAGCGCGCCACTGTGGGTGCAGTTGAACAATGAAATTTACCAAATTTGGAGGAAAGAGAGGAGCGCACCATAGGGGCTGCCACAAATGTAATAGAGATTGATACACTCAACAATCCAGGACAAATAGCACTACATATTGATAAGGCTAAAGAGATACTTAAAAGTATGGAAGGAAGCATTACTGCATATGGGGCTTCTAGAAAAACCTAACCTTACCGCAATTAGGTAGAACACCACACATTCAACCAGATTTCACTAATATTCAGATTCGAGTGGATGAAAAATGGGAGCCATTCTTTAACCCTATACAAAATCTCCAACACTTAAACTTTGATGAAGCATACTTGGAAGAACTAGTAAATAAAAGTATAAGAAG
Source organism: Cunninghamia lanceolata (assembly GCA_027924645.1). Lineage (NCBI taxonomy): Eukaryota > Viridiplantae > Streptophyta > Pinopsida > Cupressales > Cupressaceae > Cunninghamia > Cunninghamia lanceolata. The sequence continues at coordinate 1,462,939 of BSBN01001380.1, read as the reverse complement.
AATAAGGGAAATAGAACTAGATGTGGTATCCGATAGAGATGATTTACTGATTAACCATGTAAGTGAAATAAGAAAAGGAAATGAAGCGATACCCTTAACAAACAACATGTCCTTAACCAACAAAAGGTAATCTCCGAAAACGAAAAGGCATTTTGAAGAGGTGCAACCCTCGGACTAGGAATCATCCTTTTTGCCCTATAAAGCTAGAAGAATTTCAGTACAAAATAACGAGGAAGTAGACAAGCAAAGACGACAAGAAGAGCAAATTGTAGAAGATTGTGAAGAAGTGTTAGGTAGAGAACACTTTGATTACAGTTGAAAAGAGATAAAAGGAAGGGAAAGAAAACCCTTACCACAAAGGACAAATAAGAAACTACAAAAGAACATAAAACAAACACACCACAAAGAGGGAAAAATACAAGAAAAACAAAAAATGGACTCACCCATCACATTACTAGTGTTCGGCAAGGACACCTTTGAAGCAGCAAAGCATGTATTCGTTTTGGAATTGACATGGCAAAGGAAGAATGTAACATGGGACTGGACTAAACTATTTGACTTTGTAGGAACCTTAAGGAATGAGGCTTTGAATTGGTATAGAAAGAATTGCCCTAATCATGACAAAACATGGGATGAAATAAAGAAAGAGTTCTTAGACAATTTCGAATTCCCAAAGATCTCTACCGAAGGGGTAAGTAAAATGAGGGACCTAGTCCAGAAGGAGGGCGAATCTATTAAAGATTTTTATAAAAGATTTAAGGAAATCGCCCGCAAACTGGAAGAACCATTAACAGAGAAGCAGAGAATTGAATAGTTTGTTTCAGGGTTAAGTCTTGACATTAGATCATCATTAGATGGAAAAACTTTTAATTCTTATTCAGAAGCGGAAACTTGGCGGAGGAATGATAAAACCAAAGAGAATATGGAGATGGAAAAACTTAGGTTAGAAGTAGAAGAGTTAAAACTAAAACAAGAAATCCTTGCAAGGAAGGAAGATAGTCCGCAAAAACAGAGACTGGACATATGGTGCTCTTATTGTACAAGAGAGGGACACCTGAGAAATGAATGCCCAATGATGAAAGGGCAGAAGAAGGCCGCCACATTAAAGGTAGACCTAAAAACAATGCCTAAAAGAAATGACATCGTATATTGCGGCATCTGTGGTGAATGGGATGACCATGAAACAGAGGATTGTCCATCACAACTGTTCAGATTAAGAGAGGACGATGATGATCATGAGCCATGGTGCAATGTCCACCGCAACAATAGAACAATTAACCAAGACATGGCATATGTCAAGGGTTTGGTTGAGAGACCCCTCTACAACCAAAATCATGAATACAATGCTCCTAATTGGCTAAACCAATGGAATATCAATACATTGCAAAACACTAACCCCAATCAAATGCCATAAATAAATAGCTATAATAATGATGAAAGGGGACAATATAATGGTTATAGAGGTGGTAGAGGACGTGGTAGAGGTAGAAGAAGAAGAGATGATGCAACTAGTTAAAAATGCGGTAACAAGGACACTTTGCAAACGAATGCTAGGGGGAGAGAAAGAAACAATGTACATTTTGCAAAAATTCAGAGCATGACTTGTTCACTTGCGATAAAGCACAATAGTATTTTAGAAATGCACCTTCCCAGTCTAAAAGTGATAAACTACAAGGGTTCAATTCACAAAAAGGGGCTCACATAATAAAGAAAATACCAAAAGATATACCGCAGGCAGCCAGGAGATGTCACAAGGAAAAGAGATATGAGTTAGATAGTTCATATGACGAAACATCAGAAGAGGAGAACTACCATACTAAGGTGAAATCTAAGCAAACAAACATATAGAAAAACAACAATAAAACCAAAGCTGCGGTAGTAACAAGACAAGGGACCAACACCGCAAGTGTAGAAAACACTAATAGTGAGACAAAAGAAGAAGATGAAGAAGATAACTTCTTCCCCGATAAAAATCAACATGACAAAATTGTGGAACAATCAAAGCAAATAATAACTAAAGAACACCATAAGCAACAACAACAAAAACATTTCTTTTTTGAAGAAGTGGTGGCGCTAAAACAACTAACAAAGTCAACACAACAACACAATTTGGTAGAGAAATTGCAACAATTTTGCAAAAATTGGAATATGGAACAAGGACAAAAACCACAAATTAGGAAAATGGCAAAGATTGACCGCCAATGGAAAACCAGACAACTAATGATAAACGCACACATAGACCACAAAAAGATTAAGTAGGTGATGGTAGACCTTGGTGCAGATGTCAACATGCTGCCAAAAAGAATTTGGGAACAACTAGGAAGGCCAAGACTAGAAAAGACCCCATACAATATTAGCTTGGTGGATGGATCAACTATGGGTACATTTGGAACTTGGAGAAGAGTAGAGGTAAACATAATCGGAGTTAAGCAATTGATAGACTATGAAATAGTAGCAATGAAGGAACCTTGTGACTCCTTCAATGTGCTACTAGGTCTTCAATGGTTTGTGAACGCAAATGGAATTGTAGATTCAAGAAAAGAGGAAATCTCTTTCGTTGACAACACTAGAGTAGTGCATATTCCACTAGGAAGGGACATTGGGGAAGCATGTGTGGAGGAAGTCAACCAGGAAGATCATAGTGAGGAAGATTCAAAAAATCCTCTATTCAATATCCAAACTCCCTAAACATGAACTACTAGAGGAACCAAATTCAGAAGGGGAAATAGAAGTAGAAAGTGACAATTATAGTATAGAGAGTGAAGATGTACTAATTGCATGGTTACAAGATGAACTAGAATTAAAAACCTGGAGAGTGATAGGATTTCGCAGGGTGTTTATGGTCAAAATGACAGAAGAATCCTTACCGCATGACACCACACTTAACAATATAGCACCGTAAAACACATGCGGTAACCCAGGAGACCAACTAGAAGACACAACCTCAAGACTACATCAAGTAAACCACATCACACGAGGAATTTTGCACATAAAACTTCCTAAATTCTTAAGCGTAGGAGATCTACACACTTACCTATTAGAAATGGAAAACACATTTGCAGAAGAACAATCAAGATTAGCAGCATTACAACACACTGGTATGCAATGTTGCGAGCTGGTGGCATACACATACACACAATATCCAAAGCTGGCCAGAAGTTAAAATCCTAATAAAAACTAGATATCTGCCAGAAGAAGGAGAATATAAGTTCATACCGAAATACCAAGGCCAAATTCCACCACAGGAGCATCTAGACGTGCATAATGATTTGGAAGGGCACAAATGAATATGACACAAGGTTATATATCCAAATGTTCTACTGGACATTGACACCGGTTGTACAAACTTGGTACATAAACCAAGAACATCGAGCAAAAACAAAAGAATGGAATGAACTGCAGAAAGATTTCCTACACACATTTTCATTCTATAGTCTAGACAAACACATTCACATTGCACTCCTAAAGATGAAAGAAATAATCTATAAACGAACAGGCAGGGAAAACGTCCTTTTTTGGAACCCTGGGCATGGTTAATTTTGGAGAAATCGGTACATAAATATTAATTTATAAGGAAAAAACCACAATACTAATTTATGTGCATAATCAGAGCCAAAACAAGCAAAATTTAACAAAACACACATAACTCCAAATATCACGAGTTTATAAATTATGATTTATGATTCATGTTAGGTAAAAAAGAAAAAAAAATTAGCAAGCCCCTCCTATGGGCTCTTCTCAAAAATGTCTCTGTAAGAACCCATTGATTCTGAAGAACCTGGGATTTTTCTGGGGAGAGCCAGTATCAGAATCAGTACCAGAGGCATTTTGGTTTGTGTATGGATTCAAGTCATGGAGGACATTTTTGGAGAATCTAGTAATATCTTACCAAAGGATTATCAGATGTCTAGGCAACAAACATCATTTTGACATATAATACTCCTGACCATGAAAAAGTCAAATGCATGACTATCCCAATTTGCAAGAAAATATTTCAATCTTCTTCGCTAAAAGTCAATACTGAAACATCTTGAAGCCCAGACCTTTTCTTTGATAGGACTTGAGAAGAAAGAAATTAAGCATTGATATTAGCCATTAGAAAACATTTGGTAATCTATCTTGCCTTGTCCTTGAATCTGATTCTAATATATAAAAGACTTAAGATAAAGGGTGCTACAACATGGTCCATTGAACTCACTGGCTAAAAGCAATTAGAAATCCTTATAGAAGAATGATGCATTGCAACACATTTGAATTTTGCACAGTAGCATTTGCTTCTTGGGACTGATTAATAATTTAATTCAGTGGCTGCAGCACAAAAGGAATGAGTTTATTACACTCCTGTTGTCATGGCAAGATATTCAAATACTCTTAAGTTACAAGAAGAAATCAATGTGTATGAGGCTTAAGTAGCCATGGCAAGATATCCAAATACTCTTAAGTTACCACAAGAAATCAATTCGTATGAGGCTTTAGTATGATAGTCAAACATAGTTACTGTAAGGAGAATTAATGCCATTATTTAGAAAGGCGATTTCTTTCTAGACAATCTTGTGTAACTGTTGAAAAGATGCTCAAAGCTCAAAAATTAATACCTGGCAATGTGAAACACTTATAAGGATAATAATAGGTGTCATTAGATTGGTAATTTTGTGGGTTCAGGATTATATTTAGAATGTACCCATTCAATAGTCTTGAAATTGGAATAGGTTTGAATCGAAAGAGTGAAATTGGTACCTTGGTAAGTATGTTTCAAATTTCTTGAGTATATAGGCCCATAAAAGAAAGTATGCCTAGTACTGTGTTTCATATGTTACTGAGATAAACATCCTCATGATTTCCATTATCACTTTGTCAGACAGTTTGAGTATGAGACAAAGCAAAACAACTCACTCACACTCTGTGTCAGTAAGAGTTGTCTTTCAGATTCAACTAGTTCGAAAAATGGCAACAATGAGCTATGTGTCAATCTCCTGCATTTTAACTTTGTTTGTGATTTTTAGCTACATTTACTGTACTTGATGCCAAGACCTTTTGCGACCACATTAATTTTGTTTGCAGAAAAGTTCCTCCTATTGATTAAAACCCTTTACAAGTGGATGGCAGCTAAATTGAAGCAATGTGATTGGAAAAATCTCTTCTAAATTTGATTAATGTAGGCTAAAACAGTATTTCATAAACATAGTGGTAAAGTTTGAACAAAGGTGGTTGCAACATGCACATTGGCAAGTGTATGCTATGGATGTATGGAAGAAATTTAAGCCACAACCTCTAATGGAAAGATATTGCAAGAGCCTGGGTTGGGGTTTTGATAAAAGTTTATAGAACATAAATCAGGCTAATTGAAGCATCACAAGACTTCAGGGACTCTGAGAAAACAAATGAAGTAATTTTCTTATCCAAATAAATGTGTGCTTCAATCTCTGGAAGCTCTGAAGCAGGTGAAAAATAGTTGAATGTGACTGTGCTCTAGAAAAAGCTGTGTGCCTTAATGCTTTAAGGAGGGAGATTAAGGGAAGGGCAGGTACATAGGTACAACTGAGGTGTTGTCCAGTTATTGTCAACCATTTCCGGTCTTGGAGATGATAAGTATGGCATTTTACAGAGTAAAGATTCCAGCCCTATGCCAGTATCTTAAAAGCTATCGCATGTTGTTTGTGTGTCGCTGTTACTGATGATTTTCCATATATGGATGTTCTCTACTCTGGGATCTGGACTAGGGAATCGAGGCATTCTTCAAATAGGAAAAAATTAAGAAATATTTACTTGAATAGTCCAACATGCCTTTGAGAGAGGTTACCTGGGAATCTGCAACTTTTCTGAGGGAAGGCATCCTTTTGAAGAAGGTAGTATGATCTGGGAAGAGGATATAGATATTATAGCCCAACTTTTAGCATTATTTAGTCCAAATTAACTCTCCTGGCCTCTTAGACTGGCTTCTGAGATTTAGATCAAGGTTAAGTGATTACAAAAGGGGTCAAATTACATTAATGAATAAAGTACAAACTTAAAGAGGGCAAAAGAAAATGAGCATAGTAAAAATAAATCAAGAATCTAATAATAACAATATGGAGGGGCTTTGTTTGGAGAAGATTCAAATGCTAAAGAGACTGCTTATAAGTCATGGAGGTGGATGCAAGTCAATAGCATCGTCAAGCCCAATGTGACAAGGCTTCGAAAGGTCATTGGGGAGCATGATAAGAACCCATACAAGGGATGTTTGAAGCATTACATATATGAATATGCTGCTGACAGCTTAAAATACTCTCCTAGAGATTACACTGCAAATGACATCTATGGCATTAGAAGCGGCTGAAATGAGACTTGATACTTGGTTGGTCTGCCTCAGAGGTCACATACATGAAGTTGGTTGATATATATTCCTAGATCTGGGAAAATGGTAATATTTTTCTGCTTTCTGATCTGTACTCTTCTACTCTAACCAGCATATTATAAAGGGTGAAATTTGAAAGAGATTTTTGCAGTCTTTTTCTCCTCACTTTTGTGGTTAATATTAGAAACTAAACAGACTTTTGGTTTAATTTTCCTTTTTCAGCATGCATTTGAATTTTCTATGGCTGTTAAATAGTAATTTATTGTGTGATAGTTGTCTGAGCGAATGGGGAAGGAGATGGGGGTATTTTTAGGTATTGCAAGAGGATAATTCCTTTTGTTAATTGCATAGTTGCCATGAGACTGGTACCGGTACTGGTACAGGAGATTGGTACCGGTACAGGTACGTCATTTTTTGAAAAAGAGGAGGTGGGGGTACTTGGAGATGCCAATTATATATATATATATATAAAACAGTTACCGGATACTCCACCTCCTCTCTCTTGGTACGAGTATCGCCGTATCGGATACGGATACTCATAGGATACGGCTTGGATACGTCTTGGATACTGTATCCGGCCGTACAAAAAAAAGACCCTGTTTTTTTCCCGAATACACGTAGATGCAGCATTCTCATGATATCTATGCCGTATCCCAAAAATATTAACCCTAGAATCTTAAAAATTGCCGCAAGCAACTGTTCCATGACCTATTCAAATAATCGCATTCATTCTAAAGTTGGAGATATGATGTCAACAAGCAATGGAGGAAGAGGCAAATTTTATTAATTGGTGATACTTTTTTTAATCTTTGGCTTTTTTGTTTTACTTTACATTGTAAACTTTTATTTATTTATTAAATTTAATACATTTAACTTTTAATTTAAGTTTAATTTATTAACATATAATATATTTGTTATATTATATATATATATTTGGTGAGCAAGCTGCAGCACGGCTGCTTATATTAATATGTTAAATATATATTATTTATATTAAATTTAAATTATTTAATATTATTTATTGCTTATCTATCTATCTATATATATGTCAAATCTAGCCGTATCCACATTAGGAGTCTTGAAATACCGTATCGGTGTCCATGCAACTCTGATATATATATATATATATATATATATATATATATATATAACAAACTAATAATTAATATTTATTATTTATAAAATATATATATGTTAAAATTTAAAATGTGAAATATTATATATAAAATATTAATTATAAATAATAAATATTAATAATTAATTTAATAATTTGTAAATACTAATAGTTAATACTTTATACTAATATACAATCCAAAAAAATAGTTGAAGCCCTAGAAAATTAAAAAATTCTCATAAAAACACGAATCTCCAAACACAAACATGGTTGTATTAAAATATATTTAGATAGTTTATTAATGGTCATCTATTGTAACATATTAGATGTTTCTATTATGTTCTTTAGATTAGCTTTAATCTAATTTAGAAACATCTGTACTCTGTATATTTAGAAACATTTGTAACTCTATTTAAAGAGCTTTGCTCTTTGTAAATAATATATCATTGAATATCATTCTGTTTTTAATATTTACATGGTGTTAGAGCCGGTTGAGCGGGAAAATTGTTTTTTCCTTCGGCTCTCTGTGAAAAATCCGTACGACGTATGGATCGTACAATGCTGTACGGACGCAGGTTTCCCAGTGTGGTCACGTTTTTTCTTTGTTTTGCTAATCGTGGCTTTTGTTTGAGGTCGTGGATCCTGTTCTTGGTTCGCATTTTCCTTTATGATCGCTATTTCTCTCCTGATTGTGATTTTTGTCTGAAGGGTTTCGGCGGATTTTTGGGGTGTGATTTAAAGATTTTTTTTATTGGCGCTTTTTCAATATGTGATCGATGGTTTCAATCTTTCTGGTCGCGTTTGAAGGCAGTCTTTTGAAACTTCGGCTTCGGCGGTCTTCCCTCTTTTCTAGATCACGTTTTCTCCTTTGAATCGTTGTTCGTGGAAGCTTTGCAGGGTCGGCGCTTCCTTCTGGTCGCGTTTTTGGCACTTTGACCCTCGCTACTTCCTTCAGAGCGTGGTCACGATTTGTTTGAGTGGCGTTTTTTAAAACCGTGATCACTATTTCTCTGCTCCAGAGGTCGTGTTTTCTTATTTGGGTGTCTTTCTAAGAAATCTTGTTTTTTTCTTTGGTTCCAGGGGACGTGATTTGTTCTTCATGATCGCATTTGTTCTTTGATCACGAGTTTTATTCTGTTTTTTGGTCGCGCCTTTGATGATTGCATGGTCAAGGGTTGGTTCTACCCTTCTTGATCGGCCTCTGCATATTCAAATTTCTGAGTCGCTCATCTCTCTTCAGTGGGTTGCTGTATCTGGCAACCTTCTCAGCTCTAACCCTTGGGCAACGGACCCACACCTTTAGTCGTGATTTGCACAGTGATTTAGTTTTTGGCGGCTTTCCTTTTGATAGCGATCTGCATTCAGAGCTAAGTGCTTTGACTATCCGCTAGCTGTGTAGTGATCATTGTTTGTTTCTGAGGTGTCATTGCTGTTTTGGAAGGTGTCTTTTGGTGTGGTCTCCGGAGGGCGCCTCGATCTTAGCCATTAGCGCTTACAGCGCTTAACCTTCCATTTTGCGGGTTCCTGTTTCGTCTTCTTGATCGGCGACTTCCTTGTTTGGCAATTTTTGCCTAGTTGCTGCTTTTGGAGAGTTTGAGTTTGCATTTTCGGTGGGTGTCTAAATTCGGCGTTCCTTTATAAGGCTTCAGTTGCAGTTTTTGGGTTGCCATGTGTCTTCCGCGGCTTTGTTAGAAATGTCTGTGCCTAGCGCTCATAGTTTCGACCTTTGGTCACATGAAGACCAAGGACCCGCGCTCAACATTTGTTGTTTTGGCAGGTGACCATTCTGAGTTTTCGGATTCCTCAGGATTTGTGCCTTAAAATCCATGCTCAGGTCTCTCTATTTCGGATTCTGTGCCTTCAATTTGCCTTTGTATTTATGGTCAAGCGACCTGCAGATCTTGTCACATTTAGGGGGCATCTTGGTTTAGTTGATAAATTGACCATTAAGGGGGTATTAAAATAAATTTAGATAATTTATTAATGGTCATCTATTGTAACATATTAGATGTTTCTATTATGTTCTTTAGATTAGCTTTAATCTAATTTAGAAACATTTGTACTCTGTATATTTAGAAACATTTGTAACACTATTTAAAGAGCTTTGCTCTTTGTAAATAATATATCATTGAATATCATTCTGTTTTTAATAATTACAAGCTGGCAAATAAACCCCCTTTTCAGCTGCAGCCAAACAACTCATCATCCATAACCCAACTAAAATACCCACAATTGAACTATCCATTATCGCCATTAACAAAAAATTATCCCAGCACTCCTGCTCAATCTGCAACTCATTCACTTATTAATGAGAACCAGCTTTTATATATATATATATATATAGGGCATGTGTATAAGTAGAAGTTTCTGTAAATATGTTGAACGATTTTCATGTTATTAATAAAATAAGATGGAAGCTGCCGACTCTGTTCATGTTGAAAGGGTACTCGGAGACATGGCAAGGTGCGCGGCTCACCGTCTCCTGAGACGACGGGACGTCTCTCCCACATCTTGGAGACGGGAGTCGCGTCCCCGTCCCAAGTAGCAGGGTGCGCGTCTCCCTGCTACCTTGGTTAATTGTAAAAGGTAGACTCTCTAGCTGTTGGCAGCCATTACATTCTATGGACACATTATTGCCTCCTAGAGCAACTGTTGTGCCAAATCATACGACACAATTGAATTATTGGCCTAGTTGCATGCAGCTTTAATTTTGACTTACTACCCATGAATGAGGACAGGGATGCAGTGCTAGATCATACAAGGGCCTGCACATGCGTGGTTTTGATATATGTTGGAAGTTTAGAGACGTTTTTACGGGTTTTGGAAATAATGGCTAGAGATGAGAGGAATGGCTTTAGTATCTAAGGTCTGTTAGTTATTTTGGATTTTTTTTAATGATTCATAGTGCACTATGGCAACTTTTCATAGCCAGTTGCAAGATATTAATTTTGAGTTGAAATGATTAATCTGCACGTGCTGATTATTGTTTTAACTTTTTTCTTGTAAAACTGATTGGACTTATTTAATATATGAAAAAGATGTTTGGCACTCACCATCTGTCCATGCAGCCTCCTACATAACAATCATCAACTTTGAAAAATAGATCGAATTAGAAATATAAGATTTTAAGTTTGTAATTTATTTCATTAGGATGATGTTTGATGTACTAGATAGGTCCCACTGACAAAATTTTAAAGTTTATCGTACAATTTAAAGATTAAAAAGTATGGCAAAGAATTTTCTCATTGTTCACTGTTTCACTTGATTGTGGTTGTTTTGGCAGTTTTGTGTATGATAGCATTTCGTTATGAAGGTTAATTGAATCACTTGTACTCCCCTTCCTATCTTTTATTTGCAATTACTTCTGTATAAGCAGATATTTTTGTCCGCATGCTGTGAATTCAGTTGTTCTTAGTCCATGGACGTAAACACCGTCTATAGGTTTGTCAAGCCTTTATCGTCTTAGATTTTATTTTATTACAAAATTATGAGCTTTAAGGGGAAAAGAATATTACAAACTAAGAGTTTTCTTAAGCAAGAATTCATCAGGTTTGTCCTGTAGTCCTTTTTATTTTTAATTAATTTTGTCCAGTATATGCTATGGTACAGGAATTGGACCCACCTCCGTGGCTTAACAGGATGCGTGAACTTGGTTACCCTCCTGGATACCTTGGTATGCTGATCCCATGCACTTACATGCCTTTTTAACCCTTATATTATCTGTGGGGTCCTTGGATCAGCTTCATTCACGAGAAAAAGCTGTTTAAAGAATTTACACTATAGTTTTTTTATTTTTAGAGATGAGGTGCTTAATTATTTTGTTCGGGATTTAATCATGTGTTTGATCTAGTGGTTATGATCTTTGATGATATTGTCAGGAATGGTGTTTTGATTTAGATTTTCATTTTAAACAAAATTTGCATTTTGTAAGGAGATTACAGACGTGTGAATCCTTAATGCCAGAAAATGTAGTTCTTGCAGCACAAGGAATACTATTTATTATGATTTTGCTAGGAACCAAACACATAACTTATTCTTGTACTGATATGAAGACAGAGGGATGGTACATGGTTCTTTATGACAAAGATTATCATGGAAATGAGAAATAAACTAAGAATTAATCTAAATGTCTACAAGTCACCAAAGTAGGTTATTGAGACTCAGGAAGTACACCTAGTTACAATAGAAAAGTACTAGGGTAAAACATAATTCCAGGAACAGAAAAAGCAATTAAAACTGAAAGAGAAATTGCAGTTAAGTTGATTTATGGTCTGTTAGCTACATCTTTTTATCCAGTATTAACATGATAGATACATCACAAGTTTCCCAATTGGAACAAACAGGTTCCAATATATTTTTCACGAGCTTTTCTTTTTCACTGTAAGCAGGGTGCAAAATTTCTCAAAAGTTTGTGCTTTTTTTTTTGATGTCCACACCATATGTCATGCCAATAGGAAAGTGGGTCATATCAAAATGCATGCAAGCATATAGAAACCATGTAACATTGCTATTATTAAAATGTTTAGCAAATTATATATACAGATTACACCATTTTTACATAGAAAGAAAAACACAAAATAATATGTGATATGAAATAATTGATTCGGGATTTCAATACAAATTTTACATTGCATTACATTGGCCTATAAAGCCATTATTTTCCCATATTAACCAACTAAACTTACCTACGAGAAAGTAACTTCCCAAAACCAACAATCTAACTATTTTATTATTAACTATTATTTTAACCTATACACTAATTTAAGATATAATATTCCAACATTCCCCCCTTTATTATATCAATCCAAACAAAGGATGGAACACTGCATGGACTGAACACAACAGCCCATTTGGAAACTTGATGAAGCATCTCAACCAAATCTCCTTGCTCACCCAAGACACCAAACTGAACCCATCAACAGATGTCCTGACTATCAAACTTGCAAATTCTCAGAACACTTGTGAATCAAGACATACTCAATTATTCACAAGTACACCTCCTCTCTTGCCAATCGAGACACTCAATTATCTACAAGAAAAACACCAACCAACTGTGAATCAAGTCTTACTCAACTATCCACAATAACACTCCTCCTTTTGTGGATCGAGACAAACTCAATTATTCACAAATACAAACATGCAAATCTATGGAACGAGACATACTCAACTATCCAAAGGTACAACTCACTAAGTCTGTGGATCAAGACATATTCAACTATCCACAAACCAAGAAACAACTGCCATGCCCCTCCTTGTGCCATGAAGGGACGCAAAATGAAATTGGTGCTTCTCATGCAAAGTATCATCTCTAAGCGAGAAGCTAGCTCGAGATGATAGTATACCTCTAGCCTCCGGTGCCTCTAGCCTCCAATTTGTCATCTTTACGTTCTATCTACCAAGTGTAGCATGTGAGTCTATGAGGGCCTTGAAACCCCATCAAGAGTTTGACCATTAACGACAACAAGTTCCACACTCCCAATCTTCATCCAATAATTAGTCTCTCCATACACTTTCTCAAATTGTTCAATAACCTCTGGTTTGTGGTAATTAAACTCCGTGTAACCAATATCATGGTTCCCTGAGAGATAGTGAACTGGAATGCCAGTGAATCTTGATTTTGAGCCTCTTCGAGTCTGTTCAAAACATTCTACGGATTCTTGCCATTCCTTGTCTGAAAGATAAGGTCTGCCATCAAAAAGATCCCCCCAAACTATATTCTCATTTGGTTCAAATGATAGCAAAGAGGTGCAGCACAAGTGTCGCATGTAAATATCAGTGAAAACTGTATAGCTTTAACAGCAAATGGTACCAGAGTAAGTCCATGTGAAGTATGGTCTGTAAGCTGTGGATCAGTTATAATTGCAATCTTGAATCCCTCATGAGAATGAGGCACTTCTGTTGAGTTCTAGTGAAGGGGAGGCCATGAGCATTTCTAGTAAGGCCACCAGAATGCCACCATTTCTCCATACATCAGACTTCCAATCCAAATGCAACACAAAAACATAGTAAGCCTCTGCATTCTGGATTCAATAATTCATTGGATTCACTCAAATTCTACAAATATTTGGTTGTAAGAAGCATAAAACAGAGCTAATTTAATTGAAGCTCACATTTCAGCCCTTGTGTGTACTGCAAATCTTTTGCGGGAGTTATAAAAAATGTTGGTGGGAGCAGCTTATATCTTTGGGCCCAAGATTCGTGTTAATTGGAATTGTACCCAGTCAAATATAATTTGCCGGTATCCTCTTGCAATGTTCTCCTTCATTGTCAATTTATCAACTTGTTTGTCTGCCTTGTCTGCAATTATTGTGCACTTCTTCTATGCTTTATGCCTCTCCTGTGATGAAGTAATAGACAAAACAAAAAATTATTATTGAATGCCTTTTTGCTTCTATTCTTCTACACGGCCTGCAGCGGCTGGAAACAATAGAAAATAAGTCTGCATCTGCCCTCAATCGTTTGGCAGCGTATGCCCTTCCACAATATATACCCCTTCATTCATTTATATGCAACTTCCTCTGTTCTTTTCACAGGCACAAGGACGATTGATGCTTTGATACCATATTAAAATGGCAAGTGAATTACATATACACAGTACACCATTTTTACACACAAAGAAAAACACAAAATAATGTCATATGAAATAATGGTTCGGGATTTCAATACAAATTTTACAATGCATGACATTGGCTTATAAAGCCATCATATTCTTGTATTAACCAACTAAATTTACCTACGGGAAAGTAACTTCCCAAAACCAACAATCTAATTATTTTATTATTAACTATTATTTTAAGTTTTTAACCTATACACTAAATTAAGATGTAATATTCCAACAGTTATCAGTTTCTTAATGCTTTTCTATTTTAAACATTTGGCCAAATTTTCCATGTAGGATCAGTAGCATGTTGTGTCCTCCTTTTAGGAAATCCTTCAGCGATTAACAGTATTCCAGATTATGTTCCCTGTTCTGGTCCTTTGGGCAGTGCAATCCAGATCTTGTCTAAGGCCTTTGTCATAATCTGCTGTAGCTTGTGACCTGCTAGAATAATCCACATCTGTTTGTTTCATTGCATTACATCTCTCAACTCTCTCTTAAGCACTGAGTGAGGTGTACTCACACTTGATTATGAGCCTGAGTAATCTGTGCATTTCTTGCACCTGAATCTACATGAATGTTCTTTCTACCTTTCACCAAGGACATCAACATATGTTAATAGAGTGAAATCATCATCATCTGTTGGCAGCCTTGAAGATTGGGACTACGACATATTTCTCCAAAAAACATCTTAACCTGCAATTTTTTTGGGGAAGTCCTGGCACTATATAAAAATGTCCAAAAAATAAAACAATTCCTAAAATCTGAAAAACTATACACGTCTAAATCATCAAACCCAGCTCTTCACTGCTGCAAAATGGCCAAAATTTCCAATAAAGCAGAGTTGCAGGATATGCCCAAGTAAAATCCCTGGTATGCGTACTGCTGTACTAGGTATGAGTATGGATATGGTATGGCTCAGTTACAATGTGGATACCATGTCCAACTGTACCTAAAACACCATCTATTTTTTAAACTGTGCTGGATATGTGCAGATATGGCATGCTTGTGACATCTATGTTGTATCCCAAAAATACTAGCCCAAAAATGTCAAATTGATGTTGCAGAGGCATTTGTAGAGATCTTAATGGTGGAGCAAAGAGATTTCCATGGCAGGACAGAGGCACTTTCCTTCTCCTGACCTCCTTGCGTGAGCACTTGATGTTACATTTCAGAGAATCTCAACATTTGTTTGTTCATGTCGAGAGCAGATATCATGGCATCAGGACTAAAAACAAGTCCAGGTGCAGCGAAGGGTTCTAGATGATGCCAATTACTTGGGACCCGCACACAACTTTCTCAGTTGTCACTACTCTGATATGCTCATGGTGTCTGTCCATGATTTCTCTTGCCTGCCCTTATCCCTACTTGCCATCTAATTGCCATTTGAATGTGTTTTCTTGTCGTCCAAATGTTTTTTTTAATTTTTTAGATTGGGCTATATTATTTTACAATTTTATTAATTACGTTCGATTTTTTAGCTTTTTAATTTTTTCAGTCTATGTTTTAAAATAATATATTAAGTTTAGTATCATTTAAATTTTAACTTTTAAGCTCAACTTATTAAATTTTATCAAGTTCAACATTGTTTATTATTAGTTTTACAACTAGTATATTTATATTTAAAAAATATATCTAAAGTATGCCAAGAGATATCTTCTCCAGGTGCCTATTTGATAAATTTATCGTACTCCCTTTCACCTCACCTCAAATCCTACAATTTGATAAGTTCGTTCTACATGTGGAAAAAAATTAAGGAGGCAATATAAATAGATTAATGTGCACCTTTTCATATGCCATTCCGTAACGTTTCTTTCTTTCATCTTAGTGCATAGTGATGGCTTCTTTGAAACTGCCATCCACCTTTCTTTACATCCAGCATGTATTTTCTTTTTTTTTATTCTTTTCACTGTCTTTTTTTGGTTTTCTTAATTTGTGGAGTGACTATTTGGTTTTTTAATAAAGATTCTAGATTTGAATCTTATAAGTTTACATAGAAATTCCAGAATCTTTCAGCTCCCATCCATGCTGTGAATGTAGGAACGCCTCTTAGCGTAATTATTTATTATTAAGTTTATTGTTGATTAAACGCTAACGCTACGAACCAATGAGGCCACAACACGGGGGATGTCATCCCCTGGCATATGAACACTTGCATTAACGCTGGTGGATCAAACCGCGAGCTTATATATATATATGATCGGTGAACGTTACGAACCGGTGAGGCCACAAAACAGGGGATGTCATCCCCTAGCATATGAACACTTGCATTAACGCTGGTGGATCAAACCGCGAGCTTATTGACCCAACGAGGGCTTTAAGCCGCAAGCTCGATGGCCTAGTAGGATCCCTGCAAGGATGCAAGGCCTGTGAGCTCATTGGCCTAGTGGGGGTTTGCACCTTGGTGGCATGGATAACAATGCCATGCTTTAACCATCACATTGTGCCATGAATGGCATTTTAGTAAACTATATTGAGTATTATTAAATTTAATATTATTTATTGTTAATTTATTATTATACTTTGTTATATATATATGAGCTTTTTATGAATGCCATATCCAGCTGCATCCATATTAGGGGGGCTTTGAAAAATAGTCGTATTTGTATCTGATACCGTATCAATATAAGTGTCCATGCAACTCTACAATAAAGTCTTTGATCATGATCATCCTGGTTATCAACCAATTGTTTTAGGGAAAAGACCGTCAGTTTTTTGTGCAAGAACTTTTCTTTGTTTTCCATTTTGCATCAGAATTACAAGTATTTTCTTTAAAGCTCCCATCATTTAACGTTACATTTCTTTTACATTTTGTCTCACATCTTTGGGAGTTTTAGGACATCAAAATGGTTTCCCATGTTCTCCATTTTTTATCCTTTTTCCAAATACTAATTGTTGAGGAACATCGTATCAACAAAGTGATCAGTTACATATGTAACTTGAAGCTGGTCAATGCATATTAAGAGTCTGTCATAACTGATAATGTCTTTGTCACGAACATAAAAGGCTGGCCTAAATCTGTAATCAAAAGCTAAGCCAGGGCTTGTATTGAAAATGAATCACTCTTTTATATTTTATTCATCTTCCATAAGTATACAATAGTGATGCAGGAGCATCACTCATATCATGTTTTTAAGGTCATTTTGATGTTAAGAGGTCTAGTTGTGTGTCTAGAGGTCTTAGGGGATCCATTAGGATCATTTTCAATAGTCTAAGTTGTGTAAATAGGCCTAGAAATTCAATTTTGCTTTTTCTGCCAAAATGCAAATTTGAATTTTCTAGGTGCTTTTTGGCTTGTAAAAGGTTGGGGTTTGTTTCTCAGCTCTAGTTTTGGGTTGGCTGAGTCCAATAAGGTCTTAGAAAACCATGAGGCACCATGTAGGGTCTTTTTATATGTTTTTGTTTAATTCTTAGGTTGTAAAAGTGCATATTTTCCAAGTTTAAGGCATAAAACATTAGGTTACATTTAGGTTTTTGAAGGAAAAGCATGTAATTTCAGTGACAACTGTTTTGTAATGTTAATTCACCTTGAATGAATGGGAATATGTGCTCCAAGAAGCTGGAAAGGAGTTTTTGGTTGAAAAACCCTGTTTCTTCAGCATATTATGTTAATTTTCTGCAATTACAGTCTGAAAACACCCTTGTACGGCCCTGTACGAAACATTTGCAGGTCTGAGAGTCGAATGGAATGATAGTGTTGTGTTTATAGGTTCAAATGCTTTTGGTTTCATTAAATTTCATGAAGTTTTGAGCGAGTTATGGCAAAATTACTACTAGCAGCCCTGTTACTGAACTAGGGTTTCCAGCGAGAGAAAAAAATCATAACTTCAGTTTCCACTGGTGAAAAATCACAAAACTTGGTGAACATCTTCATTTGTTTGTGTTCTAGATATCCTCCAAGTTTCAGCTCTTGAAACTTTTGTATGAGTGAGATATTCAAGTCTGAGTGTGCTGCTGTCATAAAAGACTGTCATAAACCCTAGTTTCTTGAGGGTTTAGTGAAAATTGCTATTGTTGAGTTTGTCACAGGAAGGTTAGCTTTTGGTAAAACATGTAGAGTGTATTGAAGGGTTAGGAAAGCCTAGAAGGCATCAAGAAAGAGTTGTCATTTAAAGTAGTCCAATTAAGCCTTTCTTGAGGGTTTGAAACTAATGAACTAGGACAGTTTACAGGGTACATGTCTAGTTACCATTCAAGGGAGTTTGGGAATCAAAAGTGCATTGTTTTGTTGTTGTTGTTTATCCTCTGCATCAAATAGTGACAAATTTAGTGGGAAAATTGATCACAATCGGAGATTTTGGCAACACTATTTGTAGCTTTCCCTGAAATCCATAATGTTCCACAGAGTTTCGTGATGGGGGGATGGGAATGCATGGACAGTGCTGACAGTGCTATATATATATATATATATATATGTCTTCCCTGCAATTCCTATGTTTTCTCCGATGCCAAATCCTCATTATTTCAGACCAAATCTTTTTTCTTCAGAGAACTAATGGTGAAGCAATGAATCACTTTTTAATATTTTATTCATCTTCCACAGAGTTTCGTGACGGGGGGATGGGAATGCATGGACAGTCACTGACAGTGCTATATGTAACTAATTAATATTTATAGTTAATAATAAATATATAATATTATTGTAAATATAAGTCTTCCCCTGCAATTCCTATGTCTTCTCCGATGCCAAATCCTCGTTATTTCTGACCAAATCTTTATTCTTCAGAGAACTAATGGTGAAGCTGGAGAATCTGACCAGTCTAAATGATGAGGGCTGTGTAGTTGAAGACTGGAATATCTTCATTCTTGAATCTTCTATTCTCTCTTTTTAGAAACTCCTTACAGTAGCCAGCAGAAACTCATAACATATACGAAAACTTGGTAACATCCACCACCACCCCACCCTCAGTGCTTCCTCCACTCTCTAATAAGCCTGAGGTGCCCACGACGTACAAATTAAGAAATATTTAATCATCAATTTTCTACAGTTAAGAGAGTGTGCATCTGGTTAAACAAAAACAATGACAGCTGTTTTACTTTTAATAGTCTATTTTGCCTCCAATACCATGTAAATATTCCTTCTTTCCTTCAAGGTCAACCACTTGTACATGCCATCATGTTGTTTATTTGTTCAAAGCTTTGACACAAATCAAAATTAGTCATGAAAGAGAAACTTTGGCCGATGTGGGAATTCTCTAGAGTTCCCGAGACAGACAAGGGACATCCAGGTGTCCCTGGCAATTCAACCCCTGCAGAGGACGACGCACCTGGGATGTCCTCTGCTTCTGCAAGGACATCTTGGGGACATCCCCACCTGCAGGTGGTGGTGGTGGGGCAGTGGGGGATGTTTTGTCCCAATCCCTGAAATGGCCCTTTTTTTGGGAGGGGGGAAAGGGTCCCCATGGAACACTAGAAATCCATTTGTGCTGTGTTAGCATTCAACCAGTGCACATTGTAAGTTTACCTTTACCTTTTCTGTATGTTGTGCTACTTAAATTGTCCATAAATATCCATTTCTTCTGAGATGTCTGACCATATTTGGAACACCTCCTTTCATCAATTAGTATTTTAATGTGAATACATATTAAGAGTCTTTGTCATGAACATAAAAAGCTGGCCTAAATCTGTGATCAAAAGCTGTTATAGGGTTTGTATTGAAAATAAATTTCTTTTTATGCATCTTTCATAAGTATTCAATAGTGCCAACTTTAATGGGAAAATTTGTGATCAATTGGAGATTTTGGCAACACTGTTTGAAGCTTTACTTGAAAATTTGAAATGCACTTGTGCTGTGTTAGCATTCCATCATTGCATATTGTAAATTTACCTTTCCCTTTTCTGTATGTTGTGTTGGTTAAATTTTTCCATCATAGATATCCATGTCT
Source organism: Cunninghamia lanceolata (assembly GCA_027924645.1). Lineage (NCBI taxonomy): Eukaryota > Viridiplantae > Streptophyta > Pinopsida > Cupressales > Cupressaceae > Cunninghamia > Cunninghamia lanceolata. Next base: position 1,443,008 of record BSBN01001380.1, on the reverse strand, counting down.
TCTAAGATGGCTGACTATATTTTGAACACTTCCTTTCATCAATTAATATTTTAATGTGTATGAGACAATCCACTTTTGGTGTTATTTTGAGACGATGAGGGTTGAATGAAATTGCTTTACTAGGAAAGATTCTTTATTCTTTAACTTATTTCCTAATAATGTGATGCCAGATTCAGATGACCCAGATGAGCCTTCAGGAATTGTTATCTATGCGGATGATGAAAATATGGAACTGGAGGAGGAGGGAGAGTTCATTGAGAGTGATAATTCAAAGTTGTCAGAAAAAAAAAGGATGACAGTTCCATTTCCAGGAATAAATGCTCCAATACCTGAAAATGCAGATGAACGACTCTGGAACAGTTCTAATCTTGCTTCAGACGATCCTAACATGGATCGAAAAGCCGATGCTGGGCACATATTCAGTTCACCAGGTTCTTTATCTATTCCTGGAAGAGGAAGTCGCTTTAATCAAGCAAGGCCTCGGGACTACAACAGTTTACCAGATGAACCTCCAGGGGCTGAACGTGTTGGAAATAATGCTTCTGGAACTGATTTTATATTGCGAGGCAGAGGAACAAATAGTACTCCAAGTCCAAATTACTCAAGTGAATCTCAACAGTCTAAAATGAGATATCCTAGTCTAACTAGATCTGCTTCTGACAGTGGACGGAGAACACCTCATGTTCTGGACAATTCTTCAAGGAGTATGCACATACAAGGCATGAGTCCAAGATATGGTGAGCATGGCAGGAGCCCTTATGGACAGTATTCTTCTCACAGTCCAGTACAATATTCATCTTCGAGTCCTGGCAGGTATTCTCCTCAGGTTTATAGCCCAGGTCACACAGATTATGTGCCTTCAGAGAGAAGGCATGGATTTGCTGATAGTTATTCTGCAGTTGATGCAAAACAGAAGAAAGAGAGGTCTGAAGGTAGCCGCTACCATAGGCGGTGAACTTAAGTTTTGATCACTTTTGGTCACAGGATTCTCTGGGATTTTATTATATGCTAAATGTTAATGCTCTGTAACATGTATTTGCAAAATCATTTTATCACACTGAAAAGCAAGTTGATGTATCATTTTTATCGATGACGCATTTTAGCACATCTAATTATTCTCGCTGATTTTATTTTCCTGCGTTTTCCATGTAAACCATTTAATTGTGTTTTTAAGTAGTAAGATTTAACTAAGGTATATATTTCTTTTCTTATGGAGTTAAGTAAATATGCGGCACTTTTGTTGATGTATCATTTTTATCGATGACACATTTTAGCACATCTAATTATTCTCGCTGATTTTATTTTCCTGCGTTTTCCATGTAAACCATTTAATTGTGTTTTTAAGTAGTAAGATTTAACTAAGGTATATATTTCTTTTCTTATGGAGTTAAGTAAATATGCGGCACTTTTGTTGATGTATCATTTTTATCGATGACACATTTTAGCACATCTAATTATTCTCGCTGATTTTATTTTCCTGTGTTTTCCATGTAAACCATTTAATTGTGTTTTTAAGTAGTAAGATTTAACTAAGGTATATATTTCTTTTCTTATGGAGTTAAGTAAATATGCGGCACTTTTGTTCCAAGGATGCCTTTTTCTCAATTTATTGAAAATAATATAGGTATCTTATTCTTTGAAGAAGTTATTCAGGTACAGCAAAGAGGTATTCCTTAAGCATTTCTTTATGGAATAATTTATCAGTGATACATATAGTTTTTACAGGTATCCACATTCATCTCAGATCTTTCAGAGTTGATTAAGGTCGTTAATCACAAATTCTGAACACATAGACTTCTGCAATCATTATTAGTTGCTTTACTCTTAAAATACTAGGCAACTCCATTCTTGTTTTTGGAGTTCTCATTCAATTTTACAGTTTTTGACCATGCCTAAGGTTTCTTGATTATCTTATAGTTTTCCAATATCATGGGGTTCTTTGATAGGGATGGGATTGTGTGGTGTTAAAAATCTTTTATCTTGGTGATCTAACTGCTCTTTCAACTCATGAATGAAATCTACCTTGTCATCAACAATTTCTCTTATATGTTGGGTAATCAACAATGCATCAAAGCATAATGCCATCTTTTGGACCCTCCTAAAGTTGATTTCAACAAAATGAATTTTGATGCGATCCCAGAAGTAACTGAGGCCGACTGATGCAAGAGGGGTGTTTTGGTCCTTTTATTTTTGGGAAATAAAACTAGGAATGAAGTGGAAACTTTGGCAGTCTTCAAAGGCCTAAAGATCACTGTTTCGTTGGATTTCAGATGGTTGGAAGTGGAAGGGGACTCCCAGGAGGTGATAAACCTTTTGAAGGACTGGACATTGAATAATATTATTAAAGGCCTGTCTTTTATGTTGTCATTTTGACAAGACTTCAGTATTTGTTAGGAAAATTAATAAGGTGGCCGATTATCTTGTGAATGCAGGGGTATACCAATTCCCTTTCTTTGTGAAACTTAGCGATCATTCTGATGAATGGGATGTGATGTCATTGCTTTCGAAGGATTCCCTTCCTCGAAAAGACATTATTATCCCTAACTTCATATCTCCTTCACATAAATATGGCCAGCAGATTTTGGGGGTGGCAGGTTCTATGGATCTTTTTTATTGTGAAACAACATCCCCAGCAAGATTTTTTGACCTGTGGTACACAGCATTTGTTGGCCCATGTGAATGGCAGATTATGCGCTTTCCTAGCTCCATTTTCCCTTGCATTCATCATTGATCTATTGTTGCTCATTTGGGTCTGCTTCTTTGTTTGCAAGTTTTTCGGGTGTCTGGTTCTGTTACATTTCTGCTGCCATGAAGTGGGGATTTCCAGTTCGTGATTGTCCTAACAACATGGTTTCAGGCTGTTGCTTAAGGAAAACCTTTTGCATTCAATATTGAAAATGATAGAGCGTAGAGAATGCTAAAATGACTAAACCATGATTGTAGAGAATGACATGAAAAAAAATATTATTTAATTCCTCAGGATTGATTTTCCATTCATTACAATGTGGTTTTTATAAAGCCTTTGCAAATTTCAACTACCCGAACCACCCAACTCAAAAGACTAACATATTTGACAATATAACATTAATAGCTTAATAGCTAACTTCATTACACACCATTAAGTCAGTAAGGTGATTTTATTACAAAATGTAAGCCATATATTTTAGCAGCCCGCTTGAGCTTACAATATTGAAAACAAATCAAAACCATATAGAACCACATATTTGTTAGAAGCTTCTCTTTGAAAATAGTTATTGTATCAGGTAGAATTCCATCAAGCTACCTTGTAACCCTTGTAAAGGCATACCTCCCAAGTTGTAATTCTTGAGTTTCTGAATTCCACATCTTCAAACTCTCAAAATTATGAATCTCCCAAATTATTAAACAACCATCCACATTGAGCTACATCCACAGTGTCCCGTCAAGTTCTCATGACCCTTGTAAGGGTATAATTCTTAATATCCATGTTGAGTTTCATCTACACTAAATCCATTTGTCTTTGAAGTGTGAACTTTTTAATATATGAATTCTTCATCAACAAATTTTTCACCACCGTCAATAGCCGGTGGAGCTTCAACAATGGCTACATTAGGTACATTTGGTTTGTCTTTAAGCTTTCCCTTGAAAACATCATTGGCTTGAATTCTATAGTTTTAGGTTGTGTGACCTATTTTCTTGCAGTAATAACAATTAACCTCCCCTTTGTTTTTGTTTGATCTTCTACAATTGTTTCTTGAATATAAAGCATCATTAGGTTGAAGATCATCTTTTGTATTTCTTGCAGTTGTTTTATTTTGTTTAGCCAAGAGAGCTGAAATCATATTTTCCAAAGTTTGAGAAGGCATTTTACTACTTTAGAAGGTAGGCTATTTAACAAAATGGCTCTAGCATTCTCGTCATCTGTCGTAGCATTAACTTCTGTTAGTTGTTTAATAAGAGATCTCAAATTCCTTATGTCACTGGACATAGTGACTCAGTCATCCATCTTGAATTTGAATAACTGAAGCTTTAGAGCAAACTTTGCATTAACCGTTTTTCTCCAAACAATTTATTTAGATGTTCCCAGATTTCCTTTCATGATTTTTTCAGATATGTATAATGTAATCAGAAGTTGAGAGAGCGAGGCCAATAATGGCTTTGGCTTTAGCATCTCTACTTTGTCAATTCAATAACTTATTTGTATTTGTCAGTGGTTTCTCATTCCCCACAAGTTCTTGTTCATCAATTGCATCTAGATTTTTACTTTCCAGGTGGAAATTGAGCATAGAATATTTTTCTACTGGAATTTGCATTTTTAAATTTAAAAAAAAAATACTCAGAGAATAATCCTTCTAATTAGCAAACCCTTTCAGCAAATTTTGAAAAATTTAAAAAAAAATGCAAGCTTTTCCTTGAAATTTCTATTACTGCTCATGTGCCTTAGCTGTAATCTGATTTCCACAAATGTTTGCAATTTTATCCTTGATTGGCAATCTTTAGAAATCCAGTGCACCCTTCAGGGATCCCGCGTGACCTTAATATTTCACAATTTTTCATTGCCTTCATAACCTTCTACGTGAATCGTGGCCTCTTTTCTACACAAATAAATGTAGAATGCCTACGATCCATGAAAAAAAATGATTGTTTCATGCCCTAATTCGTGATCAATGACTGTGTAACTACATGTGACTGTAAATGCCTTTTCAGACCTGCAATTTAATACAAAAGTGGCCGCTATGATGCCCTAATGTTGCATGATCTTCAAATGACGATTTTTCTTGATGGCGGCCTCTTGAAATGTGTCCATCTCTCTTTCATACAGTTCCTTTGTTGGCATCTCGCAGCAGATGTGGTTGCTCCACCTTGCTTTGATACTATATTGAAAATGGTAGAGCATAGAGAATGCTAAAAAAACTAAACTATGATTGTAGAGAATGACTAAAATATATATTTTTTTTTTGGTAAATGATAAAGTGGGTTTTAGAAAGGGCCCCAACCGTTTTACATAGAGAAAAACCAACTTGACAAAGCTCAGCTAAAACTACTAAGCTACAACGAGAGACAAACAGCAACGGGTTGTGCTGAAGAGAGCAAACCAAACAGTGTCATGCCCCCGCCCAAATAATACTCCTTGGGCCGACTTCATAGCATTCGATTAATAAGATTTTTTAAGTTTAAATTAAAGATTTAAATATGCCAGTCTGGACGGTGCCAAGGCATTAACTAATTGTGTTAAGCACTTAATGAAGAGATGTGATCTCAAGAAGACGTCTCCCAGTTAAGGACACAATGATCCACCACCATGAAAGGATATTTAAGGAAGCTTATATCAATTTACCAGTCATATGAATTGAAGAACATCAAGGAATATTTGAACTATATTTGCAGAGATATTTCTTCAGGCGTATAAATTATTATAATAGAAAAAGGATATCAATAGGAATCATTCTCGAATATATATCAGGTCAGATCATTGTTGACTATCAATTATATTTACTTATCTAGAAATACATAAAATTATTGAAATAAACTATCAACATGGAGAAGGGAGAAAATATACACTATGGAGAACAGCTAAAGGCACCCTTACATTGACCTATACGGAGAACGACAAGCAGGGCACCCTACTATCATGTAAAAGGGAGAAATAGATAAGGGCACCCTAGGGTAGAATTCTTCTCCCTTAATCTCCATGTTGAGGGTTTATTGGCACCATCTATTTCTATGACTAAGATTAGTAACCAACCGAGTTAGTTGCATAGTAGTGAATATATGATCTCTCCGTATTGATATTGTTTATGAAATTGAATGCAATGAAGATCCTATTTAACCCTAATGGTTAAAGATGTATATTTGTATATCTATATTTCGTATGTCTTTCCTATGTTATGATTGCAGAATTCAAGTACAAGAAATTATGCAATTTTGAAGATAACATCAATGGTAATTCTAAAACCCTAACCCTAACTTGTGACATTTGAATTTTCTAGGGCAAATTAGGTAAGGGACATTACAATTGGAATTAGAGCAGTCTTCCTACCATCCTATGAATAATAGTGGATGCAACCTAGCTAAAGAGCACAAAGAACTCTGGAAAGAGAAAAAAGGAAACTAGTTTCAGTCAATAAGTCTACACGTAACAACACGATGAGTGAACAAATGACCAATGACATGAGGACATTCACTCAAGCTCTCATGGAACAAAATGAAAGAACAACTCAACTTTTCCTTCCAAAATTTGAATAACAATAACAATCAAAATAATGGAAGGGATACCCATTCCAACCATTCTGAAAATAACAACCCAATAAAGGAAACAACCACTAGACCAACAAGACCCTCTTTCCTACCATATGAAAGAGAGATGGGGGATGAAGAAGCAAACAATCAAACCATGGATAGTGTGGAAGAACTGGTAGAAGCATACTAAAAATTGAGTTCCTTCATAAAAAGGGATGTCTCCTTTAGGGATTATTGTGATGCTAAAAGATGAAATAAATCAAGTCAAAAAAGAGGGAAATCTAACAAAGATTTAAAAGAAAGAATTAGTAAGATGGTTGTTCCAACATTTGATGGATCTGGAAAGATAACAACACATGCTTGGGTCCAAACATTGGACACATACTTCACACTTAGCCCTATGATGGAAAAGAATGCCATAACATTTGTCGGTTTTCATCTAGAAGGGGCAACCCATGATTGGTGGCATCATGGCCTCATTATCGAAGATCATCAACACATAACATCCTATGATGAGTTCACCCAAGAACTCATCCAAAGATTTGATGAAAAACACCCCGAATGGCATTTCAGGGAACTTACACTCCTAAGACAACAAGGAACCATGAAAGAATATGTAACCGAGTTCCAAAAACTTTCAGTCATGGTACCAGAAATATCCAAAAGAAGATTGACTTACCTATTTGTCCAAGGATTAAAAGACTCTATCAAGGGTTTGGTAAGTGCCCTCAATCCTTCCTCACTTAAGGATGCAATTCAAATGGCACTAAATGTGGATACCTCACCCACAAAAGACAAATACTCTACAAAACATCAATTCTCTAATATCCATACCAAAACTTTTCATAAAGACGGAAGGCCTAAGAAGGAATTCCCAAGAACTTGTTTTCATTATAATGAAATATGGGAACATGGACAGTGTGCCAAAATGAAAACGTTCGAACATGTCGAGATGACCTAATGAAGAAGGGTTTGTGCTTTAAGTGCAAAGAACCATGGAAACAAGGACACAGATGTGGGAAAAGTAGTCGAATGCATAACATAGAAGTAACATCTGAAGAATAAGCAAAAGATAACCCTAGCAAGAGGGCAAAACACGATGATGGAGAGTATGAAACTTTAGCCACCATCTCACAAGCTTTCGAACACCGTCCTTTTAGAATCAAAGGCACCCTTGAGGGGCAAAAGGTAATCGCTCTAGTGGATAGTGGGGCATCCCACAACTTTATTAACAAGAATATAGTGGCAAAAAGGAAATTAGAAGCCAAAGACTTCGAGAGTTTTTCTATAGCACTAGCTAATAGATCTATGGCCCAATGCACAAAAATGATTCCCCAATTGGAAATTACCTTAGGAGAGTACACCATCAAAGGAGATTTCTATGTGGTAACTTTAGATAATGATGTGATATTAGGAACACCTTGGTTACACTCCTTGGGATGTTTCACTATGGATCTTCCAAACTTAGAAATCTGCTTCCAACATAATGAATGAGAAATTACATTGAAAGGATCACCCAATGGCTCCCCATGACTAGTCTCATCTAAAAGAATGGAGAGAATCCTTAGACATGACCAAGGAGAGTGGGTCGCACAATGTATGATTCTAGACAAAACCTCCCCCCATAGCAAAACAATTCACATAGACATCCAACCCATCTTAATAAAATATAAGAAGGTATTTGATGATATTCCCCCAGGATTACCCCCAAAAAGAGGATTTGAGCATACAATAGAATTAGAAGAGGGGGCAAAACCTATAATCACCACACCATACCGACATCACTGTAAATTCAAAGAAGAGATTGAAAAAACCATTAAGGAACTACTAGAAATGCGTCATATCCAACCCAGTTCTAGTCCCTTCACATCATCCGTAGTCCTAGTAAAAAAAAAGATGGAACCATGAGAATGTGTATAGACTATAGGGCTTTAAACAGGGAAACAATAAAAAATCGTTACCCTATACCAAGAATTGATGAATTAATAGACGAACTCCATGGAGCTAGATACTTTTCCAAAATTGACTTGCGATCAGGGTATCATCAAATAAGGATGAGAAAGGAAGATATTCCTAAAATCGCTTTCCGGTGTCATTATGGGCACTTTGAGTTTTTGGTCCTACCTTTTGGCCTGACCAATGCCCCAACAACCTTTCAATCATGCATGAATCATACATTTCGGAAACAACTAAGGAAATTCCTACACATATTTTTCGATGACATCCTCATTTATGGCAGGACATGGGAAGAACATCTCAAACACATTGAGGAAATCCTAAACGTTTTGGAACAAGAGTCCTTGTATGCTAAAGCTTCAAAATGCGAGTTTGGTTTGGAAGAGATCCTTTATCTAGGCCATAAAATAAATGCGCAAGGGGTAAGTGTAGATGAAGAAAAAATTAAAGCCATTAAGGAATGGCCAAAACCCAAAACTCTAACACAACTAAGGGGCTTCATGGGATTATGCAGTTACTATAGACGCTTTGTAAAAGGATTCTCCAAAGTTGCCACCCCACTCACAAACCTAACCAAAAGAGGAGCCTTTGTGTGGAGTGAGATATCTCAACAAGCCTTTGAAAAACTAAAAGAAACAATGAGCTCATGCCCTGTTTTAGCTTTCCCAAATTTTTCATCACCTTTCGAACTACAGTGTGATGCTTCTGGAGAAGGAATTGGAGCAGTCCTTATGCAAAATAAGCATCCCATTGCATTTGAGAGTCGTAAGCTCACTAAGGTTGAAAGACTCTACTCAATCTATGATAAGGAAATGCTAGCTATCATGCATGCACTGGCCAAGTTTTGACAATATTTGCTTTGTGGAAAATTCAATATCAAAACTGACCATAATAGCTTGAGGTTCTTTATGAATCAAAAGGACCTAAATGACCGACAACAGAAATGGGTAAGCAAAGTACAAGCTTATGATTTCGATATTAAGTATGAAAAAGGGACAAATAATTTTGTGGCAGATGCTTTATCCTGATGACCCCATTTGAACACCCTAACAAGCATTGTAGTGGGTTGGAAAAATGATATCATTGCAGAATATATCAAAGACCCACAGGCTAATCATATCCTTGAAGGGAATTTACCCAATGAAGAATACAAAGTAGTGGAAGAGCTTATCCTGTATAAAAATAGGATATTCCTTGTGCCCAACTCGAAAATGAAGGAAAAAATCCTCAAGGAATACCATGACAATCCCTTAGCAGGCCACTAGGGGTACTATAAAACTTACAAATAGGTGTGAGAAAGATACTCTTGGAAGGGCCTCAAAAAGGATGTCTTAAAGCATGTGCAAGAGTGCATGACCTGTCAAAGAAATAAAACAGAACAAAACCACCTAGCGGGTCTTCTACAACCATTGCCCATTCCAGATAAAAAATGAGAAAGTATCTCGATGGAGTTCATAACAGGATTACCTAAGGTTCACGGGAAAGATTGCATTTATGTGGTAGTGGATTGACTCACCAAGTATGCACACTTATTCGCAATATCCACTTGAGTATCGAGCTCCACAAATAGAGGAAGTATTCTTCAAAGAAATCTTCATATTACATGGTCTTCCAAGGAATATAGTTACTGACTGAGACAGTCGATTCCTTAGCCTATTTTGGCAAGAGCTCTTTCGATTAGCAGGGACTGATCTTATGCTCAACACAAGTTACCACCCTCAAACGGATGGACAAACTGAAATTGTTAACAAATGGGTAGAAGGGTACTTGAGGAATTATGTCGCGGACCAACATAACTCCTAGATGAAATGGTTACATCTTGGTGAATATTGCTACAACACCACTCATCACATGTCCATCGAGATGAGTCCGTTCAAGGAATTATATGGGTATGAACCAACTTCCTTCGGCAGTTTGATCTCACAAGAAAGCCAAGTACTAGGGGCAAAACATTTCGTACAACAAAGTATATATCATGAATACCCTCAAAAATAATTTGCATCAAGCACAAAATCAACAAAAAAATTATGCTAATCAAAATCGCATCGAGAGGACATTTGAGGTTGGAGACTTAGTGTTTTTGAGGATACAACCATATAAACAATCCTCAATCAAGGTAAGTGGGGTGGAAAAACTAAAACCCCGATTTTATGGGCCATATAAGATCCTAAGGAGGATCGGAGTAGCTTACGAATTGAAGTTGCCCAAAAATAGTCATATTCACAACATCTTTCACATATCGCGACTCAAGAAAGTGATAGGGCAACAAGTCACCCCATGTACAGAATTACCCCCACTTGACAATTAGGGTAAACTAATTTTGGAACCAAAAGCGGTACTCAACATAAGGGAAAGACGATTGAGGAATAAAACTATTTCTGAATTCTTGATCAAATGGAAGGGTCTACGTGAGGAAGATGCTAGATGGGAAGGAGAAGAGATTTTTACCCATCCAAATTTGAAATTGCTTGAGGACAAGCAATCTTAGGAAGGGTGGACTGTCATGCCCCCGCCCAAATAATACTCCTTGGGCCGACTTCATAGCATTCGATTAATAAGATTTTTTAAGTTTAAATTAAAGATTTAAATATGCCAGTCTAGATGATGCCAAGGCATTACTAATTGTGTTAAGCACTTAATGAAGAGATGTGATCTCAAGAAGGAAGGCGTCTCCTGGTTAAGGACGCAATGATCCACCACCATGAAAGGATATTTAAGGAAAGAAAAGCAAACATCATAAAGCATCATTCAACATCAATCGACCAATCAACAGGCAAGTAATCATCAATCAACAGTCAATCATTCATCAAGGAACATAAACCATTGAAACATAAAATTTACAGTAGTCTTTTGATATGCAAAATTATATCAATTTACCAATCATATGAACTGTTGAGAACATCAAGGAATATTTGAACTATATCTGTAGAGATATTTATTTAGGCGTATAAATTATTATAACAGAAAAAGGATATCAATAGGAATCATTCTTGAATATACATCAGGTCAGATCATTATTGACTGTCAATTATATTTACTTATTGCATATCATTGTCATATCTAGAAATACATAAAATTATTGAAATAAACTATCAACATGGTGAGGGGAGAAAATATGCACTATGGAGAACAGCTAAAGGCACCCTTACATTGACAGATATGGAGAACAGCGAGTAGGGCACCCTACTGTCATGTAAAAGGGAGAAACAAATAAGGGCATCCTAGGGCATAGTTCTTCTCCCTTAATCTCCATGTTGAGGGTTTATTGGCACCATCTATTTCTATGACTAGGATTAGTAATCAACTGAGTTAGCTGCATAATAGTGAATATATGATCTCTCTGTATTGATATTGTTTATGAAATTGAATGCAAGGAAAATCCTATCTAACCCTAATGGTTAAAGATGTATATTTGTATATCTATATTTTGTATGTCTTTCCTATGTTATGATTGTAGAATTCAAGTACAAGAATTATGCAGTTTTGAAGATAAACATCAATGGTAATTCTAAAACCCTAACCCTAACTTGTGACATTTGAATTTTCTAGGGCAAATTAGGTAAGGGACATTACAAACAGTGCAACCACCCGAAAACAAAAAAAGACTGACCAACTCAAGACATCATGAAGTCAAAATGCTCTAGGAAGTTTAGGACCCGAATGCCATCCCTTCCCATAGCCTCGCTAATACATAAATCCCTCCTGGCAGAACTCTAAAGATTAGAAACTAGGCACAAATTAGAAGGGGGCAAGGGGCAAGAGGAGAGATTTTCCTCATCCCCCAACAATCTTCTTGAACCATGACAACCCATGACGAATTCCTTACAAACCTCCACTAGATTATTTTCTTTGGGTTGAGGCCTGCCCTTTGAAGACAAGGTACTAACACCATCTGAAAGTGTTAAAATTGAAGTGGAAACCTCCTTGACATAATGCTCCATGAACATCACAACATTAGACTAAGGTTGAGAAGGCACCCTTGGGCCTTTTCTCTCCATATATTTTGTTTCCTTAGATTATTCATACACCTTGCAGCCACATGTCCCAATTTGTTGCAATTAGAGCACACCACCAAGGAGTCTTCATAAGCAAACCATCTGACAACTCACAAAACTAACATGCTTGACAATATAACATTAATAGCTTAATAGCAAACTTTATTACACACCACTAAGTCACTAGTCACTAAAGTGACTTTATTACAAAAGGTAAGCCATATATTCTAACATTCAAGATGTCTCAACAATATGCTTTCTCAAGGAGATTTTGGTGGAGGACTGGCTATTTTGGGTGCAATGTATGCTAGGGCTTTAATTTTTAAGGATTTTATCCATAAGTTGGAAGCTTAGCTCCTTGATGTGGTTTCCAAGAAATGGATTCTCAATAGAATCTTTCCTTGTGACAACCTTGTTTTGTTGGGTGACAATTTGCCAGAAGACTGTGTGGCATATTGTTTGGTAATTGTGGCTCACCTCCAACATTGGAGGATGTGCAACAACTTCAATGTCTCTTGCATTCCTTCTCTAAGAAGCATGTTGACTTAGCATTATATTGGCAAGAGTTGGCTTTATATATGGATAATTAGTGGGTTTTAATTCAAGAGGGATGTCTAGAAATTTGTAGTGCATACAACCTTCCTATCATCTTTAAGAGTGGAGTTTCTTTGGGCTTCCCACAAAGTCTCCCTTAAGCATGGTATTCAGGGGTCCCTCTTGTTGATTGGGTCTGTGGGATAGGTCTGGCTTATATGTTATGTTGTTATAGTTTTTGTGGTCATTTCCATCTATTTTGACCTTTTTGCCTCTTTTCAATTTATTTTGTATTATGCATTTAAATTCTGAAATGGAGCCCTTATAGAACCCTTGCTTAACATATTAAAAAATAATTTCTCTTACATGTCCTTTGAGTGCTCAGGATGCATTGCAAGTATAAATCCCTAATCTACATGTGGCAAAATATTTATTGGCTACTAGAATGCCCCCTGCTTGTAATTGGTAACCTTTGAAACAAGGGACACATAGTGACCAAATCCTACTATTTTCTTTGTGGGGCCTCTCTATGCCATGTTTATCTTATATTTAAGTCTATTAATAGATTAGATGGAAATGAAAGTGATTTAACTGAGTCATTCCCTTCCTGTTGTCCATTACTCTAATTAGTTGATGACATTGACTATGAATTGACAAATGCACTAAACTTACAACATTTGCACCTAAAGGTATTGTTAGTGTTAAAATTTGTTGGCATAGTTCTTCAACCTTGAAAGTGTGTTGTGCAATTTTCTTAGTTTTATGCATCTTTTTATGATTCCTAACTTTGTACGTTAATTTCAGCAATGAAAACACATCACATCATAGTAGATTTACATATGATAGCAATATCAAAGATCATAATTAGTGTTCCATGGAGTCTCGGGGTAGGGGGACCAAGGGCCTAGATTTGGGGTTGACGATAGTACGGTGGCGGGTGGGGAGTTGGGGATGAAGCCCCTAGCGGGGTCAAGGGGGAGTGCTCCTCGTATGGGTTTGGGGAAACGCATGTCATTTTCACAATTTTATCATCTTCATTTTATCAAAATTAAGGCCTTCAATACCACACAAACCTTCACGCCATTTTCACAATTCTATCACTATGTTTTTTGCAACAGCAAGTCCTATTTCTAACTAAATCTTAATTCTTCATAAACTAATAATGAAGCTAAAGAATCTAACCAGTCTAAATGATGAGGGCTACACAATTTGTAAGTGTTCCATGAAGACTTAGCACTTGCTCTTCCTCTTCTCGTTTCTCTCAGTCTTCCTAATGCTTACACTCAACCGATGAAGAATTGGCTAATGCTCTCACTCTTGTAGCCTTTAGGCTTTCTCATTTTTTCACTTTTGTGACTACTAAGGGTGTGGTTGGAGCCCATAAACCATTAGGGTTAGGGTTACTGGCATGAAGATCCAAACAAAATTTTAGTTTAAAAAAATGTGATTTTTTGCCTTAATTGTCATGGGGATGTCTGGGAGTTTCGAGGATGGTCAAGAGACAGAGGAGAGTTCTCTGAGCATCTCAAGGACATCTTGAAGTCTTGGTGGTATCTCTAAAATAAGGGTATGTCCCAAAAATGTCTCCTCTTTGAGGGAGATGTCCCAGAAACATCCTTGGATACCTGGTTGCAGTGGTGGGATGGTAAGGGGTGTTTCCCTCAAGTCCCTGCGTCTCAAAAACGTCCCCATCACTGAAAGACTTGGTTTGAGGAGGGATGCGTCCTCGTGGAACACTAATCGTAATTAAAATTTCCCAATATTTTTTTAGTTATTTTGCAATATACTACTATATATTTAGCAGGTAACAAAAAGTTATGTTATTCAACTTTTTACAAGGAATATCAAGAAAGTTAGAAGTTAGAAACTAGAACGATTTAAATGTGAGAATTTTGGGAGAGAGCACATTGTGTTTTCCCTGAAGAGGTACGCAGTTTTCTTCTAGAAGGTGTTACCCTTTTCTTAAAAGTGAGCTTGTTTCATAGCATTTGAGATGGAGGACTATCAATGAAAATGACAAAAAAAATCATTTTTGTATGAAATTATATTTTGAATTCATAAGCTTCACCCCTCTTAGCCTACAAAATAGAAGATGAAGTTTGCAAATACTTCAAGAATTTTACTGCAACAACAATAGTGTGTGAGCCATACATTTTGAGTAGTAGGCAAACAAATTAATAACCATGTGTGGAGTTAAATTTAAATGAATTGTATTAAGGTTGTTTTTCTTATAATATTCTATAAAATTGATTTTCCAAGGCCATTTTTGTGACAAATGATAGCCTTACCAATAAGAAAGGATGTGAAGTGATAAATGTTACGTGTAATAAAAATAATGAGTTGTACAAGAAATATTGTGTTCTAATTTGGATTGTATGAAGAAATCAACATGCTCGAGGAATGTATGTTTTTAATATAGATAAAAATAGGTTTTGAAAGGGCTCGAACCCATTTACAAGCAAACAACCAAGAGGCAAGACGAACGAGATCCATGAGAAATGGACCCAGAACAACAACCATGACCACAAAGGTCAGAGACAAAACCAAAACAAAACATAAGCCACCAAGATGGCTGAAACACGAAAAGTTGCATGCTGTCAACCACTGCAAGAACACCCAAAGGTTAGTGAGATACACAACTCTTGACCTTGATCTAGAGAATTGCACACCCAAAGCCCGGGGATGGGAGTCTGAAATAGATTTAGGAAGGCCTTTCTTCCTTTTATGCACGACCATCATCAAAATCATTAAACTGAGGAAAAAGGGGCTCCTCAACATATGTCAACACATAAGACACCCCCAACAATGGTGAAGAATGGCAAGCATAAGAAACCTAGGGCCGCACTAAAGAGGGGGGATGGGCAATAATCAAAGCCCCACCCCGTACCACAGAGGGGGTGTGGGGAATAGACAATGAATTAGAATGAGTCAGCACCGAAGAAGGATCCCCAATAGTATTTGGGGATAAGAACAGTGTTGCACCAAATTCTAGAGGAGCCACCACAGGAGTCGTCAGGGCCACATTATCTGTAGCAATAGGACTAAATGGGCAACATCTTTAGAGACCACAATCAAATGTTCGGGGAGGGCGTTCTTCCACCACGTAGTCGAACCACCAAATCTGCGACGAGCACAAGGACATTTAGAGGTAAGATGACAAGTTACAAAGCAACACTTGCAATGAAATGGAATGCCCTCATAATCCAACAAATAAGTCCACGATTGATCCTTCGCCATGAGGTCAACCTCCCTAGGGAGAGCCTTGCAGGTTTCAATGTCTACTAGAAGACGGGCATATGAAGAATGACTAATGTTGGACGTGGAAGAGTCCATCTTCATAAATCTTCCAATAGCATTGCCAATACATTCAAAACATGAGTCTTCCCAAAATTGTAGGGGAAGGTTAGGCAATCTAATCCATACCAACATGTAATTTAATGGTTTTGTGAGAGGATTGAAGGAGGGGAACCACTATTTGAGAAAGAGCCCAAGTGTACTCCCCACATCTAGAGTTGATCATCCAACACAACCTCCCTGTCTTTAGAAGATTGAAAGCTCGCATTGAAAAAAACCCTCACACAGGCATATAGTTCGATGTAATCCTCTATGAGTGGCTTCCAAAACTCTGAAACCCACTTGTGTAGGTCTAAGAGAGAAGGCCACAACCTATTGAATCTTCCAATCAGACCACGATGTACAAATAAATCTTCATTCTCTAGAACTTCCTGCATGTAGACAATGGAGGGGGTCAAGGAGATGAAGCCGTCCCAACCATTTAAACATAGGAAATGCCTTAAGCTATGGCACCAACAAACAAACAAGGCCCTATATGGCCCTTCAAATCATGGCAGAGCATCCTAGTAGGCATGATAGGGGTGTCCAGGCCCGCAAACCAGATATGGTCGTGAATGACCTAGCGGATCGACCATTAGCTTAAGGAATGTATGTTAAACCCTATAAATGGTTGTCATACACCCTTTTGTTGTTGCATAGAAATGTTTTGAAGCACTAATTTTGACTAAAGGACTAGTTTATACGAATACAAACTACCCACATCCTACTATATCTTCATGAGTCAAAACCACAATTCATCATATTTAATATCAAGAATGAACAATCTTATATTGCACATTCCAATTTTGTAATTGTTGCTCATAGTAATTCATTTAAATATATGCATCATCTATCAAAATTGTTTAGTTTCTTATAGAATTGTTATAGGGAATTTGGCTTGGGTTTCTAGTCTCTGTTTACTTTAGTTCAACAGATAATTGGAATTGTGCAAAGAGGTGTCTGGCTTAAGTTGAAGTGTATTACGATTGTGGAGTAGAGGTGGCAAATTTCAATTATTGAAGATTTCTTATTAAGGGCTGTTAAAATTTGACATTTGTCACTAAAACCTTAAGGCTAAGTGATCTAGATTCGCAGAGCTATTATGTCTACGGTGTTTTGTTAGTTGTATGATGAGATATGCTTATAGGTAGTAACAAATATGTTCTAATTATGATTGTTTTCCATTGTTGTTGCAAAGTGGGTCATGTGGAAGTGGAATACCTAAGCATTAAGAGAAATAATCCTTTTAAGAAAAAAAGATCAAGCTTTGTCTCCCCTCCCACCCAATGTGGAGGGGGTTGAACCCTTGTTGGGTGTGGATGACAACAAGATCCCTTCCCCTCCTTAGGATGTGTCAAAGGAGGTTAATAGAGGGAAAGACACTAAGGTTCATAGAGATGTGGCAAGGACTTTGACCACATTGAGAAGAGATCAAAAGGAATTGGTTTCATGTGATCTTTTGGTTCCTTCGAGCTCTTCAGAAAAAGGGAGATCTACTTGAAAGGATTTCAGCACCAAGGAAAAATTGATTTGAGGTAACTCAAATCTCTCTAGAATAGTTTGGATTCAAACCACCATAACCCATTGGGTTAGTTGATTGTTTGCATTTGTATTCACTTCTCTTAGAATGTTTGTTGTCATAGTGCAGTCATAGTGCTACTTGTTTCTTGCGGTAGCTCTTTGATGTTTCGTTTGGCTTTGTTGTTTGATCTCTCTTTGTACAAGGGTCTGGGCCCTTTCAAAACCCGTCTTTTTACCATAATAAAAAGTAAACATGTTATAATTTTCAAACTTGCTTTATATGTGGTAAGTACTCTAAATGGAGTTAACATTGTCTATGATAAAAACTCAATAGTTATCTCTTTATAGTGTTAGTAAAATTCAATAATCACCCAAGCTTCCAAAGCATGTGTAACCTCTTATTCAGTGATTTTGCTTTCATTTGCTAGATTTTCTTTACGCACCGATTATTTTTATTTTAGATAGCTCCATTTTTATGCCCATTAATTTGTGCCACAATTTGCTTATTCTTTCATAATTAAACTATGACAGGGATTTGATTTTGGATCACCAAGTGTGGATATGGGATGAGCATTCCCTCTCAGTCAAGCCATGGTCTACTTCCTTCAATCCGCTCTTGGAACTACTCAATATCAGGTCGATGTGGGTAGGATTCCCCCATCTCCCTCTTCATTTTTGGGTTGAGTCTTGTTACGAGGCCATTGGCAATGCTATTGGCCATTTTTTGAAGGTCAATGATTCCACCACTCTCACAAGCCTTCCTACTTTTGCTTTTATTTTAATGGATATCGATATCTCCAAGGCACTTCCTAGAGGGATATTGTATTATTGGTGGAGGATAGGTCGTGGACTCAACCGCTTGATTATGAGGCTCTCCCCTTCAGCTGCAAATGATGCTTCTCCATCAATCACTTGGTGTTTGATTGTCCTTCTCGTCACAAGGCAAGCCAAGCTTCATGGTGTTGGAATTCCCTCACTGAACACTTGACTGTTGGTGATTATGACTCTCAGGATGACAAGTCTTCTTCTTCGGTTTCCTGTGCAGTGGATCTCATACCTATGGTGGTTTCCCCTAGGGGTTGTGGATTTGGCATTTCCCTTTATTCATGCCAAGAACTCTTCTGAATCATCTCTGGTTTCTCCCTCACCAAATCCCCTTCCCCCCATGGCTCATTGCGGTGGGACCCCTACTCCAACTATGTCTACTGATTTTGTGTGGTCTTCTACTTCCATGGTTTGACATTTCCCTCATCGTGGAAGGTGGTTTTGGTGGAGGATGTGGTAGAGGACCTCCCTTTCCTCTCTCCCCGTTTGGATGTTTCAAATAATGGTGCTTCATAGACAATTGTTCGTTGCAGGAAGAAGGGTCTTCCCACCTCAGTGTCTTACTCTCACCCCCAAGTCAAGGGTGTGTGGATTGCCCATTCGGGATCCAGTTTTATGTAGGTTGGCCCTTTGTGTTGTGGGAGAGTTGTTTCCATGGGCATCTTGGTTGCAACTTTGTAAGGATTCAGGTCTTGTCAAAATCTGAGGTTTGTATAGGGTTTATGGTCCTTTCAAAACCAACTTATCTTAATCAAAACTATTAAGTAAAAAATTATCATGAAACAAAATTCAAACTCATATGTAGCCTTACTGTATATAGACAACCTTCTTTAGTTCTTTAATATTATCATATCATGCATCCTTTCTTGTGAGGAAGAGTTATAAAACATTAAGCAATGAAATGTTCTCATGCAAATCTTAATCTTAGGAGGCAAAAAGGATGGGGAATATTGAGTGAGATTAAAGGGAATTTAGATCTCACATAAAAATGTCTATAACATTGGCACAAGTATTGTATTTATTGTAACCCTCACTTATTGGTCCATTTGAGCTAATCAATTTGTGGTAATCCTTAGGAGATTGCCTTTTGACCCAAGGCTTTACTATGTGGGGTATCTTTAGGATCCATGTTAGACCTGTGCTGTGTTCCATTTATAATGGACCAACATTGTGATATCATTGAGATTTGATATTGTTCGTATATGAAACATGAGGGCATCCTATGCCTATAAATTGTTAGAGTTAGTAAATGTTATATGTAAATACTTGCAGCACATTTATCATATTTTAATTCATAAAATTCATTATAACATGTGACTTGTGTACCCGTTAAACCACCATATAATGGTGTCATGTTTAAGTTTGTTCTTTGTTGCTTGAGGGGAGTATGTTTATGGTAGTAGAGCCTCTCAAATAGTTCCCTTGGTTTTTTATCCTAGCTCTTAGGAGTTTGAGGCTTGGTGATTGCAAGAGAATTGCATTGGTGTTGGTTTTGCCTTTCGGTAAAAAATGTTGAGCATTAACCATTTTTTCCACCTTGTGGCATCTACCTAATTTGTCCAATGTTAGTGTGAAGAGAAAATAAGTGTTCTTATTTGTTTTTTCTAGGTTATAGTTAAATTAGGGTTATCAGAAAACCCTTGTTTTTCAAATTCTAAAGAATTTAAATGAAAAAGTTTGAGCAAAACAATGATTGTCTTCTATGGAGTGTTTACTATATTAGTTTAAAAAAATCTAAAAATGTAATTTTTCCCTGACATGCTGAGAAGTTTTTAAATAACTCAAAATCAAGTTTTTTTAACTGATCTTTTTGTAAAATTTAATTAAAATTTTGAAGCTTGATTTATGGTAAAAGTATGGCTAAGTCACAATTACAATAATTTAAAAGATGATATGACAATTTTGCTGAAGAGAAGGTAGTTGTGGCACATCGATTTGGATATAATTGATTATTTGGTGGACAACATATTAAAAGTGTTAAACCTAATTGTATTAGAAATGAAATTTAGGTAGAGTGATATGAGCTTAAGTGTTAAATCATAGAGGAATTCATAGTGGAAATCCATCTTCAAATCCCCACGACACATTATTTGAGAATTGCCTTAAGAGAGCTATGTATAGTGGAAGCAATCTTTTATGAAGTGATATCTTGTTGAGAAACCACTCTATTTTTTAAACATTTGAAGATAATTCTTGTATGCCTATTTTCGAGAATAATGAAATATAAGAAATGTAAACATTTCATTTGAAAATATGAAAATTCATTAAAAAGATGTTTTCCTATGAAGTACCATATCCAATTATTGACATACTCTAATAAACAAGGCCAACTGTAAGTTCTGGGTAAATTTGAGAGAAGAGATATCTCTTAAGTTGTAACATCTATCCACAGGGGATTTTACCAAGAAAAAGAATTAGTAAATGAAAGTAGTGCATTATTGTAATGGAAACATAAGTTTCATTAATGTCATAGAGGTATACGTATAATGGTAGCAATCTTAATGAAATGATATCTTACCAAGAAACTACTCCAAACTTTACCTTTGGAATTGAAGTTTGTAGTAGAAATATATATACTAAATGACAATCATTTTGGTGGTTGTAAACCATTACATAAGATTTTCTATGCATTTCAAAGTTTTAAATTTCACCAATTTTCTAGAAGTTTATTCCAGACACCCCTACCAATTGCTCCCCTTGAGAAATGGTAGGTACCATTGCTTCCATCAATGGAGTAACTAGGATTTTTTTCAATCTAATTCCTTATGAATAAAATGACTTACCTTGAACTCATTTGAATATAACGTGTTGATATGGTTCCCTTTACCTATGCATCAACTATTGAATTGTTGTAGTCACGATTGCATAGTAAAGATTCAATTCCATAGACTTCAAATGTTCTAAAACACCAAATGTATCTAATATGAGTTATACCTAAAGAAGTTCCACATTGAAATATGGATGCAAACCAATATAGGTTGGAAGGTTGAGTATGAAGACATTTTCTTCCACTTTTTTGGTGAGTGTATAGCTTATCCTTGAGGCCCCCAATCTAGTATATACAACCATAGGTTATCAAGGACTTGATACTCATGAAGCACCTTGAGGTAGGGGTGTCATTTGTTATATTTGGCAATGGTCTTCCGCAAAATGTTGTATGCTTATTGCTAAATATGAGGCCATTTGACAAATTTTTCCACTTCTTTTCCTTTTGTGCATGGGGACAATATTCTTACTAAGGCCAAAGGCAAAGCTATGTAGACTGGGGGCCATGGTTGCTATCCATAACATGATTAAGAGGGTTAGGTCTAGGGAATTTGTGGAGTGCTTGATTGTAACTTTGTTGAATATAAATAAACCTCTTGTCCCTTATGCATGAATGTTTGGAATGTCAACCTTAAGGATGTATGCAATCATACTATTAGCTACCCATGTTTGTGGGTGGAAGGCAAAGAACTTGGTTAGCTTGGTATCCATCATGGACCAAAGAAAAATCTAGAAGATACTCAACAACACGTGCTTTTTGACAATCTAAAATGAACTTGTATGTCCTCAAAGGAAAACTTGGAAGTGCCTTATACTAAGATGCCTTATTTGTAGGGTGTTAGAATGACTATCTTTGACTAATGATCCATATTAGATCATAAAATTGTAATTGTATCATAAGGAGTCACCTCAACAAGTTATAGCTCTAAAAAATCACCAAAAAACCTTGGCAAAATGATATTGGCAGTTCTATGCAAGCGGTAATTTCAAAACCACCACGATGGTCTTGCAACTGTTGTGACAAGTTTGAAACCGACGCTCTATGAAAAGTAGTGGTTCCACTCAATGTAATTGTGCAAGATCTTTAAATGAAACAAATGCCCTGTCTCATCAATTTCTTGGCTTGGCAACTTTCTAGTGCATGAGAAGAACTTTGACATCTTTATATACATTTGTAGGACACAAATTGAGTGTATGGAAGGAGCATTGAGTATTGTAGACTTAGAGAAGTAATCTTATTGTAATATGCCCCCAAATCATCTTTTCGTGTTCACCACAAACACGAGCATCCCTAAGATGATACAAAAGAAGAGCATACCCTATACATAAAAATTGACTTCTTTCAACCAATGTACGGTGACAAAGTTGAGGGCACGGCCATATTGTTGTGGCCAACTCAAAAGCCTCGTGCCAACAAGAAGCAACTACCATTTCAACATTACTATTTGAAGTTGACTTGGACAATTGAACATATTGATTGACACTTTCCTTCTCGTGTACTTGATAGTTCAACAAAACACTATCTACACAAACTAGAGGAGCATGATTTGTATCTATGAACTTCTTTCACCCAAATATAATTCTTCAATTTTCTCATGGTATGTGCTTCACATGGGATTAAGCTAAATACAATTACTTCCCTTTTAAATACCATTTATATTCAAATACAAAATTAACCATTTTATTAAAAAAAACTTATTATCAACCTAATTATAGCAAATTGATAAAGGCCACACACTCTTAAGGCAAGCATATTCTTGTTTTTATTTAAAGTCATCGTTTGATGGCTACCAACTTCTTGAGCGTCAGCTAGCAATGGGTGGTAAAAGTCATGTCAAGAGCTTTGTGGTTGACGTGAAGAGACATGTATTTTTTTCAACTATTTACAAATTCAAATTATCAAACTACCCTTTTGTACTCAAAACTTTTCAGCATAAACGATTCATGTATCGATCGAAGGCAATAAGAGAAGGCAACAATCATATTATGAAGATATTGAAAATAGACGTGCAGATAGATTCAAATTTGAATTATGCTTAGTTTTAAGACAGATTAGTTTCATTCTTTCTTTAGCTTAAATTTAAAGTCTTTTGATTGCGCGTCTTTGGAATAAGAGATCATTAGAAAAATAGGACGAAGGGAGTTAATATCTTTAGATAAAGAGAGTTGCAGTTAAAAGTTGTGTAAACCTTCATGCTGACAACAGTTCACTGTTGCAAACACCTGTAAAAGATGAGGCTAAATAGCATCGTCTGAAAAGGTAACTAAGGAAAGTTCAGTTTTGCCTCTTGGAGTAGGTAACCTGATAAAATTTAATACGTCATAATATATTTGTTCATTGTCAATATATGGTACAATCCGTTAAACTAAAATGTAGTACTACTAATTTTGTTCTCTTAATACAACTAGTTTCAAGGCACAATCACCTGGTTTCAACAAAACTCATCTGCCTCAAGAATCCTTCTGTCAAAGAGCATCATTGCCACTTCCCTGCCTTCCCTTACAAGTGAGAGGGATGAGTAAGCTAACTTTCCCAGTTCCCACCACCTAGGAAATTGATGGCTCGTTTTTTAATTCTGTGCTTTGCTCTTACACAGCGTGTTCTTTATTATAAATTTATTATAATTTAGCCGACTGCTAATTATATTTTGTGTAAGAGCACATCTGTTAGCCTAATTTGTAGATTGGTCATCTGGTAAACATGCAAATCCTAGTAGAAAGGAATCAACTTGGGCAGTTATAACCAGGATAGCTTCATGATGAATCCAACATTGCTCATTATGAAGTTCACGTTATATGTTTATGTTCTTTATTATGTGACATATTTATATTTACTTCATCGAACCTGTTCTGCTCACAGGTTGAGGTTCACATCTTGCCAATTGTCTTGCAGTTACAAAAAAAATATATTTACAAGTTTCAGGTATCCACTCCAGATGAAAAGGCTTACAGATTAAAATGTATGCTGATGGAATTAATCAACTTTAGCATATTGAACGTTTCCCCTTCACCAAGAAAGGATCTACCAAGCCATTTTCAAAAAAGTTGAAAGATGTCTGCATTTAAGCTCGCCAATCAATGCCCAGAAGGCAAATGAACTGAAATTAGTTGATAACAGTCGGTGTTTTTAATAAGCTGTACAAGAATGTTGATCACTTGAAACAAAATCCTTCAGGAGATTAACTAAATATTTAAACACTAAAGGCTCTTGATAAACAAGAGCACAGAAACCTTTACAGTTCTATTCAAATGAATTCTCTTTTTTATATATAGGCATCTAATAGAGGTTGACGAATTCCTTGAGCCAGAATTTGCAGTCAAACATGAACCTCAAGTTGCCTTCACATAATAGAGTTCTTCAATAGGGATCAATGCTAAAACCTTTGCTGTTTATACATAAAATATTAAAACCCTTAATGTGGAACAAAACAAATTGAGTTTCATGAGAATGCAGCTAGACATAAAACTGTATCCAATTAACAAATTTCTAAATCAGAATGCACTCAATAGTTTCTTCCTTTCAATGCATTTGGATGCTCAGATTTAGCACAAAATGCATCCCTGGTCATGTGTCCATAGCTGCTACCTTGAGAATCCTCCAAGCTTAGTGGAGTAGTACCCTCAACCTTTTTACATATTTGAAACAATGACGATTCTGTTGATAACCTCCAGTTACAGTCTCTCATTAGAAATAACTTATTAAGTATATACTTCAAAAGCCAAAGATGGACATAACGCCTAACATCTTCAATAGGTTCCTCATATCAAATCATTTTGGAGAATATATATAGCAGAGATGTTAAAACAAAGTCCACTTACCATTTAAAAGTAGCCAACTCCTTTCAAGCTCTGAGAATTTGTATTGGTTTCTGTTCCATCGTTCAAAAATATCAGGCGCCCTGTACATATCCATTGGCAATGAACAATTGCAAGTGCAAGTTGCAAATGAGTATACGTGTGCTTCTAAAATGCAGATTGAAATAAATAAACTCATAACACTGCCATATTCAGATACCGACAATGTCCACAAAGAATACATGACGTTTTCACACCAAACATTTCCCCAGGAACTCTGGTCCCTATAACAAGAATGTTGATTTGTAAACAAGAACCTGACTATTATAGTAATTTTTGGAGTTTGTAATATAAATAAATACTGACCAATATCAATCTACTTAACATGGATGCTAAGTTGCTAGCTAATATGTTTAAGCGTGCAAGTTACTTGGAACTTCTAAGTGGTTTGTGTATTCAGGGAAGCAATATATTACACAGAGCCCCATGAATTTGCAGGATTATAAAATACATTGACAAGGATAACCAATAATTTTCCTCCAGACTAATGTGAATAACTAAAGATAGAAAAGGTTTGAAAAAGAAAACTCTACCCAAGACATGACACAGGAGACAGATGATAAGAGTGCCATGCTAAACCAAGCACCTTGGATAAATGGGTGCCACTGCAGCTAATAATTGGTCTGTGAATAAGGCATTCAGGCAGCATATATTACCATAAACTGCATAAATATACGGTTTCATACAATATATGGAATTTGTTATCATACTAACTAACTGGATTTATACTCCTCCAGCTTATTGTTAAAACTTAATATTTATACTAGCAATGAATAGGAAGGTAATAATTTGCTCAAGATATATATCATTCAACACGAGCACAAGATACAAATAAATATTAATTCCACACTAACAAAAAGCATCTCTGGTAAATTTCTGTTTAACAACCTTGGCATATGAAAAGAATTGTTGGTAATCATTGAACAGGGGAAATACATGCAACGCACAATAACAAGAGGAGAAGAAAACAGTGTACCCTGTTGTCGTATGGCGATCTCTCTAATGCGCTTGACAACACCTGTAAGAGGATCGCTGAAAATTTTTGTCTCCAAATTTCCTTCCAAGTAAACATGTGCCCTGTGGAGATTATTAATTATATACTAGAAACAATATAATTGAGGTAACATGATAAACATCATCAACTGCCAAGATCCGCATGACACAATCAAACCACAGAAATTATTGAAAATGGGCCAACAAAAACATTTCAAAAAGGTTAATTTCACAAGCAAAAAAGGTAACTAATTACATAATATAATAGCTTAGTTTTCGAACTTATGGATAGAAGAATCAATGCTATGAACTTATCACCATGTTAATCACAAAGAGACAACAGTTTCTATGCTGCTATCAGAGAAAATATACTCACAGTTACAGTGACATGCAGATGACTGGCAATAATTCAATCAATTATTGGAGAGTACAATCAAACTTCAGTTTTATTTAATCAACAGGAAAAATCATAAACCAAGAACACACTACCTCCAACTTGTCAAGCAAATTTTATATTTTTGCTAGTGTTCCACAGGGATGCATGCCCTGGATCTAGATGAGATGAGTGACGTCCTGGGGATTTGGGGACTTGGAAGGGACACCCCTCCCCATCTTCCTCCCCCTTCTTTTTGAAATTTTTGAGATGTCCTCAAAACGTCCCCTGAAAAGGGATTGCCACCCTTTATTTTGGTCTATCTGGGGACTCTTTGTGTCCTCTGGACATCCTGACATCCCCTGGCCATCCCTAAGACTTAAGCACATCCCCAACATCAAATATAGAAAAAAAACAGAAAAAAAAAAAATTAAAGAACATTCTAAAATGGAAAAAACCCCTAAAGGGAGGGGGGGCACTAAGAACCAAGACCTTCCAACCCCAAAAAAATTTTAAAACCCATGCCCATTGCTGTTTTGCATTCACAAAAGAAAAGTGAAAAAGAGCAGAAGCGGAACAGTTTCCAAGATATCAATTGGATAATGACTCCAATATCTGAGCTTGTTGCTTGATGTAACTATGTACCATGCATAATGCAACATGTCCATCTTTGGCATCTCACAACATCAATCATGTTTCATAATATCATATTATGTCTCTGATTATCGGTCTATCAGATACAGGATGGAATCAGGGAATTGTTATTGTACTTCTTTGGAATTTCAGCTTCTTTTGGTTGTTTGTTATTTTTCGATATTTTGATCTATTTGTATTTTGAAAATTCAAATATCATTTTTATATATTATTTTAATAGACATCTTCCTGCCATCCCCAAAATCCGGTAAACAATTTTCCATCCTAGAAAACCTGAAATAACTTGAGCCTTGAATCACAATGTTAATGTTAAATGCCAATTCAATGCATGAAAAATGAGTAAACAAGTATTCAAAAAACAGAATACACAGATCAGAGTTCAATGATCATTGCATAAAAAAGTGCATCTGTTTTGAGTGAAGGAATAAATCAGGTCCAAGTGCTCACTGCAAAAAACAGACATCTCATGATGCATGATGCAACATTTCCTTTTCTGGCATCTTACAATGTAAATCATGTTTCATATTATGTCTGTGATTATTGGTCTATCAGATGCAGTATGGAATCAGTGAATTGTTATTGTACGTACTTCTTTGGAATTTCAGCTTCTTTTGGTTTGTTTGTTATTTTTAGGTATTTTTCATCCATTTGTATTTTAAAAATACAAATATCAATTTTATATATTATTTTAATAGCCCATCCTCCTGCCATCCGCCCACTGTCCCCAAATTCTGGTAAACAATTTTCCATCAAAGAAACCCATTCCCCTGTCCCTGAAACTTGGAGAAACACTGGTTTTTGTCTGAAATATCAAATAACTTGAGTCTTGAATCACAATGTTAATGTTAAATGCAGATTCAATGCATGAAAAATGAGTAAACAAGTATTCAAAAAACAGAATACACAGATCAGAGTTCAATGATCATTTCATAAAAAACTTAAAAGTGCATCTATTTTGAGCATAAGGAATAAATCAGGTCCAAGTGCTCACTACAAAAAACAGACCAATAGGCAAATTCATAAGCATATCTAAGGTGGGGCAGGTAAAAGGGCAGCACCCATTATAACCTCAGAACAGAAAACTTTTTAAAAGAATGATAAATGCAACTCCTTAAAATTATGTGTTAGATTGGCACATGAACATTTTGGGTGCTACCCACACCCTATGTGGAGTCCTAGTTATCAATGTTTTCACAAGCACCATTTGTGTCCTATTGTTTTCTCTTGTGGGTCCTGGCAGCAGCATCCGTCCATCTTCCTTCCAATTAAGTTACTTTGCAGATTAAAATCTTTTGACTCAGTTAATGACACTTTGACTTTAGGATGTGATCCCTCTTGTGGCAGATTCCTGTGCCTCCATTTGGGCCCTGAAAAGGCCTTATCCTTTATTAAATGGAAAATCCATGGGTGTGGCACACCATCACACCACAGATTTTGTGAACCAGTCACAGTGTTACTGCGGGTTGCATCTACGACATCCTTTTTTGGCCCAAACCACCATTTCCCACAAATTTTTACCTTTCAGTGAAGGATGACATCATCCTTGCCCAGCTAGTTAACCTAAAATCATATATAAATAGTTATAGACTTGCCTATATTACCATGTTGGCTTTGCTTAACACGTTTTTGCAAACAGCTTCTGCAAAGTTGGAGTTTCCAGCCACCACTGCACTTTTTGCTTCAGCATAACACCAACAGCAGGGTTGATTCTGATATTTGTCAAGGTCCACAGTCCTTACACATATGCTCCTTGTCAAACACTTGCAATCTGTCATTTAGGTGCTGTGATTTTACTTCCTCCCAGAAGATCTTAGGGCTATCTTGCAGTTCACCCCTCACTTTGCAGCATTGTTAACTTGGAAACCTTGTAGCTTTTTCCTTGCCATATTTCCTTGTCATAGCACTGTTCAATCAGCTATGTAGAATAGGAGCTGTTAAATGTTGATGCTAGGGTCATGGACGATTTGTTTCCATCCTAATGTCAGCCACTGGACTTCAGAGCTTAGGCAAGTTAAATTAGTTTGCATTCTAAGCCTATGTTTCTCCAAGTTTCCAAAATGGCAGGGCAGGGAGACTGGTGAACAGATTTCTAGTACATCAAGAATATTCCTGAATTCTGGGGATGGCAGAGGGACTGCTAGAGTGCAGCGAATTACGCACGCACGCACACACACACACACACACACACACACACACACCTATGTTACCAATTCATCAGGGTGTATGGCCGCATCCAAGGACAGTTTGTACCTGGTCTGGATTCGGAACCAGTACATGAGGGGATTCGGCCAACGTTCAGTAAAACCATTGTGGGTTTGTCCTGGACAAACGTAGGTGAACCCAAGACAAATCCAGCAGAACGCACAGCGAACCCACCC
This sequence comes from Cunninghamia lanceolata, assembly GCA_027924645.1. Taxonomy (NCBI): domain Eukaryota; kingdom Viridiplantae; phylum Streptophyta; class Pinopsida; order Cupressales; family Cupressaceae; genus Cunninghamia; species Cunninghamia lanceolata. The sequence goes on along the minus strand of BSBN01001380.1, from coordinate 1,413,606 downwards.
AGAAAAACATCATTTTTTATTTGTAATCATTTTTAGACTTTTTTGACTAGGAAAGACTATAATGGGATCCCTAACCCTCAAAGTGACTTGGAAAGCATTTGAAACACTAAAACAAACTCATTTTACCTCATTGTGAATGCAAAAGACAAAAACCATTCATTCTTGCTTGCCACTACACGAATAGAGCTAAAGATTGATCACTGAAGGTTCCAAAGTGGTTGGATTGCTATTCCTACACTTGTGCAAGAACCCATTTGCTGCCAAGGAGATTGTGAAGGAAGGTTCTTGGAACAAAGGTAAGTTTTTTTGGGTTTTTTTTTTTTCATTTTTGTTTTACAAACTAACTCCCTTGTGTTTTTTTTCAACTTCTTGTTTGGAACAAGCACTGAAGCAATAGGCCTTAAAACAAGTCATGCTTTGGCAAAGAAAGGATCTTGAGAAATGAAGCCTCCCTCTTTCCCCATCTAATCCTAAAGTTGTGGTAGAAAGCCACCCAATTTTGGCCACACCTCAAGAAGAGCCCACTTCACGTAGGAGACCAAAGGGACCATTGGAAGTAGCATTTCAAAACGAGTCTAAAGAGATTGTTGACATTGCAAGATGCATATATGCAGTTGAATCGTCTTTCAATGTTGTTCAATTCACCATATTGACAAGAAATGGTGAGCAAAATTAATGAGGTTCCAAAATGGTGCAAGGCTCAGATTATGAGGTGTATGAGGTGTGTACCTTATTGGAAAAGGAGGTGAAATTGAGAGAATACATTGAAACCCATTAAGGATTTTATGGGTTGAGAGATGGGTGTCCATTTCTGATGGATGGAAGGATACCAAAAATGGACCCTTGATCAATATAATTGCAGTGTCCCCTAAGGGGGCAATGTTTTAAGTTGTGGATTGTGAGAGGAAAGTGAAGGATGGCCAATTTATTGCCAAAATCATCATAGGAACCATTCAAAAAGTGGGGCCTCGTAATGTTGTTCAAATCATAATGGACAACACAAAGAATTATAGACCAGCTGATTTGTTGCTTGAGAAATGTTATCCATACATCTTTTGGACATTGTGTGTTGTCCACTCCCCCAACCTTATGCTACGAAAAGATTAGCACCAAAATTGATTGGATCAAACAAGCGTATTCCAAGGCTAAAGAAATCCAAATGTTCATTTTGCCTCCACCACAATCTTCTTTGTTTTTAATTTTTTTTTTAAATTTTCAAATAGGTTGTTGAGACCCAATTTGCCTCCACCACAATAATCTTAAGACGACTTATGAAGTTTCAGAAGGCACTTTCTAGCATGGCGATTAGCCAAGTTTGGTCCATATGGAAGCAATCCAACACTGAGAGGGTAGTAAATATTAAGTGGATGATCCTAGATGACACATGGTGGGATCATGTGGAATATCTTATTAGTTTCATTGAGTCCATTTCGAGTATGATCCATTAGACTAACATGGATAAGCCTTGTTTGGACGAGGTATATGATGGCATCAACTTAGAAGATAAAGACCGTCATAAGTGAGAAAGAGAAAGATTCTGAAGAAACTTCCTTCAAACAGGTGCACACAATTGTTGTTGACAGATTAAACATAGTGACCACCCCACTATATCTTCTTGCCTTTGCATGGAGTCCAAAATATTATAATTTTGAGATCCTTTATGTGCCAACAAGTGTTGCACCATACAGAGAGTTGGCGTCAACCAAAGGTACAAGGTAGCATTTTGTAGACTCTTCCCTAATCTTGATTTGGAGGGTGTAGTCATGAGTGAGTTTATTGATTTTGTACACTCCAATGGTCAAAGTATTTCCGCTCTTTGTGACAAGTTTAAGAATGATACTAACAGTTGGTGGTATTTCCATGGCTAAGCATGCCAACACCTACAACCTCTTGCAATCAAAGTTTTATCACAAGTAAGCTTTTTATTTTTAATCAAAAATAAAAAGACAAACATTTTCAAGTTTGAAGTTTCATTTATAATTTTAAATTTTATAACTCTAACTCTCTAACTTTGCCTCAAAAAGTTGCTAGTTCATTTGCATCTGAGTAGAATTGGAGCACATACTCCTCCATCCACTTAGTAAAGCACAACCGAGTGCACTCAAGAAAGGTAGTGTGCATTCCAACTCGCACCTCCTTTCGCACAAACAAAATGACAAGGGAACACAAAGATGTGGGATATATAGCTAGAGCATATTGACTTGGATGTTTTCATTTCCCAACGTGCTGCATTTGTGGAGGAGCCAAATAGCAAGCATACTTTTAGTGCAAGTGTCAATGGCACTGCTTGTGGTTCTTCTAATCTGCCTATATCATCTAATGCTAATTGCTGATCAATGATACTATTATTTTATTATTAAAAAATGAATATCTATCATGTTCGAGTTTGACTAATTGACATTGAAGTAGTATTTTTAACTTTTGTGGTGACTTTGTTTATTATATGTTGCTATGTGGTATTCTTAACTTAATCCATGTTTTTAGGCTGCAAATCAAATATATATATATGATTTTTATATGTTTTTTGCATGGAAGAACCCAAAATGAACCCAGCCCCAAATTGTTTTTGCCGAATCTGTGCACCCAACTATCATACCAAAACCTAAACTAGCAACTTAGATACATGCACGCACACATGCATGTATATAGATATACATGTATACATATAGAGAGGTTGAGTCCAGTCAAATCTCTACTGGAGAGATGAAAAGGTCAAGGATGCTTGATTGAAATCAATTTGATCATCAAACTGGCTAAAGGGTTTGGGCAAACTCCTACAATGTCCACTTTGTTTCACAACTTAGGAAATACTAAAGGAGGAGGGAGGTTAGTTGAGACTATCGCACTATTACTTGCATGTATATATATATATATACATACATACACACACAGTATTCACCGCACCCTAGCAATCTATCTGCCATCCCCAAAATCCAAGAAACTTTTTGCATTTGTGTGTGTGTGTGTGTGTATTCTAATAACAATAGCATCTATCACAATGAACATTGAACACATTCAACATTGATAGCTGAAAATTGAGTGGAATGCTGAAATATAAATACAAAATTGTAAACATGAATATTTGATTATTACATTATCAATGATCATGAAAATAATTGTTTCAACTTTGAAAATGTATCCCATGTGGGAGATTCTAGAGTGTCCCCTAGATGTCTTCAATAGTAGATTGGGGCCATGCCTTGGTGTCCCAATGATGTTAGAGCATCACTAAGATGCCAAAAAAAACTCTGAAATGTCTTAGGGACATGCAACAAAATGCAAAAAAAATGGGGACACCAAGGAGATGTTCCATCTGCAACCTTGTGTCCCAAAAATGTTTGGGAAGGCTGGGTATGCATCCTTGACATTGTAAATCTAGGTAGATTAGGGTTTTACTTATATTATTTCCACATTTACTTCATTGCAAATAGAATTTGCAAGGGCTCTCTTTAGTTGGGTCTCACCATCTTTGGAAGGTCAATGATCCTTTAACCAATCAAAATGAGTAAAGCTCTATCTTCCACAACCAAACCCAAGCTTATTTATTCTTTATTATTACACCAACCCTAGGCTAATTGCATTAGTGAAGTTATTTCTTGTTTGTTGTGCATCCCATCATCTCTAGCATTAATAGGCCTTGTTCAAATATTTTCAATTATACAACCCAATTCATTGTTCATCATAAGCATCCTTTCTAGCTTCCATTTCTTGTTCTTGCACTCGAAAGAGTTCATTGTCCAATGATAATGCATACCCAACATAGTTGGATGATGAAAAGGTGTTGTCTATATATTCCTTGCAACCTCATACGTAAGGAAAATGCAACAAGGTAAGATATTCTCTTTCCAAAATAGAGTGTGTGAATTGTTCAAGAAACTCTCGTTCTCAAAGGTCTCACACTACATGGGTATAAGATCTAACCCCCTACTACAAAAATTATTAAATCTTATGGTCTTTTTACCGGTGTTATATGAGGTAGCTCATCTTGTTATAATAAATGTACCAAGTGTAATGTGCCGTACCTGTTTGTATATTCTTAAAGATTTTTTTATGTGTTATTTTATTTTTATTTTTGTGTTCTTATAGACTAGACAGAAGAATGCAGAAGGGGTTTTCAGTTTTCCTGCAGATGTGTTGTCGAAGCATACAATATAGAGCATAGAATGCAAACCCAGGAAATATACAAGGCATGCAAGAGAAATATGAAAGACCCAGTTCATATATCAACAAATAAAGAGGTTCTATCGCATACCCATATGCAGATTTGAAACTTCAGTTTTTGGCTACCGCCGACCTAGCCACTTGATATTACAATATTGCTCCAAATTATCAAGAATCACAGAGTATCATGCATTCATTGTTAACAGCAATACAATAGGCCTTAGAGGCCTCATACAATGCAAAACAAACACTTCCCACAATGAGAAACAAGCTCCCACTTCCCCACGTCAAGCCTGGTGGTGTACAGCCATGGCTGGAAGGATAGAACAGTAGAAAGAAATGTCACGAGCCACTAAAATATCTCTGCGAAGTGTTGTAGGCTGTCAACAAGGAGGGACGATCAGATTTGGAAGAGATTTATGCAAGAAACAACCTCAAAATGCCCTCAAGCATGGTACGACTGGGCTGGGTAGTACGTCCAGCTCGTTGCAATAAAATATAGTCCCCAAATATGTATATTTTGCCTCAGATCTCCAGTGAATTGCTCTCCAATCTGCTATGAAGAACTCGAGTGAAATGCAAGAGAAATCCTCAATATTATGTCGAATCTTTGTCAAACGAACTCTATTGAAGCACATGTGTGAATGGTGAATGCATCCACTCACAATGGCACCGTTGGGTGGTCTTTCACACCTGTAGAATGCCGTTACCTATGGAGGTTTCCATCTCCACAAGCCTCTGGTTCAAATCCTCTTCAAACCCTCTCAGGGAAAACCCTAGCAGAGCAAATAGCCAACAAAATCAAATATTCAAGCATATTTCAAATGAGGCACTTTTCCCTCTTTTAAAACTTTCCAAGAGGGGGTGTTTTACTTTGGAGGGAAATATTTCTTTTAAATTCACTTTTTAATATTTCCCAATGTGAGCGCTCCATAAAATGAGTTAAGTGACTTTTTAAAAATTTCATTCTTCATCACTTAACTAAACGGCTAGTCCACAGGTATTCTATGATGGACTAACCATGAGTCTAGAAGGGGACATTACACCAAGGAAGAAATAATTCTGAAGTTAAGTTGTTCTAGATATTAAAGTAGAATCATAAAGTCATTGCTTTGGTCACAGCCAAGACAAATGCTAATTTGGTGTATAAGATTCGTCCATGAAAGCTCACGGGGAGATTTATTATCGTTTACCATATATATTGCTCATATTTCATATCCCTGGGTTTCAACCTCTTGACCAAGCTCAAGAGTAGACCAAACCTTGCCAATCCATCTATTTCCATGCTTCCACCAAAGGAGAAAAAATTCGACCTATTTAATTAAAGGGTCATATGAATCTGGTCACCAATAAATCCACCACCTAAGATATATTATGAAATAACTAAATTACATTTGACATTTTATAAAGCTCTTCAATATTTAGGATAAAACCTAAATTGCCAAATAAATTGCACACAGCAGCAAGTAATTTTTTATTTATTTTTAAATTATGAGGTGATGGTTAAAACTTAATGGCTATCAACTTATCAACTATTCCACCATAGATTGGGACCATCACAGAAAATGAAGTTAAGATCCTATGTGTAGAAAGGTATCTTTCTTGTGAATGGCCGATACATTCTCCTTATAATTACTTAATGTATACACCCTGTTCACAGTCATTGGATTTACCAAAGAACACGCAGAACCTACCATCTATCTGATTCTACTTTGTAGCTAATTTATTTTGCCAATACTGATTCATGTCTTTAATGTAAGCCAATTTAAACAACATCTCAAAGAATACTTGGTTCACAAATGACCTTGGTCAATAAAAAAGTACCAGGGAAATAAAGCTTTTATTTGATTGAAAGTTCAAAAGGCAAATACAAATTACAACTTATTAGATAAAGACCACATATCATTAAAACTAGTTTATCTCAAAGAAAGTATTAAACTTCAAACCAGTAAGAGTGAAGGCAATTTACCGATGCTCTAGGTAGCTAGGTAAAGGAATCACCAACTAAACTAGATAGTATTTAACTTATCTAATGAATGTAAACCTGAACACATAGTCAAATATAAAATTATAACAATGCCATTAGCTATATATAGCTCTTCAAAATGGCAAGAATCCTACACATTGTTCCCTGTTGAATTGTGGTCCTCTTCTTCCCAAGTTATGAAAAAAAAATTCCCCTGCTTGTGTTTCGTCTTCCTTCTCTACAAAGACAAAAACATTCACAAAAAGAGACAAGCTACTCATTTTCACCAACTAAATGCGGAAAAGTCAACAAGTCACTAACTATAAGCATTTAAAACATATTCACTATAAGGCATGGGCTATAGGAATGAGGATGAGAACAAGGAAGCTGTATAAAACCAAGTTACAAGGGTCCATAACTATATGACATATATGGTCACCACAAGGCAAAACACAAGTGTGGGGACTATGTCCACAATTTATCACAAATTTATAAAAAAAGCATTTTTCCTATATAACGAATATATTTTATATTTTTGTGGCCAACATCCCCTAAAACTTAGGGACTCTCCCTAGACATCCCTAAAACATGTCCCCCACCATAAATTGGTAACACATACAAGCGCACACACAAGCACATGCACAAAGGTACAAGCACACATGCAAGCGTGTGTGCATGCATACATACATCATTTCACATTTCTATTTATGACAATTGAGTGAATGCATGTTTACTCTCTTGAAATCAGGCATTTACTCCCATGAATCATACAGCATACTCAATTGAATCTTGTCATATGAGAATTTGAATGTTTGGCAGGCCTTAATTATGAAGCCCATACCTTGTGTACAGCAAGACATTCTCTGGGATCAGATTTTTTTGTAAACGACAAGAGATCTCCTTCAGATTCACATACATGGTGTCTGCAGAGACATAATTTCCTTGATTTCTGATGCAAATTAATGTCTGGTCAATCACCCATGCTCTAAGAGGACCAACTCTCCTCTCAGTTTCTGCAAACACTGCTTGATTCTAATTAACTCTCTCAGCCACTTGTTTTTAAATCAAAGACATGACATCAAAATCATATCTACCCCTGCAACTACCCAACAAGTCACAATAACTCCAACTATCATCACAGAGTTCTTCACCAACCAGGCAATCAAAGCCTTGGCCAAATCATACCAGATTATCCTTCTTCATTTCTCACTTGCCCTTCTCACAATTTGCGAGCCACCAGGAGACCAAACCAACCTGTAAGGAATGGATGGCATGCTGCATGGGCCTGTGACATATGGAACCATCAACAATCCATAGGCCCCCAAGGTAGTTAAATAGACATGGCAAGGAGGTAGCGCTGAATAGACCTTGGACCCACTCCACTTTTGACGTGACCAATGGTGTGGCTTTCCACTGACACCTTCCCAAAGGCTTTAACCACAATAATAGCAATCACACAAGATCTAACAATAAGGAACACAAGATTTACGTGGAAACCCTTTCGGGAGAAAACCACAATGAAAAGACTGCTTGGATCTACTGTCCAAATCCAATCATTAAAAATAAAATGTTCTTACAAAAGATTTGTAGACACCAATCCCCACCACTAAGCACCTACTTACCAAGAGACACCAATCTTTTTTCTTAGGAAGCACCAACCTCCAAATGAACTTCTTCAATGGATGATGATCTTTTGAATTACCTTCATAAAATCTTCTTGTAGATGATACACTCTCTTTCACAAATTTGATTGTAACATTTCTTCAAAATATATTCTTTTCTTCAAAATCTGATTGAGTAGGAATGATATTACAATTTTTGTACACACTCAGAATTCTGCTCTAATTGGACTGATTTTACTTTTTTTCTGCTTGCCAACTAACTCCCATCTCATCTTAATTTTATACCATCTCATATGCCTCTTCACCCAAGAGAGCCAATCCTTCAAAAGGGGTCAGCCACAATTAAAACAAAATTATTTTATTTCAATTCCCCAAGAGGAGCGAACACAACAAGAGGGTCGGCTGAATGAAGAGAGGTGTCCTTTGCTAAACATGGGTCAGTCATTTTTGAAAGTAATAAATTTCCTTTTAATTCCCCAAGCGTCTCTTCCAAGGGGTCGGCCTCTTAAAACTAATAAACAACTTATTTTTGTTTATCAAAGGGGTCGGCCTGCCTTACAAATTCAGATTAGAATATAATAAATGTTTCTATACTCATAATCAGCCATGAATCCAGTGCTGCCATGATGGTCGGCCATCCACCATAATGATTTAGTTAATTTCTTCCAGCGATTCCTCAAAGTAAAGTCTTCAACAATCTCAATGGCAAAGACATCAATGACAACATTTTCAACAAAAGGAAACAAATCATGTCCCTATAATAGGATATGTAGCATCATCACCAAGATCCACCTGTATACCTACCTTTTGCTCTTGAATTTGTTGAAAGCCTTGTTTTTGAGGTTCATGTCTTGATGCTCCACTATCCATATACCACCCTACATCGAAAATAGTGTTAGTAGATAGACATGACACCATAGAGAAGGTTGTCACAAGCCTGGATCAAATTTTATCTACTGTTGAAGCTTCTGCACTCTTGAAAACTGCTTTTGTTGTTGCTACTTGCCATTCCCCTTCTTCTCAGGACATTGAAGGAATGAGAAGCACGTTGGCCACTCTTTTGGCATTTGAAACACTTGATAAGGCTAAAATCTTTCTTCCCCTGTTGAGAAGAAATTGAGTCCTCTTTCCCTTCTAACTCTTCTTGAGTCCTTTCTTACCACCTTTCCTGATGAGTGCTTGGTTTTGATTCTCTTCAACTTTAGCTGAAATAGTCTCTAATTTGATTTCCTCCTTGATAAAATCATTCCAAAGCTTCTCAAAAGTGGGAAGCTTCTTGCGAGTGCAAACACCTCAAACAAATGGGTCACAGGATGAAGAGAACCCATTTATGGTTGGTGATCTTTATAAGATAAGTGGCCACTGTGTTTGTATCACTCATGTGTGTGTCACTGAGTTTGTTCTTTAGTAGCATCTTGTCGGAAATGTTCACACTCTACTACAAAGTGATCAAGGCATCATACATCTCCTTTGTTGTCTTCTTTTTTGCGATGTGAAGGATCAAATGGTCCTTCCAAAATCTAGGATCATTTGCTTTCCTCGGCCAGTTTTTGTTATGTTCAACGAACTAAAAAAGATCGATAGGAGGTGCAACCTTAGATTCCACAAAATACCAAAGATCAACTTTCTCCAGAAGCATTTGCAATTTGCACTTCCAAGTTGTATAGTTGGAAGCACCCTCTAGGCGGTCACACTCTCTAAGATTGAGATTTGTCATTACTACAACTTCTGAAACACACTGAAACCAGATGGATCAGCTAGGAAAAATTCAGATCAGCAGCCTATGACAGGTGCAGATCAACATTCCAATCACTAAAGCATTTAGCGCATCACACCCTACAACCTCTCACAGGTCTGGATCACTTGACTCACTAAAGCAGGGGCACTGAAATCCTCTAACAACTTCCTCTTATCCCTCCATTTGGTACCTGGCTTTATGTAAGCTTTTTGGTAGTCACTCATATGTGGGGTTGGACTCATTTGGGATGTGTTATCAATCCCTTCAAGTTCCATTGTCCACAGAGTTAGCTTAAAGTTTTAGTGTAACATGTTAATTTTCAGACCATTGTGAACAAATTCAACACTAAGAAAAACAATCCCAATTGCAAACTGAAACTTCAACCAGAATAGAAGACCTAAGTACGATAACCTGCAAACACACCCTGCTAAAAATACAAACAAACTTTTAAGAAACTATCGTTTATAAAACCAAAACTGAATTACACTCAAACATTGTTCTTCTTCTATATTCTATATTTTTTCAATCGCTAAGTTATGGGCCCAAGATCTCTTTTATAGCCTAAGGGAATCTTTGGGGCTTTACACACATCCAACTCAGTTGCAGTGCAAAATTTAGTAGGATAGGCTTTTATAAAAAACTAAGAGGAAAGCTAAATAAAAAAAGAACACAAAGCACTTTAATCTAGAAACAAGATCAGCTTATCTTCATGAATTTAGAATCCCTTTAAACATACAAAAAGCTAGAAGAGTCCAGTGCTCAGCTAAAAATAGAGGAAAAGAACAAAACTAAAACTAAAACTTAAAGCTGTTCAGCACCCAGCGGAAGGACAAAAACACTAAAAATAAAAACTGATTTCTTGCACTCAGCTGTAGGAGAACAGCAGCCAAGCAACACATTTGAAAAGCTAACAGAATTTATCTGTGTTTAACTGTTATTATCTTCTGTGATAAAATAAGTTTTTGATGAGTTCATTTCCAATTATCTTCTGTTATAAAAGAAGCTTTTTGATGAGTTCATTTCCAAGAATCTTCTTTAATAGAAGAAGCTTTTTGATGAGTTCATTTGCAACTGTCCTCTGTTATAACAGCATCCTTTTAATGCATTAATCTGTTCTTATCTGCTGTTTCTCAGCCAGACTGACTCTTAGATTGCAGTTTTCAAGTTCATAAGCTGTACCCAGATTACACTTGTAACACATTGATCCACAAGTCTTGAAGAAGCTTTAGTATTTACCATTTCTCAAATGATCTGCATTTGCCTCAATCTCAGTGATTGATGTTAAAAACTTAAATATAATATGGTCAATATGTAATCTTAGCTCTTATGTATATTTGCAATTATGTAGTATAACTGCTTGTCAATTGGCATGTCCCTTTTTGCTCTATCTATTTCCAGAATTATGTCTAGTAGAAATCTTCATGACATTCCTACGTTCACTTCTTTTTGCAATTAGAGATTTCTTCTTCAACTGAATCAAACAATCTGCAAAATAACTAGCAGTGCGACCAAATTAACTTGAAGGATTTTGCATCTAATTTTCAATATCAAACCAAACTTTCCATTAGAAATCTGAATATTTATGGACTCTGGAAAGTTATCCAACATTTGATATTTTTATTGTGCACAAGATGCTCTGATAACCATCATGAAATCCTAGAGATCCAACACGTGTTGCAAGTAAATGTGTGTGCTTTTAAGTAATGGTTAGGCATGGAACTTTGGAAGTTATTTACTTGCAAACCGTTTGAGGCAACCTCTCTATAGTTGTCATCAAACCAATAAGTTGGTTAAACTGTATCAAATGTATCAACCAAAACATTCACAGGTTCCTCCAAACATGTGATCGGATCAATCTGGTACTACAGTAGATAGCAGGTCCACAATATTAGGAAAAATCTAAAGAAATGGTACAGTATGATGAACATTTTCAGACTTCACAGCCATCATCACAATATATAGCTTCGGTAACCATCAAGATGCATTTATTCTTGTCTCTCCTTGGTATCTCATTCCTTTATAATCTTACATGGTTGGAGATTTTATTTAAGCCATAGCCAGACTATCCATTTATTTAAAAAGGGCAGAAAATTTGCAAATGTAGAATGTGAGCTCTTCTTAAAAATCTATGTTACCAGGTTCTTTGCCCAGAGGCACCGGTCCCGTACGAGTCGGGAGCGGGAGCGGGAGAGGCCGCATTTTTGGGATTTTTTTTTAATTACAAATTAAAAAAAAAAAAACTATAACTATATAAATTATTAAATACTATATATTATATAATATAATATAATATAATATTTAATAATATAATATAATATAATATAGAATATATAATATTATTATATTATATATTCTATATTATATTATATTATATATCATACATTATTATAAATATTAAATTTTATTTATGTATTTTTATATATTATATATTATACATTATTATAAATATTAAATTATATATATATATATATTACAGCCGTACAGTGTTAAATTTTACTAGATCACATCAGAGCAGCATCAAGAACAACCATAGTAATTACCACAACAGCGAACAACTGACAACTATGGAATTTAGGTCCACTGTATCTCTTCATTCATAAATCTACAAGTAGCTTACCAGTTGAACTATCTCAGGCTTAGTGTGAAGATTCAATACATATTTTTCCCGAATCACTATCTCAAGGCATACAACACATTACCAATAAACTTTGACAACAAAGAGTAAGTATAGCACTGGCCAAGCAATTCTACTGAAGCTTCTATATTTTGTACTTCTCCAATACCACTGTTTTTCCTTACCACAAGTAACTGAATATTATATGAGCTCTTCTGGAATGAATATGGCAACTACAATTCCTACTCAGTTGGCTTGTCTCTCTTTGCTGGTAATTGTATTTGCATGTTTTATGTATGATACTCATCTTCATACAATTGCTGCATCTACTATTTAGACAGTTGGTACTAGCCTTCTCCATTGAATCAAACACTGAAGATGTAATAACAAATAAGTTTTGAAACTTTGCTGTTTAAAAATGGTAGCAAACTTATACTGTTTTACATCAATTTTTAAGCACTAGTGATCTAGCAAATTGAGTACTCTGTCATGACAAATTTTCTGACTACATGTATATATAGTATATACTAGAAAGAACCCTCTTGTACGAGAAACACAGCCCTATTGACAAGGGAGCCAACCTAGAGTACCAAGAACCTAAGCTTATGAAAGGATCTCCCAGGCATAAATAAAGGTTAGGGAGAGAAAACTCATTTTAATAGATGATAAGGTGCAATACAGTTTAGTGCATGAACAAAAAAAAAGTAAAGTACTTATCTCTGAGACTTGATTTCATGCATTGGCCTTGCTCCTTGGGCTGAGAAGCAAACCATATCTTGGGTGAGGTGACCAAAGGTGATGTCAAGGAGAGGGGAACGCCTAATGAACATCTTTGTCACATTGTTAAGGTATCCAATCCCAGAATCTGGCCTCCTGCTGCTATGTTTTGGCTTGTCTTTGAGGTAAATCATAAAACCTGTTCTTTGAATTTACTTAAGAATGAGCAATGGAAGTGCAATCTAAAATTTGCAAATGTATCAGGAAGCTATCTTCTTGTCTGCTTTTGAAATGGTATTGCCCTGTGGGTACAAATACACCATCTAATCTGAAAGTCAACTCTCAAAGGGGATGATTCAGTTGAAAATGCCACCTGCTGAAAGCAACAAGGCTGAAAAGGGGTCAACTAAAGGGAAGACATTAAGGCTGTCTACCAAGGGGAAAAAATCATCTTAGGGAAAATAGGTTTTAAACTTTTAGGCATGGGACGGAAATAGTTCCAATAGATCTTAAGGATAAATAGAGTACTGAGAAAAGGTAAAGAATGACATCTAACGGACCTAAGGAATCTAGGGTTAAGGGTTGGCAAGATATGGTTCAGCACTCAACTGAAACTATGCCAATCCTGTTGATCATCATAATGGCAAATCAAAGCATTCTTTATATTAGAGAGCTTCAATGACTCGGTAACCAATTCTTTATGTACACAACATATCGTTGTGCCTGCATACTAAATTAGTAAATACAATTCGAATATGGAACAGTAAATTTTATTTATTTATTCTGATGAGAATCACAAGTTTCTAAAGATCCAATACTTGTTGCAAGTGAATATTCTTCATGAAGCAAAATTAATTGATTTGAAATTGTTTGGTAAAATCTTTTTATGGATGTCAACAAAGCAACAAGTTATTTAAGTTAAATTAGGAACACTAACCAAGACATTTTAAAGTATTAATTGGTCATGCAAAGTTGTCCTCAGTCTCACCATTTGAATCAACAGGCTCAGAAACCCAAAATGGTTTAAAGAGCTTTCAAAGACTCTATTTCTTTTCCTTGTGCAAATTTGGCATGTTTCAAAATGAAAGGTGGAGAAAACTTTCAGCCAGTATTAACAAAGATCAACATAACCAAGTGATGGGCCAATTTGAATGAAATGAAGTACTCTAAAGGACACAATTATTGATTTATGATGCAATTTACCTTAGAAACTGCAATCCTGATATTATATTTCCTTCACCTCACCATAATGCAAACACAATATCTACCTGGAACAGATAACAGACGAACCCAATGCTAATTGGCAAAATCTTTGACTCTAATCAAACAATTAGCCCTAGCTGTTCGTTTTCCGCCAACTAAAATTTGATTAACAAGATAACCTATATAAGTATCACTTCACAAAAGAGGATTTATTAATCAGAAAATAACGAACTTACCCTTGCTTCAAGTGCTGCATTGCAACTGCTCCCAAATTCTCTGTATAAATGGAAACACGGTGCCATTGGACTATGCCCCGATCTGCATATTCTTTTGGTGATTCACTCTCCAGAGGCCTCCTGTTATTTCGAATGCCTCCAGTTCCAACCGAAAACATGGTAACTACTTGACCACTTCTCAATCTCTTTTGAATTGGTAGCTGCCCTACTTCCCCAAGTATGATAGCCTACATGGAACCGAGTCCAATTTTGCTTAGGCAAAGCTCAAAAATAATTTCAAACAACACTAACCCTGGCTTTCTTAAGTTATGATTGATGAAAGAACAGTTTATATGATATTATGATGTCCACACAATAGTTTTACCACCTCCACCATAAAAGTTTCCCAAGACTAGAAAAGTGATTTCTCATTCTATAACCAAAAAACTTGTTCTTATTGCATTTTCAGATGTCAGCATTTAACCCAAAAAAATGGTTTTTATAGCATTTTCAGGTGTATGGCCGCAGGATGGTGCTGAAACTACAGTAAAAACAAAACCCCTTTCTGACCATTGCCATTGAATGGTTTACCAATTACTTAAAATATCCATTGGGCTTTGGTCTCCATCTAGTGACTGAAGCAGGATGTCGCCATGTAAAAGATCCAAGCTTAAACACAGGCTGGTGTAGAACCCTTGTGTCTCAGGGTTTGTTGAATTTAAGAGTCCCAAAAAAATACTCTGAAGAAAAGGAAACATGAGTCTTCTAGCTCTCACTGGATAGAATTAAAATAAAAAAGTGTGTGACTATGTTCAAAAAAATCACTTTAAATAAAATTAAGGATGGTGGGAAAATTAAATGTAGACATTCTGTCCAGAGGGGTTGTGGTGTAATAGTATAAGGGAACATTCTAAACTGTGATGCAAGTTCATATCCTCTCAATGCACAGCACACTGTTACACCCAGTATACATGTTCCCATGTTAGATTGTGGTATGGCAAACATGGGTTACATTCTAATCTGACCCAAATTTAATAGGGCTCATACACTCAAGACTCACTAAGTGTCAATCATAAAACAACCTTATCCCAGATTCACGAAAGAGCCAAAACAAAAACACATAGCTATTTTACATACCAATATATGATTACCTCAAAGGAACTAAAAAAATTGCAAATGGAAACAATGACCAGAGAGTTTTCTAATGTTGGAAGGTCAATTTGAATTCTGGGAAAAATAGAACTTGTGAGGGGGCCATAGCCCATCAGAATAGATGGGAGGTCCTAGGTTTGAGTCCCAGCCTATCCATGGTTTTCAATGTTTTGAACCCTTATACACTCTGAACCTACATAAAACATATCATACATACATGGAGGATGGGTACATTTTGAAGGGATGGAAAAAGTTTATATATGCAGGACGGGGAAAATAAAAAAGGAAGGAAAACGTTTTACAAATATAGAATGGTAGGCGAATCTTTACAGAATGGGTATCAAATCTTTCTTATTAAAAAAATATCTGAATTATAGAAAATTGCAAATGAAAACAAAGGACTTGCTATTATTGCATGCATCTTTTGGCAATCCTTATACCGTCATGTGAATTTTATATAAAAAATTGCTGAATAAATTTTTGGCAATTTTCCATTTGCAAACACAGGAGGCAGCTTTAGGGAACACCCGATAGCCCTTCAACTCTTTTGCAATGGGGTAGAGATGCAAGTAAATATCAACAAAATGAAGATCTTAGTCTTCATTCTGCAAATGATTAAAAAGCAAATAGAATTATCTTTGAAGGAGAACTACTAGAGGTAGTTTTGGAAGACAAATATGGTCTGAATTTTCATAGTGAACACATCTGGGAGTAATGCACAATGAAAGGAATATAAGGGGGGGCAGAAAGCACTCTATGCACTACAAAACATACGTGGGAATGCAAAATTGTAGGTTTGGAGGATCATCAGGATCTTGTTTGGGTAACTTGTTATGCCAGTAGTGCTTTATGGGTGTGAGTTTTGGGCCAGCAACACCTTAGGTTGAAAATGGAGACAATACAAAGAATCCAAAAAAGTTTAATTACAAACAGCTTCAAAATTACAGCTCCAGTCAGCTAGGAGATCCTACTGGCAGAAACATGTACCTTTCCTTCAATGGCAGCAGCTCTGATCCAACTGCAGGGATATTTGAAGAAAAAATAAAGCATGTAGAATAGAAGATGGCCAAGAACAGTAGTGGTGAAAAATTGAATGGAAGAAAGGACACTTGGATGAAACAAAACAACAGGTGGATGAAGAGATGGTAGATTAATTTACAAGAATACCAAAATACTAATTGAGAAATATAGGAAAATGTACACTAAAATTTAAGCTAACTCTGTGGGCAACAGAACTTGAAGGGATTGATAACACGTCCAAAATGAATCCAACCCCCCATGTGAGCGACCGCCAAAAAGCTTACATAAAGGCAGGTACCAAATGGAGGGATAAGATACTCAAAGCCCAAAGGACAATAATGTGAAATTGATCACTGGACAAAGTCCAGCGAAAACCGGGAGAAGAGACCATGAATGCTTTCAATCTGGGGGCATTCAAAACAGAATGCCGCTTCATTGTGGATTGCTCTGCATACAGTGACATTAGTGTCAATCTCGTCCATTGAGGGTTGATTCTATACCTACACTCTTCGGCAAGACTTACTTACCAACACCGGGAGTTTCTAATCAAAAGTAGCAAAAGAAGGTTCACCCTCCCAAAGGAAGTTGCAGCACAGAAAATTTTATTCTGTTGCTTGTATTTCACTGCTTGTGGACGTTAAAAACAAAATCTTTTTCAATTGGCAGAATCTAAATTCTTTTAAAAAATTATGAAACATTAACCAATTGGAGGGGTTAAATAAAAGCCCATAAACAATCAAATTACCCTGATGGGTTTCGGTAGAAAAAAGTACCCTATACAGACTCCCATTGTAGTTATATTGAAACGTTCTTTCGTTGAATTTGGATCCGCCACTACTGTTTCTATCATTACTCTGTGCTGTGTTCTTTGTTTCTGGGGCAATATCATCTTCGGAGTCTTTGTCAGAGAGCTCGTACGTAGCAAAACCCCTCCAACAACAACAACCACTTGCATTTGCTCTGCTGGATAGACCTACAATTGCAGCTTTTTCTCCACATCAACTATAGCTGCCCATAAATAAATACTGAGCTGACAAAACGAGGAAAAGTTTACCTGAAATAAGGGATAATGAGCGCGATAGCTTCAGCAATGAGGAAGAGGAAGCCATGCTTGGAATCACTATCTCTTTACCTTCTGCAAATTCAAAACCCTACATAAACCCTACCAGTGAAATTTATATATATATAGTAATTGTTTTGTAGAGGTCAGCAAGTTCAAAACCTTTCTAAACCCATGATTATCTTTCAAATTGATTTGCAAACATTTTTCAGTTGTTAACCATTTAAGTATAAGTATGTTGGAGGAATGAATGAATGAATGGATTTTACTGGCCTCCACATGACCAAGCAGCCTAAGGGATTACAAAGAATTCCCAACTCTAAAGTCTTATAATTGAAAAGTTACAAATAGGTGTACATGTCTAAAAGATCAAGTTTTTGAGGATAGTTTAATAAGTTCAAAACCTTTATAAACTCGTTATCATCTAAATTGATTTTGCAAACATTTTTCAGTTGTTATTTATTATTTACTTATATAGTTTTGTTATTATTTTTTAATGTGGTAAAATTAGTAAATCCCACTACCATTTAAGTATGATGGATTAATAAGAATTTCCAACCCTAAAGTCTTATGATTGAAAAATTAAAAATAGGTGTACATGTGTAAGAGATCAAGTTTTTGAGTGTAAGTTTTGGTATCCTTAAAAGATGAGGTTGGGATCACGTGTGTATTTAGTATAATGGATATTTCTTAGGTTGTAACTCTTAATTTAAGAAGGTTGATTATTCATGCACTTAATGTCTATGGTGTTAAATGTTTATAGTATATTTAACCTCTTAACTAAAAAAACTTGATTAAAGAAAGAAATTGGAGGATGAAGGTGAAATAGATGATATTTGTGATGTGAAAATGCTTTTAATCCTAATGATGTCATTTTGAACTATAAGACCCTCTATGTTGAGAAGTAAAGGCTTAATGTCTTATGCATAAATAAGAGTATTAGAAAATCCTTACAATTATATATTAGAAGGGAATAAATCACGCCTACATAAATAATTTAGAGTAAATTAATTAAACAACCATAAAGAAAAAATCTTGGCTTGGTCTTACCCCTTGGCTTGCGAAACATGTGGTTGCTTTTGGGAGTGACCCTAATAACTGTTGTATTTGGGTCATTGTCCTCCTTCATGACACCTTATATGGGTTTTGCTCAATTTATGCTCCCAACACCCCTCCAAAAAGAACTATGCTTTAGGAATGGATGTGCCTCAACCTCCCTAATGCATATTGGGTGTTGGGGGGTGATTTCAACATGGTTGAACACCCCACCAATCATAGTTGTGATAGCTCTTCTCGCTTGACTCAATTGGAATTCGATGCTTGGACTTTAACCCATAATTCATTGGGTGTGTATGATCCACTTTTGGGTAAAAAAGACCTTCACATTCCTCGTTGGTATACGTGGACCAATTACTGTGAAGGATTTTTTAGGAAGATGAGTCACCTTGATAGATTTTATATTTCCCCCAACTGTTGTATTATGCCTTCACAATCAGGCCTTGTGGTCCACCTTGATCTCATAGTGACTCTTTCTGACCACTCCCCCATCTTCACCACCCTTTCTCTCTCGAACTCCCCAATCTCCTTAATGATCTACCCTTCAAACTTAATGTGACTCACTTGCAACAGCAAGACTGCATTGATGGCCTTTTAGCTACCTAGAATGTTGAGCTTAAACCCCAACATGATAGGTGGATCAGCTGGTAGGAAAGAACTATTGCATGTTGTACCCTTTTTCTTCATGACTATGGACAGAGAGCTAAACGATGTAGACTTGAAAAGTCTCTTAATGGACAGCGCATGTGTGGTCATTATCTCCTTGTTGCCAATCCCCACAACATATTATTGCAGTGATTTGTCATCCATACTGAACATTTGCTTAGAAAATGGGTTGTTTACAAAGGTAAAAAGGTGCTTAAGTGCGTGCTCGTCTCCAATGAATCAAGGATGGTGACTGAGACTCAAAATTCTTCTTTCAATACCTACAACATAAACACAAAAAAGAGTAGACCTTAGTCATTAACTATGTTGATGGCACTCCATAGACTAGCCACCCAACCATCATGCAAACCATTTTGGAACACTATAAACAATTATTCATAGATGAGATACCAGGTGACCCCTTTATTTCCATTGTCAAGGAATGTGTGGCGAAATGTATTCCTCGCAAAATTGATTCTAAATGTAGTAACATTCTTGAAAGACCTCTCTCCATTGAAGAAATTGATGATGCACTTTATAGCATGGCCACAGAGAAGAGCCCAAGAATGGATGGTCTACTTGTGGAATTCTACTAGGCATTGTGGCCTTACGATCGGGAAGACTTTTACTGTTATGGGACTTTTTCCCCAAAATGGAAAAGAAAGTTATTTAAGAATAAGCCTTTGGAATTATAAGAGGATAAAGTTTATTTATCCTTTATAATTAAAAGAGAGATGGAAAAATAAAGCATATTATGATCATTTGGTTAAAATGGAGATTAATAAAGAGTATTTATATAATTTCTTTTTTATGGGAGGAATAAATGTATTTATTTAATTAATTATTAAAAGGCAACCTTTGTGAAAGGGTGTGATGGTTTGGAAACCACCCCTTAAAAGGTTATATAAGACATTTGGTGTGAGACTTAGAAAGGGCGTGGAGATCACTCAAAAGGAAAAAGAAAGAAGAAAAGGAAGTGCAAGAATCACAAAGGAGAAGGATTATAGATTTGGCAGGTAGTGAGCATTAGAGAAGGGGCACACAGCATGTGTCCAACTCGGAGTATAGCGTACACCCGAGATTGTCTTGGCTAGGTGGTGCAGGGGCACCTAACACAAGTGGCCTCCATGAGGCATTTAAGTTCATGTTTTATTTTATGTTGTAATAAGGTCTATTCGACCAATGCATGTAATTTCTGTTTGTAAGTCCCAAGTACTTAGGTTGCAATTGTCAAATTGAAAATAAGACGGTGGGTTTTTTCCCAGCCGCTTGGAGTCAGTTAGTTTTGCTCCCAGCTGCTTGGAATCATTCTCCCAGCCGCTGGGAATAGGGTTGTTGTTCCTCTGGGCGAGTCTATAAAAACCCAGAGAAATTAATCAAATGCATACAGATTAGGGATTGAGATTGTAATCAGTCATATGATATGGTGATTATGCAAATGTAATCAAGTATTGTGAAGGAGAAATTGATCTTTTCTATGTTGTCAATTTTGTTTCCCATTCTCTGTAAATACAAATTGCATAGCCGTAGATTTCCTTTGCTTTCCATTTTCCCATTGTTGCAAGATGTCGATGTGAAGCATTCCACTGATAAGATTTCTGTCGAAATCAGTGGAATGGATTCGTTGTATATTTTTTGTTTTCGTTTCCTGTTTGTTTCATTGTTTTGGCAGGGTAGATGTTCAAGACAATGCGAGGTCCACAGTAGATCACCTAGCATCTCCATGTGCTAGGGTTCGGTGAGGGCAGACTGTGCAACGGTGTTCGGAGTACCAACAGAAAACCCTAGCGTGGCCGATAATAGTAGTTGTTATGCTGATGAGTGTTGATCATGGTCAAAACCTCAGCGCATTGAAGAGCAGTTGAGAGCTTCGCTGACGAAGGGGGATCACGCCAAGAGTAGAAATCCATTGGCATAAGTTTCAGATGTATAATGTGAATGTACATCACAAAGGCACGCAGGAGAATGTATGTTGCGAATGCATATGAGGTATGCATGTTGGGAATGTATCTTTCGGTAGATACAAGCAATGACTGGTCGTAACGGTGAATCAGGGTATAGTAGCTAGCTATAGCAAGTCATGTTATGCATATACCACAGTTTGGTAGTTTATTGTTAAGTTTTGCCTGCTTCCATTGTGCACTCTACATCACTAGGGCTTGTGTGTACACTTGTGTTGAGCATGTTTTGGTGAACATGACTTTGGAGCACTTGTGTGTGTGCTTTCTGAAAAGGAGCAAGATGCTTGGGAAACATGTATGTTTTCTGAAAAAGAGTTGAATGTTGGGAAGCACATGGTTGGTTCTGAATAAGAACTAGATTCCTCCTAGAAGTGCTCACTTGCTGAAAGGGGGTTGAATTTGTAATCCATTCTTCGGAGTGGCATTTGGGAGAACTTCCAAGATTTAAAAGATATGTATTTATTCCTTTCTATGATGGAAAATAATTAAGTACTAAACTTAATGCTAATAAAAGATATTAGAATCATGATATATGTGGGTTTTGATGTTAATTTGATCATGTGATTATGTTGTCCAATTTGCTTTGTTAATGATTTACTACAAATATCTTATTTAATTAACACATGTTGTAATTTACGTTTGTTATTTACATTTATTTTGATATCATTGAATATTCTAAATTATCTTAACTCTAATATTAACTATAATAAAATCCACTGCAAGTAGTTAATTAATTCTAGGAAAAGTAACATTACATTTGGTATTAGAGCAAAAAACTAAGCTATCGAGTTGTTAATTGTTAAATTGGTTCTTATTCTCGATGTCCTAACAATAGCATTAAGACTACAAAGATAAACACATACTTAGAACAGTTCAACCAAACTCATACTAAATTGAGATTTAATTTATATTCCTTTTGCAGACACCTAAAATTGTTCATTGTTCAATTCATCCCTAATTCATCACTAACTATCCCTATTCACCCCCAAACTCCTCTAAACCATCACTAATCATCTCTAAACATCCCCAAATCACTATTTCTACCACATTAACTAAATAAACACATGTTTAGATGGTCAATTGATCAAATCTCCTTCAATCCATGGTTTTACAATATTTTATTGTCAAAGTCAAAATCACTATTCGCACACTATTCACTATTCATTTATACCTACATCAGTGCTTATTCCTAGCCAAAATCATTTATTCATCCCTACCTATAGTCTAAACATTAAATAAATTTAATTTATCTAATATCCCTTTATCCTATCCCATGAATTAAATAAATATTTTTATTTATTTATTTCCCTATTTTCTACACTTTTGATTAGGTCACCTAAACCTAATTAATTAACCTAATCCCCCACTTGCACAACATAAATCCTTATCTAACCTTGGTCAAATCCTCTCCATTACCCCAAATGTACAAAGGCATGGGCCTCTTGTACATGTCCACATGGCCTTCTTACAAAAGGCATGGTCAAGAACCCATGTACAAAGGTCATTTTGTCCTCCATCCCCTATTCATCCAATTTTAAATTGGGCATGTACCCATGCTTCCAATTTAAAATTCAAATCAAATCCAACTCATCCCTTTTCCTCCAATTTTCAATCGTGCATGCACCCATGCTTTCCAATTTAAAATTCCAATCAAATCCAACCTATAACTCTCCTCTACCAAGACAATCTCATCTCTTCAATCTTCTCAAAACTCAATCTTAACCATCCATTCCTCCTTGATCCAAGGACATCTCCCATCCACCAATCCTATCATGACACTTGTCAAGCTCTCCTTGCTTGAGAGCTCTCAAGAATCCTCATCCATTGATCTCTCAATCCAATCCTAACCATCCAACTGAGTCTCCAAAAATCTATAAATCGAAGCTCACCCCTTCACAAAACACACAACTTCTTCATGCAACATAATGCTGCCATTTCCACTCCAAAACTCCATGAGAAACAAGGTTGTGTTTCCCATTTGAGGAGCCATCCACATCAACACATTCAGGAGCACATCCAAGTATCGAGGTTTGCATTTGGGGTTAATAGCTTAGCTTCATTTCTTGTTTTGCTTTCCTTTTGCTCAATCCGAGGTAGCTTAGAATTTGGGTGAAATAGGTTAGTTGTTTAACTTGTTTCTCATGCTCAATTTCTATGTCATACACCTTCTTATTAGATCTATCTTCAATATTTCAAAAGGAAGATTAATTGTGTTAGGAGGAAGGCTAGTATTAGGTAAATTAATTCTTGTGCTCCTACTAAACCTTTGTGTATATGCCCTACAAAGTTTAAAAAAAAACTAAAAGAAATCAAGTCTAGTAGGAAAGTAATCCATTTTAATTCATGAGTTTTGATCGCAAGATAAAGCATAAGGAACTATATCCAATCCACACAATTATATTTGGGCTTAGAAATGTATTTAATGAAAGCACTACTTCAAAAATTGAAAGAGGAATAAAATATACAAAATCTACCAAACATTTCTATCTTAAAAAAAATATTATGATTTTAAAATTCATATTAACCAACCTTTAATATGCTCTTTGGTTATACCTATTTATTATTTTAAATACCTAACTCCTCTACAAATAATATTTTTTCATACATATTTTCTCCTAAATCCCCTAAAATAGTTCTTATTCACCCTATGCTTCACTACTCCACACAGCTTTGTTATTATTTTTCATACATATCTGCACCATATATGGCCATTCACCTTGTCGACCAAGTCTTATTTTAAAAGACATGTCCTTCCACCTTTCGACGTCTCATTTCATTTTGACCCCTTATGGAATTAGATATTATTTTGGTGTCTTTGGTATCTTTCGTAAGGTCGATTCAAAAGGGGCAATTCCTAAAGACTCCTAAATTAAAAATGGGTCTCGCCTTATATATGTCATAGTCTCATGTAAGAGAGATATTCATTTTATTTATATGCTATAATCGACGTCTTATACGTGGATGGTTGAAAAAAAACAATAAATGTGAGATCATATCAGCATTCAACCACTCTACTTAAATATCATCCACTTCAATGGTCAAACAGTTAATAGAAATTTTACACCTCATTCACAACAAAAAGTGGTAAATATTTGTCCTATTCGTATTGGCCAAAATTGACCTTTGACTGTTGAAGTGGATGATATTTAAGAATAGCCACATTCAACCAAATGTACACATGCCCTTCTGTTCTATCATCATGGAAAAGATGACAACTTCATTAGCTAATATTTTGATCGAGAACTCTTTTTTAATCTTAAGTGGCTCAAAAATCAGCTAAAGCAATACAAATATCTTTGGAAGAGACCAGGTCATGGTATGTTATGGTATCTAGAGGAAATTCAGGCCCAACAAAAGCTGTTGATTTCATTGAAGATGTTGGTGCATTGCCATTAAGTTAGAGTTTGAATTGAAAACTTAGGAAAAAGAAGTTGATCTAGTAGAATGTTTGCTCACTCCTTATTCACACCCTATTATCTATTTTATGTGATCATCGATGTTTTCTTGTATACTATTGTAAACTATGAATCATTGATGGTGCTTGGTGTCCAAAGCTTTGAGCAATTATATATAGACTATGGGCCCCTTTGTTGGAAACATGATTGCCATTGCACCAAAAGGTCGACCTGTTAATGCCCGATATAACTGCCAAAGTTAATGAATCCACGAGAGGCGGTTAAGCCATGTCACGAATCCCGTGAGAGATGCTGGCTCACTGCCAACAATCCCCCCCAGCATCACTCACGGGGGAGATTTGAACTCGGAACCTTTGGATCTGATATCAATTGTTGGAAACATGATTTTTGTTGCACCAAAAGGTCGACATGTTAATGCCTGATACAACTGCGAGAGTTAATGAATCCACGAGAGGTAGTTAAGCCATGTCACGAATCCCACAAAAGATGCTAGCTCATTGCCAACACCCTTTACTAAAGGAAAATGTGTATCATTTCTAAGGTTTGAGACCTCTTGTGTCAAGGGTCATATCTCTAAATGGTGGCATGCATTCGTGTGTTGTCGTATGGACTATAAAGATGTAGTGCGTAGATTTTCATGTGTAATAAGTTACGTTCGATTGAAATTCACCCCCACCTACATTTTCATGTGCAATGAGTATCATAGTACCACCCTTATCTTTGTCGAGCATGGCATTCCATCATGACCAAAGTCAAACTCATGCAACTTCAATGGTCAAATGTAATTGCATACCAAAACGTTGTTGAGAACGGCAACAACTCTCAACATTGCTTACCATTACAATGAGTACATAATACTTCCTCCTCCACCCTTTGTTATCCCATCCTCTTCC
Source organism: Cunninghamia lanceolata (assembly GCA_027924645.1). Lineage (NCBI taxonomy): Eukaryota > Viridiplantae > Streptophyta > Pinopsida > Cupressales > Cupressaceae > Cunninghamia > Cunninghamia lanceolata. Next base: position 1,388,167 of record BSBN01001380.1, on the reverse strand, counting down.
TCCACATTGCTTCTAGAGATGAAGATGCATGTTTCCAGGCATGGTTTTCCATTCTCTTACAAGTCAACATATGCCATAAACACATTCCGTGAACTATATTCCAATATACAACATATCTCATATCTGATGAGAATTTATAGACATTACTAGTACAAAAAATCAAAGAGAAGAACCTTTCTATCCATGATTTCCTTCATGTAATCACCATTTAATTCTATTATTTGGTTGTAGAACATTCTATCGAGATCCATTCTTAATGTATTCACAACTATGATTAAGCTCTAGTTCATGAATCAAATACTTCTTTTAAATTGCAAGATTTTAGAAACTATCATATGTTTATCACAAATACTCCACCAAGCTTCTCGTTGACTAAACCTTTTAATGGCTTTAAAAAAAACTCATTTATAGATATTAAAATAACAATTCATGGAGTCATTCTCGTTACAAATTACATAGTTTCAAACAGTGACTTGCATTTATAATTAATCTTGCTACGATGTAAAATTGGATGATGGCATGATTATTGACACAATGATGTTGAACTAGATGTTAAATACATGAGTATGACTATTGTACAACTCATCTTAGAATTGATCTTACTCAATATACATAGCCAACCTTAGAATCATAAGTCATCTCATAAGAGGCTTGAATTAGACTTTTATATTTCTAATTTTTAGAATAAACATGACCTTATGCCATAGGTGTAAGATCATAATGATTCTATACTTCTACCTGGTGGATGTTTGATGTTGTGATCTATCATTTTTTTAATCTATGAATTTAAATAAATTAAACAAACCATTTTAAAAATTAAACAACAAATGTATTGTCTAGCGTAGGATAAAGATTATAAATTTTTAAATATTGATTTAATGGGTCATATTCCACAAAGAAGGTGTTCAGTAATTATAAAATCCCACTTTATTGATGTTATTTCCCTTCCTTAGGAAACCTCTTGATAAGATCTATGATGTAATAGTTTTTCTTAAAAATTAATTATGGAAAAAACAACAGGATGTTTTGGATGGTTAAAATCGACTCTTTCCTTAAATAGGATTGTATTGTCCTAACCACTTTGTGTTCATTGTATAAATGCATGCATATGCATTATCATAATAAGAATGGAAGGTATTCCTACATAATGTCCAATGGAAAGCAAGTCTTCATATGGATAAATTCCAAGGTTGTGTATCTCTAATCTAGTTGTCAAGTAGTATCTCAAATATAGCTTGTCCTACTAAATCATTTGCATGTCTTTCCAAATTTCTATCAGTACCCACATTACATAGTCAATAAGCCTCTTTGGGTTATTGCCCATAATTTTTGCATGACAAGAATAGATATATAGAGGTGAAAATTTCCTCAAATCCTAGACATGTAGATTTTCATTACTTCATGGCCATGCAAATAAAATGTTAAATGGAACAATGTACATACTAGAAGAGTGCTCATGTTAGGTTTTCACATTATAATCGTGTCATTGTTATACTCCCATCCTAGCATTTCATGGATTCATGTAAATTACTACCTAGTGACGTGTTTAGCATATTATATATATTCGTAAGATCTCTATCAATACGAGTACGCCATCAATTTAAAAGAATTCTTAGCAGCCTATTAATGTATGTGCCATTAATTTAGAAGGATGTTTCGGTGTGTATTAATGTTTGATATTGTTAGATTATATATGTATAAAAAATATTTATCATTGAACTTTTTGTTCTCTTCTTCCATAGATGTATTAGAAAAAATTAGAATGCCTTGATAAGAGATTGGGTAGATTGCACTTCAACTGATCAATTTTGAAACTAGATCATCTCTAGACACTTGGTTTTGCTCACACTCCTATCTTCTATGCATTCTCATATTGATATATCCCAAAGAAATTTGTAAATTCCTTGGTTAACTTCTCCTATCTTTCCTCATTGTCTTTGATTGGCGAGCCTCGATTTGTTAGTTCATTATCTCTCAATGCATCTCTCCATTTTAGTGTGTCAATATTAATGATTATTGTCAACAATCTTTATAGTGTAGATGACCTTTAGAAATTAAACCATTTTTAGATACAAACTTTTTTATGATATGCAAGTTCCTCAAGAATTTATTTGGAAAAGAGCTAGTTTATGTAATGTTTAAATCTTCAACATGTTTTACATATTATAGAAATTTTTTTTGAATTTTCTTATGTTGTCCAACTTCTAAAAACACATCAAGGTTATTAAAATTCATATCAAGAATGAAATTCTTGAGCTCATTGTTGTGAGAAAAAAAATCTAATCATCTTACACATCCTAGGAATATGGATATTTAATCAAAAATCCTATGAGCTTACTATATAAAATATAATCCCAAGGAAAGGCACAAGATGAAAAATCCATGATCATAGATACCATAATTTAAAGACTCCAAGGGCATAGAAATATCGGTAACCCATCTTTTGAAATATTGAGTTTTTAAACATTGTTTGGGGATTTGGATTTGGAAAGTCAATCAACAGACTTTGAATTGTATCTTTAATTATTTTACGAAGTCATAATTAGATGGTTGTGAGATCAATCATAATGGGAAAGATGAGGATAACAAAGAAAGATATTCAATTAACCTAATTACTTAAAGGAAATATTAAACCTAGTGTTCTCTATGAAGTACTTTATGATGGTAATAGTTGTTGATGTTTCATTGCTTAAGTTGACTTGTAAGATTGTTTTGTACCATATTTGTTTTATTGTACTTCGTTATTGGGTTTGATCAACCCAATAACCCTGTACATGTTTTGATGTATTTAATGCTATTCAATTGTAGTTGGTATTTGAAAAGAGGATATTCATGTAGTCCGGAATGCATGACTATCATCTTTGAATGTATTTTGAATATATGGTACTCAGTGATGAGTGACTACATAGTATGGGATATGCATGTCATTCACTAGGTAAGTGCTATGTGATTACATGACAATACTTTCGTATATTAAAGTAACACCTAAAAGATTTAAATATTTATATTAAAAATAAGGTTACACATTAATGACCAAATTTAAAAAATTATTTGATAGGATATTTATTGTATACACTTGTATTAGCTTCTCGAGTATAAATTCATGATCTATTTCAGGTGAAATGTGCTTATAGTTATAACCATGTTATTGATTAACAAAGTATTTCTATGGGATTTAATTATGGTTTTAGTTAAAGTAGAAGAGTTATTGAAAATATCTAAAATTTGAGAAATATGATTATAAATGAAGTAGATTCATTGTGATATCGATAATATTACATCCACACTTACTTGACTAATTATTTTTGCTGAAATATGTTGTAGATTCAACTTGAGCTACTGAGGACAACGACTGACTTACAGGGGGAGAATTGTTATGGGACTTTTTCCCCAAAATGGAAAAGAAAGTTATTTAAGAATAAGCCTTTGAAATTATAAGAGGATATAGTTTATTTATCCTTTATAATTAAAAGAGAGATGGAAAAATAAAGGATATTATGATCCTTTCATTAAAATGGAGATTAATAAAGAGTATTTATATAATCTCTTTTTTATGGGAGGAATAAATGTATTTATTTAATTAATTATTAAAAGGCAACCTTTGTAAAAGGGTGTGGTGGTTTGGAAACCACCCCTTAAAAGGTTATATAAGATATTTGGTGTGAGACTTAGAAAGGGCATGAAGATCACTCAAAAGGAAAAAGAAAGAAGAAAAGGAAGTGCAAGAATCATGAAGGAGAAGGATTATAGATTTGACATGCAATAAGTATTGGAGAAGGGGCACACAATGTGCATCCAACTCAGGGTACAATGTACCCCCGAGATTGTCCTGGCCAGGGCTTGTGTGTGCACTTGTATTGAACATGGCTCCGGAGCACTTGTGTGTGTGTTTTCTGAAAAGGAGCAGGATGCTTGGGAAACATGTATGTTTTTTGAAAAAGAGATGAATGTTGGGAAGCACATGGTTGGTCCTGAATAAGAACTGGATTACTCCTAGAAGTGCTCACTTGTTGAAAAGGGATTGAATCTATAATCCATTCTCTGGAGTGGCATTTGGGAGAACTTCTAGGATTTAAAAGATATGTATTTATTCCTTTCTATAATGGAGAATAATTAAGTACTAAACTTAATGCTAATAAAAGATATTAGAATCATGATATATGTGGGTTTTGATGTTAATTTGATCATGTGATTATGTTGTCCAATTTGTTTTGTTAATGATTTACTAGAGAGATCTTATTTAATTAATACATGTTGTAATTTACATTTATTATTTACATTTATTTTGATATCATTGAATATTCTAAATTATCTTAACTCTAATATTAACTATAATAAAATTTGCTGCAAGTAGTTAATTAATTATAGGAAAAGTAGTGTTACATTTACTATGTTTATCTTGAAGGAGTTGAAATTGGTACATTGGGACCAGTTATTAATCAAGGCCTTATTAAGTTCATTCCTAAAGGCAAGGATGAAGACACTATGGTTGGTTGGTGACCCATCACTCTACTTAATACCTCCTACAAGATCATAGCTAAAGCTTTGGTGCGTAGAATAAAATACATTGCCCAAATGATAGTGCAATCGAAACAAACAAGATTTTTAGGAGGCAGATTTATCTTAGACAATCTAGTGCTTGCTTGGGAGATAGCTAAATGGGCCCAACAAACTTCCCAAGATGCTCTTATTGTCAACTCAACTTTGATAAAGCTTACAATCACATTTGGTGGCCCTTCATCCTTAACATGATGTAATGGTTGGGGTTTGGCCCTAAACTTTATGCTCAAATCAAAATGCTATTCATGGATGCTAATGCTAGACTAGTTGTCAATGGCTTTCTTTCCCCTAATTCCCCCTTCAAAGGTTTATCTGCCAAGGTTGCTCCCTTTCTCCTTTCCTCTTTGTCCTTGCAACTAATGTTCTTAGGTATTTATTCCATCATGTGAAGACCAACAAGCTTATCCATGGGATCTCATTGCCAAAAAATGCCACTGCCCTCAACTCACACTTTGTTGATGACAGTATGTTTTTTATCCAAAACTCAACAGATGAGATGAGTAACACTATTGATACATTAGACCTATTTTGTACCATTTCCAGGTCTAAATTGGCTATGCATAAGACTGGATTTATTATGACTCACCCCAACCTCCATTCGACATGGATCCTGAGTGAATGGAACGAAATAAAACATGGCTCAATCACTAGATACTTTGTCATTCCATTCGATGTTGGTGTATCTCACAAAGACATGTGGAATTGGTTTTTGAATAAAATCAAGGGCAAATTCTTGAACTAGACTAATAGATTTTTATCCATGGCTTGTCACATCCAAGTAGCAAATAACATTCTACTAGCTAGTCATGTTTATATATCTTCATGTTGGCTACCTTCCAAAAAATGTCAAAACTAGCTAACATAACTTATTAGGAGTTTCTTATGGGCCAAATGGGGGAATAGAAAGGGCTTACCCTCCACATCCTAGCAACATTGCATACAACCAAAGGACAAGGGGGGCTTGGGAATCATCGATCCATACTCACAAGGAATTTTCCTAACTACTAAGTGGATAGTAAGAGCATTGGAGGGAGATGCCCCTTAGAAGAATTTGGTTAGATTTCGCATATAATCCACCTCTGTTTGTCATCAGGACATAGTCAACTAGAATGCCAAGCTTTTGTTAGCTCCTTTTTAAAATCCCATGGGTCCACACCTTTCAATTACATTTGGAAAGATTGGTAGATCATCTTGAAAAAACTCATTTGGTTTGACCAATCCCTTAGTCATAGTTTAAGCTTTGCTAATTCCCCTTTTTGGTGGAATCGATTGATTCAACAAGATGGCAGACCGTTAGGTACTATTAGTAGATTCAAAGGAAAATGCTCTATAAAAATGCATCCAACTTTTTTAGGACTTATGAGACCTTACCAAATTTAAATGGAAATCATGGCCACTCCTTAAAACCTAATTTCACCTCTCACCCTCTAACAAGTAGCCAATTCTTTAAATTCAGCAGCTAGTCATGCCTGAACTCTATAGTTTGTTATCCTTGGTTTGTCATGCTAATTTGTTGAGTGACTGGAGGTGGCCTAATGCTCGTAGAATCCACTTCTTTCCGCTTAGATCCATATATAGAAAACTCCTTCCCTCAATCACCATCTTGCCCCGTATTAATGTGAAATGGAATTATAACTTCCATTGGTCAAAATGGAACAAGCTTAGTCTCCAAATATGGAAGTCCAAAGCAGATGTGTAGTCTCAACTCTTAGTGTGGAAGGTTCTTCATTTCAAGTTCCCCATTGGGACCTACCTTACATTTATCTTCCTTCTACCCACATGTGCCTTATGTGATAAAATGGAGTCTACAAAACATGCCTTTTCATTTTGTGCTCATGCTCATAAATTATGGAACTCCTTTTTCTCCTCTTTGCCTACCCTCTTCCCATAAGCTTGGTCTTAGAAAGCAGCTATCCTTGGTGCCTCTCCATCCTTTGATATTCTTTCCCACACATACAAGCATGCTATTATCAATTTTATATAGAAATTTTGATGTTTAGTTGTTTTCTCTAACACTGTTCTCCCCATTCAAATTGAAATCCAAATGGTTTGTGCCAATTTGTCTCTCCAGCTTGTGAATCTGTCAACATCACGGTTCAACACTAATTTGGATGGGAAAAGACACAACCTTCTCCTTCAGTTGCATGCTAACTTGTTGAAAGACATGAATAATTGATTAGTTCATGAAGTTTATTGCAGAACTTGTGTAGGTTGTGAGTTTCTTGCTTTTGAGAGAGGATGAAGATTCCTATCAATTTTCATGAGTGGATTGTGAACAAGCTCTCCACTAGCCATGTTAAATCATTTCTTCTAGGTTATTTTTGTTGCAACCACTAATGGGGTGTTGTAGACAGAGATTCCTCTATTTCTAATGGTGAATGTGTAGAATATCTATGATTTAGGGGAGTGTGTTTGGCTTCCAATTTATGTGTTGCTAGTATTGCATGGGCATCCCATGTAACAAACTAGAAGATTGATCTATTAGTTGATGGAATTTTCTTATAGGAAGAGTAGAACACTGAAAATGATAATTTGATGTGATTTTGGGGATTTTAAAACTATGCAGCTTGCCTCCTTGGGATACATCAGTGTCAATGTTGGCTTGAGAAACCACTTAATTGTAATCCTTTGTTGGAAATGTTTGGCAGTGTTCCACTATTTTGGCTTGGTGGCTTTTGAGGTGGGACTATTTTAACAGTGTCTTTTAAGGCATTGTTGGTCCTTTCTATTCTTGCTTCTATTTTATTCCAGCTATTGTTTTGTAACTATTCATTTAGCTACTCTTTGTAAAAAAAAATGTAATTTTGCTTATTCCCATAATAAATAAATAAATAATCTTAGATTATTGAGTTGAGACTGATTATGAGCACACCTACATAAATAAAGTATTCTAGATTATTAAGTTGAGATTGATTATGCTATAGAAAACATGTTCATAAATACACCAATAAATATATAGGAAATAAATAATAAATAAAAGTACTTAGCTCTATGTTCAATGCAAATTCTACTCTAACAAATGGTGTTATGTGATTCATTCCAATGTCTATGCTTTGGAATTCATTAGACTACTACCTCTAGACTAACAATTCATTATCTATCATTCTAATTCATTCTTGTGTCTATGGAATTGACCTTCATACTTATGGATTTGAACCTGCTCTACAAAATCGACCTTGTTATATATAGTTTTACCCAAAAGTAGAAAAAAGAAAATAAATACAAATAAAGATTTTAATTTTTTTGAGTTAATAGCTATATTTTCTAGCAAATAAAACATTTCTCCTAACTTTGAGTCATAAGTTTAACTCTTATATAGAAATCACAATACTTAGCTTAAGTGGACTCACTAATCAAATGTTATTCAACATTTTGTAACAACTTAAATATTGGTTGATAAAGAATTTATTTGATTCATTATTCTGGATTGAAATTTCTATTGATTCATTATTGTTTTTCTACATGTTACACACATTATTTTGAATAGTTAAACATGAATTATAAATTTTAGAAATTGGTATGTTATAAACTTTGCTATGCAAATTCAACCCTATTGACTGCAAAAGTAATGTAGCTCCAAACAAATATTTGCCTTTCTAATTGAACTTGCAATAAATGATTGATAATGTTGATGAATACCTTTGGGATATTGCCATGTGAGGATCTCCTTACGTTAAGCCCTTAAATCCAATTCAACTATTTTGATAAGATTGAAGATGTTGGTTTCCAAATCGGCAGAGGGTTTTCCAGCTCCAATGCACAGGCAGATTTGGCCAACAGAGTACAGGAGGTCGAGTGAGCTGCCTCCCCTTCATTTCTGGTTCTGCCGCACCAAGGGGGGTATCCCTAGAACTCAAGATGTAACCTTGACTAGCTCAATGATATGAAGATTTAGCTTGACAGCATCAGGGAGAATACTCTCATGTATGGACCAAGATCTGCATGATAGATCACAAGGTGGGCAACATTCTTAGACATGCATGTCTGGTTGGGTATGAGAGTATGCAGGGGGTTCCTAATCCTACTCCTACAACTAACAGATGGAGGTGATGAAATGGGTGGACATAATGTCCTAGATGCAAGACAAGGGGTTTTGGCTCATAACTACTGACCCAGGAGCAGATTGGTGCCTATCCATTGAGCAAGGAGTCAACGAGACGTATACAACAGATGGTTTGCAACTTTCACTCAAGTTTCAGGGGGATTGGACTGATGCTTGCCTTACAAACATCACCCAAGAATGGGTATCTAACTGCCTCTACTTACAGATATCCCTGCTGACATGCAACCTTCCCCATGCTCAACCTAAAACAATTTAATCCACTCCTTGAATGGAAGTTAGAGATCAAACATGTGATACAGAAAACCATACCCTAAAACCTGAGAAACCCTTAGCAACCAGATTCAGAAGAAGGAGAATAACATGCAGCAAATGGAGACAAGCAGATAAACACATGCAATGAAGCATTTCTCGTATAAAATCAACATTGAAACTTTACATATGTGCAAAATACATTCATGCTACAACACATAAACTCCAAAATGGGATAAAACAACCAGGATCATGCCCTGTTCTTCGTTATTTACACAAAAAATGATGCCCATGTCTTCAACCACCTACAAATGAGCAACATAACCTGCTAAATACAGCAAGGAAGGTCCTTAGCATTAATTACATGGCAGATTTCAAAATTCGCCAGACTCAGTTCATTCTGAGGAAATGGTGCTCAAATATTCAATGCAGCAAGTGGGAGAGGAGACAGGGAAAGGTCTCGAGCCTTGCGCCGCCGCCTGGGGATTCACATCTTTAGTCAGGCGGTTTGACCATTCACGTCATCGCCCATACCTCTGCAACAACTGCCATTAATGGCGTACCAACCTGCAGCCTTGGGAAATGCAGAATACTGTGCATCGCAAACCTTTCCCGCCAAAATGTATCATCCTGATATTTCAAATCATGCAGGATCTAATTATCCCACATGCACCCCGCGGCAACCTCCTATTACTTTATATACTAAGTCGCGAGCATATATGATGTCGGTGCTTTTGCTCCCGACAACACTAGCATAAGCCTCGTCATCATCATCCTATAGCATGATATCCAGATACTCAATATCACCCTGATGTATGAATAGCATCCTGATGACCAACCTCACCTTCATGTGAAATATCAACCTGATATTCACCTTCATCGGCACAACCTGATGCATCGGAGGAAGATCCTCCTGCTTAGCCAATACCAAATGTCTGGCCGATGAACATCCTGATGACGTCACCGTCATATCCTACTGAGGTCATCAGAATATCTGCCTATCGCACACCTCCTCATATTCGGATGACCTCATCGTCATATTTGCAAATATTGGGGGATCTCCACAAGATGACTAGTGTTAGAAATATGACCCCCCTCAGATCCTGATGACGTCACCACCATGTTGGCATGAGGATGATATTCGGAAGATAACCGAATAATTGGAAATATCACCCCCATGCACAAATATCATGCTACACTCTAGCTCTATTGTAACATCAGGGTGATGTATGAATATGACTGATACTTGAAAATATCACCCCCTTCCTTGGAATATGATGAAGCCGATTAGACAAGTGGATATCACCCCCGCAGGAACATGACATCAGCAGCATCCTGGATGTTGAACAAACATAAGGTGACAAAATAACATCAGGGTGATCTTAACAAAGATCACCCGATATTCAAATATGATGACCCTGATGAAAAGTGGGTCATACTTAGAAATTTCATAGCGCCAACATCAGGATGATCTTGACTAAGATCACCCAATGTTAAAATATCACCCCGCGGCAAAGGTCGGGTCGGCAAATGCATGATGACCCCCACAGGATATCCGGACATGAGGAGAAATGACCCTCACAAGAAACATCAGGTGGATGCATGGAAATATGATGATGATGATGAGACCCCTTCCTTGGAATATGATGATGATGCAGCAAAACACAGAGAGGGTCCAACACTTGGGAAAATTTCTGGATTTCTAGGGAGGTGCACATCCTGTAACCTTAAACATAAATTATTACCAACAGAAGACATGCCAAACAATCATGCAATATGCCTAAGACATGTGTAAGTTGATGTTAGACAAATGCTATGATTTGATCATGATGATGCAATGTTCAACAAAGTTCATATATGATATGTTTTGTTTTGTTTTGTTTATCCTTTTATATAACACCATAACACACAAATTTGAATATTTCATGCTCAAGTTAGTGGGTAATGTATAGTAAGAGAGGGGTGTTGGTTTTTTCCCAGACTGGATGCTTATTCCCAGATTTCCCTACAAGGTAGCCATCAGTGATCAACAGGATCTCTGGGCCAGGGGCCAACAATGTAGGAGATAGACTCTATATTTTATCTCCTCTTCTTCTTCAGGCTCTGCAAGACCTAGGGGGTATTCCCTACTCAACATCCATGAGGATATGCATACAAGGCTGGGATGCTGACAGAAAGCAGATAAGTCCTCCTGTAAGTAGACCAAAGCTAAAAGATAAGAGCAAAGGGGCTAGCTTTGGGCCTATTTGCAGTTGTAGACAGAGGACTGAGGTTCCTAAAACTAATTCTAATGTCCTAATGGTTGTTTTAGATTTTGATTTGGATTTTAAGTTTGGATGCAAAGCTGGATATGGTTACAACACAAAAACAAAGCAAGATTGGTGCCTATCCAGGGCCTGGAGTCAGTAGACATACACCTGTGAATGATCAGCATGAACAGCTAAAACTGGATTTCAGGGGGATATATGTGATATCTGCCTTACAGATATCTCCCAATACAGAGTGTTAAGTTATCTCTACTTATGGCATCCCTACTGCAGTATACCCTTCCCAATGTTCAACCTGAAAATAGTTTAATCTACCCCTTGAGCAGAAGTTAAAGGATCAGACATTCAACATAGGAATTCTATGCTCTAGAATCTAAACATTACCCAAATATCCAGATTCAGAAGAAGAATACATGCAATACTGGAGACAGAATTAACAAAACACATGCTGAGATAGCATTTCTCATATAAGATTAATCATGAAATCAGTGGGTTCATGCCAAAAAACATGCAACAAGAGATACATAAACTCACAGGTTAAGCTGTACAGAACAACTAGATCAGCTTGTTTTGAGTTACAGAGCCAAAAATCTTCAACTTTCAACAACCACAAATGAGTAACACTTCCTGCTTATAACAGCCAGGTAGTGTACCACAGCAATTAATTACATGGTTGACCAAAAATCCTGCCAGATACACAGTACCAGGAAAATGGCGCTCAAACACTACCAGATTGGCGCCCAAACATGAATGCAGCAGGTAGGGGAGGAGACAGGAAGATATCTCGAGCCCTGCACCACTGTCCGCTGATGTACACCTTCAATCGGGTACCAGATCCGCCCATACCTCTGCAACCTTCGCCATTAATGGCGCACCAACCCGTGGCCTTGGGAAAAACATCTAACAGTCGATCGCAACCATTTCCCGCCGAGATTCATCATCATGATATTTGAAAATGCAGGATATCAATTATCCCACATGCACCCCGCAGCAACCTCTTTAACATTTTATATACTAGGTCATGAGCATATATGATGTCGGTGCTTTTGCTCCTGACGACACTAGTATAAGACTTCATCATCATCATCCTCCAGCAGCATGATATCCTGTTGCTTGAAATATCACCCTGACGTCAGCATCATATCGCAATATAACTTGCATGATAATTGCCTTCATCCGCACAACCTGATCCATCGGAGGAAGATCCTCCTGCTGAGCCTATACCAAAAGTCTGGCCGATGAACATCCTGATGACGTCATCATCATATCCTGCTGACGTCATCATCATATCTGCCTACTGCGCACCTCCTCATATCCGGATGACGTCATCATCATGTTTGCAAATATCGGGAGATCTCCACAAGATGATCTGTGTTAGAAATATGACCCCCCCGGACCTTGATGACGTCATCATCATATCGACATCAGGATGATATTCGGAAGATAACCGGATATTTGGAAATATCATCCTGATGTACAAATATCAGGTTGCACTGTAGCTCCACTATAAGATCGGGGCGATAGATGAATATGATGATGCTTGAAAAGATCACCCCCCACTAGATAATGCACGAAGCCGGTAGGCGGATATCTCCTTGATATCAGCATCATCATGACGTTGGAACAAACATACATCCGGGTGATATTCAAAAATGAAAATATCACCCCCTCCTTCGGAAATATCATGATGCAGATAGGCAGAGAAAAAGATATCACCCTGTCATAAAAATGACGTCAGCATCATCAGGATGACAAAACAACGAACATGAAGTGATACAACATCATCAGGATGATATTGACTAAGATCATCCTGACGTTCAAAATATGATGACCCCAGTGAATATCGGGTCGCACTTAGAACTCTTCAACAACATCATCAGGATGATCATAACCAAGATCACCCGATGATAAAAATATCACCCCGGCGAAATATCATGAAGGCAGAAAATATGATGACCCTCGCAAGCAACACGGTGATAACTGGAAATATGATGATGATGATGACGACCCTTAAGAAAAAACAAGTCAGGTCGAACAACTCGAAGAATAACCCCTTCAGAATATCGGGGCAACATCATCATCATGTTTGGGCAAGGTGATAATTGGAAGATCACCGGATACTTGAAAAATCACCTCCGCAAGCAAATCAGGGCGCACTGTAGCTCATCAGCAGGATCAGGATGATATCCAGACATCACCCGATATTGAAATATGATGATCCTGATGAAAAACAAGTCGACAGAAAACATGATAATGCAGACCATCATCGAAGACAAGATGATGATGATGAAAATCTCCTCCTCAAAGAAAATATGATGCTGCAGCTGAAAAATGCTGAGGAGGTCCAACACTTAGGAAAATGGGCAAGAAGATAAAGGGTTCAAATGAAGAAACCCCCTGATCATGAAAATCAACCCCAGGTCAAAATGAGTGCTAACAAGGGGTCAATTTAGACCCATGATTCAATTTGAATTTTGGAAGTTCAAGGGTTGAGTTTATGCCTACAAATTTGAACCAAGTTCATTTTCATGCCCACATGACCAATCAAAGGTAATGGATGGGTAAACTACATATCAGGTTTGGACCCTTGGCATGTGTAAGGTCAAAGTTAGTCAAGGGTTAAATAATTTGCTAATTTTTACATAAAAATTTGCCACTTATACACTGATCATTGTATTAGGGACAACTTGATCAAAATGAGTCCAAAACAAAGGGAGAAAAGTGCAAGGTAGGGTAGAGAATGGAGGGTTCACTAGTTGTTTATGCATTTTGTTGTCCATCTACCATTGTGTGCTAGGAGATTTTTTGTGTGAAGACCTATGGCTTTTTTTGGATTGTATCGAGTTCTACTTAAGAGGTAGGGTGCTCTATGGGTGATATAGTTTGTCATTGTTCTCGTGCAAGTGAGTTATAAACTACTTGATTAGAAAATGGATCTTAGTGTTGCTTAAGATGCCCTTGGAAGTCTTGTGTTGTATTTGATAGTCTTGTGATGTGTAGAGTCTACACCTTCGTTTGGTTATGTCTTGTGTATTCTTATATGTGTTCTATATGAGTGCTGTGGATCTCTCTTGCATGTTGTAAAGTGTAAATTTTGGATGCTTGTTTATGATGTATTGTGATGTGCTTGATAGTGTTGGGAAATGTTGTAAAACATTGATTTGTGCGGTTGATGCTTTATATGACTATGGATATGTAGGTGTTGGCAATATTGTCATTGATGTCAAAGGCATATGGACAAGATTGTCATTGATGCCAAAGGTGATGTCAAAGGAGAACTAATTGCTACCATTCATAGTGCGATTAAAGGACATCGAATAAAGGCCAAAGGCCCCTAATCATTGTTAAAGAGAAGACTTTACCTTAACAAAGGCAGTGATGAAATGGAGTTAGATTCATTTGTATTAATGATGGTTGACAACCTTTGCTAGTGTCCAAGTATTGGTATATAAGCAAGACAAATTTAGATTGATCAAGGTTGGCCGACCTTCATTATCTTGGTGCCCCTCTTTATCATGTGGAAAATAAAGTTATTATATCCTTGCTGGCCGACCACACATTTTGGCACATGTTACAAAGACAAATGATTTTGCCCAAGCTCATGTATTTGAATAGGTGAAACGATTAAGGTTATTATAGCAACAATTTAGTTTGTGAAGAGGTAGTGATTATCTTTACAAGGTAGATCATATTTAAAGACAACGATATCTTTACAAGGAAGATTATATTTAAGTACAATGATTGGGAATGAATCATTAAAAGGTAGTGTTGGTGGTTAAGAGACTTAGTTTAAAAGCAACAATCATTTAATAACAAAGAGTCGTGTCTTCTTAAATGGTTGCCTCTATTCAAAGGGATGCCTCCCTTCATGAAGAGGCATAAGGAGGATATAAATGTAAGGATAAGTTGGAGAGAGAGCATGTAAGAAGAAGTGAGAGATATGTAAAGATTAAATAAGAAGTGGAAGGAAGCAAGTGTGGAGAATAAGAAGATATATCATACAAACACATGCAAATTTGAAGAAAAGATTATCATAAAATATCATTTAAGGCAGACCTTGTGAAGAATTTATATGAATATTATCTTTTGAAGGATAAAATACAAAAGGGAAATATTTTGAGGTTGGTGCTTCATATTGGAGAGGTTGGTGCCTCATATTGGAGAGGTTGGTGCCTCATATTGGAGAGGTTGATGCCTCATATTAAAGAGATTTGTATCTCTTGTTGAGTTGGTGCTCAGTGGTGGGGATTGGTGTCTCCAGTGGGTTGGTGCCTACGAATATTTTGTAAGAAGTATTTTATTTGTGGCTAGATTTGGACAGTAGATCCAAGCAGTCCTATTCTTCGTGGTTTTCTCCTAAAAGGGTTTCCACGTAAATATTGTGTTCTTGTGTTCTTAATTGTTAATGTTGTGCAATTGATTTTATTGTAATTATTAATTTGAAAAAGTAAAAGATAGTATTATACTGATTCACCCCTCCTCTTAGTATAATCTTGTGCTCATCAGTAAGTTTAGGAATATAGGAATATATGATTATGTAAATAAATCTAAGATAAACATTATACACTTGTTACTTATTGCTTCATGGGCTATGGGTTGTTTGTTTATCCACTCCAAGCAATTATGATGATTGGGGAGGATAGATTACCTTCAATGTGTGGGTTCAAATCAACTTCCTTGGCGTTATAAATCTAAAATACAAATGAATACCCTAGGAATAAATGAGTGAAAGGAAAGCAAATAGAAAATCTAAATGATAGAATAAATTGTATTTTATTCAATGAGAATGCAAAAATGAATTGTATATTACAAATACAACCCTTGCTTATATAGGCAAAGGAGAGGCACAAGGTTAGGACAAGTGTCATAATCTTATGATATGAGCTAAAAATAGAGAATGCCTGAAATAACCCCATGTAAACTTAAGAAAGTGTGAAGAGGGCCTAAGTGAGAACTAGCAATGAACTAGACTAGTTAGGAAATGTACCTCGTCCACACTAATACCCCCACTTAAGTGCAACTTAGGGGTAAATGTAAAAGATGAAAAATGCAAAGATGGGCCCTAGATACAAGGCCTGATGAGGTACCCATGTACAAATGAATCACTCACAAGTGGAGAAAAGGAGAAAACCTGTAGGAAGAAATTCCTCTCTAAAAGAGAAAAAAACATGAAAGATGCTCTCTAACATATGATAAGGAAGAACCCCATGTGAGGAAAAAGTCCCCCCCCATAAGAGGGAAGAAGAGAGGCCATGTAGCTCCCCCTTAATGTACAATCACCTATAGTGATGGTGGATGCTTGACATAGGATGTTGAAGATTGTCCAAGCACATCAAACAACATTTCTCCCCTTAGGAAGAAACAAAACCAAATGTGTATGCATGAAGTCTTCCATTCCTGAAAGGAATATGAGGGAATAAAGCTCAAAATGTATGATGTCTCTAGAAGTTGCTCAGGTGTCACCATGTTGTTGCCAAAAGGTGCCACAATCAAATTAGGAGTCTTGAACCTGATTGAAGAAAGTGACAATCTAGAACCAAGTGGAAACTAAAGTAGAACATTATCCAAAGATGAAGATGCCTCCTCCAAAGACAAGGATACCTTCTCCAAATGTTGCTCAAGGATCTCCAAGCCAATGCCAAATTATGACAAATGAATAGGCAGAAAAATAATAAGAGGGTTTGATTGTGCCCTCATATCATCTGAATAAGAAGAAGCAACTTTGTAGATGCTATCATCAAAGAGAAGACATATGTCCTCAATGTTGTCCTCCAAATCTGCAATGTGGGACTCTACAAACAAGTAAGAGATGTTTGGTAGAAATGTGTCCCAATGAGCTGAATCAAGAAGACTAGTATGAATTTACTACACCTCTATAATGCTAATCTCATAAGAAGCAGGACAAGGAGAAGATGAAATGCAAGTCTCAAGAACTAAATCATATGTGACAACAAGTGACCATACTTCTCCTCAAATATATAATTCACACTAGGAATGTGAAAATGAACAAAGGATCAAATCCATAGTCAGAGGTAAAGTCTAAAAAGGTGTATAATCAAGATGCATGATCAACCATCCTAGTAGAAATTATCTCATTGCTCTCCAAGTCTTGAATGATAACTAAATCAGGTATGAATTCCACAATGTTACCTACTCCACCATGGGTAATTTGATAAATGGAAAGAAGATTGTTTGACAATTGAGGTACACACAAGACATCATTGAAAGTGCCATCTCCAATAGTAATAGACCCCTTCTCAATTGCATTCATGTAAGTAATGTTATCAATTAAAATGGGTGGCATAATACGAGACTCAAAAGAAGAGAACAAAGACTGTGATGATGCCAAATGTTTAGATGCTCCAAAATCTAGAATGCTCTAGAATCTAGAAGCCATCTCCCTAATCCATGACTTGTAGAAGCACAAAGTGCTTTACCTTTGATTTTATCTATCCCAGAAGCAAAACCTACGTGGCCTTTTTCCTAACTAGATCCTAATTGTTTTGATGGGAAGAAGAAGAAGTTGATTCATACATTCTAGAAGGTAGATCGATGTTGTTCTTCTTAAGAAGATGTTTCAACTCATCAAGATTCTTCTTATAACAATAATGTTCTTCATGTCCAATCTTCTTGAAGTATGCACGAGTAGGCTTCTTCTTCTTAGATAAGTCCTCTTTTGAAGCTGATTTGTTTTGTGCTTGATTTGTGTGTGGCTTTTTATTTGATTGCTTGTGTTTCTTGTTAGGAGGACCTAACTCTTTCCGTCCCTTAGGTTGACCAACCAATAAAGCTTGAGACTGTGATAGCTTTCAGAGACCCATATAAATAAGCTTATGATGTTCATGTATTAGCATCTCAGAAAAAAGATGCAAATGAAGGCATACTGTATGTAGATCCCAAAGTTAGCTTGTGACTGTGAAAGTTAGAGACAAAAGATGCATATTCAGGACCAAGTTTGTTTAGTGCATTATAGATTAACTAAATGTCCTTTTTATCAATACCACATGCTCTACATTATGCTTTCAGATTAAAAACCTTAGTAATATAATCATGGATGTTGCCAAAGTTCTTGGATCAAGGCTCATCAAATTATTATCGATCTAATAGCCTCTAACTTCATCTGTGTTGGTTAAAAGATCAATCTCTAATCCAATTGTTAATCATAAAAGCTCCATTCAATCTATGATACCAATTGGTGAGATACAAGGCCTAGACTACTACAGTATGCAAATCTAAAAATTATATGCAAATATGAAATTGAGTTTCCTTAATATGGAATTACCATGTAGAGATTCAACCTCGTTATGATGCTTAAATCAACCACTTTAACATGTTTAATACAACCACCTTAGATGAATTTAAAACAACAATAAAAAGGAAGATAACATCACCATAAGATAGCAATAACAAAGAGGCACAAATCAACAACATAAGAGTGCAAGAGACTTTAGAAGATCATCACATAACACAAGATTTATGTGGAGAAACCCTTTTAGAAAAAACTCCACCAAGAAGAGAGGCCAAGCATGTATTATATTCAAATGCAAGATTACAATATATCCACTTCCTGATCTCCTCTTAAATATTCAATCTAACAACAACTGTGTACACTCTCAAGCACCCATGAACAAGATTTTCCTCACATTCTCTCCTTCTCACTTCTACCTCTCTAAGCATCTATTATATAGCATTTCAACACCTAAATGAGGCATCCTAAATTGGTTATGAATCCCAACACCCCTTACCTTGGAAATATCCCAACATAACCCATGACAAGTTGTAACCAACTCACGAAAAAGGCACCTAGTTTGTCCTTTCTTACAAGGTGGTTTTTGTCTTCATGTACAAGGTGTTATGGGATAATAATAGCCACGCCAAAATAATAAGTGTCCTAACAACCTCATAGAAAGTTAGATTCCTAGATTCTTTATAACCTCCAAGATGCTTCTTCGGTAAATAGTAAAACACTACCGATAAATAATTAATTACTAACCCCAATAAATAATTAATTACTGTACCAATAAAAAGGTAAATACTATACCAGTAAAAAAATAGTTACCACTATTGGTGAAAACTTCATCCCTTATGAATACATTTACAAACAATATTAGGAGTAATTAAATATATAGGATTTACAAGGTTGATGGATCCTTAATCATAACAATATGTTGTACCATATAATGATTTTAGTTTTTTCCCAAGCATCATGTGAATTTGTACATGCTTTAATTTGTAACATAAGATCAAGGGAAATTAGGCTATGAAGATATCCAAGTGCTTTTGTTTGTTCGAGCATCCATTTTATAATTTCTTTTATTTATCATCTATGGGTTCAACTAGTTACAATTGCCACTTGCCAAAAATAGTGAAGTGGACTTGATCTTAATACTTTGCAAATCCTCAAAAAAAGGACATATGCTAATTTAGTACAATTTTTGAAAAAGACTAGGTGAAACAAATAGTACCATTGTGAAGTACACAAAAAATAATGCACTTTCAAAAAATACACAAGAAAAGGAGATTGTATGAGCCTGAATAGAGCCTCAAAAGTTCCCAAAATGAGAACTGTGTAGCAACACCTGTGACAAACTATAAATTCTAAAAAATCCATGAATCAAAATCAGAAACTAACTGCACCAGTGTGTAGCACATGAAGAATTAGCCCTGTAGTTAGGAAAAATTATATTTAGTGTCAAAAACAACAAACTAACTAAACCCTAACAAGCACCATAAAACACAAACTAGCATGAAAATGAAAACAGAAATGCAAATCAAACCAATTTTTAGGCTAGGTTTGATTTATCTCCATGGCTCTTCTCGATCTTGCATAAGAATGCAAGATATCGAAGGGTTGTTGATTGCTCATAGTTGCAGCATAATAGTACTCAAAAGCTAGATATCAAATGATTTGTGAGGGGTTTGATTTATAGAGGGAAATGGAATCAAATGAATGGATAGGATTGAAAGCCAATTGTGTGATGTGGATGGCTAGGATTAAAAGGCAATTTTAGTGCTTATGACGCACCATAAAGGGGTATGATAGGAGACTAAAATTAGGAGAATAGTGGGAATAAGTAATTTAAATAATAAAATTATTTAAATCATGAGAGACAAGTGGCATTTAAATAAATATTTAATTTGTTTAAATTGGATGATGGAGGAAAATGAGATTAAATAAATAAGATTTATTTAATTTGGTGCAAATGGAGGACAAATGGAGGACAAATGGAATGAAATAAATAAGATTTATTTAATTTGATGAAAGAGAAGGATAAATGGATGAGAGGAATTAGTTAAATAAATATAATTTATTTAACTAATTAGAGTGATGGAAGGGGTCATGAAGGTGACCTAGAAGAAAATATGTTGAAATGTAATGTCATAAGATATAGTCAAATTTAGGTGTCTACAAGCCCAAATAAAAAAAAGTTCAGAAAAAGGAGGTCTTGAGCCCAAGTTATTAGCCCCTAAAGTTGAACTGCAATTTCAGAAACTACAATGGAGAGGAGGCAACATTTTGAAAATTGCCTATCGCTAAATTTGGTGGAACTACCACCAAGTTTAGAGACTTTTCCAAAGTTAGAGGATTGCTAGAAGGTCACCAAAGGTGGAGGAAACACTAAAGTTGGTGGAGGTGTTTTGGCTGCCAAATGTGGCAGAATGTCCAAAAAACTTTCTAAAGTTGGAAAGAGGAGGGTTTAGGGGGGCACATAGGCCACACCCCATAGATCACAAGAGGGGTCCACTACGAGGATAAGTGCATGAGATCCTGATCCCAAAGGTTCCCCATTGGCTATTACGACCAATGAGTACAAGGTACCTTGTAGGTGCAAGGGGTACGAGACCCAACAAGAGGGCGGGTACCCTCCCACAAAACAAAGGTTTATTTATTTAAAACCAAAACTTTTACAAAAAACTACGATTTATTTTTTTGATATAATAATTTTTTTAATTTCCAATATCATATATATGTTGAAAAAAACGTACCACAAGTATTGTTCATGAGGTCATACGACTCCTTGGACAATTTTTTTTCCTTGCTTGGCAACTTTGTCCAAAATTGATGAATTAATAGTCAATCTCAGGGTTTTTGGGCCTTCTAAGTGTGATGGTAGGGTAAAATTTGACCCAAAACACGCTTAAATGATAGCTTCCTATTGGATATACCAAAAAACCTCTCGCTTCAAACCCTTATAGATTTGGCCTCTAGTGTTCAACTGTTACACCCCATGTGTTATATCCATTTACTACTTACCTAGATTGGTTAATTTGATTGAATAACGAATGATTATGAAATCTTTGCATTTATGTGTATTATGAATCTTGATTTGAATTCAATATGGCAAAAAATGGAATAATGCAATGTCTTGTATTATATTTGATTATTGATAGAAAATGTATGAAGCAAATGGTTATATTTTGATCAGCTAACTACTGTGATGGTGATCTAAGTGGATACAGGAACCTATTTGCTCCTCTGAAAGGGAGGGCATGACTTGGTCTAGTAGCCCTAAGAGAAACCTAAATTGAGCAAGCACACACACAACCCTATCTTGACCTAGGTTATGTCGAGTGAATATGGGTAGTGGTAAGTGATCTATGTTGTGAATCTTGATTTCATGTTTGGATGATCGTGTGAGAACTGTGATTTAGTCTACATGTTGATAATTATGGTTGCATAGGTAAGGTTTATTCTGGTTTGGATATAACTCATGCAAGTCCACAATATGTTCATACATATGAGTCGATGCAAGCATTAGTATACGTAGGTAGACATACCTATGCACACTCATGAGCGTATTGGTCATAGGAATGAAGATATTGATTTGGACCATGCAAGAGTTATCATCTTTATTGTGAATATGAATTTTATGACATTATGTCTATGTAGATTTCATGATGATATGTGAATTTATAAATATTAAGTTCTATGTAGTGCCCCTCCATTCTCACCTTGGATGTGCAAGTGGTCGGGCTAATGAGCATGAAGATGAAGGTAAAATAATTGGAATACTTAGGGTATGTTAGACATGTTGATGGTAGGTTTACTGTTTGATGTAGTTGATGACACTCATTGATGTTTACTATGATGACATTGTTGATGCTTTATGATTGGTACATTATGCTCATGTTGTGATCAGTTATGAGTTAATTGATTATGTGGATTAATTTTACTATGTGATTCATGCCACTATCTGATGATGTTTTATCTGGTTGATGAGTTATTAATGAACTTGCTTAATGTGGATATTGTGATGTGTTTTCTGAAGGGACAGTGAAGGATTACTCATGTTGAGTACCTTGCTACACTACGATTCCCTGTCACAGTGTGCCTGTTTGGATGATTATATACATATATTTGTATTCGACCCTTTCGTTTGTTGTAGGATTGTAGGTTCCAGGCATCAACTCCACCTGAATTGGTAGGTCTGAGTGTGCCTTTATACAAATGGAAGTTATGGAATGGAGATAACATGAGGTCCCTCAGTTTGTCATCATCCTCGATGAGGATGAGTTCTCAGTCTTGGGTTGCATCAGTTTGGTCGGTATGTAGTATGGTCGGGAGTCTCTATTATTCTGTAGTGTGTTGCCATCGAGATATGTTCGGTATGTAGTTTTGAGCTATTTGGTTGGTCTATTGTTTCATTACATAGAGTTATTAATCTATTTTGTAAATAAATAATGTTAATTTGGAAGAATATTAAATAATTGTCTTCAATAGGAATTAAATTAATAATAGATAACAATAATAGTAATAATAAATAAATTATAAATTTTTAATATCATATTAAATGAATAAATATTCTTTATATATAGTTAGATAAGATACTATTTTATATTGTATTTTTAAGTTTAAAAATAATGATAGTGGGTTGTCGTGAGTGACTAATAATTAATTAGAGTGGAGAATCTGCCTGTAGGTGGAAATTTAATGAATTTAATTTTCTTGAGAGTGGGATTGACAGAAGAGGAGAGTTATGGTATGGAATTTTATGGTTTTGGCTATTTTTGTCATGGTGGGGATATTTGAAGGGGATTTGAAGATTATGGCGAGGAGGAAGAAGAATGGGGTAAAAAGGAACATAGACTAGTTAAGAACACATAGAGTACTTGTTTTCTTGTTCATGGTGATCTCTCCAATGGTGCTAGTGATATCAGATGAGAGACCGAGATAACTCTAAGTTTTCATCTTAATACCCTTTAGGTACAGGTAAGTTTCGATAATCCACTCTCATATGTGCTTTGATGTACGTTCATTCCCTACTTCAAGCATCTTGATACACACTCTTTCAGCAAATATTGGACTTAGTGGCACCCTATGACTAAATTTAGGGTATCCTCAAGATGTCTTGAGAAAGTTAACCATGCATACATATCAATCTTCTGTAGCTGAATTGCATAAGGGTTTCTCTATGATTGAAGAATATATATATATATCTGTGCGACATTTTCTTTTAAGCATTTATCCTCTTCCTAGTTCCAGTCTGAGCATATGTAGGATGCATAGTCAACATGGCGCATGCTGTAACATTGCACTGCTCGAGGGATAGAAAGGTTTCACATAAAGAATTAGATTTGCATGTATATTCATATCCTTGCAAGCTGAACAATGCCACCATAATGATAACCTAACTTTAAAGACCGCTCCTGGGTAACCAATGCTTAGTTCCGTATGCAACAATATCAACACTAGCCATGATGCATAGTGGCTGAACTAATAATCTTTTTCACTGAATCCATTTTGTGCTCACTACCTTTCATGCCACTTTGTGAGGCATCTGTCAAATAATTCATGCGCTTTGAGTATACCTCTCCTGCCAATGTTCATGTTGGAAATTTTCCCTTTTCCACACACCACTAATTCCTGCACCAAGGTCGAAACCAAACTCTATTGAAGTTACTATCTCCTTTTATCCAAATCATTCTGGATGGGATGTTTGGGGTTTTAAATCAAATTGGAGTTATTCTTTCTTTCATTTTAACTGTCAATTTACAACTACAACATGGATATCCTTTTAGTGTTAATTGAGCGATTACTTCAATGATGTTTCTATCTTTTCAATATGAAACCTCCAAAAGATTAGGTTAGTATGATTTCTTTATTAGACTCTCTTAGATGGGTGATCTTATCCTTAGATCTTGTTAAGATTCTTTCTTTTCTTGTGATAGATTTTTAAAACTCTAGTTGTTAGGTTGTCATAATTTATAATTAGCTCAACCTTGAAAATTGCTAAATATAGACTTTAATTGATCAATCCCTGACTTTTGTGCATAGCCAAGAATTTATGATGTAAATCTTTGCTATCTTTCTTGCAGTCTGAATGGTATAATATCTTAAAAATAATCATGATAGGAACAACGTATTAAATTATTCTTATCACTCTGCTTTTATTTCATATACCATTGATAGGCCCTATATTTAGAATGCGCCAACCAGCTTCATTAGAAGAATATTTAGTTTTTTTTTTGCAGCTATGTTTCCCATGTTTCACTCAATATAAACTACCCTTATCACACCCTTTTCTGACACCTCTCTTCCCAATTTGGGACTTTCTCTTGCCCCCACAATTCCATTTCTCGAAATTACTTCCATTTTACCTAGCTATACCCATATCATATTATCATGCATTCTCCATTGTTCAGTCTTCTCATAAATATGGTTGTTCTCATTTTATTAGATAGGGATTATAGTAGAGTTATAAGGGTCCCTAATTTGAGTTGATATAATGGAGATTTGTAGGTTTAGGCATGGAAGAATTTTAGTTCAATAGGACCACAATCATAATAGAATGTGGATAAGATATTTAGAATCCATAATTAGTATGTTAGCTTTATAATAAAATGGAAAAAGGGTTTCTTAGTAATACAAATTCTAATGATAGGCTTAATGTATTTAATGTTATAAATAACCTTGTTAACTCTCTCTCTAGCATTGTTACTTTTATTTCTTTAAAGAAGAACATAAGGTTGATACATACATGTATTCCTATATGATAATATTATCTTTAGAATATTGATGATATTATGCATACATGATATAAATTTATGGTGTAAGTATTATGTTGAGTCAATGATTAATACTTAGGTTTTGTAGTGTATATAGAGTTAGTCTATGAATTTAGACTATGATTGCAAGACGTCTAACAATCTTTGATTTATTTTGGGTTAGTAATTATGTAAAAATGTATTAATAAACATAAATCAATTATAAGTTTGAATAATTGCATTTTTATAAATTGACATTTTATAATAAGCATGCCTTTATGGTAAATTGTATGTTGTTGCAATCACTTTAATTAGGCAAAACTGAATAAGTCTTGGGATCTTTTGGATTACATATTGTTACTTATGGCACTTATATCATTTGGTCATATTACTAACTGCCATTGGTGGTTAGAATATTATTGCTCTGCATTGTTGAGATAGATTCACTTTATGTTTGTGGGATGATTGACCATGGTTACATTCTTTAAGACCATTATTAGTGCATCAGATCATATGTTGCATTTGCTATTTTGTTATTGAAGTATTGATGAGGGATCTTGGTTTATGATGTGCTTTGGAAAGTGAATGTGATGTGTGACCATTGCATTTAAAATGGTGTCATGTGTTTGTGTAATTGGGAAAAGTGGTTTCTAGAGGCCTAGGAGGGTGTAATTGTGTGGGGGTTGGCTACATGTGCACCTTGTGAGTTGAATGAAATGCATTCTTGAAATATGGTTTCTTATTCATGTTGGAATGATACATGTGCAAGATGGTTTGTGCCTTGCTCAGTGTACCTATACTTGTGATTATATTGATTATGCAAGAAGGTAAATGCCTTACATTGTATTGAGCACTTGTTGTTAAGATGGTAAATGTCTTGCTTGATGGATAGGGTTTTCTAGATGCAGATAGGGGAGTGGCTTTCAATGTGGGGTCGGGGCCCAAAGTGGCTAGCCAGGATAACCCATTGAAAGTTGGTAATCAAGTGATAACCTAATTAATAAATCTAAGGGTTGGGTAGTTTTCACACTAATTAAGATAATTGGATTCCTCATCTATGCCTGTAGTGCTCATTTAGGCTAAGGATGGTATGAGAAGGATTGGTTGGTAAGATCAACTTCTTTGTCCTCACGAAAGGAATGTTGGTTCCACATGTGTCACCCTATGGGGTCGGCGTCTAGTGAGAGACTGTCAGGGTAACCATAGATGGGGGCCAACACCTAGCTAGGGACTATCAGGGTAACCCATGGATGGGGGCCAACATTTAGCTAGAGACTGTCAGGGTAACCCATGTTAGGACCATGCGATGACACTCACCCCTACTGCAACCTAGCATTCCCTAGTGTGGTTGCCCTTGGAAGTGTTGTTGAGATGCTTGTGATATTGACCTGTGTTGTTGGTGTCATGTGTTGTCCTTGTTCCTTATAGTCTTCTGTCTACCTGACTGGTTGTTGTAGTGGGAGCTTATGTTATCTCCTAGCATGGGGGTGGACCTAAGGGTTCCACATGGTCGGGTGGTTGTGCTTTATTCCTGTTGTCACATGAAATTACACCCTGCTTGGATGGGACTCCAAGCATTCCAATGACACAATGGAATTGATCTCTAAGTGTGGGACTTTGCTAGATGAGATCAAACCTATGGAGAAGGCCAGGTTCCTTGTCTAGTTATCACCTAAAACTACTGTATTTTGGGGTGAAAAGGGGGAGAGATATACTGAAATGAAAGATAAAACAACAACACTAAAAACATAAAAGGGTGATGCACCAGACAAATTTAAAGAACCTTTGCAAAACTGAAGCATACACAACACAACTAGATACATCAAGCAAATATACACAGAATAGATGATTCTAACAGAGGTAAGAAGCAAGACGATTGAGAGGAACAAGAGATATTCATAGACAATCATATGCAGATTCACACAAAGATAGAAAAATCAACAAAAGGCATGATAGCTTGCATATATCTAATGAAAGGCAAGGTTACAGCATGAAAAGTTTTGTTTGGAAACAGGGAGAACAAGATGCTCCAAAAAGTTCCAACACTTCTTACATCATAAGCCATAGCTTATATAGCATTTCAAAACTAACCTAGGTTGGTTACAAAATCTGCTCAGGGAGCTACATCCAGAAAATACCTCGGGAAGAACGTCCCAGCTGCCAGGAGTAATGGTGTGAAAAGATCTGTAACAGGGGCAGATGGAAGATATTTATGGGTCATTAATGCAAGCAATTGCATCATCGATCTTTATCCTCAGACATGGCGGAGGATAACCTAACATTGAATGCGAGCAGCTGCTTCTGATAGTTCTTGACAACCAGGCGGCGGAGGAAAGACTGGAGATGAAGTGGTGGCGGGATATTTTGGGCCATCAATGCGAGCTGTGCCCTCTTGTGCAGCAATAAATGCAAAAAATATCTTCACCAACCCGAGAAAGTCGTTGCAGAAAAAGTCCACTCGACCGACATGAAGATCCGGATCAGATATGGAAGTGGGAACCTTCCTGAAGAATTCCTGCCAAAAGGTCATCACCCTGATATTTTCAAATTTCTGCAGGACATGATTATCCCACATGCATCCGGAGAAGATGCCTCCATCACTTTATAAGCTAGGCCGTGAGCATATGTAATGTCGGTGATTTTTCTCCTGACGGCATCATCATAAGCCTTAACATCATCCTCCTTCAGCATGATATCCCGTTGCTCTAAATATCACCCTGACGTCAGCAAGCCATCTGCACCATCACCCGTCAGCTAGACCTCTAACATCGGTGAGCCCTCGGCTTGTCCGCCCAATATAGAATGTCACCTTGATATTTGAAATTAGCCCTGAGCCTCATCATCATCCTCAAGTCCTGCGAAATATCCTCCTGATGGAAAAATCCTCCTGACGAGCTCATCCCGATAATTCATATCACCCTGATGTGAAATATCACCCCGTAGAAAATATCCTCCTGACGGAAGTATCATGATATAAAAATATCACCCAGATGTATGAAAATCAGGATGACGTCAGCAGGACATTGGGCAATCCAGCGAACATGAAGTGAAAACATAACATCAGGATGATCTTCAGCTAAGATCACCCGATGTTAAAATATCATCCTAATGCGAAAGATCGGGTCGACAGAAATATGATGACCCTCGCAAGAAAGATGATCCTTCCCCCAGAATGGATCTGGATGACGTCAGTGGCATATGACTTGGTTTATTATTGCAGTTACCATGATGTCATCATCATGTTGGCCATGGGGAGATATCTCGCAAGAAGGATGATGTTTCATATATCGGGTGATATTTCAAATGTAGGGTGATATTCAAAAATATCACCCGATGTTCGAAATATGATCCGATATATGAAATATGACCCTATGGAAAGAAGATGACCCAATATTCAAATGTGATGACCCTCCATAACTTCCTCATCTTAGCGAATTTTAGGGTGATGTAAAAAACAAACCTACCTATTTTTCCAAGCTCTTTCACATGGTAAGCCTCTTCAGACAAGCTTCTGATTTTGAAATTGGGTCAAGACCTCAGGATCACAAATATGGCTTTCATGAGGATATGAATACTGACTGATCCTGCTTGAATTATTTTGACTCCCGCTAGAGGAAAATAGGTCAACAATTCCATTATTTTTCTGGTGTCGAGGCTCGTGTGTAAAGAAGAGGTAGCTCTCATGATTCCAGTTTGCACCTGTAATTGAAGACAAATGTTTGTACCATTTGTATTAGATCTGTGTATCAATGAAATTCATTATGTAATTTGATGTATTCAGAAAAAGATCTTTTGTAACAATGTAATTATGTAATTCCTCTTGTAAGATAAACTATTTTGTACTTATAACCTTTATTGCTAAAACAATGTTGATTTATTTATCTGGTCATGTAATGAAAGATGTTAGTTTGACTTATTTGATTTATTTAAGTGAACTAAGTATGTAGTTGATTGTTGTTATATTGCAATAATGTAGCTATGTAATCCCTAGAGATGATAGTTTAACTTTGTTGCTATTAGTTTATGTTATGTTACATTATCATTTCTTGTATTTTAAAAAAAAATTCCACATTTTTATTGCTTAGTTAAACTTATCTCTAGGGTTTGATGGCAGGGCATTACATTTGGTATCAGAGCCAGGTTTGCAACACTGAGATCTCTAGATTGTTGTTGTTGCTTTAGGTTAAATGATTTTCTCTATGACGTGAGTTGATAATAGTACCTTCCACCTATGTGCTTTAGTATAACATTAGAAGGGTAATAAATTTATAGACTTATTTTTTGATTCTGGAAGAAATAAATTCTTTATTCCTTGTTTTACTTATGTGTTTGCTATGTGTTCTCTCTCCTTTTCTGAAAGTGTGATGTTATATCTGACAATATGTCTTTCCTGTGTTGTTATATGGAGCCTAATTAGACTCGGAGGTTAAATTTACCCCTTTTATCGGTGCAGTTTCCCCCCAAATTCCTACGGGGTCCAAGGGTAGCGCCCCTTGTGCGCTCCCTGTCATGATACAAGGTGGGGTCGAGGGGCAGCGCCCCCAAAACCTCACACGGTTTTTTATTATTTTATTAAGGCGTTGGGAGTTATTTTTCATTGGCCGACATAAAAAAACCCTATTTTTGTAACCGACAAAAAGCTTGATAAAAAGCGGCTAAGGGTTAGGGTTTCCGTTGATGTGTTGTAGCATTTGCAGCGGTATTGAGTTGCAGGGATTGCTAGTTGTAATTGGTTTGATTTACTGGATAATAATATTGGACTCTCTGTTGGTGGATGTAGCCCAAGTTTGGGTGAACCACGTTAAAACTTGTCTCTTGCTATTATTATTTCTATGTATTTTCATTCCTTTGTTTAATCTTTATTTGCATTTAATTGATATCTTCTGTCGGCTAACCCTAACATCCTAAATGTTAGTGCTTGTTATTTTGTTGAGGCTTTGAGTTCCTCTTATGGTCCCTAGTGCTTTAGAATAAAGAAGCATGATTACTATTAGTGCATGCGATTAGGAGTGTGGTATTTGCCCCTCTATTGATGTGAAAGGCCAGTGGTGTTTATGTTCCCTGGTTTGGTAAAGTAATCATACTTGGGGGTTATGTTTAGCTATGGATGTGGAAGCACCATACCATTTTTATGTTAATTGCATTATTTTTGTATATATGTGTAATATTGGAATGATTTAATTATTTGGTGGCATCATGCATCGTGAGTCATGTGGTTATGTGGTGTTGTCATGTGTGGGGTATCTTTACATGGTTGATTGATAATCTGATATCTATCTCCTAGTTGGCCATAACTTTGTGTGGAAGTTATATATATATATATTTAATTAATGCACCTGGTAAACTTTTTAACGTGACCGGTGACGCTGGTGTGACATGCCCTCTGGCTCCACGTGAATGCTTTTGCCTAGAGCAATTAACCGGTGAGGTCACAACATGGGGGACCTCATCCCCTAGCAAGAACACTTGAAACCCGCGAGCTCGTTGGCCCAGCAAAGGCGTAAAGCCTAGGAGCTCATTGGCCCAACGGGGGTTTGAACTTTGGTGGCCGCCACTACAATCAAGCAACTTAACCACCGAACCATGCCCTTATTGGCAATTGCACATGTGGAAGTTATGTTGTGATTTATGAAAGTTATCATTTTGTATGCCTATGTAAGAACCGTGTGCAGGTAATCAAATTGGAGCTTGTGTTGGACCCATGAGATCATGAAGGTGACACTGTAAGTCAATTAGAGTTTTGAATTATTTGTGTGCATGACATAATACATTTCCTTTGTAAATATCTTCTTGCAGAAGGAAGTAATTGCATATGCTCATAGCCTGGTTTTTTTTTTTTAAATGTACTACATTAAGATAGAATTTTTTTATAGATAAGTGCCCACTATGTTGCCTTAAATCCTTGTATAAAGGTTGCTTAGATATGAGGATGTAGATAACTTAGTTGTCCGTGTGTTAGTGTACATTCTCTAACGCATTCTGGACCTTGTGTCCTTGGGTGTTGTGTAGCGGACACTCCCTTTTTGTGGCTAAAAAATTAGTCACATCGTGATGTGAATTTGTTTTGTAATTTGGTTGTTTTGGAATTTTTTATGGTTGTTTCATGTGTTGTTGGGGGTTAACAGTGAATTTTCTTTCTTTGAACTTTCTTATGATAGGAGTGGTCACCAAAACTCTTTTCTTTATACTTGATTTGTTGTTGGAAATTGTCAGCATTTTGTGACTTAAGATTGAATTTGATTATTTTCCCACTTGGGTTTGCATTTTTTAAAAAAATTTCTATGGTGGCCATTCCGAATGTTTGGTTATGTTGGCCTCATTTCGTGTTAAGTGTTATTTCTATCATGTTCATTTTGAACCTCTGATAGAATGTTCAAGGGAGGACTTCACAGAGAATTGCACTTTGCATGGTTGGTAATTAGTGGAAATAAGATGAGATGTATCTTTCCTTAATTATATGTGAATGCAATTCTCTAAATGGTATGAAATTCTCAAAATAGGTGTGATTAGATATAAGTAGATCACATGATACGACTTAAAGGTAAAGAATTGATGTTCTTGTTAGGGTTAGCCGGCAGAAGATATCAATTAAATGCAAATAAAGATTAAACAGAGAAATGGAAAT
Source organism: Cunninghamia lanceolata (assembly GCA_027924645.1). NCBI lineage: Eukaryota > Viridiplantae > Streptophyta > Pinopsida > Cupressales > Cupressaceae > Cunninghamia > Cunninghamia lanceolata. The sequence goes on along the minus strand of BSBN01001380.1, from coordinate 1,356,417 downwards.
ACACAGAATTAATAACAGCGAGAGACAAGTTTTAACGTGGTTAACCCAAACTCAGGCTACATCCACCAAATAGAGAGTCCAATATTATTATCTAGTAAATCAAACCGATTACAACCAGCAATCCCTGCAACTCAATACCGCTGCAAAATGCTACAATACAATATATCAAAACCCTAACCCTTAGCCGCTTTTATCAAGCTTTTTGTCGGTTACAAAAAATAGGGTTTTCTTATGTCGGTCAATGAAAAAATAACTCTCGGTGCCTTTATAAAATAATAAAAAACCATGTTGACCCCATCTTGGGGGCGCTGCCCCCAAACCCTCGCAAGGGGCGCTGCCCCTTGACCCGTAGGAATTTGGGGGGGAAACCGCGCCGATAAAAGTGGGAAAATGTAACCTCCGAGTCTAATTAGGCTCCATATAACAACAATCTCCCACTTGGAGACTGATCAGACTCCACACCATATCATCTCCCACTTGGAGACTGATCATAACACCACTGACCCTGTAGCTCCCACTGAAAATAAGCACCCTAGACTTTGCTGTTCTATTTTTGTTGTTTTCAGTCGAGAAGACCAACCGAAGCTAAAGAGGAGCTCAGCTTCTCCCTTGTCACTGCCTTTGTAAACATATCCGCTGGATTATCATCTATATGTATCTTTTCCAACTGTAATTGTCCATCATCCAACACTGACCGAATGAAGTGATACCTCAACTGTATGTGTTTGGTCTTTGAATGCAAGGCAGAATTCTTTGCAAGATGTATGGCACTCTGGTTGTCTGTATACAAATAATAATTAACCTATTGTTTGCCCAATTCTTCCATGAAAGATTGCAACCATATCATCTCCTTGCTTGCCTCTGTTGCAGCTACATATTCTACCTCTGTGGTGGATAAAGCAACCACCTTTTGCAACCTGGAAATCCAACTCACCACTATTCCACCTACAGTAAAGACATAACCTGTAGTACTCCGCCTGGTATCAATATCTCCTGCCAAATCTGAGTCTACATAACCTACTAAATCAGCATTAGAGCCCCCAAAACATAAATGTTTATTGGATGTACCTCTCAAATATTTGAGAATCCATTTTACCGCATTCCAATGCTCCAATCCGGGATGACTCATATACCTATTGACGACTTCGACAACATGTGCAATATCCGGTCTCATGCATACCATGGCATACATTAAACTTCCTACAGCTGAAGCATATGGTACCTTGGACATTTTCTCTTTCTCCTCTTGTGTCTTAGGACACATCTCCTTAGTCAATTTCAAATGACTAGGCAAAGGTGTGCTGACAGCTTTTGCATTCTCCATATGGAATCTCTGCAACACCTTTTTAACATAAGCAACCTGAGATAGAGTCAATTTTCTATTCTTCCTATCTCTGCAAATTTTCATACCAATGATTTGTCTTGCTGCCCCCAAATCCTTCATATCAAATGACTATGCTAACTGATGTTTTAACTCTCTGATGTGATCCATGTTAGACCCAGCTACAAGCATGTCATCAACATATAAACATAAAATAATGTAGCTGTCATTATCCAACCTCTTAAAATAAATACAATGGTCAGAATTACACCTGTTGTAGCCTTGCTTAGTGATAAAACTATCAAATTTCAAATACCATTGCCAAGGTGCTTGTTTTAGGCCATACAAACTCTTCTTCAATCTGCACACTTGTTTCTCCTTACCTTTGACCTCAAATCCCTGTGGTTGTGCCATATATATCTCCTCCTCCAAATCACCATGGAGAAAGGCAGTTTTCACATCTAGCTATTCCAAATGCAAATCTTCAGCAGCCACAATACTTAAAACAGTACGAATAGAAGTCATCTTGACAACCAGAGAAAATATCTCATCAAAATCAATGCCCTGTTTCTATGCAAATCCTTTTACAACTAACCTGGCCTTAAATCTTTTCTTACCTCCATCTTCCTCTTTCAGCTGGTAAACCCATTTGTTTGGTAAAGCCTTTTTATCTGCAGGTAACTGACATAATTCCCAAGTCAGATTTTTCAGCAAGGAGTCCATTTCTTCTTTCATAGCAAGCTCCCACTGAACCTGTGTATCCACCTGCATAGCTTCGTCATACCCTTCTGGTTCACCAGCATCTGTTAACAAAATAGAATACAAAGAGGGAGAAAAACTTTCAGGAGGTCCACTTAGCCTTGTTGACCGTCTAACATTCACTGGAGTTTGTGGTATTTCTGGTTGCTGTTGCGGAGCATGATGAACCACTGGAATATCACTATTTGGAGTATCATCCAGCACCACATAATCTTTTGCTTTCTTCTCATGCTACTGCAACTGATCTTTGTACAACACCTTCTCATTGAATATGACATCCCTGCTTCTCACAATTTTTCTGATTTTCAAAATCCCAAAGCCTATAACCAAATTCATCAATGCCATATCCAACAAAGGTACACTTTTTGGATTTTGCATCCAGCTTGGTTCTATTTTTAGAATCTACATGTGCAAATGCTTCACATCTGAAAGTTTTGAGAAAAGAATAACTCACCTTCTTACCTGTCCATGCTTCCTCTGGAATACCACAGCCCAAAGGAACTGAAGGACCTCTATTAATTAAATATATAGCAGTGTTGACAGCCTCTGCCCACATGTTTAAAGGCAGCCTAGCATGCAATCTCATGGTCCTTGCACGCTCCATTATTGTCCTATTCATGCGTTCAGCCACTCCATTTTCCTGTGGAGTCCCTGGAACCATTTTCTGCCGACGAATTCCATTAAAGGAACAATAATCCTCAAATTCTTTGCTGCAATACTCACCACCGTTATCAGATCTGAGACATTTTAATCTTTTACCTGTCTCATTCTCAACCAAGCTTCTCCATTTCTTAAATGTTTCAAATACATCAGATTTCTGTCTAAGGAAATAAATCCAGACCTTCCTAGTTGCATCATCTATGAATGTAACATAATATCGAGAGCCACTGAGAGAAGATACCTAAGTTGGTCCCCATACATCTGTATGTACAAGCTCCAACTTTTCATTTTTCTTTTGCTTCCCATCTCTGAGAAAACTGGCTCTCTTTTGTTTTCCATACACACAACTTTCATAGAAATCCATATTAATACATTTCAGACCTGGTAAAACTTTCTTAGAATGAAGTACCTTCATACCTTTTTCACTCATATGCCCAAGTCTATTATGCCACAGTGTTGTCTCAGAACCTGCAGCAACTGTTTCAATCTCTTCCTGCGAACCTGCAGCAACTGTTCCTGAACCTGTTTGTTTTTTCTCTGCAACAGCTAAAGTAGAAGGAACAATATGACCTATACAAAGATATAAGGTGCCTACTTTCACACCTTTTGCTACTACTAAGGCACCTTTTGAAACCTTCTATTTTTTATCAGTAAATGTAACAATGCAACCTTGTTCAGCTAGCTGTCCTGCTGAAATTAAGTTCCTACTGAGCCTTGGAATGTGCCTTACTTCTTGTAGTAGCCAATGATTCCCATTTTGCAACTTAATCTTGATTCTTCCCTTTCCAACAATCTGATAGGGTTCGTTATCTCCCAAATAAACCAACCCAAAATCCCCTTGGACATAATCAAGAAAATAACTTCTATGGGGTGTAGCATGAAATGAGGCCCCTGAATCTAAAACCCATGAATCATCAGCATTATCTAAGGTAAGAATCAAAGCATCATTTTCAGATTTATTGCTTACCACATTTGCCTCCTTATTGCCTTCTTGTTTGTCTCCTTCTTTATTTTTCTGAGACCAGCAATCTTTCTTCAGATGACCTGGTTTCCCACAGTACCAACAATCCTTTTGTCCTCTGGTTTGGGCTCTTTTGTCCTTTGATTTTCCTCGTGACTTCCCATGACCTCCAGAACCTTTTCCTCTCTCCTTTGATCTGCCCCTGCTTTCTGCATTCAAAACACTGCCTGATGTGGATCCACCTGAGCTTTTCTTACGAATTTCCTCACTCAGAATAACACCAACAACATCATCAAATTTTAGGGTATTTGAACTAGAAATAGAGTTACTAACCGCCATTACCAAACTATTCCAGCTTTCAGGCAATGAACATAATATCAAGAGAGCTCTAACTTCTTCATCAAATTTTACATTTACAGAAGTCAATTGACTGACAATCGTATTAAATTCATTTAAATGACCTGTCACAGATCCACCTTCAACCATTTTAAAATTAAACAAATGCTTCATGAGAAATACCTTATTTGAGGCTAAGGGTTTTTCATACAATTTAGCCAAAGCTTTCATCAAACCATCTGTTGTCTTCACTTCCATTATATTGAATGCCACCGACAGTGCCAGGCACAACCGAATGGTTCCCAGTGCCTTTCTGTCAAGAAGATTCAAATCCTTATCAGACATTGTTGCCGATTTCTTGGCTACTCCTTCCAATGGCCTCCATAAATCCTTTTGATAGAGGTAATCCTCTATCTGCATCTTCCATAACTGATAGTTCTGCCCATTGAATTTATTGACCTTCAATTTACCCTCGTTTGCCATTGCTCCCACTCAACCGTGAGACTTTCCTGTAGACGATAATCGAACACAACCCACTCTGATACCACTTGTTAGGGTTAGCCGGTAGAAGATATCAATTAAATGCAAATAAAGATTAAACAGAGAAATAGAAATACATAGAATTAATAACAACGAGAGACAAGTTTTAACGTGGTTCACCCAAACTCGAGCCACATCCACTAAACAGAGAGTCCAATATTATTATCTAGTAAATCAAACCAATTACAACCAGCAATCCCTGCAACTCAATCCCGCTGCAAAATGCTACAATACAATATATCAAAACCCTAACCATTAGCCACTTTTATCAAGCTTTTTGTCGGTTACAAAAAATAGGGTTTTCTTATGTCGGTCAATGAAAAAATAACTCCTGGTGCCTTTATAAAATAATAAAAAACCGTGTTGACCCCGTCTTAGGGGCGCTACCCCCAAACCCCCACAAGGGGCGCTGCCCCTTGACCCCGTAGGAATTTGGGGGGGAAACTGCGTCGATAAAAGTGGGGAAAATGTAACCTCCGAGTCTGATTAGGCTCCATATAACAACACTTCTTATTGTTATGGAATGATTGTGCCTGTCTTATGAACAATTACTTAATATGGATGCGTATGTTGGCAATAGAAAATTGCAATACTAACATGTTATGTTTCCACCCTAGTCTGTGACTTCCAGGAGTAAGTCAAGTTTTAGGGGGAGAGGATGTAGTGCCCCACCATTCTCACCTTGGATGTGCAGGTGGTCAGGCTAAGGAGCATGAAGATGAAGGTAAAATACTCGGAATACTTAGGGTATCTTAGACATGTTGATGGTAGGTCTACTATTTGATGTAGTTGATGACATTCATTGATGTTTACTATGTTTACTATGATGACATTGTTGATGTTTTATGATTGGTACATTATGCTCATGTTGTGATCAGTTATGGGTTAATTGATTATGTGGATTAATTTTACTATGTGATTCATGTGACTATCTGATGATGTTTTATCTAGTTGATGAGTTATTAATGAACTTGCTTAATGTGGATATTGTGATGTGTTTTATGAAGGGACAGTGAAGTATTACTCATGTTGAGTACCCTGCTACGCTGCGATTCCCTATCACAGTGTACCTGTTTGGATGATTATATACATATATTTGTATTTGACCCTTTCATTTGCTGTAGGATTACAGGTTCCAAGCATCAACTCCACCTGAATTGGTAGGTCTGAGCATGCCTTCAAACCAATGGAAGTTGTGGAATGGAGATAACATGAGGTCCCTCAATTTGTCATCATCCTCGATGAGGATGAGTTCTCAATCTTGGGTTGCGTCAGTTTGGTCGGTATGTAGTAAGGTTGGGAGCCTCTGTTATTCTATAGTGTGTTGCCATCGAGATATGTTCGGTACATAGTTTTGAGCTATTTGGTTGGTCTATTGTTTCATTAAATAGAGTTATTAATCTATTTTGTAAATAAATAATGTTAATTTGGAAGAATATTAAATAATTGTCTTCAATAGGAATCAAATTAATAATAGATAACAATAATAGTAATAATAAATAAATTAAAAATGTTTAATATCATATTAAATGAATAAATATTCTTTATATATAGTTAGATAAGATACTATTTTATATTGTATTTTTAAGTTTAAAATTAATGATAGTGAGTTGTCATGAGTGACTAATAATTAATCAGAGTGGAGAATCTGCCTGTAGGTGGAAATTTAATGAATTTAATTTTCTTGAGAGTGGGATTGATGGAAGAGGAGAGTTATGGTATGGAATTTATGGTTTTAGCTATTTTTGTCATGGTGGGGATATTTGAAGGGGATTTGGAGATTATGGCGAGGAGGAAGAAGAATGGGGTAAAAAGGAACAGAGACTGGTTAAGAACACATGGAGTACTTGTTTTCTTGTTCATGGCAATCTTTGCAATGGTGCCAGTGATATTAGATGAGAGACCAAGATAGCTCTAAGTTTTCATCTTCATACCTTTCAGGTACAAGTAAGTTTTGATAATCCACTCTCATATGTGCTTCGATGTACGTTCATTCCCTACTTCAAGCATCTTGATACACACTCTTTCAGTAAATATTGGACTTATTGGCACCCTATGACTAAATTTAGGGTATCCTCAAGATGTCTTGAGAAAGTTAACCACACATACATATCAATCTTTTGTAGTTGAATTGCATAAGGGTTTCTCTATGATTCAAGAATATATACATATATTTCTCTGTGCAACATTTTCTTTTAAGCATTTATCCTCTTCCTAGTTCTAGTCTGAGCATATGTAGGATGCATAGTCAACATGGCGCATGGTGTAACATTGCACTGCTCGAAGGGTAGAAAGGTTTCACATAAAGAATTAGATTTGCATGTATATTCATATCCTTGCAAGCTGAACAATGCCACCATAATGATAACCAAACTTTAAAGATCACTCCTGGGTAACCAATGCTTAATTCTGTATGCATCAATATCGGCACTAGCCATGATGCATAGTGGCTAAACTAATAATCTTTTTCAATGAATCCATTTTATGCTCACTACCTTTCATGTTGCTTTGTGAGGCATATGTCAAATAATTCATGCGCTTTGAATATACCTCTCCTGCCAATGTTCATGTTGGAAATTTTCCCTTTTCCATGCACCACTAATCCTTGCACCAAGGTTGAAACCAAACTCTATCGAAGTTACTATCTCCTTTTATCCAAATCATTCTGGACAGGATGTTTGGGGTTTTAAATCAAATTGGAATTATTCTTTCTTTCATTTTTAACTGTCGATTTACAACTACAACATGGATATCCTTTTAGTGTTAATTGAGTGATTACTTCAATGATGTTTCTATCTTTTCAATATGAAACCTCCAAAAGATTAGGTTAGTATGATTTCTTTATTGGACTCTCTTAGATGGGTGATCTTATCCTTAGATCTTGTCAAGATTCTTTCTTTTCTTGTGATTGATTTTTAAAACTCTAGCTGTTAGGTTGTCATAATTTAGAATTAGCTCAACCTTGAAAATTGCTAAATATAGACTTTAATTGATCAATCCCTAACTTTTGTGCATAGCTAAGAATTTATGATGTAAATCTTTGCTATCTTTCTTGCATTCTGAATGGTGTAACATCTTAAAAATAATCATTATAGGAACAACGTACTAAATTTTCCTTATCACTCTGCTTTTATTTCATATGCCATTGATAGGCCCTATATTTAGATTGCGCCAGCTTCACTAGAAGAATCTTTAGTTTTTTTTTTGTGGCTTTGTTAAGTTGGGGGGGGGGGGGCTCGGCGTAGTCTATGTTATAGCATGCTACTGTGTAGCTTCTCCACTATATCTCATCCTTGAAGCCATCTATTGCCTTAGTCGAAGCTCCATGTACTCTTCTAAACTGATAGTAACTACAAATATTAACCCTTATCAATCGACTATATACTTATTATCACAACTAAATGATGGTTTTCATCATCTTCCTCATTGTCTTTTGTATGTAATAATAACTAATATCATTAAAAGGATACAGATGGTGCAATGTAATTAGTTTTGGTGTTGTGATTATGTTCACATTTTAATGATTCCTACAAATGCTCAGTGCTTGAATCTGAAATATCAAAATACAAGGAAACATTATATCCTCCACATAATTGCTTTGAATTGTTAATTCTGTGATAACGCATGTGTTTGATAAAATTTGAATATGTTTCTATATTAGATCTTAATGTTGGTCAAAAGCTTTATTGATATCATAGTTAATAGAATCTATCTTTAGCAAATATAGTATCTATAGTTTTAACTTGTTTTAATCTAAATCAAGGTATATAAGAGTATTATTATGGTTGTTAGTATCACTGTGATTATACTTAGAAAAAAAAATAGCTTAGTTTATCTACTTCAATATAATTAAAAGATTTTAGTTTATATTTCAAAGTAGGATAATGTAATAGGGTAGTGATTTATATTACTCTAAAAATACAAAATGATAATATCGTTTGACCTTATGATGCTTTTTGTTCTCAGGTATGTATGCACATCTTGAAATAACAGACAGCATCGGTTAGTATATTACTCCGTATTTATTCATTTTATTCAAAAGGGAAGTTTTCTTTTAGAGTAATTATATAAAGAGCTAGGTTCAGTTAGGAATTAAGTAAACAATTATAGTTAGCAATGATATAGTCTTCTTTAGCCATGTGAATTTATTCATAAACTTTGTTAAGAGTAGGTTAACAAGCTATGTTTCCCATGTTTCACTCAATATAAAATACCCCTATCATACCCTTGTTTGACACCTCTCTTCCCAATTTGGGACTTTCTCTTGCCCCCACAATTCCATTTCTTGAAATCACTTCCATTTTACCTAGCTATACCCATATCATATTATCATGCATTCTCCATTGTTCATTCTTCTCATAAATATGGTTGTTCTCATTTTATTAGATAGGGATTATAGTAGAGTTATAAGGGTCCCTAATTTGAGTTGATATAATGGAGATTTGTAGGTTTAGGCATGGAAGAATTTTAGTTCAATAGGACCACAATCGTATTAGAATGTGAATAAGATATTTAGAATCCATAATTAGTATGTTAGCTTTATAATAAAATGGAGAAAGGGTTTCACAGTAATACAAATTCTAATGATAGGATTAATGTATTTAATGTTAAAAATAACCTTGTTAACTCTCTCTCTCTAGCATTGTTACTTTTATTTCTCTAAAGAAGAACTTCAGGTTGATACATACATGTATTCCTATATGATAATATTATCTTTAGAATATTGATGATATTACGCATACATGATATAAATTTATGGTGTAAGTAAGTATTATGTTGAGTCAATGATTAATACTTAGGTTTTGTAGTGTATATAGAGTTAGTCTATGAATTTAGACTACGATTTCAAGACGTCTAATGATCTTTGATTTATTTTGGTTTAGTAATTATGTAAAAATGTATTAATAAAAATAAATCAATTATAAGTTTGAATAATTGCATTTTTATAAATTGACATGTTATAGTAAGCATGCCTTTAGGGTAAATTGCATGTTGTTGCAATTACTTTAATTAGACAAAACTGAATAAGTATTGGGATCTTTTGGATTAAATATTGTTACTTATGACACTTATATCATTTGGTTATATTAGTAACTGCCATTGGTAGTTAGAATATTACTGCTTTGCATTGCTGAGATAGATTCACTTTATGTTTGTGGGATGATTGACCATGGTTACATTCTTTAAGACCATTATTAGTGCACCAGATCATATGTTGCATTTGTTGTTTGGATATTGAAGTATTGATGAGGGATCTTGGTTTATGATGTGCTTTGGAAAGTGAATGTGATGTGTGACCATTGCATTTAAAATGGTGTCATGTGTTTGTGTAATTGGGAAAAGTGGTTTCTAGAGGCCTAGGAGGGTGTAATTGTGTGGGGGTTGGCTATGTGTGCACCTTATGAGTTGAATGAAATGCATTCTTGAAATATGGTTTCTTATTCATGTTGGAATGATACATGTGCAAGATGGTTTGTGCCTTGCTTAGTGTACCTATACTTGCGATTATATTGTATTGAACACTTGTTGTTAAGATGGTAAATGTCTTGCTTGATGGATAGGGTTTTCTAGATGCAGATAGGGGAGTGGCTTTCAATATGGGGACGAGGCCCAAAGTGGCTAGCTAGGATAACCCATTGAAAGTTGGTAATCAAGTGATAACCTAATTAATAAATCTAGGGGTTGGGTAGTTTTCACACTAATTAAGATAATTGGATTCCTCACCCATGCCTATAGTGCTCATTCAGGCTAAGGATGGGATGAGAAGGCCTAGTTGGTAAGATCAACTTCCTTGTCCTCATGAAAGGAATGTTGGTTCCCCATGTGTCACCCTATGGGGCCGGCATCTAGTGAGAGACTGTCAGGGTAACCATAGATGGGGGTCGGCGCCTAGCGAGGGACTATCAGGGTAACCCATGGATGGGTGCCGATGTCTAGCTAAAGACTGTCAGGATAACCCATGTTAGGACCATGCGATGACACTCACCCCTACTACATCCTAGCATTCCCTAGTGTGGTTGCCTCTGGAAGTGCTATTGAGATGCCTGTGATATTGACCTATGTTGTTGGTTTCATGTGTTGTCCTTATTCCTTATAGTTTTCTGTCTACCTGATTGGTTGTTGTAGTGGGATCTTATGTTATCTCCTAGCACGGGGGGTGGACCTCAGAGTTCCACATGGTCAGGTGGTTGTGCTTTATTCCATTGGTTTTCTGGCATCGAGGCTCGTGTGTAAAGAAGATGTATCTCTCATGATTCCTGTTTGCACCTGTAATTAAAGACATATGTTTGTACCATTTGCATTTAGATCTGTGTATTAGTGAAATTCATTATGTAATTTGATGTATTCAGAAAAAGATCTTTTGTAACAATGTAATTATGTAATTCCTCTTGTAAGATAAACTATTTTGTACTTGTAACCTTTATTGCTAAAACAATGTTGATGTATTTATCTGGTGATGTAATGAAAGATGTTAGTTTGACTTATTTGATTTATTTAAGTGAACTAAGTATGTAGTTGATTGTTGTTATATTGCAATAATGTAGCTATGTAATCCCTAGAGATGATAGTTTACTTTGTTGCTATTAGTTTATGTTATGTTACGTTATTGTTTCTTCCATTTAAAAAAAAATCCACCTTTTTATTGCTTAGTTAAACTTATCTCCAGGGTTTCATGGCAGGGCATTGCATTCTATGTGATTTTTATGTTTACGATATATATAAGGGTTATATGGAATAAATGGCACGTAGCCCATAAACAAGGAGAAATAGTTTATTAAAGTGTTTGAATAAGGGGCACATGTTAATATGTGTTGGGAGGTAATTTAGTGATAAAGTAAGCCTATATTTTAGGCTATGTGAAAGCCTATCCTAATGTGTATGAAGCGCTCAACGTTATGGCCGTTGGAGGCTATGGAGGTAATAAAACATAGCCTATATTTTAGGCTATTCTAATGCACGAGGAGCACATAGACTTGGACTCTATGAGAAATATTTAGTGGGTGTTAAAATGTAACATGTCACTTGTTCTAGCAACTAAGATTTACTAAGTTTAACTCAAAAGTAAAAATATCTAAATACTGATAAAGATAGATATAAAATTTTTCCTTTTAATCATTTGATAAGATGCACATTTGAAACATATTTCAAACTCCAATTGCAATAGAATTACATAATTTCCTCATTTAAAAGAATTGAATATTTCTCACTACAACTTTTCATAAAATAGATACATACAAGCTTCAAGAGCCAACTGAAAATAGAGATACATGATTGCATTTTGTCTATCTTCAATTCCCGACCGCCAACTTCATGAGGGGAAGCATCACTCAAACCCTTTTCCTCCAACCACGGACTAACTGTAGTCCCCTGCACATTTACCAAACTGGTAAATGGCCCTACCCTTTGACGAAGGGATTGGTATGGTAACCCCAAATAAATTAAGTTTAATTTGAGCAAGGTGTTGTGTCCTACATTAACTAGTACTATCATACTATGGCTACAACCACCAAAATATGACATCCCTACTTAGTAATGCAAACCTGGATCACAGTGAAACTAGACAGTGTAAACATTGGCTATTTACACTACTTTGGCCAAAGTTTTCATCGTCCCATATTCACCCACCCTTCTATCTCGATTGGGAAAGACAACAATCTCTATACTAGGTTATCTACCTCTTCCATGGATCACCTATCCCAATGCTAACCCCTTTACATGTTTACTAGGACACATATGTCAAAGTAATACCATTTGTAAATTATTGATACTATCTTTCCCCCTTGTACAACTATTTAAACATACACCAATCAATAATTATTCACAAAAAGTCCATCTAGGCACAAATCTCTACTATGGAGACTAATTTTCTCATTCACAATACAAATCACTTACTAGATATTTATGTACTATTATATAATCAAATAGACATTCACATTGATAAACAAACAATGCATTCACAAAATAAACAATGCATAATGCCTTAAAAATAGAAAATCATAATGAAAGAGAAATCCTCATGCCCATGATTATATGATGCAGAGCAAGGGTATGAAATGACCAAACACAATCAAAGACAATTAAACAACCACTCACCAAAACCCTAGGTCATTATCTATTGGGCTTTCCTCTCAAACTGCCATTTATCCTTATAGCCTTTTAAAAAGGCTTTTTTTAGCATTAACTTTTGGAACAAACTTGATATTCAAAAAATGAGACTACTTTGGAATACCCTTTTGGCCATTACAACACATATTTTGAAATGGGGTATGACTTCTTTGTATGGAATGGCTCTATTTTTTATTGTCCCCTTTTCCCACTAGACCTAATAAGGCTATTTGGCTAGGTCACAATGGGGTTTTTGACTCAAATGGCCTCTAGTCCTATTCTACCACTTCCAACACATCTCACATGATCCAAATGATCTTCTCCCTCCTCATAAACCATCCTGCAATAGCCTTTTCAACAAATACTCTAAGTATCTAAGGTTTCTAGGTCTGATACATAGGGATATCAGACTGTAACAACAATTTCACATGTGCAATCTTTCACACCTGCCTCTACAACCTTGAAAATATGAAAGTACATGTGAAAACAGTCCATTCCACCAAGTTTCATGGGTTTCTACCAGTGGAAGGCAAAGATATGCATTTTTCTTATTAACTGTTTACCTTATCTAGGGTTTAGACTAGTTCAAACAAAACTTAACACAACTCTCTCAAAACTAAGTGAAATTTGATGCAACAAAAGGAAAAGAAAGTAGGTTCAATGTACTTTCATGCCTAGTCAGTTTCAGATCACAAATTGTCTGTACACGTCTATATTGAGCATCAAAACAACAGAAAAATGTTTTAAAGTGCAAAAAATAGAGATATTTTATTGTTTCAACTTCAAAACTTCAATCCACCAATCTAGGTTCATACAATGGAGGCTTGTTTATGCCTAAACAATCAGTTGGAACCATCCAACTGACCCCAACTGTCCATTATTAACAATTTTTTTGTTTAAAAGTTGACAACAACCATGACAACCTTTGACAACTTTTTGATGGAACTAACCAATTGACCCCAAACTTATACAAATGGATCCAAATGGACAATAATGGCCCAAAATAGCCTTATTAACATGAAATAACACAAACCAAAACAAAATCCCAACTTTTGACTCTTGGAGGCATAAATGGACCATGGGTGCCCCTGCACCATTCTCCCAAGGGAAAAGAAAACTCAAGTTCCACTAGAGGACAAATCGGTAACTGTGTATCCATGCTTTGTAATGTCATCTTCAATCATCCAAGAGGCATCTTCGATAGGAAGACCTCGCCATTTGACCAAGTATTGAAATTAAGTCCTATGCCTTGTCTTCTCGAGTTCTTTCTTGTTAATAATGCACTCCAACTCCAAAGGCTAGCTAGGTGGGAGATCTTTGACCCATTCTTCATTTGAGAATTATGATGAACCTGCATTATCACCTGTACCAACATCCCCTTTGTAAGGGTAATGATTAGATACATTAAAAATAGGAGAAATAGCAATGCCAAGGGGAAGCTCTATTTCATATGCATTCTCTCCAAATTTGTGCACCACTTTACATGGCCCTATCTTCTTCATTTGTAGTTTGGAGTACTGCCCCATATGAAACCTTTTCTTCCTCAAGAGAGATAAAACCAAATCCCCAACCTTGTAGTGAACCTCTCTTCTCTTTAGATCAACATTATGTTTGTACTTGTCTACACTCCTTTGAAGATTATCCTTAACTTGTTGATGAATCTCTTGCATAGCCACAACAAATTATTCACCTTCAACACTCCTCCTTTCCATCCCACTAACATCTCTCAATTCGAACACACCCCTAGGCTGCAAACCATAAACAATCTCAAAAGGACTCTTTCCAACACTTCTATTCATTGAGTCATTGTATGCAAATTCTGTCTGAGGCAAGATCTGATCCCATTGGGTAGAATGCTCTTTTGTGAGACATCTAAGAAGGTTTCCAAGACTCCTATTTACCACCTTAGTCTGCCCATCAATTTGGGGGTGATAGGTAGAACTAAAACTCAAGTTAGTACCAAGTTTCTTCCATAGAGTTCTCCAAAAATGACCAACAAACTTGCTATCCCTATTTGAAATAATATTTAAAGGTAAACCATGAATTTTTACCACCTCCCTGAAGAACAAACCTACAATATATGATGCATCATTGGTGCTCTTGCATGGAATGAAGTGTGCCATCTTTGAGAACCTGTCTACTACAACAAACACTGAATCAAAACCTCTTTGTGTTTTGGTCAACCACATCACAAAATCCATACTTATCCAGACTCCCAAGGTCTATTGGGGATAGGGAGAGGTTGGTACAATCTTGCATTAGTGCTACATCTCTTGGCTCTTTGACAAACAACACACTTTTCTACAAATTTCCTTACATCATTTTACATTTTTGGCCAATAATAGTGCCTTCTTACCTACTCTAAAGTCTTATCTAGACCAAAATGGCCTGCAAGACTACCACTATGCTTTTCCTTTGTAAGATTGTCTCTCATTGAACATCTAGGCACACAAAGTTGAGCCCCTCTGAATAGTAAACCCTCTTGAATAAAAAAATCTGAACTGAACTCATGAAAAGCACCATTAGATGAGTTACAAGATTCATAAATTTCCTTGAAATCAACATCATCTTTGTACATACCTTTTAATGCTTCAATCCCAACACTATGTAATTAGATTTCTTGAACCATAAGTGACCTTTTACTTAGTGCATTAGCCACTTTGTTTGACTATCCTTTCTTATGCTTGATGGTAAAAGTGTAACTTTGTAAGTATTCTACCCATTTGGCATGTCTATGATTAAGTTTCTCTTGACTATTAATGTATTGGAGGGCATGATTATCAGTAAACACCACAAACATCCTTAGGAAGAAGGTAATGCCTCCACTTCTTCAAGGCTTGTACTATAGCATACATTTCAAGGTCATAAGATGAGTACCTTTTCTTGGCTTCATTGAGTTTCTCACTGAAAAAGGCAACCGGTCTATTATCTTGGCTTAGAACAGCACCTATGGCATAGCCACTTGCATCACACTCTATAGTGAACACCTTGTTGAAGTCAGGTAAAGCAAGAATGGGTTGCTCTGTAATCTTCTTCTTCAAATACTGAAAATTCTGATTAGCCTCATTAGTCCAAACAAATTTCTTCTTTTTATCACCCTTTATAGTTTCTATGATTGGAGCACATACATGACTGAAACCCCTTATAAATTTCCTATAAAAATTTGCTAAGCCATGAAAAATTCTCACCTCAAAAACTGATTTTGGAGTGGGCCAATTCAGAATGGCTTCAACTTTGCTAGGATCCATTTTGAGTGTTCCTTTAGAGATCACAAAACCAAGGTATACCAACTCTGTTTTCAAGAACTCACATTTCTTCAAGTTGATCATTAGTTTTTCCCCATGTAATCTTTTCAAAACCAAATTCAAATGGTGTAGATGCTCTTCCTTAGTTCTACTAAAAACAAGAATATCATCAAGATAGACTACAACAAACTTACTAATGAAAGGTTTGAGCACTTCATTCATCAACCACATAAAGGTACTAGGTGCATTTGATAAACCAAATGGCATCACAAGCCACTCATATAACCCTTCATTAGTCTTAAAAGTTGTTTTCCACTCATCACCTAGTCTAATCCTTATTTGATGGTAACCACTCTTAAGATCAATATTAGAAAAATAACATGCACCACCCAAACAATCCATTAAATCCGCAATTCTTGGAATAGGAAATCTATACCTTATGGTGATCTTGTTGATGGATCTAGAGTCGATACACATCTTCCACTCACCTCCTTTCTTAGGTGCTAAGGCTATAGGAACTACACAAGGACTCAAGCTTTCTCTAATCAGCCTCTTGTCAAGTAGTTCTTGTACTTGCTTCTTTATTTCTTCATTCTGTTGTGGAGTCATCTTATAAGCAACCTTGTTAGGAAAACTAGCCCCTGGAATGAAATCAATGTGATGGCTAATGTCTCTCATAGGTGGCAAGGTGTTGGGAATCTCATCAACCACTATATCAACATACTAATTTAGAAAATCTTGGACCTCTAAAGGCAACTCATCCAACTTGATTGTTGTCATAACAGTCCTAGGCTTGGCTATGATGGTAAAACCCACATTCTCTTCTTCCATGGTCTTTAAGAACTCCTTTTCATCCACTAGCATGACACTGGAGCCCACTTGTGATGTCACATCCTCTTCTTGCAATGGTAATAGGTTATATGACACCTCATCTTTATCTATGACATATGTGTTCTTCCTCCCATCATGCTTGGCATTTCTATCATACTGCTATGGTCTACCTAGTAGCATATGGAAAACATCCATGGGAATGATGTCACATTAAACTTTGTCCTTATACCCTCCAATGTGAACTCTAGCCATGCTTGTTCATTAACCAACACTTGTTGCCCCTTGTTCAACCAAGAGACCTTATATGGAGTGGTATGATGTATCCTTTTCAACTTCAACTTATCTACCATCTCAACAGAAATTAAGTTGTCAGTGCTACCAGAATCAATCACAACCTTGCAACATTTACCTTGACACATACATGTAGTTCTAAAGAGCAATTTCCTTTGTGGTGCTTCCTTTTCCATAGGCACTTTGATCAAGGTTCTTCTCAACATGAGAGATTCTCCAACTTCTAGAATAGTATCATGTGATGGAGAGTTCACACTTTCACTATCTTCTACTTGTGCAATCTGATTTCTTCTTTCTCCTCCAAATGAAGTAGTGGACTTGTTTTATGGGCATTGCCATGCTTGATGGCCTACAAACTTATTACACTTGTAGCATTTTCTGGCGAACCCACTTGATCCACCTCTTTGGCTTCCAAATCTGCCTCTGTTGTTGGGTCTTCTCTAAAGCTGCCCCTTGAATCTGAATTTTGTTCTTGATTGTTGCTTGTTTCACCTGTATTCTTTGGGATTGCCCACTACCAGCAAATGTCCCTTCCTCTAAAACTCCTTCCTCTACCCCTGCTTTGCTTTTCTTGTCTCCTTCTTAACTTATCTTCAGCCTTCATGGCAAATTGATAACATTCCTCCAACGTTCTAGGGCATATAAGACTCAATTCATCTTTTATGCTATACTTGAGACCAATTATGTATCTTGAATCTTGTCCACATCATTCTCCATGTGGCCTGACCTAATACTCAATTTGTAAAACTCTTGTGTATAGGTCTTCACATCCATATCTTTTTGCTTCAGATTTTGAAGTTGTAATTGAATGGCATAGTCACTGGGTATGAATTGGCCTTTAAGTTTGGCAACCATCCTATCCCAAGAGGTGAATTTGGTTTTGCCCTTCTTCCTCTATTCATCTTGCACATAGTCCCACCAAAGTAAGGCATGACCCTTCAATTTAGTCTTGGCCAACTTCACTCTTTGTCCTTCTGGTACATCTTCATACTCAAAGTAGTTGTCTAGTGCTCCTATCCAATCTAGGAGTTCTTCACTATCCAAGTTTCCTCCATACACTGGTAGATCCATCTTTATCTTGGGACCTTCTCCTTTGACTGCCTTCAATAGCTTTGCCATTTTCAAGTCATCATGATCCAACTCTTCTTGGGACCCTTCTTGGGAGTTCTCTTCCACCCCCTATTCTTCTTCTTCTCGGTCACTCAAATCTCCTGTGACCATTCCTCTTTTCTAACTTATCTCAACTACAGTAAGCCTAGATTGAAGACTTTCTATCAACTCTTTCATTTGTCTTATCTCTCTTGCATGTTTCTCCTTTAATTCACTCACCTCTCTAGCAATTGTATTCCCTTTTGGAGGCATCCTTGTTTCTCTTCACTTCAACTTTTCCTTCTTTTGACCAACTTAGGCTCTAATACCAATTTGATGTAGAGTAGGGGTATGAAATGACCAAACACAATCAAAGACAACTAAACAGCCACTCACCAAAACCCTAGGTCATTATCTATTGGGCTTTCCTCTCAAACAACCATTTATCCTTGTAGCCTTTTGAAAAGGCCTTTATTAGCATAAATTTTGGAACATACCTAATATTCAATAAATGAGACCACTTTGGAATACTCTTTTAGCCATTACAATACATATCTTGAAATGGGGTAGGACTTCTTTGTATGGAATGGCTCTATTTTTGGCTGTCCCCTTTTCCCACTAGGCCTAATAAGGCTATTTGGCTAGGTCACAATGGGGTTTTTGATTCAAAGGGTCTCTAGTCCTATTCTACCACTTCCAACACATCTCACATGATCCAAATGATTTGCTCCCTCCTCATAAACCATCCTACAATAGCCTTTTCAACAAATACTCTAAGTATCTAAGGTTTCTAGGTCTGATACATAGGGATATCAGATTGTAACAACAATTTCACATGTGCAGTCTTTCACACCTACCTCTGTAACCTTGAAAATATGAAATTACATGTGAAAATAGTCCATTCCACCAAGTTTCATGGGTTTCTACTGCTGGAAGGCAAAGATATGCATTTTTCTTATTCACTGTTTACCCTATCTAGGGTTTAGACCAGTTCAAACAAAACTTAACACAACTCTCTCAAAACTAAGTGAAATCTGATGCAACAAAAAGGAAAAGAAAGTAGGTTCAATGTACTTTCATGCCCAATTAGTTTCAGATCACAAACTATTCATACACGTCCATATTGAGCATCAGAACAACAGAAAAATGTTTTAAAGTGCAGAAAACAGAGATATTTTATTATTTCAACTTCAAAACTTCAATCCACTAACTTGGGGTCGTACAATGGAGCCTTGTTTATGCCTAAACAATTAGTTGGAAACATCCAACTGACCCCAACTGTCCATTATTAACAATTTTTTTTGTTTAAAAGTTGACAACAACCATGACAACCTTTGACAACTTTTTGATGGAACTAACCAATTGACCCCAAACTTATACAAATGGCTCCAAATGGACAACAATGACCCAAAATGGCCTTATTAACATGAAATAACACAAACCAAAATAAAATCCCAACTTTTGACTCTTGGAGGCATAAATGGACCATGGGTACCCCTGCACCATTATAGCTCCAAACAAATCAATGAAATCCCTTGCTTAAGCCCCTTCCAACACGCTAGACCTCCCTTCCAAGTAAAACAATTCTCCAAAAACAAAATGACAAAACTCTCAAAAATAGCTCAAAAACTCAATAGCAAGAATAAGAAATCTCTTGGCTGTAACTTGTGTGTATTGGAATGAGGGAGAGCACCTCTTTATATACAAAAACTCATAGAGAGATCAAGCTACAAACTAGCTACGAAAGATGCCACCACTCCACTTAATTAGCAACCAATTTAGAGGTGTCAAATGAATAATAAAAATAAAAGACACTTAAGAGGACACATATTCAACCATAATAAAATTAGACTTCTAAAACATATAACCCTCTCCATAAAATTGTCACCTAAAAGCCACATTCCTAAATATATAGTAAAAATGGTTTTCTTGGAAATAGTCAAATGCACGTTGGTAAATAATGAAATCTCTTTTTAAATAGTCAAATTGGCACATAAGAGTTTGTTTTAAAACTAACTAAGAAATATTTATAATGCTCAAGCCTATGCGCTCCCATAAGCGCTTAGATAGGCTTATACATAGGTTTTATTTACTAACCACCATAACCTCCAACAACTATACACATGCCATTATGCTAAGCGCTTTATGTGATGTTCCTCATTGTCTATAGGCTGCGTGCTCTCTATGGTAGCGCCCTCCATTCTTTATAAACCATATATATATTATATTCAAATATATTGAATAGAATTTACATAAATTCGTTACACCACAACGTAATAATGATTTCAATAATAAATAATTTATTATATGTATGTATGTATGTATATATGTATGTATTAATATAAAAATCACATACAAATTATCATTTATAATTTCATTTATTGACATAAAAAATTCACATTTACATTAGTGACGATAACTCTTCATGGTTGAAATCGATATCTCCATATCTATGAGCAATACACTCATGAGTGCATGTAGGTACGTCTATCTACATATACTCATGCTCCTATCGACTCATATGTATGAACATATCATGGACTTGCATGAGTTATGATTAAACCATGTAAGACCTTGCCTATGCAACCACAAACTTACCAACATGTAGGCTAAATCACAATTCTCACTCGAACATCCAAACATGTAAACAAGATTCAGAACATAGATCACTTACCTCTACCCATACTAACTTGACATAACTTAGGTCAAAATAAGATTGTGTGTGTGCTTGCTCAATCTAGGTTTCTCTAGGGTTACCAGACCAAGTCCTTCTCCTGAGTGATACTTCCCCTCCTTTCGGGAGGAGCAACCTGTTCCTGCATCTACTTAGATCACCACCACAGTAGTTAGCTGATCAAAATATAATCATCTGCTTCATACATTTCTTTACAATAATCACATTTAATACAAGACATTGCTTTATTCCATTTTCAACATATTGCATTCAAAACTAATAGCACACATAGATGGAAGATTCATAATCATCCACTTTTCAAACAAATTAACTAATCTAGGTAAATAGTAAATGGATAAAAATACACGGGGTGTAACGTACTCCCCCCTTGTGAATCATCATCCCCGATGATTTTTTAAGTATCAAGTATTATCACAACATAAATAAGTCATAAAAAGTATCATACTACAAAACATATTGATATCAAGAGATTTCATAATTTAGAATAACTTGTGGGAACTTTTGCTTCATCTCAGCATACTCTTTCCAAGTGGCAGAATCTTTTGCATGTTGATCCCATTGGATCTGGTACTGCATAACCTTTCTATTATGCAAGTAGAGCTTGCGAACTTCAAGCATTTAAGAAGCTTGATCATAACCATTCCTGAGTTCTATACTTGTAAAACATTCTAAGAATATAATAATCATCTGTTATATATATATATATCAAATTTGAATCATTAAAAGATTTGTGCCTCCTGGAAATAGTTGTTATAAGAATGATTCTGAAATCAATTGAATTGCTAACTTTGAGAATTTTCAAGGACCTCTTTATATCTAGGAGCTGGTTTGGAATACATTCCATACTTAATGAAATTTTTTCTGGGGTTGGACCCTCAAAAGAACTTTTATTCTTTTAATTGAGAATTGTCTTAGTATACACTTAGTATCAACGTAAATTTTCTATCCCTTATTAGTTTCTGCCAATCTTTCCTGATCAGCCTGATTTGTTCATCCATTTCTGACAAGATTTCTGGACTAATGCTAATCCTATCTTCTAGCTTACCCAAATTATAGGAGTTCGACATCTTCTTCTGTCTAATGTTTCAAATGGAGCCATTTTGATAGCAGAAAGATAGGAATTATTTTATGAGCAAATCCCACCAGTGGTAGACACTATTCCCACTTATAATACTGATCCATGCAATATATTCGAACAATTCTTCCAAAACCTGGTTAACTCTCTTAGTTTAACCATCTGTTCTCAAGATGATAAGTTGTACTTACATTAAGTTTAGTTTCTAGCGTTGAAAATAAGGTTTACCCCAAACCTTGTTGTCAAGTGCACATCTCTATCTGAGATAATCTTCTCAGAAACTCCATGTAATCTAAACACTTTCTACACAATTTACAAGCTAACACTAGTGCTAAACCAGATAAATTCGCTGGTATAAAAGGTGTTACCTTTATTCTTTAACATTCTAAACAACTTGCCACAAATCTTGGGGCATCTCCTTTCAATTTTTTCTAGAAATATAATGGCTTTACATCCGCTAACATCTTAGTGACATTAGGACGTCCTGAGTATTATGTACTTCCTTTCCTACCAAATTCCTTAACTTACCAGAATCAGGTACACAAATTCTTCCTTTATACCTCAATAAACCATTTGGTTCAAAGCAAAAAGCTCATACCTTTTATCTTGTAAATTATCTGAGATTGCTTTCTTGACTTGATCATAGTACTCATCACCTTTGGATCCTTTCAATACTTGACTTTTGGAGTCGATTTGGAAAGTTACCATTGAAGATATATGCCTTCTTCGACTTAAAGCATTGGCAACTCTATTCTCTTTTCCCCTTGATATAGTTAATGTTGAAATCCTAGTCTGATATCAATTCTAGTCACCTCCTTATCCTGGCATTTCAAATTGGGTTGAGTAAATAGATACTTTAAACCATGATGGTCTGTTTTCAATTCAAAGGGTTTCCTTAACAGGTAGTGTCTCCACATTTGTAATGTATAAACCACTACTGCTAACTCCAAATTATGTGAAGCATAATTTTGTTCATAAGATTTTTGATTCCTTGATTCATAGGCTATGATTCACCCTTCCTGCATTAACACACCGCCCAAATCTTCACTTGAGGCATCTCGTACTACCTTCAAACCTCAGAGGTGCAATTTTCCTCATATCTTGGCATAACTCTTTTGCCATTCTCCTCCTCTTAATCTTTTCAAAACATAATTGAGATGAGGACTGACTTTGAGATTGTGATTGTGATCCTACATCCTCATGTTCACTAGCTAGAGAATTTTCTTCTTCATTCACATTTTTAGGGACTTGTCCCATGGTAGGTACTTCTTTTTCTACTCTTTCCTTTCCTTGTTCCAATATCCCGACTCTCTCTTGTCTCAACATCGCTAGGATTTGATCTAAATTAGTATCCATATTCTCAACTCCTTGTCCTACTTCATTGCTTCCCCCAAGGTTAGTTCTTGTTCTAACCATCTTAACAAGAAAGTTCATCCTGTGGGTTTCCATAAAAATTTCTATGAATGTTACTCAATGTACTAAAAACATTTAACATTTCCAAATAGAATCACTCATTCACTTTCAAAAAATTTGCCCAAGAAAGAATACATATACATAAGCTTTTTATAAAACACTTTTCTTTTCTTTATATCCAAAAGGATTTGAATACCCTCTCAACTACATGACTGAATGGAGTATATCCCTCAGATTCTAGCTCATGATTATTCTTGAATGGGTAATAACCTTTAGATTTATCCTTAGATACTTAATTTTGGGGAACATATTCCTCTGAATCATCACTTAAAGAAATTACAATTACTTCTATCAAAGGAGGAACATAAGGATTCCTAAACAACATGGCAGAACTCACACTATACTCTGAGGACATATCCTTAGAAAGTGGTAAGGCTTCTGATTTGGTTGGAGAGACCAAAAGCAGACGGTTGAAGTTGATAATCTGTCTTAGAGTGTTAAGCTGAGTTAAGCTAACTTCCTAGCGCTGAAGACCTTGCACAAAGTTCAGGCTAATGATCTACTAGTTCCACTTTTGGAATATCATATAGATACCCATTCATCCTTGACTCTCTCACATTCTAGACAACTTGCTATCACTCTTCATTCTTTTTCAGAAATAAAGAGATTTCACATCGACTAGGAGTTTAGTTACTCCTAGATGCCCTGATTGAGATTAAGAATGGTTTTTCTACCTCACAAGGTTTCTAAAATATGTGGAGTTAGGAATATCCCTAGTGCATTTTCTACAATTTACCCCCTTACACAATCCTTCAGAGGCCCATCCAAGACATGATAGAGGTGAACATTGCACAAAACATAGTGAACAACCAAAAGTGTTCTAATATAGCCACCACAATAATTTAAATTAATATCAAAGTATAAGCAATTTCATTTTCAACAATAAGTCAAAAGATTGAGCTCAATAAATCAAATTTTGACCAACTGGTCATAAAATAAATAATCTTCAAAATTTGGTGGCTAGACCATTCCAAAAATAAAGGAATAAAACAAATAAAATTCTTGCAAGTATTTAAAAAAAAAAATTACCAAAAATTCAAGAAGTGTCAAAATCCAAAGATACACTGACTATGCACTATGTGACTGACTGAGTCACTAACAAGGGAGTAGATTGTTGTACTACACTCAAGTTTTCCAAAAACTTACAGTGGGTTAGAGACCATGCTACTAGCACAATAAACAAATAAGTCCCTTAAGACTTTCATTATACTCAAAAATCAAAAGATTAAAACACATCCACCCTTACATCATGGAATATCTATCGCTCATCACATAGATGATACTATAAGGTGGTGTTACAGCAACACACAAGGACTTCAGTTGTAACACACACACACCTCATTCCTTTGTTTACAAAACTCTATTCCCTACCTCTTGGAATAGTTTACTTAAATCAAACTTGTCTAAATATCTTGGTAATGATCACATTTATCATTGCAATTAAACTTTCTTGCTCTACCAAGAGACAAAATACATAGCTCTCAACTTTTGTCCAAAATGCTATGAAAATAACTAATAACTTCTCCTTACAATTACTATGAATTATCTTGCAAACTCCATGCAAACTCTTAACAAAATAGTGATACTAATTCCAATCTTTATTCATCAAGATATTGTCCAAGAGGATCCTCTTTACTTACATCCTCTACTACACATTGACACCCTTTCCAATAGGCTTCAAGAGTTATTAAGGAACTCTTATTCTCCTCTATTTATGCAAGATTCTTTGTATATGGAAATTGGTTTTCTCATCTTTCAAAAGCATTTTCAAGTCTTGTACTATTTTTCTCAATATTGTATGCCAATATATCATTACTAGTCTTTTAATGATCCTTCTATTCCACTTGACTTATTCTAATCCATATAGGGTTTAGACAAGAACCCAACTTATCTACGTATCTTTGATACAATTTCTAGAATCTTCCAAACTCAGTTACTTCTGCACCTGGTTGATTAATTCAGGATCTTCCCATCCCTAAGTTTTGGAGACATAAAAGTGATCTTGAATTCATATAGACACCGCTCCTGCTGAGCTCTTAGTCTAATAAGCAATTGACCAAGGTTTTACCTTTCTAGTCAAAATCTCAAAATCTTTCCGTTATATATTCTCAACAGAGTTACATTAACTTTGGAAGTTTTTAAATCCTTAGTTGGTTCTCTCTTAACCACTGACTTAGACACTTGTTGGCAAATAGTCTTCCTGACAATTTTCTTGGTTAATCTTCTATTCTATTCTCGCATAAAACCAGTTTCATCTTTAGACTCTCATAGCATAGTGAGCACATAGGTTCTAGAGCTAAACCTGGCTCTGGTACCATGTGTAACATGCCACTTGTTCTACCAACTAAGATTTACTAAGTTTAACTCAAAAGTAAAAAGATCTAAATACTAATAGAGATAGCAATAATTTTTTTCCTTTTAATCATTCAATAAGATGCACGTTTGAAACATATTTCAAACTCCAATTGCATAATCAAATTACATTTCATCATTTAAAAGAATTGAATTTTCTCATTACAACTTTTCATCAAATATATACATACAAGCTTCAAGAGCCAACTAAAAATAGAGATACATGATTGTATTTTGTCCGTTTTCAATTCCCAACCACCAACTGCATGAGGGGAAGCATCACTCAAATGCTTTTCCTCCAACCACAGACTAAATGCGGTCCCTCGCACATTTACCGAATTGGTAAATGGACCTACCCTTTGATGTTGGGATTGGTATGGTAACCCCAAATAAATTAAGCCTAATTTGAGCAAGGTGTTGTGTCCTACATTAACTAGTACTATCATACTATGGCTACAACCATCAAAATATGACATCCCTACTTAGTAATGCAAACCTAGATCATAGTGAAACTCGACAGTGTAAACATTGGCTTTTTACACTACTTTGGCCAAAGTTTTCATCGTCACATATTCACCCACCCTTCTATCTCGATTGAGAAAGACAACAATCTCTATACTAGGTTATGTACCTCTTCCATGGATCACCTATCCCAATGCTAACCCCTTTACATGTTTTACTAGGACACATATGTCAAAGTAATACCATTTGTAAATTATTGATACTATCTTTCCCCCTTATACAACTATTTAACCATACACCAATCAATAATTATTCACAAAAAGTCCATCTAGGCACAAATCTCTACTATGGAGACTAATTTTCTCATTCACAATACAAATCACTTACTAGACATTTATTTACAATTATATAATCAAATAGACATTCAAATTGATAAACAAACAATGCATTCACAAAACAAACAACGCATAATGCCTTAAAAACAAAAAAATCATAATGAAAGAGAAATCCTCATGCTTGTGATTATAGCTCCAAACAAATCAATGAAATCCCTTGCTTAATCTCCTTCCAACACGCTAGACCTCCCTTCCAAGTAAAACAACTCTCTAAAAACAAATTGACAAAACTCTCAAAAATAGCTCAAAAACTCAATAGCAAGAATAAGAAGGCTCTTGGCTGAAACTTGTGTGTATTGGAATGAGGGAGAGCACCTCTTTATATATAAAAACTCATAGAGAGATCAAGCTACAAACTAGCTAGGAAAGATGTCACCACTCCACTTAATTAGCAACCAATTTAGAGGTGTCAAAGGAATAATAAAAATAAAAGACATTTAAGAGGACACATATTCAACCATAATAAAATTAGACTCTAAAACATGCAACCCTCTCCATAAAATTGCCACCTAAAATCCACATTCCCAAATATATAGTAAAAATGGTTTTCTTGGAAATAGTCAAATGCACGTTGGTAAATAATGAAAACTCTTTTTAAATCTCTTAAATGATTTTGAGCTCCCACATGCGTTCAAAGACAGTCAAAATTGCCACATAAGAGTTTGTTTTAAAACTCACTAAGAAATATTTATAATTCTCAAGCCTATGCACTCCCATAAGTGCTTAGATAGGCTTATACGTAGGCTTTATTTACTAACCACCATAACCTCCAACGGCTATACACATGTGCCATTATGCTGAGCGCTTTATGTGTTGTTCCTCCTTGTCTATAGGTTGCATGCTCTCTATGGCAATGCCCTCCATGCTTTATAAACCATATATATTACATACACACACATATATGTGTGTGTGTATGTGTATATATATATATATCACATACAACTTATCATTTATAATTTCATTTATTGACATAAAAAATTCACATTCACATTAGTGACGATAACTCTTCATGGTCCAAATCGATATCTCCATATCTGTGAGCAATACGCTCATGCGTGCATGTAGGTACATCTACCTATGTATACTCATGCTTGTATCGACTCATATGAATGAACATATCGTGGACTTGCATGAGTTATGATTAAACCACATAAGACCTTGCCTATGCAACCACAAACTTACCAACATGCAGGCTAAATCACAATTCTCACTCGAACATCCTGTTGGTGTGAACACATAATTCACACATATTAAGTTGACTTAGTGAGTCTTCTAGATGTCTCTAGTGGTCACTAGTTGAGTCTAGTTGTGTGTTGAGTTGTTGATAGTTGGAGTGAGTTGTCTTATCCTCCACATTTGCAATTAGTTATCATCCTCTAATTGACACATGTTGTAGGAATATCTCCACTTTCGACTCCACCTTTCACTCCACCCTTCTAGCTCTCACCCTGCCTTTATAAGCAAGGCTCACTCATTGTATTTCATACAGTTTAATACAGCTTCGTATGATCTTTGTATAGATTCTTGCTCCATTGTTTTAGCATCTTCTCTCGTCATCTTTGTGTGGAAGGTTCTCTTGATTGCAGGTGATCCTGGCTTGCTGAGTCACATTGACTCTTACATGGTATAAGAGCCTTGACTACAATTTCCTTCCCTCATTGGAGAGGTTTTGCTGGAAGCTGTGTGTTAGGAGCATCTTGGAGCAAAACGGACATCACCGTTGCAATCAGGAGGCCCAAATTTGTATAGATCGGTTGTTCATTCGCTGAATTTCGTCATCAAAAATTTTGGCAATTTTTTTTGCCTCTAGTCCCTTGGCGAAATCCGTACCGTACGGTACACTGCATCAGCATTAGATCTGCAGATGTCATCGTCTGCGTCATAAATTTGTTTGCTAAAAATTTATTTTTAGTACGCTGTTTTCTGAGGGTAATAAATCTCTGGTTTTGATTCTATGAATTTTGTTTTAGTAAAAAAAAGAAAATTCTATTGAGGGTACCAACAGGGTAATGGAGCCCCTATCGGCCCCGTACTCTGCTGACGAGTGGCCACTTTGACTAAAGGCTTCAACCTTTGTAAAATATTCATAGATTCTTAAATTTTCTGTAGGCAAAATCGACCAGCAGTCTTATCCCTGGCATCTTTCAGATCTCAGGTGGTCAAATCACTCCTTTGGTGGTTTGTGTTTGCTACCTCGGAGTCTATCACTCGCAGTCTCCATAGCGAGTATTCCAGTGATTCCTTGAAACCATCATTAGCAATCACAGTTTGTTGTTCTCAACAGTCGACATCATTAACCTATCGACAGTCAACCAAACAAGTCCAAGCCTGTCGGTTGATTAAATTGGCGGTCACTAGTCATTTTTCTTACCAGTCCTTTTTGCAGTCGATGTTGGCAAATCTTCGATTGACAGTCAAGGTTTTGTGATCTACGACTTCATCAAATAGTCATCAAAGGTAGTTTCAAAGAGGTCTTCCAGCGATCTTTGCATTGTTCATGGTAGATCTTCTAACCGCAGACGGCCCTCGATCCGGCCTTCATTGGCGATGTTTATAACATCCGTAGATCTCCACCAAATCTGGTGTACGCTGCATATAAGGTAGTCAAGTTTTTTGTATTGAATGGTTTATACATGCTGTGCTCGACAGAGGTGACCAAAGTGCTAAATACTTCACAGTCTGCAGACGACTTTCGAAGATCTCGTCAGCAGTTGGCATTTGTGGTGGTCGGATCCGCTCTTGGCGGTCATTTTGGTTGGCTTCCACACTGATAGCAAGGTCGAATGTCAAGTTTAACCTTTGGTGGTCTCCATTCTATGAACTTGGCATTTCAAACCCGCAGGCGGTCTCAGTTTATCGCCCACTACCTCTGGTGGATGCATTGAAACCACGGGCAACTCATCTATCGACAGTTTTTTGTTCCTTATCTGGCGGTTTCAGACTGTGGTCAAGGCATTTTTTCAAAACAATCACTAGCGGCTTATTCGGCGGCCAACAAAGATTTCAACAGTCTCTGTTTTACAGCTGGTTTATTTGGTATCTACATTCAATGTTTCAGCTTTTGTTTTAGCCTGTGGCGATCACATTTCAAACCAGCAGGGACATTCAACACAGTTTGTGTTCTTTCACGGGGTTTGTATTCTATTGGTTGGCATCTAAATTCTATTGGTCTGCATCTTAGAACACATCGACCAACCAATCCTTCACAACACTGGTCAACGAAAACTCTCCGTGGTTGCTATCCTCTTACCAGCGGTTTGAAAACACACAGGCTGTTTTAATCACTGTTGAGTGGTTTCTGCCATATTGACTGGTGGTTTTTTATTTTTTGACTTGCAGTAAGGTGTTTTTGAGACATTCATCAGTGGATTTACCTACAGGTGGCAGTTTTTCAACCAGTGTTTTAATCCTAATAGGTGGTTTTGCGCATCGAACCGTGGTTTTTCGGTGAGCAGAATATTTTGCCCAGAAACAGATAATATTCTGTCGATAGGGGGCTTGTTTTGCCCTCAAAGTCCTAAAGTAGGGCTTTTTTTCTTTTTTGCACAACTTTTGGCCACTATGTCGCAATTAGGAAAATGAGATATCAACAGAAAGATGACAACTCAGTGGTGTCAAAAATTTTCTCTGATTTTGCTGTTTGATAGCATTTATTGCAGGTTAAAGACAAATCTTCATTTTTGGCTCCCGAGCTCATAAGTTTTTGCCACGAACTCTAATTTTCGTAATTCTTACGGCATCGGAAAGGTATTCAGGAGCTCTACACAGCCATCCATACACTTTTCTCATATTTTACTCCAAGTGCTTTTTATTTCATTTGTCAATTTTTTGGCATTTGAGTGATAACTTGGGCATTTTGAAACTTGAGGAGGTGAAATTTGTTTTGAGAGGATTTGTTTGCTGTAATACATCATTGTGAATGATTGTAATCTCACTGGGATCTCTTTTTTGAAGAGATTTTGTTATTTTCCCAATTTTGGTCCTTTGAGGACAATTGTAAAATGCACTAAGTATAAAGTGCCACAACAAATTGGGGGGGCTCTCTTACATAGTAAAGGGGTCTTGTTGTCTCTCTTTTTCATCATGGATGTGCCTCAATTTCCACTTTTAACTCCATATAATTATATTGAATGGAAGAAAAACATGGAGTTTGTGTTGTATAAACAAAAGTTACATAGAATAACTTTAGGCACAGATCCTGAACCCACAGGTGCTACTGAGAGAAGAAAATGGTTAGACAAAAGAGATGAGGCTTTTGGCACACTTTGTCTTGCTATTTCTCCAGATTTGAGATTTCATGTTGAGTCTTGACCAAATGAGATATGGACAACACTGGACAATCTATTTGGCAAGTAAGATAAAATAAGAAGGTTTAAATTGGAAAATGAGCTAATTACACTTAATCCTTAAGACTTTGATCAAATCGAAGACTTCTTCACCAAGTTTAAGTCTCTCAGGTTGCAACTCAAACAAAGTGGTCTTGAGAAAGAAGATGAACAATTGATTCTATCTATTTTTGCAAAATTGGGTCCTGCATATTCAGTTTATGTTTCTACCTTTTATGCTACAATGGATGCCTTTGGTACTAAGTTTACCATGCCTTCACTTTAGGAATTTTCTGCACAACTCACAAGAGAACAAGCCAAGCTACTACACATGGGCACATTGAAGTCACCTAGAAAACAGGCTCTAGTTGCAACACAAAGCACAAAAGATCCTAAGGCTTCACATAATAAGGGAAAGAAACAGAAGGATTCAAAGTCTAATGAGCAAGAGAAATAATCAAAGAAAACCCCCAACTCTTCTTCCAAAGAGGAGTCCAATAAGAAGAACAAGCCAAAATGTTCTTATTGTAAGAAATTGGGTCACGATGAGACTAAATGTTATGAGAAAAAGTTTGAGGAGATGTCACAAATTCTTCAAAAACATAACATTGAGTATTCTCCATCAACAACAGTTTTACCCAAGTCTTCTTCTTTGCCACCATCATCATCTACATCTACAGGAACAACAAGTATTGCTAATGGGTCATACAAAGGAAAAGGACAGGCACTCTTTGCTTCAACAAGTCTACAGTCAGAGAGATGGCTTCTTGATTCTGGAGCTTCTCATCATATAGTATCTTCACAGGGGATGTTCTCTTCATTTTAGTCATGTACTTTGCCACCTATTTTGATGGGTAACAACACATCCATGCATGCAACTGGGAAAGGAAATATTGATGTTGGTCAGAATACATTCAACAATGTGTTGTGTGTACCTTCCTTGACAACCAATCTCCTTTCCATCTACCAGATTACTCATTGTGGTGCAGGGAAGACAATTGATTTCACTCCTGATTTTGTGATCATATGGGACTTGGAGAGCAGAGGTATCATTGTTGTTGGGATGGCTGATCATGCATCTCGCTTGTACACTTTCTCCCATTTTGTTTCCGATGATGATGTAGATCGATTGATTGACATTCACACTCATGCACCAAGTGTGAATCATGTTTCTAAGGAGAAGTTTGGTCACTTGAACCTTGGTGTTCTTACATCTACTTTGGTTCCTGAGACTAGTTTTGAGCTTTCTCCTTCTCCTGCTTCTTCAGAGATTGGCATTGACATAGCTTCATCCACTTCAGGTGAGTAGGAAATTCTTTGTCTTCCAGATACAGGTTTGTGGGATGAGTACTTGACAGGTATTGTAGACTTGTTTCGTGAGTCCTATCTTGATGACTTGGAGGACATCATTGATGACATTCATCTCCTCTTTGAAGGAGTTGATTCTTCTACTTCGGATGAGCAGGCACCATCATCTTCTCCTCTTCACTTGTCATAGTTTGGCACTGAGTTGGAGAATCTTGAGCATCATTTGGAGGATTCTTTGTGTTTGAAGATTGATGATCTTGAGTTTTCATCTTGTCTTGGAGTGTCACATTCTTTGATTGGGTATGCGGTACCTGATTATGTGACATCTTTTGGTTGTGACATGTGGACACTTGAGCAGTTTTCAAAGACAGCATACATCATGAGGCTTTTTCCCTCATACCTTGAGATGGAGTTTCTTCGACATTAGCCTTTCGACCTGTTTCCTCCTAAGGGGAAGAATGTTGTTTGCAGGCTTTGGATTCTCTTCAGCATTCTTCTTCGGGCGTTCACCATCGGCACATGAGCTACTTCATTGTGGGGGGGACCTATAGTTTCACACTTGCTCTCCTATGGGGGGGTAATTGATTGTACATATGTGTTGGATGTAGTTCTTGGGGGGTCTTGAGTCCTCCTTCCATCACATCTTTTGTTTGTTTTCTGCATTCTCATTTTTGGAGAGGAGTTTTGTCCCATGAGGTTTTCTCCTTTTCTCCACTTGAGATTTGTTGTACATGGGTACCTAACATGGCCTAGTAGCCGGGACCCATCCATCATTACATCTTTGTTTTAGTCAGCTACTCCCTAAGTTGCACTTAAGGGAGGGTGTTGGTGTGAACACATAATTCACACATATTAAGTTGACTTAGTGAGTCTTCTAGATGTCTCTAGTTGTCACTAGTTGAGTCTAGTTGTGTGTTGAGTTGTTGATAGTTGGAGTGAGTTGTCTTATCCTCGACATGTGCAATTAGTTATCATTCTCTAATTGACACATGTTGTAGGAATATCTCCACTTTCCACTCCACCTTTCACTCCACCCTTCTAGCTCTCACCTTGCCTTTATAAGCAAGGTTCACTCATTTTATTTCATACAGTTTAATACAGCTTCATATGATCTTTGTATAGATTCTTGCTCCATTGTCTTAGCATCTTCTCTTGTCATCTTTGTGTGGAAGGTTGTCTTGATTGCAGGTGATCCTAGCTTGCTGAGTCACATTGACTCTTACACATCCAAACATGTAAACACGATTCACAATATATATCACTTACCTCTATCCATATTGACTTGACATAACTTAGGTCAAAATAGGATTGCCTGTGTGTGCTTGCTCAATCTAGTTTTCTCTAGGGTTACTAGACCAAGTCCTTCTCCTGATTGATACTTCCCCTCCTTTCGGGAGGAGAAACTTGTTCCTGCATCCACTTAGATCACCACCACACTAGTTAGCTGATCAAAATATAATCATCTGCTTCATACATTTCTTTACAATAATCACATTTAATATAAGACATTGCATTATTCCATTTTTAACATATTGCATTCAAAACTGACAGCACACATAGATGCAAGATTCATAATCATCCAATTTTCAAACAAATTAACTAATCTAGGTAAATAGTAAATGGATAAAAAAACACAGGGTGTAACATAAAACAAACTTTTAAGATAATAGTTAACTTTGTCTTGAGTGCTCATGTGGAGTGGTAAGCTAGTTTCTCTGATTTAAATAAGTTTTGCATTATTTTTCAAACATGAATTTGACTATTTCCAAGAAAACCATTTTTACTATATATTTGGGAATGTGGCTTTTAGGTGGCAATTTTATGGAGAGGGTTGTATGTTTTAGAAGTCTAATTTTATTATGGTTGAATATGTGTCCTCTTATGTGTCTTATATTTTTATTATTCTTTTGACACCTCTAAATTGGTTGCTAATTAAGTGGAGTGGTGCCAGTTCCCTAGCTAGTTTGTAGCTTGATCTCTCTATGAGTTTTTGTATATAAAGAGGTGCTCTCTCTCATTCTAATAGACACAAGTTTCAGCAAAGAGCCTTATTATTCTTGCTATTGAGTTTTGAACTAGTTTTGAGAGTTTGTCATTTTGCTTTTGAAGAGTTGTTCTACTTGGATGAGATCTAGTGTGTTGGAAGGAAATTTATCAAGGGATTTTCTTGAATTGTTTGGAGCTAAAATCAGAGGCATGGGAATTTCTCTTTCATTATGATTTTCTATTTTCATGACATTTTTGGTGTTGATTGTTATGGTAGAATGCATTGTTTGTTTATCGATATGTTTGTCTACTTGATTTTGTAATAGAATATATATACATATATATCTAGCAAGTAAATTTTGTTGTGAATGTGAGATTAGTCTCTATAATAGGGATTTGTACCTAGATGGATTTTGTAAATAATCATTGATTGGTGTATGGATTGATAATTGTATATGTTACATCCCCAACTTATAATTAGACTTAATCATTAACTTGGCATGATAATCAAGAGGATTAGTCATAGTTAATTGATTTGATATTATGGAAATATCTGATTTAACTCTTGATTATGAAGTAATTAATGATGTTAATTAGTTTTGCAAATCAATTGATTTATATTATGAGACATGATAATGATACACTGATCATGATCTTGTGGTCCTGAGTGTGAACAGGAAAATGAATGTCCTTCAAAGAAGGAAGGAGAGTATCATCCTGGAGGAATGGTTAGACATTGGGAAAACAAAAGGTTCATTAGCCATCTGAGTATCAACTTTTATGTCCTTCTAAACTCCTTTCGTAAGTTGACACGTGTCTTGCCTCTTTTCTTTACCTTCCATGTTCTTTGTAAGTTGTTATGTCGTTGGAGTTATCACGACAAGTTGTGACGACCAAACGATGTACTTGGAACATCATCCCTAGTCAAGAGACAATAATGTTAAGAGATGAGGAGGTCTCTTGTTAACCTTTTGTTCTCGGGGATTATTATTTCCCTAACCATTCAACTAATGGGGATAGTCAATTTCGGGGGAGTATTACTTGACCCCGATAATCGACGATCTTGTTGTGACTTATTTTGTGTTTTCCATTATACAGTGATAATCCCTAAGTAAGGATGAAAACCTTTTTACAGGTTGAATTACAATAATATATTATTATTTTATTGATCTTAAGATTTGATCGCTATCGAATGCTATTATTTTGTTTTGGTCGGCCTTGAGAAATGATGGAGAGCTTTGAGCTCATCCCATCTTGTACGAAGCCGGGATCGAGCCACTTTTCGTGGAACAGATTGAGTGGGAAAGGTAGTTACCTTCCAAAATGACATGCCAAGAGTTGGTCGGATTACCAAGCTTTGATTTACTCATTTTGTTGTGGTTAGTACAATTTTTGCTGGGCAGTTCATGTGTTGGGGTTTATAAGCAGGGTGGCGATAGCTACAGAGATATAACACTGGCAAATTTGAAGTCATGTGTAGCTCAAAAGAGATTGGGACTGGAACGACGTTCCCATCAAAAGCACTATCTAGGTAATACAGTGGGCAATATCCTATATGCATTCAATATATATTAAATCTGGACTGTGTTTAATCTCTATTAGAGATAGTGTGATGTTATTTGTTATATTATATGTTTAACTTTGAGGTACGAGGCCTATGAGGCCATGTCATGATATATGTAAATCCTTACATAGTTGTTGCTTGAGGCTGTTATAGCCGAGATATTAATGTTTCAAAGTTTTATTTCATATTATGGCTCAAGGCCTTAAGGCCGAGCTTACCATGTTATCTTTATGATGGGAATAGGTTCAAAGCAATAATTGCTGAGCTATCAAAACAAGTAAACTTCCATATGAATGAACTCACGGCTATAAATCTGAGTTTTGAAACCCACTGTAATCCTTTTGAAAACTACACTTTAGGCTGTATGGCCAAATTTTGATACATTGAAAACTTATCTGAGACTGCACTCCAGGCCATGAGGCTAAGGCAGTAAAGTATTTGTATTCCTACCAGTGGCTAAGCTCGAGGCTTAGAAGCTGAGCAATGACTACACTGTGCTTTACTTGTGACACTTGCTTGAGGCCATGAGGCCGAGCCTTTAGAAATGATTTTTTTCTTTATCTAAGCTAAGGTCTGATGACCCATCTATAATACATTTTACATTTAGCAGAGCTCGAAGCCGTTATGGCTGAGCTTGTTATTAAGCATGATAAACACATGTCATATAATGACGTAGATAGAGCTTAATAGCTCTCGAATGGAATAAAGAGAAACTCCAAAATGATGATAGTTATAAAATATTAATGTAGTCACTTGACTATGATAACAGTTGAGAAGGCAATATATCAACAATATAGTCATTCGATTGTGATGACAGCTGTGGATGCAATAATATCAATAATATAGTCACCCGATTATGGTGACAGCCGGGAAGGCAATTAAATGTCAGTGTGTTTACAACACCTAAACTAATACCAAGTTGGGCTTGCATGGAAAGCTGACTATGAATCTTTTATAAGGTTACTTAAACTGTCAAAGACTATATATTTCAAACCCTCGATTATGGAGGTGGTTAGACCATTTGAGAACATGGTCTCATCATGAAATAGATAGAATGTGCTTATAAAAGAATACAGACTTGTTCTTTATGTGTCTTAATTAAGACTTATTGTTAGATGTTATGAGTTATATTTACTTTAATTACTTAAATGTAAGCTTATAGGATTGGTGAATAACACCTAAAGCTCATAAGGATAAGAAGAGCTATTAATCCTAATGAAACTAACTCACTCTACTAAGTCATGGTATGCCTTGAGAACCTGTAATTGACTTCATCATATGTGATGATTTA
The DNA here is from genome assembly GCA_027924645.1 of Cunninghamia lanceolata. Lineage (NCBI taxonomy): Eukaryota > Viridiplantae > Streptophyta > Pinopsida > Cupressales > Cupressaceae > Cunninghamia > Cunninghamia lanceolata. Next base: position 1,319,352 of record BSBN01001380.1, on the reverse strand, counting down.
TTATCAAAAATGTAAACCATGGGAGACCAAGGTGGTCAAAATGGTTGAATTTGATTTGAAATGAAAACAAACAAGGTGACGAGGAGTCACTAGTTCCTCGTTACGAGGATAACCTATTTAATCGCAACCAACCTATGATGGGAGTCGAATGTCCAAATATGGACAATGAATCGAATGGATCCCACTCATACTAGACCTAAAGAACAAGGTCATTAAGAACTTACTGTAGGACATGATAGCTTATAATTTGAGTTAGGGTGGTGGACATACGACGATGTTCATTGTACAACGTGTATGTATGTAAAACTTTGGCCAAAGTAATGCATCCGTCTCTGCATGCATTGTCGGTCCACAATGTTCTAGATGGCCTAGTGTCTCTAGTAGTGTCATACAAGTTAGAGTGGATCTATAGTGTGTGACTGTGAGACATTAGGAAGGACACAACACCAGATACTCAGATGGCTATCTAAATGGTTTCTAATGTCTAACCTTTCCGTGAAGGGTAGGGCCTCTTCCAGTTAGGAAGTTGAGTGGGGGACCGCAGGTCCATGGTTGGAGGAAAAGCACCAGGATGATGCTCTCCTTCCCAGGCATGAGACAAGTCGAGGCTTATGAAGACAAATGTTATTGGTTCCAGATACAATGTTTGCATTTTATGACTAGTTGGTCCATTGTAATGTATAATTGATTTATGATGCCTTGGGCATATATTGTATTTGATTAGTGATGGTTACTCGCTAAATATTGTAAATGATTACTATAATGTAAGCTTGTTATATCGTGGTTAGATTAACATGCTTAAATGGTGAAAAGATTATGTTTCTTGGGTAATGACTGATTAACTCATTCATTTTGTTAACTAATCATTTGATTATGATTCATGTTTAATGTTAAATTTTGAGCATTATGGATAGTAATGTTACAGTATAAGGGGGAAAGATAGTAACAATAATTTTGCAAGTGGTATTACTTCAACATATGTGTCCTAGTAAAACATGTAATGGGTTAGCCTTGGGATAGGTGATCCATGGAAGAGGTAGATAACCTAGTATAGAGATTGTTGTCTTTCCCAATCGAGATAGAAGGGTGGGTGAATATGTGACGATGAAAACTTTGGCCAAAGTAGTGTAAATAGCCAACATTTACACTTTCTAGTTACACTGTGACCTAGGTTTGCATTACTAAGTAGGGATGTCAAATTTTGATGGTTGTAGCCATAGTATGATAGTACTAGTTAATGTAGGACACAACACCTACTCAAATGAGGCTTAATTTATTTGGGGTTACCATACCAATCCCTTCATCGAAGGGTAGGGCCATTTACCAATTTGGTAAATGTGTGGGGGACCGCAGTGAGTCCGTGGTTGGAGGAAACCCACTTGAGTGATGCTTCCCCTCATGTAATTAGCATGTAGTTGGCGGCCAGGAATATTGAAGATAGACAAGTATACAATCATGAGTTTCTATTTTTCAGTTAAGCTCTTGAAGCTTGTATGTATGTTATAAAAAAGTTGTAAAGTTGAATATTCAATTCTTTAATTGAGAAAATGTAATTTAATTATGCAATGGAAGTTTGAAATATGTTTTCAAATGTGCATCTTATTGAATGAATTTAAGGAAAAAATTTATGGCTTCCACTATCAGTATCCTGATCAATTTACTTTTGGAGTTAAAACTTAGTAAATCCTAGTTGGTAGATCAAGTGGCATGTTACACGTGGTATCATAGCGAACCAGGTTCAACTCTGGAACCTATGTGCTCACTATGCTATGAGAGTCTAAGTTGAAACTAGTTTTATGCAAGAATGGCATAGTAGATTAACCAAGAAAATTGTTAGAAAGATTATTTTGCCAACAAGTATCCAAGTCAGTGGTTAAGAGAGAACCAACTGAAGAGTTAAGAAATCCAAGAGTCAATTTAACTCTATTGAGGATAATGGAAAGATTTTGAGAATTTGGACCAGAAAGGTAAAACCTTGGCCAGTTGCTAATTAGACTAAGAGCTCAGGTAGAGCAGTGTCTAATGAATTCAAGAACACTTTTATATCTGAAGAAGGGATGGGAAGATCCTGAAGTAATCAACCAGGTGTAGAAGCAACTGAGTTTTGAAGATTCTAGAAATTGTATCAAAGATGTGTAGATAATTAGGGTTCTTGTCTAAACCCTAGATGGATTGGAATGAGTCAAGAGAGATAAAAGGATCAATAAAGGACAAGTAGTGATGTATTGGCATAAAATGCTTGGAAAATAGTACAAGACTTGGAAATGGTTTTTGATTTCTAAGATTTATGAGAAAACCAATTGCCATATACAAAGAATCATGCATAAATGAAGGAGAATAAGAGTTCCTTACAAACTCATGAAGCCTATTTGGAAAAGGTGACAATGTGTAGTTAAGGACGTAAATGAAGAGGATCCTCTTGGGCGATATTTTGATGAATAAATATTGGGATTAGTAACATTCTTTTGTTAAGAGTCTGCATGAAGTTGCAAGATAATTCATAACGGTTGCAAGGAGAAGTTATTAGTTATTTTCATAGCATTTTGGACAAAAGTTGAGAGCTATGTATTTTGTCTCTTGGTGGAGATAAAAAGTATAATTGCAATGATGAATGTGATCATTGCCAAGATATTTAGACAAGTTTGATTAACTAAACTAATCCAGGAGGTAGGGAATAGAGTTTTTAAACAGATAGAAGAAGTATGTGTTCCTACAGAAGTTTATGCGTGTTGTATCACCATCTTACAATATCATCTAGGTGACGAACGATAGATATTCCATGATGTAAGGGTGGATGTGTTTTAATCTTTTGATTTTTGAGTATAATGAAAGTCTTAAGGGACTTATTTATTATTGTGCTAGTAGCATGGTCTCTAAACCACTGTAAGTTTTTGGAAAACTTGAGTGCAATACAACAATCTACTTCCTTGTTAGTGACTTAGTCAGTGTATCTTTTGATTTTGACACTTCTTGAATTTTTGGTAAAATTCCTTTTTAAATACTTGCAAGAAATTTTCATTGTTTTATTCCTTTATTCTAGAATGGTCTAGCCACCAAATTTTGAAGATTATTTAGTTTATGACCAATTGGTCAAAATTTGATTTATCGAGCTCAAACTTTTGACTTATTGTTGAAAATGAAATTACTTATTCTTTGATATTAATTTAAATTATTGAGGTGGCTATACTAGAATAATTTTGGTTGTTTTGTGCAATGTTTGCCTCTATCATGTCTTGGATGGGCCTTTGATGGATTGTGTAAGGGAGTAAATTGTAGAAAATGCACTTGGTATATTCCTAACTTACAGATTTAAGAAACCTTGTGAGGTAGGAAATTCATTCTTAATCATAATTGGGTCATCTAGGAGTAACTAAATTCCTAGTCGATGTGAAGTTTCTTTATTTCTGAAAGAGAATGAAGAGAGATAGCAAGTTGTCTAGAATGTGAGAGAGTCAAGGATGATTAAAAGCACCTTGTAGGGAATTGGTATCTATATAATATTCCAAGAGTGGAAGTGGCGGATCATTAGACTGAACTTTGTAAAGTCTTTAGCGCTAGAAGCTTAGCTTTTTATAACTAGGCTTATCACTCTGAGAGAGGCTATCAACTTTAACCATCTGCTTTTGGTCTCTCCAACCAAATCAGAAGCATTACCACTTTCTAAGGATATGTCCCCAGAGTATAGGGTGGGTTCCGCCATGGTGTTTAGGAATCCTTATGTTTCATCTTTGGCAGAAGTAATTGTAATTTCTTTAAGTGATGATTCAGAGGAATATGTTCTCCAAAATTAAGAATCTAAGGATAAAGCTAAGGGTTATTATCCATTCGAGGATAATCATGGACTAGAATCTGAGGGATTTACTCCACTCAGTTATGTATCTAAGAGGGTATTCAAATCCTTTTGTATGTAAAGCAAAGTAAAGTGTTTTATCAAAAGCTTATGTATATGAAATCTTTCTTGGGAAATTTTTTTGAATAAGAATGAGAGATTCTATTTGGAAATGTTAAATGTTTTTTAGAACATTGGGGAACATTCGTAGAATTTAAATCTTTATGGAAACCCACAGAGTGAACTATCTTGTTAAGATGGTTAGAACAAGGATTAACTTTGGGGGAAGCGAAGAAGTAGGACAAGGAGTTGAGAGTATAGATACTAAGTTAGATCAAATCCTAGTGATGTTGATCAAGACAAGAGAGAGAGATGGAATATTGGAACAAGGAAAGGATTAAGAGGAGGAGAATGGCAAAAGAGTTATTCCAGGACATGAGGACAATTACACCTCTGAAGTTCAAAAGAAGTACCAGATGCCTCAGGTGAAGGTTTGGGTGGAGTGTTAAATCAGAAAGGGCGAGTAATAGCCTATAAATCAAGAAGCAAAAACCTTATGAACAAATTATGCTTCATATGATTTAGAGTTAGAAGCAGTTGCTCATGTATTACATATATGGAGACCCTATCTGTTGGAAAAATATTTGAATTGAAATCAGACCATCATGGATTAAAGTATCTATTTACACAACCCAATCTGCATGCAAGACAAAGGAGGTGGTTAAAATTGATATTGGACTAAGATTTCAACATTAACTATGTCAAGGGAAACAAGAATAGAGTTGCTAATGCTTTAAGTTGAGGATGGAATATATCTTCATTGGTAACTATCTAAATTGACTTTAAAAGTTAAGTATTGCAAGGATTCAAGGGTGATGAGTTCTATGAACAAGTCAAGCAAGCACTCACGGATAATTTATAAGGTATGAAGGTTTTTGTTTTGAACCCAATGGGTTATTGAGGAATAAAGGAAGAATTTATGTACCTGATTATGGTGAATTAAGGAATTTGGTATGGGAGGAAGTACATAATGCACCATATTCAGGACATCCTGGTGTCACTAAGATGTTAGTGGATGTAAAGCCATTATATGTTTGGGAGGGAATGAAAGGGGATGCCTCAAGATTTGTGGCAAGTTGTTTAGAATGTTAAAGAATAAAGGTAGCACCTTTTATACCAGAGAATTTATCTAGTGGAGCACTAGTGTTAGCTCGCAAAATTGTGCAGGAAGTGTTTAGATTACACAAAGTTCTTGAGGAGATTATCTTAGATAGAGAAGCACACGTGACAACAAGGTTTGGGTAAACCTTATTTTCAGCACTGGAAATTAAACTTAATGTAAGCATAACTTATCATCCTAGGAATATATGGTTAAACTATGAGAGTTAATCAGGTTTTGGAAGAATTGTTTCGGTATATTATATGGATCAACATTATAAGTGGGAAGAATATCTACTACTAGTGGGTTTTGATTATAAAAAATTCCTATCTTTCTTCTTGAAACATTGGACAAAAGATGAGCCAAACTCCTATAAGTTGAGTAAGCTAGAAGATGTGATTAGCATTAGTCTAGAAATGTTGTTAGAAATGAATGAATAGATCACGCTAATCAGAAAAGATTGGCGGAGAACTAATAAGGAATAGAGAAGTTCACTAATGCTAAGTATATACTGAGACAATTCTCGTTTAGAGAATAAAAGTTATTTTGAGGGTCCAATCCCCCAAAAAAGTTTCATTAAGTATGGAATGTATTCCAAACTAACTCCTAGATATAAAGAGCTCCTTGAAAATTCTCAAAAGTTAGAAATTTAATTGATTTCAGAATCATTCTGATAATAGCTATTGCCAGGAGGCACAATGCTCTCAATGATTCAAATTTGATATATTTATATATTTAATTGATGATTAATATATCAATAGAATGTTTTACAAGTACATAACCTAGGAATGGTTTTGATCAAGCTTCTTAAATGATTGAAGTTTGCAAGCTCTGCTTGTATAATAGAAAGGTTCTGCAGATCCAATGGGATCAATATGCAGAAGATTTTGCCACTTGGAAAGATTATGCTGAGATGAAGCAAAAGTTCCCACAAGTTATTTTAAAATTTGAAAGCTCTTGATATCAATATGTTTTGTAGTATGATACTTTTTATGAGTTATTTATGTTGTGATAGTACTTGATACTTAAAAATCATCAGAGATGATGATTCACAAGGGGGGAGTATGTTACACCTCGTGTGTTATATCCATTTACTATTTAACTAGATTGGTTAATTTGATTGAATAACAAATGATTATGAAATCTTTGCATTTGTGTGTATTATGACTATTGATTTGAAATATGTCAAAAAATGGAATAATACAATGTCTTGTATTATATTTGATTATTGATAGAAAATGTATGAAGCAAATGGTTATATTTTGATCAGCTAACTACTATGATGGTGATCTAAGTGGATGCAAAAATAGATTTGCTCCGTCAGAAGGGAGGGGAAGTATCACTCAGGAGAAGGACTTGGTCTGGTAACCCTAAGAGAAACCTAAATTGAGAAAGCACACACACACACAACCCTATCTTGACCTAGGTTATGTCGAGTTAGTATGGGTAGTGGTAAGTGATCTATGTTGTGAATCTTGATTTCATGTTTGGATGATCGTGTGAGAATTGTGATTTAGTCTGCATGTTGATAAGTTTATAGTTGCATAGGTAAGGTTTATTGTGGTTTGGATATAACTTGTGCAAGTCCACCATATGTTCATACATATGAGTCGATACGAGCATGAGTATACGTAGGTAGACATACCTACGTACACTCATGCATGTATTGCGCATAGGAATGAGGATATCGAATTGGACCATGCAAGAGTTATCATCTTTATTGTGAATATAAATTTTATGACATTATGTCTATGTAGATTTCATGACGATATATAAATTTATGAATATTACGTTGTATGTAATTTTTATGTTTATGATATATATATATATATAGTATTTATACACACACATATAATAAATTAATTATTATTATATTTATTAAGTAAATTATGATGTTTTTGATGAAATGAAATTATTTGTATTCTTTGTATATAATAATAATAATAATAATAATAATAATAATAATAGAATACACATAATTTCATTTCATCAAAAACATCATAATTTACTTAATAAATATAATAATAATTAATTTATTCTGTGTGTGTACAAACATATCAAATTAATAATAGAATACACATAATTTCATTTCATCAAAAACATCATAATTTACTTAATAAATATATTAATAACTAATTTACTATGTGTGTGTGTAAATACTAACTATATATATATATATATATATAGTAAATTTATTATTATTATATTTATTAAGTAAATTATGATGTTTTTGATGAAATGAAATTATGTGTATTCTAGTATTAATTTGATATGTTTATATATATATAAAATAAGGGTTATATGGCATATAAGGCACGTAGCCCATAAACAAGGAGAAATAGTTTATTAAAGCGCTTGAATACGGGGCACATGTTAATATGTGTTGGGAGGTAGTTTAGTGATAAAGTAAGCCTATATTTTAGGCTATGTGAAAACCTATCCTAATGTGTATGAGGGGCTCAGCGTTATGGCCCATGTGTATGGCCGTTGGAGGTTATGGAGGTAATAAAACATAGCCTATTCTAATGCTTGAGGAGCGCACAGACTTGGAGTCTATGAGAAATACTTAGTGGTTGTTAAAACAAACTTTTAGGATAATAGTTGACTTTGTCTTGAGTGCTCATGTGGAGTGGTAAGTTAGTTTCTTTGATTTAAATAAGTTTTGTGTTATTTTTCAAACGTGAATTTGACTATTTCCAAGAAAACCATTTTTACTATATATTTGGGAATGTGGCTTTTAGGTGGCAATTTTATGGAGAGGGTTGTATGTTTTAGAAGTCTAATTTTATTATGGTTGAATATGTGTCCTCTTATGTGTCTTATATTTTTATTATTCTTTTGACACCTCTAAATTGGTTGCTAATTAAGTGGAGTGATGGCAGTTCCCTAGCTAGTTTGTAGCTTGATCTCTCTATGAGTTTTTGTATATAAAGAGGTGCTCTTTGTCATTCTAATAGACACAAGTTTCAGCAAAGAGCCTTCTTATTCGTGCTATTGAGTTTTGAACTAGTTTTGAGAGTTTGTCATTTTGCTTTTGGAGAGTTGTTCTAATTGGATGAGTGATCTAGTGTGTTGGAAGGAAATTTAGCAAGGGATTTTGTTGAATTGTTTGGAGCTAAAATCAGAGGTATGGGAATTTCTCTTTCAATATGATTTTTTGTTTTCATGACATTTTTGGTGTTGATTATTATGGTGAAATGCATTGTTTGTTTATCGATATGTTTGTCTACTTGATTTTGTAATAGAATATATATATATAGCAAGTAAATTTTGTTGTGAATATGAGATTAGTCTCTATAATAGAGATTTGTACCTAGATGGATTTTGTGAATAATCATTGATTGGTGTATGGATAGATAATTGTATAAGGGGGAAAGATAGTAACAATAATTTTGCAAGTGGTATTACTTCGACATATGTGTCCTAGTAAAACATGTAATGGGTTAGCCTTGGGATAGGTGATCCATGGAAGAGTTAGATAACCTAGTATAGAGATTGTTGTCTTTCCCAATCGAGATAGAAGGGTGGGTGAATATGTGACGATGAAAACTTTGGCCAAAGTAGTGTAAATAGCCAACGTTTACATTGTCTAGTTTCACTGTGATCTAGGTTTGCATTACTAAGTAGGGATGTCATATTTTGATGGTTGTAGCCATACTATGATAGTACTAGTTAATGTAGGACACAACACCTACTCAAATGAGGCTTAATTTATTTGGGGTTACCATACCAATCCCTTTGTCGAAGGGTAGGGTCACTTACTAGTTTGGTAAATGTGCGGGAGACCGCAATGAGTCTGTGGTTGGAGGAAAAGCGCTTGAGTGATGCTTCCCCTCATGCAATTAGCATGTAGTTGGCAGCTGAGAATATTGAAGACAGACAAGTATACAATCATGAGTTTCTATTTTTCAGTTAAGCTCTTGAAGCTTGTATGCATATTATGAAAAAGTTGTAAAGTTGAATATTCAGTTCTTTAATTGAGAAAATATAATTTGATTATGCAATGGAAGTTTGAAATATGTTTTCAAATGTGCATCTTATCAAATGAATTTAAGAAAAAATTTTATGGCTTCTACTATTAGTATCTTGATCAATTTACTTTTGGAGTTAAAACTTAGTAAATCTTAGTTGGTAGATCAAGTGGCATGTTACATCAACTGGGATGAAATAAAAGGAAAATTTGACTATTATAGATACTTTGGACTCAATGGTGGGCTTAGAATATCTTTAGGAAGCTTTGAAATAAACCTGCAGCTCTGGAAAATTAGAAAAAGAACCCCCTAGAAATTGGTATTTCTTCCACATTTTTCTATTTCTCTAGGTGATTCAAGGATGTAAGAGAAGAGCATACTCATGTACTTTAGAAAATAGTAGCTCTACAATCCCAAATTTCCTAAAAAGCTAACCCACAACTCACAACTACTTTGATACCATGTTAGAAATTTGAAATACAAATGAATAACCAAGGAACAAATTAGTGAAAGGAAAGCAAACAAAAATTATAAATGATAGAATAAACTATATTCTATTCAATGAGAATCTAGAAATGAATTGTATATTACAAAGAGAGCCCTTGCTTATATAAGCAAAGAAGAGGCATAAGATTATGACAAGTGTCGTAATCTTATTATATGAGCTAAAAATAGAGTGTAGTGCCCCTCCGTTCTCACCTTGGATGTGCAGGTGGTCGGGCTAAGGAGCATGAAGATGAAGGTAAAATACTCAGAATACTTAGGGTATGTTAGACAGGTTGAAGGTAGGTTTACTATTTTGATGTAGTTGATGACACTCATTGATGGTTATTATGATGGCACTATTGATGTTTATGGCTAATACATTATGCTTATGATGTGATCATTTATGGGTTATTTGATTATGTAGATTAGTTTAGTATGTGATTTATGCGACTATTTGATGATGTGTTATCCGGTTGTTTATGAACTTGGATAATGTGAATATTTTTGATGTGTTTTGTGAAGGGACAGTGTAGTATTACTCATGTTGAGTACCCTACTATGCTGCGATTCCCTGTCACAGTGTGCCTATTGGATGATTATATATATGTTGTATCCGACACTTTTGTTTGCTGTAGGATTGCAGGTACCAAGCATCAACTCCACCTGAATTGGCAGGTCTGAGCATGCCTTTACACCAATGGATGATGTGGATGGGAGATAACATGGGGTTCCCTCTGTCAGCGAATGTCTTCAGTTTGTCATCATCCATGTATTTCCAGTCACGGGTGTAGATGTCGCTTAGTTGGTACTTGTCCTCGGGTGTTGGTCATCCTTTGGTATGTGGTTGTTATTGTTTGTTTATTATAGTTTAAGGTTCATTTTATTGAACTTAGTGACAAAGGTATTAAGTTGTTGATTATAGTCATTTGGTTCATTTTATAGAAAAAGTGATCTATGTGTATAGATGTGTTGATGTTTGATCATTTTGGTTATATAGTTAATGTGTATTTGTTGCAGATTTATTAATTGTTATAATAATAATAATAAGTTTATATATATATATATATATACATCAATATTAGTTATCTAATTAATGTAGAAAATTGAGAATATTAATTAGTTGATTTTTATATTAAATTAAATTAGTAGCTTTGAAAGCTAGCAATAATAATAATATTGTTAATATTTAGTACTTTATTGAGTTTATCTGACATGTGAGATTTTATTTTATTTTGCCATTAATTTATTGTTGGAGTGGGTTGTCAGAAATTTGAAAATTATTCCTGTTAGTGGTATTTATAGTTAATAATAATGATAATAAAGTTATTGAATCAATTATTAATATTTAATACTTTAGTAATTGATTAAATAGTGGGTTAAAAGATATTATTTTGATATTGTCATTAATTGTTTTGAGGAAGTGTTTGCCGGAAATAATTTTCAAGATTTGAAAATATTCCAGATAGTGGTGGTAGTAATGCATTTAAAATTTTGGATAGTGGATGTTAGTAATGGAAGATTGGGGGATTTAGGAATTTATTATCCTAGTCTATTTTTGGTTTTGGGAAGATTATTTTGAGGGGAGAGTTCTTGGAAAAGAGGCATAGAAATTTGGGGAAAAGAAGAGGAATTGGCAAAGGAAGAGGAGAAGGGAGCAAGGGAGATCTGAAGAATTTTTGGGTATGTATTAAACAAAAGTTCTTCTGCTTCTTTGTATATGAAGAAAAATCCTGTATGTGTGAGTAGTCTGTGCAATTTTATGATTGGTCAAATTCTAGTTGAAGTGTGGTTCTCTGTGAACAATGCAAGTTTCTCCCGTCAATTGAAATGATTGATCAAGCTCTGCAACCTATTCTCTTTGTATGCTTGATGAGTATATATTCTTTTCTATAACCCCATTATTATTAATCTTGTCATTTGCATTCGCTTGAATATTCTCTTCAACCACCCATTGTGATATTCTAAGAGACCTTACTCTGAATCATCTTCACACCTATCTATCTTTCTTCACATCTATTCCTCTCATATTGCCTGTAGACACCTTAGTTAAATGAAATCTTTTGCCACTAGTAGAAATTAAATCATTTTCTGTTGTTGCATTCCTGTGTCAAATTAAGAATGCTAATTTCTTTTTATCAAAAGAAAACTCAATTTCTGCATTGCTAGGCCCAAACTATTTTCTTTCCAGTCATTGATCTGTATATCAAACAAATTCTATTTATCTATAATCTCTTGCCATTTGATGGGATTCTTTGAACACTTGCTGAAATAAGACTAATAAAGATGATTTCATTTTATCAAAACTCTTAAATACTTTCTTTTCCTCTAGCCTGCCTGGCTACATTGTACAACCTCCATATGCATTGAATCATGTCTGAAATGTCATTTGAAATTTTAGTATCTGTAGATCTAATGAAATTTAGGATAAGAGATATTAGAATTTCAGCTTTTACACTTTAAAACTTATGTATATTAAATTTAAAACAATGAATTTTAGTTTGTAGTTTATGCATCTAAAATAATGAATTTTATTTACCTAAATTAAATTCCTCTAATCCTTGGCTCTTGGCTATGAAATTTGGTTGCCTGGTTTAGCCAGCTTCATCATTTTTTTCCTTGCTTGAAAACTTAATTTATTGTTCAATATGAATTCTTTTGTAGATTGAATATGTAGATAGATATTTTAATCATTTTTAGCAATTTTGTCAATCAACAAAATCTCTGAGTTTAACTAGAGAAAACTTAGGGATTCTCATAGGTTGTAGATTTAGTTAATAGGAAATAATGCATTAAGTTAGAAATAGAAATTCTCTTTTTGTGTGTTGAGTTTAGGTAATTAATAACTTAACTATTCTTTGTAGTAATTTTTATATATAGAAAATGAAAAAAATTGTAGTTATATTATGGAGTTCTCACAAAATTAACAATAATTTAATGTGGACTTTAATTAAATTTCTTGGAAAGTTTTAAGTATTAGTTTAGAATCCAATTCTTGTTATATGGGTATCATATACAAAATTATTGTTTTATTTGGAAGATTGTTTTTAGAAAAGATTGTTGTTAAAAATTTTAATAGTCATATAGAGGTAACATTAGTGTTGGTTTGATATTAGAATCATTATTTTTGTTCAACTTGTTCTTGGAAAATGTATTATTTTGAAGTGGTAGTTAGATAAGAATGTTATAACTTATTTTTATTTTAATTTAAGAATTTAGATAATTAAATCTTATTAGCTAAATATTAAGTTTTGTTGCATAATGTTAATTATAAATTTTAATTATCTTTAAAATTGTCCTTTAATAAATTAGTATTTTAATTTGAGTTTTATTTATTATTTGAAGGTGTGATGTCAACTCCCTATTTAATAGGGAAGAATAGTTTTATGGATGTGTTTTATTTTTTTTAGTATTTTTTTTATAGAAAAATCAAATTCCTATTACTAGGATGTGTCATATAAAATCAAATCCCTATTATTTCAGGATGTGTTATATTTAAGTGATATTTTATTTATGAGAAATCAAATCCCTATTATTTCGGGATGTGTTATATTTAAGAGATATTTTATTTATGAGAAATCAAATACCTATTATTGAGGGATGTGTTATATTTAAGTATTGTTTAGGGATATGTTATATTTAAGCATTACTTTATAAATAAAAAGTCAAATCCTTTTAAAATAATTTATTGATTTATTATTTGATGCCTCATTTAAAAGATTTGAATGTAGATGTGATTTAAATTTTGGGTGTGGATATTGATATTTTTGTTGCATATTTTAAATATAAGAATTTTAAAAAGTATTATTCAATTTGTAATTAATTAGAATATTTATTTACCAAGTTTTATTTAATTAATGAGTATTATATAGTATATAAAGTAGAGTTAGATGCTTAGGTAAAATTTATCATATTATAAATATTGAATTGTTTTTGATAATATAAGTCGGTAAAAACTAAGGGCCGAACCCTTACATCAAGACAAAAAGAGACAGTAGAGGCTCAAGAACAAAAAGAGCCACCACACCAACTACAACATAAACAACATAAACATCATATACAACCTATAACCAACAGATAGTAAGTAACAGTAGAAAGACAACATAAAACGTAATAGAACTAAGGAGATAAATTCTCCCAGCCTTTAGCCAGTGATTCAATAATTTCATCAAGTTTTTTGACTTTCTCCTCCTCCTCTCCATTAGCACGAGTCCCAAGTTCCAATAACAGAGATAGGTTGAGAATCGCCGTGCGACAGAGCACGCTGCTTAAGAGCTCTCCCATAGAAGAAACCTTCTGCTCTAGATCATCCACATGACCCCTAAGGACAGAAAGATCATACCTGTGGTCATCCCCTTCCTCATTAGTCTTCTCTCCAACCTCCTCTACAATCATCCTCTCCCCTTCACCAACATTGTCCACAGGATCACCATCATCACCTCCTAAATCATCAACTTGTTTCCCTTCATCCTTGCCCACATCCTCTTCAGAGATATCTTGAACTTCGATGTCTTTGGAATTCAACTGATCATCCCCCTGAGTGGAAGCTTCAGAAGCACTTTCAGAGTAGTCAATTAGTTTAGCTTGCGGAGTAGGATTACCAGCAATCCTTCTCGACCTACTCACCCCATCTTTAGTAGATAATTTAGCTTTATGTTTATTGCTAGGTCCCACAAGGTCATTGCTTAGATTCTTATAGGTCCCTATAGAGTCCCCCACAATATCATCATCCAACTCCCTGAGTTTTCTTTTCTTACTTTTCACACTCCCTTTAGAGGCCAGAGTATGAATATCCTTCACTGTGGTGGTCTCCTTAGTGGACATAGAGAAATAAATCCCTTTCATTTTTTAGGAAATAGAGGTAGGGCAAGGTTCCTCAGAAACGGCAACATCAAGGGGGTCGGGATTGGCAGGAACCTCACAACTAGGATTCTGAATTGGCTTAGGTAGCTCCAAAGCAAGATGGAAATTATACAAACAAAGGATGAGACCTTGATGTAGAGGGGCATGCCTTTTAGAGGGTTTCTTATCCATCTTAGCTTTAACCCTAAAAATAGAGTGTTCAAGGGATGACATCAAGTAAAAAGGGAAACTAATTAGAGCATTACGCTTGAAATGATTAAGCAGAGGGAGGTGATATTTATAAAACCTGGTGAACTAACCTTCTAATGTGAAGTATTTCATGAGAAGAAAACACATCTCATCCCACGGCTCTAGCAGCTTGGCCTGTTCAAACCCTCCCTGGTAGGGAACTAATTCCTCTCCTTCCCCCAGAAAAAGTTTCTAGTTCAAATGATCAGCTACCTTTGCCTTCCTTTGCAACTTAGTACCCTTAGTAGAAAGACCAGTCAAGAATTTTAATAAGATCCACATTAGTGTAGAAAGAGGTTTAGTCCAATAATGGGTAGTATCTTGTTTGACTGAATTTTCTATTATAGAATAATTGGTAACCCTTTCAAGTTATTATTGTTCTGCATTGTTGGGATAGAGATATCTTATGTTGTTAGATGATTTATCATGCTTGGAATAATGTTAAATGCTCTAAGACCATTATTAGTGCATCAGATCATATGTTACATTTGCGGTTTTGTTATTGAAGTATTGATGAGGGATTTTAGTTTATGATGTGTTTTGGAAGTGATTGTGATGTATGACCATTATGTTTTAATAATGTCAAGTGTTGTAGAAGTGTTTCCAAAGGCCTAGGAGGGTGTGAATGTGAGTTGAATGAAATGCACTATTGTAATATTGTCTCATGTTTCATGTTAGTATGATACATGTGCAAGATGGGTAATGCCTTGCTCAGAGTACCTATTCTTGTGGTTTTGTCTTGAACTCATGTTGATGTCATGTTCGTGATGTGGTTGTAGAGTCCTTCTTGAATGTTGGGGTTCATTATTGTATTGAGCATGGAATAAAATATTGTGTTGGTTTATGTAATTGGTTATAATTTGGGAACAAGATGACCCATGCCTTGCTGGGTTCATGTTGTTTATGGTTGTCGTGACTGTTTCAACTAGAAGTTTTGGGACAATGATTCAAGAGTTGGTCCTTGAGATAGGATTTGTATGCAAAAGGATAGATGCCTTACAGTGTCATTATCATGCATGTCATTTTGGTGATTTCTATTTTTATCTTGATAGAGGTACTAGTTGTATGTAGGAGAGTGGCTTTCATGGTGGGGCTGGTGCCCAAAGTAGCTGCCTGGATAACCCCATGAAAGTTGTAATCAAGTGATAACATAATAATTAACCTAAATGGGTTGGGTAGTTAAACACATAATAAGATAATTATGATGCCTCACCCATGCCTATAGCGCTTTCTTAGGCTAAGGATGGGATGAGAAGGCCTGGTTGGCAAGATCGACCTCCTTGTCTTCATGAGAGGATGTGTCGATTCTGCATGTGTCACCCTATGGGGCCGGTGCCTAGAGAGACGCTTCCAGGATAACCATAGATGGGGGTTAGTTTCTAGAGAGAGATAGCTAGGATAACCCATGCTAGGACCATGCGATGACACTCTTCCTACTGCAGCTTAGTTACTTCCTTTTTGTTATCTTCTAATGTTGCCTCTAGAGTAGTGTTAGCCATTGTTGATCTGTGTTTCTGTGTCAATTTTGTATCTGCTTATTTGTACCTTGTGATCTTTGACTTAGTAGAACCTCATTGTTATCTCCTAGCACAGGGGGTGGACCTCAGGGTTCCACATGGTCAAGTGGTTGTGCTTTATTCCATTGGTTTTCTGGCATTGTGACTCGTGTGTAAAGAAGATGTATCTCTCTTGATTCTAGTTTTGCACCTATATCGAAGACGAACATTTGTACTATTTGTATTTAGATCTTTTGTATCAAAATAAATCCTTATGTAATTGATGTATCTAGAAAAAGAGCTTTTGTAACAATGAAACTATGTAATTTATCTTGCAAGAGAAACTATTTGTACTTGTAATCTTAGTGCAAAATTCTTGATGTATTTGGATGTCGTAATGAAAGATGCTAGTTGATGTATTTGATTAAACTATGTATGTTGTTGGTTATTATTATATTTCAATAATGCAACTATGTAATCCCTAGAGATGTTATTTTAACTTGTTGCTATTAGACCATGTTATGTTTTGTTATTACCACTTCTAAAGAAAAAAAAAGCATTTCACCCTTTTTATTGCTTAGTTAAACTTATCTTTAGGGTTGCATGGTAGGGCATTACATAGAGAATGCCTAAAATATCCCTAAGTAAACTTAAGCAAGTGTGAAGAGGGCCTAAGTGAGAACTAGCTAGGAACTAGACTAGTTAGGAAATGTACTCTATTCACACTAACACCTTGATGGAGTCAAATGATGCTTGGAGTATCATTACATTGGATTTGGATACTTGAGTTATTAATCTTGACCATTATTGTATATGTGGAGTATTTGGGCATGTTGCTTATGTATATTATTCATGAGGTGTATTGTTGACTCAAATGTACTACTTGACCTATTGTGCCTATTGTGATTATACTAAGCTTTATAATTGATCTATGGATGCACTTGTGAGATTTGAGTTATTAATAAAAATGATTTTATATCTATCCATTTATACTTTTACTTGTTTATGTTCATACATGGATGTTTATTTAATAAAAAATAAGAAAAAAATTGGGTTTACAATTTGGGGGTTGTCACAAAAAGGAGAAAAAATGTATAGTTAAGATCCCAAAAACATATAGATAGAAAATCCCTTTAATCATTATACAATAAGTTGAATTTCCCTCAAATATTGTAATAAACAAGACCTTCAAATATAAAGTTGTAATGGTGAAAATTGCATACCCATGCCCTTTTTCCTTATGTTTTGGACCCATAGTGACTAGAATGTCCATTATGCATTGACTAGTGTGCAAGATGACATATTTTGCATGGAATTTTGTAAATAATCTCATCCTAGCTTGTTCCCATCATCACTCATCCCCAAGATTTGGATCCAACTTTGCATTTAACCATTCATCACCCTAGTTTAAATCTACGAGCACTAAATTAACCCATTATTTATGTGTGCATGGATTTGAACCCCAAACTTTTAAATTTGAACTTCTTAATTTGGGTTCATTTTCCCCTCCCTTACTAGTTCTTATGAGTTGATCAAAGCATAATTTATTTTAAATTTCACACTAGGGTGGTGTATATAAATACTAATCCTAATTTAGTTACATCATCTAAGATTATCATGGGAGCATCCATATGAGAACATCATATAAGTATCATAGAGCATTGCAATTGCATCATTGTCCAAGGTATATTGCATACTTATCTATTGTCTTTGATCTTAGTTCATCATTATTAAATTGATCTGCCTTTGGGCTTGACCAAAGGATAATTAGTGTTTGTCTATAAATTCCCCAAATAGTGTCTGTAGACACCATTGCACTTCAAAGATAGCTGCAATTGTAGTACCACAAACAATTAACTATTTAATCATTTACATATTTATGAAATTTTGGATATATTTTAGATATTTAAAGGATTTTGAATTTATATATTTTGATTGTGTTTAGAATAATATGCAAAAATAACTTAAATATATTTTGATTTCCACTAGTCATTGATCAAAAGGTGAACATATCTCATCCTTTGATTTGTTTTGGTTGTTAATAAATTAAGGTTGGAAGATGGTGGGCCCATGGAGGTGAGAAAAAAAAGTATTGTTTAAGTTTGACCCATATCTTCAAATTTTACTTAAATTTTGATAAGTGATATATGTAGTTGGAGGAGTTTTAATGGGGGCCTACAAGTGAAGAAGCATGGGTAAATGATTATTAGCTAAAGTGGTCCACACAAGTTATAATATTAGGTGGTCTATGTACTCCAAGATCCTAGGAATATCTCCAAGTTAGAGAATAATTACTTTTATTATGGCCCATTGAATAGGTTAAGGCATCATTTATACATTTTATATAATCAAGCTTATATGTTTCTCATATGCCAAAGAAAAGATTAAGAGTCAAACTATTTACATGTGGAGATATTTTGTAGCATTGTTCACATTTAGGGAAAAATATTTACATGGGAAAAAGGTTGTATGCTTCTCCAAGCTTTGTGTGGGAATTTAAAGTTATTACGCCGAAGGTGTTCCTTTTGTGAGAGAGTGGGTTGACTTTTCAGATCTACAGTCTCCATTCGTGCAGAAGCTTGCAAGATGATTGCAGCTCCTTGAACTGTTTGATTTGGCCGATTTTAGTTCTCCCTTTTCATTGTTTCCATCTTGCTTTCCAGCGTTTAAAACTTCATCGTTCATCTGTAGTTTTTCATGAGTTTTTTGAATCCATTCATCTGTAGATCTAGACAAAATTAAAACATCATCGGGTGTCATTTCACTGTTTGTTTCACGACAAATTACAATCCCTATTCGTTGTCGTTTATTTTCCATGAAGAGATTGCAATAAAAAAGTGAAGGTGTTGATATTGTAGTTCAATCTTCCTTCCGAGCTTTGCAACAACCATTGCCGCTTTTCTTCTTGATAAAGGATTTGCAAAATTTTCTTTCTGTGAATGACAACTGATAGGCACCATTGTTAAAGAGCCCACAAAATTTTCATTACGCAGTGACGAGGTTTTACTTGAGAGTTTAGAGAAATTTACCTGGTCATTTTTTAAAATTCTTACATCAATCAAAATCGTAAAACTTGTCTTTTCTTGAAAATATTGATCCAATACGGACTTGCAGCTAAATTTTTGGTTTATTTCAGCGATCTACCATTTCCCCACCATTAACAAACCCTCACAAGCTTTTCCCAAATTTCAAATGTATTAATATAATGCTATTAGAGGAAAAATGATCCCAATCATCATTTCTATTTTTTTAATATATTATTTATAATGTAAATCTATTGGCCATTAATTATTTAAAAAATAAAAATAGTTTTCAATTTGGAGAAGGAATGTAAAGGTATCATGCAGGGCTTAAATTTGATAGTCGACCTTGCTTGTCAAGCAATTTTTTATGACAATTATCTATTCAATGGTGCCCTTCAAAAACTATGACATGCTTTAGTATAAGTAAATCGTATAAAAATCATCAGAATTCAATATAAATTTTGACAGTTTGTCCAAAATCTCTCCTTTCATATGATAGTCTTTTTAAAATTTCAATTGTATTTTACAACAAAAATGCCTAAATACAACTATACAACTATCAAATTTAGGCCCTGGTATCATGTAAGGTGGAACCGTGGACGGTACTTTGACTGAGATTATAGGGTATCTTTTGAAGTGTATTGGCCAGTAATTTGAGTGCATATACCTTAACTTTCTTTGCATATGTAAAAAAGCTTTATTATTGTAGACCAATGTAATGGTGAAAATTATATGTTTGGTTTTTTTATTTCAAAATTTTATGTAATAAGAAATGTATAAGTAGAGTGATTTATATTAAGAGATGGTATATAAATATAATTATACCTATTTTCATTTGCATTAATTTTTAAGAATCAAATTCCTAATTTTATTCATTTCTTATGGAAGTTTAAATCTACAATTTGTGCAAGTGAACTAGGTTAGTTGCATGATTTGTAAAAACTATCCTTGAACTTTAAGTTTTAAAATTCAAATTTAGGTCCACTTAACCCTTCCAACTAACCATTGTGTGTTGACTTGAAGCACAAAACATTTCATTTGTGTCATTTAGAGTTGTATTTAAGAATTAACCTTAAGTCATTTTTACACACCTAGAATTGTTAAGGATATCTCACAGTTATAATCATTCAAGCATCACAACAAAGAATTTATTATTGCATATTTGTTTGTTTTAACATCTAAGGCATCTTTTGCATACTTGCATTTTATTTTTGAACATTTCCAAAAGTTGCTAACTCAATATTCTTTAATATTGATGGGAGATTGCATATTTGTTTGTTTCAACATCTAAGGCATCTTTTGCATACTTGCATTTTATTTTTGAACATTTACAAAAGTTGCTAACTCAATATTCTTTAATATTGATGGGAGTGAGTGCACTTGAGATGTCTTTTCTTAATTCTCACATCCTTGACAATGACCATCAGTTGAATTTCTATCAGCAATTTCCGTAGCATTATTACCTTTTACATAACACCATAAACTATCCAAATATGTGTGATTATTTCACCACAAACTATCCAAGTATGTGCGATTATTTTCTATTTTGTATTGACACTTATGTCCAAACATTTGCTATGGTAGCTTTAGAGCATTTAGAAACTTACAAGAACTAAGTTTAATGGCCCCTCAAGATTTTGTAATTACATGAATGGGATCTTGCATGATGTTAAAAATTTATATATTTATATATATTTAATATTAAATTGGATAATGTGACAATACTAAAATTTTATCGCTTAGAAATATTTTTAATATTGTAATGTATTTTTTTAATATATTTATTTATATTTAATATTAAATAGGATAACCTTCAAAATGATTCTTGTGGCTTTCTTTATGCTTAAGCATTTCAAAGTTGTGATATTATTTCTTTCTTTCAATATATACATTTAATATTTAGTAAAATATAATATAGATATGATATTTAAATGTCCTACCAATTTATATTAGGTAAAATTCCTTAGTAAAAATTGTGGGACACTGGTAAATAAAATAATTTTCAGTTATCCTAAATATAAAACAGTGAATCATGACAAAGTAGTTAGACCCCTAAAGGCTTACGTGGTATATTAGTATTTTTTTTTATCTCAATTAAATTGTAAACTATGAGGTATACTATATTAAGGATATCTGTTAAGCTTATACTAAATTTAATTGGCTGCATATTATAACTAACATAACTAATAATATACTTTGAATATACTATTAGATCAAATAGTATGTTTAATAGGATACTTATTAACATAAATATTTAAGAGGCTGTAGTATTTATATATATTTTAGCTAAAACATAATCTTAATTATTATGTTATCTAATTATAAATATATTAGTATATAGGTAGCAACATAATTAATTAATTTCTATGAGGAAGAGGGTAACTACAAACCTGTGTGACAATGTTCTATATCCCATGGACATGTAAAGTAATGGAAAGAGAAATTATATAAATTCTTTGATAAAATCACAAAGCAAGAGCTAGAAATGGAAAGAGAAATAGAGAAAATATAGACAAAGAACTTTGATCTGTCATTGCATGCCAATAATCCAAAGATGGTACAAGTTAATATTTAAATGTATGTTAAAATAAAATTAGTTAATCAATGTCATGGACCCACCATGGTAGACTTAAAATTTTTAAACAAAAATTACATTATAATTTAACTTTTAATATGATTGCTATTGGCAAGTGAGATATTAGATATATGTGCCTTATCTTATTGGTACATTGATATTTTTAAGAACATTATACACTTAATATAAATGTCACCATTTCATCAAAACAAGAAAAAGTACCACATGGCTGCACATTTTTTCTTTCCTATTATTTTGTACATATTAAATAGTTAACCTTTTTGAAATAATTTTGCAATTACTTAAACTAAACACAAAAATAAGTACATATTTAGTTAACTTTTCCAAACAATTTTGTAATTACTTAAACTAAACACAAAAATAAAAAATTATAGACTTCCAACCCTTAACAGCTTTTTAAATTTTTTAACTTATGCAATTGATTTCTAATTCACCTCTCAAAGTGAGGGATTTGTCATGTATCTATCTCATTCTTTCGCCATGTTTTTTATTTTATTTTTGGGTCTACCTGATATCTCTTATGCATTTATTGTATAGTTGTATCAACATGAAATATAATATACCCTCTTATATTTTTGGTTTCTTCCTCTATCCCTGTGTTTTTGGTTTCTTTGGGGGATATAAGTCTAATAAATAAATAAATAGGGTATAATTGATAAGAGGATGAAGGATGGGAGGAAATTTTATAAATGTTTTTGATAATATTAAGCTGCAAACCCAGGTGCAGGTCCCAATAACAAAAGCCAAAAAGGTAGCAGAACAGGCCCAAAGCCTTAAACAATCAACCAACAATAGATTAACAACATATCAAAAAACCAGAGAATGAGTTTATAAGCATACCCTAAAGAAACAACTAATTAAGCAGTTCTTTCCAGTCATCAGATATCAAATTAAACATTTTCTCTTTATCCTTGAGTAGAGGATCCACGCCACTGTTCTGGTCCACTTGCAGGACTGAGAAGGCTGTAGCAACCCTATGAGAGGACTTCATCACCATCTTGATCAATGCTTTGACTTTGCCTTCCATGGCTGACAGACGGGTCTTGACCTCCACGATCTCCATCTCAAGTTTCTTGCTGTCAGTCTCCATTCTGGCGCTCATCACCTCCTTGTTCAGGGTCTCCTATATTTCAGTGTCCTCATTGTCTATATCATAAAAAGAGTTATTCATGGACGCGAAGTGGCTAGTGCCCTCCTGATCCTACACCAGGGTGGTTTTGACTTCCTTTATATCAATATCCTGCTCAACCTCCTGCGCAACGTCCTCCTGATCCGAGGCAGAGGTGTGGTCTACTATCTTCAGGACTTGGGGGTTTTCCCCAGCTGGCCTGGAAGATCTCCTGATGCTTGGTCTTCTATTAGAGTTGGATCACAACTTCCTTATTCAACTGTTCCTCCTGTTTGTTAATCTTATCCTAGGCCTGTTGATCATCCTCCCCCTCCCTTCAACACCTCTGCTATAGCTTTTCTTACCACTTTTTCTCAGAATAGGGCTCCCTCCTTTACGTTTTTACTGCCTTGTTTAGGTATGTTGTTCTTAATATTACAGAGACCCTCAACCGCCTCTTCACGGGACCGACCATGAGAATCATCCAACTTAATAGTAATGGGGGCCTTTGGGGTGTTGGTAGGTGGCGACTGATTAGAAAAGTACTGTACACTAGCCATGTATCCTCGCCAATTTTTCTGAGCTGACATAAAAAAACTTATTTTTGTAACCGACATAAGGCTTGATAAAAGCGGCTAAGGGTTAGGGTTTTGGTTGATATATTGTATTGTAGCATTTGCAACGGTATTGAGTTGCATGGATTGCTGGTTGTAATCGGTTTGATTTATTGGATAATAATATTGGACTCTATGTTGGTGGATGTAGACCGAGTTTGGGTGAACCACGTTAAAACTTGTCTCTCGCTATTATTATTTCTATGTATTTTCATTCCTCTATTTAATCTTTATTTGCATTTAATTGATATCTTCTGCTATCTAACCCTAACAAGTGGTATTAGAGCAGGTTGTGTTCAATTATCATCTGCAGGAAAGTCTCATGATTGAGTGGGAGCAATGGTGGATGAGGAAAAATTAAAGGTCGATAAATTTAATGGGCAGAACTATCAGTTATGGAAGATGCAGATGGAGGATTACCTCTATCAGAAGGATTTATGGATGTTGTTGGAAGGAGTAGCCAAGAAAATGGCAACAATGACTGATGAGGATTGGAATCTTCTTGATAGAAAGGCACCAGGAACCATTCGGTTGTGCCTAGCACTATCGGTGGCATTCAATATAACGGAAGCAAAGACAATAGATGGTCTGATGAAAGCTTTGGCTCAATTGTATGAAAAACCCTTAGCCTCAAATAAGGTATTTCTCATGAAGCGTTTGTTTAATCTGAAAATGATTGAAGGTGGATTTGTGACAGATCATTTAAATGAATTTAATATGATTACTAGTCAATTGACTTCTGTAAATGTAAAATTTGATGAAGAAGTTAGAGCTCTCTTGATATTATGTTCTTTGCCTGAAAGCTGAAATAGTTTGGTAATGGCGGTTAGTAACTCTATTTTTGATTCAAATACCTTGAAATTTGATGATGTTGTTGGTGTTATTCTGAGTGAGGAAATTCATAGGAAAAGCTTAGGTGGATCCACATTAGGCAGTGTTTTGAATGCAGAAAGCAGAGGCAGATCAAAGGAGAGAGGAAAAGGTTCTGGAGGTCATGGGAAGTCACGAGAAAAATTAAAGGACAAGAGATCCTAATCCAGAGGACAAAAGGATTGCTAGTACTGTGGGAAACCAGGTCATCTAAAGAAAGATTGCTGGTCTCGAAAGAATAAAGAAGGAGACAAACAAGAAGGCAATAAGGAGGAAAATGTGGTAAGTAATAAATCTGAAGATGATGCTTTGATTCTTTCCCTAGATAATGCTGATGATTCATGGGTTTTAGATTCAGGGGCCTCATTTCATGCTACGCCCCATAGAAGTTATTTTCTTGATTATGTCCAAGGGGATTTTGGGCTGGTTTATTTGGGAGATAACGAACCTTGTCAGATTGTTGGAAAGGGAAGAATCAAGATTAAGTTGCAGAATGAGAATCACTGGCTACTACAAGAGGTAAGGCACATTTCAAAGCTTAGTAGGAATTTAATTTCAGTAGGGCAGCTAGCTGAAGAAGATTGCATTATTACATTTACTGATAAAAATTGGAAGGTTTCAAAAGGTGCCTTAATAGTAGAAAAAGGTGTGAAAGTAGGCACCCTATATCTTTGTACAGGTCATACTGTTCCTTCTACTTTAGCTGTTACAGAGAAAAAACAAAGAGGTTCAGGAACAGTTGCTACAGGTTCGCAGGAAGAGACTGAAATAGTTCCTGCAGGTTCTGAGACAACATTGTGGCATAACCAACTTGGGCATATGAGTGAAAAAGGTATGAATGTACTTCATTCTAAGAAAGTTTTACCAGGTCTAAAATGTATTAATATGGATTTTTGTGAAATTTGTGTGTATGGCAAACAAAAGAGAGTCAGTTTTCTCAAGGATGGGAAGCAAAAGAAAGATGAAAAGTTGGAGCTTGTGCATATAGATGTATGGGGACCAGCTCAGGCATCTTCTCTTGGTGGCTCTTGGTATTATGTTACATTCATAGATGATGCAACTAGGAAGGTATGGATTTATTTCCTTAAGCAGAAATCTGATGTATTTGAAACATTTAAGAAATGGAGAAGCTTGGTTGAGAATGAGACGGGTAAAAGATTAAAATATCTCAGATCTGATAATGGTGGTGAGTATTGCACCAAAGAATTTGAGGATTATTGTTCTTTTAATAGAATTCGTATGCAGAAAATGGTTCTAGGGACTCCACAAGAAAAATGGAGTGGCTGAACGCATGAATAGGACAATAATGGAGCATGCAAGGACCATGAGATTGCATGTTGGGCTGCCTTTAAACATGTGGACAGAAAGAGGAAGATGGAGGTAAGAAAAGATTGAAAGCCAGGTTGTACAAGGATTTGTACAGAAAAAGGGCATTGATTTTGATGAGATCTTTTCTCTGGTTGTCAAGATGACTTCTATTCGTACTGTTTTAAGTATTGTGGCTGTTAAGGATTTGCATTTGGAATAGCTAGATGTGGAAACTGCCTTTCTCCATGGTGATTTGGAGGAGGAGATATACATGGAACAGTCCCAAGGATTTGAAGTCAAAGGTAAGGAGAAACTGGTGTATAGATTGAAGAAGAGTTTGTATGACTTGAAACAAGCACCTCGGTAATGGTATCTGAAATTTGATAGTTTTATGGCTGAGCAACGCTATAATCAGTGTAATTCTGACCATTGTGTTTATTTTAAGAGGTTGGATAATGACAGCTACATTATTTTATGTTTATATGTTGATGGCATGCTTGTAGCTAGGTCTAACATGGATCACATAAGAGAGTTACAATAGCAGTTAACACAGTCATTTGCTATGAAGGATTTGGGGGTAGCAAAACAAATCCTTGGTATGAAAATTTGTAGAGATAGACAACACAGAAAATTGACTCTATCTCAGGCTGATTATGTTGAAAAGGTGTTGTTGAGATTCCATATGGAGAATGCAAAAGCTGTCAGCACACCTTTGCCTAGTCATTTGAAATTGACTTAGGAGATGTGTCCTAAGACACAAGAGGAGGAAGAGAAAATGTCCAAGGTACCATATGCTTTAGCTATAGGAAGTTTAATGTATGCCATGGTATGCACGAGACCAGATATTGCACATGCTGTAGGAGTCATAAGCAGGTATATGAGTCATCCCGGATTGGAGCATTGGAATGCAGTAAAATAGATTCTCAGATATTTGATAGGTACATCGAATACACATTTATGTTTTGGGGGCTCTAATACTGATTTAACAGGCTATGTAGACTTAGATTTGGTAGGGGATATTGATACCAGGTGGAGTACTACAAGTTATGTCTTTACTGTAGGTGGGACGGTAGTGAGTTGGATCTCACAGTTGCAAAAGGTGGTTGCTTTATCCACCACAGAGGTAGAGTATGTAGCTGCAATAGAGGCAAGCAAGGAGATGATATGACTGCAATCTTTCATGGAAGAATTGGGCAAACAATAGGCTAACAGTTCTTTGTATACAGACAGTCAGAGTGTCATACATCTTGCAAATAATTCTGTCTTGCATCCAAAGACCAAACACATACAGTTGAGGTATCACTTTATTCGGTCGGTGTTGGATGATGGACAGTTAAGGCTAGAAAAGATACATACAGATGAAAATCTAGCAGATATGTTTACAAAGGTAGTAACAAGGGAGAAGCTGAGCTCCTCTTTAGCTTCAGTTGGTCTTCAAGACTAAAATAATAAAGTCAGAACAACAAAGTCCAGGATGCTTATTTCCAGCAGGAGCTGCACGCACATCGGTGTCATCTAGGATTAGTCTCCAAGTGGGACATTGTTTGGTGGAGCCTGATCAGTCTCCAAGTGGGAGATTGTTGGTAGGTGGTGACTGATCAGAAAAGTACTGTACACTAGCCATGTATCCTCGCCAGGGTTTGGGGGCACAGCCCCTGAAATTTTTTTTCCTGAGCCGACATTAAAAAAAACCTATTTTTGTAACCGACATAAGGCTTGATAAAAGTGACCAAGGGTTAGGGTTTTGGTTGATATATTGTATTGTAGCATTTGCAACAGTATTGAGTTGCAGGGATTGCTGGTTGTAATCGGTTTGATTTATTGGATAATAATATTGGACTCTCTGTTGGTGGATGTAGCTCGAGTTTGGGTTAACCACGTTAAAACTTGTCTCTCGCTGTTATTATTTCTGTGTATTTTCATTCCTCTATTTAATCTTTATTTGCATTTAATTGATATCTTTTGCCGTCTAACCCTAACATGGGGTGTAGCTACCAGAAAGAGACTTTGAAGTAGAAGTGACCTTAGACAAGGAGGGCTAGAAAAAGGAACCAAAGGGCCACTCACAGGAGGGTTAGAGGGGGAATTGGGTTCAGAAGGCGCCGGGGTTTTAGTTTACAGGACTTTCCAAGCCTAACACTCAAGGGGATCTTATCCTCAGGGTCTTCATTAGAGCTATTATCAATGAGCTGGACGACAAGGGGTTTTGTAGGACACAAAGCCAAATGGTATTGATACATACGAAAAAATAAGACCCTGGTGCAGGGGCAGGGCAACCACCTCAGGGTTACCCTTGCGGGCCTTTTTGGTTTGGAGCACAGAAGCCTCAAGGCTGGAGAGAAGAAAGGAGGGAAAGTTGACTAAGATTTTGTGATGAAAGTAGTTTAGAAATGCAAAGTGATAGTGGTAAAAAACTTTGTATCTCCCTTCCAGAGTAAAGTATTTCATAATTAAGAAACATACCTGGTTCCAAGGGCTAATTAGGCTTTCGCGTTCAAATCCTCCTTGAAGTCTAACAAGCTTCTCCCCTTCCTTGTAGAACAATTTCATGCCATCATTGTCTTGGACCCGCATCAGCTTCTTGAGCCTATTCCCCGAACGGGGTAGGCCAGTGACAATGGCAATGGAGTCCTCAAAAACAACAAACTGAACTCCACCCACTTTCACCTTACGATCCCCATCTCAAGAGCCAGCAAATTGGGCTGATAAGTGTTCATCATAACCATTCAAGATTTTGATAAAATGGGTCACACCTCCCTCATAAGAAATGATCCAAACATGTAAATCCTCTTTGAATTTGCTGCAATTCATGGGCTCCATTCTAACTTTCTCCCCACCCATTATCTAAACACATAATACACAACATTGGGAATGCAGTTGCAGAGACAAGAGAGGTCCTGAACAAACAATCTAGAAATGGAATTAAAAAACTTAAAATCCACTTCCCTACTCAAGTTCCCAAGCACATCCTTCCGAATCCTGAGCGCCCTCGAATCATAATTGCCTTCATTAATTGGCTTGTGCGAGCCTCCCATAGCCATCTCCTCTAGAAGTGAGTGAAAAGATATTTTAAAAGTATCCTACCTCTAACTACATTTATTGCTGAGTTGTTCAAGGTCCACATACAACTCCATAGTCCACATCATCAAGGAAGGAAGAATGGGGTGACCGACTACGTCATCAATGCCATGCCTTCCCTTAATGTGAGGGAAGCCCAAAAAGACACCATACCAAGCAGAACAAGTCATGATAATAGCCATGATAATTAGCGGTGCACCTCAATCCGAATGTAATCATTAACATTTAGGGGAAGATTGTCTATGTTTCTCTAGCATCTTAGGGGATTAAGATTAATCCCAAGGTTTGCCATAAGATCTACAGTTCTATTTCCCTCTCTATATATATGTCTGACCTCCCTTCCTTCAAAGTTTAAGAGAAGGCCTTTAATATCTTCAACAATATCCTCCAACTGCAAACCAACATTAACATTTCCTTTAATAGCTTCAATAACAATCTTGGAGGCCCCCTCAACAATAATATGTTTTGTGCCTAAAGCTAAGGCAATTTTGAGGCTCCAAAGGATAGTCGTGGCCTTCGCCACATTATTGGTATTTTCACCAAGGCTCCTAGCAAAAGCAACCATGAGATCACCCTTATCAGATCTTATAATTTCCCCTCCACTTGCTAACCCAGGGTTACCTTTAGCAACACCATTGAAGTTAAGCTTAGACCAACTAGCAGGGGGTGGGGACCAATTAGTGTTAGCCCTAGCTCTTTTCTTGCTATCATCCACTTTGTAAACACTTATCAAGATAGTCCACTGGTTAATGATATTTGTTTCCATCACATTTGGGGGAGTTTCTGCTGCTTTTAGGGAACTATTAATGATGTTGTCTTGCATCGGTTTGATAGCTGAGCCAAACACTTCCTTGGGCTCTCTGAATTTCTCTCAAAAGAGTATATTGTTCCTTTCTTTCAAGAGACACAAAAACATAATGGAGGGTGCTTGGGCCCATATTTCACTGCATACAGGATTAGAGAAAGGAGGGACCCAAGACATAATGCAATCCTCCAGATTGCCATTCCAACACCAAGAAACACCCAAAATACTCAAGGCAAAGCACCAAACCTCCCAAGAGAAGTCATAGTGTAATAGGACATGAGAGACAGTCTCCTCTTCTTTCATGCAAAGGACACACCTGTTGGGGATCTGAAACCCTCTGATCTTGAGGTTATCTATAGGTAGAATTTTGTTCTTCATAGCCAGCCACTAGAAATGGTTAATCTTTGGTATAAGATTGTGATTCCATATAATCCTCCATAATTTGTCAGCATTTTGTGGAAAGAAAAGATTATAAGCTGATTTAACAGTAAAATGCCCAAATTTCTCCTTGGACCGTAGAAGTCTATCTTTTGGTGGGAAGAGAGGAATTCTGTAACCCTTCAGGGAGAGTTGGGTCTCATCGGCAACCCCAACAAGATCAACCTGTCTTTGACAACACTCTAACAGTTGTTTCCAACCCCTTTTGTCAGGAAGAAAATAGTCCCGGACTAGCTTACCAAAGAGGTGAACAGTTAAGTTCATCAACCCTTGAATATTATGAAGCTTCTTTAAAGGCCCACCATTGGTCCAATTGTCATCCCAAAACATTATAGTTTCTCCATCCCCCGGTTTCCACTTAACACCCCTCAGAAGAATAGTTCTATATTGTAGAATGTTATTCCAGATCACAGAACCTTTAGGAAAGTTAGATGAGAGTAGGAGCTCCTTAGGGGCTAAGTTCCCAAGATATTTGGCTCTCATAATGCTACCCCAGTCTTTGTCCCCAGCTAAAAAGTTCCATCCTATCTTGGTTATTAGAGCTTTATTGAGTAGGTTCAAGTTCCTTAACCCTAAGCCCCCTGCATCTTTGGTCTGCAAAATTTATCCCAACTCACAAGAGCCATTCTCTTGCCATTCTCTTTTTACTTTCCACTCTCGACCATAAAAAATTCCTTTGGATCTCTCAGCTAAATACTTAGGAATTTTAAAAAGAGACAAAAAATAAACAGGAATCCCTTGGACCGAGGCTTTAAGTAATTAAAACTTACTTGCTTGACTCAAAAGTTTTCCTTTCTACCCTACCAACTTCCTCTACGTCCTTTCCAGAATGGATTTCCAGTACTCTCGAGGAGCATCTTTCACCGAGAAGGGAAGTTCAAGATAAATACCAGGTAGCACACCCACAGAGCAACCCAATATCCCCATAATTTTTTGTTGTAAAACAAACTGGGTGTTAAAGAAGTACATCTGGCTTTTGTCATAGTTGATGCATTGGCTAGTCGAGGTAGCATAATCTTGTAGCACTTTTTTCCACTTTCTAGCCTCAACCACCGAAGCTGCCCTAAACAAGATAGTGTCATCCACAAATTGTTGAATAGTAGCAGGAGCTGCTGTTGAAGCAGGTTTAATACCTTTGATCTCTCTGGAGTTTAACAGGGAGAGGAAACATCTACTTTAAGATAAAAAGGTAGGGGGACAAGGGGTCCCCTTGCCTAATCCCCTTGCCAACATTGAAGAAGCCCCTGGGAACTCCATTCACCGAAATAGAGAATCTGACTGAAGTAATACATATCTTGATAAGTTGCAGGAATTTGCCTTGGAAGCCCAACTTCCTCAAGATAGTGAAAAGGAACTCCTAATTAACTCTGTCATATGCTTTTGAGATGTCAAGTTTAAAAGCCATACCCATGATTTTACTTCTATCCATGGAGTGGATAATTTCATGGGTAGTAATGGCCACATTCGTAATCTGTCTACCCAACACAAATTCTTTTTGGCAGCTGCTAATGAGCTTATCCAGAATAGGTTGTAGTTTGAACACTAAGATTTTGGTGAAAATCTTATAAACAATATTACAAAGGCTTATGGGTCTAAAGTCCCCCATACAAACAGGATCCTATTTTTTGGGAATAAGAGCAATGAAGGTATGATTTAGTTGCTTTAGTAGCTTACCCACCCTGAAGAAGTCCCTAGCAGCCTCAATGACATCTTTTCCCACAATGTCCCAATATTCCTGGAAGAAAGTAGGGGGGAAACCATCAGGCCTAGGGGCTTTATAAGCTCCCATGGAGAAAAGACTGGCCTGAACCTCCTCCTCAATGATTAATCTACCAAGCTGAGTATTATCTTCTTCATTCAAGATAGTAGGGATGGTATTAATGAGGTCCTGGTTAATGTAGTTGTCTTGAGAATCAAGAAAGTTCTAAAAGTAAGAAGCAACCACTTGCCCAATCTGAGTGTCAGAGTCAACCATAATACCTCTCTCATCCATTAGCTTAGTTATACTATTCCTCTTTCTATGCTTCATCATGGATTGATGGAAAAAAGAAGTGTTTCTATCTCCCTCCTTTATCCATTGGACCCTTGACTTCTGTTTCCAATGAATCTCCTCTTTTAACAACAAGTCTTTCCATTCCTTTCTCAAAATCTCCTCTTCATTAGTAGTGTCCTCTGAGGTGTCCCCTTCCTCCAACCTCTTTTGCAGCTCCCTCAGTTTAGCATTGATTCTCCTTTTTTCATCAAATATGTTCCCAAAGTTGAACCTGATCCATCCTTTAACCTTTTTCTTAACCATCAACAACTTCTGTGCTAGTCTGAACATAGGCATTCCTTGGACTTCTTCCTTCCACCATCTTGCTAATTAAGATAAAGTTTGATATTATAATTTTCTCCACGGACTAACCATTATTTTTGTTATTTTGCAGATGCCTTGGAATACAAAAATACCTGAAAGGAATTCAATATCTTGGTTATCTCTCATCCCCAGATTTGCATGCTATGGGTGTGGTAAAGAAACCATGGATTTGTTCCACAAATGCAAAAAAAACTTCCCTTTGAAAAAACAATCAGAATAAAACCATGGATTTGTTCCACAAATGCAAAAAATCTTCCCTTTGAAAAAACAATTAGAATAATCTACCAAGAAAAATATAACCTAATTAATGCTATGATATTAGGATATGACATCTGTTACAATGATGCATTCACCAATTTATTTGTTGGATCTAGGGCATACAACTGAGAGGGGGGGGGTGAATCAGTTGTATAAAACTTCTTCTTCTTTCAAACACTTGATTCTTGTTGTTAGTTAGCAGCATATCAATTAATCATCCATGAAAGCATGATACATAAACACAAGAGCAGATAAGCATCAACACATTGAACACCAAGATTTTGACGTGGAAAACCTGGTTAAGGGAAAAACCACGGGGTGATTAACCCAAGAATTATTCTCTGTTAGAAGAATAAAGAAAAATGAATGGCACATGCCAATTAGGGCTCACTGCCCGAGCACACTGCTCACAAAGAGGCCCACTGCCTACAAGGAGACACACTGTCTACAAAGTGATAAAAATCACAGTCTTGAACTGGAGAATGACATCTCTACCATGTCCGGATTAGTTCCAATTAAGCCCAAAACTTCTGCTCTGCCTTTCGCGCTTCCCTTTACTATGCCACACTCATCCACAAAAACCACACTTTGAAATGAACTCACAAACCGTTATTTATACAAGACATCGACTTAGGAACAAACATCTAAGTCGACAAACAACCATAAGAGTATCCGCAAGATGAATAACACATCCGGTCGGCCATCACAAGAACATTCGCAGGATGAACAACTCATCCGGTCGGCTAAACAGAGCAAGAACTTCATCTGGAAGAATAATTTCAATTCCGGGCTCTACCATCAATGCGGACCAACAACACAACCTAAACATGATCCAAGAACCTTCACAAGCCTGTCTGAATGACCGGATACATCCGCACTTCCTCTACTTACTGGAATCTCTTGTCTTCCTCATCCAGAACTTCAAGAACACAGTCTGTCGCCACTGTCATAATGCAAGAGGTACTTCCGGATCTCCAAATCATACACAAATCAGGATGACACATCACGAGGACATCCGAAACACTCCTTCCAATCCGCAGATTAGGATAATACAATTCCGGACCTCACCAGACCTTTTTGTGATCCTCTGTCACCTCTGGATACTTGCCGGAACCGGTTCTATACCGACAGCCACAACTCCTTCAGATCTTCATGCGGACCTCTGAAATCTTAACTGAAGCATCTCAAGACTCATATCTACTAACCCTTTAATCCGCATCCTCCAGTTCTCATCCTATACAGTACATTTGCCTTCTTCTCATCACTGTTCTTCACTGTTCCTGACTGAGGCTAATTTTCTCAATATCCTCAGCACACAGCTCATCAAATCCTTCTTGTCAATGCAATATGAGTATGTTGACATCAATGACAACACTGGCTCACCTCATACTTGCAACAATCTCCCCCTTTGTCATTGATGGCAACATATGATGTGAAAAACCATTAAGACAAGAACTTCAACTTTTCACATGTCTTCTCTTCCTTTACTGCTCCCCCTTTGATCATCAACCACTTGTTTTTCACATGTCTTCTCTCCCCCTTTGACATCAATGGCAAAGGGCTCATACTTGCAATTCTCATACATCAGAATCATACCAGCTGCTCCCCCTTAGTTGCAGCTCCCCATCAGTCCGGATCACAAGATATGATTGTGATAGCCACCGGACTGATGCACATCAGTGCATCTTAGTTCATCACCGGAGGGGCCATGACCCCTAACTTCTCCCGGAGATATTCAAAAGAGTCCTTGGGAAGAGGTTTTGTAAAGATATCTGCAATCTGATCCTTGGAGGGAACATACTCCAATCTGACTTCTTCCTTGTTTACTTGTTCTCTCAAAAAGTGAAATTTGATAGATATGTGCTTAGTCTTAGAATGCAATACCGGATTCTTGGAAATATTAATTGCACTTGAATTATCACAGAAAATTGTGATAGGCTCCTCATATTCAACTTTGATGTCTCTTAGCATCTGTTTCATCCATAAGATTTGAGTGCAACTACCTGCTGCTGCAATGTATTCTGCTTCAGTTGTAGACAGAGATATTGCATCTTGTTTCTTGCTTAGCCAAGAAACCAATCTCTTCCCCAAAAAGAATGCTCCACCACTAGTGCTTTTCCGGTCATCCACATCTCCTGCCCAATCTGCATCTGTGTAAGCATGAAGAGAGAAATCTGGATCTTTAGGGTACCATAGACCATACTCAACTGTTCCTTTCAAGTACCTAAAAATTCTTTTGATTGCCATAACATGAGATTCTCTAGGATCAGCTTGGAATCTTGCCACAAGACCAACAGCCTGCATTATATCTGGTCTAGTTTGAGTGAGATACAACAATCCACCAATCATTGATCGATACTTTGTCTGATCTGCCTTTGGAGAATCATCATCTTTGCTTAACTTACATCCGGTTGCCATAGGAGTGTTCATTGGCTTTGAGTCTTCCATACCAAATTTCCTTAACAATTCTTTCACATATTTGGTCTGAGAAATGAAGATCCCTTCTTTTATTTGAGTAATTTGCAGACCCAAGAAGAAATTCATTTCACCAAGCATAGACATTTCAAACTCACTTTTCATCTGATTTGCAAAAGTTTTGCACATACTATCTCTTCCTCCAAAAATGATATCATCCACAAACACTTCAACAATCAAAATGTTTTCATGATCAATTTTGAAATATAAGTTACTGTCAGCAGTACCTTTGTTGAATCCAATCTGCACAAGATGCTTATCCAACCTTTCATACCATGCTCTTGGGGCTTGCTTCAATCCATACAAAGCTTTCTTCAACTTGCAGACCATATCATCATTATCAGACAATTGAAATCCATCCGGTTGTTCAATGTAGACTTCTTCTTCCAGATCACCATTTAGGAAGGCAGACTTGACATCCATCTGATATACCTTGAAGTCTTTGAAGGCAGCAAATGCAAGAAGTAATCTGACTGCTTCAATTCTTGCCACCGGAGCAAAAGTCTCTTCAAAGTCAATTCCTTCTATTTGAGAGTAGCCTTTGCAGACCAATCTAGCTTTGTTTCTGATTACTTCACCAGCTTCATTTAGTTTGTTCCGGAAGACCCACTTGGTTCCAATTACATTCCTGTCTCTAGGTCTGGGAACAAGATCCCAAGTATGATTTTTCTCAATTTGCATCAATTCATCTTCCATTGCTTTGGTCCAGTTTTCATCATTGCAGGCTTCATTTATTGTTTTAGGTTCAATCTTTGAAATCAGACAGCATTCATCATGATTTTGAGCAATATTCCTTCTAGTTTGTACACCTTTGCTTCTGTCACCTATGATCTGATCTTCAGAGTGGTTCAGTCTTACATACCTTGGAATTTTGGGAGTATCCAGCACTGCTGTTTCTTGATCAGGCTCATTCAAACCTATCTCTTCTTCTTGATTTACCGGATCAGGCTGACTCTGTCTCACCGGAGAGGATTGAGTTCCTTGAACACTATCTTGGTCATCTTCATCAAGCTCATAAAATCTTGAAGGTTTCTCAATTCCTTCATCAACTTTCACATTGGTGCTTTCTATCATCTTCCTCAATCTCTTATTGTAACACCGGTATGCTTTGCTTTGAGTGGAGTAGCCCAAGAAAATTCCCTCATCACTTCTAGCATCAAACTTTCCTAGATCTTCATCTCTTTTAATATAACACTTGCTACCAAATACTCTGAAATATTTCACAGTAGGAGTGATGCCAAACCAAAGTTCATAGGGGGTCTTACCGGTGTTGTTTCTGATTTGAACTCGATTTAGAGTGTAGACTGCGGTGCTGATAGCTTCTTTCCAAAACATTTGAGGAACATTTGCTTCCAACATCATTGTCCTAGCAGCTTCCTGGATGGTCCGGTTCTTTCTCTCAACTACTCCATTCTGCTGTGGAGTCTTAGGAGCAGACAACTGTCTCCTTATACCCTGTTTCTCACAAAAGTCAATGAATTCACCAGATGTAAATTCACCACCTCTATCAGACCTTAGACACTTTAGTTTCAATCTGGTTTGATTCTCCACCATAGCTTTGAAGATTTTGAACTTCTCAAAAGCTTCTGATTTTTCTTTTAGAAAGGTAACCCACATCATCCGGGAATGATCATCAATTAACAACATGAAATATCTATCACCTTGCAGACTCTTGATTCTTGTCGGACCACATAGATCAGTATGTACTAATTCCAACAATCCGGTAGAAGACTGATCTTTGGTTTTGAAAGAGACTCTGCTTTGTTTACCTAACTGACATTCTTTACACACACTATTTGTAGGTTTCATCAATTTTGGAAGATCTCTCACAGCCTGAGTATTGCTTATCTTGATGATGTTATCAAAATTTACATGACACATTCTTCTATGCCATAACCAACTCTGATCAATTTGAACAAACAAACAACTTTTATTTGAACCAACCAGATGAAAGATATTACCTTTTGTCTGAGTACCGGATGCAATTTCAGTTCCGGAGCTTGTAAAGATTCTGCATTTTCCATTCTTGAACCGGAGATCATAGCCTTTGTCCACTAACTGACCAACACTGAGAAGATTGTGCTTCAATCCTTCAACATACAGTACATTACCTGTTTTGCTCTTACCATCAAAGGAAATAGTTCCCCTACCTCTGATTCTGCCAGCAGAATTGTCACCAAACTTTACCATTCCTCCTTCATATCTTTCCAAATCTAAGAACTTATTCTTGTCACCAGTCATATGGTGAGAACATCCACTGTCAATAACCCAATCATCCTTTTCTTCCACTTGAGCAGCCAAAGCTTTTTCAACAACTTTGTGATTGACAGATTCAGAGAGTATTGAATCTTCTTCCTTGATGGCAATAAACACCCACTCATTTCCGGATTTGCTTCCTAGTTCTGATTCATCATCTGTTACTCCTTCATTGTCATCTTCTTCATGAACATAGTAGCAATTCTTTTGAAACCTTTGTCTGTTATTATTAGACCTTGCAGATCTTTCCGGACATCTTGAAGCAAAATGACCAATCTTATTGCAGTTGAAACACTTAAAGGGTAGTTTTCCTTCATACTTACCGGATCCTCTTGGCAGTCTCTTTGCAATGAGGGCTTCAAGTTGAGCTGTTTCTGCTTCTTCTTCTTCCATGTCTCTTCTTGCTTGATCATACCATGACATCTTCCTTGATGAGTTTTCTCCCAGATCAAATCTCTGCTTGCCTTTCACATAGGCACTGGCTTTAAAGGCAGATTCAGTCTTGGGAGGATCATCTCCAAACTCGGTCATTTCAAATGCAGCTAGTTTGCCAGCCAGTTGTTCTCTTGTGACAGTTGTGTGGGCTCTGAATTCATCAATGGCAGCAACCTTGATTTTGTAGGCAGCAGGAAGGGACCTTAGGATTTTGCAGACAATCTCATTTTCATCTAAAGTTCCACCAGCATTTCTGATCCCACATACCAGCTCATTTACTCTTGGTATAAAGGTAGTGATGTTTTCATCATCTCTCATTTTCAATCTTTCAAATTTCCCTTTCAGACTTTGCAACCTTGCACTTTTGACAAACTCATCTCCTTCATACAGAAGTTCCAGTTTAGTCAGGATCTCATATGCAGTTGGTAGGTCAATAACATTCGAGAGATCTGAGTCATTCAATGCGCTTAGAAGAGCTTCCTTGGTCCGCAGATTGTTTTCAGCTTCTGTGATTTCATTCAGAGTTGTCGGACCACCTTGTGGAGGTACATATGGTTTTGAAATCATAGCCAAGTATGCTTTTCCCATACATTCCAAGTGACACTTCATGCGACCTTTCCAGAGAGTGAAGTTGGTTCCATCGAACTTCGGACTATCCTTCTTGTATGACGACATCCTGGATCTCCTCAAGCGGTTAAGCTCCTATCAGAGGAACTTAGCTCTGATACCAATTGTTGGATCTAGGGCATACAACTGAGAGGGGGGGGGTGAATCAGTTGTATAAAACTTCTTCTTCTTTCAAACACTTGATTCTTGTTGTTAGTTAGCAGCATATCAATTAATCATCCATGAAAGCATGATACATAAACACAAGAGCAGATAAGCATCAACACATTGAACACCAAGATTTTGACGTGGAAAACCTGGTTAAGGGAAAAACCACGGGGTGATTAACCCAAGAATTATTCTCTGTTAGAAGAATAAAGAAAAATGAATGGCACATGCCAATTAGGGCTCACTGCCCGAGCACACTGCTCACAAAGAGGCCCACTACCTACAAGGAGACACACTGTCTACAAAGTGATAAAAATCACAGTCTTGAACTGGAGAATGACATCCCTACCATGTCCGGATCAGTTCCAATTAAGCCCAAAACTTCTGCTCTGCCTTTCGCGCTTCCCTTTACTATGCCACACTCATCCACAAAAACCACACTTTGAAATGAACTCACAAACCGTTATTTATACAAGACATCGACTTAGGAACAAACATCTAAGTCGGCAAACAACCATAAGAGTATCCGCAAGATGAATAACACATCCGGTCGGCCATCACAAGAACATTCGCAGGATGAACAACTCATCCGGTCGGCTAAACAGAGCAAGAACTTCATCCGGAAGAATAACTTCAATTCCGGGCTCTACCATCAATGCGGACCAACAACACAACCTAAACATGATCCAAGAACCTTCACAAGCCTGTCTGAATGACCGGATACATCCGCACTTCCTCTACTTACTGGAATCTCTTGTCTTCCTCATCTGGAACTTCAAGAACACAGTCTGTCGCCACTGTCATAATGCAAGAGGTACTTCCGGATCTCCAAATCATACACAAATCAGGATGACACATCACGAGGACATCCGAAACACTCCTTCCAATCCGCAGATTAGGATAATACAATTCCGGACCTCACCGGACCTTTTTGTGATCCTCTGTCACCTCTGGATACTTGCCGGAACCGGTTCTATACCGACAACCACAACTCCTTCAGATCTTCATGCGGACCTCTGAAATCTTAACTGAAGCATCTCAAGACTCATATCTACTAACCCTTTAATCCGCATCCTCTGGTTCTCATCCTATACAGTACATTTGCCTTCTTCTCATCACTGTTCTTCACTGTTCCTGACTGAGGCTAATTTTCTCAATATCCTCAGCACACAGCTCATCAAATCCTTCTTGTCAATGCAATATGAGTATGTTGACATCAATGACAACACTGGCTCACCTCATACTTGCAACATTATTATGGTAGATATTTAATTCCTTCACATTAACTGACTCCTTTTCCAACCTATATAGCCACCTATGTATGGTTTAGCAAATCATCAATGCGTTTGTAGGGTGGTGAAACATCTAGGAAAACAAAAGCTTATATAAACATTTAGTTCTCCATTCTGTATTATATGCATAGTTCCTTTCCTTTGCATTGCATAAATCACTCCACACTCTTGCCAACATTTGGGTTTCTCCAAACTCTTGCAAGTATTTCAGTTTGATGCTTATATTATAGGTATGACACAATCATTCTCTTCTTTGAATACTTATTTTATTGCTTTTATTAAATAGATCCCATTCCTAAAATACAAAAAGTAGGAGATTGATTCCTTAATATAATTGTTTCATTTCTTTTTTATTTTTTTATTGTTCGAACTGTGTTTTATATAAAAAAAATTCCTCCTTTGCTTTATTAATATAATTGTTTCCATTAGATTTCAAAATATCTTTAAATTTCCATTAGGCTATTTAATTTTTTTCTCTATCAACTATGTCACAAGAGCCAATTGTCTTACCATGTACACAAAGGTGAGAATAGTGATGTTCTACCATTAAAAGAGTTGAGGTAATTCCTCCTGGGATTAGATAGGATTCCTCGCTCGAGTCACTCGGGTCACCTGAGCCATGCTGTATGGTATGCACCCCCAATAAATCATCCACAATCAAACTTCAATCTTGGGTGGCATATTAGGCACAAGTCAACATTTGGGCCTTGAACCTCACTATTACAAAATCAACATAGATTGTTTTCCACCTAAAGTAGGCCAAATTTCCAAACGTTTAAGCTGCAGATATAATTTAGAGAGCTTGGAGTGCATCCAATAGAGCTCGAAGTGCATGTACACTGTCCATGTACAATATTTTGATAGTAAATTTTCTTAACTTTAGGCAATTGCTTTTCTTAAAGGGCGTTGGAAAGTTAAGGAGCGCTGGAATTTTCACATAAGAATTTGGAGGCACATATTTGTTCACCAAAGGGAATATTATATTGTAAAAAGAATTAGATTGTCTTATAGCTTTATTTTTGCTTCCCTTAATTTGTTACCCTTCCTATGGATTTTACCTGTGAACAAATGAATTCTTGCATGTTTGCTGCCTTTGTTTTTACACCAATTATGTGGGCCTTGGTTGATTAGATATTAGTATATTTTCAACCTATCCTCCACTTTGTCTGCAATTTATGCATTATCATCTACTCATATTGAATGAAGGCCCATA
The DNA here is from genome assembly GCA_027924645.1 of Cunninghamia lanceolata. NCBI lineage: Eukaryota > Viridiplantae > Streptophyta > Pinopsida > Cupressales > Cupressaceae > Cunninghamia > Cunninghamia lanceolata. The sequence continues at coordinate 1,278,424 of BSBN01001380.1, read as the reverse complement.
ACACTTACACCTTTCCTTGTGAAATCTACTTCAAGAAGCAAATTTGTTTGTATTAACCTAGGTTTGAAAGAATTTTTTTTTAAGTGGGAACAATTTCAACAGTGTTTAACTACATGTTCCCATGAGTGAGAGCTAATACATAACTGCACAAGAGCAAGAAGCATAAAATGAGATACATATGGGTATCTTCTTTCTTGAGGGTGGATGTGGGGAATCTAAATTAAGCGTTATTATAGTTGACACAGTAGAAAAACACAATTGAGTGTTTTTCCTCCCATTCTCTCAACACAACCATCGCCCACGCAAGCCCAATTTAGAGAGTCACATAGGTTTGTTATACAAGATGATTATCTCTTCATTACAAACAGGTATATATGAAGTGGCTTTTTTAGTCTATTAAATGTTCCATAAGACTTTGTTATACTTTTTGGAGTGTGTATTTGTCCAAACACAAGGTACAACAAGGAGAATAAATAGTTAAATTGGTCTTTAACCACTTATTTCTAAATGTTTGCACTTATTTAATTTAATTATGTTCCTTTCTAAATACAACTCTTTAATAACTTCCACAGACTAATCCCTCCTTTAACTGTTTCCAAAAAAAATTCCAGCCAATATTAATAGAATTGTTACACTTTAATTTTATTTTGATTAAATATTTTGTTCTATTTGACAAAAAAAATAGTGCTAAAGTTACAAATAATTTTGTCTCCATTGCTACTTATACATTTTTTTATTCACTCTTCTCAGGAAATGGCTGAACCCATACATGTCGGTAATACCATTGAAATCTCTAGCACAAATACAAACAAAAGCATAGTGAACCCCTTCACACCATTGGATGGCCCAACCATTCTAGCTGAATCATGTTCATAAATTAAGAAACTAGATGACTTTCAAAGTGATGTCTAGCATCTCGCTTCAAAATTATTTCAAATGACACCTGTTGTAGAAACATTGGATGTTGAGAAATTATATGAGACCTTGTCAACATTCCATAATATCTTTGCTAAGTTGGAAGGCCTCTACAATTTCATTAGGGAACTCTACTATGATCATTACTATGGAGAGGATGCAACCCTCGATATCATTCGATCATTTGAGATTTACTTACAAAAACTGTGAGCAAGTATTATAGCTTTTTCAATGTAGCTTGTTTATACATATATATGTAAATGGTCTCTAGACTAAATAAAGATGCCTTTCACTTGATATGATGTGACTTTCCTATACCTATCTATGTAAATGCCCTATGAAATAAATAAAGAAGCTTCTTTTTAAGGACTTATTGTATATTTGCCCAAAAACACTCTCTTTTGTTTGACAAAACTCATCCACTAAAAACTAATATTGTATAGCTTTATTTAAATTGATTCACTAGAAAACATAGAAATTAAACTTCCATATCTCAATTGATTCAATTTGATCTCTTCACCTAATAATAAACTTGGATGTCTTTTTTTGTTAAAATTGAACACATTGTTACACATATTTTATGTTCATTTCTTCTTCTTTTTGCATCTATACAATAATTGTGAAACTATTAAATCAATGTAGTATTTTACCCAATAGAAACAATTTCAATATATCTAAATCTCATACAAGACACATATGTTTCCATTGTATCTATTAATATATTATTATATTATTATTTCTCCCATTCTAAACTATCATAACATATATAATTCATTACAAATATTGATAAATATAATTAAAATATAGATCTTCAATAAAATAACAAGATATTTATATTTCTTTTATATCAATATGTATTATTACATTACATTATCAAGGCGCTTGACCTATCTGTGTACTGTGATGTCTAGATTGCCTTGCCTAGTGGTTGTTTTTTAATTGAATAGTACCCATTCTTGCACCAACTTTTAACCAAAACCATCTTTTAGTCTGAGTTTGAACCTAGGTCATCATAGTGGTAGGGACTCTAGCTTGCCATGTGGTTGATACCATTATCACTTTCGTCATTTTGAGATATTTATCCATGTGTGGTATACACCATATTGGGATTCTGTTTGCTATCAATATCATCTCTCTAATATCATTTATAATTGCTCTTTCAAATCTCTTTCCTATAGTTCGGGGGAGAATTCCATCCTTTCTTTTATTCTTCTGCTTAGCTTTCTGGTAGATATCCATACTTTTTCATCTTATAAAGAGTGCTTTCTGGTGAGGGTATCCATAATTTAGTCCATAGTGTTGGCAAAAGCATTGCTCCATAGAAGCTTGGAAAGCTCATGGAAGTGAATCCGACACTACTACAACATTATATTCTTAATTTATTTTATTTAGCTACCCAATATTAAGGTTTACATAGTAATTATTTTATTTAAATAAATAAATAAACTTTATGACAGTGAAATGATTGTTTTAATTAATTTCTTGTTTTGGAAAACAAAAAATATATTTTAATAAATAATTCTCTACTTGTTTAGAGTCTTTTCCTACTCCGGAGTATTTTTAGGGAGTGGCTAAGATTTTTTAAGGAGTGTATAGAGTATAATTTTTTTAGTTAAATGTTTAATTAGATTAACCACATCACTCTTACCAGATGAAAAGTTAAGAGGACTAAAACTTATTTTGAGAGAGGCAAAGTCATGAAATATATCAAGATTTTATCAATGGCTCTAAAATTGTCCTGCAATACTGGCAATGCTTTCATTGTGGGTCAATCCCCATAAAAGTGTCATCCTCCACATTCTGGAAAACATAATGCAGACAAAGATGGCATATTTTATCATAAAGAAGGATTGCAAGACAAAGAAGGCCTAGAATGAGTTCTATGAAGATTCAAACTTGGGAGAATTTAGTTAGCCGATAGGCTTTATATGTGAGCATTATAGTGCTCGGAATTGTCTCACGCTGTGAAAAAAAGTATTTTATCGTAAAAAAGAATGTACGCCGGTAAATTTTCTAAACTTGTCGGTTGTTCTCACTTGGAAAAAAATGGTGTCAGAAACAATGTCATATTGTTGCTAGTGTATTTAACAATAATTTCGATGACTTTAGGATGTTCTTTATCCTTGCCAGCAATGATCCAATCTAACACAGATTTTAGGAGTAAATGCACATATTTTGGAGGAGTAAATGTAAAGTTCTCTCGTAGATGGGTAGATTTTATGCATTAATTCGTCCCCTTGATCACCGCCTCAACACAAATGCAATATATTTTATCAACACAAAATGAATTTTGGGAGACAGGAGAGAAGCAACTGTAGAGGTGAGTATGTATGCTTTCCATTGGTATTTTATTTTGAAGACATGACTATGAAATTTTGGAAATTTATATCTTCTGTAGTTAAAATTTAGGAAATTTATATCGTTCATGGCTTCTAACGCACTGTATATTGTGGTTAAGGAAATTGCAGCAAACAGGTTTTTATTTTTTGTGATAGAAAAACAAATAACTAATAAGATTCTGGTAATAATGGCTTCATTTCTTTTTACTTTTACTTTTTAGGTCAAGATGATTTTTCAGGGTTGATGCAATAAAGATTGAATGCCTGCAATTGCCTACCCAACTCAACCTGCATTTCTAGCATTGACTAATCCAAACAATCCACATTTGAATTATGCTTTTTCTCATTCTCTAGCTCTAGTCCTACTTTTTTCTCTTTTCCAACTCATTATTCTATTGCTAGGCAAAGCCCCCTCTAGAGTACTCAATGTGGGTATTATGCTATTGAGACTAAAAAGTAAAAGAAAATTAAAAGTGGGGTATCCTTGAAATACTTAATGTTGGTATCCTGCTATTGACTCAAAATTACATGGGTCAAACCCCACTAAAATTAAAAATCTGATTCTACTATTGCCATAGAAAAAGAGGATTGCACAACCCAAAAAGTAGAAGAAATAAGTACTCAATCGATTTGCTGAATATTTCATTAAAGTGCACAGCTATTGAGCCCAAGAACAAGAAAAAGAAAAAAAAATCCTGTTGAATCTTGACCTAAAAAATAAAAGCCAAAAGAACGGAGGCCTTACACACTATGCTTAAATCAATAATTGAGATGGTTAAAATGTAGTGAATTTACTGAATTACTATTGGCCATATAAAGCAAATCCTGAAAAATCATCTTGACTTGAAAAGTAAAAGTAAAAAGAAATAAAACCATTATTACTAGAATCTGAGATCTTATATCATGTTTTCTGTTCGCACTCCCCTTCAGGTCAGCTCAAATCTTCCAATTTGATAGCTCACCTGGATTATTTGCTGTCACCTGTTTTGCCTTTTCTTTTCCTATCAAAAAATATGTTAAAATTGTAAAGGGAGTTCACATATGTAGTAGAAGAAACATTGCCTTTGTGTAGGAGAAGGTTTAGTGGTGAGAAGAGTGGCAGAGAGTATGGTTTTGAGAGTAAAATAAAGATATTAGAGAAAAAAAAAGACAATTGCAGCTCAAGTGAGTAGACGATGGCATTATTCTACAGATGGCATTGTACACTTCCTATACTCCTACAGATGGCATTATGATTATTATGTTGAAATATTGTTAAGATCACATTTATCAAAATCTGCATAGCAAACGCTATGTTCATTGTACCACTATCGATGATATTATGAAATTCACTAGCTTTAAATTATATGCTAATTTAGGTAAGAGTTTAGTGTTTTTGTTTTATTAAAAATAATATTTTTGTCCCTCACTCCGCTTTCCGTATTTATAGAGAGTCCCTTTTTACACTTTTTCACGTTTCCCTTCTATTCCATTCTAAATTGTGGGGTTTGTAAGGATGCAAGGAAGTTAAGGCACTTCATATTTATCATGTCCCTCAGAGTTTCACATATTCGCTTTCTACTAACAAAAATGACTTATAACGTATTCTATTATATATATCTAATGAAAAATAAAAAAATTCAAGGTGATTAAAGATATGCGAATTTAAATTCAAATTTCACTTATTTTCATTTATAAAACGAAATGGAAAATATATAACATCACCTTTGTAACTTGAAAATGTGTGAATGAACCTCCAAAAATAAATTGATGAATTTGTGCGTATAGGTGCTTCCTACCCTTGCCTTTCTTTCTTTCTTTTATACTTTTTTTATCATTCAATCAATATGATTGATAATTAGCTATCTAATATTATTTGTTAGAACCTTTCCTTTCGAACAAAATGTTGGATTAGGTCCGGACAACTGAGAGGGGGGGGTGAATCAATTGTTACTTATTTAACCCTTTTCTTTCTTCAATCAACTTATAATCAAATTAATGAAATAAATATTTTAGCATCACATAAGCAGAAACACAAATAACATACTTGACATCAAGATTTTGACGTGGAAACCCGGTTAAGGGAAAAACCACGATGGGGGTTAACCCACAAAATTAATACTTTGTTAAAAGTATTTTACAAATGGGAATGCACATGCATTTGGGCTCACTGCCTTGAGCTCACTGCTCAAGTGGAGGCTCACTGCCTACAGAAAAGTTTACAAGAGATTTACAGAGATTTTGAACTGGTAAGATGCATCTCTCAATGCTAGAGATCAGTTCCAGTTGAGTGTAAATACTGACTTTGTACACTTCATCTTTATTCTGCTCTTCTCTCTATTCTGCCTTCATTTGGATATTAGATTTCTGCTCTTTTCACATTTTTTCATAACAGCCTTCATCACAAAATATCCACAATCATCAGCTATATATACTTATCTTGAATTGCAATCACTTGCCAGTATGCAACAATAAACACTTAGAACTTTTTAAGAGTGCTCTGCTCTATTGGGTAGATCCATACACCAATATTGATGCGTACCAAAAATAACACATGTAGATCATCATACATGTTGGCCACTAACATCCTATCTCATACATAGTTAATCAAAACACTTCTATTGGGTCCACACAAGGATTTACATAAGTCTGCCTATTCTTCACTGAACTGTTCTGTCATAAAAGAACCCGGTATTCAGATGCTTATAACTTTTGATCCCATTATCACTGGAGGCTAAAAACTTGGATGTAGATTGTCCTAGTGTCCCTCTACACTCCTTTAGATCTGTAACACATAATGATTAGCTAGAGAGATCCGCTGATCAAAATACTGGACTTTGCTATATGCTATGTTTTCAGGCTACCAGACTTAGATTATCATTCTAACTTCTGGTAAGATTAGATATTGCACTACGGATGTGTGGAACAATCTTAGTTGCCATCAATGACAACACCTATCAATGCTAAGTAGTGTCTCTTGTCAACAATCTCCCCCTTTGGTATTGATGGCAACACTTAGTGAAAATTGACTAAGTGTCTTTGTGCAACTCCCCCTTTGTTTGTATATTCATGCACTTTACTTATTCCGGTGCTCCCCCTTTGCTGAATACTTCATTTTTCACTGTCCTTCACTCCCCCTTTGACATCAATGGAAAAGGGTGGGATCCACAAATCAAAATTCTCAAAAAAAGGTTTTGTTAATATTGCCGCATATGTACAATAAATCATCAAATTCTACTTACATGAACTTGAGAATGTCTGCAAAATTGGTTTTTAATTGCACAAGTTCAGAGGCCCAAGTATTCTTCATTCTATCTAAGAGTGAAATGTGCCCACTTAGCAGAAATGCATATGCTTCTGCCTTTGCCAGATCCAGAGGATCACTTGTCTGAAGTGCATTCTGGGCTTCGGATAAGGCATTATGCATGGCTTCCAACTTGGGGGCAATCAATCCTTGGAGTTCACACATCCTCTTCATAGTATTTGTGAGGCCGATTATTTTACCTTCCTTATTTTGATCGTTATGTTTTTCAGTTGATGACATTATCAGACTTTTTAGAGACTATGTTTCATTATGCAGACTTGATTATATCTCCTGATTTTGATAGGACTTTGATTAGACATATGTGGTTTGATTTGATCATGTTTGATGCTATTTTATGATTCGACATACGAGATATATTTGATGATGCTTTGTGATGAGATTCTAGTTATTATGCGATGTTGACTATTTGACATGTGATTGAAAAATGCAGTTTGATTCAAAATTATGTTATTGATTATTATCGTTGTATTCTATGGCGTGAATTTAATTCCAGTTGCTTCGGCTATGATTATCATGATATGATTGACACTTGATCGAGATGTGCATGTTTTATATTCCTTAGCCACAGGAAATTGGAGGTAGAATTCACACCAATGTTATTCCCTGTGAAACCGATCCATTCCCAAGAGGGATAAGGATCATGTTTGAAATTTGAATGTGATTTAAGTGCTTGATTTAATTTTAATCATTTTGGCCTAGTACCCTTGTTTTAATTAATTTATATTAAGTGTTGTATAAATTTTATTGACTTACACCAATTGGTATTTGTTTTTATTTTTGAGGCCATTTAAAGTGGATTTATAACCCCCTTTGTGAACCTTAGTGTCCCCAAAGTTACCCTAGGTGGTTACCCATGGGTCTAGGGTCAAGTTTGACTAACTAACCCTTGGATTAACTCACTTTTGGTCACTCTAAACTATGGTTTAGTCAAAGTGACCAAATTTGAAATTAGGGAAGGTGGGAGATGAGTCATGCTTTGGGAAAGACTCATCTCCCTTCCCAAGATTTGGGAATCCTTTCCCAAGGAGGACTTGGGAGGTCTCCAAGACTCCCAAGTGTGTGAGATCTTCCTCCAAGACTCTCACACACGTGTGAGAGCATCTTGGAGGGAGATGGCTCTTTGAGAGAATAAGAGGATGCCATATGGCATCCCTTATCCTCTTGGAGGTTTGGGTGGGAATGCCACCTCACCACTTGTCCTCTCACACATGTGTGAGCACAAGTGGATAAGGTGAGGATTGAGAAGGAATTGGAGGGTGACACTTGTCACCCTCACACTTCCTCTCCGTTGCAAGTGGCATTGGAGGAGGAAGGAGAAGGTGACAAGTGCCACCTTCTCATTCCTCAAGGCCAAATTGATGGCCTATATTATCTCCTCTTGTTGAGGAGTGTGGGGTTTTGGCATCTTGGGAGTTTCTTTCTATTTTGGAGGAATTTGGGGGAAGTTGGAGGAATTCTTGGAGATTGGAAGGTTTGGGAAAGCTTGGAGCTCTTCACCAAACGTGCTTCCATTATAGGGCTTTGAAGGTAAGCCTCTTGAACTATGTTTTCTCACCCTTGCTTATTTATTGTGTTGTGTTGTGATTTTGGTTATTGTTGTCTTCATTGTTTTTGTGTGGGATGGGAGTATGGTGAGAGCACCTCCATTGGAGGTAATGCTCAACTTGTTTGGGTAGGGGAAAGGAACCTCCTTGAGGTCACTCCCACATTGTGTTATTTATGCCTGGAGGGCTGTTACTTGTTGAGGATAGTTTGAATGGCAAGAGTGCCATGGAGATTATTATTTTGTGATTTTATGGAGAGTGGTGGTTTTGGAGATTTTTGGCTTGAGGCCATGAGATTGGTATTTTATCATTGGGTGGCCTTTGAAGTAGAGGGGTCCATTCCCTACCCTCATCAAACTCATTTTCATGAGTTGAATTTTGTGTTGAAGCTTGGGGCTGTTTTTGTGTTGTTGTGTTTGATTTTTGTTGTGGAATGTTGCACCTATGTGAATCCCTACCTCCCTAGCTCAGGGATGACCCACTTGCACGTATACGGTAGGGAGGAGGGCATTTTGAAGTGGCTTGTGGTTGTTCTTTTGTTGTGTTTTATTACAGGTGTTTAAATGAAGAATGGAGTTGAGAGGAGTGCATTTTGGTGTTCATATAGTCTCTTTGTGTTCGCTGTTGAAGCCATGGCCATTATGGCCCTATTGTATTTTGTTCTTGTAAAGTCTTATGCTCAAAGAGTTGGCTGTTAAAAGCTTGTAATGTAACAATCTCTTCATGTTATTTAAATGCAGTTATTTTCCTATTTTGTGAAGTTATTTTTGAGATGAGAAAAGTATGAGTTACTATATTTTTCTATTATTGTTCTTTCAAAAGGAAATATGTATGAGTTATCTTGTTGCTATTTAGATCTTATTTTAGATGAGGGAAAATAAATGCATTCTCTATTCTGTATAATGCTTTTAAAAAAAAAAGATAAGAGTGTTATTAATTAAATATTATTGTAGCCAAGAAAGAGAAAGTTGAGAATAGTTATTTGTTTATTACTTGAAGGTTATTTTATTAGCTGTTGTTATAGAAGAGAAAAAAAAAGAGAGCTGTTATGAATTCAAATGAAATTGTAGCCTTCTAGTTTATTGTTGCAAAAAAAGAATATAATATTTATTTTGTTATATATTTATGCTTTAAAAAAAAAGAATAGAGTATTGATGTTTTATAATTTCTGTATATATTTTTAAATATATATAAGCACATACCTATATAAATATATATAGATATGAGCATATATATATAAATAAATATATACAGTAGTAGAAAAATATGTCACTGTGTAGTTGACACAAGGTAGCATGTATATATGCCTATATATATATATCTTCAATTATAAAATAATTTGCAATGTATATGTCGTAGATTTAAGTTTTTGTGTAAAAATATAAATATACAGAAGGCAAAGTTTAAACCCTAACGCTGTTGACAGTGTTTGTTTATTTTTTTAAAAAAGAGACTAGGGGACGACGGCCCAGCTGTTGCCGCCCCCTGTCACTGCTAAATATGTTGGTGTGGGGAGGGGGCCGTGCCTCCCCCCACACCCGTGGGTGTGGGGGGAGGCACGACCCCCTCCCCACACTGCCACACTTCCTCCTCCAATGCCCTGCCTCATCTTCCCCCCTCCGCACCACTAGAGCTCTTCCACGCTTCACGTCGCCGCTACCCTGCTCCGTGGTTCCCTTTGATACCGTGCACCCCTCACAACACCTCTCCTCAGTACTTCCGCCGCCGCTGCAGCCAACACTCCGCCCTAACCTATGCTGACACCCTCCACTCAGTCGGCCCTCCATTGACCTTCAAACCTGCAACATTACATCATACTCTTAATATTATATTGCATTATCACCATTTTAAAAAATAACAATATAATTACATTCAGATATAAATGTAGTCAATGGAGACTCTTTGAGTTCAAATGTATACCTCCGTGGGCATTTTCATGGCCCCCATTAACCCAACCCTAACCTGCAAACAAACTTGAATAGAAAGAGGCAAAGCTAAAACAAAGAGAAAAGGAGATAGAAGAGAATAAGAGATTAGGGCACAATAAGGGAAAATAATAGAATAGAGAATTAGGTCAACATGGTAAGTAGAAAACAATTTTTTAAATTGAATTAGGGCTTTTCTTTTTTTTTTTGTTGTTCTGAGGATATTTTAATTTGTGAGGATATCTTAATTGTGAGGGATTTTTTTTTAGAGGAGATATTTTTTTTATATCCTTTTTGCCTTTTGTTCATTTTTTAAACATTGGAGTTCCTTATATTTTTGTTTGAATTTTAAATGAAGGTTTGCATTTTTATTTTTTGACCTTGTGCATTTATTTATTTTTTATTGGGGAAATTAATTTTATTTATTTGGGAAAGAGTATTCTTGCCTTGTTTTTAGATTCACTTAAAGGGGGGGGGTATTGATTTTATTTTCCTTAGCGGAATTTAAACATTTTTAATTATTATCGATTTTTAACATTATTTTATGGGAAGAGTTATTTAAACTCTTCCCCCTTCTCTACTAAATATCTGAGTTAGTTATTAAATATAATGCTGGAATTATATTTAATAACGGACCCAAGTTTTCTTTTGATTTATCTGACGCCTTGTCATTAATTATTAATTTATTTTTGTTGAATTTTTAACCTTTTATGCAAGGTTGATTTATTCGACCTTGGCATGGTATTTATTTATTTTATTATTTGATTTTATATCGTTATGAATTTGGTCTTAAATTTTAATTTAACTTGTTTCTTAAATTTTATTTAATTTCCATATTGGTGATTTATTTTAAAATTTTATTTTGCATTTAGTGAAAACGCGTTATGCTGTCGAATTTTCCCTAGATTCCTAGGGTTTTAATTTTACATTATTTTTATTAATTTTCATTCCATCATTCCACTTTAATCACGTGCCATCTTGCCATTGTTTTACTTAATCACTTTTCGATTTCTTTTTAGACCTGAGTTAAGTTATGTTCGATGCTGGCAGGATCATCTTCACCTAGGAAACTTAGGGTTCAGATTAAAAGCAGTCTAACCCTAGAAGCGACACACTTCATGTCGCATACCCCCTAGATGGCTATCATCATCACGGATATGTTGTCCTATTTACGCCTTATGCATATTGCCACCGAGCATGCAGACACGTGCAAGGGGGTTCCTAGGGATAGGTAGAAAAGTTTTTTGTAATTCGTGTCATGACCACATGGCAAATGTGGACATGACACGTGTGTTGTGTGTCATGACCGCATGGGAAATGTGGGCATGACAGTATTAATTTTCTCTTTTTAATTCCCTTTATTTCATCTGTCAAGCTAATGACCTGACATTCTTGGCTTATAGGAGAGGTATTTAGAGGATCAAAATTTTGAGATAGAACTGATATTTTCTGTTCTTGTTCCTTTATCTTTTTCTCAACTTCCTTATTGACTTCAGTCCATGATAGGAAAAACTTATATATATCTCTTCCATCACATAGAGCATTCTGAATGCTCTTTATGCTAATGCTTGGTATCAATCTATCACTCCTTATCAGATTTTTAACTTGACTGAGTTTCTTATTCAAGAATTCTTTCTGAACCTTTGCCTCTCAAGACTTTTCAAAAGACTCAAAATGTGAGTTTACTGAACTTACAAGATTTTTCAAATGGCCGGAGGGGGAATCATTTTGATTCTTCTGATAAGTTGGCATTAATTTCTCTAAAACTCCAGTTGCTAGCTCTAGCAGCTCATTGTCCTCTAAATGGGATTTTATCATCTTTTCTCTGGCTTTTACTTGGGTGAAAGATGCTATTTTCATCAATTGAAATGGAGAAAGAGCATCTGGATTGATTAGTCCTTGGAGTAGTTCAGACTCATCAAGTTCAATTACTTCCTTTTCAAGAGGGCCTTTCACTGCATCTACAGTGTCTCTTGTTACATTTTCTGAACCATCTTTTTGATCATCAGATTTTTCTACATCTGCTTTAGGCGCTTCAACATTTGCACCACCTTCTCCTGCTTTTTCTTTCTTTCCTTTTTCCTCTTCTTTCTCTGTATTACTCTTCTTTGTGTTCTCTTCTGAGGGACTCATTTCTACTTGCTCACCACTTGCTGCTTGATCCAGAGGGCTTTGAGTGGTAGCAATATTCTCTTCCTTCTCAGAGTGATCAGGTGGAGGAGTTATCACTGCATCAATTATTCTATTCATCATTTCTCTATCTTCTTGATTGACTTGTTCCTCTTTCTGAACTTCTCCAATATTTAGATTTGATGAATCAAGTTCCTGAGGGTCTAGAGTAATACTTTGGTCATTAATTCTCTTGTCAGTTTCTTCTTTTGGAGCTTTTTATTCCGGAGCAGAAGGATTGTCTTCTTCAACTTGTTTTTCCAAAACAATGTAGTATTTATTTTTGTCTAAAGCCTTTCTCAGAATTTCCTCTGTTTCCTTTGCCATTTCTTTAGTCTCACCAAGAATTAGCTTGTTCATCCGGACTTTGCTTCTGAATTTATCTTTGACTTCTCCGAGGATTTTATCTGCTTCTTTTTTGGTCATTACAGAGCACAAAGAGGAGAGAACATACTCTCTAAGTTCTATATCTTTTTCCTTGGCTGCTTCTTTCCTCATTTCCATTACTTTCCTCAAACTTTTAGGAAGTTCTTGTAAGATTTCCAAGAAGGCTCTATTGAATTTATTCAGATATATGATAATGGCATCTTCTAAAGTTTTCTTATTTGCTTGATCAAGGTTATCATAGTAAACTCTGATAGGTTTTAAGTTTCCATGAATATTGACTATTTTTACAATTTCATCAATAGTCATGGCAACCTTACCGGATACTTTCTTTTTATTGGCCCTCATGCTTCCAAATGGTTGATCCTCAGAAGTCTTTGAAGTTTTGACCTTCTTTGATCTTATTTCTTTCACTTCTTCATCTGTTTCTGTCTCCTCCTCATCTTGTGTGCTCATGTGGGTTCTTGTTGCCTTGGTTTTATTTCTTTTCCCTCCTTCACTGGATGGAGTGGCTTTTGGCTTCTTAGTGGAAGAGGACTTGAGAGGTTCAATAGGAGTTACAGAACTCCTTGTCTTCCTTGGGGCTTCCAGGGGGACTATAGGCTCACTTTTTGCCTGCTTAGTGCTCTTCTTTAAGTTTTCAATCCTTTGTCTATTTTCTTTCACTGATTCTTTTGTAATCCCAATGCTTTCTGCATACATCTCCACTTGCTTGTGTACCTTTCTTTTTGTTTCCAGCTGTCTAAGTTCCACATGCAACTTTAAGCTTAGTTCCTTGTATGTTCTGAACCTTTCAACATAGGTGTGTTTAGGTTTGCTCAAGAGATGTTGAACATACATGTGCAGAATTTCCTCATCCACTTCATAGCCCATTGGCATTATCCATACTGTTCTTGGTTCTATAGCTTCCATCAAACATTGATCTATGTCTACCATAAAACATATTTCATTTTCATACTTTTCAACAACTGAACTAGGGATTCTTTCCCTTGCATGCATCAAGTTCTAGAAGTTTTTGAAGTAACCCCAAAGAGAAGTCTTTTGTGTCTAGGTATCACCAAGACTGTGTAGATGATCCCTAATTTGCCATGCCACTGGCTTGTTTGATGTCCATTGTATACCTGGAACTCTCGGAACTTCATTCATGAAGTATAAGAATATACATATCACCAAGGAACCATACTTGAAGGAATTTTTCTTATCCTTTTTGATTTTGTTCAGGTTTTCTATTAGTTGGCTTTGTAGTAGGTCACACAAGTCATAGTCCACATTCTCCTTTATCATCTAATATGCGGCATAAATAGCTGTTCTAGAGACCGAGTTCTCCCTATTGGAGTGGTAAATCTTATACCCAACTACCATCAAAGCAAACTTAACATTTGGATCAATGATGTCATTGATAGTCATAGCTCTTCTATTGAATTTTGCCTCGGTTGCATCAGTTACTGTTTGATTTTTCATAGCCTTAAGCATGGGTTGCCCACTGGTTGCATTTAGTCTAGTCACAATTTAGATTACATCTTTTGTGATCTTGAATGGCTTCAATAACCACATAAACTCACCATGTATTCAACTTAATACATACCTAACCCATTCGCTTTCATCAAAAGATGGAAATTCAATAACTTGTATGAAGTGTTTGTTCTCTAGGGTATTATATTCTAGTTTTACTTGGTGATTGTCATTCTTCAAGAGGTTTCCAAATAGATCCAATAGTTTTAGATTTCCAAATTCCTCTATATTGCAGTGAATGTAAGCCCTAATATCTTTGACATGTAAAACCTTGTACGATACTCTAGAAAATGTACCTAGCGGCTCAACCTCTACAGATTTGAATGGATGCTTTTTGAACTTGGGACGAGGCCTTTCAGTAACATCTACCACTAGAGGTGTAGCCATTTGCAAAAATTGAGAACTCAAAAGATTTCGTAGAAAATAGAAAATACCTTGCTACACAGATTAGGGTTTTTGCTTGGAAATCCTTTTCTCGCTTCCAATTCTTGAGAATTCTCAGCTCTAAGCTTGTCCACTTCTTTATTCTTGATTTCTTTTGATGCAAACTATTTTAAATGAGTGAATGACCCTTTTAAGCTTTGCATTACCTAATTTGCCTTTGTAATAAATTCCCTGCCCTAGCGCATCCGGTTGCTCTATTTTTGAGTAGTCTTACATGTATTGCTCTGTAATTTGCTATATCCATCTCTTTTCTTTCAGAAATGCTTCCACATGGTCTAAAACAATCCAAGATCTCTTTTCTTACTGTGCCAGATCTAAACACTTACTTACTGGCTGGGGGAATTCGATTTGTAATGTTGCTCCCCTTGAGCCAAGACTTCCAACTTAATTCTCCAAGGAATTATCAGCACCGGATTGCGGTGTAGATCCATTACTGACATTCATAATAGTTTTCCTAACCCATATCTTGTTTGATTCATCCTGAGTTTCATTCATATCAATTTTTTCTTTGCCTTTGTCTTGTCTTTGTTCATCCAGTTTTCTGTTTACTGGACCTCTTCTTCCATTGTCTTTACTTTTGCAGGATCTTGCAATATGACCAGATTTATTGCAGTTAAAGAATACAACATTTCTTTTCTGATTTTCTCTTGATCTGCACTGATTAGCCATATGTCCAAACCCATTGCAAACAAAGCAGTAACCATTGAAAGAATTGCTAATTCTTCTATTATTAGGATTATTCATTGTCATACTTCTACATTCATTTGATCTATAACCATACCTGTTACACTTGAAACATTGACCAGAGAAGGATGGACCATTTTGATTTAGTCTATTCCTACACCGAGTAGCTCTATGACCAAATTGTTGTAGTTGAAACAATTTCTATTGAATGATGGATATCTTTGAGCATTTAGTTGTCTTACTGGAGGTTTTCTAGATCTATTTCTCCCATTCTTAGGTTGAAAGTTTCTCTGTCCGAATTCAGATCTTTCGCTTTTCTCATATCCAAGACCATGCTTGTCATCGGGCCTTTTCTGTCCTTCAAGTAGTGCTTCAAGTTTTGTTGAACTTATCTTGAATTTCTCCTTGTATTCATTTGCAATATCTAGGTCATGTCTGAGAATGACTATTTGCCTTTCAAGTTCTCTTTCATTGTCTCTACTTTCTTGTAGATCAGACTCTAGATGGCTAGCTATTCCATCCAATTTACAACATTCTTAAGATCTTTCTTTTAGTTTTTGTTTCATATCTTCTTCAATTTTCTTTCTATCTTCACTTTCTTTGGTTTGCCTCATCACCCCAGATTCCATTTCAATTTTCAGAACAACAACTTCTTTTGAGAGCTTCTCACATTCCTTTGTTTTTTCTTTCAAAGCTTCCTTCAAGTCATTTTCTTGAGGTAAACTAGATAGCTGCAGAAGTAGCTCCTTTTTATTTTGTAGAGATTTCATTAATTTATCTTTTAACATTTCAATGGTGTCATTAGCATCTTTAAGTTCACCTCTTAGATTACTAATTATTGTTCTAGATTGAGCAAGCTCTTCTAGAGCTGACTAAAGATCTCTTAATGAACCCATTTAAAACTTTTTCCAAGATCTTTTCCTTAAGCTGTTAGGCTTCTCTAAGAAACCTTGCTCTGATACCAATTGTTGGATTAGGTTTGGACAACTGAGAGGGGGGGGGGGGGTGAATCAGTTGTTACTTATTTAACCCTTTTCTTTCTTCAATAACTTATAAACAAATTAATGAAATAAATATTTTAGCATCACATAAGAAGAAACATAAATAGCATACTTGACATCAAGATTTTGATGTGGAAACTTGGTTAAGGGAAAAACCACGGTGGGGGTTAACCCACAAAATTAATACTTTGTTAAAAGTATTTTACAAATGGGAATGCACATGCATTCAGGCTCATTGCCCTGAGCTCACTGCTCAAGTGGAGGCTCATTGCCTACAGAAAATTTTACAAGAGATTTACAAAAATTTTGAACTGGTAAGATGCATCTTCCAATGCTAGAGATCGGTTTCGGTTGAGTGTAAATACTGACTTTGTACACTTCATCTTTCTTTTGCTCTTCTCTCTATTATGCCTTCATTTGGATATTAGATTTATGCTCTTTTCACATTTTTTCATAACAACCTTCGTCACAAAATATCCACAATCATCGGCTATATATACTTATCTTGAATTGCAATCACTTGCCAGTCTGCAACAACAAACACTTAGAACTTTTTAAGAGTGCTCTATTCTGTTGGCTAGATCCATACACCAATATTGATGTGTACCAAAAATAACACATGTAGATCATCATACATGTCGGCCACTAACATCCTATCTCTTACATAGTTCATCAAAACACTTCTATTGGGTCTACACAAGGATTTACATAAGTCTGCCCGTTCTTCACTGAACTATTTTGTCATAAAAGAACCTGGTATTTAGATGCTCATAACTTCTGATCCCATTACGACCGGAGGCTAAAAACTTGGATTTAGATTGTCCTAGTGTCCCTCTACACTCCTTCAGATCCACAACACATAATGATTAGCTGGAGAGATCTGTTGACCAAAATACTGGACTCTGCTATATGCTCTATTTTTAGGCTACCAAACTTAGATAGATTATCATTCTGACTTTCGGTAAGATCAGATACTGCACTGCGGATGTGTGGAACAATCTTAGTTGCCATCAATGACAACACCTATCAATGCTAAGCAGTGTCTCTTGCCAACACAAAATTATTTAATAGTATTGTTTAGGGTTGTACAAAGGACAAAATACATTTAAAATAGTATTGGTAGAACATCCATGAATTGCTAAGTATCATATTTTTATTGACAATGTTTAAGTAGTGAAAGATTTAAGAGTGGAAGATAAAAGAACTAAGAACATTATATTTCAAATAAAATATCTTATGTTAAATAATATTATAGATTTATAATTTTTTTTTTTCAAATTTTCAATATAATAAATTAATGGAGAATGATTAAAATTAAAAAATCTGCAAAATTTGTCACCTTTACGAATGTGATTAAAAACAATGACATCTACTTTGTTTCATTTCACCATTGATGTGTCAAGTGCTATTAGAGATGCTCTCCAATGTGTCAAATGCTGTTATACTCTCCAAGCATCCATACATCTAAAGTTAGTGTTGTTCATAGGATAGTTTTATTATGTTTTGTGTGAAAAAGCTTCTTTCACATGTTACTACTTGTAGGAATAGTAAGAATTATTTATCATAGCTTTGTTATGTTACAAAAACTTATATGTATATCCATCATACAAAAAATCTTCCAAACTTCCTTCATTATAATTCCTTACAACTAAAGCAAAAAAAATATCAACAAATATATACAACTCTTATTTACAAACTTAAAAAAGTAGTTTTTTTTCACATTCCATGTAATAAAAAGATTGCCAAAACCAATACTTAAATTATCTTCTCTAATAAAAATATATTGTATAATATATAATTGCATATATAATTACATATATATATATATTTATTTATGTCATCTATAAAATATAATATCAAAATTAAACTATTTACCTTTTTATCTATTTTTAGATAATGTCTTAGAACATATATATAATGTTTTGGTTTTTTCTAGCCAAAAAAAAACTAAAAACTAAAATCTGTTTGCTGCAATTTCATTAAGCACAGAAAAATTGAAACAAATTGATTCACTCTTTCCATAAATATCCTATCAGCCTATCCCTTGAACCTCCAAAGGGTGCAAGTGCTAGTTATGATGCTAATGATGTTTATTTTGTAGCACTTGCTATGCATGCACATGATGATGCATAGATAATTGACTCTAAAGCATCTTTCCATTTGACTCCACATAGGGATTTTTGCTATACCAACAAGGGAGATTTTAAAAGAAATCTGATATCCAAAATCAAAGAAACATGAGAGGAAGGTGATGGAGTCTGTTGGAGACATTTTAGGAAAATGTGACACCTAAAATGCAAGGAATGAGAACAAAATGCCACTATCATTGAAAAAAATCTACTACTTTGGTGCA
Organism: Cunninghamia lanceolata; assembly: GCA_027924645.1. Lineage (NCBI taxonomy): Eukaryota > Viridiplantae > Streptophyta > Pinopsida > Cupressales > Cupressaceae > Cunninghamia > Cunninghamia lanceolata. The sequence continues at coordinate 1,259,850 of BSBN01001380.1, read as the reverse complement.
ACTTTTTAGATTATTGGTATAACCTAATCCCTAAAATTGGAGCTGATGGAGTAACTTATCTATTTGAATTGATAGAGAAGATTGTAGTCTTCTTTATCAATTCACAAACATTTCCAATAACATAATAACATGTGATGGAATGTTTCAGAACATGAACACATAAAACGAACATTATGTAGTAACTTTAGTCAAGCATATAGATTCTGTGCATGTTTGAATGCGTAGAGAGCTTTGACAAGGATTGCCTTTACTATAGCAGTTGTTACAGTACAGGGTTGGGTATTTGTATTGTAAGAGATTTTGCTCAAACAGTTCATATTATTTGATCCCAAATATCAATCTTATTTGTTTGAACTTTGTTCCATGAGCTAAAACTCAGGGAGCGGTTGCTCTTGCTGCCTAAGAGTTATCTTCAGCCCTAAAAAATAAAATTATATCTTTGATTAATAAGCATGGGCCATATGCTTGATTCCAAATTGTGATTGGATATAACCGGTAATCTTCCACATCAAATCAACTACCATTGAATTTCTATCTCGATGATATATTCCTAAGGCTCAGGGTCTATGTGGATTTATGGGAGTAACATGAATTTTGATCTATAATTAGGTTGATCGTACCAATATCTAACTTATTAATAAAAATCTCAATTGTAATTAATAATTCAAATAGATAAGATACTTATAAGTACCATTGTAACTAAATACTTTGCTTAATAGAGAAGCATGACATGTAAAAGCCAGAATTATGATGCATGCCAAAATGCTGGAAATGAATTAACAACAATGCAAAGATGAACTATCAAGCATGGAAATAGCATGAACATGCCACATAAACAAGTATGACACAAGGTATACTCTGGAAAAACCCACTGGGAGTGAAACTTTGCAAATTTGGGCTATGCCTCCTTTGGTCACCAAAAATCAGGAAAATTGAAGGCCAAGGTCAAATGCTAAGGAGGATGTTGATAATTAATGTTGTAATGTTCTACAATGATATGTTCATCTTTAGAGTGGACAAAATCTCATTTAACCTTATTATTATAAGGTTGGACACTTGCAGTAACTTATGACTTTTAGGGTTATGTACTTTTCTACAAAGTTTTTGTTAAATTTTGTGAGATTGTTCATACTGTGAATCTCTAGGCATGAGCCTTAATACCTATCTATTGTAACCTACTTGCTAAACTATAATGCAATATTTAGAATTAAAAATTGAGTTACAAATCATTCACTCTTATTTAATGTTTATGCATACCCTCTCAAAGACATAACTTTTTGAGACATTTTTGCAATGCTTAACACATTTATATTTCACCAACACATTATTTCTAAAAGGTGCATAGTGTTTATTTGGCTTCACTTTTCATGTCCTTCAATGTTCATGCTTACACTGTGCCTATTTCAATTTTGTGAAATTGTTTTTCTACTTGTAATATTTAAAGGCTTATATTGTTCGGCAAAAATTTATAAGTGATTACTAAGTTGTCTAAATCATGCTTGAATAATAATGTTCCTTCATACCTCCACACGTAATTACAAAGCTCATCATATTACTAAGGGTTATAAATTTGCTATATCAATTTCAATGATTGCACTTTCAATTTTATGTCATACACGCTAGGCGAGCTACATTTTATTTAAACTTTTTTGGATACTTTATATGTTCAAAACTATTCTTTCTAACCATACAGTTTAAAACTCTCTTCAACATTCCACGGCGTACCCATTGCACACTACAGTGCAATTGCTAGTTTATTTATGTATTAGAGTAGAAGGTTACAATTCTTACTACTCAAGGATGATTTTTCTACATGAGAATATTATAGTTTGTTAGTTTACTTTGGAGATGGGTATTTTTATGTGGGAATTTTTGTTGTGGCTAAGTGTTGAGCACATGGGATATTTTTGTTCTATTAAATATTTAGTTTTAGAGAAAAAATAGATATTTTGGAGCTGCCCAAATGAGGCATTATATATATATTTAAAAAGATGAATAGAATGAGGAGCAAGAATCATATTTGATCCTTCTTGTTGCAAAGTAGATGCATTGCTATATATGTGAACAAATGTTAGATGTATGGGCAATCTGGGGTAAAATTATATGTTTTAAATATAGGCTCTTTCTATGGAATATGGATTGGTCTTTTTGGCTAAATTTGTATAATGTTGTTTGGTCTTAGTGCATTCTAAGTTATTGAATTTTAAATTCAAGTTTGAAGTATTGAGTAGTTCATTATTTTGTGAATCTAGGGAAGGTGATTGCAAGGAGAAATCCTCTATATGATCTAAATGTCTTTGTATCTATCAGGAATTTTTAGGGGAGTAACAAATCTCTAGGGATACATTTACTAGCATGTTGCTATCTGTAGTTCATCTTCTATTGCAATAATTGTAAAATATTTCCATTAATATCATATGGGATTATTTGTTTAGTTTTAGATTGACAAGATCTTACATGCAAATTATGATTATACGCTCTTGTTTGATTTATAGATACATTTCCTCATTACTTTAGAGTTTGACTTGATTTCCCATAAATTAAGATAATAGTCCTTTCTTGACTATTTGGTCAAATTTTTGTAATGATATATCCTCTGTCCATTGTTTTGGTAAACTATTTATTATGTATGTCTTACCAATTTGCATAAACTTAGTGTTTCCTACCTTTGCTAAATCCTTTGAGAGCCTACATTTGCGAGTCACCTTTAGAGAGTTATGCATTAATTGGGTTCCAAGTTATAGGTATGAATGAAGTAAAACTGGAAAAGAGATAAATAATCTTATAACATTGTTCAAATGATCACTTACCTTTAGGCTTTCATTGACTCACTAATGCCTGTAGTTGTAACTTGCCTATGATCCAAATCAAGAGCTCAGAGTAGAACAAAATGTGTAAAAGATTTAATTATTTTGGTTGTATTTATATCAATCTATATTTGGTGAATTGAGCAAGATTTTTAAACGGTGTAGTAAAAATTTAGTGAAGCCCGCGTGATTATAACACGGTACATATAAATTTTGGGTGAATCGGACCTTGATCAAACACATACATTGTAATTTTCAAGGTGATTATGGCCCTCAGATTAGCATGGAGTTATAATGGTGTTGGCGAAATGGGTCCTCATACATGGTGAACATTGTAATGCTATCGATGAATATGTGGGCAATTTAATACATGCCTCCGAAATTCCAGGTGAATCACCGTTAGAAACACGTAGGTTACTCTGATGAGAATATTAGTTGCAAATGCCTCATAAAATAAATTGATGGCGAATTGAAATGCATTTGATCAATAATTCATAAAATCTGGGTGATTTGGCCCCCTGCCAATAGCAATATATTCGCCAAATTCAAATTTGCGGATATGAACTATTTGCCAATTAGCAAAGATTTTCCACTAAAAAAATCCTTGATCGTGTGCATCCTGCATTCCATGAGAGCACATTTATTTTAAGGTAATGTTTTGAAGTGAACAACGAATAAAATGGTTGTCATTGATGGTTTTGACACATACAGGTCATGCCTTGACAAACACGATCTGGAATGCCAAGATAACAACTTCCTGTTCATTAAAGTTTCTTCTTGATTTTTAGTTATGAAGTAATGCATGTCTTACATAGATAAAGGTGATTTGCATGAGACATGGAGGTGGTTGGAGTAGATAACTATTTGATAGAGGTTAGCAAAAATCACAACTTAGATTCTTTCTCAAAAATACAACTCCATGGGTTATCAAAAAGTACAACTCCATAGGTTATGAAAAAGTGTAACTTCAGTTTCCAAAACAATGTATTGAAGATTATTAATAACTCCTCGTGAGTTATTAAAAACTAGAACCCGCACCTTCCTTTGAGTTAGTCAAATCCACAAGTTAAAATAACTAACTTGTCCATTTGAAGGTTACTTATAACTTCTCATAATTTATTGAAAACTATAACTCGCATAATATTCTTGAGAAGAAGTAGTTAGAAGAATTCACTAAGTTGTCAAATTTTATATCCCAAGTATTTTCCCATCCACATTTTGAGTGCTAACCATAACTTTTAATTTTTTTTTTTGGAAACTTGTGAAACAATTATATGTTCTTATATATAATCGACCCTTTGAAACTTCCCCACGACATTTGAAATGCAATCCCAAATTAATAACCACTTGGAATAACTATTTGCTCTTTTTGCAATCACTCGTAGGTATGGATTTTTGATAACTTGAAAAATGTGCGACATTACTTCAGAAAACTTTATAACAATCTGCTTGACAAATCTGCAAGCACGAAGAAGGGGAAGATGCATAACTTGAGACCAAAGTAGTATTTTCTCACAGTATCTTGGCACATCATCAATAATGATGTCACAAAACCCACTATCTAATCATTTTGCCTTCACCTTCATGAAAACACCCATTTTAATCATTTCTGCAAATTACTGATGAGAAAATTGGAAGTTTAATATCTCTTAAACTAGAAGGTGTTTTGATCTAAAAGCTTACCATATTAGGCAAAATGCAATCAGAAATACCCTTGTTAAAGGATTTTGCACCATTCTCGAGATTTAATTATTTCAACAAATTTGGACAAACCAGGTAATTGCTTTGATGACTTGAGTTGAAATGATGGAGAATTTCCTTGATGAAACTGCACTAGGGTTGATACAAGGAACTGACATGAACTAGGCCAAATACGAATTTTCAAAGGTGGATAAGTATGACGATTGGTATGAAAAGCATGTGATGTTATTTTTTTACAACCAAAAGCAACTTGGTGATGGAGTTTAATGCACGACCGCGCTTGTCATTTCGACATGAAAATTTTAAATTTGGTGGTGTCGAATTGAGGTTAACACAACCTTGAAGTGATCCCATTATATCAACTAGGTGAAGAATCTTGAAGATCTTCTTCAAGGGTGCAACTCAAAGTGATAACAGTCACAATTAATGGGAAGTTTCCAGGATCAACTATGTATGCAAGGGAAGGTGATCAAGTGCTTTTAAATGTGATAAATCATGTGAAATATAACATTACTAGTCATTGGCATGGAATAAGGCAATTTATAACTGGATGGGTAGACGGGCCTACATATATTACACAATGCTCAATGCAAACTAGACAAAGCTATGTATACAACCATACAATCAATGGGCAAAGGAATACATTATTTTGGCATGCTCATACACTTTGGCTAAAACCCATTTCCTAAGCCTCACAAAGAATTCACATTGATTTGAGGGGAACGGTAGAATACAGATATAGCGTAGCTATTGGCTCCAAGGTACGGACTAAATTTTTGACAAAGTACCTCGAAGAAATGATCACATGATCTGCACAAAGTTCATTTGGCATATGTTAAGCTAAAGAAACGCCTACTAAAAGAATCCAAACAAATGTAGAGGGGTTGAAGATGTTTATCTTGACAAAGCATACTAAAGGAATGTTTTAATATGCATAAAAGATATCCATGTACTAATTTTAGAAGCTTCTAAAAGGCAATTTATCGTTGTTAAGTGCCATAACTTTTGTAGTATCCTCTCTAGCTATATTAAAATAAGAGTTTTGGAGCTCAATGCAGGATTTTTGTCAGATATTATAGTTGAAAATGCTTCGGTGGACAACTATGGAAAAGGTGGACAAAGGCATGCGAGTTGTTTTCTTACAGAAACATTATTTTTGAATGCCAAAGATGATTGCAGAATTTGCACAAAGCAGATTTGTTGAAAGATTTAGAAATTTTCAAGCCGATGCAATTGGTAGATATAACACCAAATCTTTATATTCCACATCTATGCCATCACCTTCTCCACCTAAGCCCAAAATAGAAGTTTTGGAGTTAAATATAGGATTTTCATCAGATAGTAATATAGTATAGCTGGAAATAAATGTGAAATGTGCAATCATAGACAAGGCATGCAAATTGTTTGCACTATATACACATAATGGTTTTTGTTGAAAGATTTTTGAAACTTTCAAGCAAATGCAAGTGGAAAGTGTAGTACCAAAATCCACATCCTCCACCAGCATCTTCTCAACCCAAGCTGCCAGATACCAAATGCCATGGCTTCCTTTGTTATTTAAGTTGTAATGAACATTCTAGAGAAGATTAGCGATCAATATCATTGCCAAAAGTGTGAAGAACCTTTGTTTGGTACAAGACATTGTGACTTAGTGTTTTCTTTCACTGATGAAATAAATTGGGATGGCTCAAGTATTGGATCCACCCTGCTTGTTGCACCTGATGTTTTAATCCTTAAATCAAATCATGAAATTCAAGAATTTATCAAAGGATCCAATAAAATCTTTCCCATGTTTATTGGTTTCGACATCAATGAATCACTACAAGTAGGTCTTGTAAAGCAATACAAGGAAAAAGGCATGGTTTGCAGTAGCAGAGGGATTTACAAATGAAATTATGCTGGAGTATGATTTTGACAAAAATCCAACTTTGTTGGCCCTTCTCCCTAAGTACAAAGAGAAAGGCATTATTTATGGTCCCTTTGAAGGAAGATTTTTGAAAGAGTTTATTCAGCAACGCTTGTTGCCTTTGTGTGTTCCCATAAGATATGATACACTAAAGTTGCTAGAGGAGGATGCAAGGCCAACAACCTTAACAATCATGAAAGATGAGAGAGAAGATGAATCATTGCAGATAATCAAGATATTAAAATTTGTTTCATCTGATAATCAAGATTTGGCATTTGCATATGTAGGACTTGCATAGTTGGAAGAATTTGTGGTTACTTTCAGCGTAGGGAAGAGGAAAAAATTATCAATAATCATTATGTGGAATGGAGATTTAGAATATCACTCTATCGTTGGATTGGAAACTTTAAGCGTGAAAAACTTGGGATAGGAGATAAATAGTTTATAAGAAAGGAAAAATTATCAACTTGAAGTGTTAAGGAACCTTTTTATTTCTTAAAGTCAGTTTTTAAGATCAGATCTATAGATATTATTATTTTTGTGATTGTTATTCTCATGTTTATCTGGAATATGAATATATCTAGAAATGAGGAAATTCCAGAGTGGGAGAATTTAAGATAGATCAGGTTGGCTAATGGAGGCAGTCAAGTGGTTTCAAATCAAAATGGAATTCAAAGAGAAAACCTCTTGAGTTTTCATTTTCTTTTATGTTGTAAGTTTTTGGAGAGTGTGGCTCCTAGTCTCCCATCGATAGTGGGTCTTTAAAAACTCATTTGTCATTCATTGAAAGGATCTTTTAGTTGTTTTATAAAAATTGGAAGCTTCGTAAGGGGAATTGCTGGAGACTTTGTGCTCCTATGTGCTTTAAATTTAGAAAGATTGGTTGTTCTTATGTCATAAATTCTTTCTGAAAGATAATTGTTTTTAGGTTTAATTAGTTGTTAATCTATTTCCTTTTATCTGCTTTTATCTTAAATCTGATTTGGAAGACTTTGTGCTTCCATAACTAATCCATTCATTTTCTCTCCTATAAATTTGTATTGTGTTTCTTATGTTCGCAGACATATTTCTCTTCCTTTCCTCTCATTTTTCCTTTTCCACAATTTTGTACTTTTTGGTTGAAAGTACTCAAAAATCTCAAAACCCCCATCATACGAGGGAGCTGCCCCTCTCAAATGTAGAGGAGAATCGTTGACCTCACAATGATTTCTCCATTTGTTGGTACATTTTGTTGTTGCCCATTGGGTGAATTTGGTAATTCTTGCAGCGACAAAATTGTTTACCAACAGAATTATATATAGATTATATATTATATTATTAATATTATATATTATAACTATAATATATAAATTATAATCAAATATTTCATAGTCTATATTATATTATTATGAGGTTTTATAAGAAATTTCCACCGTTCATGAATGAGGATGGACGGTTGTAGTTGAATTCTAGAAGGAAATGTCCAAAGTTGTAGACTTGTGAATTTAAACCTCTAGAATTAGTCAGGAGCCATTAGACTGGGTTAGATCAATGGCTGAGAACTTATAGTATTTAAATATTTTATTAATGTCACTACTAATCGGATGCGGTGAATTTAATGAAGCATGCCAACCTTCAATTATATTTCAAGTGGAAGTACAAAATTGTAATATTATGTACGTAACACGTTGCATTTGCACTTGTTGACATGTTGTTCATATACTTGGAGCTTGTTTGAGAGTAACAATAAACTTAGAATGTTAAGTCATAGTATTTCACACAAGCAATTCAAGAATCAAGTTTCAACTGTTAAGTGGTGTTGGTTGGAAGCGAGAGCGACACTGCACTAGAAATTCATCTTTCCGAGTAATTGAAAGATATAAATCCTACATTCCTTCAAATGTTTTGTTGCTATAACTTACAAGCCATAAAATTAAAATTTTTTAATCTTGGGGCTTAGGGTTGAGGGTTTACAAGCATGTCTACTGCCATAGAAGGGAAAGGCAAAGAAATAGATAAATAAACTATGTTGAATTGCTTAAAACCCCAAGTTTTATTATGAATATAATGATATGATCATGTAATCACTCATAAATTAACCTTAGAGCTTAGATATTTATGTGAGAATAAGACAATAGGTCAAATGTAATTGCACGATGACAAATCAATATCAATTAATAGTGTCACTGCACCATGGATAGTTGGATTGGGATGCATGATGTTCCCTCAGGTTTTCCCTTGTCGAGAATTTAAAATGGTCTATGCCTAGAATTATGATGAAAATAGAAAATATTTTATTAACAAAAATAGCCAAGAAGAAATCTTGTCAATGTTAGGGTTCAGGTAGATCACAACAATAAACATTAACAGTTATATGTGGATTAAATAACCCAAATATAACAATGAAGAATAACACAAAAAAGATCAACACATAATTTTAATGTGGTTCACCCAAAATGGGCTACATCCACAGAAACTCAACTATCCAATGATTTTATTATCCAGTACAAAATAGATTACAATCTTGCAAATTTTCATATTGCAACATACATCCCAGCCACTTATAACAAGCATTTTGGAAGCTTCTAGAATTAGGGTTTTACAAAGTCATTTTTCATTTGTCGGTTAACGAAAAATTTACTACCGACGCTGAACGTGCAAAAAAAAGGGATTTTTTTTGGCTTTTCCTTGCAATGGCCACCATAGATCCTTTTGATACAAATAATCTTCCATATGCATCTTCCAAAATTGATAATTCTGGTCGTTGAACTTCTCAACCTTGAATTTGCCTTCTTCCATTGCTCCCACTCAAATTTAGAGGTTTCTTGCCAGTCAACCGAAATACACACGGCTCTGATACCAATTGTTAGGGTTCAGGTAGATTGGAGCAATAAACATTAACAATTATATGCAGATTAAATAACCCAAATATAACAATGAAGAATAACACAAAAAAGATCACAAAATTTTAATGTGGTTCACCCAAAATGGGCTACATCCATAGAAACTCAACCATCCAATGATTTTATTATCCAGTGCAAAACATATTACAATCTCACAAATTTTTATGCTGCAACATACATCTCAACCGCTTATAACAAGCATTTTGGAAACTTCTAGAATTAGGATTTTACAAAGTCATTTTTCATTTGTCGGTTAACACAAAATTAACTATCGACCCCAAACCCCGGCAATGATACATTACGAGTGTACAATATTTGCATGATCAGTCGCCACATACCAACAATCTCCCACTTGGAGACTGATCAGGCTCCACACCAAACAGTCCATTACCATAGAAGGAGTTGAATGCCAGTTGGGGTTTCCACCTAAATATTTGGAAACTAACCACATTGTCATTAACCTAGAACAACTTGCTTGTGATTATGAAGTAGCAACTCCAAATTCAAAACAATCTTTTCTCAGAAAAATAACAAATGATGGTAGCATACCCAAGGAGAACCCTCCTTATGCAATTGACAATTTTAAACAATGGGTTTAGGAAACTATTTCTATGCTAGTATTTTCCTTCGATTAGATAGTAATAAGCAAGTGGATGTAACTCTCCTTGAAAATGCTATACAATATCCATTATGTTCAACCACATGTTCGATATAGATTTGTTGAGCACATTGCAAAATCCATGCATAAATATTTTTTAATGATTAAAGAAGGTTCCACTAAGACCTTTAGGTTCATAACCTACTTGTGCTATTTATTTTAGGGTGGCTTAATGGAATACTTATGGCCAACAAGCTTAAGATTCAACCCTATTCGAATGATCAGGTAAGAAGTTTGGTTCCACTATATGAGTGCACCCCTAAGATAAAGATTATGATAATCGAAGAAACTACAATCATTTTGTGGACTACTTTTTGGCTCCAATTCATAATGTAATCACAAATACTTCAATGCCTATATTTCCTTAGTCTTGTAGAAATTGCATTCAATTGCGAAAAGAAATACAATTGGCTAACTGGTACTTCATGGAGGAATATACTATGCTAAAATTTTATGGATCAAGAGAAGAGCCCCAAAAACTTCCAATACATGTGACAAAGAGTGTTTTTGCATTGGAATATATATGATAGATGAAAAATATAGATCACCTATACTTTGTTAGTCAACAAAAGAAGTCCTTATTTCCTTCCTTACCTTTTACATATGGAGGGTCCACATTTGAGAGAAAAGCATTCACTATGGCACATAAAATTTTACAAATTTTTAGATTTTATCTTGACTCTCACTGACAATATGACCAATGTGACATGATTAAAGCAAGCCTTTTGGCCAATAAGAACACTAGAACTATAATTCAACATCAAAGTAAACCCTTGCTAGAAATATTAAAAAAATGAGAATCCTTGGGATGAGGTAAAAAAATCAATGGAAGAAACTGCTAATGAGAAAGGTATTACTTTTGAACAATTGTTAGTATAAATAATGGCATTGCATCCATAGAGAGTGGAAAAGATGCCAATTAGGAGATATGATAATTTTTATAAAAGAGTTGCTAAAAAATCTAGTTTTAAAAAATGTTAGTCTCTAAAAGAAGCTTGTACGAAGGCTCAGTAGACATGATAAAAAATAACCACCTTTTGGTCTAGGAGGAAGGATCTAGGTGATCCAGACAATGTAGAATTTGAGGAGATCCCAGAAGATGAAGATTTTAGTGAATTGTGGAATAGAGAGAATCCCTCTAAAGCAATTAATGTTGAACCTAATGATGAGAGGGAAAAGAAACCCTTGGATCCCAGTGTAGACTATGCATACAAACCTAGTTTGAGTGAGACCACAAAACAAACATATACTTTAGAGGCAGCCATAGCCAAAAAATTGGGTTATGAAGATGGTGGTTTGGGGCCCACACCTCAAGGCAACACTTGGGTGGTAACATAGGTAGATCCTAGAAAACCTGGTGATTTTTGAGGCATTGGAGCTAATAAACAAGACCAAGGGCATACAAGTACATATAGTATAGCTAAATTTGTTCTAGCTTCAAATCCTCAGAGTCATCTAGGATCATAACCAATACCACAAGGTTCTTTAGAAATTCAAGATTCTCATTCAATGTGTAAAGGAGATGGTGAAAAATCTAGTGCTACTGGTGGTGATGGTATTGGTAGTAGTAGTGGTTAGAAAGTGCTACAGTAAAATATTTAGAATAAGTCAATAGACATAGATACTATAGAGAATCTCAATGAACAAGGCCATGAAAAGAGGCAAAAGATTATGACAGTTCCAAGTCCAATTATCTCCATTTCCACCTCAAAGGGATTATTTCTAGTAGGCACCCCTCCTTGTCCACATCTGCATAGGCAACTTTTGTCCCCTTTTGTCTATTTGAGCAATTCTGAGTTCATTTGGCCATATTCCCATTTCCTGGCCATAGTATAATACCATGTGCATAAGGAGTGAATAATGCTGAAAAGAAATTGTTGGGGCATTGTTCTTAATTGTAATTAAGCTAGAATCAATCTTCCTGAAAATATAAGCAGCATAGTCAAATTGCCTATCATTATGACATTAGATATTTGTTGCTATCACCATTAATGGAATTGTCATGAAATCAGGAACTTCTGGCCCTAGGACTTGACCAATGGAATAATATGTGTATTTCATATAAGGTTCAAACAAGGACACATGGAATGGAGGTCCATCATTGTTATCAAAAGGCATTGTTTTTCCCTCTGCCCTAGGCCTGTGGAGAAGCAATCTCCATCCATTGTATGTGGTGTCCATCCTCCAGTATTCTTTGTCTAAATCCTCATATACTATGGGATGTGTACATAAGTCATCCAAATCAAAGACTTCACAAATGGCATTTTTAGATGAGTGTATAATAGGCTCTCCTTGTGGATTGCATATGGCTTTGAGGCTGGGATTGTAATATTTAGCCAAAAGTTTTAGGAGTTCCACATTCACAAACACATCCGAGACAACCAATTTGCCCAAATTCAAATGCCATGGATTAGACACTGGGACACTTCTAAATCTTCTATCATAATGGAATTTAAACAATTCATAGCCTCTGATTGGTGTCCATACATTTCCCATGTATTTGTATTTGTCTTCTAACTTCTCCACCTCCACCCTGAGTTGTGCAGACCTTTAGGCTTTAGGGGTAGACCCAGGCAATTGATCTATCAAATCCTGATTTAGTTTTCTCTCTTTCACCTTTTCATCAGGACCTTTATCAATTTTTTGTTTCTTAGGTGTACGGGTTTCACCCTATTGTTTTCTACCCTTGCCCTTTACTAGTGTCTCCATTAGTTATAATTCTAAATAGAAATACAAATTGTAAGTCACCACACAGAGGTTTTATGTGTCTACCTGTTGCCTGAGACGATCACCGAATTCCTTTGTTTTCTCCTCCAAATTCTCACTTGCGTTCTCTTCTCAAACAATCCTTTCGAACATAATTGTAATGATTTAGAATGACCTCTCAAGAGATTTCTTCTCAGCCTATAATTAATACTTCCAGTGCATTAATGTCCATAATCATTTTGAAATGTCACATCATCATAACGTCCTTCATCGATAGGACTTTTGTAATGTCAATGCAATTTAAATTCTTCTTATGGCGTGAATATTTGCAGATGACTCAATCGCTGTGACCCTTTATTTTATTTCCTTGATGTCACTTTTCATGAAAGCATATATATGTTTATATCGGCGAGACGTTTCAATGCTTATCCAATATAAGAATGAGAATAGAAGTTATTGTCGACCTAACTTACAATATCATTATGAAAACAACATCCTACTTTAATATTTCAAATCTCTCTGATATTAATTATTTATATTGGTATGAGTCTTCCCGAAATGTTTATCGATTTCTCTTTACAGGGCGGATTAGTGAAATCAGTAAGACCCAAGAAATCGATACCGATATCACTTATCTTTTTGACACATGTGACTTATCGGAAAGAGTCTCATCGATGTCTGTGGTTATTGTCTTCATCAGAACAACATATGCTGTTAGGATGATCTTATTTGATTTATCTGTTCCTTGTTGTTTCCCTGATGTCATCCTTTCTATTCTTTCTTCATTAGAATGATCACAGTCATGTCACTGAAATCCTCTGTCGTTGTGACTATAGACTCGGCAAGACCTATAAATCCTACTTTGATTTGCTTCCTTTTGCTGATGAGTTATATCCTTCACATATATCGGTATGACTTTGGTTGAAACTGCCTTATGGTCATTGAGACATCATAAGGTCAGAGAAACATTAATTTTTTGTTTCGATGTGCATTTCTTCCCGATGAGTCGATAGTTCAATTTGTTACCTGAGTTGTTCGGCAGGACTCTTGTCGAATTTCCCCATCGGTGTGATCTATGCTGTTGGGGGAATGTTCAAAGTATTTTCTGACAATGCTTTCTCATCTCGATGGTCCTTGTATTTGATCAATTCGGTGTGACTGGGGATTCTCTTTTTGATAAGGGGTCATTGGCATAACTTCCTTTATCAAGGCTTCTTGAAATTCTTATTCCAACTTTACTCCTAATGCCGATACACATCTAATCTACTTCAAATGGAGCATGGGTCGATATGAAAAAACTGAGGTCTTGCCAAAATCAAAGAACTGAAGGTTTTTTCAGATTATGGTTTGGGAGGTGAGACAAATAGTTATGGTAGGGATCTTATCATACAAATCATGTTATGTTTGTGGAATTTATCGACTGTTATTATGATTTTGGGGGTATAATGTTTTGATTTGGTTGGACAGGGGATGGATAAGAGTATAGGAAAATTTCAAAATTTTCCTGTCTCAACAGTAGCTCTGTCTGGGATGTATACCCTTGCGGGTATAGCAAGAATTCAGATCTCTGGGAGAGTAGACCAGGTATTTTATTTGTTGGGGATGACAATTTTACAGGATTTTAGGAATATATATGGATGAAATGAGAATGGGTGCTGGAAATGACAATGATGTAAAATGGGGATGATCCTATACTATTGTACATGGAAAAGATTTTTGTTATTGTTGAGGGATTCCCAGGACTGTCCATGTACCAGCAGATCCTAATCTCTCTTGATTTCCCTAAACTATTGTGCATGGAATAGGAGTACTTTGAGAATTATTTAAGAGTTGTCCATGCACTGGCAACACTTATCTCTCTTTGTGCATGATTTTGATGCTTTCATGAAAAGAAAGGTTTCAAAAATTATCCATGCATTGGTAGTTCCTGCTCTTCTCCAGACATATTTTGCATATAGTTGGAATCTTCTCCTCCTTTGCCAATGACAACAAAAGGACCCAACCACAAGGCTTCAAATTTTCCATGCTTTCCTTTCTCTTGGCATCTAGCATTCCACATTAATACCAAGTCATCTAGCTCAAATTTTCTATCCTTGGCTTGCTTGTCAAAAAGGTATTTTACTTGTGATTGCAATTTGATGTTCTACTTTTGAGCCATTCTCCTTGTTTCATCAAGTTCTGCAAGATGTTCTATTCTTTCCTCCATTGGTCTGGGAATGTCTAAATCCTCTTTAAGAACAAATTTGTAAATTGGTAGAAGATTTTCTAATGGCATCCTTGCTTGTATTCCATACACTAATTCAAAAGGGGATCTTCCAATTGCTCTCTTCACAGTAATCCTATCAGCCCACACAGCCATTCTCAACTTTGAATCCCATGCTTTTTTGTTTCCTTCCAACATTCTTTTTATTATTTTCAAAAGATTTTTATTACTAGATTCTGCCTGGCCATTTGCTTGCGGGTGATAAGGGGCAGCATAAGACACAATGATGCCATATATATTACAGAAATTTTTAAACTCATCAGACCTAAAACACATTCCGTTGTCTGTAATCAACCTCACCGGTGTGCCAAATCTAAATATAATGTTTTCCATTAAAAAATTGATCACCACTTTACTTTTTGCTTGTTTAGTTGGGATTGCTTCCACCCATTTTGTGAAGTAATCCGTTGCCACTAAAATCCATTTGTGTCATCCGCTTAACTTTTCTGCAATCTCTCCTATGAATTCAATTCCCCATTGATGGAATGGAGTTTCCACCTGCATAGGTTTCAAGGGTAATGCTCCCTAATATTTTAATTTTCCTAAAAATTTCTAGCATGCCTCACATTTTCTTGTATAATGATATGAATCATTGAAAACTCTAGGCCAATAGTATCCAGCCCTCAGGATCTTATGAGCTGTAGTTTTTGCTGAGAAGTGTCCTCCACACACTCCTTCATGTAACTCTTTCAGGACATGTTTTGACTGATGTTCATCTAGGCATAGTAGCATAATACGATCCCTATTCTTCAAATAAAGATCCCCATCAATAAACACATACTTTGAAGCCTGTAATTTAAGTGTCCTTTTCTTGTTATCATCATATCCTTCAGGACATTTCATATGATTTAGATAATATATGATATCAGTATACCATGGAGTATGCTCAATGCTAGAAATCATATTATTAACATCATCAGTATTACATATCTGAGAAGCCTCAAGATTGTTTTCGGCCATTAGTCTAGCAAGACCATGTCGTCTTACTAGTTTGGTGATTTGGATTTCAATATTAAACTTCTAAATTTTATTAATCCATCTGCACCTTCTGCTCGTGACCTCAGTTTGAACTAATACATCTTTCACTGTAGCATTAGGCACATATGCTATTATTTCAGCTCCCACCAAGTATGGCCTAAAAGCTTTAACTGCTTTCACCAATGCATACGCTTGTTTCTCAACTATGTCATATTTTAACTCTGCATTTTGAAGAGACTTGCTAAAAAATGAAATGGGTTGTTCATGTCCCTCATTATTTTTCTGCAACATTACTACTACAACTGTATGGTATGAGGCAAATGAGAACAACTGAAATGGTTTACTAAAGTTAGGAGATATCAAAACTGGGGCTTCCTAACGGTAGCAAATGCCTCTAATGTTTCCACTGTCCAGTTCACTTCTTTAACATTCTTGATATGGGATTAACAATCTCTGCAAAATTTGATATGAATCTCCTAACAAAGTTGATTTGGCCAAAGAATGATTGTATAGCTTTCACATTCTTGGGAATGGGAACTTGGTCAATGGCTCTTACTCTTTTAGGATCTATTCTTACTCCATCTTTTGAGACTATGTGACCAAGCAGCTTGCCCTCTGTTACTGTGAAATGTCACTTCTTAGGATTCAATGAAATTCCATATTCTAAGGCTTTAATAAAAATTTGCTCTAAGTGTGTACAATGATCTTCATCCCTTTTGGAATATGATGTCATGTCATCCTAATATACTACCATGATTTCATTAATCAGTTCTGCAAAGGCCACATCCATCGCCCTTTGGAATGTTGCTCCAGCATTCATGAGTCCAAATGGCATTCTTAAATACACATATGTTCCCCATGGTGTGGTGAATGTAGTCTTATATTGTTCTAATTCTTTGACTTTCACCTGATTATATCCTGAGAAACCATCCATCATGGACAATAGTTCACACCCTATGACTTTTTGTAGTACTGCTTCCATGTTAGGAAGGGGATAGTTATCCTTAAGAGAGGATTTATTTAGATTCCTGAAGTCCACACATAATCTAATATCACCATTTTTCTTTCTGACAGACACCAAATTAGAAACCCAAGAAGAGTGTCTAATGGGTTTGATAATAGCTCCATCCCTTAGCTTTGTGAGTTCTTCAAACATTTTAGGGGCCAGTGTGGGATTAATAGGCCTCTGCTTTTGCCTAAATGGTTTAGCATCCAATTTTAATGGTATTTCATGCTAAGAAAGATCCTCCCTATATGCTTTCAAGTCATCATATGACCATGCAAACACATGTCTATACTTTTTGAGCAAGTTGATGAGCATGCTCCTGATTTTGGGATTCAAATTCTTTCCAATGTATACATTCTTTGGGGCCACCTGCATCCCTAGATTAATTTCTTCAAGCTCATTCTGTACTGTGGGTGTGTCTTTCATTTTAAATCTGTCACATCCATCAAACACTTTCTCCAATGCTATGAATCCCTTAGGTATTTTGTTTTTTTTTAGCTGAACTGTCTCTTGACCAAAGAGAGTTTCTTTTCCATCATGTTCCTCAAATGCATTGAAATCAATCTCTTGGTCTTCATAGTGATCGATACAATGTAAGAATTTGATTATATCGGTGTCATTATTAAACACTTGCTAGTTATGGATATTATCTAGAATAGTGGGTCTGGTTTTGAATTCAATTTCTGTAATACCCACCAATGTGATATCATCCCTTTTTAATGCAATGTTCACTAGAAAATCTGCCATAATATTTTTTGATTTGTCAATCCAGTTGATTGAGAAGGCATCAAACAACTCAACATCATCCTAGATAGCATTTCTATATTGCTTCAACCTCTTGTTTTTGGATAAATATTTCCCTTTTACTTGAGAGATAACTAATTCTGAATCCCTGTATACAGCCAGATTTCTTATCTTATGCTTGATGGAAATATTTAAACCAATGAGCAGAGCCTCATATTCTGCTACATTGTTTGTGCATTCAAATGTCAATAAGAACGAGTATTTGAAAGTTTTACTTGTTGGTGAAATAAATAGTACTCCTGTCCCATTTCCCATTTTGCTACATGCACCATCAAAATACATTTTCCACACTTCATTTTCCTCTTTCTTAGATTCTAGATACATTGGATCAGTATTTTGCGACTCTGGCTAATTTGTTTCAATTTTGAAGGTTCCCAAATCTGTATCACAGAATAGATTTATTTGATTTTGATCTAGGCGTTCTATGATGTTCTCATATATTGGCTCCCTACATAGCTTGATCTCTTTGCCTCCCACTGGTATTATGGCATATGATAAATCTAATTAGACATTCCCTCCTGCCATTGTAGCCCATTGTCTTGATAAGAGCATTCCATAATATGGTGGAATATCAACCACAGTGATATCAATATTATAGGTTGCTTCAGGGTATGAAGCTAGTTTTATTTCCACATCCTTCATGATGCCCACAACTGGGATAGACCTATTGTCCATCGCATAACACTTACCAAATGTAGTTTCAACCCACATTCCCAATTCTTTCATGATTGCTATTGGCATGATATTCATGGTTGCGCCTAAATCAATCATGTAGTTCCTCACTAGCCTATTTCTGATTAATAAGGTGGTGTAGAAAGGGTTCACTTGTGAGGGATTCTTTGTTAGTGTATCACCTAGATACACTTCAAGAACTTGGATTATTTCTTGTTGAACATTGTTTATTCTATTCTCTAATTCCTTATATTTTTGATTTGGTATATCTGAAATCGGTTTAACCACTGTACTTCTATATTTATCTTTCTTCATCATTTCCAAAAGTGGTACTGATATCTTCACCTGGGATATTGCATGAGCAATGTCAAATGAATGGGCTATAGTCTAATCATTCCTTTCTGTTCTTATATGCTCTTTTTCTTGAATTGGTGATTTGTCTTTTGTTTTATTTTGCTCAATTTTTTCTAGTTCTTTAAGTGAGGACTTTGCATTATTCCTTTTGTAATTTTGATCTTTTATAAAGACACTCCCAGGTGTTCTCTGTTCTGAACTTACTGTCTTGTTCCTTAGATTATAGGAATTTTTAGCTTGGGCTACTGTAGCTATTGTAAGAACTTCTCTTTTCTTTTCAGTGGGCTTTCTCCATTGATCATATGGTGATTTGTTATGATAACAAGTAGGTCCCTTGCAGTTGTCCTCCTGATCTGAGAATACTTCTTTTTTTCCCATGTTGATATGATGTTTTTGATTCTCCACATCATACTCATATCCCTCTTCTTCTGTAGAAGAATAGTCTTCATTTAGCAAGTATGGTGTATTTTGCATCATGTTTATTGTGTGGTTGTCTCTGTTATAGTCATACAATGCTTCTTCCCATTGTACTATTTTAGCCACTACACAATATTCAGGTGAGTGTGGTAAAATGCACACCAAACACCAGGGATTATCTTCTACCATATATGCCCCTTTTCTCTTTAGAGGATCAGGAGTGTCTTTGCCATAATGTTGCTTTATGTTGCTTTCAATAGGTCTCCAATCCTTACAATTTGTATTATATGGCATATCATGCAACCTAGGTCTTTCATTTCTATGCTAACTTTATTGTTTATTCTATTGAATATTTGGACTTTGAGGAATTCTGAGATTATCTCTTTTGTTGACCATGCTTGCAACCTTTCTATTGTTTTCAATAGTCAACGCTACTTTCTGTGCTTCAGCTAAGCTCCTAGGGCACCAGTTTCTAAGTTCATACCCTGCCTTAGGATCAAATGCTTTTAGATGAATATGTAATGCTGCTGGGTCAGTCAATTTAGATCCATGTGGTATTTTGTTGTGCAATTTGGAGAATCTCAGATTAAAGTCATATACTGACTCATTTTGGTATTTTGGATACTTATCAATTCATGCAAGGCAAACTCAGGGGCATATTGATTGCCAGACTGCTCCTTAAATTGACTATAGAAGTCTATTAGGGAATTGATTGAGGCATTTGGTAAGTTGTTGAACCAGTCTCTTGCATCCTTAGTTAGAGACATCATGAATAATCTCATTTTAACATCTTCATATTCCATACTAATATCTTGTACAAAGGCATATAAGCTTCTAATATGATCCTCAGCTGATACTGCATTATTTCCAGTAAACTTGGGAACTATATTCCTCCAACTACTGTCAATGGGGTATGGATACAATTGATATCTAGTCAGATCAAATTACCCACATATGTTCGTGAGGTTTTATGGAGGAACATTCATGGGTGGTGGGTTAGGGTAGTAATGATACCCGCATGGAGGCTGATGATAAGCATGTTGCTGTTGTGGGTTCATGCGGGGGTTCATATGATGATATTGTGGTCTACAATACTGTTGGCCAAGGGGTGGGTATGGATTAGCGTTGAGAGGTGTTATGTATGAGCGGTGATCTAGGATTATTCATAAGGGTATTTTTATTAATATGACTTCTGGATGCTTGTGGATTGGAAGCACCACCTGTATTTTGGTGCAAGTTTTGTTGTGTGTTCCTCAAAGCATTTCCTCTATGTGGAGGTATATATTTTGGGGCAGCTATTTTAGTCCTATTCTTTATCTGTTGAATCTCCCGTTTTAACAGCATCTTAGTTTCCTCTATCTTGATCATTTCAAGTTCTTCCTGGAGCTTAAGCATATTTTGCTACATTTCATTCATGCTCCTTGTATCCTTTGGACTTTTATTCACCTCTTGATTCGTGAATCCATATTTTACCCCTTCTCCCTACTGTAGTGATATTTTATAAACATACTCAGCCTGCCTTTAATCAATTTCCTTCATGGCCTGTGCTTCAAACTCAAGCTGTTCTTGAGGATCAGGTCTGTATTTTGCCAATATATCATCAGTTACTCCATTTATTTGAGACAAATTCTCATTTGATTCATGCAGAGGGGTAAAACTATTGTGAGTTATGATAGTTTGTTCTGTATTATCCTCTTGGGCCTCCTGATTATTACTCTGATGAAAATAACTTGATGCTCTGTTTTTCTTGGAAAGGGCTCTAAGTAGTGGGGATGATTGTAACTTCTTCCCTTCTGCCTTGGATCTTCTACCATCCATTTGGTACTAACTTTTCATTATAACAGATTTTAGAGTCGCCACCTATTTTTTGTAAATAGGAAGACGTAGTAGTTTATCTTTTTGGGTTCTTCTTGCCAGCAGAGTTACCAATTTGTATTCTTAAAATTTTTGACTCTATAAAAGAATGGTCTCTTACCAAGGTTCTTTGTATCTGGTTCCCCAGTAGAGTCACCAATTTGTTAGGTCTCAAAAATGCAGGTTGTAAATCCTAAGAGGATGCCAGACTCTATGATCAGATTGGTAACATTTTTGAACTAACACGACAGAGTTAACCTATAGGGTTAATGACTCCATGCACTTTAGGCACTACTATACCTAGGCGGATAGACCTTGAAAGTTAAGGTAGATTAAATGAGTGTAATTTTTGTGACTAGGTTAATGGATCTACCCACAGTGTCAAATGGTGTGGAATAGATGAAAGTTTGCTAACTAGTTCTATTTCTAATATCTGAAAGATGATTGGTATAATTTCTATAAGCAATATCAAGGTAAGAACTAATAAATGAATTTAACTATTGAAAAGAGTAAGACCAGTGCCTTGTTGGGTAAATAGAGTTAAGTGAGAACCTAAGATCACTGGTGTATACTTAGCAATAACTCTAACTGTTTGGCACAACGCTTTAGTTTATAACTTGTATAAACATGCAAGGGAATGATTGACAGACTCTTCTTAATATCCAACTGACACAATCGGGTTTCTTGTTATTCACCAGAAGGAATTTTAATCCTTTCTTGAAGGAACCAATTGAATGAACTATGCAAGAATAGTAGATAACATCAACTTGGAGACAGAATGCCAATCCTAATTCTGTGGTTCTTCTTAGTGATCCAAATCAATACTTCCAGATTACTGTGACTAACTAGAAGGATTTTAATTCCTCTTTAAGGAAACCAATTAATCAAATCACACAAGTACAACAAATGTGCATTGACAAACTTAATATATAATTGATATATCAATTTGAATAATAAAGAAATACTGAACTGGAGACAACCAAATAACTGAATAATTTCAACAAACAATTGATGCCAGTATTAAGCCATAGAATCAAAGATCTCCTATTAACTTCTTCAATATAATACTTGCAACATGGTCTTTAAAAATATTATGGACTTCTTCTATTATCTCCTACTACTAATGATCAATTGACCATCATATGTCCAACTTATATAGAAATATTTGTGAAGAGACACAACTCTTCAAAATGTCTTTTGAGAATTAACAGGATTAACATAACAATAAACAAAGATAATGACACTAAGCTCTGCTAAGCCACAGGTATATCTGAGCAACATGATCCAGGTACTCTTGGCTCTGATGTGTATTAGCAAATTCTATAGCATTCCTTGTAATCACATCTATCATCATCATCTTTTTCAAATGCTTGCAGGCCTCCGGAGATGTCGAGTCTTTATCTTTGAGAGCTTCTAAAGCCTCTTGTAATATCACCTAGCATTTTTTAATCCATTCATCTTTGCTCTTCAACTCCCTATCATTTCTGAACAACATAGGTACACCTGTCTTTGAAGCCTCAACACATTCCTTGGCATTATTTTGAAGCTAATCATGATATTTCTTATGTTGTTCAATCAAATCTTGGGCACTGGAGATACATGTACTGTCAGGGGTATCCCTACTCTGTATTTCATGGAGTTTCTCTTGGAGCCTATTATTTAACCTCTCATGTTCTTGGATAACCTTATGATTCTTAGAGTAGACATCCCATAATTTATTCATCTAATGCATCATATGGATATGCCTATTCTATAGTACTGCTGCAAGTGTGTCAATTTGAACCTGGTCTATTTGATCAATAGATGGTGACTGGGCACTTTGTGAACTTTCTCCTTGGGTTAATCTTTTAATTGATCCTCCAAAGGCATTCTTGATAGTATCTTTTAGGAAATCATTTTCCTTTTTCAAATTTTCACAACTCAGTTTATATGCATCTCGCTCCTTGATCAACAATTGAGCCTGTGCTTTATTCAGTCTTGCACCATTTATACCAATATCTGTAGTAATCAAAGGATCAGTTTCTCCTGCTTTCAAAGTCATAACATGCCCAAAGGTCTTTTCAGTATCTATAATGGCAATCTTCTTATGAGGAGGGTATAGGGCCCATATCATGAGTGAGTTTTCATCATTGTTATACTTGGTACCCATGTATATCTCTGTTACACCTTTAGGAGTGAGTTTGTATTTATCATCAGTATTGTGCAAAAAACTATCAAATACCATGGCAGAATTTATGTCAAGTCCAGGAAATATCATGACACCTACTTCTCTAAGCAATTGTCTGCCTATTTTAGGAGTCATAGCCCTCAACTCATTATCTACTATTGTCTTTAACACATCCATCAATTGTCTTTCATTATTAGCTGTGACAACTTCAACTAATTCTCTGAGTTCCTTTCCTTTTCATTTATACAAAGATGATTTAAATTCTTGAGAATGAATGAATTGATCATTTGCAATGAAAGAATCATATGCCAACTATCTAGGATCCTCATCACCAGGCCCCTCTTCATCCTGCTCTCTACTAGGAAGTTGATAACCTTCCATTTTTCATCTAGAGATTCTACTTGTCTGTTCATGGAGCTCCTCTTCACCTGCGGATTCCTCATCACCAGAAGACAATAACTCTATTTCTGGAAGTTGTTTTCTTTTCTCATCTAATTCTCTATTATATTTTTCAATTACCAATTCGACTTCAACTTCTTCCATGTTCCTAATAATATCATCATGTAGATATGGAATGTGTGTGTATCCACTGAGATTTTGTTTTCTTCTAGCAAAATCAATGAAGCCTTTGAGATCAAATCCTTTTCTTGTCTCGGCACACCTCATGTTGTAATGCATTAATTTATCTCTGATGAGACCATAACCTTCCTTAGACACCACAGTAAAATCCCCAAAGCACAGAGTACAAGGCATGAAGGATTGTTTGTCATAGGCACTTAAGTTCATCACATTGGAATAGTTCATTTGCCTAACTATCTCCAAGTAAGCAATCCTATCAGGAACTGTCGTGGGTAGTATAAATGGGGTATCTTCAAAACCATAAATTCTGACCATAGTTGAGTCCTCAAAGCAATACCAATCTCCCCAATTGTGTGTGACAGTTGGGGGGCCACCAAAGTCTTTTGGTCTGAGAAACCTTTTTATTTCATCTGACAATGAATATTCACAGAGATGATTAAAGTATCTATTCAACACTTTTACAAAATATTCTTCAAAATAAATGTTACTGGAGTGGGAAAACCTACTATCCCATACCCTTGTCCACATCTGCATAGGCAACTTTTGTCCCCTTTTATCTATTTGAGCAATTCTGAATTCATTTGGCCATATCCCCATTTCCTGGCCATAGTATAATACCATGTGCACGAGGAGTGAATAATGCTCAAAAGAAACTGTTGGTGCGTTGTTCTTAATTGCAATTAAGATAGAATCAATCTTCCTAAAAATATAAGTAGCATAGTTAAATTGCCTAGCATTATGACATTGGATATCTGTTGCTACCACCATTAATGGAATTGTCATGAAATCAGGAACTTCTGACTCTAGGACTTGGCCAATGGAATAATATGTGTATTTCATATAAGGTTCAAACAAGGACACATGGAATGGAGGTCCATCATTG
Organism: Cunninghamia lanceolata; assembly: GCA_027924645.1. NCBI lineage: Eukaryota > Viridiplantae > Streptophyta > Pinopsida > Cupressales > Cupressaceae > Cunninghamia > Cunninghamia lanceolata. Next base: position 1,235,213 of record BSBN01001380.1, on the reverse strand, counting down.
TCATCAAAAGGTACTATTTTTCCCTTTGCCCTAGGCCTGTGGAGAAGCAATCTCCATCCATTGTATGTGGTGTCCATCCTCTAGTATTCTTTGTCTAAATCCTCATATACTATGGGATGTGTACATAAGTCATCCAAATCAAATACTTCACAAATGGTATTTTTGGATAAGTGTATAACAAGCTCTCCTTGTGGATTGCATATGGCTTTGAGGCTAGGATTCTAATATTTAGCCAAAAGTTTTAGGAGTTCCACTTTCACAAACACATCTGGGACAACCAATTTACCCAAATTCAAATGTCATGGATTAGACACTGGGACATTTCTAAATCTTCTATCATAATGGAATTTAAACAATTCATAGCCTCTGATTAGTGTCCATACATTTCTCATTTATTTGTATTTGTCTTCTAACTTTTCCACCTCCACCTTGAGTTGTGCAGACCTTCGGGCTTTAGGGGTAGATCCAAGTAATTGATCTATCAAATCCTGATTTAGTTCTCATTTATTTGTATTTGTCTTCTAACTTTTCCACCTCCACCTTGAGTTGTGTAGACCTTCGGGCTTTAGGGGTAGATCCAAGTAATTGATCTATCAAATCCTGATTTAGTTTTCTCTCTTTCACCTTTTCATCAGGACCTTTATCAATTTTTTATTTCTTAGGTTTATTGGTTTCACCCTGTTGTTTTCTACCCTTGCCCTTTACTGGTGTCTCCATTAGTTATAATTCTGAATAGCAAATACAAATTGTAAGTCACCACACAGAGGTTTTATGTGTCTACCTGTTGCCTGAGATGATCACTGAATTCCTTTGTTTTCTCCTCCAAATTCTCACTTGCGTGCTCTTCTTAGACAATCCTTTCGAACACAATTGCAATGATTTAGACTGACCTCTCAGGGGATTTCTTCTCGACCTATAATTAATACTTCCAGTGCATTAATGTCCATAATCATTTTGAAATGTCACATCATCATAACGTCCTTCATTGGCAGGACTTTTGTAATGTCAGTGTGATCTAAATACTTCTTATGGTGTGAATATTTGTAGATGACTCAATCGTTGTGACCCTTTATTTTATTTCCTTGATGTCACTTTTCATGAAAGCATATATATGTTTATATCGGCGAGACGTTTCAATGCTTATTTGATATAAGAATGAGCATAGAAGCTGTTGTCGGGCTAACTTACAATATCATTATGAAAACAACATCCTACTCCGATATTTCCAATCTCTCTGATATTAATTATTTATATCGGTATGAGTCTTCCTGAAATGTTTATCAATTTCTCTTTACAGGGTGGATTAGTGAAATCGGTAAGACCCAAGAAATTGATACCGATATCACTTATCTTTTCGACACATGTGACCTATCAAAAAGAGTCTCATTGATGTTTGTGGTTATTGTCTTCATCGGAACAACATATGTTATCGGGATGATCTTATTTGATTTATCCAATTCTTGTTGTTTCCCTGATGCCGTCCTTTCTATTCTTTCTTCATTAGAATGATCACAGTCATATGTCACCGAAATCCTCTATCGTTGTGACTATAGACTCAGCAGGACCTATAAATCCTACTCTGATCTGCTTCCTTTTGCCGATGAGTTATATCCTTCACATATATCGGTATGACTTTGGCCGTAACTATCTTATGGTCATTGAGACATCATAAGGTCAGAGAAACATTAATTTTTTGTTCCGATGTGCATTTCTTCCCAATGAGTCAATAGTTCAATCTGTTCCCTGAGTTGTTCGGTAGGACTCTTGTTGAATTTCCCCATCGGTGTGATCTACACTGTTAGGGGAATGTTCAGAGTATTTTCTGACAATGCTTTCTCATCTTGACAGTCCTTGTATTTGATCAATTCGGTGTGACTGGGGATTCTCTTTCCGATAAGGGGTCATCAGCATAACTTCCTTTATTGGGGCTTCTTGAAATTCTTATTCTGACTTTACTCCTAATGCCAATACACATCTAATCTGCTTCAAATGGAACATGGCTTGGTATGAAAAAATCAAGGTTTTGCTGAAATCAAAGAACTGAAGGTTTTTTCAGATTATGGTTTGGGAGGTGAGAAAAATAGTTATGGTAGGGATCTTATCATACAAATCATGTTATGTTTGTGGAATTTATCGACTGTTATTATGATTTTGGGGGTATAATGTTCTGATTTGGTTGGACAGGGGATGGATAAGAGTATAGGAAAATTTCAAAATTTTCCTATCTCAACAACTCCGACTACATATTCCGGTGATGCTCCAATTTTTTTTTATTTTCCTTTCTTGGCAAATGCTCCAACACCTTTAGCAACATACACATTGCCATCACTAAATTTTTTCATACCTCCTCCACCTCAGAAATTCACGCCGATACTGCCATCTCTTACCATAATAAATAAAAATTATTGTGACCACCTTTTGTCATAATAATTAGAACACTTATTAACCATCCCATCTTTATTCATAATAAATTCATTACAACCCTTCTCCATCCCATCCGAATTTCATTACACCACCACCCATGATGCTATTATGTCAGCATAAGGAAAGCGACTTTCAAATCAATGAAGAGACATGAGGTATGTACATCTTTTATTTTAAGTAGGTATATTATTCTGAATAAACATAAATGAATTGGCACGTTCCATCTTCCTTTCTAAATTTAGTAAATTGTGTGGAATGTACCTTCACTAGAGAGGTGGCGGCTCATTCACTCTATCCCATGCAAAATAATGATTAAAATGCAGTGAAGCCAAATGCTTGAATTAATCCATGCCCCATCAGTATTATCAAAGTATAGGTGGTCATAATATTGCATTTCCTTTAGTCTACATAACAGTCTTGTTGAAATAGTTTTCACCATTAGAGTGCCACAACATTCGTTAGACACTTAGCAGAATTGCCAATAAGAAACAGAATGGGAGGAGCTAAGCGTAAATCAGAACCAACTTCCCCAGATAAATTGTTGGCGCTGAGTAATATTTCTGAGCTATTTCAATAGATAGGTTGGCTTGAGTTCAAGAAGAAATTTGAGGGGCATAACACGCAGCTGGTCAAGGAATTTGTAGAAAACTTCTTGGATGGGCAAACGATAGTGCATGGTAAGAAGTTTAAGGTAAGCCCTTGAATCATTTCTAGCTTATCTGGTATTAAAGATGAAGGTGTGAATTTAACAGAAACTACAAGTATTTCTTATCGAAGAATGATAGAACTTTTCATAAGGGAGGGAGAACCTCATCCTCTGTTAGTTGTGAATACCCATGGGCAAAATAAGGGATTTCAGAGAATGTCTATTGCAGAGCCATGGAGAATGACGGTTGCCTGGATCATCAAATACTTTACATATGAGGGGCAATGTGCCACCATAGTCAGCCCCTCCTTTTGGTTACTCACTCACTTGCACCATGGTGCTAAAAACCCCAAATTAAGGGTAAACCTTCCCGCTTTCCTTAGTGATTCCATTGTTAATATGATAGAGAGGTTTAAAATTAGTTCAGGGCCGTTAAAACATCATGGTCTTATTTATTTAATTTTCAAACATCATTTCCTGAAGAAAAGAAAAAGAAAAGAAAAATGGCAGAGATTTCTTCTAAAATTCGAAAACCTTGAACCCTCAAGACATTTTGAGGAAGGTGAGTCATCCGGATTGGTAGCACAAAATTTGAAAGAACCTTCCCCTATGCCCCAAGATGCCAAAAAAGCTCCTAACGGCGAAGCGCCAGAAAATCTATCAAACCTTTTAGACCCTAAGGAAATGCCTAAACCACAGAATGTGTCAGAGACCCCAAAGAAGCAAGAAAATGTGGATTTAGTGAATATTAAAGATGAGAATACTTGTCCCCACAAAAAGGAAAAGAGGCCTAAGATGAAATTACAAAGACCTCCTCCTTTAAGGAGAAGCAAACAATTGGCTACTGAATTCAGTTGTGTTGCAACTTTTGATTAGCCGCATATTCCTAAAAAGAAAAGACAAGATAGGAAATCTCATGAAACTATAGCCCAATCATATGAGAATGTGGCCCAGCCATGTGAAAATATACCCCAGTCAAGTGCAAATGTAGTGCAGCCTTGTGAAATGGTAGCCGAGTCGTGTGACAATATAGCCTAGATAGGTGAAAAGCAAACTTTGGATAGCAATAAGCCCCCGGAGTCTAAAAAGAAGATTGTCCCATCTGAGATAGGACAAGGAGAAATAGGAGAACAATTTCCAAACTATATACTTGTTGAGGATGAGTCTGTAGAACCACTTTCCCCTTCACAGTAGCCATTAAAAACATACGAAATTAACATAGTTCCCCTAGTGAGCAATTACCTCCCCTGGTTATCAATGGCATAGAACAAAGTCCACTGGAAGTAAATAATGAGAAGGACATGTGATTGGTAATGATGTAGAGATTTCTATTTTTCCCCTTTCCACTAATGCAGAAATTGAAAAATATGATCACATAAAAATAGAATTAGAGGAATTGAAGGCATAAATTGTTCAGTTAAAAGATAAATTGCAGTAGAATGAGGAGAAGATAAATAAGAAACAGTAGGAAATAAGCACACAAACTAAACTTTTGAAGCAAAAGGATCAAGAAATCACATCTTTAGGGGCCCAATTGGAGAAAAGGGATAAAACCATTGGAGAGTTACAGTCTCAACTGCAATAAATTGATGGGAAGGATAAAGAGTATTTGGTTAGTTTATTTGAAAAAGATAAACAAATTAAGAGTTTAACTGATAATCTGGTGAAATCTCTAAAAGCCTTTGCAAAAAAAAGGAAAAACAAAAACTTGAACTCAATACGGCTCTAAGCAGAACTGTTGAGCTAGAGCAGGATTTGCAGGAAATCAATGTGAAACCAATAATGGAATCAAAAGAAGTGCAGATTGAGCCGACTAAGATGGAATGGTTTCAAATTCACATTCCTCCAATGTTGTCCAAATGGATGGAGAGATGCTATTTCTTGAGGCAAGTAGGGGTAGAAAATGTCAAACTTAAGTAAGAAATAGTATTATTGAAAGAATCCTATGATAAACTCTACCAAGCTAAAACTGATGCATGCGAGATTGGAGAATTGTTACTAGCCTGTAGAAATCCATCTTGATTATATTCCATGTTTCTCAATGATAGTTATTAAGATGGAAACTTTTGAGGATCTCCTGCAATTTACCCCATGACCCAGATGATAAACAGTTCCTAGAAGCATTCAAAGAGGCAGCCTCTGTTCAGCAAAATATGTTGTGTGAATTTTTCACACATAATCTATTTTTAGAAAAATACAGTGATTTCTTCAACCTTTTTGTTGGGGAGGTACAGATTAGAGCCTTCATGTTTAATATGTAGAATCAAATACATTGGCAGGATAGAACCAGGGAGTATTTGCAAGCAGAGAGAATTGTAGGACTCTAAATGAGATATCCTAACTGAAATCCCTTTTCCTTCAAGGCTCAATTTCAAAGGATTAAAAGCTATGAGGCTATGAAGAACAAATATAAAGATAGTATCTAGATTTGCTTTGAAAATTTCAAAGTTCATGGGCCACAATTAATTGAAAGGGCATGGAGTGCCTGTGAGGAGCGGTACACTCCCCTACCTATGTATCTCAAACAGAGGGAAATGATCTTCCCCACCAACCTAAGGTGGTCCTATAGAAGGGCTAAGGCACTAACATAAATATTATAGGAGCTCAAGACCAAGTGGATAGGGATGCGATACAAAACTCCATTGCTCCTTCAGCCACCCCCTGTAGTTTTGGTCACTACAGAGCAAAATCTTGGAGAATTATATGCATGGTAGATGAGGTTTAAATTCAACAAAGGTTTTTTTAAACACCTTGATCATTTGGATGAAGAGGCAGAAGACATGTATGATCTCAGCTCCAAATATGATGAACTGAATAGGAAAAGGGATGTAGAGAGGTAGAGGACTCATCAAAGAGCGGGAGGACCTGCTCAGGCTTAGGAAGGGGAGGATGATGAGGTATAAACAACCTCATTCTTATGATTATCTAAATACCCCTTTTTGTTCTTGCCAACCACCTCAACCATGCCAATTTATTTATTTTTAGAAGCAATAATTATCCACTTTGTATAAAATGGTGTATAAATCTTTATTTCTCAAATTGATTGGAATTAGCTAACTAATGTTGATATAATGGTATAGACTTTGAGTAATTATGCAGGACTTATGCACGGCTAATGAAAGGAGTGGACTTCAAGTGGTTGAAGTCAGAGTGCCAGAAGTTGGGGCTCCAGAAATTTAGGTGTGCATAGTGGAAGACTTCTTTTAAAGCATTATGTTATTTTCTGTTAAGACTATTTGAGACTTTACGACTCCACTTAGAGCCTTTATTATGTTTATTTCATGAACACCAATTAGTTGTAATTCTATTTAAGACTTTTTCAATGGCATTTACATGCCATTTGCACATTAGGATTTTGTAGTAGTGCAGTATATATATGTAAGTTTCTAAAAACAAGGATATGTTGTTAAGATATATTTTGCATACTGTTTAGTTATGTTCTAGGCGCTATTACACTTTTATGATATGAATGAATGGATATCGCTAGTATTGTTCTGAGTAATGGAAGTATTGTGAATGGATTTACTTTGAAGCTACAAAGTATCACATGTGATTTGAACTAATAGTAGGAACTCATAAGAGCTGGCCACTCGAGGGATCATATAGTAGATAAGTATTTTTATCATTAATGTTTTTATTTCTATTCTGTGCATGTTATATTTAGATAAATGTTACTTTGTGTTTAGCTCTGTTGTTTGTCCCTGCAAGTTGTGTTTTTAAGTTAATGATCTCTGAATTTTATTTACTTGAAATTTCTGGAGCATCCATTCTGTTCATAAAACTGTTGTTAGTCATTGATTAAAAGATGTTAGGTGTGCTTTCAGTTAGTAGTTAGTTGTTAGTAGTTAGTCACCTTTGTTTCAATTTTATAGTTAAACTGCAAGTGTTGATTCTTAGATAGTTTACATGCTTTATACAATAGGAATTTGAATGCTTTCTAGCTTAAACAATTCCATGCTTTCTAGTTTAATTTTTGTTTTCAACCATTTCAAAAAATAAAAAAATCTACACTAAGTGAGATGTCCAAAATATCCCCTATTGTATACAGCCTTTGGACACTACCTGGTCGACATAATTGATATATTTTTCAACTAAAGTGTTAGGACCTCATGACACCCTGTCACCAATGAACCATTTCTCAATGCTTCATCATATACAAACCAAAGATCATCCACTATCCAATTGACATTCCTTTTGTAGAATTTAGCAGGTAGGCCATCAACCCTTGGAGATTTATTATTTTTGAAGGTATTGATAGCATGAATAATCTCATCTTTGCAAATCTCACTACTCAAACTCTCATTAATTCTTTTAAAAATTTGGGAAAGGAAAGAGAAAAGAGAAACTTAAAATGAAAGAAACTACTCTAAGGCAATGCACCAAAAGATAGTACTTAGGTTGATGCAGAAACAACACAATATTTCCTTGCTAAATTCCAATAGTAACTCATGGTCGCTAAGATCCCAAGGGCATAATTTCAAACCATTTACTAACATTATTAATTAAAATAGAAACAAAGGTACATCATCAATGCATGGAACTTAAAAGTAAACTCAATAGATGAGAAATGAGCATAGGATGTCACTCTTCTTCATTGATAAGCAAAGAATAGGTTACAAAAGGCACAGAGGAATAGTTACATAGTATTCAATTAGCTCTAAAAAGCATCCATAGAGGCTTGAAAGCCTACCAATTCTCCTTCCAAAATCCTAGAATTGGCTCAATGAATAAACATTGCCCAACCCCTATTACAATGGCTTATGGCACTATATAACAATCTAACTACCTCCAAATGCCACATCAAGTAGGAAATATCTATCAAAACTACTTCTGGCATCATGGACTTTAATTTCCCTAACTCTTCTGCTTCGCTGTACCTTGCCATCAAATATTGTTTGGGACGTAGTCCTGAATATTGATGACTCACCAAGAATTACGTAGGAGGTCTAACCACTTCATTGATGAATCACCTGAATATGTTTATTTGTTGTAGACAGGAGATGCTTTTGTGTCCTTACCACAAGCGTTGAGGACTATTGACTCACTTCCATCTACTTCTAGTGTATCAGCATCTTTCCCTATCTTGAAAGGTCCTTCATAATCTCCTGACCGTTGGATCCCATGTGCTTATGATTAATGACTCTACAAGGCTCTTCTTTCTTGAAGAATCTGGTAGGTCCCATTTCTAGATGGAAGCATGGTGCTTCTTCTTTATGGTGTGAATCCTAAAACCTTGAAACTATGCATTGGTATGCCAAGTGGTAGCATCTACATGGTTCTTCTCTTGAATATGACGGGCTTGCCTTTGGGTCACAACATGACACTTAGCACCTTGACACTTTGTCTCGAGTGTGTTAGGTTAGATGCTTCTTGAGAGTGTGATACAATGCCAAGTAGCAGCATTGGAAAGCTTCCTCCAAGTATGTCTTGTCGAAGATATCAGGCCACAACATTCTAACCTAGTGACACTTGGTGAACCGACGCTTCTCAAAAGGGTGTCAAAACTGCTAGGGTTTCAAGAGTGCACCATGATGCCAAGTGGAAGTTTGCACTAATTCCTTAAATTTAGTTGTATCCTTTTAAACTTGGTCCCACCTTTGGTGAGTTAGGACACTTGGTGACTCCACGCAACATGAAGAGTTTGTCAAGTCTACTTTCCTTTCGACTTGTGCTGAGGTAACACTTGGTAGTATACACAGTCTCTTTTCTTTCATTACACCTTTAAAACTTGGGCCCACCACAATCCACTTGGGACACTTGGCGAATTGGCACTTCTTATGTGTCAAAAGTACCAACTTATTGAGGTTAGGAAAAGCCTCCACGTAGCAAGCAATTGCTCCAACTTTAGAGGCCCATCATAGCCTAATCTAAACTTAGTAAAGGCTCAAAATGATGTCGCTTGACTGTAATTCAAAATGAGGCCACAGAAGTATCCAATGTTGATGTAGAAGGGCCTCCAAATCAAACAAAATATAGAGCCAAAAAGATCTACATATCTCTCTTGAAGTCGTCATGTTTTTTCCAATTTTTGAAAACATATTGTTTGAGATTCTTATTATGTACTAGTAGACTATCAATGAGTTCAAACAATTTAGAGAAATCATTAGTCCTCTACATTATTTCCATGCAAATGTTATGTTTTATATGAATCAATATTTTTCTATTAAATTCAGATACTCTGTTTTGAGAAGACGTTATCTCATTTTCTACTTTCCTCAACTGTAGCTCCAATTTTTCACTATTTAATCTCTCTTCCTCAAATGTTTTCCCACAATTATACTCTTTTTTCTTTTTGTCCAATTTAACATTGGATTTGGTCAAGTTTTTTTGTAATTTTTTTGAATTGACTCTTTCACTATCATAATTCTTTATGCTTGCATCTAACCTTTTCTTTAGTTCATTCAGTTCCACCTCTATCTATTCATTCACATTGCTTGTAGATGTAGAGGTAGATTTTTATCCTTTTCTCTCATTCATTGCTCTTATTTTTTATTGATTTCCTCCTTTCTTTCTCATTTGCTAGGTCTACTTGTAACTTTTCTATTTGATTATGCAACATCTCTCTTTAGCAATGATGTGTATACCACTTTACTGTTCCTTTTTTATACATTAATTTTGTCACAATTTTTCATTCCATAAAAATCCACTTGGATGGTGCTCACCTCATAGTCAGAGCAATGCATCTGATCCTCTAGTTTATTTTGAACTTTGGGCACAACAATCACGTACTCCATGGTTTCTATGTCTGGTTCATATGTAGGCAATACCTTGGTTGTTGTAGGATTTGAATTTACAATGGTTTTACTCTCTAGCACTTGCTTCTTACGTCTTTTAGATTTTTTTGCTTTCTTATTAAAATCAACTTTGTAATAAAAACTTGAGACTGCTAACACAATTGAATGCTTGAATGGTGAAGGAATAGTTGCAACGTTGGGGGCATTCCTTGTAAGAGTTGCCACTGGACTTAAGTTCCCAAGATCACCTACAAAACTAGAGATTTCCTTCTACAAAAGAAAAAATGAAGAGGATAAATTTGCATGAAAAGATAAAATAAAGAGGATAAATTTGCATGATAAGGATGCAATAATAATATTGGATTACAATAATTATATGAGATCTTTCTTTTATAATTGCAAGATACAAAACTGTAAGAGCTTAAAAAATCCATAAGTAAACTTAATATAAGTGTAATTAAACTTAGGGAGAATGAGAAAATTCAAATTATGCAAAGATGGATCTTGACTATAAGGCCCTATTAGGTTCCCATTTACAAAAAATCTCTCATACCGAGAGAAAAGGAGAAAAAACCAATGGGAGAAAACTCCTCTCCAAAAGAGAGAAAACATAAAATAAGTGATGGAATAAGTGATAGATGGAGGACTCAATATGACCCCCCAAGGACTACATCCAACACAAATATACAATAAATAACTTCCCCATAGGCAAGGATGTATAGAGAAGGTCTGGTGACCCCCCAGAAGTGAGAAGGATGGAACCCCATTTGAGGAAATGCTCCCTCTCAAAATAGAAATGAGAAGAGAGACCATGCAACCACTCCTCAAGATGACTCTTGTAGTGTGGGTAGATGCTTGACACTAGATAATGATGAAGATCTAAGAATGTTGAACAACATTCCTCTCCTTGGGAAGAAATAAAACTATAGATATGTGCATAATGTCTTCCCAATTCATATAGGAATATATAGGAAGAAGGATGAATGCCTTTGAACTTTGCACATGATCCAAAGATGAAAATATTTTCTATGAATGATGCTCAAAGGTCTCCAATCCACTGTCAAACTATGACTAAGTAGGAGGATGAAGAATAATCTTTGAAGAAGAAGATGGTGATGATGCAACTCCACCTAGGATGACATCAAATAGAAGATATATGTCCTCAATATGGTCCTCCAAATCTACAATGTAGGACTCTACAAACAAAGATGATATGTACAGTAGATATGTGTCCCAATGAGACAGATTTGGAAAATTGAAATTGCCTTGTTGCAAGGAATCATTGGAAGCTCTCTATGAAGCAACACTGGACTCATATGTAGCAACAGGTGATGAAGATGTTTCTTCAAATACTAGGTTAGAAGAATTTTTCAAACTAATGCCATTGGAAATATAAATCTATTTCAACTGATGAAGCTCATAGAGTCATTTCAAATCATCAAATTCTTTTAGTATTCATTCATCTATTGTATGTGTTTTTTCTCCCACAATAATCACATTTTAATTTCCATAAATTAGGAGACATTATTAACCAACAAAAATTAAATGATGAAGTACAGATATTACCCACCCAAAAAATAGAACTTCTCTAGGTGCTAGTATGTCTAAGTTACCAAATATAAAGCATAAAATTGACAAATTGAATAAAATAAACTTGGGGCCGAATTTGGAAAAGGTGCATGGGTGACTATGTAGAGATCTTCAATGCCTTTCCATCACTGCAAGAATTACAAAAGATTGGAGAGCATGGCAAAAAATTATGAGCTTGAAATCCAAAAAGAATGCATAGACTTCAACCTACAATAAAATGGACCAATAGCATAATCTAGAAAAAATAATAGCACCACTAGATAGAGCTTGGAACCAGCTTTCTAGTACTTATTCATTTGCAAATTTTAAACTCTATATGCCCAAGTTATGTTTGATTTTGTAAAACTCCTTATTATGCTTAAAAAAAGCATAAGCCCCACAAAAAGTGGCCCCTGGTCCTATGGACGGCCTAATGTCTAGGTGTAGGGGGCTAGGCAATCAGATTTAAGCCCCAAGTCCTCCACATGACCATGGGAAGTTGGAAAGGGGGTTGGAAACTTGGATTTAAGCCTCAGGTCTGTGATATTACTGGGTAGTGGGTTGAATGAGTGTTGGCAGCGAGGTGACTTCCACTAGCAATGACTCCAAAGTGGTGGCTCTATGGCTGTGTTTCATGATGACATTATTGTATTAGGTGGCAACCTAGTTTTATGAGTCATGGGGCCTAGAAAGGGTTCTTGGGTGCCCTATTTAGGGATCCCATGGTCCTTTTGGGGTATGTGGGGTTGACTTTGTGGTTGTCTTAGCCCAAAAGCAGCCTCCGTGTCCAAAAATGGGGCCATGGGGTTTGCAATAATTTAAAAAAAAATTCTATATAGTAGATTGTATAGGAGTCATACGACTCCAACAGTAAAAAAATTGCATTCGATGCTAAGCCTGAGCTAGATTTTGATGATTTGACAATCAATCTTAGGGTTTTTGGGTCTTTTGTGATTATAGGGTTGTATTTGACCCAAAATTCTTTGAAATTGTTGCTACTCTCTGGATTTAGAAAAAAATAACTTGATTCAAACCCTCACAGATCTAGCCTTCGGAGCTCAAATCAAGCCAAATAAAAGGGTAATCAGACTTTCTCAACTGCTATGAATCCAATGAATATAGAAATGCACCTAGCAAACAGATCTTGCTTAATTTTCTTTGAATTTGAGAAGGGGCTTACATATATAAAGCTCCGATACCGTGTAATAGTCACTAATCAACTTAAGCTCCTAGGATCACCTACAAAACCAAAGATACTTTAATCATCCCTATGAATATTCATTGTCAGATGAAATAAAAAGGTTTCTCTAACCAAAAGACTTTGGTGGCCCCCCAACTGTCACACACAATTGGGGAGATTGGTTTTCTTTGAGGACTCAACTATGGTCAGAATTTATGGTTTTGAAGATACCCCATTTATACTGCCCAAGATAGTTCCTAATAGAATTGCTTACTTGGAGATAGTCAGGCAAATGAACTATTCCAATGTGATGAACTTAAGTGCCTATGACAAACAATCCTTCATGCCTTGTACTTTGTGCTTTGGGGATTTTACTGTGGTGTCTAAGGAAGGTTATGGTCTCATCAAAGATAAATTAATGCATTACAACATGAGGTGTGCTGAGACAAGAAAAGGATTTGATCCCAAAGGCTTCATTGATTTTTCTAGAAGAAAACAAAATCTTAGTGGATACACACACATTCCATATCTACATGATGATATTATTAGGAACATGGAAGAAGCCGAAGTCGAATTGGTAATTGAAAAATATAATAGAGAATTAGATGAGAAAAGAAAACAACTTCCAGAAATAGAGTTATTGTCTTCTGGTGATGAGGAATCCATAGGTGAAGAGGAGCTCCATGAACAGACAAGTAGAATCGCTAGACAAAAAATGTAAGGTTATCAACTTCCTAGTAGAGAGCAGGATGAAGAGGGGCCTGGTGATGAGGATCCTAGACAGTTGGCATATGATTCTTTCATTGCAAATGATCAATTCATTCATTCTCAGGAATTTAAATAATTTTTGTATAAATGTAAAGGAAAGGAACTCAGAGAATCAGTTGAAGATGTCACAATTGATAATGAAAGACAATTGATGGATGTGTTAAAGACAACAGTAGATAATAAGTTGAGGGCTATGACCCCTAACATAGGAAGACAGTTGCTTAGAGAAGCGGGTGTCGTGATATTTCCTAGACTTGACATAAATTTTGCCTTGGTATTTGATAGTTTTTTGCACAATACTGATGATAAATACAAACTCACTCCTGAAGGTGTAACAGAGATATACATGGATACCAAGTATAACAATAATGAAAACTCACTCATGATATGGGCCCTATACCCTCCTCATAAGAAGACCGCCATTATAGATACTGAAAAGACCTTTGGGCATGTTATGACTTTGAAAGTAGGAGAAACTGATCCTTTGATTACTGCAGATATTGGTATAAATGTTGCAAGACTGAATAAAGCACAGGCTCAATTGCTGATCAAGGAGCGAGATGCATCTAAACTGAGTTGTGAAAGATTGACAAAGGAAAATGATTTCCTAAAAGATACTGTCAAGAATGCCTTTGGAGGATCAATTAAAAGATTAACCCAAGGAGAAAGTTCACAAAGTGCCCAGTCACCATCTATTGATCAAATAGCCCAGGTTCAAATTGACACACTTGCAGTAGTACTACAGAATAGGCATATCCATATGATGCATTGGATGAATAAATTATGGGATGTCTACTCTAAGAATCATAAGGTTATCCAAGAACATGAGAGGTTAAATAATAGGCTCCAAGAGAAACTCCATGAAATACGGAGTAGGGATACCCCTGACAGTACAGGTATCTCCAATGCCCAAGATTTGATCGAACAACATAAGAAATATCATGACCAGCTTCAAAATGATGCCAAGGAATGTGTTGAGGCTTCAAAAATAGGTGTACCTATGTTGTTCAGAAATGATAAGGAGTTGAAGTGAAAAGATGAATGGATTAAAGAATGCTAGGTGATATTAAAGGAGGCTCTAGAAGCTCTCAAAGATAAAGACTCAGCATCTGGGGAGGCCTACAAGCATTCAGAAAAGATGGTGATGATAGATGTGATTACAAGGAATGCTATAGAATTTGCTGATACACATTAGAGCCAAAAGTACCTAGATCATGTTGCTCAGATATACTTGTGGCTTAGCAGAGCTTAGTGTCATTATCTTTGTTTATTGTTATGTTAATCCTGTTAATTCTCAAAAGACATTTTGAAGAGTTATGTCTCTTCACAAATATTTCTATATAAGTTGGACATATGATGGTCAATGGATCATCAGTAGTGGGAGATAATAGAAGAAGTCCATAATATTTTAAAAGACCATGTTGCAAGTATTATATTGAAGAAGTTAATAGGAGATCTTTGATTCTGTGGCTTTATATTGGCATCAATTATTTGTTGAAATTATTTAGTTATTTGGTTGTCTCCAGTTCAATATTTCTTTATTATTCAAATTGATATATCAAGTATATATTAAGTTTGTCAATGCACATTTTCTTTACTTGTGTGATTTGATTAATTGGTTTCCTTAAAGAGGAATTAAAATCCTTCTGGTCAGTCATAGTAATCTGGAAGTATTGATTTGGATCACTAAGAAGAACCACATAATTAGGATTGGCATTCTGTCTCCAAGTTGATGTTATCTTCTATTCTTGCATAGTTCATTCAATTGGTTCCTTCAAGAAAAGATTAAAATTCCTTTTGGTGAATAACAAGAAACCTGAATGTGTCAGTTGGATATTAAGAAGAGTCTGTCAATCATTCCCTTGCATGTTTATACAAGTTATAAACTAAGGCGTTGTGCCAAACAATTAGAGTTATTGCCAAGTATACACCAGTGATCTTAGGTTCTCACTTAACTCTATTTACCCAACAAGGCACTGGTCTTACTCTTTTCAATAGTTAAATTCATTTATTAGTTCTTACCTTGATATTTCTTATACAATTTATACCAATCATCTTTCAGATATTAGAAATAGAACTAGTTAGCAAACTTTCATCTATTCCACACCATTTGCCATTGTGGGTAGATCCATTAACCTAGTCACAAAACTTACACTCATTTAATCTTCCTTAACTTTCAAGGTCTACCTGCCTATGTATAGCAGTGCCTAAAGTGCATGGAGTCATTAACCCTATAGGTTAACTCATCGCGTTAGTTCAAAAATGTTGCCAATCTGATCATAGAGTCTAGCATCCTCTTAGGATTTGCAACCTGCATTTTTGAGACCTAACAGGAGTAAGGGAACAAAGTTTGGGAGCATCACTGAAAGATGTAGTCAGAATGAAGGAACAAGGTTCCAGAGCATCACTAAAAGATGCAGCCAGAATGAAGGAACAAAATTCTAGAGCATCATTGAAAGATGTAGCTGTAATGCAAGAACAAAGTTCTGGAGCATCGCTAAAAGATGCAACTGGAATGAAGGAACAAAGTTTTGAAGCATCACTGAAAGATGTAGCCAGAATGAAGGAACAAAGTTTTGGAGCATCGTTGAAAGATGCAGTTGGAATGAAGGAACAAAGTTCTAGAGCATTGTTGAAGGATGCAGCTGGAATGAACAAAGTTCCAGAGCATCGCTGAAAGATGCAGTTGGAATACAAGAAAATAGTTTTGGAGCATCGTTGAAAGATACAGCTGGAATGCAGGAACAAGGTTTTAGAGCATCGCTAAAAGATACATCCAGAATGAAGGAACAAAGTTCTGGAGCATCGCTGAAAGATGCAGCTGGAATGAAGGAACAAAGTTCTAGAGCATCGTTGAAAGATGCAGCCAGAATGTAGGAAAAAAGTTCTAGAGCATCATTGAAAGATGTAGTCAGAATGCAGGGGGAATGGAACAAGATGATACACTTTGGACTTAACACATTTTGGAGCATCATTGAAAGATGCACCAAAATGTAGGAATAAACAAGGGAATGGAACCAATTGAACAAATAAGTTCTAGAGCATTGTTGCAATATGCACCGAAATTTGTATTCGATTAAAAATGAAGTCCTGTAAAATAGAGATAAAATTTAGACAAGTCCAAAAGAACAAAAATACAATAAACATGCTTCAAAGTGATTATAAATACATACACATGCAAGATTAATTTTTTTTATTTTTATTTTTTTAACTCATTTAGCTAAAAATTATACTGGCTCTACCGTAGCAGAGTCGATGCATTGGGTTTCTCCTTGCATTTCTACCATTCTCATAAATTCTTCTTTGTTGACAAGTTTGTGGTAGATTCATAATTGATGATCGTTGACTAAGAGAGTTCAAGTGTCACCATCTATGGGTTTAAGCTACACTACTCTATTTGGAAATACTTTAGAAATTTCATATGGACCTAACTAATGAGTCCTTAGTTTCCCTTTTTGATTTTTATATCGGGAATCAAATAACAATGCCCAATCTCCATTGTGGAACTCTCTTTCTTTTATGTTTTTATCATGCCAGGCCTTTCGTTGTTGCACTAGCTCAATCTGGTGGATTGCTTCTAGACAGAGTTCATCTAATTCGCTAAACTACAAGACTCTTTCTACCTTAGCTTGGTCGAGGTCTAAGCCTAACTCCATTGCTGTTCTAAGAGTTTGAAGTTCAAATTCAATGGGTAGAAGAGGTTTCTTCCCAAAGACTAACTCATAAGGAGTAAGACCAATGGTTGATATCCAAGTTGTATTATAGGCCCAAACAACTTCAGGTAATTTTCTGGCCCAGTCTCTTCTTCTCGATGAAACTATTTTTGTCAAGATATTTTCAAGTTCCCTATTAGTGACTTCTACTTGACCATTTGCTTGAGGGTGATAAGGTGACGACTTTTTATGGATTACCTGGAAATGATCAGTAAAGGCTAGCAAAACTTTTGACATAAAATTGGGTCCTTGATCTATGACAATTGATCTATGGGCTCCAAATCTGAGAAAAATCCTGTTATACAGGAAGTCAGCAACTTGTTCTTCCCTAGCAACTCTCAAGGCTTGGACTTCCACCCACTTAGTCAGATAGTCAGTACAGACCAAAATGTATTCTTTTCCACATGAAGGAGGGTCTATGGGACTGATAAAATCCAATCCCCATTTTTCAAATGGTTCAAAAACTACCTGCAGTTACAGAGGCATTTCATCGAATGTCATGGGTCTTCCTACCCGTTGGCATTCATCACAACGGTGAACATAGTTTTTCACATCTTTATGCATAGAGGGACAATAATATCCTACACCTAAGATTTTATGGGATGTTCTCTTGGCAGAATAATGACCTCCAGAGGGATCATCATGGCAGGCTCTGAGGATGCTGTATGTTTCATCTGATCTGACACAATGTTGTAAAACTAGATCAGGGCCACATCAAAATAGCATCCCATTAATCCATTTGAACTGAGCACTTTCTTGAATAAGGCATTTCTTTTGTTTTGTCGTAAAGTTTGGTGGGAACTCAAAAGTAGCCAGATAGTTGGTGATGTTTGCAAACCAGGGGGTTTTAATGGAGATGGAAAATAAATTTTCATCTGGGAATTCATGTTGTACAGGAGCACAATCTCCATTGTCTTGTTTGATTTGGGATAAGAAATTTGCGACTACGTTGAACTTCCCAGGTTTGTCAATGATGGTTACATTGAATGCTTGGAGAAGTAATAACCACCTAATTATTATTCCATTTATTGTAGGTTTGTTCATTAGATACTTGATAGCTGAATGGTCTGTGAACATAGTTACTTTGTACCCTGTGATATAATGTTGAAATTTATTGATTGCATGCACCACAACTAAGAATTCTTTCTCCGTAGTGGTATAGTTCCATTCAGTGGGAGTCACATTCTTACTAATGAAATAGATAACATATTTTTTGCCATTCTCATCTTCCTGACCTAAACTGGTCCAATGGCATCATTGGAAGCATTTGCATAAATATGGAATGGAAGGTTCTAGTTAGGTCCACGTAGGACAGGAGAAGAAATGAGTTTCTCCTTAATGATCTCAAATAATGTTTGACATTCTGCTATCGAGACAAAATCTATGTCCTTTTGGAGAAGGGAGAACATGGGGGCTGCAATCATGCTGAAGTTTTCTATAAATCTTCGGTAGTATCCAAAATGTCCTAAGAAACTTTTGACGTTAGTTTGGTTCTTTGGAGTCTCTAGTTGTTGTATTACCTCAATTTTCTTAGGATCCACTTTTATCCCTTCAGCTAAGATGTGGTGTCCCAACACTATCCCTTCTTCTATTATTATTAGACATTTTTTATGACTCAGGGATAGTGGATAGTCCTCACATCGCTTCAATACCTTATCCAAGTTTTTAAGACCTTCATCAAAAGTGGAACCATAGACTATGAAGTCATCCATATAGACTTCCACACAATCATTTACTAGCTTAGCAAATATGGCAAGAACAACTCTCTGAAATGTTGCAGGAGCATTGCATAGCCTAAAGGGAAGGATGCGGTATGCGAATGTTCCCCAGGGGCAAGTAAAAGTTGTTTTGTCCTAGTATTCTGTTGCTACTTGTATTTTGTTATATCCATTGAATCCGTCCAGGAATGAGAAATACTTCCTTCTAGCTAAATTATCCAAGACTTGGTCTATGAATGGTAAAGGAAAGTAATCTCTATAGGTAGATTTGTTAAATCAACACACACTCTCCACTTCCCATTTTTCTTTGGAACTACTACTAGAGGTTAAACCCATTTACTATCAGAGATGGGATAGATGAATCCTGGTGGTGCCTACATAAGCAATCAGGTTTTAAGCATTTAAATATATAGGCACCTTCCAAAAATTCAAAAAATTTCTAACACTTTCAGCCTTTACAGTTGAAAAAATGCCAAAATCAGTTAAGGTGCGAGTGTCTTTATATATACAAGGGTGTTTGTATGTACATGCACGTCAAATTTGCATTGGCGGGTCAGAAAACTCTATCGCCCTTTGAAAAATTGAGTTTAGATGCATTTTTGAATGTATATCAGGCTCTAAAAGGTGCATATACAAAGGGGGAATCTTTCACAGATTCCTAGGAATATTCCCACTTTGTATATCGGGTCATATACAAAGCAAGATATACAAGCAAGTGAAATATACATTTGCTCTAATGGTGAGGCAGAGATGGATGTGGTGGGGCCCATGGATATACAAGGTGGAATGTATATGCAATATACATTCGGGCGCACATACAATGGTTAGATACATTGCAGGAATATTCTAGAGAAGATTCCTTGTTTGTATGTGCAAGGGAATGTACATTGAAAATTATACAAAGGCTCGCGACATACAAAGTGAACAATGCAAAGGAGAGAGAAAATGGTCGGGCCCACCAGTTGTATGCAAAGGCAGTTGTTGTATGCCGATGTACATTCAAAGCATACAAGTGAAATATGCATTCTGAAACAGAAGGAGAAGTCAGATGCGGCGGATAAAAGTTTGAAATCTGCCTTGTATGTATGAGGCGATGGATGCAAGCAAAGGGACATACAACCCGGACGTGATGGAGGAATAAAATGTAGTGAATAAATATTTCAGGTCCGTGGGTTGTATAAAGCGCTTGTATATGCCGATATACAAGCCGATATAAAAAAGGAAAGAGATGCAAGTCAGACCCGAATAAGTTCCCAATCTACTTCATAATATTTTGGGGTCCGCCTTGTATGTATGTTGCACTTGTATGTGTGTAATATACAAAGCAATGGATGCAGGATGGAGATACAAGCCAGACCCGAACTGAATTCCAGTTTGTTCTATAACATTTGACGTCGCCTTGTATGTTGTATATGCATTTGGGTTTGCATATACAAGAGCGATAAAGGTGAAATAAAAGGAGAAAGAGCCAGCAATAGAAACATGAGGTGCTTACGTGGCTTGATTGCATTGGCCGATGACTTTTCAACGTTTTTGGGTGTCGTTGATCACAGCGACAGAGGGGTGATCGACGGCCATGTTTTGAACCTACAACGAAGGGTTTTTTCTGTGCATGTGCGGCTGTTTTTGGGCAGGAAAACTCCATGGGCACGCTATTGTTGCGTCTTTAGAGGCTGCGGGTAGCTGAAGCTTTAATGGTAGATTGTGTAGGGAAGTATGGGTCATGTTGATAGGTCAAACACCTGAATTGATGAAGAAAATCTTGGAGTGGCGGCTCAAATCCTGAACATACCCGCTCCTTCCTCTTTGTCCCTCTGCCACATTCAATTTTGAGCACCATTTCTCATGCGTTGTATCTGGTGGATTTTTGATGTGCCATGTAATTAATGTGGAGTACACTTTCTTGCTGTATTAAGCAGACTGTGTTACTTAGTCTGTTGTTGAAGACTTGGGCAATTTTTGTGTAAATAACAAAATACTGAGCATTTCCTGTTTGGTTGTATCTCTTTCTAGAGTTTATGAGTTGCATTTTGAATGCATTTTGCACATTCTTTTCAGTTTCATGTCAATTTTATATGAGAAATGCTTATTTGCATGTGTTTTAGTTGTCTGTCTCCATTTTCTATATGCATTTCCTTCTTCTGAATCTGGTTGCTAAGGGTTACTTGGATTCTAGGGTATAGTTTTCTGTACCACATGCTTGATCTTTTGACTTCCATTCAAGAAGTGGATTAAATTGTTTTAGGTCAATCATGGGGAAGTATGTATGTCAGCCAGGATATCTATAAGTATGGGCAGCTAAAATACCCATTCCTAGGTGGTATTTGTAAGGCGAATACCAACTTTGACCCCTTGAAACTTGAATGCAGTTGCGAACCATTCACCTGTATACGTCTATTTGACTCCTTGCCCTGAGATAGGCACTGGTCTGCTCTTGTTTAGTACTTATGATCAAAAACCCCCTGTCTTGCATCCAAAGTATAAATCAACCATTCCATAATTTCAACCTGTTAGTTGTAGGAGTAGGATTAGGAACCCCCTGCATACTCTCATCCATAACCAGACACACATGTCCAAGAGTGTTGCTAAACTTGTGATTTGTCATTCAAATCTTGGTCCATACATGAGAGTATTCTGCCTATTATCACAGAGCTAAATCTTCATGTCATTGGGTGAGTCAAAGTGTTAAATCTTTAGCTATAGGGATACCCCCCTTGGTGCGGCAGAACCAGAAGTGAAGGGGAGGCAGCTCACGCAACCTCCCATACTCTATTGGCCGAATCTACCTATGCATTAGAACTGGCAAACCCTCTACCGATTCGGAGAAAATTACCTACAAATCCTACTTGTAGGATTTTCTCAATCTCTATTTTAACAATATCTTTGAGAGCAGGGTTGAGTCTTCGTTGAGGTTGATGAATAGGTCTAACATCTTCAGTATAGATGTGATGGGTACAAACACTTGGGTATATTCCTCTCATGTCTGTATAATCCCAAGCAAAAGCTTTGGATCTATTTACCAAAACATCAAACAATTTGAGCTCATCTGACTCTATCAACCAACTATTGATATTTAAAGTTTTTCCTGGTAGTAACATGATGGTTTTGGTTCTAGGGTAGTTGGAGGTGACATTATGAACCTCCCTCATCAAGGTGTTGAGAGGATAGCTATGCAGTATGGTAATGTCTTCGAAGAAGTGATCTGTTTTCAGAATGATATTAGCCAGGGGACAAGCTAATGCTGTGAAGTTGGTGTAATCATGTTTGATGTCATCAGTGTGGATTAGATGTCCTAAAATCTCTTCTACTTCTAAAAGTTCATCACCTGAGTCTTCAATAAGATCTTGCATGTTGTTTTCCAGTTCTTCTTCCAACTCTTCACCATGTTTTTTAATGACTACCATAGCAAGTGAGGCTAGATTCTCTTGTTTGTTAGAACCATCTGGTTCATCAACTAAACTTGGTTATGCTCAACAGGTTGAGTGGGGGGATATAGGAATAAGTGTTTGCTATTGGGACCATGTGAAATGGTCATTCCTCCTGCTCTGCAGTCAATCTTAGCTACAACCGTAGCTAACCACAGTCTGCCTAATATTATCAGGTAACTATCCTTGGGTGTGAGGGACTGGATTATTTGGAAATCTACTGGGTATTCCCAATCATCAACCTTGACAGGAACATTTTCTAGGACACCCTTGGGAATTGCTATAGATTGATTTGCCATTTACAATACGGTGGTTGTGGGACGTAAATCAGTGAGTCCTAGTTTTTCCATAACATCCATCGTCATGACATTAATGACTGCTCCCAAGTCCACTAGTGCATTAGGTATTGCTACTTCATTGATTATCACTATTATGAGTGGACTGCCTGGGTCACCATATTTTGGGGTTGAGATTTCACCAGCTAGAAGGTTATCTAGGTATCCATTGATGTGCACAGTATTAATCTATTTCAATTTCCTTCCTGGTGTTTTTATGCACAACTGTTTAACTAGCTGGTTTAGTTAAGGAATTTCTTTAATTGCCTGTAACAAGGGAATCTCAATATGGAGTTGTTTAATTTCTTGGATTAATGTAGTTTTAGTAGGTAAGGTCATTTCCAGAGGTTTATTCAAAGGAGTTGCCTTGAGGCGCTTAGGAAAAGGTGCTTGAGATTTATTTTTCACGGTGGGGATCCTCTTTTAAAAGATTTGTTGAACGCTAGCCAACTTTATCTTGAGGTAACTCAGAAGTTCTAGGTGAGGATTGTGGAAGAGGCTTGTATTGGTTGCTCAATGGGTTTTTATCTGAAGTTATGGAAGGTGTCTTGGTCCCTTCAGTAGAATCTTCATTTAGTTCGTCAAGGAGATTAACTATGGTAGGTTGCTGAAGTGTTTTTCCTGACCTCAACTGTAGGTTTCAACAATAGATAGTGTATACACCTAAAAATGGCTCGTGTGGAATTAAATAAATATTTTAATATTTATTTTATTCTTATTTATCTATCAATTGAATAAATATCCTAATTTGCCGATAAGGGCATGGTTCGGTGGTTAAGTCGCTCGGTTGTAGTGGCGGCCACCAGAGTTCAAACCCCCACTGGGCCAACGAGCTTGTAGGCTTTACGCCTTCGCTGGGCCAACGAGCTCGTGGGTTTGAAGTGTTCTTGCTAGGGGATGAGGTCCCCCGTGTTGTGGCCTCACTGGTTCATTGCTCCGGGCAAAAGCATTCACGTGGAGCCGGAGGGCATGTCGCACCAGCGTCGCCGGTCACGTTAAAAAGTTTACCAGGCGCATTTAAAAAAAATAAAAAAATATCCTAATTTATTTAATTGGTTCATTATCCTAAATAATTAAATAAAAATTAATTTATTTAATTAAGTCGTCCAAATTCCTCTAAGTCACTCCTAATTAAATAATCCTAAATTATTTAATTAATCATCATCTATCCTAAGTCCTAATTCTATATATCTACATCACTTCCACCTCACTTTACACCTCACCATGTTGTACACATAATTAAATATTTTAATATTTAATTAGCTAATTATCCTCAACCACATGTGTCCTATTATTTCTCAATCATCTCCAAGGACAAAGACACTTGTCTTTCTAATCCTAGTTCATCTCTCACATTCCAACAAATCAAGAGTCCTTCCACAATCTTCTCATAGTCTTCCACTTTTAACTCATAGGTCTTTGTGATCACAATGACATGTGGCTCATGGATCCACATATTCCTCTACCTTGTAAACATAGTAGGAACATTTCCCATGATTATCTCCCTCATCCCAACCAACTCCATCTCAACTGTACATGTCACAGAATAACTCCCCCAATCGTGGATCTATTGACACTTGGAATTGGTCCATCCTTATCCTATAAAAACAAGGTTCTCACACTCATTTTAGACCACTCAAGATTTAGTAATCTTATTCTGCAAAAAATCCACCATAGTTATCAAGCATGCCTTTGGCTCCCCTCATTTGCATTGCATCCATTAGTATCATTATTTCATCTAGCTGCATATCCATCTCATTATCATGGCTCCATATCATTATCTCTATCATTCATCTTAGTGTTGCATTGTAGAAACCATTCACTTTGCATAATCCTCCACAAAGCCATTCCCTCTTTGTCATCTTGAACATCAAGGAAGTACAACTTCTAAGAGCTCCATTATCTTATACAAGATTAAAGAAGAAATAGGCAACAATGGAAGACACAAGGTAGATTGATTCAACAAGGTATATCTTTGTTCTATTGCATTTGTCTCATTTTCATTGAAGTTATTGAATATTTAGGTAGTTTCTACTCTAGTTTAGAATATTGTAGATAGACGATCCATAAAAGGTCAAGTGATTGTAGATCAATTGGCAGATGCACCATTGATAGATGAGAATCCATTAAGCTTCGAGTTTCCCAACGAATCCATCTTTAAGATCATGAACCAAACATGGAAACTCTATTTTGATGGATCATACACTCAGCATGGGTCCGAAGCAAGTATCTTGTTGGTCACACCTAATGGAGACACAATTCCAAAGTCATACAGACTACTCTTTCCATGTACCAATAATGTGGCAGAATACGAAGCACTGGTCATTGGCATCAAAATGGCAGTAGAATGGAAAGTCAAAGAACTTCATGTATATGGAGACTCACAACTTGTCATCAACTAGGTGAATGATGACTCTCAAACCAAAGATGAGAAGTTAATACCATACAAGCATATGGTAGATGACTTCAAAGAATACTTTGTTGTGATCTCTTTTGAGTAGATACCTAGACTGGAGAACAAAGCAGCATATGCCATGGAAATAATTGCATCTCTCCTTGACAGACTTGAAAGCCAGTCATGTTATGAGTTCTTGGTAGAGCCAGTATCCCATCTTGCCTACGACATCTCCAAAACCCACATCATCTACAACATAGTAGGATCTGATTCTCCCTTATATGGAAAAGTATATACCTATCTAAAAGAGAACACCCTACCACTTGATCTATCTAATAAACAAAAGAGAACCTTCATTTTCCAAGCCTCCCGTTATAACATAATCGATAACACCCTGTATCAACAAGGACTAGATGGTGCTCTCCTTAGGTGTCTCGACAGTGATGAATATCAAACCGGCCTAGGTGAAGTTCACGAAGGTATATGCGGAACCCACTCTAGTGGTCCTACTTTGGCTAAGAAACTCATACATATGGGATACTACTGGCCAACTATGGAAAGAGACTCCTATCATTTTGTGAAAAGGTAAAAGAAATACCAAATTCATGGGAACCTGATACATGCACCAGCATAGGAACTACAGCCGTTAACGACTCCTTGGCCTTTCTGTCAATGGGGACTCGACTTAGTGGGCAAGATACACCCTCCATCATCCAATGACCATAAATTCATAATCACTGCCACTAAGTACTTCATGAAGTGGATCGAAGCCATACCCCTAGCCAATGTCACGGGAAAACAAATCACCTCATTCATCTTGAATTACATCATTTGCCGCTATGGCATCCCTGTATCCATTATCACTGATAATGGAAGACCATTTAAAAACTAGGATGTCAAAGAACTATGTGACAAATTCCACATCTAGCACCACTTTTTGACCCCCTATTACCCCCAAGGAAATGGCCACGTGGAGGCATCTAATAAAACCATCTTGAAAATCCTAAAGAAGACTGTCAACGACGTTGACCGTGATTGGCCTATCCAACTGAATTCCACTTTGTGGGCCTACCACACAAGTATTCATACACCCACAGGTGCAACTCCATATTCCCTAGTCTATGGCTCTAAAGCCATCTTGCCCATTGAAGTCAAGTTACCCTCCTTGAGAGTATCGTTAAAAGGCCTCATATCAGATCAAGAATACAGAGTTTCCAGACTAAAAGAGTTAGAGCTGCTAGAGGAAAGAAGACAACATGCCTTCAACCATCTGAAAGCCTATTAACAAAGGATGTCACGAAGTTACAACCAAAGGGTCAAACCCTGGGTGTTTCAAGTCGGTGACCTAGTTCTTAAAGAGAATCCCTGAAATCAACAAGTCATGGAGAAGAAAGGCAAATTTGAACTCAACTAGCTTGGTCCCTATGTAATCATTGCTACCTATGGATCAAGAGCCTATCAATTAGCCACATCAGAAGGACAACTATTTGATGATCCCATCAACACTATGCATCTTCACAAGTTCTACACCTAAACCCCAATGCAAGGGATTCAAAAACACATAGAAAAACAAGTAGTGAAAACCTGGAAACAGGTGCTATTTGTGATCGTGCAAATAAAAGTAAGTAGTGAAAACCTGGAAATAGGTACTACTTGCGATGAACTGTGTTGGTGCCTGCATGAGCAGTCAGTTTTCAAGCATTTGAACATGCAGGCATCTTCCCAAAAAATCCAAAAAAGTTCTAAGTCCTTGGGCCTCCTCAGCATGTTTCAACATCAGCATCATATTTTTTCGAAGGAGGAGGTCATCATCATCATGTTTCTGGTTATCACCCTGATGTTGCTTGTGAGGGTCATCATCATATTTTCTGCTTGCATGATCTTTCGCTGGGGTGATATTTTAACATCGGGTGATCTTAGTTAAGATCATCCTGATGATGTTGCTGTAAGGTTCTAAGTATGACTTGATCTTCTGTGGGGTCATCATATTTGAACATCGGGTGACCTTGGTTAAGATCATCCTGATGTTACTTTATCACTTCATGTTTGCTTTATCACCCTGATGCTGTTGACGTCATTCCTATGTCAGGGTGATATTCACGTGTCTATCAGCTTCATCAAACTTTAAGGGAGGGGGGATATTTCCAAATATCAGTCATATTCATACATCACCCTGATGTTACAATGGAGTTACAGTGCACCCTGATATTTCTATGGGGGGTGATATTTTGAAATATTGGGTGATCTTACGAATATCACCCTGGTGCCAATATGATGGTGACGTCATTTGGATATGAGGAGGTGCGCGGTATGCGGATATGACGATGACATCATCAGGATTTTTGCGGACATGTGGGATGTTCATCGGCCAGACATTTGGTATCGGTGAGGCAGGAGGATCTTTCTCCGACGCATCAGGTTGTGCTGATGAAGGTGAATATCAGGGTGACTTTCCTTATCGAGGTGATCTTTCCGATAAGGGTGATATTTTGCATCAGGCTGATGCGAGATATCAGGGTGATGATGACATCAGGGTGATATTTTATATCTGGATATCATGCTGGAGGATAATGATGATGAAGACTTATACTAGTGTCATCGGGAGCAAAAGCACCGACATCATATATGCTCGCGACCTAGTATATAGGGTGGTGAGGAGGTTGCCGCGGGGTGCATGTGGGATAATTTGTTCCTGCATAATTTGAAATATCAGGATGAGGTATTTTGGCGGGAAAGGTTTGCGATGCACAGTATGAGGTTTTTCCCAAGGTTGAGAGTTGGTGCGCCATTAATGGCAGATGTTACAGGGTATGGGCGATGGCGTGGATGGATTTAGTACCTAACTGAAGATGTGAATCCCCAGGCGGTGGCGCAAGGCTCAAGGCCTCCCCTGTCTCCTCCCCTATCTGCTGCATTCAATGTTTGAGCGCCATTCTCTCAATGAACTGTATCTGGTAGATTTTTGACTTTTGCCATGTAATTAATGCTAAGGACCTTCCTGCTATATATAGCAGGTTGTGTTGCTCATTTGAGGTTGTTGAAAACTGGACATATCTGGCTTTGTAATAAGATACAACTGGTTCTGGTTGCTTTGTGCAGGTGATCTTGTGAGTCTATGTATCTCTTGTTGTATGTCTCATGCATGAATCTACTGATTTCATGATTGATTTCATATGAGTAATGTTGTATTTGCATGTGTTTTGTTATTCTGTCTCCAGTATTGCATGTGTCCTTCTTTTGAATCTAGATATCTAAGGGATGTCTGGGATTCTAGAATATGGAGTTCCTGTATTGAATGCTTGATCTTTCAACTTCTGCTCAAGGGGTAGATTAAAGTGTTTTTAGATTAAGTGTTGGGAAGGATATATTGCAATAGGGATACCATAAGTAGAGATAACTTAACACTCTGTTTTGGGAGGTATCTGTAAGGCAGATACCACAACATCCCCTTGAAATCTAGTTTTAGTGTGTTCATGCTGATCATTCACAGGTGTATGTCTACTGACTCCAAGCCTTGGATAGGCACCAATCTAGCTCTGCATTGAGATTACACACCAGGTCCAGGTTTGCATCCAAACATAAATCAAGCTCAAACTTCCAAAACAACCATTAGGACCTGTAGAAGTAGTTTAGGACCAAGATCCTCTGATTCACAACTGAACATAAGCCCAAAGCTAGCCCCTTTACACTTATCTTACAGTTTTGGTCTTCACACAGGAGGATTTATCTGCTTTGTGTCAACATCCCAAGCCAACCCACAAACATATTCTCATGGGTGTTGAATAGGGAATACCCCCTAGGTTTTGCAGAGCCTGAAGAAGAAGAGGAGATAAAAATAGAGTCTATCTCCTACACTGTTGGCCCCTGGCTTAGAGATCCTGTTGATCACTAATGGCTACCTTGTAGGGAAATCTGGGAATGAGCATCCAGTCAGCGAAAAAACCAACAAACCGCTTCCTCCATCTTCTAGGATTTCATTCCTTTCATCCATCTTTTCTACTGCATCCATTAAATCACATCAGGATACCTATCATGGCTTGTTGTTCATTCGCCCTTATCACCTTGTCCCATTAGGCTATCAATCCAATCCTTCATCCATCTAGTCACCTGTTATGATGCTATCATTAGTATCATTGTCGAACTATGTCACCTCTGAGCTATCACATAGGCAAGGCCATCTTTGATGAGCCCTCGAGGTTTCCCATCCATTCCATCTCTTATCACCCATCCTTTTATCCATCCAATCCCACCTAATTTCCCATCACCTAGGTCTTAAGTCCACATAGTCTACACCCTGAACTACGTTGCCTCTGTGTTGTCACGTAGGCAAAGCCATCATCAATGAGCCCCCGAGGCACTAGGTCAGTCCCTTAGGGCCCGTTCCATCGCATCTACCACCCGTTCTATCAACATTTTTCATCCATAATAAACTAATCATTTATTTGACTGGGGGCAAAATCCTTGACCTAGTTAAAAATTGGATTCTTGAATGCCACAAAATCTCAGAGGATAGCAAGACTGAATTGCAATTTTATCTCTAGACAACATGCAGCATTACAAATGCACCTGTTCAACAAAATGCTTGACACAAGACATTGACCTATTTCAGACAACAATGTGCCTAAACTATCAAGATGATTGTATGTGTTTTCATTGCAAGAAAACATATCTATGGCGAGAAGATTTGATGCCTATTATATGTTTCAGTCTCAGAGTCTTGACGTTTGTTATCATGTTTCCTATGCTACTCGAGGATGTCTAAAAAACTAGAGTAGCTATGATGGGGGCACGATTATTTTCATTTGTTTTCTATCTATGGATTAATCTTTAGTAATGTGATGACTTTGTCTAACGACATGATCAACAGAAGATCATCGAGGACATTATGGGTCTAAGCATGAAAGGGTGCAATCGTTGTTTGTTGATACATGCAAGAAATACTCAGGTCATCTAAGTTTAATTTTGACTAGATGCTTGGATTAACTTGCTAAATCAAAATCCATGTAAGAGATACTTAGGTCATCATGGTTTAATTACACCTAGATGCTTATATTTTCTTACAACATTTTAAAAGCTCAATGATGAAAAAGTACTTCAAATACTTGCATACAAGATGACAAAGCCTAATTCATACAGATTAAGTTTGCATTCCACCTCATTTATAAGCATGTCATACGTATCTTTTATCCAAGTGTCATAAGATCCAAATCCAATTTGTTAGTTATCCACATGATCCATATATCCCAATTATTCTTCTGATTTGTTCATCATACCTAAATCTTTCACCTAGTTTTTCTAAGTGTTGTTTCATTTATGATTGAGTATACTTGGCATAACAAAATTACATCATTATCATTTTTACATTAGTCTAAGTGCATCCATCATTAGTTAGTATCACTTTAGTAAATTAGTTGCATTAAACATTTAACTCATGTTTTTTAGCAAATGTTTCATATAGTGATATCATTTTGCATATTATAAGCATTGACCATCATCAGTTCATTATCATTTAAGTGCATTTAGTTGTATCAAACATTTAGAACATGATAGTGATAACATTTATCCACATAGATTACATAACATTTATCATCAAAATCTCAAAAAAACATAGATATCATTTATCATAGCATTGACATATTAGATCATCATACATAGAAAGGTAAAAACACCATGTAGTACATGTAGGAAATCATCCACATATGCATTAGGACATCATAAACCAGAAGCATATAAGATCATTATACATTATGCATACATATTAGTCATCATGTAACATCATAAAAACATCATATCATAAGTGTCATAGGCATCATAACATCAACATGATAGAAACATCACAATAGAGAATAAACACATGATGCATATCTCCAGAAAGTGTCTATGTGGAACTAGCTTCGGAAGGTGCTAGACCCTGAGGTTGCTAAGGATGAGGCTAAAGACCTGTCAGACCTGTCGGACCTGTAGGACCCGTCCCCGGTGGCCCATGAGGAAGTGGTGGCCTCATCATCCCTACACTCTCTATCTGTGTCTGCCTTGACTTGTTGCGTGAGCTAGGGTGGAAGCTGCTCACCCTCTACTCTAGTGGCACAACCTATTTGTATAGGGACCTCTAAGAGAAGATTTCCTACCCTGCTTGAACCATGTCCGTAACAATTTGACTATGTGGGCCTTGAGCTGTGGTCTGCTGTACCTACTGTAATAGGGTCTCTACCCTAGTATATCTCTGTATCACCATGTCTCATTCAAGGATGGTAGTATGGACATCCCCCTATAGCTGTGTAATCTGTTGCCTCATTTGATCAACCTTTCCCTATAACTAAGCCACTTGAGCTTGTAAGGCTACAATAGCCCCATCATCCTTCCTGACTTGGCCCTATACTTGTATCTGGACCTGCACTTGTGGCTGCCCCTGTGGCTGAACCTGTGCCTGTAACTGTATCAGGGGCACCCTCTCCACCCTTTGTCTCACCCTCCTCTGTCCACCATCATCACTGTCATCCCCATCATCCCCATCACCTCAGCCTCTGCCACCTATACCAACCCTGCCTCCATCATCTCCTCCTCCTCAGCCACCTCGACCACCCCTCCCACCTCACCGTCGCCTCCTCCTTTGGCAAGGAACATCCTCGTCCTCATCATCTATGTCCTCTAGTCTTGGGGCCCGCTCTCCAGGTTTGAAATATCTCAGAACTGGATGGGCGGTGAAGTGTGCTGCAAAATTTGTTGTCATACTCGCATCCCATGCCTGGTATGGAATCTGTAAAAAGGTCTATCCTGGCAGTCTCATACGAAGCCATCGGACCCCGCTGCAATGGACGCTCCTTGTGCATCCAGGCAAATATGGCAGTACCCTGGGGCATCCCCTAAATCCTGCCAAACTATCAGAGTACATGGATAACAATGTGATGCTCTAAGATATATGGGGTCCTCCCTATCAGCCATTGAGTTTGAAAGAAGTATGGTAACACTGCTACGTCCTTGTCCCACACCTTGCAGTCTAGGTATGGTCACCACTCCACCTCATCCACATTATCCAATGCGTGTCTCCAGTACTCCAGCTTTCCCATCTTGGGCTGGGAAAGAGTCTCCTGAAATCTATATGAGTAGGGTTTGTTGTGTCCCCTCACTCCCATACCAATTGGCCATGTGACTGCTATATGTAGCCATGCCCAAATCTGAAGCAATGAAACTCCCATAGATAGACTCGTAGCTCCATCATAGACAAACTGATGCAAATCATGGTATAAGTGAGCAAGTATGTAGGGACCCTAGGCAAAGCATGTCCCCTCTGAGATCATCCACTCTAGAGTCTGCCCCCTTCTAACCCGGAACCCTTGAGATCTCTTGTCAGGACAAACAACACCTCCAATCAAACCTGCTAGTATGGTTGGCAGGGGCTCATAGTACTCCACCATATCAGCTCTGCTGACCTCCGTACTCTCTAGCTTTGCATCGTCAAAAACTTGTCTACACTCTGCCAATCTAGCTCCAATCATAGACTCATACTCTACAAGCTCCCCCTAAATCAGCATATGAAGTATACGATGCACATCCTCCAAGGTCACTGTCATCTCCCCAGTAGGAGGTGAAATGTGCCTGTCTTGCTGTGAAACCTCTCTGCCAATGCAATTAGCAATCCAAGATTCACCTGAATCTTGGGCATAAAGCAGATGAACCACAATCCAACTGATCCTAGGACCAAGTGATCAGTATCAGTTAAATAGGGTCTCAGTAGCTGTGTCATAGGAAATCTCTCCTGCGACATCAGGACGTGATCTAGAATCTCCTGCAATCAATAACAAAGTGCGTTAAAAACACAACAACTAAGCTGCATATCTACCCAATCAATCAAACCAGTTACTTAGCTATCCTATCAGGAAACCTATCCTATCATCTCTTCTGAGATTCTATCAATCTCGAAGATGACCTATTAGTTGGCCAACATTGATCACGATGCTGACTTTATCGAATCAACTAAGTAATTGTCCAGTTTTATTAGATGCGCAACTCTATTTACCAGCTGCCCCACTTTGTATCAAATGCATAGAACCCCTTTGCATTTGTGCTATTTTAGGCAAATGCACATAAACAGGAGTCATTTGCATGTATCTAAACCAAATGCACAATTTCTCAGCATTTGTGCTGAACCCCCATCTATTTGTGTGTTTTCTAATTGATTGTGCAACTTTATTTTGCATGCACAGGACTGCTGATTACATGCGCCTAAAGAATTAAATGCGCTAAAACCCTAATTGTTTGCACCTAAATGCTTATCAGTTACAAAAATTGTGTATTTGCACCGATTCCTAGCTCATATGTGTAGAATCAGAGCAGATGCGTAGATTCCTAGGTTGTTTGCACTGAAACACTAAACCCACACATACAAAACTACGAACTATGACCTAAAATTTGACCATCATAAATGCAAAAATGACCAAGTTTCAAAGGGTACATACCGGGGGTCCATAGTCTGTTGGCCACCCGAATCGTCAGATCCTCTCAAATCGGTGGCTCTCTATCAGATATTGATCCATCTCTGTTGATTGCTTTGTGCTGCTAAACACTAAATCTCCTATAACCTCTCCACAAAAGACAAGTGTACAAATGAATAGGAAAGTAACCCCACATTCCTATTTATAGCTAAGTGAGCCCTAGTTGGAGGTGTTCAACCTAGCACAGGTATGCTGTGTCCTGTGTCCATTTCTCATCTTCCATAATCTGAATCTTTCACTCATCAATTCTTCTTAATCGTGAGATCGTCTGTCATCATGTTCAACTCGACCAATCTCCCGAGGGGGTATCTTACTGTTATCAAACCTATACCAGGAGAAAATTGGGGCATGTATCATAATCAGAAAATTTTTATTCTTTGAAACAACATGATAAAACACATTACATCAAAGAGGGGCAAAATGTATACACCTAAAAATGGCTCGTGTGGAATTAAATAAATATTTTAATATTTATTTCATTCTTATTCCTCTATCAATTGAATAATATCCTAATTTATTCAATTGGTTCATTACCCCAAATAATTAAATAAAAAATCAATTTATTTAATTAAGTCATCCAAATTCCTCTAAGTCACCCCTAATTAAATAATCCCAAATTATTTAATTAATCATCATCTATCCTAAGTCCTAATTCTATATATCTACATCACTTCCACCTCACTTTACACCTCACCATGTTGCACACATAATTAAATATTTTAATATTTAATTAGCTAATTATCCTCACCCACATGTGTCCTATTATTTCTCAATCATCTCCATGGACAAAGACACTTGTTTTTACTAATCCTAGTTCTTCTCTCACATTCCAACAAATCAAGAGTTCTTCCACAATCTGCTCATAGTCTTCCACTTTTAACTTACAGGTCTTTGTGAGCACAGTGACATGTGGCTCATGGATCCACATATTCCTCTACCTTGTAAGTGTAGTAGGAACATTTCCCATGATTATCTCCCTCATCCCAACTAACTCCATCTCAACCGTACATGTCACAGAATAACTCCCCCAATCATGGATCTATTGACACTTGGAATTGGTCCATCCTTAGCCTATAAAAGCAAGGTTCCCACATTCATTTTTCACCACTCAAGCTTCAGTAATCTTATTCTGCAAAAATTCCACCATAGTTATCAAGCATGCCTTTGGCTCCCCTCATTTGCATTGCATCCATTAGTATCATTATCTCATCTAGCTGCATATCCATCTCATTATCATGGCTCCATATCATTATCTCCATCATTCATCTTAGTGTTGCATTGTAGAAACCATTTACTTTGCATAATCCTCCACAAAGCCATTCCCTCTTTGTCATCTTGAACAACAAGGAAGTACAATTCTGAGAGCTCCATTATCATATACAAGATCAAGGAAGAAATAGGCAACAATGGAAGACACGAGGCAAATCGATTCAGCAAGGTATATCTTTGTTCTATTGCATTTGTCTCATTTTCATTGAAGTTATTGAATATTTAGGTAGTTTCTACTCTAGTTCAGAAATTCAATCACATTTTTTCAAGGAAGAAATAGGCAACAATGGAAGACACGAGGTAGATTGATTCAACAAGGTATATCTTTGTTCTATTGCATTTGTCTCATTTTCATTGAAGTTATTGAATATTTAGGTAGTTTCTACTCTGATCATTCTTCTTGCACTTTCATTCTTCTTGTGTATTTAAGACTTCTTTCTGCGCATTTGCAAGCTCTTTCTGCACATTTAATCTATCTTCCTACGCATCCATTATCTATTTCAGTGCATCTGATTCATGACAGAGATTTGTATTGATTTTTGTAAAATTTTTGATACTAACTTGATTGTAGGTATTACTAGTCATCAATGGAGGCTATGGACAGAATGTTCTTGTAGGTTTAGATATTTTTTGTATCTTGCATACAAATCTTCATCTAGTTTTAATTAGGAGGAGTAAATCATTGTTCATGCAACGTGCATACAAATCTTCATCTAGTTTTAATTAGGAGGAATAAATCATTGCTCATACAAATTGCATTTAAATTTCACATAGTACCAAACTAGGTGGTTAAAATTAATCAAATCTTTCAAGCAAATCTGGCATTTACAAATCCACATCTAGCATAAGTAGGGGAAAGTAACTTGATCAAATCTTCAACAACAATCTTCACATAGTTTGTTTAGGAGGCTAAAATCAACTATCTTTTCATGTTTATGCTATCATGTCAATCTTGTGCTTGGTAGATTAAATCACATTTAGATTAACTCTAGAAGGTTAATGAACCAGTGTCTACTATGCTTGTAAAACGGTGGTAGGCCTATGCTCTCCCCATCTTGGGTGATCAAAATGCCAAACCCATCATTTCATTTGTTTAACCTTTAGAAGAGGCCTGCCCTTGGGATTTTGTTTCTTCCAAGTGGGACGACCTTGAGTGGTAACGGGTTAAAGCCAATCCACTTTCGAGCCGCTATAAATAAATGTGTTTGTGACAAAAGTCATAAACAATAGGTGTTGCTGTGTTATACTGATGAATGTTTCCTAGAGCATCCTTGTGGTGCATTTAAACCTGTAGAGCCTAACCTCTATAGATTGGGAAGCCTCCTAAATGGAGCGAATCACCGCACATATAACCACCTGAACGAATGCCCATATTAAGAACCAACTATTTTTAGAAGCCCAAATCCTTCTATTTGTTGACGTAGGAGGTCGGACCTCTGAAGCCACCCAACGTATTCACTAATCATGTGTAGAGACAGAAAATTCAACTCTTTGGAGGAATTGTAACTTGGTATGTCAAAGAAGTGAGTGCCATGCAAGGGGGAGCCAATACTACCAAGTTGCTAATTGTCCACCTTGATTTAAGTGGCTGGAGAAATCCAAGTTGGGACTCATTGAATATTGTCCTTGCTAACCATAGGAATTGTACTTGTTTGCAAAAATGTTTATCAAAAATTTGTATAACACCATGAGATCTTCTTGTCTGTTGTGTTTTCTTGCAACAAAATGAAACAAAATCATCAATAAAGACACTTAGGTTGCCTAGAAAAATGTTCTTGAAAACAAGAAAAATTGATCAAACATTTCAGAAAAATAGAATTGCGCATTTGAGAATTCTTCCCACGCATTTGACAGATCTTTCAGCACATTTGTATCTTGTTGCACATTTAAGCCTTTCTGTTGCACATTTAATCATTCTTTCAGTGCATACATAAACCCGTGCTTTCAAACAACAGTACTACACATTTAGAACCGTGTATTCAATCCACAGAGCTACGCATTTGACCTCTGTTTCTGCACAAATAAACCTGTGCATTTGTGACAGTGGCTTGTTCCTGACATTTTGAGAGAAAAACAAAATATTTTTTAGGTACCCATTATTTCCTAGATTCAATTTGTGAACTCAGTTAAACCATAAGAATTCATTACATACCTGTTTCTAAACATTCCACTTACCATATGCATACCTAGCCATCCAAAAATCAAACAAAACCAAGATTTCCACTAAGGTATCATTGAGATGCTCTAAATCAAACAACCTAGTTAGTTTCCTATCAGGATTAATCATCCTCTACCTCGAAACTAGACTAGAACATCTTGATAAAGGTCTAGTCTACATCAATAGCGGTTACCAATTATCCCTATTTGACTTCCTTTGTATCAACACTTTGATAGCTAATACCATTTTAGCTCAAGACCACTTTGTTTGACTAAATAGATCAAGAGAAGAACTTATAAAATCTTATCACAAAAACTTCCAAATCCAATCAACCATTACCTCAACCACATCTTACCAAAAACATTTCATTTACTTTCACAAAGATCCCATTCAACTCCATCCATATCAAAACTTATGGTTCAAACTAGATCCCAAACCAACAAAAACAAAGAAATGGATACCTCAAACCATAGCATTCACTCAACTTCATCAAGCGATGATGATGAAGAAATCCCACATGAGGAACTTGTTAGTGCTTTGCAAGATCCCAAATTCCAAAGAATGATGGACAAGGTCATGACCATGGACCCCCAAAAATATTTCCTAATGCTAGCACAACAAGGAATTAAATTACCCCCTAATTTTGATGTCTCAAAATTGAGAGAAGAAACCCCATCTAATGACACTGATGCTCCCAAAAATGACAAGACTAAGGATAGATCAAACTCTTTGGACACACTAATGCAACAAATCTAAGTCTTGCAACAACAACTTGTGGACATCCAAACCGGAACTTCCACAAAGCACTACTCACTAGAGGATATCTCACTGTATCCTTTTGACAAAACTTTGGTCATGATACCTTTTCCCTCAAGATTTGAGGTTCTAAAATTTGATAAATATAGAGGAAAAGGTGACCTGCATGACCATATAAGAGAATATAGTGCTGCTTGCCTAGAAGTCACTCACAATGAAACCTACCTTATGCGACTATTTCTGCACAGTTTAGGTGGACAAGCAATGGAATGGTTCTCTCGGTTGCCTCCCGGCATTCGAAGTTTTAATGAACTAGTGGATAAATTTGTGACCCATTTCTCCTACAACATTAAACATGAAATTTCAATGTTGGACCTTTGTAACAACAAACAAAAAGGTAGAGAATCTTTCACCTCCTTCTTACAAAGATGGAGACAACTTGCTAGCAAGTGTCCATACCATATCCCAGAGAAACAAATGATTGAGATGTTTGTCCACAACTTAAATGATGACTTGACCTATCAAATACAAATACAATGCCCTACTTCCTTTAGTAAGGTCATTGAAATGGGGTTACTCATTGATAAAGCCTTGATAGCTAAGGGACAAATTAAACTCTACAAAGACACCCCTAGTTCAAGTAATAACATAGATAAGCCAAGGTTTTAGACCAAAAACAAAAACATTGTGAATGATGGTGTTGTTGATGCTAAACATGTGGTACCAAAACAACCAATCTTTAATCTATCAAATCCACAAAACAATACACCATCAAACAAACCTCAAAACAATGAACCACTATCCACAAACTTTACTCCTCGTCAAAAGTTTACACCATTAGGGGAATCAATTGAATCCACCCTACGGAAGCTCATATCAAACAATCTCATAATGCTTCCAACGGTACGAGATTATGAACCTAAATTTAAACCTTCTCGGTGGAAAGACTCAAACTTTTGCAAATATCACAGAAGTAAAGGTCACAAAACCAATGACTACCAAAGACTAAAGAACACCATCCAAGACTTAATTGATCAAAAGGTGATATCAATTAATGGACACGTATCCAATGATGACCATTTGGCATTCAAGAATCCGCTCCCCAACTATGAGAAGGGGGGTTCTTCCAAGCAAAATAATAATGGTGATAACAACGCCAACTACACCAATGTGTCATATGATTATGTTGTTAACCACATCTCTAAAAGTGACTCACATGTAAATGTGATCACTATAAATAAAAAGCTAGATTGTAATGTAACCACTCGTGGTGGAAAGATTGCTCTCCAAGGGGCTCCATCGAAACCATCCGCCAGACATCAAAAGGAACCGTTGTTTTGCCAATTAGAGTGGGACTGGTAGTAAAAGATGTAGTATGCCAAGTGCTTGACATGGAACTAGCATACAATATTCTTCTTGGTTGACCTTGGATACATGCTATGAAGGTCGTGCCATCTACCTACCATCAGTGTATCAAGTTTCCTCATAATGGCCAAGAAATCACCATCCATGGTGATCCTAATCCTTTCCAATATTGCAATTCCATCCAATCCAAGCTTGATGTTGTAATCCCCACCAACCATGCATCTTCCTAATCTTCATCCTGTGTTGACCCAACCTCACTACCTTCTACATCCAAGACATTTGAACTCAAACTCAAGCTCAAAGACAAGGGTGTAGGAGAGTATACTGTCGCGCAAACCTATTGTCTAGCACAAATACCCATATCTCCCAAGTCCTATAGAAAACCATCCATGAACAAACCCAAGCCATTGGAGACTCCTAAAGGTTCTTTTTTAAAATGGGGAAGCCTATAAGATGAGAGTGATGAGAAGGATATTCTATAATGGCTATATAAAGATGAAGACAATGAATCCAAACCACAAGACCCTCAATCCTAATTGCAAACCAAACAATATGGCCAAGGGTTCTCTATCTTACAAAGAATGGGATATGACGGTCATGGTACCATAGGATTGAGGAAAGAAGGTATCATCGAACCTATCCAACCTCCTTCCTTAACAGCCCGAGACACTACATGACTAGGTTACAAAGGCAAAGAAAATATCAAAGGTAAAGAAAAGAAAAAAGGGAAAGAAAGAGAAATAGCTACTACTAACTTAGTAGAGAAGATTCATTGACTACAAGAATGGAGTGAGACAGACTCAAATGAATATGAATGGGATAGTCTTTTTGAACTATCTTGTGACGACAAAGATGTTGATGTGGTTCGCCAATATAGCTCTACCCATACAACTCATGAGGGATGAAGCTCTAGGTCTAGACTTCTAGAGTTTGATCCACACAATACCGAAAGTGAGTTTTGAGAGGAAGGTATGATATCACATTTGACAGATCAACTTGAGGAGAGTAACATAATATACTTTGTAAATACTTACACTAATCTAGATGACTCCTCTATCTTAACCATCACTACCATCGAACCAGACCAACCCGATGACCCATTACCATTAGTGCATCCTGAACTCATAGATTGGGATTTGCAAGACACCACCCCTGAGCTAGATACTTTCTAAAATGATGATGCTATCATCGATTATCTAGAACTTAGAGACCATCTACTCACTGGGGATCACAAAACTGGCTATGCCATAGAACTTAATGACAAGGCTTATTTTGGAGAGAGCGCCAAGCCTTTCAATCATAAAAATGTGAAAATAAAAGATAGATCTAATGGTGAAAACCGCTTTGCGGTAGTGTTAGATTGTGAAAATAGTAAAAAAATAAAAGACGTATCTGGCGGTGAAAACCTCTCTGAGGCACCGAAGGATGAAAGGCTTGACACTCTTCCCAATCTGACACATCAGGAGAGGCCCTCAATTTTGATAGAATTAGCAGAACCTGACAGCATTGGAACAAAAGACAATCCAAGGGTAATCCACATGGCAGAATCTTTATCTGAACATGAAAAACCATAATTCATCAACTTCTTCAAGAAGAGACAGATTAACTTTGCTTGGTCATATGTGGATATGCCAGGGTTGGATCCAAACCTTATAATGCATCATTTGTCACTAGCTCCAGGAGTTAAGACTATCAAACAAAAACTTAGGAAGATGCATCTGCATATCACACTCTTAATGAAGGAAGAATTGAAGAAGCTACTAGATGTTGGCTTTATCAGACCAATTGATTATCTGGAATGGATTTCAAATATAGTACCCATCTCAAAACTAGATGGAAGAATCAGAATTTGCAATGACTTTAGAGATTTAAACAAGGCTTATCCCAAGGATGGCTTTCCTCTGCCCAACATCAACATCATTGTAGATCTAACTGCAAGACACACTATGTTGTCACTAATGGATGGATTTTCCAGCTATAATCAAATCAAAATAGTGCTGAAAGATCAACACAAGACAGCATTCACATGTCCATGGGGTACCTATTGTTGGTGTGTCATGCCATTTGGACTAAAAAATGTAGGAGCAACATATCAAAGAGCCATGACTACAATCTTTCATGACATGATGCACACCATCATGGAAGATTATGTAGATGACATTCTAGCCAAGTCAATTACTACAGAAGGACACCTGCAGGTCTTAGACAAAATCTTTTAGAGATTAGAGCAATTCAATGTACACTTAAACCCAAAGAAGTGTGTTTTCAGAGTCACATCTAGCAAACTTCTAGGCTATATAGTGTCAGCTAATGGAATTGAGGTGGACCGACCAAAGTAAAAGAAATCATGGACATGCCACCACCCAAGAATCTTAGTCAGCTACAGTCATTACAGGGTAAGCTACAATCCATCAGGAGATTTATCTCATAACTAGCAGACAAATGTCATCTGTTTACACATCTCCTGCACAAGAACATTCCTTTCAAATGGGATGACTCATGTGAACAAGCCTTTCAGCACCTCAAAGAGTATCTAATGAGTCCACCGATCTTGATGCCACCAATCCAAGGAAAACCCCTTCTACTTTATATTTCAGCTACACCAATAGCTCTAGGGGATTTACTGGCAGAATAGAACCATGAAAGAAAGGAGAAAGCTATTTACTACATCATCCAGACATTGGTTGGTTATGAGTTGCAATACACACCCATAGAACAAACATGTCTCGCAGTAGTTTTTGCATCATAGAAGATAAGGCATTATATGCTCACTCATTCCATCGAATTGGTAGCTAAGATAGATCCATTGGAGTACTTACTCAACAAGGCTACTCTAATAGGCAGGTTATCCAAGTGGGTGATGATACTTACTGAGTTTGATATTGAGTATGTAGACAAATGATCCATAAAAGGTCAAGTGATTGCAGATCAATTACTAGATCCACCATTGATAGATGAGAATCCATTAAGCTTTGAGTTTCCCGATGAATCCATCTTTAACATCATGACCCAAGCATGGAAACTCTATTTTGATGGATCATACACTCAACATGGGTCCAGAGTAGGTATCTTGTTGGTCACACCTAATGGAGACACAATTCCAAAGTCATACAAACTACTCTTTCCATGTACCAATAATGTGGCAGAATATGAAGCATTGGTCATTGGCATCAAAATGGAAGTAGAATGGAAAGTCAAAGAACTTCATGTATATGGAGACTCACAACTTGTCATCAACTAGGTGAATGATGACTATCAAACCAAAGATGAGAAGTTAATACCGTACTATTGGCAAGAGACACTGTGTGGCTTCATAAGTGTTTTCATTGATGGCAACAAAGTCCATCCCACTCATCCGCAGCACATAGTATGTCTATACTGGAAGTTTGATCGAAGAGCATTTTGGTTCAGTGAGCAAGAACAAAGCATGCAGCAAGGTCCGACAGTCAGGTCTGGATCTCTCAGAGGATGTATCTCAGCAAAGTGTGGACTTGGGGAAGTCAAGAGGAGTACCATGACTGCTACATTCCAGAGATTGAGCCTCCGGTGATGAAATAATAAAAAGATGTGAGCATCTAAGTGCTAGGTTCCTGACAGGCAGAGTAGACTAAGGAAGAACTAACCGGCAGAGCATCAGACCTTAATCCGGATGAGAAATTGATGGTGGTCAAGCTTCTTGAGGGATCATTCATGGTTGGATGACATGATTGATGACTTATATAACTATCTCTTTGATACGCATCACTTAGTAAGCATGGATTCAGCCAACAGACTAGAGTTTGGGAAAATCTTGAGTATTCTAGATGCCAACTAGAAAGATATTGAAATCCTTGGTGCAGATATATGTACCAGATGGATTTTGATGTGAAGATGTGTGATTTGTGTGATAGTGTGTGAACAAAGGTAGAGATAAGTGTGGAAAAGGCAATATAGGTCCAGTATGTGACAGAACATTAGCACCAAAATAGAGGAAGAATGAAGTGCAATAGATCAGTAGATTGAGCCTAACCAGAACTGAACCTCATCATATGTGGATGCTTCTCATCAGTTCAAATACCTAGTTACTTTCTATAAACTATTGTAGGAAGTGAGCCTCTTGTGAGCAGTGTGCTCAGGCAGTGAGCCCTAATTGGCAAGTGCCATTTTGTACTTCTT
Organism: Cunninghamia lanceolata; assembly: GCA_027924645.1. Taxonomy (NCBI): domain Eukaryota; kingdom Viridiplantae; phylum Streptophyta; class Pinopsida; order Cupressales; family Cupressaceae; genus Cunninghamia; species Cunninghamia lanceolata. Next base: position 1,192,111 of record BSBN01001380.1, on the reverse strand, counting down.
ATTCTTTTAATAGAGAATACAATCTTGGGTTAGTCACCCCGTGGTTTTTCCCTTAACAGGGTTTTCCACGTAAAAATCCTTGTGTTATGTGTGTTGATTTCATTTTTGCTCTCATGTTCATTTATGCTTATATGTTTTGATATTGCACTATTGTTAAAGAAGAAAAGAAAGTTAAGAAATTTAAGATAACTGATTCACCCCCCTCTCAGTTATCTACCTTGTTTCCAACAATTGGTATCAGAGCTAAGTTCCTCTAAACAGAGCCTAACAGCTTGAGGAAGATCTAGGAATCTCAATGGATATGTATGGTATGAAGGAATAACTTCAGTCTACCCTAGATGATCTTGAGCAATCTCACGCTGAAGTCAATAACCTAAGGGAAAGACTCAAACAAGTTGATGAATTCGTAAATGAACTAAAAGAAAAACTGAGTATCTCTGTGAAAAAGAGAAAGGAACTTTTTCAACAATTAGCAAATCAAAATGAAGCCAATGATACTAATGAAGATCTGAATGAGAAAAACAAGCTATGTGAGAAGCTATCAAAAGAGGTCATTATGGTAAGACATGAAATGGAATCAGGGGTTATGAAATTCACCCAAGAAATTGAAGAGAAAAGAAAAATTGAAGATAATTTAAAACAATCTCTCAAGGAGAAGTTAGAAGACTGCCACAAAATGGATAGAATAATTAGGCATCTGGAATCTGATCTTGAAGAAGCTAGAGATAATGAAGAACAACTTGAGAATTAGATAGACACTATTAAAATGGATCTTCAAACAACAAATGAATACAAAGAAAAATTCAAGATAAGCTCTGCTCAACTTGAAGTTCTTCTTGAAATCCAAAAGAGGGTAGATGACAAGCATGGTTTGGGATATGAGAAAGGTGAAAGCTCCAGATCCGGTCAGAAGAACTCTGGATTAGGAAATCCAAGGTACATGCCTAGAAGACCTCTGGTAAGACAACCAAATGCTCAAAGATATCCATCCTTCAATGGATACTGCTACAATTGCAATAACTTCGGTCATAAAGCAAATCAGTGCAGAAGAAGAATGAATTAGACAAATTCATCCTTCTCTGAACAGTGTTTTAACTGCAAAAGGTATGGTCACAAATCTCATGAATGTAGAAATATGCAAATAAACAATTCATTCAATGGTAGATGCTTTGCATGCAATAGAATGGGACATATGGCTAATCAATGCAGATCAAGAGGATATCAGTCAAATATGCAGAGAAATATAGCTTGCAACATTGCCAAATTATGCAGAAGTAAGAATCAGGATAAAAGGGGTCCGGTGCATCATAATCAAAATCAAGACAAAGGAAAAGGAAAAGTGAATGCAAGTGAAGTTCAAAGGGAGATGAACAAGATTTGGGTGAAGAGAAGTACAAAAAATGTTGGGAATGGATCCGCACCAGAATTTGGTGCGGATATTCCTTCCGAAAACTAAATAGATGAGCTCTGGCTTAGGGGGAGTCACAAAGGAAAACAATTTCCCCCAGCCAGCCAATTGGTGCCTAAAATTGGCACATGGAGTGTAGCGGATTGAAGATTTCTCAAAGAGATATCTAAATAACCCCTGGTAAAAATATAAAAGATCTGCAAGAAGTTTGAAGAGGCAAATCATCCAGTAAAAGAAGGATTTTCACAGTTAGATCTGGTATGATTCAAAATTGAAATACCTTGATCTGTGGATAAATAGGATGATTCAAGGAAGGGAGATACATTGTAAGTTATCATTCTAATTGCATCTCATTGATCCGGAAAGATCTCTCTCAGAACAAGGAGAACAAGGCAACCGAAATGACTTAAGTTGTGCATTTATTGCAATATGGAATTAGGGTTTGCATGGAAATAAAAGGGTTCTTTTGTTCATCATTTGCACATTTGCATTCGAGAAGAAGAAAGAAAGAGCTCTGCAACAAGATTGCTTCAACCCTCTCAAAGATAATCTGCAGAATTTGATTCAACCAGCGATCTTTTCGGCTCTTATCGTGAACCCTAGAAGCATAAAAAGGTATTTTCGCTCTTGAATATCTCTCTCTGACTACTCCAAATGTTGTTAAGATCACTGATAGGCCGTCCCCTAAGTTCAAGAAACATCCTTACAAATCCCTAGAAGTTGATCCCCTAGGCGCATTCTCTAGCATTCCGCATGGGGTTCTGCACGTAGAAGATGTTAGGGTATACATTCACTCCAACATTGAGGAATTTGGGGAATCCAAGCTGATGGATATCTATCACAAGGAATTAATAGATGAAACATTTGAACTTAAACCCCAATACAAGGCCATCTGGGATAAGCATTTTGGACATTGCATCCACTTCCCCTGTTTTGTAGAAGATGAATGGGTCTGGTATGTTCTTAGTAGAATACATGATAACTTCATGTGGTTGTTGAAGCCATTCAAAATAACAAAGGATGCAATTAGGGTAGTAACTGCCTTGCACTCATCCGGTGGGTTGCCTACTCTCAAATCAGTCAAAAACCAAACTGTAAGTGAGGCTACCAAATCAAAATTTGACAAAAGAGCAATGACAATAGAGGATATCACAGATCCAAATATCAAATTTGCTTCTATGATAATCAGTTATAAAATATATCACTCCAACAGGGAGAATTCTATATCCAGAACAACAATATACACTGCTTGTCAGATGCTAAGGGAAAATGCTGATTATGATCTTTGTGAGCTTCTCTCGAACCAATTGTTAGAGAATTTGCAGAAAATAAAGAAGGATAAGAAGAATTCATTTAAGTACGATGGCTTGATGCTATGTCTATTCTTCTACTATATGAATGAGCTACCCGGAACTAGTGGCTGGATATGGCAAAATGACAGACCTGTTGCCATACAAATCAGAGATTATATGTATGGGCTTCGTGATGCCAAGGCTCAAAGCACAGCTCTTTATGGATATTTCAAGAATTTCCAAGGTATGATGCAAGCCAGAGAAAGAATTCCTTAGACATTAGTTGAAAAGTATAAAGATACAGTGTGTTTTATGGTAGATACTGATCAATGCCTAATGGAAGCAGTAGAGCCCAAAATAGTCTGGATTATGCCAATGGGCTATGAGGTGGATGAGAAAATTCTGGAACTGCATGTCCAACACCTACTAAGTCAGCCTAAGGACCCTGAGGCAGAAAGGTTTGGAACCTTTGAAGAATTGAGTGTGAAAATTCATGTTGAGCTAAGACAACTAGAGATGAAAAGAAAAGTGAGAAGAGAAGTAGAGGAAGTTGCCAAAAGATATGACATTTCAAAAGAAGCAATTGATGCAAATAGAGAGAAACTAGAAAGAGCAGAGAAAGAGAGACAAGATGCAAAAAAAGAAAGTGATCCGGTGCAAGCCCACTCTCGGACTAGATCCTCAAAGAGTTATGCACCTACCACCTCTAAGAGCTCAAAATCCTCCAAATCGGAAGCAAAGACATCCAGAAAGGGAGAAAAGAGAACAAAAACCAAGGCTACAAGATCCTACATAAGTCAAAAGGATGATGAAGAGATAGAGACAAATGAGGAGGTTAAGAAAATGAAGAAGAAGAAGAAAACATCAGGTGGATCCTCTACCGGTGCAAATAAAGAAGAAGAGGCAGAAAAAATTATTGAAAGGTCCACTCCTTCTATTGATAGTGTTATCAAGGCAATCACAGTGGATGGAAATCTGCAACCATTAACAGAATTTTATGATGAGTTTAGTGATACTGACAAGAAAATCCTGGAAGATGCTACAGTCAAATATCTTAACATTTATAATAAAGCATTCATTGAAATCATCTCTCTAATTCCCAAAAGTGTAGAGAAGGAACTTGAAATGAGAAAGGAGAATGCTAAGGCAAAGGACCTAGAGATCCAGGAATAGATTGCTATTCAACTCTATCCTTCCATTACCTCTCAACAAATGAACATGATCTTCAAGGACTGCAAGGATGAGTTTCAGAGCAAAGCAAGAATGAACTAGCTTATGCTTGAAGAGACAGATCAATTTGCCAAAGAAACAGAGGACATCCTCTGGAATGCATTTAAAAGATTCAATCTTCCTATTATAGAGGACATAGGTGATGAACCTTCTGACAAGGATGACAAAGGACTAAGTACATCAAAAGAAGAATCCACTATGAAAAATGTAGAAGAGTCAAAGGACATAGGCGAGGAGAGGACTAAGGACTTGGATTCCTTTTTTCTAGTAGAGGAAGTCCCTGAAGAAGTAAACATCTCTCTTCTAGATCCCCCTACTGACTCCAAAACTGAAGGAGAAGAAAGAAAAGAAGAGAAAATCAATCAAGAAGAAGAGGTAAAGGGAAGAGAAGAAGATCAAACAGAGAAGACCCCAGGTGATAGTTTTGAGGCTGCATAAGGAAAGAAGACTCTGTCTTCGGCAAGAGACACTGTAGAAGCAGTTAAAGACTTCTTGACCAAAGAAATGATGGAATTAGATGAACCGAAGCTATTTTAAGGACCACTCAATTTTGACTCTCTCTCTCCAGTCCAAACAATGAAGGTAGCATCTTTTTCTCAAGTCAAAGCAAAAGAAAAGCTTCTGAAGTCTCACATGGAAGACTGTGAGCTAATAGAGATTTCATCCGGTGTGCTGGAGAAAATCATGCCATCCTTCCAAAAGGATCTTTCGGCCCCCTCATCTAGTAATCTGAAATCTCTTGTTAATCTGTTAACACACATTTTGATTCATTGGAGAAATCAACAGAAGAGAAAGTCTGGAAAGAGTTTTTGGGTAAGAGATTCTTTAAAGTACAGGGGCTCATAGCAAATGATAGGAGAAATCTGAATATTGGAATAAAGAGCCTATAAAATGCTCTTAAAGATGGCAGAGAATTATACAAATTTTGTTTATCTTGGTCCACAGCGATAGCAAACATTGCAAAGAAGGTGGAAGAACAAGAGGATAAACTCTCAAGTTTATCCCAGAGTTTTGATCCTCTCACCTCATCCATAATGAATCAAGAGTTCCAGGCTATTGCCACTATAAATGAGATAAAGAGGCTTGAGAAGGAAAAGAAGAATAGAATAAGCAGAATGAGTGAACTAGGAGGGATAATTATCCCTAAGTTAGAGGCAATGCATGAGGCCCTAACTGATGCTCAGACTACAACTCGGACCAGTGATCCGGTAAACTTAAAAAGGGCAGAAGCTTTTGCATTTTTGTTGAGTGGTCACATCTCAATTTTGGACATGATGAAGTAGAGTTGGGCAACAGCGTTTGTCCAGTTGAAGATGACTTTTGCGGATATACTTAAGTATATGTAAGTATAGCTTGTATATATATTTATGCGGCTATGTACACGTTACATTTTTTTAATTTTGGTGTGTGGATTCCACCCTTTTCCATTGATGTCAAAGGGGGAGTGAGGAGTAGTGAAAAATGTGGAATCTAGGTAAGGGGAGGCTCCGGTAAAAGTGTACATAAGATAGAGCATCAGCCAAGGGGGAGTGTGCTATGACACTTAGTCATTTTTTACTAAGTGTTACCATCAATGCCAAAGGGGGAGATTGTTGGCAAGAGACACTGTGTGGATTCATGAGTGTTGTTATTGATGGCAACAAAGTCCATCCCACTCATTCACAACACATAGTATGTCTATACCAAAAGTCCGATTAAAGAGTGTTTTGGTCCGATGAGCAAGAACAGAGCATGCAGCAAGGTCTGACAGTCAGGTCCAGATCTCTCAGAGGATGTATCTTAGCAAAGTGCGGACTTGGGGAAGTTAAGAGGAGTACCATGACTGCTACATTCCAGAGATTGAGCCTCCGGTGATGAAAGAATGAAAAGATGTGAGCATCTAAGTGCTGGGTTCCTGGCAAGCAGAGTAGACTAAGGAAGAACTAACCAGCAGAGCATCGGACCTTAATCTAGATCAGAAATTGATGGTGATCAAGCTTCTTGAGGGATCATTCATGGTTGGCCAGCATGATTGATGACTTTTATAACTATCTCTTTGATACGCATCACTTATTAAGCATGGATTCAGTTGACAGACCAGAGTTTGGGAAAATCTTGAGTATTCCGGATGCTGACTAGAAAGATATTGAAATCCTTGGTGCAGATATATATACTAGATGGATTTTGATGTGAATATGTGTGATTTGTGTGATAGTGTGTGAACAAAGGCAGAGATAAGTGTGGAAGAGGCAATACAGGTCCGGTATGTGACAGAACAACAGCACCAAAATAGAGGAAAAATGAAGTGCAGTAGATCAGTATATTGAGCCTAACCAGAACTGAACCTCAGCATATGTGGATGCTTCTCATCAGTTCAAATACCTGGTTACTTTCTATAAACTATTGTAGGCAGTGAGCCTCTTGTGAGCAGCGTGCTCAGGCAGTGAGCCCTAATTGGCAAGTGCCATTTTGTACTTCTTATTCTTTTAACAAAGAATACAATCTTGGGTTAGTCACTCCGTGGTTTTTCCCTTAATAGGGTTTTCCATGTAAAACTCCTTCTGTTATGTGTGTTGATTTCATTTCTGCTCTCATGTTGATTTATGCTTATATGTTTTGATACTGCACTATTGTTAAAGAAGAAAAGAAAGTTAAGAAATTTAAGATAACTGATTCACTCCCCCTCTTAGTTATCTACCTTGTTTCCAACACGTACAATTGTATGGTAGATGACTTCAAAGAATACTTTGTTGTGATCTCTTTTCAGCAGATACCCAGACTGGAGAACAAAGCAACAGATGCCATGACAACAATTGCATCTCTTCTTGACATACTTGAAAGCTAGTCATGTTATGAGTTCTTGGTAGAGCTAGTATCCCATCTTGCCTATGACATCCCTGAAACCCACATCATCTGCCACATAGTAGGATCTGATTCTCCCTTATATGGAAAAGTATATACCTATCTAAAAGAGAACACCCTACCACCTGATCTCTCTAATAACCAAAAGAGAACCTTCATCCACCAAGCCTCCCATTATACCATAATCGCTAACACCTTGTATCGACGAGGACTAGATGGTACTCTCCTTAGGTGTCTTGATAATGATGACTATCAAACTGCCCTAGGCAAAGTTCATGAAGGTATATGCAGAACCCACTCTAGTGGTCCTACTTTGGCTAAGAAACTCATACGTATGGGATACTACTGGCCAACTATGGAAAGAGACTCCTATCATTTTGTGAAAAGGTGCAAGAAATGCCAAATCCATGGGAACCTGATACATGCACCAGCACAGGAACTGCAACCGTTAACAACTCAACCTTTCTGTCAATGGGGACTCAACTTAGTGGGCAAGATACACCCTCCATCATCCAATGACCACAAATTCATAATCACCGCAATTGATTACTTTACAAAGTGGATTGAAGCCGTACCCCTAGCTAATGTCACGGGCAAACAAATTGCCTCATTCATCTTGAATTATATCATTTGCCACTATGGTATCCATGTATCCATTATTACTGATAATGGAAGACCATTTAAAAACTAGGATGTCAAAGAACTATGTGACAAATTCCACATCCAACACTGCTTTTCCACCCCATATTACCCCCAAGGAAATGACTAAGCGAAGGCATCTAATAAAACCATATTGAAAATCCTAAAGAAGACTATCAATGATGCCAACTGTGATTGGCATATCCAACCGAATCCTTCTCTATGGGCCTACCATACAAGTATTTGCACACCCATAGGTGCAACACCATATTCCCTAGTCTATGGATCTGAAGCCATCTTGCCCATTGAAGTTGAGTTACCATCCTTGCGAGTATCATTAAAAGGCCTAATATTTGATGAAGAATACAAGATTTCCAGACTTCAGGAGTTAGAGCTGCTAGAGGAAAGAAGACAACATACCTTCAACCATCTGAAAGCCTACCAACAAAGGATGTCAAGAAGTTACAACCACAGAGTCAAACCTTGGGTCTTTCAAGTTGGTGACCTAGTTCTTAAAGAGAATCCACTAAATTAGCAGGATAGGGAGAAGAAGGGCAAATTTGAACCCAACTAGCTTGGTCCCTATGCAATCATTGCTGCCTATGGATCTGGAGCTTATCAACTAGCCACATTAGAGGGTGAATTGTTCAATGATCCCATCAACAACATGCATCTTTTCAAGTTAACCCCAATACAAGGGATTCAAAAACACATAAAAAAATAGCAAGTAGTGAAGACCTAGAAACAAGCTCTATTTGTGATCATGTAAATAAAAGCAAGTAGTGAAAACCTCGAAGTAGGCGCTATTTGCGATAAACTGCTTCCTCCATCTTCTAGGATTTCAGTCCTTTCATCCATCTTTTCTTTTGCATCCATCAAATCACATCAGGATACCTATCATGGCTTGTTGTTCACTCACCCTTATCGCCTTGTCCCATCAGGCTGTCAATCCAATCCTTCATCCATCTAGTCACCCATTATAATGCTATCATTAGTACCATTGTCAAACTATGTCAGCTCTGAGCTATCACATAGGCAAGGCCATCTTTGATGAGCCCCTGAGGCTTCCCATCCATTCCTTCTCTTATCGCCCATCCTTTTATCCATCCAATCCCACCTAATTTCCCATCACCTAGGTCTTAGGTCCACGTAGTCTGCACCCCGAACTATGTTGCCTCTCTGTTGTCACGTAGGCAAGGCCATCATCAATGAGCCCTCAAGGCACTAGGTCAGTCCCTTAGGGCCCGTTCCATCACGTCTACCACCCGTTCAATCCACATTTTTCATCCATAATAAACTGATCCTTTATTTGACTGGGGGCAAAATCCTTGACCTAGTTGAAAATTGGATTCTTGAATGCCACAAAATCTCAAAGGATAGCAAGACCAGATTGCAATTTTATCTCTAGACAACATGCAACATTACAAATGCACTTGTTCAACAAAATGCCCGACACAAGACATTGACCTATTTTAGACAACAATGTGCCTACACTATCATGATGATTGTATCTGTTTTCATTGTAAGAAAACATATCTATGGCAAGAAGATTTGATGCCTATTATACGTTTTAGTCTCAGAGTCTTGATTTTTGTTATCATGTTTCCTATGCTGCTTGAGGATGTTTAAAAAACTACAACAGCTATGATGAGGACATGATTATTTTCATTTGTTTGTTGTTTGTGGATCAATCTTTAGTAATGTGATGACTCATCTAATGACATGATCAGTAAAAGATCATCGAGGACATTATGAGTCTAAGCATGAAAGAGTTCAATCCTTGTCTGTTGATACATGCAAGAAATACTCAGGTCATCTAGGTTTAATTTTTCCTAGATGCTTGTATTAACTTGCTAAATCAAAATCCATGTAAAAAATACTTAGGTCATCATGGTTTAATTATACCTAGATGCTTGTACTTTCTTACAACATTTAAAAAGCTCAATGATGAAAAAGTACTTCAAATACTTGCAAATACAAGATGACAAAGCCTCATTCATACATATTAGGTTTGCATTTCATCTCATTTATATGCATTTCATAAATACCATCTAACCAAGTGTCATAATATCCAATTCATATCTATTAGTTATCCATTTCATCAATTATTCTTCTAAGTTGATTCATCTTATCCAAGTCTTTTGCCTGATTCTTCTAAGTGTTCTTTCATTTATGATTGAGTATACTTGGCATAACAAAAATACATCATTATCATTTTTGCATTAGTCTAAGTGCATCCATCATTAGTTAGTATCATTTTAGTAAATTAGTTGCATTAAACATTTAACTCATGATTTTTAGCAACAGTTTCATATAGTGATATCATTTTACATATTATAAGCATTGTCCATCATCAGTTCATTATCATTTAAGTGCATTTAGTTGTATCAAACATTTACAACATGATAGTGATAACATTTATCCACATAGATTGCATAACATTTTTCATCAAAATCTCAGAAAAACATAGATATCATTTGTCATAACATTTTCATATCAGATCATCATACAAAGAAAAGTAAAAAACATAGTGTAGTACATGTAGAAAATCATCCACATATGCATTAGGACATCATAAACTATAAGCATATAGGATCATTATACATTATGCATACATATTAGTCATCATGTAACATCATAAAAACATCATATCATAAGTGTCATAGGCATCATAACATCAACATGATAGAAGCATCACAATAGAGCATAATCATACCATCAATCATATAGATAACATCCATCACATATAAATAACATCAATCCATAAGAACACATACATGTGGTGCATTGAACACATCTAGATCATCATCATAAAATAATAGTAATAATGTCCAAGTATACAATGATATCATAAAAGTGTTTGTCCCGAGCTATAAAAAATGGTGTATACAAAAATGATAAACACATGATGCATGTCTCCAGAAAGTGTCTATGTGGAACTGGCTCCCAAAGGTACTGGATCCTGAGGCTACTAAGGAGGAGGCTAAGGACCTATAGAACCTATAGGATTTGTAGGACCCGTCCCCGGTGGCCCATGAGGAAGTGTTGGCCTCATCATCCCTACACTTTCTATTTGTGTATGCCTCGACTTGCTGCATGAGCTAGGGTGGAAGCTGCTCACCCTCTACTCTGGTGGCACAACCTGCTCATATAGAAACCTCCAATAAAAGATCTCCTGCCCTGTTCTAACCATGTCCATAACAATATGACTGTGTGGGCCCTAAGCTGTGGTCTGTTGTACCTATTGTACTAAGGTCTCTGCCCTAGTATATCTTGATATAGCAGTGTCTCGCTCAAGGAGTAGCATAGACATCCGCTACAATTGTGTAATCTGTTGCCTTATCTAACTAGCCTCTCCTTGTAACTAAGCCACCTGGGATCGTAAGGCGGCCACCTATCTATCATCCTGTCTAACTTGGCCCTGTACCTGTATCTGGCCCTGCACCTGTGGTTGAACTCGTGCCTGTACTTGTATCAGGGGCACCCTCTCCACCCTCTGTCTCACCCTCCTCTGTCCACCGTCATCCCCATCATCTCCATCACCTCGGTCTCCACCACCTCCACCACCCCGTCCCCATCATCTCCATCACCTCAGTGATAAGGGTCATTGGTCCTTGACATTTAATCATATTTTCATGTGTCAAATATAGGGATGTGTCCTTGGGTGTCTGCAATTAGGAATCCTATAGTTGCTAGTTTATCTAACTAACTCTAATGATCTCTACTGATTGAAGAAGTTAATGCTACTAATCTATCTGCTATGAAAATTAATTCTAGGAATATTGAAAACAAAGCTGAAACAATGAATTACTAATGTAGATCTATACTATTCCATACAATTGAAACATCCATTTATCTATGAGAAAATAGTAACTATCTTTCTAAACATAATCTGAAACATAACATCAAACAACAAAATCTAAAACAAAATAATAAACAAACAATATTAGCCTTCTGCCTTGGTGGTGGGAGTGGGCCCTTGCTCCACACCCTTAGGGCTAAAGACTAAAGCAATGAATCAGCACAAGAAGATAATATCACAATTCACTTTCAGTCCAATTCCATTAGTATCATTTTGTATTTAGAAAAGTATCTATATCAAAATGAGATCACAATAATAATAATTCATCCGCTGTATATTCTGCTGCTACCTTTGTAAGTTTATATCTAATCCAGTGATGAGATATCACTTACCCTAACTACTAGTTCATCTATGAGATAGTACCAATCTCTTATTCTACTAACTATTTAACTATAGAGTAAAAAGTCATGCAATTAAAATAGATTTAGTGGAACAACAGTCTCACTAAATCTGAGTCTTAGTTTCAAATACAATTGGGCAGCGAGGTCCTGAAATATAGGTACTTAAATCTGTTTGTTGAGAACTCATGCAAAATAAAAAAGAGAGATAAAACTTCTAGCAGTTAACTAAGGTCTTCCTCCAATTACTCAGGTGCTGATTGAGTAATATCTACAACACCCCAATTACCACTGGAAGTGTTGACTAGCAACGACGCTGGAAATCTGCATTTATGTTGAGGAGACTCTAGAGGTGTGTGCTTATGTCTGTAGCTCAAGAGATATGCTCATGACTTCAGTTCAGCTCTAGAGATGATTCACTCCCTTATCTCAAAATCTCTCCAATCATTTTGGAAAATATTGGAGACTGGTGCGGTATCCATATGTCAGCTCTGGAGATTATTAGGACCATCTCCAGAGATGACCAAAATTGTGTTTGCCCGAACATCTGCACCTGTAGATTCAAAAAGAGAAGATTTATGCATATTTCCATGAATTCAATGCCAATTAGTCCTTCAATTAGAAATCATGATTTTAAGTAATTCATCTCTCATTCATCATAATTAGAACAATCTTGTTAATCTACTTTGGTGCAGCCATCAGGACAATGGAATAAGAAGGAAAGAAAAAGAGGGGTAAAAAGGTGTATTTCATGGGTGCTACCTGGCACTCATCATCCCCCCGTACTTAAAGGTTAGCAGGTCCTCTTGCTTTTCACAATCTAGACTTATTCAGGTGGAATAATCTATTAGTCAAGTTGTAGTCACTTGCATAAGTAGACCAAGTGGTGCGGTCTGTATTACCATTTCCTCTGAACTGATCAACCTGCTTCATCCATTCCTAAAAATTTTCATCTTCCATTTGTTCAGCCTAGTTTGGTAGTGGCTCAATGATGAGAGGAGGTCTGAAACAACCACCTATCCACTCCAGTTGGTAATTATCCATTATTTTGGACACTATCTTGGCCTTCCTCATAAACAAACAGAGGTTGGTAGGAGACACCACTTCCCTCATCTTCTGTTATGTAGTTAAAGTGTTCCACCTTTTCTTTGCCATTGGAAGCATTTGATTGGATAAACTGTTTATGAGGAGGCCAAGATCAATGGAACATTCCTACAAATGTTTTAGATATAAAGGCAAAATCTTGGTCTTACTGTCTAGGTGGTAAATGTGTGCCCTGAAATGGATCTTAAAAGCATTGGGATTTGGACATTCTTTAATGACAAATAGGCTTGTTTCTACATCCTTCTATATATAAGCCTCCATCCTTTCATTCCAAGTTTGATGATTTCTCATTAGTGACATGAATGCCCTAAGTTGACATTCTCCTACAAAATAATTGATCACGAAGGTAATATCATCAATGCAGAAGCCATGCAAATATAACTCACACAGAAAATCTTTATCCTCATCAGAACCTCTCATGTATGCCTCCATGAACCCTATCCTTGTCTCTATGTCCTCAATCAAATCAGACAAAACCAAAGATATTTTTCTCTGTAAGATTCTTTCTTGTAGAAATAGAGCATAACTTCCACTTAGGGGTCTGCAAGATAATATCTCAGATGAAATGGAAGCTACCTGAAGGACCTTTTCTTCCAAAGTTTGTAATCTTTTTGACATGGAAGTTACTACCCTTTGTAATTGCAACATGGGTTTAGAAGCCTCATATTCCCTACATCTCCTTTCCCAATGGAACAGGGCTTTAGGAATATCTATTGGAATTGGACCTAAGTATGGATCTGTTTGCACCCCTTGTTCCATGGTTGCCACTAGGCCAATGAACTCCTAAATGTACTCTTCTTGATCATCTATCTTATTGTTGGCCCATGTTAATTATTTGGCTTGACTCTATACTTTCTCAACAAGTGCTGCAATTATTGTGAGACTATTGTCTCGAGCCTTTGTAAGATCAAAAATATTTTGTGCTACCTCTGCCTCCTTTTCCTTGATGCTTGGGCTGCCTCTATTTCTTTGTTTCTCATTTTTGCCTCTTTCTCCTTAATTATTTTCTATTTTTTATGGAGCTCTACTTGCAGTCCCTCAATCATCTGTTTTTGTTGCATCTCCTTTTCTTTCATGACCTTCTTGAGGTCAGTAATAATTAGGTTCTTCCCCCATAATAATCTCTTCAGATTATCTATTTCCTCTAGTATCAGTTGTTCCCTTGAAATCTCAACATCCTCCTGATCAGAGGGGTGAGAATAAGTCCCTGTTTCTTTTGCTTCAGGGTTTTCTACAGCTCTTGGCTCTTCACTGCCAGCTGCATCTACTTGCCCCGTTTCACCTTCCCCTGCAATCTCCTTATCTTGAGCTTCTTTTTGATTTCTCTCTTCAATTATTGGTGCTGATGAAGGCCCAGCCTCATCCACAGAAGTCTTGAAGCCTAAGAGAACTTTATCTAGGAGAGCAGTATCTTTTTCAACTTGGGTGAGTTTCCTTTTTTTCTTGCTTCTCCGTAGCACAAGTGGAGTAGGTACCTCTATAGTAGGTATATTATCCTCCGAGTCTGAGGAAATAGTAAAAGTATCTCTCTGTTCTATCTCCGGAGCAGGGGAATGTTGTGAAGTTGGACTATGGGAACCTAGATGAATAGATTGTTCTAGAGAAACTTCTCTTTGTTTCTTCTTTCTAAATAGAGGAATTTCATCTAAATCATGAGATGCTTCCTCAGCCCAGTAGTGTATGCTAGAATTAGTTTTATTTGAAGTTCTTTTTATTTTCTAACCCTGCCTTCTCTTCTTCTTTTACTTCTTGGGGTCAGAAGTCTGGGTGGAGGTCTACTCTGTAACAATTGTTTCCCCTGTTTGTTTAATTGGAATAGACTCCTTAGCTGAGCTCATCTTCCATTTTGCTAAGCGAGTCATATAGGGGGTTTGTTCTATAATAGGTTCCCTTAGCTGTGCTGAGGCAGCTAAAGCTTCATCCATAACTTCATTCCCTTTCCTCTTTTTGCCAATAACAGGGACAACAAATGAAGTTGCCTCCAGTGAGGGATTTTGACCTTTATCTTTCTCAGTAGCTAGAGAGGAAGTTGAAGGCTCTACCTCCTCTTCCTTCTGGGTAGAGGAAGCCTCATCCATTCTCTATGCCCTCTCTGGCATTCTGTCTTGTGGTTTATTGTCTAAAAATGTCTGCAATTGTTGGTTTGGCCAATCTTGTTGTTCGTAAGGAGGATTATTTTGAGGCCAATGCCAAGTTAGATTCCATTGATTATTTCCCCAATTAGAAGGACCCCTATAAGAAGCCTGGTTTGGATACTGATTATAAGGGAAATTCCCAGCTTATTTTTGTCCTACATAGTTCAACTCCTCTTCTATAATAACATTCTTTTTACTTAGCCTTTTTAAGGCTGGGAGTTGACTACACTGACTGGTAGGATGTTCCCTGTCACAGATCTGACAGATCTCTGATTTATCTAAAGGGCATTCTCTCAATAGATGTTTATTTCTACACCTAGGACAATAGATGGAGAGTGGTTTAGTTGTTCTATCTTGATCATTTGTTCTAGTTTTTGCCTGAATCCCATCTAATGTGGTATTTAGTTGGACTACAATATCTATTTTGAGATTTGCAATATCCTCCATTAACTATCCTATTTCATTCTTCCCTTTGAAGGATTTGGTTGTTCTCGCTCCATCTTAGGTTCTGGAATAGTTCCTGCAGAGTTCTTCTATAGCAGGCATATCCATTTTATTGATATTCCCTTTTCCCATTAGATCTAGTGCTTGTTTTGATTCTTTGGCTAATCCTTTTACAAATAGGGTTCTGGCCAAAGAGTGATTTACAGGGTTGCCATACCTTCTCAAAACAAAGTTGAACCTATCCACATAATCCTCTAAGGTCCGTTCCTCTCTTTGTTTAATTTTGAATAATTCCTCATTTTTATCATTGACTCTACAGTAGTATTGGTATTTTCTCAAGAATTCTGTCTCCATCTGATCCCAGGAATGGATGGAGTTTTGGGGTAAACCCATGAACCATCTCATTGCAAAATCTTTCAGAGTTGAGGGGAATAGTTTGAGTTTTTGATTATCTGATCCATAATCATAAGTCTGGCATACCACTTTGAATTCAAACAAAAACTGATCTGGATCCTCAGAAGTAAGACCCCTAAAATTTGGCAAATGTACAGGTGAAATATTTTTCATAGGGGCATTATCTCCAATAGCTAGAACAATGGGATATGAGAAGGTTTTTGGAGTCTGATTATCCTCCTCTTCATGATTATCATGATTATCATCCATGTCTGATACTGGTTCTTCTTATTGAGATTCGGTGTGAGGTTTTGAAGAAATAGTTTCTGAGGAATTAGTTTCTGTCAAAGGATGTGCCTAGAATTTCTATTGTAATTCCTGGATATATTTAGTGAGTGGAGGATTTGGAGGATTTAAGGGATTATTAAATTAAGGTGCAGTTTCCAAGGTAGGTTCTAGGTGTCTCTCTTCAACAAGATCTTGTGCCACCCCACTGCTTTCTCCTATAGTTTGTTGATGGGGTGTCTGTTTTATGTATCTTCCTTTTGAATCTCTAGATCTAACCATATAGATTCAATCTATCCTAAAACTATTTAACTAAGTTTCCTAATTAACACAGAGATCCCCGACAACGACTCCAAAAATGACAACGGTCATTGGTCCTCGACATTTAATCATATTTTCATGTGTCAAATCCAGGGCTGTGTCCTTGGCTATCTGCAATTAGGAATCCTATAGTTGTCAGTTTATCTAACTAACTCTAATGATCTCTACTAATTGAAGAAATTAATGCTACTAATCTATCTGCTATGAAAATGAATTCTAGGAATATTGAAAACAAAGCTGAAACAATGAATTGCTAATGTAGATCTATACTATTCCATACAATTGAAACATACATTTATCTATGAGAAAATAGTAACTATCTTTCTAAATAGAATTTGAAACATAACAGCAAACAACTAAATTTGAAACAGAATAATAAACAAACAATACTAGCCTTCTGCCTTGGTGGTGGGAGTGGGCCCTTGATCCACACCCTTAGGGTTGAAGACTAAAGCAATGAATCAACACAAGAAGATAATATCACAATTCGCTTTCAGTTCAATTCCATCAGTATCATTTTGTATTCAAAAAAGTATCTATATCAAAATGAGATCACAATAATAATAATTCATCCGCTTTATATTCTGCTGCTACCTTTGTAAGTTTATATCTAATCCATTGATGAGATATCACTTACCCTAACTACTAGTTCATCTATGAGATAGTACCAATCTCTTATTCTACTAACTGTTTAACTATAGAGTAAAAAGTCATGCAATTAAAATAGATTTAGTGGAACAACAGTCTCACTAAATCTGAGTCTTAGTTTCAAATACAATTGGGCAGCGAGGGCCTGAAATATAGGTACTTAAATCAATTTGTCAAGAACTCATGCAAAATAAAAAGAGAGATAAAACTCTAGCAGTTAACTAAGGTCTTCATCCAATTAATCAGGTCCTGATTGAGAAATATCTAGAGCACCCCAATTACCACAAGAAGTGTTGACTGGTAGCGGCGCTGAAAATCTGCATTTGTGTTGACGAGACTCTAGAGGTGTGTGCTTCTGTCTGCAACTCGAGAGATATGCTCATGACTTTAGTTTAGTTTTGGAGATGATTCACCCCCTTATCTCAAAATATCTCCAATCATATTGGAAAATATTGGAGACTGGTGCGGTATCCATATGTCAGCTCTGGAGATTATTAGGACCATCTTTGGAGATGACCAAAATTGTCTTTACCCAAACATCTGCACTTGTAGATTCAAAAAGATAAGATTTATGCATATTTCCATGAATTTAATGCACATTAGTCCTTCAATCAAAAATCATGATTTTAAGTAATTCATCTCTCATTAATCATAATTAGAACAATCTTGTTAATCTACTTTGGTGCAATCATCAGGACAATGGAATAAGAAGGAAGGAAAAAGAGGGGTAAAAAGATGTATTTCATGGGTGCTACCTGACACTCATCACTTGGCCTCTGCCACCTCCACCACCCCCACCTCCATCGTCTCCTCCTCCTTGGCCACCCCTCCCACCTTGTCATCACCTCCTCCTTTGGTGAGGAGCATCCTCATCCTCCTCATCCACATCCTCCAGTCTCAGGGCCCGCTCTCTAGGTCTAGAATATCTCAGAACTGGATGGGCAGTGAAGTGTACTACAAAATCTACTGTCATGCCTGCGTCTACAATCTACCACCGAAGATCCCATGCTTGGTATGGAATCTATAAAAATTCTATCCTAGCGGTCTCATAAGAAGCCACCAGACCCCACAGTGGATGCTCCTTGTGCGTCCGAGCAAATATCGTAGTCCCCTAGGGCATCGCTTGAATCTTGCCAAACTATCAGAGCACACGAGTAACAATGTGGCACTCTAAGATATAGGGAGTCCTCCTATCAACCATTGAGTCTGAAAACAATATTGTAACACTGCTGCATCCTCATCCGACACCTCACATTCTAGGTATGGTCGCCACTCCACCTCATCCACATTATCCAATGTGTGTCTCCAGTACTCCAACTTTCCCAGCTTGGGTTGGGAAAGAGTCTCCTAAAATTTGTATGAGTACGGTCTGTCGTGTCCCCTCACTCCCATACCAATCGGCCCTGTGACTGCTATATGTAGCCATGCCCAAATTTGAAGCAATGAAACTCTCGCAGATAAACTCACAGCTCCATCATAGACAAACTGATGCAAATCATGGTATAAGTGAGCAAGTATGCAGGGACCCCAGGAAAAGCATGTCCCCTTTGAGATCATCCTCTCTAGCATCCGCTCCCATCCAGCCTAGAACCCTCAAGATCTCTTGTCAGGGAAAACAACACCTCTAATTGAACTGGCTAGTATGGCTAGCAGGGGCTCATAGTACTCCACCATATCATCCTAGCTGATCTCTCCAGCTTTGCATTGTCAAAAACCTATCGACACTTTGCCAACCCAGCTGCAATCATAGACTCGTACTCTACCAGCTCCCCCTGTATCAGAATGCGCAGTATACAATGCACATCCTCCAAGGTTATTGTCATCTCCCTAGTAGGCAAGTGAAATATGCATGTCTCACTGTGAAACCTCTCTGCCAATGCGGTCAGCAATCCCAGATTTGCTTGAATCTCAGGCATAAAGTAGATGAACCACAATCCAATTGGTCCTAGGACCAAGTGATTAGTCTCAGTCAAATAGGGTCTCAGTAGCTGTGTCATAGGAAATCTCTCCCACGACATCAAGACGTGATCTAGAATCTCCTACAATCAATAACAAAGTGCGTTAAAAACACGACTAAGTTGCATATCTACCCAATCAATCAAACCAGTTACTTAGCAATCCTATCAGGAAACCTATCCTATCATCTCTTCTGAGATTCTATCAATCTCAAAGATGACCTATCAGTTGGTCAACATCGATCACAATGTCAACTTTATCCAATCAGCTAAGTAATTGTCTAGTTTTATCAGATGCGCCGTTTTATATCAAATGCATAGAACCCCTTTGCATTTGCTCTATTTTAGGCAAATATGCACAAACAGGAGTCATTTGTGCGTACCTAAACCAAATGCACAATTTCTTAGCATTTACGCCGAACACCCATCTATTTGCACATTTTCTAATTGATTGCGCAACTTTATTTTACATGCACAGAACTGCTAATTACATACACCCAAAGAATTAAATTTGCCAAAACCCTAATTGTTTGCACCTAAATGCTTATCAGTTGTGAAAATTGTGTATTTACATCAATTCCTAGCTCATATGCGTAGAATCAGAGCAAATCCTAGCTTGTTTGCGTAAACCCATGCATACAAAACTGTGGACTTTGACCTAAAATTTGACCATCATAAATGCAAAAATGACCAGGTTTCAAAGGGTACATACTGGGGGTCCGTAGTCTACTAGCCGCTTGAATCGTCAGATCCTCTCAAATTGGTACTGAATGCTAGAGCTCCTATAACCTCTCCACAAAAGACAAGTGTGCAAATGAATAGGAAAGTGACCCCACATTCCTATTTATAGCTAAGTGAGCCCTAGTTGGAGGTGTTCAACCTAGCACAGGTATGCTGCATCCTGCGTCTATTTCTCATCTTCTGTAATCCAAATCTTTCACCCATCAATCATGTCATCCATCTTTCTTGATCATGAGATCATTTGTCATTCTTTTTCCAAAATTCAACCAGACCAATCTCCCGAGGGGGCATCCTATCATTATCAAACCTGTACTAAGGGCAAACTGGGGCATGTATCATAGTCAGAAAATTTTTATTCTTTGAAACAACACATGATAAAACACATTGCATCAAAGAGGGGAAAAATGTATACACCTAAAAATGGCTTGTGTGGAATTAAATAAATATTTTAATATTTATTTTATTCTTATTCATCTATTAATTGAATAAATATCCTAATTTATTTAATTGGTTCATTATCCCAAATAACTAAATAAAAATCAATTTATTTAATTAAGTCATCAAAATTCCTCTAAGTCACCGCTAATTAAATAATCTTAAATTATTTAATTAATCATCATCTATCCTAAGTCCTAATTCTATAATTCCACATCACTTCCACCTCACTTTCCACCTCATCATGTTGCACACATAATTAAAGATTAATATTTAATTAGCTAATTATCCTCACCCACATGTGTCCTATTATTTCTCAATCATCTCTAAGGACAAAGATACTTGTCTTTGTAATCCTAGTTCATCTCTCACATTCTAACAAATCAAGAGTCCTTCTTCAACAATCTACTCATAGTCTTCCACTTTTAACTCATAGGTCTTTGTGACCACAATGACATGTGGCTCATGGATCCACATATTCCTCTACCTTGTAAACATAGCAGGAACATTTCCCATGATTATATCCCTCATCCCAACCAACTCCATCTCAACCATACATGTCACAAAATAACTTCTCCAATCATGGATCTATTGACGCTTGGAATTGGTCCATCCTTAGCCTATAAAAGTAAGGTTCTCACACTCATTTTAGACCACTCAAGCTTTAGTAATCTTATTCTACAAAAAATTCACCATAGTTATCAAGTGTTCCTTTGGCTCACCTCATTTGCATTGCATCCATCAGTACCATTATTTCATCTAGCTGCATATCCATCTCATTATCATGGCTCCATATCATTATCTCTATCATTCATCTTAGTGTTGCATTGTAGAAACCATTCACTTTGCATAATCCTCCACAAAGCCATTCCCTCTTTGTCATCTTGAATAGCAACGAAGTACAACTTCTAAGAGCTCCATTATCTTATACAAGATCAAGGAAGAAATAGGCGA
This sequence comes from Cunninghamia lanceolata, assembly GCA_027924645.1. NCBI lineage: Eukaryota > Viridiplantae > Streptophyta > Pinopsida > Cupressales > Cupressaceae > Cunninghamia > Cunninghamia lanceolata. Next base: position 1,171,086 of record BSBN01001380.1, on the reverse strand, counting down.
CAATGGAAGACACGAGGTAGATCGATTCAGCAAGGTATATCTTTGTTCTATTGCATTTGTCTAATTTTCATTGAAGTTATTGAATATTTATGTAGTTTCTACTCTAGTTCAGAAATTCAATCATAGATGGCATTAACTCCAGCTGTGTTTTCTAGTTTCATAGAATACACTGGTGTGGTTTGATAGTTATTCTTTGGATTAGGGACAAGTTGTACTGGGAATTGTGGTTGGTTGATTGGCTCATTTTGTTGAGGGTTTTGGGGGGTTGGTAAAAGTTTCTGCTATGGATTAGGCATCCTCCTTGGTCTATGATAGAATTGATTTGGAGCCTGATTCCATGGAGGCATTAGATTTTGAGGATACCATTGTTGTTGAGTCTAGTTTGGCCATTGAGGGTTTCCCCAAGACTGGTTTGCCCACTCAGGTGGTCCCTAAGGGTAAGGTCCCCAATTAGGTGGTGCTTGAGGCCAAGGTGTTGTCCATTGATTATTATTCCAATTATTTAGAGGTTGCCAAGAGGGATTTGAATTCTAGCCATAAGAGAAATTCTTTCCAGGTCTTTGATTTACAAAATTGATCTCCTCCTCAATGTGAGATGTCCTTTTCTTAGAATTTTTGATTACATTCAGGATCTCACATTGTTCAGTTGCATGACTCTTCACAAATTTGGAAATTGTTAGCTTTATCCAAAGGGTACTCTCTTAACAGATGTTTATTTCGACACTTAGGGCAGTAGATGGATAAGGTATCAGGATTACATGTTTTGGCCTATATTCCATCCAGAGTGGTGTTTAACTGAACAAGAATGTCAGTTTTCAAGTTTACTAATTCCTCGCGCAGTTTACCTATTTCATTTGAACCTCTCAAAAGACTAGATTTATAGATACCTCCTCAAGTACGGGAGCAATTCTAGCATAACTCAACAATATCACTGAGTTCAAGTTGGGACACATCTCCCTTTCCCATTAAATCTAGACTTCTCCTAGCATCCTCATCAAGTAATTTGAGAAATATGGTCTTTAGAATTTCTGGGCTTATGGCTTCTTCACCACATCGTTTGGTTAGGAAGATGAACCTATCAAGGTAATCTTCCAAGTTCTCATCTTCTTTTTGTCTTAGTTTGACCAATTCCTCTTTCCTGTCACAACTCTGTAGTAACTCTAGTATTTGTCTAAAAAGATGGTTTCCATGTCATCCCACGTGGTTATTGACCCTGAAACTAATCCCATGAACCAATGCATTGCAACATCTCTTAGAGTGGAGGGAAAAAGTTTATGTTTCTGGTTATCATTTTTGTAGTCATATGTCTTGTTGGATTTTTCCCAAACTAGATGCTTCTTCTCAGTTATCCCTACAAGGTTGCCATCATTGATCAACAGGATTCCCAGGCCAAGGGCCAACAGTACAGGAGATAGACTCTATAAATATCTCCTCTTCTTCTTTAGGATCTGCAGAACCAAGGGGGGTATTCCCTATTCAACATCCATAAAATATGACTATATACTGACTGGGATGTTGACACAAAGTAGATAAATCCTCTCTTATGCAGACCAAAACTGTGAAATAAATGCAAAGGGGCTAGCTCTGGGCTTATGATTAGTTGTGAGACAAAGGATTCTGATCCTAAAACTACCTCTAATGTCCTAAAGGTTGGTATTTGAGGTTTGAGTTTGATTTGTATTTAGACAGAAGACTGAGACTTTGGGGTTGTAATCTCAATACAAGACCAGACTGGTGCCTATCCGGGGCTCGGAGTCAATAGACATACACATGTGGGTGATTATCATAAGCTTGAATCAATGATTGAGTTTCAAGGGGAGATTTCTAGTGTCTGCCTTACAGATACTTCCCAAAAATCAAGTGCTTAGTCATTCATACTTGATGGTATCCCTGTTGCAACATACTTTCTCAATGATTAACCTGAAACATTTAATTTGTTCCTTGAACAAAGGTAGGAGATTAAACATTCAATACAGAAACCCATATTCCTAAATCTTAAATAACCCTTAGCTATTTTGATTCAAAAGAAAATATGCCCACAACCTGGAGACAAATGATCAAACACATGCAACAGAGTATTTCTCATATAAAAACAACATGAAACCAGTTAACTTATGCATAAATCATACAACATGAGATTCATAAACCCACAAGACACCTAGAATAGAGCCACCAATGAAGTTGTATCTTATCACAGCACCAAGGTTTTATCTAGTCTTCTCTCCACAAATGAGTAACACAGTCTGCTATATACAACAAGAAAGTGTACTCAACATTAATTACATGGCAAAATTCAAAAATCACCAGATACAATGCATCATGAGAAATGGCGCTCAAAACATCAATGCAGCAGGTAGAAAGAGAGGCGAGGAGCAGTTGGACTCGAGCCCCATGCCAACTTTTGAGGATTCTTCTCTTAAAACTAGTAGGTGGCACGTCCATCATCAACCCATGCCTTTGTAACTCTGCAATCAATGGTCGACCTACCAATGTCCTGTGGAAACACAACAAACTGCGTGCTCCGGGAGCCTTCCTGCCAAGAACGCCACCACAACCATGAAGAAAATCCTGCATTTGAAAACAACTGTTGATCTTCCTTAGCATCTCCCAAATCTACAGCTCAAATCAAACAGGCAAGTCGTTGGCCAATGAGAATATGCCAGGTAGATGCTTCCTTGCCATCGCTGACTTTTCAAATCATGTGGGAATTGATTGTCCCACATTCACCCTGCAATGACCTCTCCAACACTTTATAAACAAGACCAAACCGAAAGATAATCATTGGCGATTTTCCTCCCGACGACACCAGCTTAGACCCCCTACATCGGTGAACCTCCTGCTTGCTCACCTGATATGCAGTGTCACTTAGATGACCACCCTCATCGGTGCAACCTGATGCATCAAAGGAAGATGACATCATAGTCATGTTGTCATAGGGTGATATTCGTAAGATGACTGATATTTGAAAATATGACCCCCGCATCCCATCGGACCTAGATGACGTCATAGTCATGTTGTCATAGGGTGATATTTGTAAGATGATTGATATTTGAAAATATGACCCCCCGCATCCCATCGGACCTAGATAACGTCATCATCATCATTCCTTGGCATAGGGTGATATTCCACGACAAGGGTGATATTCGTAAGATGACTGATATTTGAAAATATGACCCCTCACAAGATGAATGAAGTCGTTAGACAGGTAGATATCGACCCTCATGTAAAATTGACATCCACACTTTGTGGATCAAGTGATTATGAGGTGATAATGCAAGATCAGGGTGATCTTGCAACATCAGGGTGATCTTCTCTAAGATGATTGATATTTGAAAATATGACCCCCCGCAAGATGAATGAAGTCGTTAGACAGGCAGATATTGACCCTCATGTAAAATTGACGTCCGCACTTCATGGATCAAGTGATTATGAGGTGATAACGCAAGATCAGGGTGATCTTGCAACATCAGGGTGATCTTCTCTAAGATGACTGATATTTGAAATATGACCCCCCGCAAGAAATATTAGGCTTGATTGAAATTTAGACTTTACATAACTTTTTTCTTGAAAACCAGACCTCATGTGGGCACCACCATTGGCTCCGACTGGGGACGTGCAGGCGCAAGGCTGCAGCGAGAACCAGACCACCTCCAGGCAGACTAGGCAAAACACAAAAAGGAAAAACACTGACTATACAGAGCATTTATAGACAATTTACATATAATTTACAACCATGCATAGAAGATAATCACTTATGAAAAATAAAGCTTAAGGAATTGACCGTGCACAGGCAATTCCAATATTTCACCATTTAAGGCTTGGAGAAAGTAGGAATCTTCTCCATGAGTATTACTGATTTGGTATGGGCCCATCCATAAGGGCTCAAATTTACCATGCTTGCCCTTATCCTGGCTCCTTGCATTCCAAACAAGGACTAAATCACCTATCTGAAATTTCCTTTCTGTAGTTCTTTTATCAAATAGGTATTTCACTTTCTGCTATTTCTTGATGTTTGTCTTGTGTGATCCTCTTCTGATTTCATCTAGTGCAATCAATTGGTTTATCCTTTTAGTCATTGAATCCTCAATCTCTTCATCATCTTCTTGTATGAATCTATAAATTGGCAAGAGATTATTTATAGGCAACTTGGCTGTTGCGCCATATACTAGCTCAAAAGGTGACCTTCCAATTGATTTCTTCACTGTTATCCAGTCAGCCCATAGTGCCATCTTTAGCTTTGAATCCCATACCTTTTTGTTCTTGCCTACCATCCTTTTGATGATTTTCATGAGGCTTTTGTTACTTGACTCTACTTGACCATTTCCCTGTGGATGATATGGTGATGCATATGACAAATTAATCCCATATTTATTGCAAAAATCAACAAATTCACCAGATCTGAAGCACATGGCATTATTTGTGACCACTTTGAATGGTACTCCAAATATGGTAACAATATGTTCCAAAAAAAAATCCATCACCACCTTGCTCGTAGATTTCTTAGTTGGAATGGCTTCAATCCATTTGGTGAAATAGTCAGTAGCAACAAAAATCCAACTATGTCCTCCACTTGATTTTTTTGAAATTTCCCCTATAAAATCAATTCCCCACTGCTGAAATGGAGCCTCCACAGTTATAGTTCTAAGGGGTAATGCACCTTCATACTTTAGTTTTCCTGAGAATCTTTGACAAGGATCACATTTTCTTACCATTTTTTGTGCATCTGAGAAAAGAGTTGGCCACCAATAGCCTGCTCTAAGAATTTTGTGAGCTGTGGTGTTGGTAGTGTAATGTCCACCACATACTCCTTTGTGCATGTTATTTAGAATTCCATTAGCCTGATTTTCATCCACACATCTGAGTAAGACACCATCAGGATTCTTCCAATACAACTCTCCTTGAATAATGATGTACTTGATTGCATGTAGCTTCAAGGTCCCTTTTTGACTATCACTAAGATGGGCAGGACAATTCAAATTCTACAAATAATATACAATATCCTTGTACCATTTAGGTTTTGACATATTAACACTTTCATTTTGAACTTCATTCACTTGGCATGCTTCCAAATTTGACTGTGTCATCATTTTAGCCAAACCTTGTCCCCTCACCAATTTTGTGATCTGTATCTCTATATTGAATTCTTGTAATTTGTTTATCCACCTACATCTTCTTCCTGTTACCTCCTGCTGAGTAAAAATATCCTTGACTACTACATGGGGCACATATGCAACTATCTAAGATCCTACTAGATATGGCCTGAAGCTTTTGACTGCTCTAACCACTGCATATGCTTGCTTTTCCATGATATTGTATTTTAACTCAGCTGCCTGCAATGACATGCTAAAGAAAGCAATAGGCTGCTAAAAACCATCCTCATTTTTCTATAATAAACATGCAGCAACAATATGAAAAGAAGAAAATGAAAACAACTGAAGTGGCTTAGAAAAATCAAGAGATTTTAACACAGGAGCCATCTTTATAGCCTCTTTGATGTTCTGAAATGATTTAATTGCTTCATCATCTCATTTGACAGTTGCACCCTTCTTCAACATTTTAGAAATATCCTTTGTGATCTCTGCAAAGTTGGGGATGAATCTTCTAACAAAATTAATCTGTCCAAAGAAGGACTGAATACCTTTCACTATTTTGGGAACTTGAATCCTGTCAATTGCAGCAACCCTTTCAGGATCAATCCTAACTCCATCCTTGGAAACGATGTGCCCCAAAAGCTTTCCTTCCATCTTTGGGTTGAGTGAAATGGCATATTCCAGTGCTCTAATAAAAATCTGTTCTAAGTGCATGCAATGTTGCTCTTCCTTTTTTGAATAGGTAGTTAGATCATCTTGATATACAGCCAGAATTGAGTCAATCAATCCTGCAAAAGCAACATCCATAGCCCTCTGAAATGTGGCACCAGCATTTGTTAGTCCAAATGGCATTCTCACATATACATAAGTTCCCCATGGAGTGGTAAAGGTAGTTTTGTATTGTTTAGATTCTTTCACCTTCACCTGATTGTATCCTAAAAATCCATCCATCATGGATAGAAGCTCACAACCAGTTACCTTCTGCAACATAGCCTCCATGTTAGGCAGTAGATAATTGTCCTTTAAAGAGGATACATTCAGATTTCTAAAGTTAACACAAAGTCTTATATCACCATTCTTTTGTCTAACTGGGACAAGATTAGAAACCCAAGTTGAATGTCTGATAGGCACAATTATTCCAGCCTCCCTAAGCTTCATGAGTTCTTCTTGCATTTTTGGAGCCAAAGTTGGGTTGATAGGTCGTTGTTTTTGTTTGAATGGCTTAGCTCCAGGTTTCAAAGGGATTTCATGCTGGAATAGGTCTTCTCTATAAGCTTTTAGGTCCTCATATGACTAGGAAAAGACATGCTTATATTTTTTCAATAATGCAACCAGCATGTTCCTGATGTGTGGTTTGAGTTGTTTGCCAATATATACCCTTTTGGGGGCATGAGATGTCCCCAAGTTTATCTCCTCCAAGTCATTCTTGTTTGTAGGAGATGCTTTTGAAACAAATTGGTCCCTATTGTCAAATGCTCTTTCTAAAGCAACTAACCCTTTAGGGATTTTATTTGTCTTCAGCTGAATTACTTCCTTCCCCATAAGAGTTTCTTTTCCATCCACAACCTCTACAAAATTTTGGAAATCAATCTCTTGATTCTCATATTCATCTATGCAGTGTAAAAATCTTAACAAATCTTTATCATCATCAAATACTTGCCAACTGCATATATTTTCTGGTACTGCAGGTCTAACTTTAACCTCAACATTTGTAACATCAGACAGAGTAATATCATCTGGCCTTATGGCCACATTAGCTAAAAAATCTACCATGACATTTTTTTATCTTTCTATCCAGTTTATTGAAAAAGCATCACATAATTCAATTGTGTCCCATACAACATGCTTATACTGTTTTAACCTCTTATTTTTTGAAGCATACTTATCCCTTACCTGGGATACAATTAACTCCAAATTTCCAAATACTTTTATCATCTTAATTCCATACTTCAGAGAAACATTCAATCCTAATAACAGAGCCTCATATTCTGCAATATTATTTGTGCAAGCAAATCTTAACAGGAAAGAAAACTTTAGAAGCTTACCAGCTGGAGACAAAAATACAACTCTAGCACCAGAGCCTTCCTTTGAACAAGCTCCATCAAAATACATGGTCTAGAGACCTTGTTGGTCCAGCTCTTGAATGCAAATATCTTTCCCTTTGTTTTCTTGATCATCTGAGACAACCTTGAAATTTCCACAATCAGTATCCACAAAACATATATGTTCCTCTGAATCCTGATCCTCAACTATTTCTAGTTACCTTTCTTCTCTGACCAGTTTGACATCTTTGCCATTCATTGGGATCATGGCATATTATAGATCTAGTTGCATACTTCCACCAATCAATGCTGCCCATCTTCTTGACAACAGCATACCATATTGTGGCTTTATGTCAACCACTGTTATGTTCATTCTATATGTTTTTTCTAGATATGCTGCTAACCTAAAATCCACATCCTTCATGATTCCAATAACTGGTACCTCCCTAGCATCCATTGCATAGCATTTTCCACATGCCTTGTCTATTTTCAATCCAACTTGCTGCATGATAGCCAGTGGCATAATATTTGTTGATGCTCCAGAATCAAGCATACAATTTCTGATTGTTTTTCCATTAATAACAAGGGAGACATAAAATGGCTCAACCTGTGAAGGGCATTTTGTCATGGTCACCCCCAGATAAACCTTAGGAACCTCATCCTCTTCAATACACAAGGCCTGTTTCTTTCCTTGAGCATTAGCGTTCTGCTTAGCTTGACAGGGCACTCCTGAAATCAGGGACAATGCTTTATTTCTGAATTCCTCAACCTTTATTAACTCCATCAATGGAACAGAGACCTTTATCTGGGACAAGACATGAGCTATGTCAAAAGGAGCATAGTTTTGTATAAGAGTTGTAGCCTGATCCATGTTTTTTTTTTTATCCTGGGATGATCCAGCTTTAATTTTTGTGGCCCCTTGACTGTCATCCTTGCCCTGAGCATTCTTGCTCTGATCTTCATTTTGGGGTACTCTATCTTCTAGTCTTTGAGGATCATGACCTATTTTTTGCTTAAAATTCTGCTTATTATTGGTCCATTGTTTCTTTTGTGGTTCAGCCTCTTTATGACTATGTACTGGTTGGCTCACAAAAGTGTTCTCTGGTTGGCATGAGTTGCTTACCTGAGCCTTACCCCTAAGGTTATAATTACTTTTGACCTGAGCTACTGTTGCAGCTGTGAGAGCTCTAATTTCTTCATCAGAAGGCCTTCTCAAATTATTCAGAAAAATATGTGAATCCTGAGCATAGGCATAGCTATCTTCATCATTTTCACCATAGGAAACCTGCTGGCAGAATTGAATCTCATTATTTGTATTTGCATCAGCATCATGAGAAGGATACTCCCTGTTTGTGGACAGCATATTGACATTATCATCCTCCATACAGTGTGGCTCATTGCACTCATCACAAGAAATAGCATTATTATATAAAGACTGAGCAATCATACATTGTGACTGTGAGTGAGGCATTTGACATATTATACACCATGGGGTGTCATCAACAATATTAATAGCCTTCTTCGAAGGATCAAGAGTTTCCCTAACATTTTGAGCCCTTTGATTTGTGTTGTTGTTTCGGGGAATGGGTTTACCATCATGCCAATTAGTGTTATATGGCATATCATGTAGTAATGGTCTCTTTTCTTGCCTTTGGTAGACCTGCCTGTCAGGACCTATCCCCTTTTCATTTTTAGCCAGTCTATAACTTAGGTCCTTGACAATAGTTGTCAATTTATCTAGTTTCTCCTTAGAAGTGGATGCATTACCTTGAACACTCTGAGATTTAGTATTTGGATTTTGCAGAATTTTTACGTCATCTCTTCCGTTTGTCTTACCAGATGCTTTTCTGTTATTTTCAATATTTGTTGCAATTCTGAAAGCATCCTTGAGGCTAGCAGGGCCCCTGTCTCTTAACCCATACGCTGTTTTGGCATCAAAAGTATTTATGTACAACACTATGCACATTGGTTCATTAGGCCTCAGGTGATGTGGCAATTTGTTCAACACCTTAGTGAATCTAGCATTGAAATCTCCAACCTGCTCATTTGATCCTTTAGTTATACCAGTGAACTCATTGATGAAGAAACTTGGATCAATTTTGTCACCATATTGTTCTTTGAATATCCTCCTGAAGTCATCCCATGATGAGATACTTCTGTCAGGCAAACCCTTATACCATTCTCTAGCTTCATTAACTAAGGATTGCATAAACAACTTCATAAACACATCTTCATGTTCAACCTCAAAGTTGTCCAAGACATTCTGAAAGGCTTTTAAATGATCCTCACCTAACACAGTATTATTTCCTGAAAACTTTGGCACATGCAGCCTCACATGTTTGTCAATGGGATTAGGGTAGCCAAGAATACCATAAAAAATAAGCTGTCTGAACCTGTCCAGCTGCATAGGTTGTCTACTAAATTGATTAACATTGGCATTTCTATTAGCATTTTGATTTCTCACATTATTTAACAGTGCTCTAACATTGTTTACATTCTGTCTCTGATCATTCTGTTGATATTGGATTTCATTTCTATGCTAGTTTCTCAAGACATCTGCATTATCAAGGGTGGGGACTGCATCATGTTGAGTAGTTCTCAAAGCTTGCACTTTTTGTCTCATATCATCTCTAATCTTCACAGCTTGTAAATACTCTAATTCAGCTCTCAAGCTTTTGATTTCTTCAGCTAATTGCTCATCTTTGGGCATAGAAGCGGATGGTCCCTTTCCATATTGGTCATCATCATCATCCCTTAGGGACTCAGTCTCTTCAAATCTGTCAGAGGGATCTAAGAAGGGCATTCCTGAAACACCTTTGATCTTACTCTCAAATTAACACCTTGTTGTCTTTCATATACATTCTGGGTTTCAGCCTCAGTGTTTGAAAAAATAAGGTATTGTCTGCTCTAAGGATCCTGGATTGTCTTGAACATTATCATTACTTCTGGGAGAACCCTCTTGACTGGCTTGAACAGTCCCTTTTTTCCTGTACATCTTTTTTCTGGGTAATTCTTCAGACAGAGGATTATGCAGGGATCTTCTCCCTTACAAATTTTTACTTTACCCGTTGGGAGATTGTTCGGAGTCGCCACCTACAACTAGGAATTATTTTCTTTTAAAATTAGGGTTCTTATACAAAGCAGTCCCCAGTACAGTCGCCAAATCTGTTGGATTTTTCCCAAACTGGATGCTTCTTCCCAGTTATCCCTATAAGGTTACCATCATTGATCAAAAGGATTCTAGGGCCAGGGGCCAACAGTACAGGAGATAGACTCTATAAATATCTCCTCTTCTTCCTTAGGCTCTGCAAAACCAAGGGGGGTATTCCCTATTCAACATCCATAAAATATGACTATATACTAACTGGGATGTTGACACAAAGCAGATAAATCCTCTCTTATGCAGAGCAAAACTATGAAATAAATGCAAAGGGGCTAGCTCTGGGCTTATGCTTAGTTGTGAGACAGAGGATTCTGATCCTTAAACTACCTCTAATGTCCTAAAGGTTGGTATTTGAGGTTTGAGTTTGATTTGTATTTGGATGGAAGACTGGGACTTTGGGATTGTAATCTCAATACAAGACCAGACTGGTGCCTATCCGAGGCTCGGAGTCAATAGACATACACATGTGGGTGATTATCATAAGCTTGAATCAATGACTGAGTTTCAAGGGGAGATTTCTAGTGTCTGCCTTACAGATACTTCCCAAAAATCAAGTGCTTAGTCATTCATACTTGATGGTATCCCTGTTGCAACATACTTTCTCAATGATTAACTTGAAACATTTAATTTGTTCCTTGAACAAAGGTAGGAGATTAAACATTCAATACAGAAAACCCATATTCCTGAATCTTAAATAACCCTTAGCTATTCTGATTCAAAAGAAAATATGCCCACAACCTGGAGACAAATAATCAAACACATGCAAAATAGCATTTCTCATATAAAAACAACATGAAACCAGTTAACTTATGCATAAATCATACAACATGAGATTCATAAACTCACAAGACACCTAGAACAGAGCCACCAATGAAGTTGTATCTTATCACAACACCAAGGTTTTATCCAGTCTTCTCTCCATAAATGAGTAACATAGTCTGCTATATACAACAAGAAAGTGTACTCAACATTAATTACATGGAAAAATTCAAAAATCGCCAGATACAATGCATCATGAGAAATGGCACTCAAAACATCAATGCAACAGGCAAAAAGAGAGGCGAGGAGCAGTTGGACTCGAGCCCCATGCCGACGTTTGAGAATTCCTCTCTTAAAACTGGTAGGTGGCATGTCCATCATCAGCCCATGCCTCTGTAACTCTGCAATCAATGGTCGACCTACCAATGTCCTACTGAAACACAACAAACCACATGCTCCGGGAGCCTTCCCGCCAAGAACACCACCACAACCATGAAGAAAATCTTGCATTTGAAAACAGCCATCGATCTTCCTCAGCATCTCCCAAATCTATAGCTCAAATCAAATAGGCAAGTCGTTGGCCAATGAGAATATGCCAGGTAGATGCTTCCTTGCCATCGCTGACTTTTCAAATCATGTGGGAATTGATTGTCCCACATTCACCCTGCAATGACCTCTCCAACACTTTATAAACAAGACCACATCGAAAGATAATTGTTGGCGATGTTGCTCCCAATGACACTAGCTTAGACCCCCTACATCAGTGAACCTCCTGCTTGCTCACCTGATATGCAGTGTCACTCAGATGACCACCCTCATCGACGCAACCCGATGCATCAGAGGAAGATCCTCCTGCCACATCGATACCATACGTCTTACCGATGATCCTCCTGCACATATTCATGTCCTCATCAGCGATCAGTGGGACCTCTAGCATAGTTGCCGATAATATCTATCATGCCGAAGACCATATGATGCATCCCATCAGATGTAGATGACGTCATCGTCATGTTGTCATAGAGTGATATTCGTAAGATGACTGATATTTGAAAATATGACCCCCCGCATCCCATCGGACCTAGATGTCATCATCATCATCATCATCCCTTGGCATAGGGTGATATTCGTAAGATGACTGATATTTGAAAATATGACCCCCCGCAAGATGAATGAAGTCATTAGACAGGAAGATATCGACCCTCATGTAATGTTGACATCCGCACTTCACGGATCAAGTGATTATGAGGTGATAACGTAAGATTAGGGTGATCTTGCAACATCAGGGTGATCTTCTCTAAGATGACTGATATTTGAAAATATGACCCCCCGCAAGATGAATGAAGTCGTTAGACAGGCAGATATCAACCCTCATGTAAAATTGACATCCGCACTTCACAGATCAAGTGATTATGAGGTGATAACGCAAGATCAGGGTGATCTTTCAACATCAGGGTGATCTTCTCTAAGATGACTGATATTTGAAATATGACCCCCCGCAAGAAATATCAGGCTTGACTGAAATTTAGACTTTACATAACTTTTTGCTTGAATACTGGACCTCATCTGGGCACCACCATGTCTGACACTAGACTTTGAAATCAAAGAGGAACTGGTTAGGATCTTCAGAGGATAATCCTCTGAAAGTCGGTAAAATGAAGGGTGAAATGTTTTTCATGGGTGCATCATCATCTTCATTAAGAGCAATATGATAAGTAAATGTTTGTACTAGCCTTCTTGGGTTATCACCATCTCCTTGGTTTGCTCTCCCATCTCCGTGGTTTGCTCTCCGTCCATTGAAAGGGTCATTATTTTTATTATCAGCCATGATGTTAAAAGGAATGTTCTCCTCCTCAAAGATTGGGTTTGTTGGCTGAATGATCTCCTCTTTAGAGGTCAGGTCTGATGGTTAAACTTCTAGAATATTTTGGGAGGTCTCAGGTTGATCCTGCTTGATCAATTCATAACTAAGTTCTTTAGCTAAGACTTCTACCTCCCAAATTATGGTTAGAACTACTATTGTGGGGTTCTTGGTATGAATCTTCCATGTAGACCTCGTTTCCTGACCATGTAGAAAAAGAAGTCTGACAACTATATATTTTTCTAAACGAGGTATCCAAGTAATCTCCTATTAACACTTAGAAAAGAATCATCCCCGGCAACGACGCTAAAAAGTGATAGGCTGTTGTGAGGTCCTAACACTTTAGTTGAAAAATATATCAATTATGTCGACCGAGTAGTGTCCAAAGGCTGTATGCAATAGGGGATATTTTTGACATCTCACTTAGTGCAGATTTTCTAAATTTTTGAAATGGTTGAAAACAAAAATTAAACTAGAAAGCATGAAATTGTTTAAGCTAGAAAGCATTCAAACTCCTATTCTATAAAGCATGCAAACTATTTAAGAATCAACACTTGCAGTTTAACTATGAAATTGAAACAAAGGCAACTAACTACTAATGACTAACTACTAACTGAAAGTCCACCTAACATCTTTTAATCAATGACTAACAACAATTTTATGAACATAGTGGATGCTCCAGAAATTTCAAGTAAATAAAATTCAAAGATCGTTAACTTAAAAACATAACCTATAGGGACAAACAACAGAGCTAAACACAAAGTAACATTTATCTAAATATAACATGCATGGAATAGAAATAACAACATTAACGATAAAAATACTTATCTACTCTATGATCCCTCGAGTAGCCAGCTCTTGGGAGTTCCTACTATCAGTTCAAATCACAAGTGGTACTTTGCAGCTTCAAAGTAAATCCATTCACAATACTTCCATTACTCAGAACAAATTACTTAGAACAATACTAGCGATATCCATTCATTCATATCATAAAAGTGTAACAATGCCCAGAACATAACTGAATAGTATGTAGAATATATCTTAACAACATATCCTTATTTTTAGAAACTTACATATATATACTACACTACTACAAAATCCTAATGTGCAGATGGTAGGTAAATGCCATTGAAAAAGTCTTAAACATAATTACAACTAACTGGTGTTCATGAAATAAACATAATAAAGGCTCTAAGTGGAGCTATAAAGTCTCAAATAGTCTTAATAGAAAATAACAGAATGCTTTAAAAGAAGTCTTCCACTATGCATGCCTAAATTTCTGGTGCCCCAACTTCTAGTGCTCTAACTTCAACTGCTTGAAGTCCACTCCTTTCATCGGCCATACATAAGTTCTGCATAATTACTCAAAGTCTATACCATTATATCAACATTAGTTAGCTAACTACAATCAATTTGAGAAATAAAGATTTATACACCATTTTATATAAAGTAGACAATTATTGCTTCTAAAAATAAACAAATTGGCATGGCTGAGGTGGTTGGCAAGAACAAAAAGGGGTATTTAGCTAATCATAAGAATGAGTTTGTTTATACCTCATCAATTGGGAGGTCATATTAATAAAGAAATTATCAAGCTTCTTCTGAAGGAAGGTGACAAAAAACTAATAAAAAATTGGAGACCAATTACTTTACTCAATGTATCATATAAAATCTTGGCTGAAGTATTGGCTCTCAGTTTGAAAGAGATTTTACCAAAATTTATCAATGATTCTCAAATGGGTTTTATCAAAGGAAGATATATTTTAGAAAATTTGATTACTAGCTAGGAAGCAATGAATTGGGAAAGTCACACTAACAAAAATATTGGCATGCTCCTCCTAGACTTTAAAAAAACATATGATAGGGTTGAATAGTCTTTCATTATCATGATGCTAGATGCCTTTGGTTTTCCCAAAAATATTACATACATGGTCAAGGTGTTGTTTCAAGATGTTATTACTATAATTGACATCAATGGGTCATTCTCTGAGCCCTTCACTCTTCAAAGATCTATTAGGCAAGGATTCCCATTGGCTCTTGCCTTATTTGTTATTGTAGAAGATGCTATGCATTATCTTTTGAGGGCCTCAATCAGAGGTGGTGGAGTGAAAGGACTCTCCCTGCCAAATGGGGATGAACTAGTTAATATACAATTTGCTGATGATACCGCCTTATTTGTTAATATGGAAGAAAATAATTTTAAAAACATGCTAGGTAAATTGGATATCTTCTTCCAAGCTTCTGGATCAAAAATTGTTTTTCAAAAATCCATTCTTCTTGGTTGGACCAATTCTCCTCCTGATTGGTTCAATGGGATTGGGTTTGATTGGGGAGAACCCAACAAGTAAATTAGATACCTGGTGATTCCTTTCTTCATTGCCCCCTCTCTGAATGAGATGTGGAAATGGGTGAAAGAGAAGATAGACAAGAAGCTTGTGAAATGGAATCATCAATTCCTGTCTTTGGTAGGTAGATTGCAAGTTTGTCATAAAATCTTATCCTCCTATACTATCTACTACTCATATGTCTAGTTCTTTAATAGTTGTCATATCAATGAGGTGCATAAAAATATTAGGGCCTTCTTATGGTCTGATGGAAAAGGAAATACAAAGAGGGCTGCTGTCAAATGGGAATGGTGCTGTTTGGGGAAAGATTGTGGGGGTCTTGGTCTTAAATACCTTAAGACACAAGGTATAGCATTAGGCACTAAATGGATTTTGAAGTCATTTAAGGGTAGGGAGCCCTAGAAGGTCCTTGTCAGGAACAATATAAAATTAGAAGTACCTAAAAGGGTAAAAGACTAGAGGAATCTTCATCCACATGATGTTCTTTTCAACATATTTGTTGTTCTCTCCTTTGGCTCTAGTGCATTAGAAGCATTTGGAATGCTTGGGAACTGGTCAGATCTCTTGTTGCAATGGTAGTTCATGGATAAGTAATGGGAAAGAAGTCTTCAATTTTTGATCCATTTGGTGGAATCTTCAGTGGAAGAACAAGCCCTTAGCCTTATTACAAGGTTTCTCTGCAAAAACTTGGAACAACAAAGGGATCAATAGTTTCAATGGTATCTTAGAAAATGGAAAATTGAAATTATGGAATGAATTGAAAGTGGTTTTGATATTCCTGACTCTCAAAGGAAGACATACATTGTACTACAAAAATCACTATATAGATTGGATGTGCCAGTGAGTCTTAGATTCAACCCTGAAATCTATATTGATTTGAAATGGAATGATGGTTTAAAGATTTACAAAGGAGGTTCAAAAAAGATCTATAATCTCATCTCTAGCTCCTTCAAACACATTGGTTATGCTAATAAGTGTTGGTATGTTAACCTTAGCCCTATCCAGTTTTCTAAGGTCTTCAATAGGTGTTGGTCCAACATACTAGAACCTAAAAAATCTTGTTTTATATGGTTAATTTTGCTCAAGAGTCTAGCAGTTGGTACTGTTTGCTTTAAGTCTTACCCCAACAAGATTGTGTGTAGTTTTTGTAATCAACCTGAATCCATTAAGCATCTCTTTTTGAATGTGATTTTGCAAAATATGTGTGGTTTGCCTTTCTTTCTAGTCTTAAAGGGTGGGATCCAAAAGAAATCTTTACTTGGAAAGAGATCTTGTTTGGTTATGTTATGGGTCTTGACAAAGTATATAATAATTTTTGGTTAATTTTGTCTACTGAAATCTTATGGGCCTTGTGGAAACTCAAAAATGAAGAATGCTTTCAAGTGAGGAGAAGAGTGCTTACTGAGTCTTTTATAAGGCTCATATTCCACAATGTTGTTGTGTAGGTCTAGATGACATTAGAGATCTCAAAGGAGAAGTTCTTGGAGCTGATGGATGGTGGTCAAACAGTGCTAAAAAGGTCTAAGATAATAACTACCAGTTTTTGGCCACATGATACAAGGGCTATTAATGATAAGTTTGTAAAAGAATGTATGAGGTTTCAAGAATGATATAATATGAATTTTACCTTTGATAAAATTCTTGAGGACATGGGGCTAAAGAAGCCTACTTTGCCACCTAAAGTTTCTCTTGAGATTGTCAGAGATAATGAGTTCATTTCATATATTGATCCCCCATTGGTGCTTTTGGAACAACTGACAAGTACAGTGAAAGTGGAAACATGAAATAAGATCTGTTACCTACTCCCTACTTCCTGTTGACTTGACTCGGTTGCTTACATGTACCAATACTTTGAAATAGTTGTATTGTATTAGTTATTATACAGATATAATCATCTTTTTGTCACCTGTTGATGTGAAGAGTTGCATAAATATGGGTTTAGGTGGTTGATATGATTATACTCATAAGTAGTTTCTTTTTGCAATACATATATATGGTATGTTATGATATGGAGAATATTTTGGCTATGCAAGTTCTTTTTTGGAGATTGATGGTATTCTCAAACATGGAGGTTATTTTGGCATAATTGGTTCCTTCTTGCTAATGGATGGTCAGAATTCTACTTTGGATTGTGTATCCTTTTGGGTACAACATATAGGGTACCTTGGCATACAAGGTTTTTTTGTTGTAGTTGGATTGTAAAAGTGTTGTTCTATACTATATATCCACTTGGGAACATATAGATCTACTATTATATGGCTCTTTCTTTGGTCTTGAGGTCCTTGTGATCTTAATGGTGATTGGACTTTTTGATTTTGTTTAAAACATGTTGTAATCTTGGTTATTTGATGCCATAGGGGGCTAGAACTCATATTGTACTCCATATATTTCTATTAGTAATACATAATCAATTCAAAAAAAGAATTAATAAGAATCTTAAGAAGAGCTAGCTTCTAAAATCCCAAAGGTTATCCTATGATTTGAAAAAGAGTCCCAAAGTCACAAGATTTCCCATAACTTTGGTGTCTTGTTAGTATCTAGGAGAAATCATAAGCACCCAACACAAAAATCCACCAATAGTTTTATGGCATGCTTAGTGGGAATCAAACCCACAATCACCTGACTAGAAGTTAGAGTGTATGAGTAAAAGACCCATAACAAGATCATTTACAACATCCCATCTAGGTCTTTTAGTTCCTCCACTTGTGGTAGTTCCTAGAAGAATATTAGTGCATCCAAACCCACCACCCATCCAAATGGCTCTACTAGGGGTTCCTAGGAACTTTATAAATTAGAATAGTGGTAGCCCACTAATTCCACCAGTCACACCAACAATATGGGACCCAATCCCAGCTAATGCACTCAATGAACTACCTAAATAAATAGAGAAAGAATCAAGGACTCCCACAAAACATCTTCAAGATGTAGTAGATATTTATACGGTTCACTATGTGACAGAGCAAAACATCACCTTAAGACTACCGGTATTGGTCTCTACTCTCAAACTCAATAGGCTCATGGATCAGCTGGGAGATCTATTCTTCAAGAGATTTAATGAGAAGGGAGACAGATCTTCACTGCTGCAACAACTAATAACAATTAAGCGAGCACCGCAAGAGGTAGTCATCAACTTCAACATGTGATTCCATAAGACTTGGAAAAGGATCCTAGCAATGGTGCAACCACCTCCTGGTATGGCTATCATCTTTTACCTCAAATCTTTTATAATGATTAAGTCCTTAGGAGGACAAACTCTCCCAGATGCATATGACTTAGCAGTAAGAGTTAAAAATAAATTAATAGACATCAGGAAGTTACCTCCTAGGCCTCCCATACCATTATTTCTTGAGATATCATTACAAGAAGAAGCACCTAAAGCTAATCCTCTCTCATCCAATGCAAAGTTGACTTCTTCCCCCTCTCTATACGCCTATCCTATTCCCCAAGTGCAAACACCCATAGTCCTAAGACCCTAGGTAGCAACAGGGATAGATGATATGAAGAGCATCTTGTGAAGCTTCTCAAATGAGATCATCAATATAAAGAGATAGAAAGCTCCATACCCAAGACCTCCCTACCAAGGCTATTAGAATCCTAGGCCCTAGTATCATCCTAGCATATATCAAAACCCCCAAGGGGCAGGTCCATCCCATCAACTCAGCTAGTGCCAGTTCCTATCCCACTGCAACAAATACACCCTAACCCGGTGCGAGACTTGATCCTAGGGAAAAACAACATTGTGGATGTTTCAAACACATGTGTTTTCCCTACAATGATGGTCACCCACCCAAATCTTATTTGCAGGGAAAATTGCAACATATAGTAGCAGAACAAAAGAAACAAGGTTTCCAAGGGGAGACCCAAACCGGGCAATCTTTGTATCAATCACTAGGGATACACAATGCCTTCCTAGTGGCTTAGATGTAAGGGATGTTAGTGCAACAAGAGGAATAAATAGCTCCAAAACATGCATTATTCTCATGGATTGAAGGAGAAGAGGTTGTGTTTGCAAACAATTCCTCTACTTCTAATACTCCGTGGGTGCAGTCTGATTACTACATCCATTCAAAGAGGCAAATGGTAGGCAATTCAAAGATAGTTATTCATCCCAAGGTAGTCCCTCAAAGCAGACTAGTTTTTCTTATGGATTAGATGTTTGATTACGGGATACTGGTATAGAATCGGGTAGTGCCCACACAAGGTTGTGAGGGGCCTAATATCCCAACTGAGAGGATAAGATACTTAGGATATGTGCCCAAAACTTAGATCCCTGCTACACTGAATGTGGTGGAACAATTAAAGAAGACACCAACTAATATCTCCTTATGTGATGTATTATCTAACCCAAAGCAGTAGACATTGCTCCAAGAAGCTCTTGAGAAAAAGGAGGAACCACTATCAATAAGCCAAGCGTCCACTAGCGTGAAGGAAAAGAAAACACAACCTCAAAAGGTAGCTCAAAATCCACACTCTACCATTCTTAAAAATACAAAAGAAAGGTAGATAATCCTAAGCTCAAACCCTTCTACTTAACAATGATAATAGGAAAACAAATATTGCATAAATCTATGATAGACTCTGGTGCTAGGACCATTGTCATGACTCAAAGGGTAGCAAATGGACTTCAGCTAAAATATGAACCTTTGCAAAAGAGGGTCATGCAGTTGGATGAGAAGCAAGTGAAAATAGTGAGATTTATTAAGGCTCTATCTCACACTATACGCTTGCCCAAATATCATAGTGCTTTAAGAAGTGACGATCATTGATATCCCACTAGTCTTCGGTCTTTGCCTCTCCAAGGAATTCACTACCAAGATCAAAGGATATCTCTCTCTTGATTGGACTCATCTCATACTAAGAACTAAGTATGGCTCTAAGATGAAGATCTCATCAGAACCCCTCCAAAAGGAACACATCGCTCATGAGGTGATGAAATAACTTTGAACCAGCTCATACCATGCTTTCAAAAGAGGAGAAGCATGGAACAGAGTTCCTTGATCAAGAGGTCGAGAGAAACATCTGAATTGATGAAGAGGAAGCGCTCCTATTTGAAGCCATGCAAACTGACCCCAATGAAAACTTTGATGCCACAGGGTTAGAGACATATGCAATTTATGATGAGAAACAAATGATCCTAGAATGTGAAAACATCTCTTAGAACTTGGCGCAAGATTCTAACAAGCCCATGTAGCCATGGAAGTTGTATTTTTATGGTGCAAGATGTGCAAATGGCTATAGAGCCAATGTATGCCTCATTTCCCCTCAAGGAAAGAAGATTCTAAAAGCTTTCTTCTTCATATTTAGTTGCATCAATAATGAATCTAAGTATGAGGCACTGGTGCATGGTATCCTCTTAGCATAGAAGCTCAAAATCAAGCAATTGCAGGTGTTTAGATATTTTGAGTTATTCATCAGACAGGTGATAGGATTAGCTATGCCCAAGAATGTTAGGATGAGTTCATACCATCATAGGGTATGGGACCTATTAGAAAGATTTGAAGTGCTAAATATGAGAGTGGTACTAAGGATTCAAAACAAAGAGGCCAATAGGATGGCTCGAACAGGGTCCTAATTTGATCCAATGAAAGATCTTCTAGAAAATGAAAATGTGATTACATTGATTACCAGACCTACAATACCATATAATTTGGATCATTGACAAGTTTTCAATAGTGATGAGAAAATCACTTTTTTCTTACAACAATCTGGGGAGTTTACGAATCAGTTGCAACCAAGGATTGAGGAAGCTAATGGGGACCAAATCATGCAACTGAGGTCAAACAAGCTTCCCAAAGGCCTCATAACTTTAGAGAGTCTATTCAACTCAGATGATGCAAAGGGAGATAAAAGGAAGTTCTCCACAAATAAAGGAGACTACACTAAAATTGAAGTCAGCCCTAGAAAGAAGGTGAAAGTAGGAAAGGTTACCACAGAGGCCGAAAGAGATAGGCTGATATCTTTTTACAACAAATATGACAAAGTTGTAGCCTGGAACTACAAAGACCTTAAAGGCTATGACAAATAGATAGTTCAACACACCATTGAACTATTTCTAGAAGTAAATTTGATTACGTAGAGATAGATGCCAGTCAATCCAAAAATAGAGCCTCTCATGAAGTAGGAACTTAGCAAGTTAATAGATTCAAAGATCATCTGCCCAATCAAGCATTCAATGTGGGTATCTAACTTGGTTCTAATAAGAAATATAAATGGAGAAATAAGTCTATGTGTTGACTTCAAGGACCTTAACAGGGCTTCTCTCAAGGACCACTATCGACTCCCCTCAATGGAGCAAAGTCTTCAAATGATTTCTCTAGATTCAACTAGATATGGCTCAAAGAGGAGGACTGGTACAAAACTACCTTCACTACAAAGTGGGGCACGTTGGCTTATGCAAATATGCTTCATCATTTTGAATGCAGGAGACACCTTCTAATGTACTATGGACATTGTCTTCAATGGGCTAATCAACAAGATTATCCTAGTGTATCTAGATAATCTTACTATATTCTCCAAATCAACGGGGGACCATTTTGATCATCAAGAGAATTTTTTCCAGAGGTGTTAGGAATTCGAGATCTCTGTAAAACCAAAGAATTGTGTTTTTGGAGTCCCACAAGGTAAGATTATAGGGCACATTATTTCAAAGGAAGGAATCTACATTGATCCAGATAGGGTCAAAGTCATTACGAAGCTACCTCTGTTGGTGAACACAAAAGTTGTCCAATCTTTCTTAGGGAAGATTAATTTTGTGGGGAGATTCATTTCATACTTTGCAGGATTAGTCCACCCCATCACCTTAATGCTCAAAAGGGATGCAAACCTCAAATGGACCCCAAAAGGGAGGTAGGCCTTTGAGAAGATTAAACTAGCAATATCCACTACCTCAATCTTAGTAAACCCTAACTTTAAAAAGGAATTCATCATGGACACATATAGAATTGATCACATCATAAATATGGTTCTCATGTAGAAGAATGAGATAGCTAAAGGAGAGTGTCCTATTTCTTTCAACCCTTGCACCATGGAAGGCTATGAAAGAAACAAGCCTATGTGCTAGTTAAAGGTCTCAAGAAATTTAGACATTTGGTGTTAGGAAGAAAGTCACTATCTATGTGTCTCACCCAAGAGTCTGAGAATACATGATGGAGGAGGAGATTACAGAGAAAAGGGCTGACTGGATTACCAGAATCTTGGAGTACGATATTTAAGTCAAGCCAACCAAGATGACCAGAGGAAGGGTGTTATGTGAGAAATTGGATCAAAGACAAGACTCTATACAAGAAGAAGAATGAGAGGCCAAGATGGTCCTAACTAATGAATGGGAAGAGTCTAATTCATGGATTCAAGATAGGATATGATTCATGGAAATAGGAAGGTATCCCAATCAGTTGCCTCTCTTCAAAAGAAGATATTACAAGATTCAAGGAGCTAATTTATCCATAATCAATGGTTTTATCTTCAAGAGGAATTTCAATGGCATATATCTAAGATACATAGAAAAGGAAGAGGCCAACATAATCCTATCTGAATTTCACTATGGGACATTTGGTGGCCACTTCTCAACAAAGTTCACAACAACAAAGATAATCTACGTAGGATACTATTGGCCGTCAATGTTCTTCGATTGCCACCAATTGGTCAAACGGTGTCAACAGTGCCATTTCTACACAAGAAAAAGAAGAAATGTTTCTCTTCCCATCAAACTAATCCTAGTGGAGGAACCTTTTACCCAATGGGGATTAGATTTCATAGGGATGATTAACCCTATCTCAAGTGCAAGACATAGATGGATCTTAATGGACATAGATTACTTCACTCGATGGAGCAAGGTGATACCTTTGAAAGAGGCAACATAAAGCGTAGTGCTTGAATTCATAGAAGGAATTGTTACCAGATTTGGCCCTCCTCACATGGTGATATCAGATAATGAAAAGGCATTCCTTGGATCCAAAATTTTGGAGTTTGCCTTGAAGAATGGTATCTTCCTAAAGACTTCCTCAAATTACTACCTGTAGGGAAATGGCCTTGTTGAATTAACAAATAAGAACTTGATTAGGTTGATCAAATGAATGGGTTCACAAAGCCAAAGGGAGTGGCATAAAAATCTCAAAAAGGCCTTATGGTTTGATAGGATAACCTCAAAGAAAATTATAGGAACCTCTCCCTATAGTTTGGTATATGGGAAGGACATCGTAATGCCCATATCAGTTGAAATTCCTATGCTACAACTGATCAAACAATGCGAGATAGATGAAAGTGGTCCAATGGAGGTTCAGATGGATGAATTGACAAAGCTTCAAGAAAAAAAGAAATTAGCACTCAATTCTATGGCCAGTCATCAACAAGTCAAGTGGTGGTTTGATAAGAGGTCGTCGGATCCATGTTTCAAGGTGGGTGGCTTAGTTTTGAAATGGAATGAGCGAGAATCAAGACCAAGGAAACATGCTAAATTTGATTCACTATGGGATGGTCCTATTAGATTTAGGACAGACAACTGAGAGGGGGGGTGAATCAGTTGTCCAAAACTTTCTTCCAATTAAACACTTAAATCCACTTTGTAATTCAACAGCATAATAATAAATCAATCATGGAAATACAATGCATTAAATAAAGAGTAGAAACACATTCACACATGAGACACCAAGATTTTGACGTGGAAAACCCGGTTAAGGGAAAAACCACGGGGTGACTAACCCAAGATTGTATTCTCTGTTAGAAGAATATAAAGAATAAAATGGCACATGCCAATTAGGGCTCACTGCCCGAGCACACTTCTCACAAGAAGCCCACTACCTACAAGAGACACACTGTCTACAAAATAATAAGTATCACATACTTGAACTGAAGAATAGCATCTTCACCATGCTTGAATCAGTTCCATTTAAGCCCAAAACTTATGCTCTGCCTTTCGCTCTTCTCCTCTCTACCACATTCTCATCTCCACACAATCCACTTTGAAATGACTTTACAATTCCTTATTTATACAAGACATCGACTTAGGAATGATCATCTAAGTCGGCAAACATTATAGAGCAAATACATGAATATAACATGACTAATAACAAAAGACTTCACGTAGAACAACACATTGTCGGCCACATAGATTTGAGACTTCAATCTTCTTCTAGGAACACGCCAATCTTCACATAACATCTTCAAGATCATCCGCAGGATGTGTAACTTATCCGGTTGGCCAGACTTAGGAAGAACACCATCATCTAGAAGTAATCCTTTAGTTGCGAGCTCAAACTTCAATGTGGACCACCAACACAAACCGGACACGATCCAAAGACCTCCACAAGCTAGCCTGAATCACCAAGAACATCCACACTACATCTGCTTACTGAAATCCTTCTCTCCTTCATCAAGAACCTCAAGAACACAATCTATCATCATTGTCATAATGGAATAGATGCTTGCGGACCTCCAGATCATGAACCATTTGAGTTGTAACTCTACATGGACTTCCTAAACACTCCACCAAATCCACAGAACAAGATATTGCATTTCTAGATCTCACCGGACCTATTTGTGTCACTCTGTCACCTGTGAACACCTACCAGAACTGGTTTTACTTGAGTGGCAACAACTTCTTCAGATCATCATGTGGACCTCTGAAATCTTTGCTGGATCATCTTAAGACACATATCTACAAACCCTTTGAACCGTATCTTCTGATCTTTATCTTAGCTAGGATCTTTAGTTCACTGTCTTCACTATTCTTCTCTGTTCCTGATTAGAACTAATTTTCTCAATATCTTCAGCATACAGCTCATCCAATCCTTATCATTAATGCAATAGGAGTATGTTGACATCAATGACAACACCGGTTAGGCCCATATTTGCAACAATCTCCCCCTTTGTCATTGATGGGAACATATGATGTGAAAAACTATTTTAACTATCAAGCAAGAACTTTCCTTTACTGACACAACTCCCCCTATCACCAACAACCATTCACAAGTCTTCTCTTCCTTTATTGCTCCCCCTTTGATCAACAACCACTTGTTTTTCACATGTCTTCTCTCTCCCTTTGACATCAATGGCAAAGGGCACATACTTGCAACTCCAACACTTCAGAATCATACCAGCTGCTTCCCCTGAGTAGTAGCTCCCCATCATCAATCTGGACCGCAAGATATGACTGTGATATCCACCAGACTAATGCACGTTAGTGCACCTTAGTTCATCACCGGAGGGGTAATAACCCCTAACTTCTCCTTGAGATACTCAAAAGAGTCCTTAGGTAGAGGTTTAATAAAGATATCTACAATCTGATCCTTAGAAGGCACAAACTCCAATCTGACTTCATTCTTGTTCACTTGCTCTCTCAAAAAGTGAAACTTGATGGATATATGCTTAGTCTTTGAATGCAACACTGGATTCTTAGATATATTTATTGCACTTGAATTATCACAGAAGATTGTGATAGGTTCCTCATACTCCACTTTGATGTCTCTTAGCATCTGCTTCATCCACAAAACTTGAGTGCAACTACCTGTTGCTGCAATGTATTTTGATTCAGCTATGGATAGAGATATTGCCTCTTGTTTCTTGCTTAGCCAAGAAACCAATCTCTTCCCTAAAAAGAATGCTCCACCACTAGTACTCTTCCAGTCATCCACATCTCTTGCCCTGTTGACTTTTTCCCAGACTGGATGCTTATTCCCAGATTTCCCTACAAGGTAGCCATCAGTGATCAACAGGATCTCTGGGCCAGGGGGTCAACAGTATAGGAGATAGACTCTATATTTTATCTCCTCTTCTTCTTCAGGCTCTGCAAGACCTAGGGGGGTATTCCCTACTCAACATCCATGAGGATATGCATGCAAGGCTGGGATGTTGACAGAAAGCAGATGAGTCCTCCTGTAAGTAGACCAAAACTGAAAGATAAGGGCAAAGGGGCTAGCTTTGGGCCTATTTGCAGTTGTAGACAGAGGACTGAGGATCCTAAACTAACTCTAATGTCCTAATGTTGGTTTTAGATTTTGCTTTGGAGTTTAAGTGTGGATGCAAAGCTGGATATGGTTATAACACAAAACAAAGCATGATTGGTGCCTATCCAGGGCCTGGAGTCAGTAGACATACACCTGTGAATGATCAGCATGAACAACTAAAACTGGATTTCAAGGGGATATGTGTGATACCTGCCTTACAGGCATCTCCCAATACAGAGTGTTAGGTTATCTCTACTTATGGTATCCCTACTGCAGTATACTCTTCCCAATGTTCAACCTGAAAACAGTTTAATCTACCCCTTGAGTAGAAGTTAAAAGATCAGACAGTCAACATAGGAATTCTATGCTCTAGAATCTAAACATTACCAAACATCCAGATTCAGAAGAAGAATACATGCAATACTGAAGACAGAATTAACACAACACATGCCAAACAACATATCTCATATAAGTTTAATCATGAAATCAGTGGGTTCATGCCAAAAACAAACAACAAGAGATACATAAACTCACAGGTAAGCTGTATAGAGCAACCAGATCAGCTTGTTATGCATTACAGAGCCAAAATCATCAACTTTCAACAACCTTTCAAATGAGCAAGACCACCTGCTTATAACAGCCAGGTAGGTGCTCAGCAATTAATTACATGGTTGACCAAAATTTTGCCAGATACACAGTATCAGGAAAATGGCGCTCAAACACAACCAGATTGGCGCCCAAACTTGAATGCAGCAGGTAGGGGAGGAGACAGGAAGATTTCTCGAGCCCTGCGCCACCATCCGCTGATGTACATCTTCAGTCGGGTACAGGATCGACCCACGCCATCGCCCATACCTCTGCAACAATCGCCATTAATGGCGCACCAACCCGCGGCCTTGGGAAGAACATCATACAGACTATCGCAAGCATTTCCCGCCGAGATTCATCATCATGATGCTTTGAATATGCAGGATAACATTATCCCACATGCACCCCGCGATGACCTCAATAATACTTTATATACTAAGTCATGAGCATATATCATGTCGGTGCTTTTGCTCCTGACGACACTAGTATAGACTTCATCATCATCATCCTCCAGCAGCATCAAATCCTGTTGTTCGAAATATCACCCTGACGTCATCATGATATTTGAAATATAACCTTCATGATAATCGGCACAACCTGATCCTTCGGAGGAACATCCTCCTGCTGAGCTTATAACAAAAGTCTGGCCGATGAACATCCTGATGACGTCATCATCATATCTTGCTGACGTCATCATCATATCTGCCTACTGCGCACCTCCTCATATCCGGATGACGTCATCATCATGTTTGCAAATATCAGGAGGTCTCTTCAAGATGATCAGTGTTAGAAATATGACCCCCCCGGACCTTGATGACGTCATCATCATATTAACATCATCATGATATTCGGAAGACAACCGGATATTTGGAAATATCCTCCTGATGCTCAAATATCAGGTTGCACTGTAGCTCCTCTATAAGATCGGGCAGATAACTGAATATGATGATGATGCTTGAAAAGATCACCCCCCGGAGATAATGCGCGAAGCCAGCAGGCGGATATCTCCTTGATATCAACATCATCATGATGTTCGAACAAACATATATCCGGGTGATATGAAAATATCACCCCTTCCTTCGAGAATATCATGATGCATATAGGCAGATAAAAAGATATCACCCTGATATATAAGGATGACGTCAGCATCATCAGGATGAGAAACAAAGAACAAGAAGTGATACAACATCATCAGGATGATATTGACTAAGATCATCCTGACGTTCAAAATATGATGACCCTAGTGAATATCGGGTCGCACTTAGAACTCTTCGACAACATCATCAGGATGATCATAACCAAGATCACCCAATGATAAAAATATCACCCCGGTGAAATATCATGAAGGCAGAAAATATGATGACCTCCGCAAGCAGCAGGATGATAACTGGAAATATCATGATGATGACGACCCTTAGGAAAAAAACAGGTCAGGTCGACAACTTAGAGAATAACCCCTTCAAGATATCGGGGCAACATCGTCATCATGTTTGAGCAAGGTGATATTCGGAAGATCACCGGATACTTGAAAAGATCACCCCCGCAAGCAACTGAGGGCGCACTGTAGCTCACCAGTATCATCAGGATAATAAGAAAACATCACCCAACAGTTGAAATATGATGATGACGATGAGAAAAACAAGTCGACGAAGAACATGCTGATGAAGATCATCATCGAAGACAAGATGACGATGACGACCTCCTCCTCAGAAAAATATGATGCTGCAGCTGAAAAATGCTGAGGAGGTCCAACACTTAGAAAAATTGGGCAAGAAGATGAAGGCTTCAGATGAAGAAACCTCCTGATCATGACAAATCAACCCCAGGTCAAAATAAGTGCTAACAGTGGCTCCGAATGGGGACGTGCAGGTGAAAACCTGCAGCGAGAACCAGATCTCCGGGTAGACCTGACAAAAAGCCAAAAAACGCGAGCTGTACAAGGCATTTACACTACATACATATTTTACAAATGTGCACAGCAACCAGATATTCATGCAAAATAGAACTTAAGGAATTGGCCATGCACAGGCAATTCCAGAATTTCACCATCTAGGGCCTGGAGGAAATAAGAATCCTCCCCATGAGTATTGCAAACCTGATATGGGCCCATCCATAAGGGCTGAAATTTACCATGTTTACCCTTTTCCTGATCTTTAGCATTCCAAATAAGCACCAGATCATTGACTTCAAACTTCCTTTTTGTAGCTCTCCTGTCAAACTGATATTTCATATCCTGTTGTCTTTTGAGATTGATCTGGTGGGCTTTCCTTCTGTCTTCATCCAATGCAACCAGCTGATTCACTCTTTCTGTCATGGGATCTTCAATCTCCTCATCATTTTCCTGAATGAATCTGTAAACTGGTAGGAGATTATTTATGGGCAGTCTAGCTGATGCACCGTACACTAGCTCAAAAGGTGACTTCCCAATAGCCCTTTTCACTGTCACTCTGTCAGCCGATACTGCTAAGTTCAACTTTGAGTCCCAAGCTCTCTTGTTCTTGTCCAGTATCCTCTTGACAATTTTCATGATGCTCTTATTGCTTGATTCTGCTTGACCATTTCCTTGTGGGTGATATGGTGATGTATATGACAGGTTTATCCCATACCTGTTGCAAAAATCAACAAACTCACCTGATCTGAAGCACATAGCATTATCAGTGATAATCTTAAATGGTACTCCAAACCTGATGATGATGTTCTCTAGTATGAAGTCTGTCACCACCTTACTTGTAGCTCTTTTAGTTGGAATGGCCTCAATCCATTTGGTAAAGTAGTCAGTTGCCACCAAAATCCAACTGTGTCCCCCACTTGATTAGTCTGCAATTTCCCCTATAAAGTCAATTCCCCACTGCTGGAATGGAGCATCCATAGGTACAATTCTGAGGGGCAAAGCACCATTATATTTCAGCTTTCCTGAGAATCTCTGGCAAGGGTCACACTTCCTTACTAACTTTTGTGCATCTGAAAAGAGAGTGGGCCACCAATATCCTGCCCTGAGAATTTTATGAGCTGTTGTTTGGGCAGTATAATGGCCACCACACAATCCTTTATGCATGTCAATCAAAACATTGTTAGCCATGTTCTTATCCACACATCTCAGCAGCACACCATCAGGGTTTTTCCAGTACAGCTCACCTTGAACAACAACATACCTGATTGCATGTAGCTTCAGAGTCCTCTTTTGATTGTCACTGAAATGGGAAGGACAATTCAGATTTTGCAAATAATAGACAATATCCTTGTACCATTCAGATCCTGATACACTTACATTCTCATCTTGGACTGCATTAACTTGGCATGCTTCCAAGTTTGATTGTGCCATCATCTTGGCTAGTCCTTGTCCTCTTATCAACTTAGTAACTTGTATGTCTATGTTGAATTCCTGCAGTTTGTTTATCCATCTGCACCTTCTTCCAGTCACCTCCTGCTGAGTGAATATGTCTTTGACTGCTGCATGAGGTACATATGCAATGATATATGACCCTACCAGGTATGGTCTGAAACTTTTGATGGCTCTGACAAGTGCATATGCCTGTTTTTCCATAATGTCATACTTCAACTCAGAGGCCTGCAGGGACATACTGAAGAAAGCGATGGGCTGTTCAAAACCATCTTCATTTTTCTGTAACAAACATGCAGCAACAGTATGAAAGGAAGCAAATGAGAACACTTGGAATGGCCTAGAAAAATTAGGAGATTTAAGAACAGGGGCCATCTTAATTGCCTCTTTGATATTCTGAAATGATCCTGCTGCTTCCCTTTCCCAGTTGACAGTTGCATCCTTCTTCATCATCTTGGAAATGTTCCTTGTGATCTCTGCAAAGTTGGGAACAAATCTTCTAACAAAGTTTATCTGTCCAAAGAAGGACTGAACTCCTTTCACAGTTTTTGGCATTTGAATCTTGTCAATGGCTGCCACTCTCTCTGGATCTATCCTGACTCCGTCCTTGGAAACAATATGTCCCAGAAGCTTTCCTTCAACTACTCCAAAGGCACACTTCTTTGGGTTTAAAGAAATACCATATTCTAGTGCTCTTATGAAGATCTGCTCCAGATGCATACAATGCTGCTCCTCTTTCTTCGAGTAAGCAGTCAGGTCATCCTGATATACAGCCAGGATTGAATCAATCAACCCTGCAAAAGCAACATCCATTGCTCTTTGAAATGTAGCACCTGCATTTGTTAGTCCAAATGGCATTCTAACATACACATATGTTCCCCATGGAGTGGTAAAGGCAGTCTTATATTGTTCTGATTCCTTCACCTTTACCTGATTATATCCTGAAAATCCATCCATCATGGATAGGAGTTCACAACCAGTCACTCTCTGCAACATAGCCTCCATATTAGGCAGTGGATAGTTATCCTTCAAAGAGGATACATTCAAGTTCCTGAAATCCACACAAAGCCTAATATCACCATTCTTTTTTCTGACTGGGACAAGGTTAGACACCCAAGTTGAATGTCTGATTGGCACAATTATTCCAGCTTCCCTGAGCCTTTTGAGTTCTTCCTGCATCTTGGGAGCTAAGGTTGGATTAATAGGTCTTTGCCTTTGTCTAAATGGCTTAGCTTCAGGCTTCAGTGGGATCTCATGCTGGAATAAGTCTTCTCTATAAGCTTTTAGGTCCTCATATGACCAAGCAAAAACATGTTTATACTTTTTTAGCAATGCAATCAGCATACTTCTTATGTGTGGTTTGAGCTGTTTACCAATATATACCTTCTGAGGGGCCTGAGATGTCCCCAAATTTATTTCTTCTAAATCCTCCTTATTAGTGGGGGATGTCCTTGTGACCATTTTGTCTCTACTGTCAAAGGCTCTTTCCAAAGCCACTAACCCTCTAGGGATCTTGTTAGTCTTCAACTGAATGATCTCTTTCCCTACAAGAGTTTCTTTTCCATTTACGGTCTCTACAAAAGCTTGGAAATCAATCTGTTGGTTCTCATACTCATCTATGCAGTGCAAAAATTTCAGCAAATCCCTATCATCATTAAAAACTTGCCAACTGCATATGTTTTCTGGTATGGCAGGCCTAATTTTAACTTCTACATCTGTGACACCTGACAGAGTGATGTCATCTGGCCTTATTGCAATATTAGCTAAGAAATCAGCCATAACATTTTTTGACCTTTCTACCCAGCCAATTGAAAATGCATCAAATAATTCAATAGTATCCCAAACAGCATGCTTGTATTGCTTCAGTCTTTTATTTTTTGCAGCATACTTATTTCTGACTTGGGACACAATCAGCTCAGAATCTCCAAATACTCTTAACATCTTAATCCCATGTTTGAGAGCAATATTTAGGCCTAAGAGTAAAGCCTCATATTCTGCAATATTGTTTGTGCAATCAAACCTCAGCAAGAAAGAGAATTTGAGGAGCTTACCAGTTGGAGACAGGAAAACAACTCCAGCTCCAGAGCCTTCTTTTGCACAAGCTCCATCAAAAAACATGGTCCATAACCCTTGCTGATCCAGCTCTTCAATACAGGCATTTTTCTTTTTGTCTTCTGCATCATCTGAGACAACCTTGAAGTTATCACAGTCAGTGTCCACAAAGCATACCTGTTCATTTGCTTCTTGGTCTTCCACTGTCTCTGATGATCTCTGCTCTCTGCTTAGCTTGACATCCCTGCCATTCATTGGAATCATGGCATATGATAGGTCCAGCTGCATACTTCCACCTATTAGTGCTGCCCATCTTCTTGACAGCAGCATACCATACTGTGGCTTGATGTCAACCACTGTTATATTCATTTTGTATCTTTTTTCAGGAAACGCTGCCAGTTTGAAATCTACATCCTTCATGATTCCAATAACTGGTACCTCTCTGGCATCCATTGCATAACACTTCCCACATGCCTTGTCAATTTTTAATCCAGTTTGCTGCATGATAGCCAAAGGCATGACATTTGTGGATGCTCCAGAGTCAAGCATACAATTTCTAATTATTTTACCATTTATAACCAGGGAAACATAAAATGGTTCCACCTATGAAGGACACTTTGTCATGGTCATTCCTAAATAGACTTCAGGAGTCTCATCTTCTTCATTACACATGACCTGTTTCTCACCCTGGGTCTGATCACTTTGTCTAGCTTGAAAAGGTACCCCTGAGATCAGGGATATTGTCCTATTCTTGATCTCTTCCACTTTCATGAGTTCCATAAGTGGAACAGAGACCTTTACCTGAGAGAGGATCTGGGCTATATCAAATGGAGCACAGTTTTGTACAGCAGTTGTGGCTTGCTCCACAATCTTGCTTTTATCCTGAGCTGATTTAGTTTTCATTTTCATAGTTCCCTGATCATCATTCTTGTCTTGGGAACCTCTACTTTGATCTTCAGCCTGAAGGGTTTTGTTTTCTGGTCCTTGAAAATCATGACCTGTTCTGTGTCTAAAGTTCTGTTTGTTATTTACCCACTGCCTTTTTTGTGGTTCAGTTCCTCTATGACCATGCATCAGCTGACCTGCAGAAATATCCTCTGGCTGATGTAGGCTGCCTACTTGACTTTTACCTCTGAGATTGTAGTTGCTCTTGACTTGAGCAACTGCTGCAGCTGTGAAGGCTCTGATTTCCTCATCAGAAGGTCGTTGTAGGTTACTCAGAAAATTGTGTGAATTCTGAGCATACACATAGTTATCTTCATCATCTTCATCATATGGGGACTGTTGGCAGGCCTGAATTTGATGATCTGTCTTCTCATCAGCATCATAAAGAGTATATCCATTGCCTATGGACATCATGTTAACATCATCATCCTGCACATGATGTGGCTCATTGCATTCATTACAAGATGTAGCATTATCATACAAGGATTGAGCAATCATACACTGTGACTGTGAATGTGGCATCTGACAGATTATACACCACGGAGCATCATCAGCAATATTTATAGTTTTCTTTAGGGGATCAGGAGTTTCCTTGGCATGCTGAGCCCTCTGATTTGCATTGTTACGTGGAAATACAGGCTTACCATCATGCCAATTGGTGTTATAAGGCATATCATGTAATGATGGCCTCTTTTCCTGCCTTTGATAGACTTGCCTATCAGGACCCATCCCTTTTTCACTTCTAGCTAATCTATAGCTCAGGTCCTTAACAACATTTGCCAGTTTGTCTATCTTATCTTCAGGAGCAGATGTACTACCTTGAGTGTTCTGAGGCTTGTTTGGATTCTACAGAATTTTTACATCATCCCTTCTATTTGTCTTGCCTGATGCTTTCCTATTGTTTTCAATATTTACTGCAATTCTGAAAGCATCCCTGAGAGTGGCAGGACCTTTATCTCTTAGTCCATATGCAGTCTTTGCATCAAAGGCATTGATATACAAAATTATGCACATAGGTTCATTTGGCCTCATATGATGTGGCAATTTGTTCAACACTTTAGTAAATCTTGCATTAAAGTCTGCAACCTGCTCATTTGACCCTTTGGTGATACTGGTGAACTCATTTACAAAGAAGCTAGGGTCAGTTTTATCACCATATTGCTCCTTGAATATCCTTTTAAAATCATCCCATGATGATATGCTCCGGTCAGGCAGATTCCTGTACCATTCTCTTGCCTCATCTATTAGGGATTGCATGAATGACTTCATGAAAACGTCCTCATGCTCAACCTCAAAATTATCCATGACATTTTGGAAGGCCTTTAGATGATCTTCTCCTGACACTATGTTGTTTCCTGAAAACTTAGGCACTTGCAGCCTCAGATGCTTGTCAATGGGGTTAGGATACCCAGGAATACCATCAAACACCAGCTGCCTGAATCTGTCTAGCTGCATGGGCTGTCTGTTTGGCTGATTAACATTAACATTTCTGTTTGCATTCTGGTTTCCTGCATTGTTCAGTGGTATCCTAGCATCATTCACATATTGTCTGTCATCATGATGCTGATGTTGCATTTCATATCTTTGCTGATGTCTTTGCATATTTGCATTCTCTAAGGTAGGAACTGAATTATTTTGGGCAGTTCTCAAGGCTTGCACTCTCTGCTGTATATCATCTCTGATTTTCATGGCTTGTAGGTATTCTAGTTCTGCTCTTAGACTTTTGATTTCTTCAGCCAACTGTTCATCCTTAGGTCTGGAGGTAGATGGTCTCATACCATTTGGGTCATCATCTTCATCATCCCTTAGAGACTCTGCCTCTTCAAACCTTTCACTTGGGTCATCATCTTCATCATCCCTTAGAGACTCTGCCTCTTCAAACCTTTCACTTGGGTCTAGAAAAGGGCGTTCTTGGAACACCTCTGACCTCATTCTCATGCTACCACCCTGTTGCCTTTCATATGCACCTTGGATATCAGCTTCTGCACTTGAAAAATAAGGAGCATGCTGTCCTGATGGCCTAGGGTTATCTTGTACCTCATCACTTTTTCTGGGGGAGCTCTCATGACTCACTGAGACAGTTCCCTTTCTTCTATACATCATTCTTTTTGTTAATGGTAACTCTTCAAATAGAGGATTTTGTTGGGATCTTCTCCCCTGCATATAATTTTACTTTCACCGGTTGGGAGATTGCTTCGGAGTCGCCACCTATTACTAGGAACTGTTTTCTTCTGAAAACCAGGGTTCTTTCACAAGGTTCCCTAGCGGAGTCAATTACTGTTGCTGACTCAGATGGGTCACATATATATCACTGGAGATGATTAGATAGCACTTTTACTTCTCAGTCCCCAGCGGAGTCACCAATTTCTGTTGACTTTTTCCCAGATTGGATGCTTATTCCCAGATTTCCCTACAAGGTAGCCATCAGTGATCAACAGGATCTCTGGGCCAGGGGGTCAACAGTATAGGAGATAGACTCTATATTTTATCTCCTCTTCTTCTTCAGGCTCTGCAAGACCTAGGGGGTATTCCCTACTCAACATCCATGAGGATATGCATGCAAGGCTGGGATGTTGACAGAAAGCAGATGAGTCCTCCTGTAAGTAGACCAAAACTAAAAGATAAGGGCAAAGGGGCTAGCTTTGGGCCTATTTGCAGTTGTAGACAGAGGACTGAGGATCCTAAACTAACTCTAATGTCCTAATGTTGGTTTTAGATTTTGCTTTGGAGTTTAAGTGTGGATGCAAAGCTGGATATGGTTATAACACAAAACAAAGCATGATTGGTGCCTATCCAGGGCCTGGAGTCAGTAGACATACACCTGTGAATGATCAGCATGAACAACTAAAACTGGATTTCAAGGGGATATGTGTGATACCTGCCTTACAGGCATCTCCCAATACAGAGTGTTAGGTTATCTCTACTTATGGTATCCCTACTGCAGTATACTCTTCCCAATGTTCAACCTGAAAACAGTTTAATCTACCCCTTGAGTAGAAGTTAAAAGATCAGACAGTCAACATAGGAATTCTATGCTCTAGAATCTAAACATTACCAAACATCCAGATTCAGAAGAAGAATACATGCAATACTGGAGACAGAATTAACACAACACATGCCAAACAGCATATCTCATATAAGTTTAATCATGAAATCAGTGGGTTCATGCCAAAAACAAACAACAAGAGATACATAAACTCACAGGTAAGCTGTATAGAGCAACCAGATCAGCTTGTTATGCATTACAGAGCCAAAATCATCAACTTTCAACAACCTTTCAAATGAGCAAGACCACCTGCTTATAACAGCCAGGTAGGTGCTCAGCAATTAATTACATGGTTGACCAAAATTTCGCCAGATACACAGTATCAGGAAAATGGCGCTCAAACACAACCAGATTGGCGCCCAAACTTGAATGCAGCAGGTAGGGGAGGAGACAGGAAGATTTCTCGAGCCCTGCGCCACCATCCGCTGATGTACATCTTCAGTCGGGTACAGGATCGACCCACGCCATCGCCCATACCTCTGCAACAATCGCCATTAATGGCGCACCAACCCGCGGCCTTGGGAAGAACATCATACAGACTATCGCAAGCATTTCCCGCCGAGATTCATCATCATGATGCTTTGAATATGCAGGATAACATTATCCCACATGCACCCCGCGATGACCTCAATAATACTTTATATACTAAGTCATGAGCATATATCATGTCGGTGCTTTTGCTCCTGACGACACTAGTATAGACTTCATCATCATCATCCTCCAGCAGCATCAAATCCTGTTGTTCGAAATATCACCCTGACGTCATCATGATATTTGAAATATAACCTTCATGATAATCGGCACAACCTGATCCTTCGGAGGAACATCCTCCTGCTGAGCTTATAACAAAAGTCTGGCCGATGAACATCCTGATGACGTCATCATCATATCTTGCTGACGTCATCATCATATCTGCCTACTACGCACCTCCTCATATCCAGATGATGTCATCATCATGTTTGCAAATATCAGGAGGTCTCTTCAAGATGATCAGTGTTAGAAATATGACCCCCCCCGGACCTTGATGACGTCATCATCATATTAACATCATCATGATATTCGGAAGACAACCGGATATTTGGAAATATCCTCCTGATGCTCAAATATCAGGTTGCACTGTAGCTCCTCTATAAGATCGGGGAGATAACTGAATATGATGATGATGCTTGAAAAGATCACCCCCCGGAGATAATGCGCGAAGCCAGCAGGCGGATATCTCCTTGATATCAACATCATCATGATGTTCGAACAAACATATATCCGGGTGATATGAAAATATCACCCCTTCCTTCGAGAATATCATGATGCATATAGGCAGATAAAAAGATATCACCCTGATATATAAGGATGACGTCAGCATCATCAGGATGAGAAACAAAGAACAAGAAGTGATACAACATCATCAGGATGATATTGACTAAGATCATCCTGACATTCAAAATATGATGACCCTAGTGAATATCGGGTCGCACTTAGAACTCTTCGACAACATCATCAGGATGATCATAACCAAGATCACCCAATGA
This sequence comes from Cunninghamia lanceolata, assembly GCA_027924645.1. Classification (NCBI taxonomy): domain Eukaryota; kingdom Viridiplantae; phylum Streptophyta; class Pinopsida; order Cupressales; family Cupressaceae; genus Cunninghamia; species Cunninghamia lanceolata. Next base: position 1,133,392 of record BSBN01001380.1, on the reverse strand, counting down.
TAAAAATATCACCCCGGCGAAATATCATGAAGGCAGAAAATATGATGACCTCCGCAAGCAGCAGGATGATAACTGGAAATATCATGATGATGACGACCCTTAGGAAAAAAATAGGTCAGGTCGACAACTTAGAGAATAACCCCTTCAAGATATCGGGGCAACATCGTCATCATGTTTGAGCAAGGTGATATTCGGAAGATCACCGGATACTTGAAAAGATCACCCCCGCAAGCAACTGAGGGCGCACTGTAGCTCACCAGTATCATCAGGATAATAAGCAAACATCACCCAACAGTTGAAATATGATGATGACGATGAGAAAAACAAGTCGACGAAGAACATGCTGATGAAGATCATCATCGAAGACAAGATGATGATGACGACCTCCTCCTCAGAAAAATATGATGCTGCAGCTGAAAAACGCTGAGGAGGTCCAACACTTAGAAAAATTGGGCAAGAAGATGAAGGCTTCAGATGAAGAAACCTCCTGATCATGACAAATCAACCCCAGGTCAAAATAAGTGCTAACATGCCCAATCCGCATCTGTATATGCATGAAGAGAAAAATCATGATCTCTGGGATACCACAATCCATACTCAACTGTCCCTTTTAGATATCTAAAAATCTTCTTGATTGCCATGACATGAGATTCTCTAGGATTAGCTTGAAATCTAGCAATAAGACCAACAACATTCATAATGTCAGGTCTAGTTTGAGTGAGATACAACAATCCTCCAATCATTGACCTATACTTTTTCTGATCAGCCTTAGGAGGGTCATCATCTTTGGTCAATTTACATCTGGTTGCCATAGGAGTACTCATTGGTTTTGAGTCTTCCATCCCAAATTTCTTCAACAATTCTTTGACATATTTGGTCTGAGAAATGAAGATTCCTTTCTTAGTTTGAATGATTTGCAGACCCAAGAAGAAATTCATTTCCCCAAGCATGGACATCTCAAATTCACTTTTCATTTGATTTGCAAAAGTTTTGCACATACTATCTCTTCCTCCAAAAATGATATCATCAACAAACACTTCAACAATCAAGATGTTTTCATGATCAATTTTGAAATATAAATTACTATCAGCAATACCTTTGTTGAAACCAATCTTCAAAAGATGCTTATCTAATCTTTCATACTAGGCTCTTGGGGCTTGCTTCAATCCATACAGTGCTTTCTTTAACTTGCAGACCATATCACCATGATCAAACAATTGAAATCCATCGAGTTGCTCAATGTATACTTCTTCTTCCAAGTCACCATTTAGGAAGGTAGACTTGACATCCATCTGATATAATTTGAAATCCTTGAAGGCAGCAAAAGCAACAAATAATCTGACTACTTCAATTCTTGCCACCAGAGCAAAGGTTTCTTCAAAATCAACTCCTTCTATTTGAGAGTAACCCTTGCAGACCAATCTGGCTTTATTTCTAATTACTTCACCAACTTCATTCAGTTTGTTTCGAAAGACCCATTTGGTTCCAATCACATTCTTGTTTCTAGGTCTGGGAACAAGATCCCAAGTGTGATTTTTCTCAATTTGCATTAGCTCTTCCTCCATTACTTTAGTCCAGTTTTCATCATTGCAAGCTTCATTCACTGTCTTAGGTTCAATCTTTGAAATCAGACAATACTCATCTGAATCTTGAGCAATCCTCCTTCTTGTTTGTACACCTTTGCTTTTATCACCTATGATCTGATCTTCAGAGTGGTTCAGTCTTACATACCCGGGAACTTTGGGAGTTTCTTCCACTTCTGATTCTTGATCAGGCTCATTAAAACTCATCTCTTCTTCCTGGATTTACCAGATCAGTTTGAATCTAAATTTTAGAAGGGGCTTGGGCTCCTTGAATCAGAATACCATTCTGATCATATTCATAAAACCTTGAGGGTTTTTCAATTCCTTCATCAACCTTCACATTTGTACTTTCTATAATCTTCCTTAGTGTCTTGTTATAACACCGGTATGGTTTACTTTGAGTAGAGTAACCCAAGAATATTCCTTCATCACTTCTAGCATCAAACTTGTCTAGATCTTCATCTCTTTTAATGTAACATTTGCTACCAAAGACTCTAAAATACCTCACAGTGGGAGTGATGCCAAACCAAAGTTCATAAGGAGTCTTACCACTATTGCTTCTGATTTGTACTCAATTGAGAGTATAGACTGCAGTGCTGACAACTTCTCTACAACAGATCTGAGGAATATTTGCTTCCATCATCATGGTCCTAGATGCTTCCTGGATGGTTCAGTTCTTTCTCTCCACTACTCCATTCTACTGTGGAGTCCTAGGAGCAGACAACTGTCTCTTTATTCCATGTTTCTCACAGAATTCTATGAACTCACCGGATGTGAATTCTCCACCTCTATCAGACCTCAAACATTTTAATTTTAATCCGGTTTCATTCTCTACCATAGCCTTGAATATTTTGAATTTCTCAACAGCTTCTGATTTCTCTTTAGAAAAGTAACCCACATCATCCAGGAGTAGTTATCAATTAATAACATAAAGTATCTATCACCTTGCACACTTTTGATTCTTGCCGGACCACATAAATCAGTATGAACTAAGTCCAATAATTCGGTAGAAGATTGTTCCTTGCTTTTGAATGAGACTTTGCTTTGTTTCCCCAACTGACATTCTTTGCACAAACTATTTGTAGGTTTCACCAGTTTTGGAAGATCTCTTACAGCCTGAGTATTGCTTATCTTGATGATATTATCAAAATTCACATGACACATCCTCCTATGCCATAACCAACTTTGATCAATTTGCACAAATAGACAACTTTTACCAGTACCCACTAAGTGGAAGATGTTACCTTTTGTTTGAGTACCAGATGCAATTTCTATTTTAGAACTTTCAAAGATCTTGCATTTTCCATTCTTGAATCGGAGATCATAGCCTTTGTCCACCAACTATCCAACACTAAGAAGATTGTGCTTCAATCCTTCAACATACAGTACATTACCGGTTTTGTTCTTTCCATCAAAAGAAATAGTTCCTCTACCTTTGATTCTACCAGCAGAATTATCACCAAACTTTACCACTCCTCCTTCATACCTTTCCAAATCTATGAACTTATTTTTGTCACCTATCATATGGTGAGAGCATCCATTGTCAACGACCCAATCATCCTTTTCTTCAACTTGGGTAGCCAGAGCTCTTTCTATAACTTTATGACTGACAGATTCAGAGGGCATTAGATCTTCTTCCTTGATAGCAATAAACACCCAATCACTTCCGGATTTGTTTCCTGTCTCTGATTCATCATCTGTTACTCCTTCATTATCATCTTCATGAACATAGTAACAATTCTTTTGGAACCTTGATTTGTTAGGATTTGGCCTTGAAAATCTTTTCAGACACCTTGAGACAAAATGGCCAATCTTATTGTAGTTAAAACACTTAAAAGGCAATTTCCCTTCATACTTACCAAATCCTCTTGGCAGTCTTTTTGTGATAAGGGCTTCAAGTTGAGCAGTTTTTGCTTCCTCTTCTTCTAGGTCTTTTCTTGCTTTTTCATACCATGATGGTTTCCTTGAAGAGTTCTCTCTCAGATCAAACCTTTGTTTACCTTTTACAGAGGCACTGGCTTTGAATGCAGATTCAATCTTGGGGGGGGCATCTCCAAATTCGGTCATTTCAAATGCAGCCAATTTACCAACCAATTGATCTCTTGTGACACTTGAATGGGCTCTAAATTCTTCAATGGCAGCAACCTTGTATTTGTAAGAAGCAGGAAGGGATCTGAGAACTTTGCCAACAATCTCATCTTCATCCAAGACTCTGCCAGCATATCTAATGCCACAAACAAGCTCATTTACACTTGGCATAAAAGTAGTGATATTTTCATCTTCTCTCATCTTTAGATTTTCAAATTTTCCTTTCAGACTCTGTAGCCTTGCACATTTAACATACTTGTCTCCTTCATGCAAAAGTTCCAATTTTTCCCAAATCTCAAAAGTAGTTTGTAGGTCAACAACATTTGTAAAATTTGAATCAGACAAGGCACTTAGAAGAGCTTCATTAGTCCACAGATTGTTTTCAACATCTGTAATTTCAATTGCTATTTTTGGGCCATTTTGTGGAGGAGTATACTTCATTGTAGCCATGGTCCAGTACTGCATTCCCATACATTGCAAGTGACATTTGATGCGACTTTTCCAAAGATTAAAATTGGTTCCATCAAACTTCAGACTATCCTTCTTGTAGGACGACATAATGGATCTCCTCAAGCGGTTAAGCTCTTTTAGAGGAACTTAGCCCTAATACCAATTGTTAGATTCAGGACAGACAATTGAGAGGGGGGGTGAATTAGTTGTTCAAAACTTTCTTCCAATTATACACTTAAATCCACTTTGTAATTCAACAGCATAATAAATCAATCATGGAAATACACTGCATTAAATCAAGAGCAGAAACACATTCACACATGAGACACCAAGATTTTGACGTGGAAAACCCAGTTAAAGGAAAAACCACGGGGTGACTAACCTAAGATTATATTCTCTTTTAGAAGAATATAAAGAATAAAATGGCAAATGCCAATTAGGGCTCACTGCTCACAAGATGCCCACTACCTACAAGAGACACACTGTCTACAAAATAATAAGTATCACATACTTGAATTGGAGAATAGAATCTTCACCATGCTTGAATCAGTTCCATTTAAGCCCAAAACTTATGCTCTACCTTTCGCTCTTCTCCTCTCTATCACATTCTCATCTCCACACAATCCGCTTTGAAATGACTTTACAATTCCTTATTTATATAAGACATCGACTTAGGAATGATCATCTAAGTCGGCAAACATTACAAAGCAAATACATGAATATAACATGACTAATAACAAAAGACTTCATGCGGAACAACACACTGTCAGCCACACAGATCTGAGACTTCAATCTTCTTCTAGGAACACGCCAATCTTCACATAACATCTTCAAGATCAGCTGCAGGATGTGTAACTCATCCGGTCGGCCAGACTTAGGAAGAACACCATCATCCGGAAGTAATCCTTCAGTTGTGAGCTCAAACTTCAATGTGGACCACCAACACAAATTGGACACGATCCAAAGACCTCCACAAGCTAGCCTGAATCACCAAGAACATCCACTCTACATTTGCTTACTGAAATCCTTCTCTCCTTCATCTGGAACCTCAAGAACACAGTCTGTCATCATTGTCATAATGGAATAGATGCTTGCGGACCTCCAGATCATGAACCATTTGAGTTGTAACTCCACATGGACTTCCTAAACACTCCACCAAATCCGCAGAATAGGATATTGCATTTCCGGATCTCACCGGACCTATCTGTGTCACTTTGTAACCTCTGAACACCTACTGAAACTAGTTTTACTTGAGCGGCCACAACTTCTTCAGATCATCATGCGGACCTCTGAAATCTTTGCTAGATCATCTTAAGGTACATATCTACAAACACTTTGAACTGCATCTTCTGATCTTCATCTTGTTGATAACTGAGAGGGGGGGTGAATCAGTTATCTTGATTATTTTAACTTTCTGTTCTTCTTTAACAACTAGTGTAGCATTAAATTAAATAAGCATGCATAACCATGAAAGTAGAAATAAACTCAATACACATAACACAATGATTTTGATGTGGAAAACCCTGTTAAGGGAAAAACCACAGGGTGATTAACCCAAGATTGTATTCCCTGTTAAAAGAATAAGATAGTACAAATGACACTTGCTAATTAAGGCTCACTGCCCGAGCACACTGCTCACAAGAGGCTCACTGCCTACAAGAGACTCACTGTCTACAAGTTATAAAGAGAATAACAAGATACTTGAACTAATGAGAAACATCCACATACGCTGAGGTTTAGTTCCGGTTAGGCTCAGTACACTGATCTACTGCACTTCATTCTTCTTCTCCTTTAATGTTGTTGTCTTGTCACATACCAGACCTGTGTTACTTCTTCCACTCTGCTCTCTACTTTTCTTCGCACTTCACACTACACACCACACACCTTCTCATCGAAATCCATCTGGTATATATATCTGCACAAAGGATTTCAACATCTTTCTAATTAGCATCAAGAATACTCAATATTTTCCCAAACTCTGGTCTATCGGCTGAATCCTTGCTTACCAAGTGATGCGTATCAAGGAGATGCTTGTAGAAGTCATCAATCATGTCGACTAATCATGAATGATCCCTTAAGAAACTTTATTACCATCAATATCTCATCCGGATTAAGGTCTGAAGCTCTACCGGTCAGTTCTTCCTTAGTCTACTCTGCCAAACAGGAACCCAACACTTAGGTGTTCATATCTTTTCACTCTTACATCACCGGAGGCTCAATCTCTGGAATATATTAGTCATGGTACTCCTCTTGAATTCCCCAAGTTTGCACTTTACTGAGATTCTTCCTCTAAGAGATCCGGACCTGATTGTCAGACCTTGTTACATGCTCTGTTCTTGCTTACCGGACCAAGATACACTTTAGTCTATCTTCTGGTATGGTCATACCATGTCTTGTGGATGTGTGGGATGGACTTTGTTGCCATCAATGACAACACTCATGAAGCCACAATGTGTCTCTTTCCAACAATCTACCCCTTTGGCATTGATGGCAACACTTAGTGAAAAATGACTAAGTGTTATACTACACTCCCCCTTGGATGATGCTTTGTTCTAATGTACATTTTTTCAGAGCTCCCCCTTAGCTATTCTCCACATTTTTCACTGCTCCTCACTCCCCCTTTGACATCAATGGCAAAGGGTAGGATCCGCATACCAAAATTTCCAAAATTAATCTATACTTGGCTGCATAAATATATATACATAACATACTTACATATACTGAAGTATATCTGCAAAAGTTGTCTTCAACTAGACAAATTTTGTTGCCCAACTTTGTTTCATCCTGTCCAAAATTGAGATGTGACCACTCAACAAGAACGCAAAAGCCTCTACCCTCTTTAGATCTGTCGGATCATTGGTTTGGGTCGTGGTCTGAGCATCAGTTAGGGCCTCATGCATGGCCTCTAACTTAGGGATAATTATCCCTCTAAGTTCACTTAACCTACTCATTTTATTTTTCTTCTCCTTCTCAAGCTTCTTAATTTCATTTAAAACTGCAATAGTTTGACACTCTTGTTTTATTATGGAGGAGGTGAGAGGATCAAAATTTTTAGATACATTTGACAGTTTATCCTCTTGCTCTTTCATTTTCTTCTCAATATCCTTTGTTACTTTGGACCAAGATAGACAAAATTTATACACTTCTCCGCCATCTTTAAGAGCTTTTTCTAAGCTCTTTATCCCAATATCCATATTTCTCCTATCATTGGTTATTAGTCCTTGTCCTTCGGAGAATCTCTTTCCCAAAAACTCTTTCCAGACCTTTTCTTCTGCTGACTTCTCTAAGGAATCAAAATGTCTATGAACATAATTTATAAGACTTTAGATTACCAGATGTGGAGGCCAAAGGATCCTTTTGGAAGGATGGCATGATCTTCTCCAATACACCAAATGTAGTTTCTATGAGCTCACAGTCTTCCATGTGAGACTTCAGAAATTTTTCTTTTGCCTTTGCTTGAGTAAAGGATGCTAGCTTCATGGTTTGAACCAAGGAGAGGGAATCAAAATTAAATGGTCCTTGAAGCAGTTCTGGTTCATCAAATTCCATCATCTCTTTGGTCAAGAAATCTTTGACAGTTTCTACAGTGTCTCTTGCCAGGGACAGAGTCTTCTTCCCTTCTGCAGTCTCAGAACTGTCTCCTAGGGTCTTCTCTGTTTGGTCTTTTTCCCTTTCCTTTACTTCTTTTTCGTGACTGGTTTGCTCCTCTATTCTTTCTTCTCCTTTAGATCCGGAGTCTGCAGGGGAACCCGGATGAGAGATATCAACTTCTTCATGGACTTCCTCTTCCGGAATAGAGGAATCCAGGTCCTTGGTCTTCTCCTCACTTAACTCATTTGACTATTCAGCAACTACTTTTGTAGGATCTTCCTCAGAAGGTTCATCACTTATGTCCTCTATAATAGGAATATTAAATCTTTTGTATGCATTTCAAAGGATGTCTTCTATTTCTTTTGCCACTTTGTTAGTCTCTCCAAGCATAAGCTAATTCATTCTAGCTTTGCTCCAGAACTCATCCTTGCAATCTTTGAAGATCATATTCATTTGTTTCTGAGTAATTGAAGGATAGAGCTGAATAGCTATCTATTCCTGGATCTCAAGGTCCTTTGCCTTGGCATTGTTCTTTCTTATTTCTAGTTCCTTCTCTAGGCTTTTGGGAATTAGAGATATGATTTCAATAAATGCCTTATTATAGATATTCAGATACCTAACTGTAGCTTCTTGCAAGATCTTCTGGTTAGCTTCATTATATTCATCATAGAACTCAGTCATTGGTTTTAGGTTCCCATCCACAGTGACTGATTTGATGATATCATCAATGCGGAGAGTAGACTTTTCAACAAATTCCTCTGCCTTCTCTTCTTTTCCTTGACTAGTAGAGGGTTCACCGGTTATTTTCTTCTTCTTCATTTTCTTGACTTCCTCATTAGTTTTAGTTTCTTCATCATCCTTCTGACTTGTATAGGGTCTTGTTGCCTTTTTCTTTGTTCTCTTCTCTCCCTTTCTGGATGTCTGGGCTTCCGGTTTTGATTCCTTTTGGCTTTTAGAGGTGGCAGGTGCAGAGCTCTTGGAGGATCTAGTTTAGGAAGGGGCTTGCACCAGATCACTTTCCTTTTTTGCATCTTGTTTCTCTTTCTCTGCCCTTTCCATCTTCTCTCTGTTGGCATCAATTGTCTCTTTTGAAATTCCACGCCTCTTGGCAAATTCTTCTATTTCCCTTCTTACTTTTCTCTTGATCTCTGGTTGTCTAAGTTCAACATGAACTTTTACACTCAGCTCTTGGTAGGTTCCAAACCTTTCTGCCTTAGGATCCTTGGGTTGACTCAGCAGGTGTTGGATGTGTAGCTCTAGGATTTTCTCATCAACTTCATACCCCATTGGCATGATCCACACTATTCTAGGTTCCACTGCCTCCATCAGGCATTGATCAGTGTCCACCATAAAGCACACTGTATCCTTGTACTTCTCAATTAATGATTGAGGGATTCTTTCTCTAGCTTGCATCATACTTTGAAAATTCTTGAAGTAGCCTCAGAGTGCTGTATTATGTGCCTTGGCATCACCAATTCCTTGCAAATAATCTCTATTTTGTATGGCTACTGGTCTGTCATTTTGCCATATCCAACCACTAGATCTGGGTAGCTCATTCATAAAATAAAAGAATAGACACAATATCAGACCACCATATTTGAATGAGTTTTTCTTGTCCTTCTTGATCCTTTCTAAGTTTTCTAACAGTTAGCTTAGAAGAAGTTCGCAGAGATCATACTCATCATTTTTCCTTACAATTTCATAAGCAGTATACATAGCTGTTCCAGATACTGAATTCTCCCTGCTGGAGTGATATATCTTATAGCCAATTATCATAGATGCAAACTTGATATCCGGATCAGTGATATCTTATATAGTCATTGCTCTCTTGTCAAATTTTGATCCAGTTTCCTCACTCACTATATGATTCTTGACAGATTTGAGAGTAGGTAGCCCACCGAATGAGTGAAATCTGGTAACTTCCCTAATGGCATCCTTGGTTATCTTGAATGGCCTCATCAACCATATAAAGTTATCATGCATTCTACTTAGAACATACCAGACCCATTCATCTTCTGCAAAACAGGGGAAATGGATGCAATGTCCAAACTGCTTGTCCTAGATAGCCTTGTACTGCGGTTTGAGTTCAAAAGCATCATCTATTAACTGATTGTGATAGATATCCATTAACTTGGATTCCCCAAATTCCTCAATGTTTGCATGAATATATGCCCTAACATCTTCTACATGCAAAACCCCATGCGGAATGCTTGAAAATACGCCTAGGGGATCAACTTCTAGGGATTTATAGGGATGTTTCTTAAATTTAGGGTGCGGCCTATCAGTAATCTTCACAACATTCAGAGTAGCCATCTTTCAAAGATTCAGAGAGAGATTTCAAGATCAGAAAATACCTCTTACGCTTCTAGGGTTCATGATATGAGCCGGATCAAGTTGCTTGGATGAATCGACTTCTGCGGTTTGATCTTTGAGAGGATTGAGATAACTTGTTGCAGAGCTCCTTCTCTCTTCTTTTCGAATGCAAATGTGCAAATGATGAAGCAAAGAACCCTTTTATTTCTATGCAAACCCTAATTCCATTTTGCAATAAATGCACAACCTAAGTTATTTTGGTTGACTTGTTTTCCTTGTTCCGAGAGAGATCTTTCCAGATCACTGTTAATGCACTATTAGATGTCTATCTATCTTTCCCAAATCATTCCACTTATCCACAGATCAAGATACCTCAAATTTGAATCATACTTGATCTAACTATGAAAATCCTATTCTTACCGGATGACTGTTAAACCGGATTAATTTCAGATGATTAACTTCTTCAAATTCCTTGCGGATCTTTCATATCTTTCCCAAGGGTTATTTAGATGTTTCTCTGAGAGCCCTTTCAATCCGCAACCTTCCATGTGCCAATTTTAGGCACTAATTGACTGGCTGGGGGAAATTGTTTTCTTTTGTGACTCCCCCTGAGCTAGAGCTCATCTATCTAGTTTCTGGAAGGAATATTAGCAGCTAATTCTGGTGCGGATCCATCCTCAACATTTTCTGTACTCCTCTTTACCCAAATCTTGTTCATCTCCCTTTGAATTTTATCTGCATTCATTTTTCCTTTTCCTTTGTCTTGGTTTTGATTATGATGCACCGGACCCTTTTTGTCCTGATTCTTACTTCTGCAGAATTTAGCAATATGACAGGATCTATTGCAATTGTAGAAAACAATATTTCTTTTCATATTTGACTGATATCCTCTTGATCTACACTGATTAGCCATATGTCCCATTCTATTGCATGCAAAGCATCTACCATTAAATGAATTGTTCATTTGCATATTTCTGCACTCATGAGATTTGTGACCATACCTTTTGCATTTAAAACACTGTCCAGAGAAGGATGAATTAGTCTGATTCATTCTTCTTTTGCATTGATTTGCTTTATGACCAAAGTTATTGCAGTTGTGGCAGTATCCATTGAAGGATGGATATCTTTGAGCATTAGGTTGCCTTACCAGAGGTCTTCTAGGCCTGTTCCTTGGATTTCGTGATCCAGAGTTCTTCTGACCAGATCCGGAGCTTTCACCTTTCTCATACCCCAAGCCTTGCTTGTCATCTACTCTCTTTTGGCTTTCAAGAAGAACTACAAGCTGAGCAGAGCTTATCTTGAATTTCTCTTTGTATTCATTTGCTATTTGAAGATCTCTTTTTAGAGTGTCAATCTAATTTTCAAGTTGTTCTTCATTATCTCTAGATTCTTCCAGATCAGATTCCAAATGCCTGATTATTTTATCCATTTTGTGGCAGTCTTCTGATTTCTCTTTGAGAGATTGTTTTAGATTATCTTCAGTTTTTCTCTTCTCTTCAATTTCTTGGGTGAATTTCATAACCCCTGATTCCATTTCATGTCTTACCATAATGACCTCTTTTGATAGCTTCTCACACAATTTGTTCTTCTCATTCAGATCTTCATTTGCATCATTGGCTTCATTCTGACTTGCTAATTGCTGAAGTAGTTCCTTTCTCTTTTTCATAGAGATACTCAGTTTCTCCTTTAGTTCATTTATGAAATCATCAGCTTGTTTGAGTCTTTCTCTTAAGTTATTGACTTCAGAGTGAGATTGCTCAAGATCATCTAAGGCAGACTGAAGTTGTTCCCTCATACCATACATATCCATTGGAATTCCCAGATCTTCCTCAAGCTGTTAGGCTCTGTTTGGAGGAACTTGGCTCTGATACCAATTGTTGATAACTATGAGGGGGGAGTGAATCAGTTATCTTGATTATTTTAACATTCTGTTCTTCTTTAACAACTAGTGCAACATCAAATTAAATAAGCATACATAACCATGAAAGCAGAAATAAACTCAATACACATAACACAATGATTTTGACGTGGAAAACCCTGTTAAGGGAAAAACCACGGGGTGATTAACCTAAGATTGTATTCCTTGTTAAAAGAATAAGATAGTACAAATGGCACTTGCCAATTAGGGTTCACTGCCTGAGCACACTGCTCACAAGAGGCTCACTGCCTACAAGAGACTCACTGTCTACAAGTTATAAAGAGAATAACAAGATACTTGAACTGATGAGAAGCATCCACATATGCTGAGGTTCAGTTCTGGTTAGGCTTAGTACACTGATCTACTACACTTCATTCTTCTTCTCCTTTAGTGTTGCTGTCTTGTCACATACCAGACCTGTGTTACTTCTTCCACTCTGCTCTCTACTTTTCTTCACACTTCACACTACACACCTTCTCATCGAAATCCATCTAGTATATATATCTGCACAAAGGATTTCAACATCTTTCTAGTCGGCATCCAGAATACTTAATATTTTCCCAAACTCTGGTCTGTCCCCTGAATCCTTGCTTACCAAGTGATACGTATCAAAGAGATGCTTGTAGAAGTCATCAATCATGTCGGCCAATCATGAATGATCCCTTAAGAAACTTTATTACCATTAATATCTCATCCGGATTAAGGTCTGAAGCTCTGTCGGTCAATTCTTCCTCAATCTACTCTACCAAACAGGAACCCAACACTTAGGTGTTCATATCTTTTTACTCTTACATCACCGGAGGCTCAATCTCTGGAATATATTAGTCATGGTACTCCTCTTGACTTCCCCAAGTCCGCACTTTATTGAGATACTTCCTCTAAGAGATTCGGACCTTGTTACATGCTCTGTTCTTGCTTACCGAACCAAGATACACTTCAGTCTGTCTTTTGGTATGGTCATACCATGTCCTGCGGATGTGTAGGATGGACTTTGTTTCCATCAATGACAACACTCATGAAGCCACAATGTGTCTCTTCCCAACACATCTTAGCTAGGATCTTTAGTTCACTGTCTTCATTGTTCTTCTCTGTTCCCGATTAGAACTAATTTTCTCTATATCCTCAGTATATAGCTCATCCAATCCTTATCATTAATGCAACAGGAGTATGTTGACATCAATGACAACACCGGTTAGGCCCATACTTGCAACAGGTCCATACAAAGTCATTGCTTATAAGCAACACAATGCCTTTGAGTTGGAAAATGATGCAGGAGAATTGTTGGAGATTCTAGTCAATGGAATCTATCTGAAGCATCATAATTAAGGTGAAAAACTCATGTATATTAGTAGATTAGTTATTTTGATTTTTCAAATAAGCGCGCTATGTGCATGACTGTTTAGTGTATTTTTGAATTTGAATTATGGAGTCTCTTAAAGTGCCAGGTGTCAAACCTTTCAGATGACAAGATCCAAGTAAAGCATAATCAAATCTTTCGAATGACCACACAACTACCTGTATATTGGGCATTAATGCTACAAGATCACCGCTGATTCAACATCATTCCAAAATTGACTGATGGAGGAGGTGAGATGTTTCAGATGTTTAAAATGATGTTTTAATCATGCAGAGCAACATCTAGGGGCTGTGACATAAATGAGTTTGACAAGAAAATAAATTCTCTCTGGATTTCATTCTCTATAAATTCAAAGCAGAGATCATTAAAGAATTTTATTTAATAACTGCTAGAGCTTTGTTACCTTTGTATTTCCAAGCCTCAATCACTTCTACATAGTAGATTGCCCATTTGTTTTAAAAAAATACCTGAGTGAAGAGACAGAAGAAAAATACTATGGCATCAAGCATGGATTTGTCTAAAGAGGTAGTTGGTAGAGAGACCCTGTGAAAGGAAAGGACTTCTCCAAGAAGGCTAGACCCTCCACAGATCCTGTTGGCAAGCAAGGCCTATGCAGTTGCACCAATGTGGCCAAGATAGAAACTCCCATGGGTAAAGTGACTGGAAGGAGGTACTCATAGGGACTCATCCCTCGTTTTTGACCCAGCTGATAAAGTCTTTGACATAGTGCTTTATAAGACTGCCAAGACTCTAAGAGAAGGTGCCCACACTCGAATGTGCCAAAAGGTAAGGTTGGGGCAAGTAGAAATTTTTTGAATATGATTCTAGAGCTTGACCTTAGGCTAATACATGGCTCTAATAGTTGACTCTTTCTACGAAATCATAGAAGCTTGTGCCAGATGCTACGACTTCAAGATAGGGACAATTTAAAGGAAAAAGGCTATAAGTAGAGGTCTCTATCACCAGCATAAGGGAAATGCTAAGTATTGAATATGATCCCATGGCCCTCTTCTATAACTTCACCATGTTGTGAAATATCTAGGAGACCAGAGACAATCAACTTGGCTTCTTGAACATAGAGCTTAAAGGAAGCGAGGTATTCTTATTAGATTCCAACACCAAACTAATGAGGAGAGAGTTATGCAAATTTTAATCCTTATAGGAATAGTGAAGAAGATATGTATCATAAAACATAAATCAGTAACATAACATAAACCATAACATAGATATACGTGGGGAAAACCCTTTCGAGTAAAAAACCCCACACTCCAAAGCATAACCCAATGTATAATTTAGTAAACAATATGTGGTTACAATGTACTTGTAGAGCTATAGTCTTGTAGGATTTCACAACACTTTGTTTCTAGAGTAATTCTAATAGCATAACGATACCTGCAAATCAACATACAAAATTAGCTCCAAGTAGCACCTTATATAGACTTTACAAGCCATGAGAGGAGTCTTCTAGGAGTTGGGCATCCAAATCCACATGGTACACTTTCCCACACCCTCCTTCCTATGACACTTATTCAACACTTTCTAACTGCCACCAACACATGTCCAATCTTGTCATTATAAGAATCTCCTCTACATGGGCACCCCAAATTTATTATTTTTAGATTATGATAGATGCTCTTACATATCTTACAACTGTCATAGAATAGTCATATATGACATCACTTACAACTATAAGAGAATATGTCATAACTGACTATTTCTGGAACATTCTCTTACAACTTGTCATAGGCCAACTTGGGCACTCTAAAATGGCTAAGCCAAAGATGCCTCTTATAGTGTCATACATGAAAATGACACTTGTCTTCATCCCTTCTATTTTTGTGTTAGGGTTAGCCGGCAGAAGATATCAATTAAATGCAAATAAAGAGTAAACAGAGAAATGGAAATACACAGAAAAATAATAGCGAGAGACAATTTTTAACGTGGTTCACCCCAACTCGGGCCACATCGACCAAACAGAGAGTCTAATATTATTATCCAGTAAATCAAACCGATTACAATCAGCAATCCCTGCAACTCAATACCGTTGCAAAATGCTACAATACAATATCAAAACCCTAACCCTTAGCCGCTTTTTATCAAGCTTTTTGTCGGTTACAAAATAGGGTTTTCTTATGGCGGTCAATGAAAAAAAATTAACTCCCGGTGCATTATAAAATAATAAAAAATCGTGTGAGGTTTCGGGGGGTGTTGCCCCCGAGCCCCCACGGGGGCACTGCCCCTCAACCCCGCCCTGTATCGCGATAGGGAATGCGCAAGGGGCGCTGCCCCTGGACCCCGCAAGGGGCGCTGCCCCTTGACCCCGTCTTGGGGGCGCTGCCCCCAAACCCCCGCAAGGGGCGCTGCCCCTTGACCCCGTAGGAATTTGGGGGGAAACCGTGCCGATAAAAGTGGGGTAAATATAACCTCCGAGTCTGATTAGGCTCCATATAACAACATTTTGGCTCTTACATTGTCATAGAATTTGTCATATATTACGCATCATTGAATCTGTCATACATCTTGATACATGACCTCTAGGTGCCAACACATGGAAAAACTATGCCGACTCAACATGGGATGCCTACCTCCTCATATGAGGGAAAAAATACATCTAGTCACCTTCCATTTGGGATGAAACATCATCATCCCAACTCCCACAAAGTGACAAAATAAGATTTACAGTAGTAGGCCAAAAATTACATAAATAAATAAATACAAACACTAGGAATTTGCAAAGGTTGAGACACCTTAATTCCCAGCATTCTTTCACTTGTCGAACACCTTTCAAAATCCAAAAGATAATATGGAAATTAATTTCTAGGGGCCAAGAGACCCATAGACATCGAACACCATCTTAACTTCTCCGTGTCACAGGCTTTGTCAAGGAATCTGCAACATTCGCCAAAGTGTCAACATTCTCCAAATTTACCTTCTCATCCTCTACCATGTCATGAACAAAATGGTACTAGACATCAATATGCTTTTTCCTTGCATGGAATGTAGGATTCTTCGCTAAACATATGGCACTCTGACTATCACAACAAATAGTGATCATCCTTGCATCAAAACCAATGTCAGAACACAATATTTTAAGACAAATGGCTTCCTTACAAGCATGAGTTTCTGTCATGTACTCTATTTCTGGAGTGGACAAAGTGACAACAACTTCTCACTTACTCATCCAACTAATTGCACCATCGAACATAGTAAAAACATAACCACTGGTGTATCTTTTGTTGTCAATATCTCCAGCCTAATCTGAATCCACAAATCCATGAATAGTCACAGAATGATGAGGTCTTGTAGGATAATCATGATAGCATAGGGAATACTTAGAAGTACTCCACAAATATTTGAACACTCTCTTCACTACATCCCAATGTACCTATCCAAGATTAGCCATAAATAGACTGAGGACTCCCACTGCTTGGGAAATTTATGGTCTAGTATAGACCATAGCATACATCAAGCTTCCAACAACACTAGCATAAGGAACTCCCATCATGTCCTCCACCTCAATAGGAGATTTTGGACAATCCAAAATAGATAACTTCATCCCCAACATCAGAGGAACAGTCAACAGTCTACAAGTTGCCATGCTGAATGTCTCCAACACTGAATTCTCATACTTACTTTGGCTTAAACAAAGTTTTATGTTTGCCCTGTCTCTTTTGATTTCCATCCCCAGAATGTACCAAGCTGCCCTTAGATTTTTCATCTTAAACTATGTTGAAAGTTGAGACTTCAAATAAAAAATCAAGTTCTTTCCATTCCCAAAAAACTGTTAGAGTTGGCTATGATTGGAGCCACCTAGGATCTAGGACTTCATGAAAGCACAAGAGAGATCAAATGAAAGAATGATGCTATTCTATCATTGAATGCAAAAGAAAGATTATTGTTTTGATTACATAATACATGAAGAGATCCTTGCTTATAAAGGCAAGGTGAGAGCTAGAAGGATGGAGTGGAAGGTGGAGATATTCCTACAACATGTGCCAATTAGACGATGATAACTAATTGCACATGTGGAGGATAAGACAACTCACTCCAACTATCAACAACTCAACACACAACTAGACTTCTAGTAGACTCACTAAGTCAACTTAATATGTGTGATGTGTGAATATTATTTATCTAGTAAATAGTTAAATAAGATGATTTATCCACACTAGGGTAAACTGGTTAGGTGATAACCCTGTTCACACCAACACCCCCCCTTAAGTGCAACTTAGGGAGTAGCTGACTAAAGCAAGATGGAATGATGGATGGGTCTCGGCTACTAGGCCATGTTAGGTACCCATGT
This sequence comes from Cunninghamia lanceolata, assembly GCA_027924645.1. Lineage (NCBI taxonomy): Eukaryota > Viridiplantae > Streptophyta > Pinopsida > Cupressales > Cupressaceae > Cunninghamia > Cunninghamia lanceolata. The sequence continues at coordinate 1,115,789 of BSBN01001380.1, read as the reverse complement.
ACAAACAAATCTCAAGTGGAGAAAAGGAGAAAACCTCATGGGACAAAACTCCTCTCCAAAAGTGAGAATGCATGAAACATGAAAATGAAAGAAGTGATAGTAGGAAGGACTCAACATGACCCCCCAAGGACAACTTCTATCACATATGTACAATCAAATACCCCCCATAAAAGAGAAAATGTGAGACGATGGGTCCCCCCCACAATGAAGTAGCTCCTGTGCCAATGGTGGATGCCTGAAGAAGAACGCTGGAAAGTGTCCTGAACCTGCAAACAACATTTCTCCTCTTAGGAAGAAACAAGTCCAAAGGCTGATGTCGAAGAAACTCCATCTCAAGGAATGAGGGAAAAAGCCTCATGATGGATGATGTCTCTGAAAACTGCTGAAGTGTCCACATGTCAGAATCAAGGAATGCCACAATGCAATGATGTATGTCCAATCCAAAATCTTGGGTAGACTGATGAGGAACCTCCAAAGACGAAGTAGATGGAATAACAGTTGTGCTGTAACTGTCATCAAAGATGAGAGAGATCCCCTCAAGTGTGTCCTCTAAATCTACAATATGAGACTCACAAAACAAGTCTGATATACCTGCCAAGAAAGTATCCCACAAAGCTATGTCTGAAAGACCTGTATGATCCTGCTCAACTAGAGTAGATGAACCCATGTCAATGTCAATCTTTGAAGAAGTAGGAGGATGAGGTGATAGAAGCTCAGCACTAGTCTCGTGAACCGAAGTGGGTGAAAGAACACCAAGGTTCAAGTGACCAAACTTCTCCTCAGAAACATGATTCACACTTGATGCATGAGTGTGAATATCCATCAATGGATCTACATCATCAGAAGAAACAAAATGGGAGAAGGCATACAAGCGAGATGCATGATCAGCCATCCCAACTGTAATGATATATCTGCTCTCCAAGTCTTGTATGATCACTAAATCAGGAGTGAACTCAACTGTCTTGCCTGCACCACAATGAGTAATTTGGTAGATGGAAAGAAGATTGGATGTTAAGGAAGGTACACACAACACATTATTGAAAGTGCCCTCATCGACATCAATTGTCCCTTTTCTAGATGCATGCATGTATGTGTTGTTACCCATCAAGATAGGTGTCATAGTACATGACTCAAATGAAGAGAACATCCCTTGTGAAGAAGCCATATGATGAGAAGCTCCAGAATCAAGAAGCCATCTCTCTAACTGAAGACTTGTTGAAGCAAAGAGTACATGTCCCTTTCCTTTGTCTATCCCATTTGCAATGCCTGTTGTCCTTGTATGTGTAGATGATGATGGTGTCGAAGAAGAGGTTGAACTAGGTGATGATGATGGCATTTTGATATTATGCTTTTGAATAATGTGAGTCAACTCAGCAATTTTCTTCTCATAACACTTATGCTCATCATGTCCTAGTTTCTTGCAAAATGTACACTTTGGTCTCTCCTTCTTAGATGATTCCTCCTTGGTAGAGGATGAAGACTTAGGTGATTTGGCTGATTCTTTTGCTTGCTCATTGTTCTTGAGATTCTTATTTTTCTGTTTCTTACCTTTGCTAGTTGAAGCCTTTTGATCCTTAGAACCTTGATTAGCAAGAAGTGCTTGAGGTTTAGGAGACTTCAATTTGCCCATGTGTACTAATTTAGCTTGCTCCCTTGTGAGTGATGCAGCAAACTCATCAAGTGAAGGCATGGTGAAAGCTTTCCCAAGTGCATCCATCGTAGCATAGAAGGTAGAAACAAAAATGGAATAGTCAGGACCAAGCTTGGCAAGGATTGAAAGAATCAATTGAGTGTCCTCTTTCTCAATTCCACATTGTTTGAGCTGCAATCTAAGTGATTTTAGTTTTGTGAAGAAGTCTTGGATGCTTGCAAAATCGGTTGGATTCAAACCAATTAATTCGTTCTCCAATTTGAAACCTCTCATAGTATCTTGTTTACCAAAGAGATTTTCTAAGGTTGTCCACACTTCATTAGGTGTTTTACAAGATTCAATATGAAAAAGAAGATCAGGAGAGATAGACAAGCATAGTGTTCCATAGGCTTGATCACATCTATTGTACCACTTTCTCTTTTCTGCGGCTGCAGTTGGTTCAATTTTTGTACCCATTGTTACTCTATGAATTTTCAAACTTCTTAAATGAATCTCCATTTTAGTTTTCCACTCATGATAGTTATATGGTGTGAGTAGAGGAAGTTTGTGTGGATCCATGATGCAAGAGTACAAAAAAGAACACAAGACACCCCCTGTTACTCAATCAAAGAGATCACCCCCCCAGAAAAGAATGATTGTGGCACTTTATACTTAGTGCGATTTACAATTGTCCACAAGGGACCAAAATTGGGAAAGCATGAAAATCTCTTAAAACTGAGATTCAAAGGAGATTACAATTGCTCACAATGATTAACCATAGTAAATAGATCCCTTCAAAACAAGTTTCACTATCTCAAGTGCTAGAATGTCCAAGTTATCACTCAAAAGCCAAAAAATTGACAAATGCAATAAAATGAACTTAGAGTAGAATCTAAGAAAAGTTCATGTATAGATTTGAAGAGCTCTTGAATACCTTTCCGATGCCGCAAAAATCACGAAAATCAGAGATCATGACAAGAAGTTGTGAGCTCGGAAGCGAAAAATGAAGATCTGTCTTCAAACTGCTATAACAGTCACCTGCAGCAAAATTTCAGAAAACTACTAACACCACTATGAAGTGCTCTCTGTCAACTTTTTGACAATATCTCGTTTACCCAATTTCGCCTCCATGGGCAAAAGTTATGTAAAAATGAAAAAAAGGCCCCTTTTAGGGCTTTGAGGGGCAAAAATGGCCCCTTTCGCAGAATATTCCTTTTTGGTAGAAAAAATGCCCTCCTCCCGGAAAGCAAAAAAATATCCCGAAAAACCACTATTTTTGTGGTAAACCACCTGTGCAGAGGAAGAACTGGTTTGACTGAGAAAACTGCCAAGTGTTTAGGGTCAAAACCAATGTTGACTCCGAAAAGTCCCTTTAACTAGCAATAAACCACTTGTTTCAATCTGAAAACTTTCTATATGGTTTGGCAAAGTCGAAAACTGCTTGAGTCAAATTTGAAAACCACTCTTGATACATGGGAAACTGATTACAAATGGCCTGAGGTGGTTTTCAGGCTCTAGATGGTTTTGAGACAGGAATATTTGGCAGATTCGGGTGATCCCACTGTTGTTTGCACAAATCGCTGTGGATGCCGGTAATGAGGAGACCGGCTGAGGTTATAAAAAACTATCTGTAAAGGTGAAAACTGCTGATCACAAAAGTCAAAACCACAGAATGAGGTCTTTACAGGTTGAAAACCGTGGTCTGATGGCAAAACCTCCAATGAATACATAGATTTAATCGCTGTATATTGGCAGAAACCAGCTTTTTAGGCTCAAAAATGACCTCCAGAGAATAAAAAATCCACGGGTTCTGGGTGGAAACTACCCACATTTTGCACAAAACCACCGAATATCAGGCGAAAACTGCTTGTGGATCTACCAAAACGGTTTAGAAGCTTTCCGGCATAAATGTTTTTAGACTGTCGGTTTGCTGATGGAACCCACGGGTTCATAACCATAAGAGCTGCAAGATGTACGCAGATAGGAAGAACAGACCAGTTTATATCGATTGGCGGTTTGTAGATAGAGCTCGCCAAATTTTAAGCTGTCGGGTGAAGATTTAATCTGCCGAAGACTATTAGATCTTGCCAGAAGTTTGTGATTAAGACCGCTGATGGTGGCGGTTTGGAGACTGCCAAAGATCTATAACAGCCAATGATTTTGATGTGCTCGCCGATAATTTTAATGATTGCCGAATCTCCTGTGAAGCTACCATTGTGGATTAAGACATCTGCAAATATCTTCACCACTGGGATTAGCCGATGAAGATGTGACCTCCGATTGAGATCTTTGAATTCCACTGGATGCAAAGTCAAACTATCGACTGGAATAACAGTCACCCATAAATAGGAGCAATGGCAAATGTAGGCAGGGGTTTTGAATGACCGTCGGGAGGATGCTTGGCTGACGGTTTGCTGGCTACGATGATCCCTGATGGCTGCCGGGTCACAAAATGAATTTTGATAAATGCCGCTTTGCGATGGAATTGACCGCCGACGTTTGGAAGATTCTGCTCACTGAGGGTTTTGCAAAGGTGATTACCCGGTCGGGTGGCCTACGGATGGATGGCCACATGTTGGCCAGTGGCTGCTACGGTACCATGCAGAGGGTACAGGGTACTCTGCGCAGGGTATTTTGTACCCTGCAATTAAAACCTGTAGGATATACTTTTAAACCCGCAGAATATTAACATTAACCAGCGAACAAAAAAAATTTACCCAACGAATCTGGCGAGATTCCATGACACAGGGTCTGTGCAGGCCCAGATTCTAGAATATGCCACTGACGCAGAGAATATTCTTTGCTATAAATTTCGTACGACCAAGAAGCAAAAAAAAATTGCCTTTCACTGCAATTTTGTCCAATTTGGACGATTTTATAGTCGATATATAGGTTTTCAAGCGTCCTGAGCGCGATGGCTGGGATGATTTTTGCCCAGACTACTCCGAAATTGTAGATACCCCCTGAATCATGCCAAAGAGCCCCAAATTGAAACCCTCGTCAATTTTGCCTCCGATGTCCGATTTGGATCAAACGAAAGGTGATCTTGACTATTTTGGCTACTCCAGATGCAATGGTGAAGTTTGATTTGCAACAACACGCACCAAAATGCACCTGCAATACAAGAGCAAGAAGGGGAAACCCTCACAAAATTGATGTTTCTTCTAGTCTTTCTGATTCTCCAGGTCATCAATTGATGCAAGAGAAGAGCATACTCAACTATCAAGATCCACCATGAATTGCATTCAAGATCTCTCAAAAATTGACTAACACAAAGTGATTCTTCCTAGAGCTCTGATACCATGTTAGAGTTGGCTATGATTGGAGCCACCTAGGATCTAGGACTTCATGAAAGCACAAGAGAGATCAAATGAAAGAATGATGCTATTCTATCATTGAATGCAAAAGAAGGATTATTGTTTTGATTACATAATACATGAAGAGAGCCTTGCTTATAAAGCCAAGGTTAGAGCTAGAAGGATGGAGTGGAAGGTGGAGTGGAAGGTGGAGATATTCCTACAACATGTGCCAATTAGAGGATGATAACTAATTGCACATGTGGAGGATAAGACAACTCACTCCAACTATCAACAACTCAACACACAACTAGACTTCTAGTAGACTCACTAAGTCAACTTAATATGTGTGATGTGTGAATAATATTTAACTAGTAAATAGTTAAATAAGATGATTTATCCACACTAGCATAAATTGGTTAGGTGATAACCCTGTTCACACCAACAAAAACAACATAGCATCAATATATAATGTAATAATGAGAATGTGATCATTATCCATCTTATAAGAAACACAATGATTTGATTTCAATCTCATAAATCCCAAACTCAACACAAAGACATCAAACTTCTAGTACCGCATCCTAGAAATAGTTTCAAACCAGACAAAGATTTTTTCAACTTGCAAACCAAATTTTCTTTACCTTCAACAATGTAGTGCCCAGGCTGTAACATATAAATATCCTCCTCCAAGTCACCATGAAGGAAATTTGTCTTCACATCCATCTACTCAACTTCAAGATCATATGCTATTGCAAGAGATAACAAGAATTTGATGGATATCAACTTTGCAATGGGAGAGAAAATCTCACCATAATCTATTCCCTCAACCTAGGAATACCCCTTCACAACCAATCTGGCCTTATACTTCTCAACACTATCATTTGCACCAAATTTCATTTTGAACACCCATTTGCATCCAATGGGTTTTCATCCTTTAGGAAAAGGCACTAGGTCCCAAGTATTATTCTTCTCCAAAGAAGTCATCTCTTTTTCCATGGCCTCTTTCCAAGAACCTACATCTTTCATACCCATAGCCTCTTTCATAGTTCTAGGCTCATTAGTGTTAGAAATCAAGGCAAAAATATGACTAGAATCAAGAAACGAATAACCAAACCTTTTAGGTTGCCTCCTAATCCTTGTAGACCTCTTGAAAAGTTGAGTTTGAGGTTCTTCTTCTTCTTCTTCTAAAATTTCAGAGCTGCTAGAGCTCTCCTCATTACCAGGTCGAATAGGAGCTTTTGGTTCATTCTTCTTAGGGGTAGAAGGAAATTGAACCGCGTCCTCTTTCTTTTCTTTCTCTTCTAGCTACAGAACAAAAGAAGAAGATTTCACTTCTCTAAAGATAACACTTCTTCTATACAAGACTTTTTCAGCCACATGATCCCAAAGCTTGTATCCTTTCACATCAACACCATAGAAAATGAAGATACACTTAATCGCTTTGTTCTCCAATTTTGACCTCTTAGATCCTTAGGCACATGTGCATATGCCTTGCAACCAAATACTTGAAGATGTCTCAATGAAGGGTTTTTACCAAACCACACCTCCATGGATGTCTTCTGAACAAGCATTGAAGTAGGAGACCTATTAATCAAGTAGCAAGAAGTGGCTACAACTCCATCCCAAAACTTCTATTCGAGGCTAGCTCCACTCGGCATACTCCTAACCCTCTCATCAATGTCTTGTTCATCCTCTCTGCAACTCCATTTTTCTGAGGGGTGTATGGAGTTATCTTATGTCTTTCAATCCCATGTTCTTTACAAAACTTCTCAAAATCTTCTAAATAAAACTCACCATCATTGTCAGTCCTCAAACACTTAATCTTTTTACCAGTTTGATTCTCTACAAAATCTTTAAACTATTTGAACTGACTAAATACTTTAGATTTTCTTCTAAGGAAATAAACCCATGTCTTTCTACTATAATCATCAATGAATGATACAAAATATACAGATTTAGAAATTGAAGGAAAATTCACAGGACCAAACACATCAATATTAATTAGATCCTTCACCTTAGAATATTTGTGAGAACTAGAATATAACTAAATTTTTTTTGCTTTCCATATATATAATGTTCACAAAAATTAAACTCAAGATTATGGTCATTTAACCCCTGGACGAGGTTCTTATTTTTTAGGGCTCTAAGACCCTTCTCACCAATGTGACCAAGTCTCTCATGCCACAACATTTGTCTTCTTAGTAGGAAGTTTCATCTCCAAAGCATGAGCACCCTTAGGTACTCAGAAAGCATGACCATCAAAAGTAGATGCAACACACTTCTTCTCTGTCGGTTCCAATGGTGAGGATGAAGAATATGAAGCTCTCTTCTTCAAAATAAAAGAACTATTACATCAAACAATGCATGCATCTAGCTGAAACAAAATGCCTCTCCAAACACCCTTAGCAAGCACCATAGCTCCTCTAGTCATCTTTCATCCTCCATCCAAGAAGACAACCTGCACACCCATATCATTCAATTTACTTACAGAAAGAAGGTTCTGTGCAAAACCAGGGATATGCAAACACCACTAATCCCCTTCACTCATCCATTAGGGAATTAGATCAAGACTCTTCCATGGCCAACAATCTTTAGGCGAGAGTCATCACCCAAGTACACCTTCCCACCATCATATTCTTCATACTTTGTGAACCAACCCTGATGTTAGGTCATGTGGAAGGAAGCACCAGAATCTATCAACCACACATCTTTTGATGCATGGGTGGCCAAGGCAGCAATAAAAGCATCACCATCATCTTGGGACTTGTTAGAATCTGAATCAAAGAATATTTTTTCTTCTTCTCCATCTTACACTCCTTTCGAAAGTGCCTAGGTTTTCCACAATTCCAACATAGTGCTTTGGACTTTCCAAGAGACTTAGATCTCCCATGGGATTTGGATCTTCCTTTATCAGCTTTCTTTCCTTTCTTTCTTTTTTCTTTGGGTCTACCATGAACAACAAGAGCTTTCTTAGTTGTTTCTAAAATTTATCTTTGTATCTCTTTGAAAAGTAATGATGCAACCACCTCATCCATCTTTAACTTGGAGGTGTTACTCCCAATGACCATCACAAGGTGGTCCCATGAGTCTGGCAAAGAACAAAACAAGGTCTTACATTTATCCTCCTCCATCTTCCATCTTCAGAGAAAACAACTTATTTCTCAAGAATAACTTATTTACCAGGGACTTGGCCTGATAAATTTCTCCAAGCTTCTTTCACATATCTGTAGTTGTATCCTCTTCATGAACATTCAACAAGACGGAGTCAACTAGACAAAGTCTCATAAGACCCTTGGATTTTTGATCTTTGAGATCCCGGTCTTCTTGAGACATTACTATTGGTTTTGTATTGGATATGGCTTCCCATAAATCCCCATCTACAAGCATGTCCTCTATTTTGAGTTTCCACAACTTGGAATTATTACCATTAAACTTCTCAATCTCTATTCTTCCAGATGTGCTTGTCATATCCTTCCTGCAACAAGATCATAAAATTATCTACAAAAACTCCCACTCAATCAAAGATTAGTACAAAAAACCCTCTACCCAACAACTAGGACCAAAAGATGGCTAGGCTCTTATACCAATTGAAAGGAAGCAAGGTCCATAGAATATCTTCCTACACTAAACTAATGAGGGGAGAGTTATGCAAATTTTCAATCCTTACAGTAACAAAGAAGAAGATATGTATTATAAAACATAAATCAGAAACATAACATAAATCATAACATAGATATACATGGGGAAAACCCTTTCGAGTAAAAATCCCCACACTCCAAAACACAACCCAATGCATTATTTAGTAAACAATATGTGGTTAAAATACACTTGCAGAGCTATACTCTTGTAGGAGTTCACAACACTAGTTCTAGAGCAATTCTGATAGCATAAAAATACCTACAAATCAACATACAAAACTAGCTCCAAGTAGCACCTTATATAGAATTTACAAGCCACGAGAGGAGTCTTCTAGGAGGTGCACATCCAAATCCACATGGCACACTTTCCCACACCCTCCTTCTGCTTGTGATACTTGTTCAACACTTTCTAACTGCCATCAACACTTGTCCAATCCTGTCATAGGAATCTCCTCTACATGGGTGCCCCAAATTTACTATTTATGGGTTATGATAGATGCTCTTACACATCTTACAGTTGTCATAGAATATTTCATATATGACAACACTTACAATTGTAAGAGAATCTATCATAAATGACTATTTCTAGAACATTCTCTTACAACTTGTCATAGGCCAACTTGGGAACTCTAAAATGGCTAAGTCAAAGATGCTTCTTATAGTGTCATACATGAAAATGACACTTGTCTTCATCCCTTCTATTTTTGGCTCTTACACTATCATAGAGTCTGTCATATCTTACGCGTCATAAAATCTGTCATACATCCTGACACATGACCTCTAGGGGCTAACAAATGGAAAAACTATGCCAACTCAACATGGGATGCCTACCTCCTCATATGAGGACAAAAATACATCTAGTCACCTTCCATGTAGGATGACATATCACCATGCCAACTCCCACAAAGTGAAAATTAAGATTTACAGTAGTAGGCAAAAATTAGATAAATAAATAAATACAAACATTAGGAATTTTCAAAGGTTGACACACCTTAATTCCCAATGAGAGCTTCGTCATGGCAAAGATAATACCATCTTGTTTACCCTCCCCATATCCCTGCCTCTATTCACACAAGATGTACAGGATTCTTGTTCAATGATGTCCTTCCTCTTTAGCCTCAATAATGACCGTAATGCCTATCAGTACCAACTAGGGGCCCTCTTTAGGCTAAAAACCATCACCAAACGCCAAGATTTCAATCTTGATTTTTTAGATTCCATCACCAACGGACTTAGCTTCTAATTAGCTAACTTAAAAAATCAACAAGTTTTTAGGTATTCCTCCTTTCTCCTCCATTTGATTCTATTTCATTACCCTCACTTCTTTTAGTCATATATGCACCTCAATAATGTAATGACTCAGATGCTCAGAAGGTCATTCTTGTGTCTACATGGACTTACATCCTTTTAGAGACCTCTGAATTCTATGAGTTCATCAAGTGCTTCCTCGCACCAGTCCTCATGAACTCAACTAGGAGGATATCCCCTACAGATTGAGTGAGACACAAAAGGGTATTATGACCAACAGTCAAATCCCATGTGACCAATTCTTTATGTTGAAATGCACCAGACAACTAAGAGGGGGGGTGAATCAATTGTCCCAAAACTCAAACACTTCTACACTTAAACATTAAACACTTATCCACACATTATAATTAAACAAAGAATACATGAAATAAGAAGCTTAAACACAGATGCAATGTTAAACACAAGAGACACCAGATTTTTACATGGAAAACCCCAATGTGGGAAAAAACCATGGAGAGGATTAGCTCTCAAAATATATTGCAATCTTTGAAAAATGATATTCAGGGTTGGTCACTCCATGGGACCAGAACATACTAGCTCACTGCCATGAAGTATAGCTAGGTCTAGTAGGCTCACTGCCTCAACCCTAAACCTAGAAAGATTTAAATAAGGGTTGTTAAACCCGAGAACTGTTAAACCCTACTGGTGGCTCACTGCCATGATCAACATCTTCTTCATGTCTGAGATAATTACATTGAAGTACAATAGTTCCTCTACCCTACTCTACACTGTTCTTCCTTATCTCCTCACCCTTTTTCCTTATCTTCCCATTTTTGCTCAAGGACAACCTTTCCACAACTTAATTACAAGTATTTATACACTTCATCAACCTTGGAATGATCATCAAGGTCAGCATTACAATCATAACCATTGGAACAATCTCTAAGGTCGACATTACAAACATTTACAAAATAGGTCCTGACCTATTACAACATTATGCAAAGGAAATGAAGTAAAGATGTATGTGGATCACGCCATGCCTTAGCTGGGACTCAAACATGATTTTCCATGCTTCAATACGGTTCCATGATCTTCAAGGGATCTCCACAATTACTGGAATTAACTAAGTCAGCTAAGACTAGTTACACGCTACCTTATCTGGGAACAATCTTCAAACATGATCTTAATTCCTTAACGCGGACCAATGTCAAGATAGGAACATGATTAGGAGATATCCACAAGCACGTTATAATCATCAAGAACAGTTTCACAAACCTTAACCACTTTAGCCATAGGAATCTTCTCACCGGAACACATGAACTTCACTGTCTTTGACTGACATAAAAGAAAGATAGCTTGCGGACCACCAAAACATGAACTACTACAATTGTAGGTGTAAGGGTAAAACGGTGATCAATCAAATGAATAATGTAAGACCCAAACATCAACAGAATAGGAAATAACAAAGAAGATTAAATGAAAATAGCAATGAATAACACAAAGCAAACCTTCCTTGAAATCGATGCTTCTGTTGTTTGCCTATTACAATCATCCTTTCGCAGATGAAGTGAACCCTCAGAGAGTGCACTCTTTTAAGCTGTGTTCGAGGAAGTCGATGGTAAATGGCTATGGTGATATGCAATGAAGATGAGCTCCAATGCAAGTATGTGATCTCAAGCTTGTGGATGGTAAAAGGGTGCCAAAGGCGCGCTGGTGATATTTCTGCAGAGTAACGATGTCAAAAGCCTAGATCATTAGAATGGAGGGATGAAGCTTCATTTATAGACTTGGAAGAATGGGAATCAACGACTGAGAGGAGATATGAAGATCAACGGCTGAGGATGGTTGAGGAATGTGCAACCAGTAGAAATGTGACAAGTGTCCCAGCTCCATCATGAAAGAGGGGATGTGACAAAATTGATTGGAGAGTTAACTCCATTGACTGAACAGTTAATAGACTTGATTGATCAGTTAGAAGAGTGGATTATGGAACTGACTGAATTGATTGAGGAATTGACTCAATTGACAGGTTAGTTAACACTTTTGATTGATTAGTTAACTAATCTCTGATTTGAGAAGAAATAGGCCATGTGGGTGAGGGAAAATAAGATAATTAAATATTAAATATATTTAATTACATGTGCAACTTGATGAGGTGGATAAGGTGAGGTGGAAAAGGTGAGGTGGATTTTTAAATTTAGAACTTAGGATAGAGGAATTTGGATTAATTAAATAATTTATGATTATTTAATTATATAGGACATTTAGAAGAATTTTAATTAAATAAATAGATTTTATTTAATTATGGAACAGTGAATCAATTAAATAAATTTAGAATATTTATTTAATTGGTAGAAGAATGGAATAAATATTTAGAATATTTATTTAGGATGATTCGTGTCATTTTTGGGCGTATACATTTTTCTCCTCTTTGATGCAATGTTGTTTATAGCGTTGCTTCAAAGAAATCGATAGTTTGAATGATGATACATGCCCCAGTTTGCCCCTGGTACAGGCTTACTGACGATAGGATGCCCCCTCGGGAGATTGGACGGGAAAAGGGCGAAAGAATTGGAGACAGACAATCTCACGAAGATGAAGGTGTTAGGATAGGCAAGAGAAAAAAGGACGCGTTTCATGGAAATGGGAAGAAAACTGGAGGAAAAACGGGCACGGGAAGTAGTCACAGTCATCACCTAGCCAGAATTAGGGTTTGGAGGCTATAAATAGGAGCTGGGTCCACAAGAATAGTCATTTGTACACTTGTTTGCTCTGGATTTGATTGAGAGAGCTTAGAGAAAACTTGGAGTAGCATGGCAGCTAGAGCAGCAGACATTCCACGCAAGGAGCATCGATTCGAGCGAGTCCGTCGATTCGGGCGGCCAGCAGAGGCAGGACCCCTGGTATGTGATTCAAAAAATTTCTCCTAGGGTCGATTTTAGGTGTCATAAATGCATGTAGAAAATAGGTCAAACGGATGCGCCAAAGTGTAGAATGGCGCATATGCCTCGTGAAGTGGCACTTTTGTCATTTCACGGCGCATATGCCAGCTTCGGCGGTGCATGCATGAAAATAGCGCATCTGTGCATTGTAGGTGCGCTTCTGTAATTAGGCTACGCATGTGTGATTAGGCAGCGCATCTGTTCAATGTAGCGGTACATTTGTGAAAGCCGCGCATATGTTGAATCCAGCGGTGCTTTCATAATTGGGCGGCACATATGCCGAATGTTCCGGCGCATGTGTTGAAGCTGCGCGTATGTGCATTGTAGCAGCGCATCTGCATTTATGCGGCACATATGTTGATTTTGGCGATGCATACATCAAGAAACGACGCTTTTACCACCTGTAGTGGTGCATTTGCTTTGGATAGCAAATGACTTGTCAAATTGATTTGATTAGCGTCCTGTTCGACGCGGTAATCGATGAGCTATCTCCGAGATTGCAGGAATCTAGTCAAGAGATGTAGTGTGTTGTTTTGATCAATTTGAAATGCTAAGTGTAGTTGATATAGTTCAGTAGGTATGTTGAGTATGATATATGCCGTTTGAGACTGACGTGTTGCCTTGCTTGCTTGCAGGAGGATATTCGAGATACACTGCAGTCGAGGAGACGTTTCCCATGCCCCTGTTGCAGAGATATATGTTGACAGAGACTGACAGAGTGGCGCTTGGTGCCATGGGTTTAGACTATGTATGCTTCATGCTCGAGGTGCGGGCGAATCGAGGACTGCTGACAGCTGTTGTGGAGAGATTCCACAGTGAGGATGGGACCTTTCACTTTTCGACTAGAGAGATGATCGTGATGTTGGAGGACGTTTACCGGATATTGCACTTACCCGTGGTGGGTGAGTTAGTGGAGTATTACCTACAGCGGGATGCGGGACTCGCCGAGTGCCAGCGAGTGTTCAATGATCCTGAGCTAGTTGGATAGGTCATCCCGTGGTAGGATATATATGATTACTATGACTACTTCCTGGGGATTGTGGCTGGACTGATTAGGGGCGTTGTATGCCCGGACAGGAGATCGCATGGGTTCCCCATTGGATGGGGCAGGATCATGGAGCGGATGCTGACTGAGGGCACTTGATATGCATGGGGAGTCTGTGTACTGGCCCATCTATACCATGATATGCATCAGGTGGTGTACCACCGCAACACGAGTCTATCGGCTGGTGTACTATTGCTACAGTTTTGGCTGTGGGAGCACATAGCTGTGACTAGGCCGATATGTGTGTTCGCGAGGCAGAGAGGAGAGCCATACAGTTATGGCTATGCAGGAGTGATTTCCTAGCACAGGCTGGGGAAGTTAGAGTATTGGAGGCACACTTTGGATGGGGTAGATGTGGTCGTCTGGCAACCATATCTGGACTGCGAGCCCTGAGACGACGAGGGAGACGAGCTGCCGTATTGCTTTCAGACTAGGTGGCTGATAGGCCGAACATGGCACATACTAGAGAGATAGATGGTGGGCCGAGTGTTGAGACAGTTTGGCAGAAGGCAGGGCATGCCACAGGGACAGGCATTCTTTGCGCGGACACATGCAGAGAGGGTCCGATGGGGGTTGATGGCTTCATACGAGGAGGTCCTGGCAGAGTTCAGGCAGACTCCCTATGTGGCATGGGATATGAGGACAGAGATAGCGGATGCAGGGGTTACATAGGATTACAAGGATTGGATGACTGCACATCCTTTCCCGAGATATTCAGGACCTGGTATGTTGGTGCCTCGTATTGATGAGGTAGACTCAGAGGAGGAGGGATAGGTTGGCCCAGGGCGGAGGGGAGCTAGAGGAGGACGAGGAGGACGGGGTGGTAGAGCTAGAGAGAGGCTGAGACAGCGGAGGAGGACAGGCCAGGCCGAGTAGGCAGTACCAAGACAGGTAGAGGCACAACAGCAGATACCTTAGCAGGCGTAGATGCCGCCACCCCAGTAGGTACCAGAGCAGCAGGTGCCCCAACCACAGGGGCCAGGACAGGCAGAGGCAGCACAGGAGCCAGTGGAGGCAGAGGTGCATGAGAGGGCCATAGCCAGCTTGAGGGGATAGGTGTGAGCGCTGCAGGCACAGCTGAAGAGGGCTGATGGCAGGTGAGAGACGGATGCAGCAGTTATCGCAGGGTTGACTCGCGAGAGAGACATGGCAGACGCACGGTTACGTATTGTCCGTGTAGAGCGGGACACTGCTGTGGCTGCCATGGGGATAGATGTAGCGAGCTCATTTTTGGTGGGGCAGGTGCAGCAGGCACAGGCACAGGTAGGCCAGTTGCAGACGCAGTTGGCACAGGTACAGACAGAGCTCGCTAGAGCACAGTCACAGGCTCAGTACTATCGAGGTTTATACCATGGGGCCGTGGCATCAAGCTAGAGGGTGGGGAGCTTTAGGAGTCAGTCTAAGGCGACTCATAAAGCAGGTCCATCACAGTCAGGGGCTTCCGTGATGGGTCCTCAGCAGTCAGGAGCTGGCAGTGGTGGCCCACCGCCGCAGGGATAGACACAGACCAGATGTATTTTTGGGACATGTATCACCGTCCAGTTGGATGTATATTGTATGTGACACTTTGATTTTGGAGAGAGATGGTGATATTGTACATTTGGACCTCTTATATGATGTATATATGATGATGCAGCTTTGTGTATCTATTGCATGTGTTATGAGATGATGATTTACTTCTATTGGATGATGTGATGTATGTGTAGACTTAGATGGTCTATCTGAGGCTATATGAGATGCGTTTTGTTGATGTGATGCTATATGATATCTATATGATTTAATGCTTTGAATGTATGCTTATGATGTCTATATGATTGAATGTTTTGAATGTATGCTTATTTAACATGATTTCTTATGTGATGATGCAGCTTTTGTGTATGATGTTATGGGATGTCTATATGATCTAATGTTTCAAATGAATGCAAATGTAATATGATTGCTATGTGATGATGCAGCTTTGTATGCGATGCATTTAGCTATGTTTTTGTGATTTTCTGTGTTTTAAGATGCGATATGATGCTGATGTATGGATGACTTAATGCATTGTGTTAGGTATGCTACTGACTTAACCATGTTCATGACTAACTCTACATGTGATATGATATGCTCCTATATGCTTTGTTTTTGTGAAGTCCAAATGTACTCTATCGACACCAGAATGACATGATAGATAGAAGAATGGATATGATAGAATGACTGAGTAACTGCATTTGATATTGTTACCCTGCATAGTTTGGATAATGAGGATTTGTATGGGATATGGATGTATGGATGTGTATATGGATACAAGATGGATGTTTTTCTTTTAGAGTGCTTTTTTTCATCATTGGGTATTTTGTTTTTGGTACATTTTCTGAGATGTTGTAAGTGAATACAAGCATCTAGGTATAATTGAACCGAGATGACCTGAGTACCGCTTACATGGATGGTGATTTAGCAAGTTAATACAAGCATCTAGTCAAAATTGAATCTAGATGACCTGAGTACTTGCGTTTCAACAAACAAGGATTGCCCCCGTTCATGTTATACCTTTGATGTCCTCGATGATCTTTTTCCAATCATGTCCTTAGACAAGGCTTCACATTACTAAAGTTTAATCCACAAATAGCAAACAAAGAAAGTAATCATGCCCCCATCATAGCATCTCTAGCTTTTGGCATCCTCGAGTAGCATAGGAAGGTATGATAGCAAAAAATCAAGACTCTGTAACTTAACCCTAGTTCCAAATCCACAAAATATTCTTGCCATTAGATATGTTTATTTCTTGCTGTAGGTTGAATAAAATCATTTAGAAGACCTTGGGTATTTGCTTTGCATTGGATAGGTTAAGATGCTCACAGTCAAGATTTCTGCTTGAGGCGCGGGTTCTACTTGCGTTTGCTTGCTTCGTGAGAAGATTGCACAATCCTTATTGGGGAGACGGACCCTAAGGGACTGACCTAGTGCC
The DNA here is from genome assembly GCA_027924645.1 of Cunninghamia lanceolata. NCBI lineage: Eukaryota > Viridiplantae > Streptophyta > Pinopsida > Cupressales > Cupressaceae > Cunninghamia > Cunninghamia lanceolata. The sequence goes on along the minus strand of BSBN01001380.1, from coordinate 1,099,040 downwards.
TCGGGGACTCATTGCTAAATGGCCTTGCCTACGTGACGACGTAGAGGCAACGTGGTTCGGGGTAAACCCTAATGGACCATGGATGGACTAGAAGAAAGATGACAAGAATGAAGACAAGAAGGAAGATGAATGGGACCATAGAAGAAATGGGAGCCTCGGGGGCACATTAGAATAATGGCCTTGCCTACGTGACGGCGCAGAGGCAACGTAGTTCACGGACTTGGACCATGGACACTGACAAGAGACCCTATGCTAGGCTCACATTGAGGAGATGGTATGGGACAAAACCTTGGTTGACAAGGCCACAAGGAGAGTATCAAGCCATGATAGGTAACTGTCAAGTGTTTATTTGTGGGATAGATATGGGTCGAATGGGGCAAATGGAGAAAAAATAGACTCAAGGTGATTGGATTCCCAAAGATGGAGAAGGTGGTTTATCACAAGTAACGCCTATTTACCAGGTTTTCACCACTTGCTTTTATTTGCACGCAAAGCTAGAAAGTAACATGACGCCTGATTGCCAGGTTTTCATCATGATACCTATCCAAGGTGCCTGTTTGCTAGGTTTTCACCAAATGATGATTTTTTTTTGCATGATTTCTATTTTTTTCTGATTTTTTTTTTGAATTTTCTCTTTTCAACTTTTTTTTGATTTTTTGATTTTATTATGCCCCCTTGCATTGGGGTTCTCCTAGGTATAGAACCGGCAAAGGTGCATGTTGTTGATTGGATCATCCAACAACTCACCCTCTGAAGTGGCCAACTAAAATGCCCCTGATTCGTAAGCAACTACAATCACATAGGGTCCAAGCTAGTTAGGCTCAAACTTACCTTTCTTTTCTCTGTCTTGTTGATTGCGAGGGTTCTCTTTTAGAACTAGGTCTCTAACCTTAAAGCATCTTGGGAGAACCTTGTGATTATAGCTTCTTGACATCATTTGTTGATAGGCTTTGAGATGATCGAAGGCTTTCTGGCGCCTTTCTTCTAGCAGCTCTAGTTCTTGTAACCTGGAGACTCTGTATTCTTCGTCTGATATGAGACCTTTCAACGACACCCTGAGGGATGGTAGTTCGACCTCAATGGGAAGGATGGCTTCAGAACCATAGACAAGGGCATAGGGTGTAGCACCTGTGGGAGTGCATATACTGGTTCTGTAAGCCCACAGAGCGGGATTGAGTTGGACATGCCAATTGCGACTAGCTTCATTGACAGTCTTCTTTAGGATTTTTAGAATGGTTTTATTCGATGCCTCAGCTTGGCCGTTACCTTGGGGGTAGTATGGAGTAGAGAAATGATGTTGGATCTTGAAACGCTCACAGAGTTCCTGGACATCCTAATTTTTGAATGGTCTTCCATTATCTGTTATGATGGATGAAGGAATGCCATATCTGTAGATAATGTAATTCAGAATGAAAGAGGAAATTTGTTTTCTTGTGACGGTGGTTAGGGGAACGACTTCAATCCACTTTGTGAAATATTCAGTGGCGGTTATGATGAATTTGTGGCCGTTGGAAGAAGGTGGATGAATTTTTCCCACAAGGTCAAGTCCCCACTGACAAAAGGGCCAGGGTGTCGTTAAAGGTCTCAACTCCTAAGTAGGTGCATGGATCAGGTTCCCGTGTATTTGGCACTGTTTGCACTTTTTGACGAACTGATATGAATCCATTTCCATATTTGGCCAGTAATAACCCAAACGCATGAGTTTCTTGGCTAGGGAGGGACCGCTAGAGTGTGTCCCACAGATCCCTTCGTGTACGTCTCGCAAGGCAGTTATGGATTCTTCTTTTGTCCAAACAGCGGAGTAAAGTACCATCCAGACCACGTCGGTAAAGGGTATTAGCTATGATGGTGTAACGGGAGGCTTGTCGGATGAAAGTTCATTTTTGGTTGGAAGAGAGGTCCGGTGGGAGAATATTGTCCTTGAGGTAAGTGTAAGTCTTACCGTACCAAGGTGAATCAGATCCGACTAGGAGACAAATGGAATGGGTTTCAAGGAGATCATAAGCCGGTTGTCGGATGGTTTCCACTAAGAACTCATACCGTGGCTCACATTCAGGAATTTCTAGAAGAGAGGCTATGGTAGCCATTGCATCCACTGCTTTGTTCTCTATCCTGGGTATTTGCTCAAAGGAGATGGTCCCAAAGTGTTCTTTGAGGTCGTCGACCATCCGTTTGTAGGGGATGAGCTTCTCATCTTTGGTCTGATACTCATCGTTGACCTAATTTATGATAAGCTGAGAATCACCATAGATACATAGTTCTTGGATTTTCCACTCAGTGGCCATCTTGAGACCAATTACCAAGGCCTCATATTCCGCTATGTTATTAGTGCATGGAAATAACAACCGGTAGGACTTCGAAATTGTGTCGCCTTGGGGAGTGATAAATAGGATACCTGCCCCCGATCCATGGTTGGTGTAAGATCCATCAAAGTAGAGTTTCCAAGGAGATGTTGACAAAGTGAATAAAGACTCATCGGGAAACTCAAACTACATTGGTGAAGTGTCCTGTAATGGTGCCTCGGCCAGTTGGTCAGCGATGATTTGTCCTTTAATGGCTTTTCTGTCTACATATTCTATATCATATTCACTAAGAAGCATAACCCACTTTACTAGTCGACCTGTGAGAGCTGATTTGCTGAGAAGATATTTTAATGGGTCGATCTTGGCAATGAGTTTGACAGGATGTGCCAACATGTAATGTCAGAGTTTTTTGTGAAGCAAAAACTACCGCAAGGCATGACCTTTCTACTTGTGAGTATTGCAACTCGTAGCCCACTAAGGTTCGACTGATGTAGTATACAGTTCTCTTTGTTCTCGTAATCTTGCTGTGCTAGAAGAGCTCCAAGAGCAGTGGGTGTAGTAGAGATGTAGAGAATTAAAGGTTTTCCTTGGATCGGAGGCATGAGTATAGGAGGATTCATAAGGTACTCCTTTAGCTTGTTGAATGCCTCTTCGCACCGCTCGTCCCATTTAAATGGAATGTTCTTATGTAGGAGATGGCTGAAAGGTTGGCACTTGTCTACCAGCTGTGAGATGAACCTACGGATGGCCTGCAGCTTGCCCTGTAAGGATCTCAACTGTGTTAGAGTCTTGGGCGGTGGCATGTCCATTATGGCTTTGACCTTGGCCGGGTCTACCTCTATTCCATTTGCCGACATGATGAAGCCTAGCAGCTTGCCTGATGTTACCCCAAACACACATTTCTTCGGGTTTAGTTTGACTTGGAATTGGTCCAACCGTTGAAAGACTTTTTCTAGGACATCTAGGTGTGAGTCCCTTGTGAGAGATTTTGCTAAGATATCGTCAACATAGTCCTCCATAGTTACATGCATCATGTCATGGAATATAGTTGTCATGGCCCACTGATATGTAGCCCCTGCGTTTTTTAGCCCAAAAGGCATGACATTCCAGCAAAAGGTACCCCATGGGCAAGTGAAAGCTATTTTGTATTGATCCTCTGGTGCTATTTTGATTTGATTGCACCCTGAGAATCTGTCCATGAGTGATAGCATTGTATGTCCTACAGTGAGGTCGATTATGATATCGATGTTTGGCAATGGAAAGTCATCCTTGCGGCATGCTTTGTTTAAGTCTCGAAAATCATTGCATAGTCGAACCCGGCCATCTGGTTTAGACACTGGCACAATATTAGATATCCATTCTGGGTAATCTATGGCTCTAATGAACCCCACATCTAGCAATTTCTTGAGTTCTTCTTTGACCAAAAGGGCTATATGAGGATGCATTTTTCTTAGCTTCTGCTTTACTGGTTTCACCCCTGGATCCAATGGCAAATGATGTAGAATTAGGTTTGGGTCCAAACCTGGCATGTCTGCATATGACCAAGCAAAGCTGCCTCTCTTCTTCTTAAAGAATGGTACAAATCTAGTTTTCTCTGGTGGTGTGAGAGATTTGGCAAAGTGGATAATCTTGGGCTGCTCTTCGGTTCCAATGTTCACAGGCTCGATCGGCTTCACCACAATCTGTGACCTTTCTTGATACATATCACTAGGGAGAGTGTCAAGCATTCCATCGTCGGGTGCCACAGTTGGGTTTTCACCGTCAGATGCATCCTTTCTTTTTACTATTTTATGATCTGACACTGCCGCAAGGTGGTTTTCACTGTCAGATCCATTTTTGATCTTGATGTTTTTGCGACTGGAAGGCTTGGCACCCTCCCCGAAGTAAGCCACGGTATTCAGTTCAATAGCAAAACTAGCCTTATGATCTCCTTTTGGCAAGTGGTCCCTAAGTTCCATGTAATCAATGTAAGCATCATCATTTTGGAACATATCTAATTGGGGGGTTCCTTGCAGATCCTAGTCAATAAGCTCAGGGTGTAAGAGGGGAAGGGAGTCGGATGAGAGACCTGATTCATTAATGGTGTGAATGGAAAGCTATGGGCATTGGCGGGGGTAGTGTTCTGGGTGGTACTTTCCTCCAAGTTGTTTATCACAATGGAGTCAAAACTTTCCTCGAAAGCCATAATCTCAGGGGTGGGCAAATCAAACTCCAGTGGTCTATCCTGTTGCATTTGTCCCTCATGGTAGGGGCTAAGAGTTTGGATGGTGTCAACCTCTTTGTCATCGTAGGAGTGCTCTGTTAGCTCATCCCACTCATACTCATTTGAATCATCTGAATCTGTGTCACTATCCACTTGGCATGTTTGGATTGTCTCCACAAGGCAGGCATTTTCCTTGGCTTTACCCTTGCCTTTGTACCCTAGACCAGTTGTGTTTCTAGCCGAAGAGGATGAAGAAGGTTGTATAGGTTCAATGATTCCTTCTTTTCTGAGGCCTATGGGGCCTTGTCCTTCGTACCCCATCCTGTGCAAAATAGTCTCACCCCGCCCATAGAGTTCTGTAGGGAGTTTAGGCGGTTGTTGGGGTGTGTTTTCTTCTTCAGCATAAAGCCATTGTAGGAGATCTCGCTCCTTTGTTTCATCAGATAAGGTCCCCCATTTTACAAAGGGATTTGCGGGAGCTGCAGGAGGAGCAGATGGCTTTGGAAAATGTTTGGGTGGCTGCTTGGGTTGGCCAAAAGAGCGAGGAGACAAAGGCATCTTGGCAAGGTTGAGGCTGTGCTCAATGGAGTATTCCCCCATGCCATTTTCTTTTATGGTAAGTTTCAGTGGTTTAGGTCTGGAGGAGGAAGTTTTAGCAGTATGGTCCTATTATGGGGTAGGGGAAATGTAGGCTCTGTTGTTGGGTATGACACATTCGGGTTTTGCACGGAAAGAATTGCAGTGCTGGTAGGGGTTGGGGTCGCCTTGGATGGTGACCTGCTTGCCATTGTGTGGGAACTTAATGCATTGATGATAGGTTGAGGGGACAACCTTCATGGCGTGGATCCATGGTTTCCCTAGTAGAATATTATAAGCAAGCTCCCAATCAAGGACTTGGTACACCACATCTTTAATTATCGGTCCCACTTGAATGGGTAGGACAACCGTTCCTCTTGTGGTTCTTTCTTCCTCGTCATATGCCTTAATAGTAATTTTCCTCCTTGGATCAACTGCTTGTTCGGAGAACCCCAGTGCAAGGACTAGCTTCAATGTGCAGATATTTAAACCGGCACCCCCATCAATGAGAACCCTCTTGATGCGGTGCTTGTGTATGAATGCGACAATGTGCAAAGGGGTGTTGTGGGGTTGAGATACAGAAAGATCATCTTGCTCAGTAAACGATATGGAATTGGAGGATGTCAAATTGCCTACCATGGTCTGGAACTTCTCTTGGGCCTGGTTAGTGGGGATAGTGGTTTCCACTAAGGCTTTCTCAAGAATCTCCTTATGAGAAGGAGATAGACGCAAGAGCTCCAATATAGAAATGTGAGTCGGGGTTTTCTGTAATTGGTCGAGGACATTGTACTGATGGGGGTTGGATGGAGATGGTGATGACCTTGGAGGAACAGTATTGAGTGTGACTTTACCACTACGGGTAATTATACTACAACCAGTTCGGTTAGGTCCTGGTTGTTGGTTGGGTGAGATGACATTGACCTGCGGAATATGTTTAGAAATGTAGTTTATGGTGTAGTCAAATGGAACACTTGCATAGTTAGCATTACTCATCCCGCTGTTCTGATTTGGCCGGTTGCAATTATTGTTGTTGTCATTATTGTTGTTGTCGTTGTTGGTGTGGCCATGGTTGTTGTTGTTGTGGCCATTGTTGTTATATGGCCTGTTATGATTCAGAAGTGGATCCCTGTAGGCCACATGAGTTTCATTGGAGGTATGCTGTTGTGTCCCTCCCTGATTTTGATCTAGTATATCTTGAATGACATTTTTGAGGCAGATACAGTTGTTAGTTGTATGCCCCCTTCCTCGGTGATATTCACAATAGTTTGTGTCCTTCCAGTAGGGAGGTTTGACTATAGGCTCGTAATCACTTGTTGGCGGTAGAGAAATTTCGTTGTTAGCCAACAATTTCTGTAGCGCAGATTCTTGAGACTCACCTAATGGTGTGAATTTTCTTCTTGGGTTTGAATTGTACCAAGATCTAGGCTCCCGAGAGGGTGGTTTGTTGATTGCACCATTGTTTGTGTCCCCCTTAAGAGTGAATATGGGTTGTTGTTTAGGAGCTGCCGCCTTGGCGTCAACTACCCCATCGTTGACCACATTCTTGTTCTTGGTCCAAAACTTTGATTTATCCATTGTGTAATTGGAATTAGGTGTGTCCTTGTAGAGCTTGAGAGTTCCTTTAGTGATCATAGCTTTTTCAATGAATAGGCCCATTTCAATGACTTTGGAGAATGATGTAGGGCATTGTATCTGAATCTGATAGCTAAGATCCGTGTTTAGGTTGTGGACAAACATTTCCAATAGTTGCTTCTCAGGTATATCATAAGAACACTTACTAGCTAGCTGTCTCCATCGTTGTAAGAAGGTGGCGAATAACTCACCACTCTTTTGTTTAGTATTGCATAGATCTAGCATAGATACCTCGTGTTCTATGTTGTAGGAGAAGTGCGTTATGAATTTATTGACAAGTTCATCAAAAGTTTTGATCCCTGGTGGGAGGCGCAAGAACCACTCCATAGCTTGACCACCTAAAGATCTTGGGAATAGTCTCATCAAGTAGGTCTCGTTGTGAGCTACTTCTAAACATGCGGCATTGAACTCCCGGATATGATCTCTAGGGTCCCCCTTCCCTTTGTATTTGTCAAACTTTGGGACTCCGAACTGAAAGGGGAAGGGTTTCATGACCAAAATTTTGTCAAAAGGATATGGAGCTATATCTTCCAAAGATTATTGCTTGGAACTTGTACCGGTCTTAAGGTTGGATATTTCTTGTTTTAGACTTTCGATTTGTTGTCTCACGTCATCCATAGGAGCATTTTGATCTATGCATTTCTTGCCTCTATCATTTACATTCGGGACTGTGTCATTCGTGCCTCTCTCATGATCATCACGTCTCCGCTCATGATCATTGTCCACATTTTCCATGATGGAGCTTATGTCAAAGTCTACGGGGAGTTTGACTCCAAGATTAGCAAGATGGTGGAAGTATTTATCGGGGTCTTCAAGGAGCACCCTCTCTACCAGGCGTTGGAATTTTCTATCTTGGATGTGTGCTACTAATTCTTCATGAGAAATTTCTTCGTCACCACCACGTGGTGGGGCGAGGTGATCAGATGCATTGGCCATTTCAATCTGCTTGTTGTACTGGGATCGAGTAAGAACCATGCAAGGTGGGGTGGGATGAAGTGGACCAGGACTAGAAAGTTTGGCGAGGTACCGACTGAGACTGTGGTGAATGGGATACCTAGGACAAGATTTGGACAAAGGATTCTCTCGCTCGATGACTTCAAGTAAGATGGTTGACACAAGACGTTGGCCTCTAGTAAGGGTAGTCGATATCAGTCTTACTATGGAGGGCTTAGTCGTTCAACAAGTCTACTAGCAAAGGTACGGTGACTTACTAGGCTTACGTGAATTCACTAATGACACAAAAAAGGGACCTATTTCGAATCGGTATGGGACAAACTGACTCTGGGACAAGAGGGATTTGGATAGAAAGTGAATGAGACGAGTGACGAAAGAGAGACTTGGGTGAAATGGATGAAGACTGACTGCAAGGTGGAATCTGACCTCAGAAAGTGAAACTAGGCTAAAATGGGTGCTCCAATCAAGTGAAAATATTCTCTCAAAAATAGGGCAAGTGCTCACTGTCGCATATGCGCAGAAACAGATGCGCAGTAGGAATGAACAAATGCGCCGTAAGTCGCAGTATATGCGCTGTTCTGGTGAAATACAAATGCGTAGTAACAGTGTGTATATGCATAGTAGGTTGGTACAAAAGTGCAGCAAGTTGCAGTATATGCGCAGCAGAAAGGATTATATGCGCAGCTCTGAGATTTTGGCAAATTTTTGGATTTTTCTTCTATTTTTGGTATTTTTTGGCTGGAAAAGGTCTTCCTGATCTGATATTATGAATTAATAGCAAGAAAACATAGCAAGCACAAAGAATATGTTGTAGTTTTTCATTGTTTTTGTGGTTTTTTTCGACTCTATTTTGGACAAAAGAAAGCACAAAATCCTAGGCAAGAAATGGATTATAAGGGATTTGGGCAACTAGAACAAGAGGTATTTAATGCAGGCAACCGTTCAAGTGGTTACATGTGCAGCAGCACTACTCTCCGTTATCAAGTCTCCCAGCCTCAAAGGGTTGCGCCTGAGAGGGTTTTGGGGGAGGTTGGCCGTCAGTGTAACATAACAGCACTTGTTGCAGGAAGTTTTCACCTCAAGCACAATTTATTTTAAGTGGCTTGGTAGGGCTTGGCGTTAGCCTGTTACCACTCAGGGTCGTTCCCACTTGGACAAGCGTGCATCCTAGGGCAGGCCCCTCCTAAAGGTTAAACAAATAGAATGACAAGTCTGGCACTCTGATCACCCAAAAGAGGGGAGAGCATAAACCTATTGTCATTCGCAAGTACAGAATACACTGATTAATGCACCCTAGTTAAAAGTGAAAAATTAAATGGGCTAATCTACTCAAACACAGAACTTTGAAGTGATTTTTAGCAATATAGCAGTGGTTCAGTTTTAACCCTAGAAAGTAGTGGTGAGTTCAGTTTTAAATCCGTGTAGCACGAGATTGTTAACTTTGAAATTCTGGTCTCACGATATAGCAATGGTTCATTTTAACTTCAAGATCATTGATGAGTTCAATTTTAAACTGCGTAGCACGAGATTGTTAACTTTGAAATTCTGGTCTCATGATATAGCAATGGTTCATTTTAACTTCAAGATCATTGATGAGTCCAATTTTAATCTTAGATAGCAATAACTTGGAAGGTGTTTGCAATGCAAGCAAGAAATAATCCAGTTACTTTCTCCCTAATTAGAACTAGATGAAGATTTGAATGAACATCAATTTTACTTTCCCTCAGAAAATGAAATGTGAACTAATTAGATGCAACTACATGGAACTAAACCTGAACCTATCCTACAAAACAGCTCCAGCAAACACCTGCAAAAAAGGTTAGCATTAGCAAATTCTCCTAGGAAAGTACTAAAACCATAGCCTGTTACAAATGCGCAGCTTCAGTGATCAGATGCATAGAAATAATCAACAGAAGCGCAACAATAATGAATGCGCCATAATATTGTACGTATGCGCAGTCAAAAGGAATAAATGCACAGTAATAATGGATGAGCAGTAACAGTCTTCAAAAGTGCAGCACAAATGAACAGATGTGCAAAAAAATAGAAATGCCGTAACAGTGCGCAAAAGTGCCGCAAAAATACACAGATGCGCAGAAAGGATAAAAGCACCGTAACAGTCTTTATATGTGCCGTGGAAATGTTTAAATGCATCAAAGTAACCTGTGTGTGACTTTGCGTGACCTGTACGAAACCTGCCTTCAAAAAAGCTTAGATTTTGATGAGATAAAGGGGCAAAGGCCCCACGGTGGGCGCCAAAAATGTAAGGGTAAAACGGTGATCAATCAAATGAATAATGTAAGACCCAAACATCAACAGAATAGGAGATAACAAAGAAGATTAAATGAAAATAGCAATGAATAACACAAAGCAAACCTTCCCTGAAATCGATGCTTCTGTTGTTTGCCTATTACAATCGTCCTTTCGCAGATGAAGTGAACCCTCAGAGAGTGCACTCTTTTAAGCTGTGTTCGAGGAAGTCGGTAAATGGCTATGGTGATATGCAATGAAGATGAGCTCCAATGCAAGTATGTGATCTCAAGCTTGTGGATGGTAAAAGGGTGCCAAAGGCGCGTTGGTGATATTTCTGCAGAGTAACGATGCTAAAAGCCTGGATCATTAGAATGGAGGGATGAAGCTTCATTTATAGACTTGGAAGAATGGGAATCAACGGCTGAGAGGAGATATGAAGATCAAAAGCTAAGGATGGTTGAGGAATGTGCAACTAGTAGAAATGTGACAAGTGTCCCAGCTCCATCATGAAAGAGGGGATGTGACAAAATTGATTGGAGAGTTAACTCCATTGACTGAATAGTTAACAGACTTGATTGATCAGTTAGAAGAGTGGATTATGGAACTGACTGAATTGATTGAGGAATTGACTCAATTGATAGGTTAGTTAACACTTTTGATTGATTAGTTAACTAATCTCTGATTTGAGAAGAAATAGGCCATGTGGGTGAGGGAAAATAAGATAATTAAATATTAAATATATTTAATTACATGTGCAACCTGATGAGGTGGACAAGGTGAGGTGGAAAAGGTGAGGTGGATTTTTGAATTTAAAACTTAGGATAGAGGAATTTGGATTAATTAAATAATTTATGATTATTTAATTATGTAGGACATTTAGAAGAATTTTAATTAAATAAATAGATTTTATTTAATTATGGAACAGTGAATCAATTAAATAAATTTAGAATATTTATTTAATTGGTAGAAGAATGGAATAAATATTTAGAATATTTATTTAGGATGATTCGTGTCATTTTTGGGCGTATACAGTAGGTACTTATCATCATCCCAAACTTCCCTCTAGAATGATAGAGAAAAATACTTTATTGCAGAGGAATGTGGAGAAAAATACTTTCTCCCTGTCACCAGAGAATAATCAAAGAAAGCAGGTTTTACTCTGGTGAATGCAACTCTCTTAATTCTTCACATCGGAGGCTCAAACTTAGGATTTAGCATCTTCAGACATCCCTTTAAATAACTTCTAATCTATAGACTAAGATATTCAACCAGCAAGAAATGAGGAGTAATCTACCAAATTATTCTTCAACATACAACTCACTATCTATACTGCACTTCACTGTAACTCACTTGTTTCTTCCGCAGGGGCTAATTTTCTCAATATCCTCAACATACAAAGCTTCTAAACAATTAATAGAATAGGACATAGTTGACACCAATGATAACAAAGATATGTTGACATCAATGATAACACTGATTAGGCACATACTTGCAACAATCTCCCCCTTTGTCATTGATGACAACATATGTGAAAAACTGCAACAACCATCAAGACAAGATCTCTTTACACATATGCACTCTTTTTTTCTGACCAAGATTCTCCCCCTATCTCTTTACACATCTGCACTCTTTTCTTTCTGAGTTTTTCACATGACTTCTCTCCCCCTTTGACATCAATGGCAAAGGACACATACTTGCACTCTTTTGATCTGATTAAATTTCTCTTCTGAACTCTTTGACCACTCCCCTTGAAAAGTAGCCCTAAAAGCATCAATTCAGATATGAAGAAGCACCACCAGACTGATGCACTCTTGTGCATCTTAGTTTAGAGTAGGAGGGGTAATAACCCCTAACTTTTCTCTGAGATACTCAAAGGTAACCTTAGGCAGAGGCTTGGTGAAAATGTCTGCAATCTGATCTTTTGTGGAAACATACTTCAAATTGACTTCATTTTCTGTCACCTTTTCTCTCAGAAAGTGATACCTAATGGATATGTGCTTTGTCCTTGAATGCATCACTGGATTCTTTGATATGTTTATGGCACTTGTGTTGTCACAAAAGATTGCAATTGGATCTTCATACACAACTCTGATGTCCTTCAAAGTCTGCTTCATCCACAACACTTGAGTACAACTACATGCTGTTGAAATATATTCTACTTCTGCAGTGGACAGAGATATTGAGTCTTGTTTTTTGCTCATCCAAGATACCGACCTTTTTCCCAAAAAGAATGCATCTCCACTTGTACTTTTTATGTCATCTACATCTCTGACCCAATCTGCATCAGTGTATGCGCTGAGAGTGAAATAATTATCCCTTTGATACCACAAACCATAATCCATTGTGCCTTTCAAATATCTCAGAATTCTCTTGACCGCCATCACATGTGACTCTTTGGGCTCTGCTTGAAATCTTACCACAAGACAAACTGCATGTATTATGTCAGGTCTGGTCTGATTCAGATAAAGTAATCCTCCAATCATAGATCTGTACCTTTTCTGATCTATCATAGGTGAATCATAAATTTTGCTCAACTTACAACTAGTTATCATGGGAGTATTTACTAGTTTAGAGTCTTCCATCCCAAACTTCTTTAGCAACTCTTTCACATACTTAGACTGAGAAATGAAGATACCTTTATCTGATTGATTTATTTACAGACCTAAAAAGAAATTCATCTCACCAAACATGGACATTTCAAATTCACTTTGCATTTCTTTGGCAAAGATTATGCACATACCTTCATTGCCTCCAAAGATAATGTCATCAACAAAGACTGCAACAAGTAGGATTTGTTCATCATTGATCTTGAAATAGAGATTGATGTCGATGGTACCCTTGGTGAATCCTAATTGTATCAGATACTTATCCAACCTAGCATACCAGGCCCTAGGGGCTTGTTTTAACCATGTCACCTTGATGTGATGACTGGAATCCTTCTAGTTGTTCAATATGGACTTCTTCTTCCAACTCTCCATTCAAGAATGCAGACTTTACATCCATCTGATATACCTTAAAATTTTTGTAGGCTGCAAATGCCAGAAACATTCTTATAGTTTTAATCCTTGCCACTGGTGCAAATTTTTCCTCAAAATCTATTCCTTCAACTTGAGAGTATCCTTTTCATACCAACCTTGCTTTGTTTCTTACTACTTCACCATTCTCATTCATGTTGTTTCTGAAAACCTACTTGGTACCAATTACATTTTTATCTACTGGTCTGGGAACAAGATCCCAGGTCTGATTCTTCTCTATCTGCATTAATTCCTCTTTCATAGCCTTTACCTATTTCTCATCATTGCAAGATTCATTCACAGTATTAGGTGCAATCTTGGAGATCAGACACAAATTTACTTGTTCTTCTGTAGCTCTTCTTCTAGTCAGGATTCCTTTACTCTTATCTCCTATGATTTGATCTTCAGAATGATTAAGTTTTACATACCTTGGTGTCTTGGCAGCACTTTCTAGAGCTTGATCCTCTTCATTTGAGTTGTCTTCATGCTACACCACTTCTGAAACATCTGGTTTATCTGATTCATATCCACTTGATTTTGGAGGCCTTTCCTTGCTTTCATCGACTTTGACATTTGCACTCTCAATGATCTTATTTAGCCTCTTATTATAACATCGGTAGGCCTTTCTATTGGTTGAGTAACCAAGGAAGATTCCTTCATCACACCTAGCATCAAACTTGCCTAGATCTTCTTCTCTTTTGATATAACATTTGCTACCAAAAACTTTGAGATATTTCACAGTAGGAACTTTACCATACCACAATTCATAAGGAGTCTTAGAACTATTACCTTTGACTTGGACTCTATTTAGGATATATACAGTAGTGTGAATTGCCTCTCTCCAATATACTTCTGGAAGATTAGCTTCCTTCATCATGGTTCTAGCAGCTTCTTGAACTATTCTGTTCTTTCTTTCAATGACTCCATTTTGTCGTGGAGTTCTAGGTGTAGATAACTATCTCTTTATCCCATGTTCTTCACAAAAGAAATTGAATTCATTTGATGTGAACTCTCCTCCTCTATCAAACCTTAAACATTTGATCTTCAAATCCATCTCATTTTCAACCATTGCCTTAAATGCCTTGAACTTATCCAGAGCTTCTGATTTTTCTTTCAAAAAGGTAACCCAAGTCATTCTAGAGTAATCATCAATAAGAAACATAAAATATCTGTCTCCTTGCAAAATTCTTACTCTAGTAGGTCCACACAAGTCTGTATGCACTAGTTCCAGTAGTCCATCAACTGATTGGTCCTTGCTTTTGAAACTTGTTCTTGTTTGTTTCCCAAATTGACACTCCTTGCAAATAAGATTAGTAGGATTCACAAATTTGGGTAAATATCTAACAGCCTGTGCAGTACTTATCTTTATAATGTTATCAAAATTGATGTGACACAACCTTCTATGCCATAGCCAACTTTCATCAGTCTGAGCTAACAAGCAATAATTATCACTTCCTTTCAAGTGATAGATATTACCTCTAGTCTTTTTTCCAGTTGCAATGACTGTTCCAAAGCTTTCCCTGATCTTGCATCCATTGTCCTTGAAGCTTAGGTCATAACCTTTGTCACACATCTGACCCACACTCAAAATATTGTGCTTTAATCCTTTGACATACAAGACATCTTCAGTATTATTCTTGCCATCAAAAGAAATAGATCATTTTCAACAAAATCTTACCAGCTGTATCATCTCCAAACATAACCAGTCCACCATCATACCTTTCCAAACTCACAAACTTACTTTTGTCACCAGTCATGTGGTGAGAGAAACCACTATCAATAACCCATTCATCTTTGTCTTCAACAACCTGAGCAGCCAAAGCACTTTCCACTAGTTTTTCTTTCTTCACAGAGCTCGCAGGATTAGTAGACATAGGTTCTTCTTTAATACCAATAAACAAGCATTCATTACCAAAAGTACTAACATTATCTAGTTCACCATTATCTTATACTCCTTAATCATCATCAAGATCTTCAACATAATAACATTTCTTTTGGATCCTAGGCCTATTCTCATATCTTTTCCCATTTCTTTCAATTCTTTTAGGACATCTAGAAGCAAAGTGGCCTACTTTACTGCATGAAAAACATTTGAAAGGTAATTTACCTTTGAACTTATCGAATCCTCTTTGCAATCTATCCACAAAGTTGGCTTCAATTTCATCAAACTCATCATCTGATTCTACCTTGTACTTTTCTAATCTAGAGGTTTTCCTAGAAGTATTGGCTTTGAAGGTAGTCTCTACTTTTGGCAGGGCATCACCAAACTCTCTCATTTCAAAGGCAGTAAGCTTACCAAGCAATTGATCTCTATCAATAGCTTTTACTTGCATAAATTCTTCAATTGCAGCTACCTTGTGACTATAGGACTTTGGCAGTGATATGAGAATTTTCATTACAACTTCCTTATCACCGAGAGTTCCCCCCATACCTTTAATTCCAGTGACAAGTTTATCAACTCTTTGCATAAAGGCTGTTATGTTTTCATCTTCATTCATTTTCAAACTTTCATATTTCACTTTCAGACTTTGTAACTTGGCTTCATTCACAGGATCATCTCCCTCATACAATTTTTTCATCTTTTCCCATACCTCATTTGCAGTTTCAAGATCCACAAATTTTGTCAGTACTGAGTCATTCAATGAACTTAATAGAGTATCCTTTGCTTTAACATCCACTTCATATTCCTTGATTTTGTCTTCAGTTGTCAAACCATTTTGAGGTAAGGTATATTTTGTTTCCACAGCTTTCCATACTTTGTAACCAAGACAAAGAAGAGGACTTTTCATTCGTTCCTTCCAAAGAGCATAGTTCGTCCCATCAAAATGTGACGCTTCCTTCTTATAAGACATTTTGGATCTTCCTCAAGCTTTTAGACTTTCTTTAGAGGAACCTTGCTCTGATACCAATTGTTGAAATGCACTAGACAACTGAGAGGGGGGGTGAATCAGTTGTCCCAAATCTCAAACACTTCTGCACTCAAACATTAACCACTTATCCACACTTATTATAATTAAACAAAGAATGCATGAAATTAGAAGCTTAAACACAGATACAACATTAAACACAAGAGACACCAGGTTTTTACATGGAAAACCCCAAGGTGGGGAAAAACCTCGGAGAGGATTAGCTCTCAAAATATATTGCAATCTTTGAAAAATGATGTTCAGGCTTGGTCACTCCACGGGCCTAGAACATATTGGCTCACTGCCATGAAGTATAGCTAGGTCTAGCAGGCTCACTGCCTCAACCCTAAACCTAGAAAGATTACAATAAGGGTTGTTAAACCCTGCTGGTGGCTCACTGCCATGATCAACATCTTCTTCATGTCTGAGATCAATACATTGAAGTACAACAATTCCTCTGCCCTTCTCTACCTTATATCCTCACCCTTTTTCATTGTCTTCCCATTTTTTCTCAAGGACAACCTTTACATGACTCAATTACAAGTATTTATACACTTCATCAACCTTGGAATGATCATCAAGGTTGGCATTACAATCATCAATCATTGGAACAATCTCCAAGGTCAGCATTACAAACATTTACAAAATAGGTCCTGACCTATTACAACATTATGCAAAGGAAATAAAGTAAAGATGTATGTGGATCATACCACACCTTAGCTGGGACTCAAACACGATTTTCGATACTTCAACACACTTCCATGATCTTCAAGGGATCTCCGCAATTACTGGAATTAACCAAGTCGGCTAAGACTGGTTACATGCTACCATATCTAGGAACAATCTTCAAACATGATCTCAATTCCTTAATGCAGACCAATTTCAAGATAGGAACATGATTAGGAGACATCCATAAGCACGTTATAATCTTCAGGAGTAACTATACGAACCTAAACCACTTTAGCCATAGGAATCTTCTCACTAGAACACATGAACTCACTGTCTTCGACTGACATAAAAGAAAGATAGCTTGCAGACCACAAAAACATGAACCACTACAATTATAGGCACTTATCATCATCCCAAACTTCCCTCTAGAACCACAAAGAAAAATACTTTATTGTGGAGCAATGCAGAGAAAAATACTTTCTCCTTGTCACCAGAGAATAATTAGAGAAAGCAAGTTTTACTCTGGTGAATGCAACTCTCTTAATTCTTCACACCAGAGGCTCAAACTCAAGATTTAGCATCTTTAGACATCCCTTTATATAACTTACAATCCATAGACCAAGATATTCAACCAGCGAGAAATGCGGAGTAATCTACCAGACTGTTCTTCAGCATACAACTCACTATCTATATTGCACTTCACTGTAACTCACTTGTTTCTTCCAGAGGGGCCAATTTTCTTAATAACCTCAACATACAAAGCTTCTAAACAAGTAATAGAATAGGACATAGTTGACATCAATGACAACAAATATATGTTGACATCAATGACAACACCGATTAGGCACATACTTGCAACACTTTAGCACCTACTATATGATGATTAGGGTGCATGGTTTCAGAGAGGAAGTCTTCAGATTATCCAAGCTCCTCATAGATAGAATCTTGGCACTCAATTTCATCCACCAACTTGATAGCCTCTATTCATCATACAGAGCCAGGAAGAAAATTAAAGAAGGCATTCTATGATATACCTTTTCCACCTGCATTCACTACCGCTTTGTCCACCCCCAATGTATAAAGTATTCCTCCATTCTCCCCTTGCACACTCACAATATCACCTTTGCTACCTCCAAGGGAGGTTATGGTCCCTCACCAAAAACAAGTTAACATCCCATATGGTCTTATGAAAAGGGTCCCTTTCATTAGAGGAGTCATACAATCTCCTGCGATTTTCCACTAATAGATGCAAAGCGTGTGGAAAGCATGGAAGGCCAAACTCTAAGAGAGAAGGCAACATGAGGGGAAATCCCCAACTCAACCATGCATGAGGTCTTGATATGAGCCAGTACAATAATCACTAACAATTGCACACATGAATCCCATCATTGACAAGACACAAGAACAAATGCACACTGAGGACTATTTGATTTAGGCGGTTGCAATGAATCTTGCCCAGGATCACTCGCAAGATTGAATTGAATTTAATGAAGGAGAGTCAAAATATGTCACAACATATTTCCTCAAAGTGAGCTGATAACTTGATCAAGTCCAAGATCATTTGGGTGGCATCTGTGAGGCAGAAATTGGAAAATACCAAAAAATTAGTTTTTTGGTATTTTCTACATCTCAGTAAACTGCATTTTCGGAGATCTTCGGAGTGGAATTAGGCCTCAAGACTTTCATCAATTGCTTAGGATGGTAGTTGCAAGAACGTTTGAAGCAACTCAAACTAGATATCTAGTTTATCTTTCCAACAAGTTTGAAAAGTCTAAATTATGACAAAATGGCTAGGAGTTATGACCCTGCCAAGGGGAAAACCAAAATTTCATAATTTTTTTTGAAATTTTGAACTTATGTAAATATTTTTTCACCTTCCAATAGCTCTTGTTGAATTCCAATGGTAATGTGACCCTTCACATCCTATGCAATTGTATATATTTCAAATTTGAATGAATAAAGATAGTTTTTGGAGAAAAATTACAACTAGTGAGTTTGCCTACTTGTAGAAACTCATTTGTACATTGTTCTTACATGTGCATTATAATACCATAGGCTCAATGCTAGGTATTATCTAAATCAGTGGTATCAGAGCAGCTCACTCCTATATGTCACACATCACACGGTCAGGTTACCAAAAGTTAGGATTGGAGACACACGACCCATCAGATTATCTTCCGGTGAGGTGCACTCGACTGGAAATGTCAAAATGGGATGATCAATTAGATCCTTTCAAGGTAATGGTTGAATAAGATTTAACAAAATAATGTGAGGAGATGATGAGTTAGTTCTCTCATCTACTACAACAAAATCAAGGCAATCAACAACCAAACATGGGCGGAGTTCCATTTGGTGGTCACACTCCTTTCAAGATGCAGGTAAATTTTGATATTCCAAATTTTGAAGGCAAAATAAGTACAAATGCTGTTGATGATTGGCTATCAAAACTAGAAAGATATTTTTCTATGAATCACTTCTCTAATGGTGAAAAATAACATTCACTATTCTCAAAGTTGAGCATCATGTAAAAAAATTGTGGGAAAATAGACTGTTGTCTAGAGCAGACCCTGATGGTATAGAGTTTGATGAGGCAGTAGAGGATGATCCCACCTGGGGAGAGTTTGTGGAACATATCAAGGAAGAATATTATCCTAAAAATTCATGAGGATAAGTATATAGAGTGGAAGTTGCTTCGTCAAAAGAAGGACCAATCTATTCAAGATTACACTAATACGTTCCATGCTCTTTTAGCAAAGCTTGGCATCATTGATACAGAAAAACATCAAATTTTGAAGTACTGTAGTGGGCTTCATCGTTATATCCAAATAGAGATGGATTTTCTCAATATTGAGACCTTGGGGATTGCCTACAAATATGCAGTGAAGATTGAGGAAAAATTCAAATAAAAGAGAAAAAAATTATTTTTCAAATAATAAATCTAAGAATGAAGGTGGTAGCAAATTCATTGGAAAACAGACAATTAAGGATTCCTGCTCACAAGCACCATCAACAACAAACAAGAATGGAAAGAATATGTGGTCTGAATTCCATAGAAGCCCAGGACATAACACAAAGGACTGTCAAGCTGCCAAGACATTGATGACATGGTTACATGAAAAGGAAGCTAAACCTGAACCATTGCCTGCAGACTCTTTCGATCAAAGAGATGATGACCAAATAATTGAAGCTGACCCCTATGCCACGGTTTCCACTGCTGAGATTTTGCATCATGAAGATGAGGAACATTTATTCCACTCACAAATGTGGGTAAATGAAAAGGCCCTCCATTTCATTGTTGATAGTGGAAGTCAAAAGAATTTGATCTTTGCTGAGACTGTTAAAAGACTGAACTTGAAGACCACACCTCATTCACAACCATATCATATGGGATGGGTAAGCCAAGGATGAGACATTCAAGTAAATAAGTAATGTCGCTTAGCTTATTCTATCAAACCATTCAAAGATGAAGTAATATGTGATGTGGCACCCTTGGATGTCTGTGATGTATTGTTAGGGCACCCATATATATACAAGCCTCATGGTGTATATGAGTCTAGACCTCACAGTGTCATTATCAATCTGGGAGAAAAGAAGTATTGGATACCTGAGGTAAGTCCTACAGAACCAACATCTTTGATTACTGTAAAATAATGTAAACGTTTAATTTCTCATATTGGAACCTTTATTCTATTAATGGTTCAAATTGAGGGCAAGAGGTCAGTTGTAGCCAATACCCATGACAAAATGGTCACCACTACCACTCAACAAAAATAGATGAATGAAATATTCTCAACATATGCAGATGTCTTTAACTCACCAGCAGGGTACCACTACACTATCAAGTCAAGCATTCCATTGATCTAATTCTAGGGACACGATTACCAAATGGGCCACTATATAGATGATCAGTTTTGGAGAATGATGAAATCAAGTAGTAGATCCAAGAGTTGATTTAAAAAGGACACATTTGCCCAAGTGCTTCACCATGTGGAAGCCCAATTGTTCTTGCCAAGAAAAAAGATGGAACATGGGGGCTTTGCATTGATTATTAGGTCCTCAAAAAGATCGCTGTGAAGAATCGATACCCACTCCCTCGCATTGATGACTTGCTAGAACAACTCAAAGGGGCTAAGTTTTTCACCAAAATTGACCTGAAATTTGGGTACCACTAAGTGCCAATTGAAACAACAGATGTATGGAAAATTGCCTTCAAATGAAAGGAGGGTTTGTTCGAGTGGTTATTCATGCTTTTTGGCTTGATTAACGCCTCTACTACTTTCATGAGAATGATGAATGATGTTCTTAGGCCATTCACTAATTCTTTTGTTGTTGTATACTTGGATGACATCCTCATTTTTAGAAAGACATGGGGTGACAATTTGCAGAACATTAAACAAGTACTCTCAACTATGAGACAACATAATCTCTATGCAAACAAGGATAAGTGTTCATTTAGAATGAAAAGTATTCAGTACTTGGGATACATTATGGATAGAATAGGTGTCATGTGGACCTTGAAAAGATACAAGTTATCAAAGATTGGCCATCTCCTAAGAACCTCATAGAACTTTGTAGTTTTCTGAGGTTGACTAAATTCTAACACAGGTTCGTGCTTGGATTTTCACACTTAGCATGGCCCAAGAATTAGGGACTTAGGGGAGGAACAAGAGCAAAGTTTTGTTGGACAGAGGCATAAGAAAAAGCATTCACAAAATTGAAAAAGAGGTTATGTTTTGCACCAGTGTTGATACTTCCTGATTTGACACAATCTTTTGAAATTGAGACAGATGCATCAGATTATGCACTTGGGGCAATGCTCATGCAACACAGACATCTAGTTGCCTACCATAGTGCAACTTTCTCTAAACAATGCAAAGGTATCCTACATATGACAAGGAATTATATGCCATTGTTCAAACTTGCAAACAATGGAAACACTGTATCCTAGGGAAGGAGACTATAATCCACATAGACCACAAACCTCTACAATTCCTACAAACACAAGGGAAGTTACAAAATGACAAGCATCAAAGATGAGCTGCCTACTTGCAATAATTTCACCTCAATATCTTCCACAAGAAGGGGAGTAGTAATAAAGTTGCAGACTGATTAAGCAGACCTCCAATCAAAGCTTTAACAGTGGTATTGGATGCTTGTGGCCACCAAACAACAAAATGGCCTCAGCTATATTGTTCAGATGTTGATTTTGTTGACATTTACAATAGGCTAATAGAAGGTAAACAAGTCCTTGACTTTTACTTGTAAGATGGTATTCTCTGTCACATGGGATACATATGTGTTCCAACTAAGGAGTGACAAAAGATGATATGGGAGGCACACTACAACTATGTTGTAGGACACTTTTGAAAGGAGAAAACCATTGATGTACTTCAAAGGTATTTCTATTGGCCCAAATTTTGACATGATGTCACTTTGTACATTCGATCTTGCACAGCTTGTGCCCTTGCAAAGCCTGCCAATCATAAGCAAGGACTATACACGCCCCTTAGCATTCCTGCCAAACCTTGGCAATCAGTTTCGATGGATTTCATGTCTGGATTACCATCCACAAAATGTGGGTATGACTATGTGTATGTGGTGGTAGATAGATTTTCAAAGATGACCATCCTAGTAGCTTGCAAGAAGGGGATATCTGCACAAGAAACTGACAAGCTTTTCTTTGAAAATGTGTGGGTTCATTTTCGTCTACCATAGAGCATTATTTCTGACAGAGGCAATAGGTTTCTTAGAAAATTTTGGACATCACTTTGGGATATGATGGATACCAAGCTGAAAAATTCTACTGCATTCCATCCACAAACGGATGGGCAAACTAAAGTAGTGAATTGAATGATTATTCATATTTTGTGGATGTATCACTCAAAACATCCTCACACTTGGGATGAGAGCTTACCATATGTGCAACATAGCTACAATCATACCTTGCATGGTTCCATACGGCATAGCCCATTTGAAGTGTGTATTGGGTATCAACCATTGGCTCCTATTCATGTAGAAATACTAGTTATCTTAGATGCTCCATCACCACATGTTGAGAAGGAAGTAGATAAGGCAGCCAAGTTTGTTGAAAAAAAAACAAAATATCCAATAGCTAGTTTAGGAGATATTGCAGTACACTAGTAAGAAGGATAAGGATAGGCATGATCAACATCATATACCTCATCAATTCCATGTTGCCCAGATAAGATATGGCTTCACCTTCAAAAAGAGAGACTTCAAGGGCCATATAAGAAAATCTGTCCCATTTGATATGGACCATATACCATCACAAAGAAAATAGGTGAGAATGCTTTTGAGCTCAACCTACCATCTTTTCTTGGATTGCATCATGTTTTCAATGCTGAGTTGTTGTGTCGATACTTTCCACCCTTGTTGGATACTTCAAAAGTGTTAGAACATATCAGTAGTATAGAATTGAATCCAAACACCACCGCTCCACTCACAACTGATCAGATCATTGATGTCTTGGTCAAGACACTAAATAGACTACATATTCCTCTTTACCATGTGGTTCAGGTAGGTAAACTTCCTCATCAAGGCAAGTGGTTCACCAGGGATCAAATTGAAAAGTAGTTTCCTCAGTTGTTGTAGACCATAGATGCAATGGGGCCCACTACCTCTCAAGGGGGAAGCACTAATCAAGTCCAGGATCATTTGGGTGGCATCTAGGAGGTAGAAACTGGAAAATACCAAAAATTTAGTTTTTTGGTATTTCTACATCTCAGTAAATTGCATTTTCAGAGGTCTTCAGAGTGGAATTAGGCCTCAAGACTTTCATCGGTTGCTTAGGATGGTAGTTGCAAGTACAATTTGAAGAAACTCAAACTAGTTCTCTAGTTTATCTTTCCAACAAGTCTGAAAAGTCTAAATTCTAATAAAATTGCTAGGAGTTATGACCTTGCCAATGGGGAAAAATCAAAATTTTAGAGTTTTTTTGAAAATTTGAACTTTTGTAAATAGTTTTTCATCTTCCAATAGATATTTTTAAATTCCAAGTGTAATGTGACCCTTCACATCCTATGCAATTGTATATATTTAGATTTTGAATGAATAAAGACAGTTTTTGGAGGCAAATTACAACTCCCAGCGAGTTTGCCTACTTGCAGAAACTCATTTGTACATTTGTACATTGTTCTTACATGTGCATTACAATACGACAGGCTCAGCACTAGGTATTGTCTAGATCACAACTAAAGAAGTGGGAGTTAGAGCTAGCCTAGATCAAGGATATAGTGAGCTAATTGCACCAAGAAGTAAAGGCTCAAGAGCTGGAATTCAACAAACTGACATAGGAGAAATAGGTAATGATTACCAGGGACACTTATGTAGCCTTGCAGTCCCAGGAGATGATGCTACAAACATAACTCAATAAGGCCAAAGTAACATTAGAAGACTACAGACAGAGGATGGAGAAGGCCGAGGAGTAAGAGAAGAACAAGATAAATGAGTTGATACAACTTCACAATGCCTCAATTAAGTTAAGGGATTCAAATCAATCACTAGAGACTCATCTTGTTGCAAAGAAGTCATAGTTGGAGAAGGTGAAGATGGAGGTGTAGACTTCAGGCCATGTACTTCAAATGATTCAATTAGTAATGGACATGTACGTGTCTCACTGGGCCCGAATAACTGCTAGCACCAAGGAGCTAAAGGGGCACTCCAATTCATTTCAAAAGCCCGGAGGCTCATCGCGTAGGTAAAGGTGACGGTGGATTAGGATCTCCAAAGCCTCTCCCCAAGGTGGCATAGGCACAAAGTGTACTTGACAAGCTTTATAACATGTTTGATGAGGCTCTCCTATTGGCCAATGTAGATAACTAGTACTATGTGGCTGCTAAAGTGAATCAAGTCAAGATTAGAGGTAAGGCTACTCTAAAGTGTAAATCTCAATTAGCCACTTTAGAGCAAGCTGTGAGTAAAATGAGAGGGCACATCAACTCATTAGTCAAATTGGGACTGCCCTCTCCTTCCAGAATCATGGAGATGTGCTCAGTGAAGAAGAATACATTGTGGCACTTGCAAATAAAAAATTACACCAAACATATTTTCAAGTCTAGGTACATGCACCAAGTGTCATAGAAGTTGAAGTAGTCCTCTACCCATTGGGTCAATTGGAGCATTAGTTAAAGGTTGTAGTGGAGAAGTTGCAAAGTATCTCCCACAAGGAGATAATAGAGTTGGATAGAGCTTTTGAGGCCTTGAAGAAGAAGGGACAACCTTGTGAGGATGAGTGGTCATCTCTGCAAACTACTTTAGAGAAGCTCTGAATGATGATGTAATTCCTTGTAAGTTTTCAATTTTGCTTTTTGTTACCATTTTGAGTCTAGTGTTCGACGTGTGCAAGCACACTTCCCCAAAAGTTGCTAGGAACTGTAGAGCATTTTTGGCTCTACAATGTTTTTGATTCAGAGGCCCATCAACATTGACATTGTATGCTTCTATGGCTATGTCATTTTGAGCTTTTACCAAGTTTAGATCAGGCTATGACGAGCCGTCAAAGTTGAAGCAATTGCTTGCTATGTGGAGGATTTTTGCAACCTCAAGAAGTTGTTACTTTTGACACATAAAGAAGAATCACCAGTTCACCAAGTGTCCCAAGTAGATTGTGGTGAACATTAGTTTTAAAAGGTGCAATGAAAGGAAAGAGACCACGTATGCTACCAAGTGTCGCCTTGACACAAGCTGAAAGAAAAGAAGACCTAACAATGTATCCATGTTGCATCGAGGTGCCAAGTGTCTTGACTCACCAAAGGTGGGCCCAAGTTTAAAAGGATATAGCTAAAGTTAAGGAAGTAGCAGACACTACCACTTGATATCATGGTGCAAGCTCAAAACCCTAGAAAGTTTGACACCCTTTTGAGAAGCATCAGTTCACCAAGTGTCATTGGGTCAAAATGTTGCGAGCCTGATATCTTTGACAAGACATACTTAGAGGAAGGTTTCTAACAATACCACTTGGCATTGTCTCACATTCCTAAGAAGCATCCAAGATAACACACTCAAGACAAAGTGTCAAGGCACCAAGTGTTATGTTGTGACCCAAAGGTAGGCCTGGCGTATTCAAGAGAAGAACCATGTAGATGTTGCCACTTGGAGTGCCCACGCACAGTTTCAAGGTTTCAATCTTGATTCCATAAAGAAGCACCATGCTACCATCTAGTAATGGGACCCATCAGATTGTTTAAGAAAGAAGAGCCTTGCAGAGTCATCAATCATAAGCACATGTGATCTAATGGTCAGGAGATTATGAAGGACCTCTCAAGACAGGGAAAGAGGTTGATACATTGGTAGTATATGTAAGTGAGTCATCAATCCTTAATGCTTGCGATAAGGACACATACGCGTCTCTTGGCCGCAACAAATGAACATATTCTGGTGATTCATCAATAAGTGGTTGGGCTTTGTACACAGTTCTTGGTGAGTCTTCAATATTCAGGACTACGCCCCAGATAATATCTTGATGGCAAGGTATAGAGAAGTGGTGGGGTCATGGAAATTGAAGTCCATGATGCTATAAGTAGTTGTGGTGGATATTTCTTGCCCAATGTGGCATTTGGAGGTGGTCAAATTTCTATATATAGTGCCATGAGCCATTGTAATAGGGGTTGGACAATGTTTATTCGTTGAGCCAATTATAGGATTTTGGAAGGTGAATTGATAGGCTTTCAAGAATTTGTGGATACTTTTTAGAGCTAATTGAATACTTTGTAACTGTACCTCTATGCCTTTTGTAACCTATTCATAGCTTATCAATAAAGAAGAGTGACATCCTATGCTCATTTCTCATTTATTGAGTTTTCCTTTAAGTTCCATGCATTGATGCTATGCCTTTGTTTCTGTTTTAATGAATAATGTTAGTAAATTGTTTGAAATCATACCCTTGATCTCTTAACAGCCATGAGTTAATATTGTGAATTAAGAAAGGAAATACCGTGTTGTTTCTGTATCAACCTAAGTACTATCTTATGGTGCATAATCTTAGAGTAGTTTCTTTCATTTTAATTTTCTCTTTCTCTTTCCTTCCCCAAACTTTTGAAAGAATTAATGAGAATCTTAAGAAGAGCCAGCTTCTTCAATCCTATTGGTTATCCTGTGATTCACAAAAGAGTCCCACAGTCATAGGATTTCCCATAACTTTGGCATCTTGTTAGTATATGGGAGAAATCCTAAGCACTCAACAAAAAAATCCATCAACAAGATAAAAGTAAAATTTTGTTTGCAAACAATCTACAAAATCAGTGACAATGAATTGGCATCCAAAGGATTTCACGACTAGATCGATGCCTCAATAAAGGCATCATCTATCATTTGAAAGTTTATGAAGCTAGGTGAAGCACATGAATTTATGGATCAGGCTACAATAATGATGCAAAAGTTGTATAAAAAGGTAGAATACTTCAAAGAGCTTGGTTTGTTGGTGGCTTTTGAAAAATTAGGCCAATACATTGGAAAAGGTGCTTTGAAAAATAAGATGGAGGATAATAATGAAGTTGGATAAGGACTAGTTTCCTCAAAAGCTAGATGAGGCAAACTTTTTGGAATTCATCATGCCATTGATAACGTTGAATTCAACTTCGATTGATACATTCAACTTCAAGGAAAGCTCTAGTGTTAGTTATGAATTGTTAACAAATTTACAAGTCAGTTACTATGAGTCACAAAAAATTGCACTTCCATCAAATGAATAATGGAACATGCTACAAAATATAATAAAATGATTTGATAATATGAGTTTTCAACTGAGCATTGTAGAGTTATTTTTGAGAAAGATATTGTAATACTTTTATGTATTCCTTCATTTGAAAATCAATGTAAGACTCAAATCTATTCATGTGTTTAGATTATTTTTATAATTTAATTTCTTACTTCAAGAAAAATTTGGTTTTTAGATACACATTAAGCATTTTCTAATGTTGTATATGCTATTGTTGTTGATTAGTATGCATTTAGTTGAATTCATGTAAAACTTATTAGTATCACACAATGTTTAAACATTTAGATTCTAAAATGGAACACTGGAAAATAATAAAATGTTAGTCTATTAATTTTTAAATTAAAATTAAAAAATGTATATTAGTGATAGACAAATAAAATATCATCAACAGTTTGGAATTTGGCATATGAAATACAATATAAGTACCTAGTAAGTGCTAAATCTCTTCCAATTGTCAAATCATCTCCTCATTCTAACCTTGAGATTAAGGACAATCCTAACCCTAGTCTTCATTTTCTTCTATTCGCATACATCCATTTAATAGCATCTCATCACTACCACTACACATGTATTATTCATTATGTCACTATTATATGTTCTAGTATTGTTTGAAGTGTTGCACAACCCTCTTCTTTCACATATGGACCTCTAGATTCCAAGTCCCCTTTCAAAAGGAAAACTTTGATATCATATCCAGTTGTATACATCCTCAAGCAATTTTCCAAATTCTTGTCAAGTTTGTTTCTTATCTTTGATTTCAAGAACCCCAATGCATTAAAAACTTTCTCATTCTCCATTGGCCACAATATTGTGGTTTGACATTTAATTCAACAAGTTTAAATATTCTAATATTGTATCACACAATATTTTGGTCTAACTTAAGGTTGCCCAAAGCTTTGTTATCGATCCATCTAGGAAGGGACTCTTCGTGAGTATAAATTGTTCCATCATTGATGTTGCAAAATGAGTTGATTTCTATGTAATCTTAGATTTATTTATAATTCTTTCTATTTGTTGTCCATTAAATCCTAAACTTTTGGAAAATTGATTGGCCAAGTCTTTATCATGTTATGAAAATCAGTTGGTTGATAGTTTACCCAATATTGAGGATACACAACATACATGGCTTCGACAAGTTCATTGCAAGGGAATCGCTCTCTTATCTCTAAGGAAAGAGATCTCACAATATCCTTTAAGTAGTACTTACAAAATTATCAATCTTGTCAAAATATTCCCTTGTAACAGGTTCTTTGGTAGTGTGTCTAAACCTAGAAAAATAGTGCACTGGTATCTCATATCTTTGTATAGAGACACATAACTCCCCACTTGCATTAAACTATAAAAAATTAGCATGATTGTTCATATTTTTCATCAAGTTTCAGCTACTAAATTTTGGACTTATGAATGACTGCTTTGATAGATGTAGATTATTGAGGGTCATGCATATCATTTTATGTAGGTTAGTATATTCTGAAATATACATAGTTCTTTCTTGGGTTTTTTTCACAAGAATGTTCATTTCCTCTAGCATGGGAAGAATACCATATAAAGTTAAGAGTGTCTCTATGTCACTTAACCAATGTAAGAGGTCAGAAGCTCTATCTACTATGAGGTGATGTTCATACATTACTCCAATCAAGGATTGATATTCTAAAGACTCGTTGGACTGGTCCATGCAAGGATATCCATCTAGTATCAACATCTTTAAGAAGCTTGTTTCTTGTAGTTATTCTCTCAGCAAAATCTTGAAATTCCAAAAACTATTTGGGACTTTGGTAGAAGTATGAGTAGAGATCACAGACTAGATCTTTAACTTTTGATATTGTAAAAAACTTGCTTACAATTTTAAATGCTAAATTAATTTTATGGGCCATGTAGTGAATGATAATTATGTATGGTGTAAAAGAAGTTTGTACCTTTACATAAAGACCATTCCTATGACCTTGCATTACTGAAGCTCCATCTGCACCTACAAACACCAACTTTTTGGCAATTGCGTAGTCATCCATACCTCCAATTTCAATCAAAGATTTCTTAAATAATTCAAATAGATTTTGCGATGTTCCACATTCTCCTTCATTTTATAAACAAAGTGTAACGTCATAAATTATGCTCGCCCACAATTTGATGCTATGTTTGGAGTCCAATTTAGTGTCCACTCCCTTAGCATGTTTTAGGATCATTTCCAGCCTTGACCTTACCCTCGACCCACGAGATGTGTCTTTGCACTGCTTTGACCCTTTCTACCTATCATGCTCAAAAATGATAAAAGTACCAAAATCCTAGTTTTGTCCCAAGTTGATTAGACCTTTTAAGAACTAAAATTGAAAAGACTCTAGCACTTAGCGCGGATGTCTGTGCCACACACTAACATCCCAAAAGCCTATGTCAGTTTTGTGATAATTTTAGAAGTTTTCTTTTCACTTGTGCAATTCGCCAAGATTTCTTTTATGCTTATCTGTGCCCAAATGACTCCTTTCCTTAATTTTTTGTCTTTTCCCTCTTTATTTAAGCAAGTAGATTTTCTATTGCAAAGGAGGGATTTCCTTTCATAGTGAAGCTCTGCTAAAATTCAGAACTATCATTGCTACAACTTATTTTCTCACCATCATCATACTCTGGCTATTGTTCACTCCCTTACTCTATTGTATTCATTTATTGTTTGTTTTTAATCATTACAAATGTTAGAATAATTATATTTCTTTTACATATTTAATCAAATCATGCTTGTCACTTCTCAAAGAATTCTAGATGCACTTAGAATTAGAGAACACACTCTCTTTTTTATCAATCTATCAATCAATATCAATCTAACTGTAGTTGAGGTGGAAACACCAAAAATAGGGTTTGACTAAGGCAAACTTCTATACAACCCAACCCTTTCTTTTGACTGTGTATTTGCAGGTTCCATTAGGAAGCTCCACGATGGGAGGAAGAATCAAAATACTAGCATGAGAGCTGAGACCATGAATTTGTACTATATCTACATCGTACAAAATACAACACGGTGCACAGATGTCCACACGACACACTGTCATCCTGGATAGTGAGGTCGTCTGCCTATTGTCAGGTTTCTTGTCATTGTGTCATTTCATCGTTGTACTATATTTCTCAAAATTCTATTTACTGTTATTCATTTTTATTCATTTTCTATCATTGTAACCAGAAACATAAAGTGGTTTTGTAGACATAGATTTTATTAATAGAAACCTAATGTAATGTTAGGGGAAAGCTCCCTTAATTTATATGTTCAGTTGAGGAGTAGTTTTTCCTACATCACACATAGAATAGATGAGGTTGGTGGACATGATCTTTTATAGTATACACATGCATACATACCCAAGTGTTAGGATTAAGGTGCCAACAACCTTGTAAATCCTATGTAATTTATTATTCCTATTATTATTTGTAAATCATCCATAAGGGATGAAAAGTTTCTCCAAGTAGCGATCTTGTTTCAACCGCGTGATTAATCCCAGTACCTAACACATGTTGGTTATGGAGCACATTTCATTCTGGGGGTTGTAGGGGGTACCCCCTTGGAGGGTTTGGGGGGACAATCACCCCGGTGGGGGTCCAGGAGACTCGATGGGGATTCAGGGGAAGCACCCTCGAAAGCCACATTTTATATATTTTTTCATTACAAAATCTAGACCATTCATCATTAGGTCACATATCTAACGGTAGAGGTTATGTTGGCTTTTATTGCCCTGGAAGGCAACCCCTTTATGAGGATATTGTATTATGACTATGAATGAGTAGAGTAGAAGAGTTGAGATTGGATAAATAATCGTTGTTGGATTGAAGACCGAGGAGGAGATTGATAGTGTTGTATTGTAAACTCTTTGAATTTAATACAAATTGGTGCATATCTTCTTGTGTGGAGTTTTTTCCTGAAAAGGTTTATCCATGTAAATACTATGTTATGTGTTTGATCTTCTATTCCATTATTCCCTTGTGTCGATTTCATACTATCTCAATTTTGGTTTTGCACAGTTAAATATCTAAATTACAGTTGTAATCAGATTTTCATTGATAGTTGTTTACCTTCATTTCTAACATTTGGTATCAGAGCTTGGCCAATTTTGTGTCTTGGGTGGAAGTCTAAGGGTTTTCTAAGCTGCAATGGTAGTTCTAGTTGAATTTATTTTGTAGATTTTGTGTAGAAACTAGGGTTACATCCGCATCCTGATTGGACATCAAAAAATTTAATGAAATGAGTTATTAGTTCTGGAAGATGAAAATGGAGGATTTACTTAAAGAAAGAGATCAATGGTTGGTTGCAAGAAAAAGAGAAGAAACCTGATACTATCTGTCAATATGAGTGGGACAAGATGGACAAAAAGGCATGGGGTACAATCTGGTTGTGTCTTGCACATTTTGTCCTACTGAATGTCAAAAGACCACATATGCTTTATGGAAACAGTTGGGTGAAATCTATCAAGCCAAAAGTTTGGGAAACAAACTTTGTTTAAAACAAAAGTTATTTTATCTAAAAATGAAGGAAGGTGAATCTATTGGAGAACATTTAAATTTATTTAATTTGATTGTGAGTCAACTAGCCTCTGTAGATGTTAAGATTGAGGAAGAAGATAAATGCATTATGCTTCTTCTTTTTTTACCTAAGTCTTGGGATAATTTCATTCTTGCTATCACTGCTAATTGAAGATCCAAAGATGGATGCTCTTGTTGCAGCTCTATTGTCAAAGGAAATGAGGAAGAAGGCTAGGATAGCTTGGTGGATGCTATTAATGTCAGTGGAAGGTCTAAGGAAAGAGGACCAAAAGGGGATTAGAGGAGGCATAAATACAAATCTAAAGGTAAATCTAAGACTCCTAGAAAGAAGAACAAAGTTCAATGTTGGAATTGTAGAAAAATAGGGAATGTTAAGAAGGAATGCAAAAACAAGAAGAAATAGTGAGATTCCTCTACATAAAAGTCCTTGGATGCATGTGATGAGGTTTTACTTTCTACTTGTAACATTGTTGCTAATGAACATTGGTTGGTTGACTCGAGATGCTCATATCACATGACTCTGCACAAAGAATGGTTTTCCACATATGAGCTATATGATGGAGGTAATGTCTACCTTGGAGACAACACTACATATCTGATTGTTGGACAAGAAAGGTATTGTTGTGTTTCAATGATGGGAGAATTAAGACTCTCCCTAGTGTTTTACATATTTCTGGATTGGCTAAAAATCTTATTTTTGTTTCAAAGTTGAATTATTCAAGAATACATGTAACATTTAATAAGAATGGTTGCAGAATGGTGAGAGGAAGCTTGGTGGTAGCGAGAGGAACAAGGATGAGAATATTGTTTAGGCTTAATGTCACTATAGTTTGTAATTCCACTTATGTAACTGAAACTACTAAAAATACATGTATATTGTTGTGGCACTGCAGATTGGGCCACACAAGGAAAATGTTTTAAAGACAATTATGAATAAAAATTTGTTGGTTGACTTTTCCTATTATGATGAGCACTTTGATTTCTATGAGCATTGTGTGTTTGGAAAATATAACAGAATATCTTTTTCTTTAGGAAGCAATAGAACAAAAGAGAAGTTAGAAATTATTCATTCAGATGTGTTTGGACCTGTGGATAATGATTTCATTGGAAAATATTGTTATTTTGTTACCTTCATTGATGATGTATCTAGATTCAAATGGATTTATTTTATGAAGCATAAATCTAAAGTTTTCACTAAGTTTAAGGAGTTTAAAGTCTTAGTAGAGAACCAATCAAGACTTAAGATAAAAAATATTAAGATCTAACAATGGAGTGGAATATTTATCTAAGGAATTTGATGAGTTCTATAAGCGTGTAGTTATCTTAAGACAAAAGACAACTCCATAAATACCACAACAAAATGGTGTTGCAGAAAGGGTAAACTGAATAATAATGAAAAGAGCTAGAAGTATGTTAAGTGATGCATAGTTGGATAAATGCTTTTAGGTAGAAGTTGTGAGTCCCACTTGTTACTTGTTAAATAAATCTCCTTGTAAGGCTCTTGATTTGACACCTTATGAAGTGTGGATAGGTAAGAAACATTTTGTTTCACATTTAAGGTTTTTTAGTTGAGGCTTTTGTTCATGTGCCTAAGGAAAAGTGATCTAAGCTGGATCCAAAAGAACAGAAATACAGCTTCATTGGATATGGTGAGAATGTAAAAGGTTATAAGCTTTGGGATCCTCTAACTAGAAAAGTTATCTTTTCTAGATATGTGATTTTTGGGGAACTTAGAGTTATTTCTGATCCTATACAAGTAGAAGAAAAAGAGAGGAAGAGGATAGTGCATTTTGATTTACAAGAAAATGCACATCAAGAAGAACAAAATGATATATTAGGAGATGGAGAATAAGAAGAAGATTCAAGTGAAAGTTCAGATGAGGAAGACTGTGTTGTTACATAAGAAGTTGAGCATATAGAAGAACATGAGGAAGAAACTCTTGCTGCACCTCTAAGAAGATCCACAAGACAATGCAACCTAGTTGATAGGTATAGCCCACCGGATTTTCGTTGTGTATTTGCTTTATTAAGTACTAACAATGAACCTAGATCCTATAGGGAAGCTATTCATGCAAAAACTAGCCATGTAGGAGGAGATGATGGCTTTAGACTTGTGTGACACCTAGGATCTTGTACATTTGTCCAAAGGACGAAAGGCCATAGGATGTAAGTGGGTCTTCAAGAAGAAGTTTGGAGCAGATGGTTCATTACAAAAATACAAGGCTGCTACTCCCAAAGAGGGAGTTGATTTCGGTGAAATTTTCTCTCTTGTTGCTAAATTATCTTCTATTAAATTTCTTTTATCCATTGTTGTAACTTATTATTTTGAAACTAAGCAAATGGATGTTAAGACTACATTTCTGCATGGAGATCTGGAAGAAGAAATTTATATGCAACAACCTACAGGTTTTGAGGTAAAAGAGAAAGAACACTAGGTATGGAAGTTAAAAAGATCTCTTTATGGTTTAAAACACTTCCCTAAAATGTGGTACCAAAAGTTTGATTCATTTGTTTTGAAATTGGGTTTTGTTAGAAGTGAAGAGGATCACTATGTCTACATTTAATGTATTGATGATGATATTCTGATTATTGCCTTGTATGTGGATGATATGTTATTTTTTAGTAACACCAAGAGTATGATCAATGAGTTGAAAGCTCAACTTTAAGGTGCATTTGACATGAAGGACCTAGTGGCAGCTAGGCATATTTTGGGAATGGAGATCAAAAGGGATCGAGGTAACATAAAGCTTTGGTTATCAAAAAGTATGTGAATACTATTTTGCACAAATTTAGCATGCAGGATTGCAATCCAATTAGAATTCCTTTACCAATTAATACGAAGCTTTCATTAGATATGTGTCCTAAGAATGAAGATGATTTAGAGGATATATCTAATGTGCCATATTCTAGTGTTGTAGGAAGTTTGATGTATGCAATGGTATGTGCTAGACCAGATATTTCCCAAGCAATAGGAGTTTTGAGCAAGTTTATGTCTAACCCTGGTAGACAACATTAGAATTATATAAATCTAGTGTGTTAAGATATTTGCATGTTACTTCTAGTCATTGTTTGGTTTATTCTAGTACTAACAGTGTGGATAAGACATTGGACATATAGGGTTTTATTGGTGCAGATTGGGAAGGTGACTTGGATAGTCAAAGGTCCACCAGTGGCTATGTTTATTAGAGGAGTTATGAGTTGGATGAGTAGAAGGAAAAGCATCATTGCTTTATCCACCACCGAAGTAGAGTATATGGCTACTACTCATGTCTCTAAGGAGGTAGTTTAGTTATGTAGATTGTGTATAGGTATTGGTTTTGATTATATGATTATTCAAATTGGTTGTGATAGCCAAAGTGCAATATGTTTGGCCAAGAACCCCATGTATCATGCACAGACTAAGCATGTGGATGTTCAATACCATTTTATTTGTGAAATGATTGCTAATGGTCAGATTGAGTTGAAGAAGGTTGACATTCAAGAGAATGTTGTAGATTCATTTACTAAACCAGTGAGCATAAAAAAATTTACATGGTGTAGGAAGGCCATGGGCCTTGTTCCTAGTACTTAGTTTCTTTATGTTTTCTATGGGTGTATTTACAATGTATAATGTCAAGTGGGAGAATGTTAGGATTAAGGTGCCATCAAACTTGTAAATCTTATGTAATTTATTATTCCTATTATTGTTTTTAGATCACCCATAAGAGATGAAATGTTTCACCAAGTAGTGATCTTGTTTTAGCCGCATGTTTAATCTTGATACTTGATGGATGTTGGTTATGGAGCACATTTCATTCTAGGGGTGCAAGGGTGGTACCCCCCTATGGGGTCTAGGGAGCTCATCCTTGATGGGGGGTCTAGGGTCCGCGCAACTCAATGGGGGTTTGGGGACAACGCCCCCTAAAGCCACATTATATATATATATATATATTCATTGTAAATCTAGATTGATCATCATTAGGTCTCATATCTTATGGTAGAGGTTATGTTGGCTTTTATTAACCTAGAAGGCAACCCCTTTATGAGGATATTGTATTATGACTATGAATGAGTAGAGTAGAAGAGTTGAGACTAGAACAACTAGCGCTGCTAGATTGAAGACTGAGGAGGTTGATAGTTTTGTATTGTTTAAACTCCATTGAAGTTAATATAGACTCGTGCATCTCTTCTTGTGTGAAGTTTTTTCCTGAAAGGGTTTCTCCACGAAAACACTTTGTTATGTGTTTTATCTTCTATTTTTTTTTTTTTTTGTTCATTTCATACTATCTCCATTTTTGTTCTGAACAGTTAAATATCTATAGTACAGTTGTAATCAAATTTTCATTAATAGTTGTTTACCTTCATTTCTAACACTAAGAAATATTATCTATTGTTGTAACTTCATCTAAAGATAATGCAATAAAAGTTAACTCTTTATTTTTCCCCGTACATCATGTTTTTCGACCTCAACAAGATAACTTTTCCATTCCCATCCACTGTTTATTGACCAATGTGTGTTAGAAAAGTTAGGAATGCTCATAAAATATAATAAACTATTATATTTCGGGTAGTCTATCATAGGACACCCTCTAGTCAAAATATGAAAAACAACACTCAACTAAACATTTTTTGTCATTTGTGCTTATCCCATCATCTTTCCAAATTGAGCTTCAATTGGACTTCCACATGCAACAAGATTCACCTTTCTTTCCATGTGCACATCATATTCCGGGGCATTCTCAACATGAAGACATTGTTCCTTTGTTTTCCATCTTATCATTGATTTTTTCTTTCCATTTATGATTTGTTTTTCACAAACTTTACCAATATGTTTTTCTATGGTGTCAAGTTTTAGATACAACTTCATGTCCCTACTATATTTCCAACTATAAATCTTACACCTACATATTGTGGGAGGTTCATCATTTTTTACGTTGTCCATCGGTTCAACAAATAGGTACTTTGACACCAAATCAATCTAAAAATTCCTTGTCATATCCCACTCACACCCTATTTTTTATTTGGATTTTTCTTTTCCCCTTCCATGCATGATCTACATCTTCATTATCACTTGTTGAGGTTGATTTATTCATGTAATCATTTTTGCTACCTTGGGTATTCTCTAAAACATCATCTGTGGCATTGCCATTCAACTCATTCCAATATTCCTCCAAGGTATTGCCTTGTTCATTAATAGATGGTACAAATGTTGATGTTCTAGATTGATATGATGGATCGCCAAAGTATGATGTTATGTTTCTATGTTTTGATGAGCTCCCTTCAACACTTTCAAGAAACTTGTTTCTTCATGACATCTCTCATAAATTAAAAGTTACAAAAAAGTCCTTTTATTTAATCTCACGACTCACCATCAAAGACTCAACACTAATCTAAAGGATACGGATTTGTGAAATTTGAGTAAAATGACTCAACAATAATTCAATAGATAAATTGAATACAATACTTTTGAATAGAAAAAAATCTTTGTTAGCCCATTTATGGAAGAGATCATAGATAGTGATGGCACAAATATATGGGATGATGAATGAATAAGTATGAAACTCAAAAATTTCATTTTAAATATTCTATTAGTTTTTTATATCATCTGTATTATGTAACAATGAAACTAAACAGTAAATAGACAAAATCAATAAGAAGGAAACACTGAATATAGATCCCTAGGTCCTAGATGTCTCCCTACTCAATATCATCTATAACATGATACTAAACTAGTAAAGAGATAAATAATCACTTATCTTTCACTAACTCACTAATCCCTGTAGTTGTAACTTGTCTATGATCCGAATGGAGAGCTCAGAGCATAATAAAATGTGTAAAAGATTATTTTAGGGTTTCAAATGTATTTATTTCAATCCATATTCGGTAAATCCCATGGGATTATAAACTAGTAGAATAATAATTTGGTGAATCCTATGTGATTGTAAATGGTGCATATAAATGTTGGGCGAATCGAACCACAATAAAAAAACATACATTGTAATTTTCAAGGTGATTATGGCCCTAGGATTAGCATGGAGTTATAATGTTATTGGTGAAATTAGTCCTCCTACACAATGAACTTTTAATGCTATTGGCAAATATGTTAGTAAATTAGAACATGCCTCCAAAATTTGAGGCAAATCACTGTTAGAAATACATAGGTTATTGTAGTGAAAATATTAATTACAAATGCCTCATAAATAAATTGGTGGTGAATTAAAATGTATTAGACCGATAATTCATAAAATGCAAGTGACTTGGCCTCCTGCTAGTTGCAATATATTTGCCAATTTTGAATTGGCGGATATGAACTATTCACCAATTAGCAAAGATTCATTACTAAAAAAATATTGGAGGCCATTAATGGCCTTGAATGGGTGTGACATAGCGGATGGGGACTCCCATACTCCTCTAGGTATAGAGGGACCCACTCAAGGATATAAAGGCATGGTGAGTGACCAAAATAAGCATGATTTTAGGTGCAGGCCAAGTGAAATTGATGTGAGCAAGTATGGGTGGCCCTTTCCCCTTGCAAACAACTTAGACCTACCCTCCATGATGGGTTGTTGACATGGGATGGAGTATATATTTTTCTCATTCATAACAAGGATGGAAAACTAGTTGTATAGTAGAGATGAAGAAAGATAGAGAAGAACAAGCATAACCAATTAGGGTTTTCTTCCAACGATAGATTTAGGGCATTTTCATTGTAAATTTTCTAGATTTTCTCCCAAGGGCTATGATAGGGCATTGTAATATGAAAAGAATGTATTAAATGTGTAGATTTGGCATCTTATTGAGTGTATTCGTGAACATTACATGAATTTATAGTGATTTGTTAAATCCCTTGGTCACATTTGTTGATTTGAGCATTTTCTTAATTAGTTAGTTAACTAGAAAACTATAAAATTCCTTGTATAGCTTCCACAAGGCATCTTTTAGGATAATACAAGAGATTCATGGGTTTTTTTTGTGGATTATTAAGGCATGGTCAATTATATGTTTTGTAATTTCATGTATCTACATGTAGGAGTACATAGAGCCTAGCTTATGTATGAAGTCTGTAGGTATAGTCTTTTGTTGATATCTTGATTAGGGTATCATGGTGTGGATTTCATTTATGCCCCCTTTAATGGATAACTTAAACTCTGCTACCCTCACTAGATAAAGGCACTGATCTAATGCATGTTTGACCTCCTCTTCCCTCCAACACACTAAAATATAAGAAAATTAAATCTTTATCCTTATCTTGTGTTGTTTATTCTTTTCACATCCATGTCTAGAGTATGTAGTTTGTTAATTGTTGGAAAACTGAGAGGGGGGGGCGTGAATCAATGTTCTATCAACCTTTTCTTGCACTTTTACTTTTAACCATTTCAAAGGATTAATCAGATAGAAGCATAATATAAAAATGAATAGCATCCACAAAAGCATGACACATAACACCAAGATTTTACGTGGAAAACCCGAGAAGGGAAAAACCACAGAGAGGATTAGCTCTCAAATATATATTGTAATCTTTACAAAAATAATGTTTAGGCTTGGTTACTCCATGGGCCTAGAACATGCTGGCTCACTGCCATGAAGTACAAATAGGTTTAGTAGGCTCACTGCCTCAACCCTAAACCTAGCAAGATTACAATAAGGGTTGTTAAACCCCGAGGGCTGTTAAACCCTGTTGAAGGCACATTGCTCGTTCACTTCCTTGATGATTAAAGCTTTCTTCCAATCATATTGCACATGAAAACTACATACTGCTTAAGCATCTTCCACTATGCCAAGGTGCAGTCATTAGCAACTAAATTTTGAATCCCAAGTCTTCATTGCTGCTTCTCTTCTAACTCTGCTCTGCTATTCGCATCTTCGCATCACCCACACACCACACACACATTCAACCAAAATTCATCGCTCATATATATCTGTATCATGATTTGATTCATAGTCAGGTCGACATCCAAGAAGGAAACGTGTAAATAGAAAGATGTAGCTTGTCAGCTCAATATAATGTACTAAAAGTTATGCGGACCCAAATCTTTTCCCAAACATGTTCATATAGGTCCACTCTAATCATTTAATTACTTACATAGATCCTCCAAGCATTAACTCTTCTCCACACAATGATTAATATACTTGTCAGCCTCTTCCTTAAGAGCATGCTTAACAACTTCATCTGTTGACTTACAACTTTTACCGAGGATCTCAAAACACCTTCAAAATCATATCAAGGACTCTTTACACATTCCCAATCTTACCCTTAGAACCGCAAGGGATGATATCAGCTTGCA
The DNA here is from genome assembly GCA_027924645.1 of Cunninghamia lanceolata. Taxonomy (NCBI): domain Eukaryota; kingdom Viridiplantae; phylum Streptophyta; class Pinopsida; order Cupressales; family Cupressaceae; genus Cunninghamia; species Cunninghamia lanceolata. Next base: position 1,059,016 of record BSBN01001380.1, on the reverse strand, counting down.
AAGAAATGTAGACCATTAGAACTCAGACTCTCTCTGTCAAACTCTGTGAAACACTATGCCGATACTTAGCAGCTTGTAGCTAACCTTTCGGTGGACTTTAGATCTCCTAACTCTAGAATAAGACACTTCATATAAGTGTTTACAACACCTTAAAACCGCATAACAAAATACTTATCTGCGGAGGAATGCGGACCACTACACTGGACCCTGTTCACTGTTCCTACTATAACTTTGCTTATCTGAACTTAGACAATTCTTCAAGGTGACTTCTGTAGGAGATCAGGACTTAACCTTTGAAGCATAACACTATCAAACAACTAAGAACATTACACCTAAACTATATTAACTAATCATTATTTGTGGAGACATACTATCTGACTTACTGTCCTCTACTCAGAATACTTTTCATACTTAGCCATTTTTTGTCAATCGGACCTGAAATCCAATATGCTTTTCCAGAGTTATCTCTTCTATCCATGGTGATAAGATCTTTGAGTCTTTTTGCCATCAATGAAAACATACAGGTCAATACCAGAGCAGTGTCTCTTTGCAACAATCTCCCCCTTTGGCATTGATTGCAACACTTAGTGAAAAATGCTTGACTTCTCCCCCTCACTATATGCACTTCATTCTCCTACTCCCCCTGAGATGTTTTATCCATTTTTCACTGATCTTCTTCTCCCTCTTTGACATCAATGGCAACAGGTGTCAGAACCAAAAACTTGTCAAAATTTCAAAAAAATGATGTACTCTGTCGCATATTTACAAGTACAATCTTCACCTTAATATTACATGTGCTTGAGAACATCATTGAATATGTTTTTAATCAGTGTCCACTCCATATCCCAACTTTTCTTTGCATTTTCTAAAATCTAAATTTGTCTGCTGAGAAGAAAAACTAAGGCTTCTTCCTTTTTGGGATCAGAAGTTGTGTTTGCTTGGACGGCTAACTTGGCCTTTGCAATAAGATTTGTCATTGAGTCTAACTTTGGACAAACTAGTCTTCTGAGTTGTCCCATCTTGCTTTTTATCTGATATTTTTGATTTATTAAGTCAATGAAGTCATTGTGAATATTGATGACCTATGTTTCTTTCTTTATGACTAACTCTGCTTCCGGATCAAATTTCTCAGAGATATCCAACAATTTTTGTTCTAAATCTTTGATCTTTTCTTCAATCTTTTGAGTAGTTTTGGGCTAGGATAAACAAAACTTTTACAAATCTTTGGCATCTTTCACAGCTTTCTAAATGTTGGCTATTTTATTATTTAATGAAGTTTTGTCATTTTCTATCATTATTTTCAATTCTTCCAATCGTTTCTCATCAAACTCTTGTCTCACCTTTGTTTCTGCATATTTCTCAAAGGATTCAAACTATTTACTTACAAAACTTATTAACCCTCTTAGATGACTTGCTGAGGTCATGGATGAATCTATTTTGTAGGTAGGAAGCAACTTCTCCAAAATCTCAGATGCTTCATCAATCAGTTCACTATGCTCAATGTGTGATTTTAATATCTCCTCTTGAGCCTTTGGCTGAACAATTGTAACCAACTTAAACTTTTGTTTTGGTGACATTATGTCCAAGTTTATTGGACCATTTAGAAATTCAGGCCCATCCAAAACTTGTTTTCTTTTATCCAACAATTCTTTTGCAAGCTCCGCAGTGTCTCTTGCTGTGACAGAGACTTCTTTTTTTGGCTTTGCTCCAAATAATCTAATTCCATATCCTTATTGGTGTCCTCTTCTTGTTTAGGTGGAGGATTTTCCACTACAAACTCTTCCTCAATCCTTTCTTTGCCAGTAACATTCTCAAACTGTTGTGTCGATGAGAGTTTAACTTGAGAATCATTAGTAGGTGCCTCTTTCTCCTTAGACGCTTTGCCATCTATACCTATCTCTTCACCCAAGTTTATTTCTGAAACGGATGAGTTATTAGTAACATCATTTTCTTCATTGACACTTGTAGTGGCAAGATTGTGTTGCTTCAAGGCTTTCAAGATACTCTCTTCTGTTTCTTTCACCACTTTATCAATTTCACCTACCATTAACAAGTTCATCCTTGTTTTAGTTCTGAACTAATCCTTGGTCTTCTTGGAGATCAGATTTTCTTCCTCTGCAGTGATTTCCAGACATAGTCTAGTCAACACAAGTTTTCTTAGCTCAATATCTTTAGCCCTGGCATTCTCTTTTCTAATGCTCAAAATATTTGCTAGACTTTCTAGGAGATTAGAGATGATCTCAATGAGGGTTTTGCTGAAAGTGTTGAGATAGTTTATGGTGGCTTCCTCCAGACTCCTTTTGTCATTGTTACTACATTCATCATAGTGATTAATCATAAGTTTTAGATTCCCATCTACAGTGACAGTCTTTACTATATCTGCAAGTGCTGGAGGCATTTCCTTTTTCTGTCTTTTGCTAGATTTGACCTTTCCAGAGGACTTTTCTTTACTACTTCTGGAGGCTTTGATATCCTCAGTTTTCACCTTCTTGACCTGTTCATCTAACTCTGTTTATTCATCACCCCTTTCACTTACACTGACATAGAGTCTTCTTCCCTTCATCTTCTTTCTCTCTTCATGTCTTTGACAGAGAATTATTTTGATGTTTTCTCCAAGTTTATTGAAGTTGTGGCACCAGAGGAAGTGGCAGAGCTTTTGATGGTCCTCTAAACTTTCTCAGACTTATCCTGTTTCACCTATGATTTTTCTAGAACTTACACCGGTTTACTCTTGATTTTATTTTACTACTTTCTCTACTTTTTCCCTTACTTCTTTCAGTTGTTCTTTGGTGATGCCATACCTAGCAGCGACTTCTTCTACCTCTTTTTTGACTTTTCTAGTTGATTCAGGTTTTCTAAATTCAACATGAAGTTTCATGGATAGCTCTTCATAAGTTCCAAACCTTTCTTCTCTATTGTCCTTGGGTTTGCTTAATATGTATTGAGCATAGTTCTCTAATATCTACCCATCTACTTCATACCCCATTGGCATTACCCAAATAGTCCTAGGCTCAACAACTTCCATTAGGCATTGATCTTTTGTAACCATGAAACAGATAGTATCCTTATATTTGTCAACAATTTTCCTAGGAATTCTTTCTCTAGCCTGCATTATGCCTTAAATTTTTTTGAAATACCCCCATAAGGCTATGTTTTGCTCATTAACACTTCCAATGCTATTTAGATGGTTTTTGATTTGGACAGCTACTAGTTTACTGCTTAACTAGATCAAATTCTTCATGTTTGGTAGCTCATTCATAAAATAAAAGAATAAGTAGATGACCAATGTACCATATTTGAAGGGGTAGTTCTTGCTTTCCTTTATCTTCTTCAAGTTCTCTAGTAGTTGGGATAGTAGTAGTTTGCACAAATCATAATCTGCATTCTCTTTGACCATTTGATATGCAGTATAGATTGTTGTTCTAGAGATAGATTTCTCTCGGTTGGAGAAATAGATCTTGTAGCCCAAAACTATTGAGGTGAATCTTACATCATGATATGTGATATCATTGATAGTCAGTGCCCTCTTGTCAAACCTTGCTCCAGTGGCCTCTGTAACAGTCTAATTCTTCACATCCTTCAACAAGGGAACACTTCCGGTGGAACTTAATCCTGTCACTGCCCTTATTGCATCCTTGGTGATTTTGAAGGGCTGCCCTAACCACATGAATTCATCATGAATTTGGCTTAGAACATACCTTACCCATTCATCCTTTGCAAATATGGGAAAATCCACATATTGAATAAACTTCTTTTCCTTTAGGGTTTTGTATTCCCTTTTGAGGTCAAACTAGTCATCAGTTAGATGCTTGAGATATAAATCTATCAGAAAAATGTTGTTGTGTTCATCTAGGGCAACACGAATATATGCCCTAACATCCTCAACATATAGAACACCATAAGGTATACCTAAAAATGCACCCATTTGATCCACTTCAGTTTCTTTATGAGGGTGTTTCTTGAACTTGGGTCGAGGGTGTTCAGTAATGTCTACAATTTGTGGAGTCGTCATAGTTAAGATTCAATAGATTCACAATGAGGGTTTCTACAAAAATACCTTGATATGCCAAATTTGGGTTTCCTTCATCTGAGTCAATTTAAGCTCTGAATCTTTGTTGTGCCTTGAAATCTCTCTCTACTGTCTGAAAAGCTTCGAATGCAAAGTGAATTATAAGAAAAATGACTTGCCTTTTATCCTCTGCACTTGACCTAATCGTTATTAAATGCTCACTCCCAAAAAGTTGTCGAAAACCCCTCACTGTAGAACATAATTGAATAAGATTGCTCCGCAATATGTCACGTTGACCCTATTACTTCTAATTTTTCTTTTAAGAGATTTGTCTCATCAAATTAAACATCTTTGTGCCTGATTCTAGCACTCACTTTCTGGCTGGGGGGTTTGAATTTTCAACACTACTCCCCCTGAGCTGGAGCTCCCGATTTACTTCCCAGAGGAAATAATTGCACTGGATACTACTGCGGATTGATCCCAATCTTCAATTACTTCTTTCTTGATCCATACCTTGCCCATTTCTTTCTTGGTTTTAGCTAGAATAACTTTCTCTTTTCCCTTATCATTTCTATGCTTTGTTTTCCTTTCTTTAGAATAGTGATTTCTCTTCACATTTCTACTTCTACAAAATCTTGCAACATGTCCAAATTTATTACAATTGAAGCACATCACATTCTTTTGACCTTGATTCCTTCCATTGATTGAATTTGATCTGCATTGATTTTCCATATGTCCAAATCTATTGCATGAAAAACACTTTCCATTGAATGGTTGAATGTTCCTTGTATTTTGAAAGTTAGTTCTTACTGAGCTTCTGCATTCATTTGATCTGTGTCCCATTTTATAGCATGCATTGCACCTAATAGAATTTTGACTTACTTTACTTCTGCATACAATAGCTTTATGACCAGTTCTATTGCAAGTGAAGCATTTACCTTTGAATGATTGTTCATTCCTCCCATTGTTGAAACTTTTTTTGATGTGATTTCTGCATTTGTTTGTTCTATGACCAATTTTCTTACAATTGAAACACTGACCAAAGAATGATAGAATCTTTTGATTTGTTCTACTCCTACATTGAGTAGCCTTATGACCGAACTTATTGCATGAGTTACAATAACTATTGAAAGATGGGTACCTTCTTGCATTTGGTTGTCTGATTGGAGGTCTTCTAGGTCTTCTTTTCTGATTTTTGAGTTGGTATCCTTTGTTTTGCTTTGACTTAGTGTTCATCTGACCAGATTTGGAACTTTCTCCTTTCTCAAATCCTAAACCATGTTTGTCATCAACATTCTTCTGGCTAGCAATCATTTCATCAAGCTTTGCAGTGCTTATATTGAATTTTTCTTCAAAACTTCTAGCCTTTTCCAGATCTATTTTTAAACTTATAATCTCTTTTTCAAGTTTTGCACAATCTTCTGATATGTTCTTCACAATCAAATTTAGATCATCTTCTACTCTTATTCTTTCTATAACTTTTGCTTCCAAATTATTCAGGGCTTCATTTGCTGATAACAATTGATCAGTGACTACTTTGTATTTGTCTTTGAATTTCTTGACTTGCTCTTTTAGTTTCAAGAAGCATTCATCAACTTGTTTCATATTTTCCTTCAGATCCCTAACTTTTGCTTCAGAGTTTTCAAGATCCATAAGAGCTGCTTCTAGTTGATTATATCTTTCATAATTTCCATACCTTCCTGTTGCCATGATCATACTATCCTAGATCTTCCTTAAGCTGTTAAACTTTTTCCAAGGAACCTTGCTCTGATACCAATTGTTGATTGTCAGGAACACTAAGAGGGGGGGTGAATCAGTGTTCTATAAACCTTTTCTTGTACTTTTACTTTTAACCATTTCAAAGGATTAATCAAATAGAAACATAATATACAAATGAACAACATCCACAAAAGCATGACACATAACACCAAGATTTTACATGGAAAACCTGAGAAGGGAAAAACCACAGAGAGGATTATCTCTCAAATATATATTGCAATCTTTACAAAAAAAATGTTCAGGCTTGGTCACTCCACGGGCTTAGAACATGTTGGCTCACTGCCATGAAGTACAACTAGGTTTAGTAGGCTCGCTACCTCAACCCTAAACCTAGCAAGATTACAATAAGGACTATTAAACCCTAAGGGCTGCTAAACCCTATTGAAGGCTCACTGCCCTCTCACTACCTTGATGATGAAAGCTTGCTTCCAATCATATTGCACATGAAAACTAAATACTTCTTAAGCATCTTCCACTATGCCAGGCTGCAACCATTTAGAAACTAAATTTTGAATCCCAAGTCTTCATCGCTGCTTCTCTTCTAACTCTGCTATGCTATTCTCATCTTCGCATCACCCACACACCTGATGCAGGAGCATCCCTAGTTCAAAAGCAATCTTGGATCAAACAAAAACATTTGCATTTCAGTTTGTTTGTAGTTTAGTTTGTTTCTTTTCATTTTCTAGTTCAGTTTAGACAGTTCAGCCAGAAGTAGTTTCAGCTTGTGGTCCAGTATTGGCATTTCACATCTTGTGGATCTAGACTTAGCATATACATTCATTAATCTACATCATATCAAGAATTCAGAGCATTTAGATCAGTTACTGGAAAGATATCGCTATCAGAAGATCAACTTTTTTCTCAAAGCAGAGCATCCTGACAGTCTCAGATAATCAACTAAAGGATAAGGCTTGCGGATCATTCCTTGACTTGTGGATCTTAATGACACATCATTCAATGTCCTTGGTTTAATGCCAATCTTCCCCAAGGGTCTATACATTGTTACATTCATTTGAGGAAGTGTTATATGCATTTAGGTATGACCTATCTGCAAACATGTTACAACTCGTCATTAGAGTTTGTGACCTTCCTTGGCTGACACGAAGGAAACTATTGGTCTGGAAATGATATATATTGATGTAATAGATCCTTAGGAAAGTAGATATCAATTGATTCATAATTCCTAGTTTAGATTTTGTGCGAAGGGAGCTTCAAAGCCTTATCTTGCATGTGTATGTAATTAGGCCTGTGAGCCCTAATTGTAAGCCCACATGTTGTCGGCTGATCTCTATTTGAATTCTATGATATACTGAATGATTGAATCTGCATTGTTCTATTTCTTTGAGTTATTTCTGTTGTGTTTACTCTTACTGCACGGTCTGGCTAGTTCATTATGTGAACCCTCCTACCGTGACTGTACCAAGTGGTATCAGAGCTAAAGTTTGAATCTTTGGAGTGAGTTGAGCAAAGCTGGCAAGGAAATTTCGTAAGATCTTTCTATGGATAGACCACCAAATTGAGGCAGGTTACTTGTGTTGCAGTTGATCACTAATTGTGAGGCAGTTGTCACCTTGTAGCTTGATCGCCAAACCTGAGGTAGTTTACACTTGATCCTAGGAAGAATACCACTGAGGAGAGTTGCTGATGTTGGAACAATGACTGGTAGAATAGATGAGTTGATGGAGATAATGAAAACAATGCGAATCTAATTGGATGTTGTTGAAGAAGATAGGCGAAGAGGATTGACACTGAGACCTAATGTTGAAAGCGATGATGAAGAAGAATTTCAATATGTTGAACAAACTGGTGAAACCTTAGGAGGTGACGAAGAAGAAGAATCAGATCAAGTAAAGATGTTGTGAGCTATTTCAAAGATTGGAAAGAGACCTAGAGTTGATGTGCTGAACTATACTAGTTACCTAAACCCTAAAGAGTTGATTGACTAGATAAATGACATGGAAGAATACTTTGAATATGAGGAAACTGAAGATCTAGAGAAGGTGAAATTTGCAAAGACAAAGTTGAAGGGTCATGCTGCTATATGGTGGAAAGAGGTTTAGTTAGAAAGAAATAGAAGAGGAAAAGAAAAGATTACAAAATGGGATAGGATGGTGACAAAGTTGAAGAATCAGTTTATACCTGCTGACTATGAGTTGGAGTTGTTGAAAAGATTGCAGAACCTAAGACAAAAGGAGAAGTCTATGAAGGAGTACACTGAAGAATTTCATAAAATGATCATAAGGACAGGACATAGTGAAACAAGCAAAGAGAAAGTGGCTAGATACATCAATGGACTGAGATTGAACATTCAAGAAGAACTAAGTTTGTTAAGGATGACATCTTTGGAGGAAGCATATCAGTTTTTCCTGAAAGTTGAAGAGAAGCTTAATAAGAGGCATGATCAGAGACAAAGAGGAAGAGGAGGTAAATTTCAAAGAGGCATGACTTATTCCAGAGGAGACAGATCATATCCGGAGCAAAGCAAGTTTGATAGCACAGTTAGGAAGGACGATAGAGATAACAGTGCTTACTAGAGAGATGACAAAAAATTTTACTAGAGAGGAAACCCTAGTGCATACCGGAATGAAGGATATAGGAGAGAAGGAAGAGGATTGGATAAGAGAACATTTAGAGGTACTTGTTTCAAGTGTGGAGGCGAAGGACATATGGCATTTGAATGTAATCAGGGTAGTACAAGTAAGAGGACAAAATAGTGGAAGAGCAACCTATGTTGAAGAAGAACCTGTTGAGTTAGATGACCCCCATTCAGTTGGTAAACTAGAGAAAGGAGAATCATTGGTGATGAGGAGAACACTATTTCAAACAGAGACAAATGAGGAACCATTGTAGAGGAAGAGCTTGTTTAGGACTAGATGTAAATCAGGAGGTAAGTGTTGTAAAGTGGTAATTGATAGTGGTAGTTTAGATAACCTAGTTTCAGAGGAGATGGTGACTAAGTTAAAGTTGGAAATATTGAAACACCCTAAACCCTATCAGATAGCATGGATTCAAGATGATCATAACGTACTGGTGAGTGAATAATGTTTGGTGAAATTTCATATTGGATCTTATCATGATGAAGTCTTGTGTGATATTATGCCTATGGATGTTTGTCATATCTTGTTGGGTAGACCTTGGCAGTATGATGGAAATGCTATACATGATGGGAGAAATAATACGTACACTATAACAACAAATGGAAAGAGAATTACCTTGATTCCTTTGGAAGATGATCCTAAAGATGTGGTATGTGGAAATGCTAGAATTTGTTTGGTAGATGGAAGAAAATTTCTAGATGGTTTGAGACATGAGAATATGTGTTATTCCTTGATCCATAAGAAGCCTGAAGCATTGAAGAAAGAAACTGAATTGGAGGAGATAAGAGAGTTGCTGACAGAGTATGAAGACATCATATCAGATAATGTGCCTGATGGATTGCCACCTATAAGGAGTATCAGCCATCACATGGATCTTATTCCTAGAGCAAGTTTGCCTAACAAAGCAGAACACTAGATGACACTGGTAGAGAATGAAGAATTGAATAGACAGATACAAGAATTGTTGAGGAAAGGTTTGATCATAGAAATCTTGAGTCCTTGTGTAATACCTGCAGTGCTTGCACCAAAGAAGAATGGAGAATGGAGAATGTGTACTGATTCCAGAGCAATAAATAAGATCATAGTTAAGTATAGATTTCCTTTACCTAGGATGGATGATATCATGGATTGTTTGAGTGGAGAAAAATATTTCACAAAGATAGATTTGAAGAGTGGATAGCATCAGATCAGAATCAGAGAAGGTGATGAATGGAAGACTACTTTTAAGACAAATGAAGGATTGTATGAGTGGTTAGTGATGCCTTTTGGATTGACAAATGCACCGAGTACTTTCATGAGGTTGATGAATATTAATGAAGTCTTGAAGAAATTCTTGGGTAAGTTTGTGATTGTATACTTGGATGATAGTCTGATTTTTAGTAAAATAGAATAGGAACATTTGTGGCATATTAGACAAGTTTTGCAGAGGTTGAGAGAAGAGAAATTGCTGATAAACATCAAGAAGTGTAGTTTCATGAAGGAAGAGTTGGTATATTTGGGATTTGTGATTTCTACGGAAGGATTGAAGATGGAACCTAAGAAAGTGAGAGCAATTATTGAATGGCCTACACTGGAGAGCATTGGAGAGGTTAGATCATTTCATGGTTTGGCTAGTTTTTACCAGAAGTTCATCAGAAATTTTAGTTCAGTTTGTAACCCTATGACAGAGACAATGAGAGGTGACAGAAAGGATTTTAAGTGGACATCTGGAGTAGATAAAAGTTTTGAGTTGTTGAAGCAGAAAGTGATAGAGCAACTTGTTTTGGCATTACCGGATTTCAATAAGGTATTTCAAATTGATTGTGATGCAAGTGGAAATGCAATTGGAGCAATATTAAGTCAAGAAGGTAGACCTGTAGCATATTTCAATGAGAATTTGAATGATGCAAGGAAAAGATATTCAATTTATGACCAAGAGTTCTATGCCATAATTCAAGCCTTGAAGAAGTGGAGACATTACTTGTTTCCTAAGGAGTTTGTGTTGTATACAGATCATCAAGCTTTGCAATATTTGAATAGTTAAGGTAAATTGAATCAGAGACATATGAGATGGGTAGAGTTCATGCAGAGTTATACTTTTGTGTTGAAACATAGGAGTGGAAAATCAAACAAAGTTGTTGATGCCTTGAGTAGAAGAAAAAACTTGTTGATAGAAATGAGAGTTGAAGTGTTGGGTTTTGATAAACTAAAGAACATGTGTGAGGGAGACACTGATTTTGTAGAACCTTGGAAAGCATGTAAGGAACCTGTTGTGACAAATAGAAGCAAGTGGTTGGACTATTTCATTCAAGAAGATATGTTATTCAAAGGAAGTCAACTGTGCATACCTAGAAGTTCAATGAGAGATAATTTGATCAAGGAGAAGCATAGTGGTGGATTGGCAAGACATTTTGGCATTGATAAGACAGTGGCTCTGGTGAATGAAAATTACTTTTGGCCTTAGATACATAAGGATGTTTAGAGATTTGTGCAGAGTTGTAGAGTTTGTCAAGTTGCAAAAGGAAGTAGTAAGAACACTGGATTGTATGAACTTTTGACAGTACCAGAGAGACCTTGGTAAGAAATAAGCATGGATTTTGTAATGGGATTACCGAATACACAGAGAGGACATGATTCAATATTTGTAGTGGTTGACATATTTTCAAAGATGGCTCATTTCATACCTTGTAGGAAGACAATTGATGTAGTGCATGTAGTTGAGTTATTTTTCAAGGAGATTGTGAGATTTCATGGATTACCTGAGAGTATAATTTCAAACAGAGATACAAAGTTTGTTGGATACTTTTGGAGGACACTTTGGAAGAAGACGAAGACAAATTTGAAGTTCAGTTTAGCTTTTCATCCACAGACCAATGGATAGATAGAGGTTGTGAATAGGAGTTTGGGAAATTTGTTGAGATGTTTGGTTGGAGAGAAGACAAGAAGTTGAGATTTGATTCTTTCACAATAAGAATTTGCATACAATAATTCAGTAAACAGGAGTACCAAAAGAACACCTTTTGAGATTGTGACCGGAGTGAATCCTAGAGGAGTTGTAGAATTAAGAGACATCAGTACAGAAGAAGAAGAATTTGTAGACCATATGAAGACAATGCATACTCAGGTGAAGAAGCATTTGGAGAATATGACCAATAAGTACAAAGAGAAGGCAGATGAGAAGAGAAGACATAAGGAATTTGAAGTTGGAGATGAAGTGATGGTGTATTTGAGAAAAGAAATATTTCCAGTTAGGACATATAACAAGTTGAAGATGAAGAAGTTTGGACCTTGTAAGATACTCAGAAAATTTGATTCAGGAAATGCATATGAAGTGGAATTACTAGAGACCTTGTGTATATCACCTATTTTCAACATTGCAGACCTATATCAATATCATGAAGTAGAAGTTTAGTGACAACATGGAAGAAGACTTGAAGAAGCAGTTACCACAACAAGCACTGGAGCAGATTGAAGACATTTTGGACAATAGAGTTGGATGCAACACTAGAGGAAGACAATACAAAGAATATCTTGTGAAGTGGAAAGGTAGACCAAAAGAAGATTCATCATGGATTTCTCAGGCTAAGGTGGACCGTCTTGGTTCTCCCCTAGCCCTGGAAAAGTGAGGGACTCACTTTTTTAATAACCCCAGATGTTTGATGTAAGAGCATCCTTGGTTCAAAATCAATCTTGCATCAACCAAAAACATTTGCATTTTAGTTTTTTTGCAATTTAGTTTGTTTCTTTTCATTTTCCAGTTTAGTTCAGACAGTTCAGCTAGAAGCAGTTTTAGCTTGTGATCTGCTATTGGCATTCACATCATGTGGATCTGGACTTAGTACATACATTCATTCATCTACATCATATTAAGAATTCAGAGCATTTGGATTAGTTACCAGAAAGATATCGCTATTAGAAGATCAACTATTTTCTCAGAGCAGAGCATCCTGACAATCTCAGAGAATCAGCTAAAGGAGAAGGCTTGCAGATCATTCCTTGACTTGCGAATCTCAATGACACATCATTCAATGTTCTTTGGTTCATGGTCAACCTTCCCTAAGGGTCTGCACATTGTTCCATTCATTTGAGGAAGTGTTTTATGCATTTAGGTTTGACCTATCTGTGAACACATTACAACTCTTCATTGGAGTTTGTGACCTTCCTTGGCTGACGCGGAGAATCTATTGGTCCAAAAATGATAGATATTGATGTATTAGATCCTTAGGAAAGGAGATAGCAATTGATTCATAATTCCTAGTTTAGATTTTGTGTGAAGGGAGCTTCAAAGCCTTATCTTGCACATGTATGTAATCAGGCCTATGAGCCCTAATTGTAAGCCCACATGTTGCCGGTCGATCTCTATTTGAATTCTATGATAGACTAAATGATTGAATCTACATTGTTCTATTTATTTGAGTTGTTTCCATTGAAAAAACTCAAATATATATTGCATATTAGGTAATGTCTTCATTCTGAAATTTCTTTGACTTAGCCATGGAGAGGATTATCTCTCAAATATATATTGCAATCTTTACAAAAATAATGTTCAAGCTTGGTCACTCCATGAGCCTAGAACATGCTAGCTCACTGCCATGAAGTACAACTAGGTGTAGCAGGCTCACTGCCTCAACCCTAAACCTAGCAAGATTACAATAAGGGATGTTAAACCTTGAGGGCTACTAAACCCTATTGAAGGCTCACTACCCACTCACTACCTTGATGATGAAATCTTGCTTCCAATCATATTGCACATGAAAACTGAATACTACTTAAGCATCTTCCACTATGCTAGGGTGCAGTCATTTAGCAACTAAATTTTGAATCCCAAGTCTTCATTGCTTCTTCTCTTCTAACTCTGCTATGTTATTCTCATCTTTGCATCACCCACACACCACACACACATTCAACCAAATTCATTGCTCATATATATCCGCATCATGATTTGATTCATAGTCAGGTCAGCATCCAAGACGAAAATGTGTACATAGAAAGATGTAGCTTATCGGCTCAATCTAATGTACTAAAAGTTATGCGGACCCAAATCTTTTCCCAAATGTGTTCATATAGGTTGGCTCTAATCATTCAAATACTTACATAGATCCTCCAAGCATTAACTCTTCTCCACACAATGATTAATATACTTGTCGGCCTCTTCCTTAAGAGCATGCTTAACAACTTCATCTGCTAACTTACAACTTTTATTGAGGATCTCAAAACACCTTCAAAATCATATCAAGGACTCTTTACACATTCTCAATCTTACCCTTAGAACTGCAAGGCATGATATCATCTTATAGAGAAATGTGAACCATCAGAACTCAGACTCTGTCTCTATCAAACTCTGTCAAACACTATGCCGATACTTAGCAGCTTGTAGCTAACCTTCCGGTGGACTTCAGATCTCCTAACTCTAGAATAAGACACTTCATATAAGTGTTTACAACACCTTAAAATTCCATAACAAAATACTTATCTGCGGAGGAATGCAGACCACTGCGCTGGACCCTGTTCACTATTCCTGCTATACCTTTGCTTATCCGAACTTAGACAATTCTTCAAGGTGACTTCTGGAGGAGATCAGGACTTAACCTTTGAAGCATAAAACTATCAAACAATTGAGAACATCATACTTGAACCGCATTAACTGATCATCATCTACGGAGACATACTATCTGACTTACTATTCTCTACTCAGAATACTTTTCATACTTCACCATTTTTTGTCAACCGGACCTAAAATCCAATATGCTCTTCTAAAGTTATCTCTTCTAGACATGGTGATAAGATCTCTAAGCCTTGTTTCCATCAATGACAACATACAAGTTAATACCGGAGCAGTGTCTCTTGCCAACATAGTTATTCTAGGCACTACTGAAGAAACAATTTTTTACTCTTTACATGGTTTTTAATCTACTTAATGGTGTAATATCCTTGTGTATTTCAAACCAGTATATAGGTGCTTAGTGATAGCAAATTTGGAGATTCCTATGCATGGGGTATGGTTTGTTGCAAGATTTAATTTTATGTTGTTATCTATTTTATCCTCATACACCTTAGTGAATACCCCCTTTGGTGTAGCAAAGCCTAAAGAAGGTCTTACCCACCTTATCAAATTGGTCCATAGTCACCTCATCCTAATCATAATTTGATAGTCCTTGTCCTGAGTTCAACACCCCTAGCACTCAAGAGTGGTCAGTCAATAGGGATTTGAGGTGCCTTGACTCAGGGAACCAACACACACCTCCATAGGTGTTTTTTCAACAATATCTAATGTAGGAAACATGTTAATCAAGTATCAAGCAATGGCTATAGCCTCATCCTAAAAATTTTGTTCCAAGCTAGCTCCACTTAACATACTCCTAGCCTTCTCCATCAGTTTCATGTTCATATATCTCCAATCACTAGGAGAATACCTCTTTGATGGTTGTCTTTTCCAAGTGGACCTTCGTACAAGTTGAGGTGGAGTTTCTACCTCCTCTTCTAAATAATTTAAGCTTGAAGAGCTTTCCCCAACTTCTGGTCTAATTTGGGCTTTCAATTTAACTTTCTCTAGTATAGGAGGAAATTGAACCACGTCATGCTTTTCAATTTCTTCTAACTTCAATACAATAGAAGAAGGCTTAATTTCTCAAAAAATAATAATTCTACTATATAAAAGAATTTCTACAACAAGATCCCAAATCTTGTATCCTTTCACACCATGACTATAACTAATAGAGATACATTTTATCAACTTGTTCTCTAATTTTGTACACTTCTCCATTGGCACATATGCATATGCCTCACAACCAAAAACATGAAGATGCCTTCATGAAGGCTTTATACCTATCCACACCTCCATAGGTGTTTTTCAACAAGAGCTAATGTAGAAGATTTATTAATCAGGGATCAAACAATGGCTATAGACTTGGCCCAAAACTTTTGTTCCAATTTAGCTCCACTTAGCATAATCCTAGCCTTCTCCATCAGTATCATGTTGATACGTTCTACAAATCCATTATGCTAAGGAGAATACAGAGTTGTCTTATGTCCCTGAATACTACAATCCTTAGACAAGTTATCAAAATTTGTAGAGCAATACTTATTACCATTATAGGCTCTCAAAATCTTTATTTTCCTACTAGTCTATGTTTCTACAAAAGTGATGCAAAGGCACACCACAAACACCACTAAGGGGTCACAACTAACTTCTCAGGAGGAAAGAGGATATAGGGGATGGCAGGGAAAACAAGACTTTTAGGCCCTTGTGGACCTAACTACTCCATTGGTCTTCAAGCTGGACTTGACTATCCTCTCCTTGTCCATTATTTCAACACAATACAACACCATCTTTGGGTTCACATACATGGAAACTTCCCCAAACCTTATAGGGACCCTAGACCATCTATGGTTGACTGCCCCAAGCTCACAAAATCACCACACTTCTCTAAAGGTACCTCCTTGTACCCCTTCCTTCATACACTGACCCACTTCCTTGTAGCCCTCTAAAAAGGACTGTCAAGCAATATCTTTTGGTACGTACCTCCAACCAGGACTATGATGGGCTTTCTGAGTACCCATTATCAAGTTCATTAACATACCAAACATGCAAGGTGTGGTCTTTTGGAACACAAGCCTCAAAAATGGATTGTTCCTACTGATTTTAGGCCTAATTAGGCCACCTACACAAAGGGAAAAATGGATAAAATGCACTTCTAACTCCCAACCCCTATTCCAAAGCATGAGTCAAGTGTAACATGATGTGATTCAATAGATTTTGGGGTTCTAAGGTCATTCCAAGTCAATTTATCAACCAATCACTACTCTACCAAAGCCAAGAGGCTTAATACACGAGGGTATTAGGTGCTTCATGCCTCAAAGTTCATATTCTCTTTGTCCCTACTCCTACCACAAAAACCCAATTTAAAGACATATAAAAATTACTATTGCACTCATTTTCATCTATGATGCAAAGTTGGAGAGCCACAAATCCATCAATTTGATGAAACCCTCTCAAACCCTCTAAAACCCTAGATTTTAGACCTATTTGCAGAAAAATGATCATAAAATACTTCTCCTATAGTGTTAACTCCTCCAATCAGGTCCAAATGAAGGATAGGTCACTTCTTCATCCAGCAATGTGCATTAGAGCCCTTGACAGTACTGTACGGTCAAGTACAACCGTGTGAACAACAACAAAAGTTTAAGAAATACAGAGTAATTTTGGTAAAATCGGTTGCAAATCCTTCAGTCTTCATCAAATCTCCTCAAACCTGGTTTCAAGACAAAGGTAACATCATACATTTCACCAATTTGTAGGTTGAACACTATGACTATGCTGTACGAATATGGGAAAATGCAAAGAACAACAAGAACATAGTCAAAAAGCAGAAAAAACTGTGATTTTCTTCCATTTTTCCTTTACAACACATTTCCAACTTCATCTCCTCTCCTACTAGATGTCTAATGCATAATATATTAAATGATAAAGGATTTTTAAGGAGATTTTTTAGTGCTTTTAAAAAAGGAATTTTTCTTGTGGAGATTTTGATGACAAAAAGGCTATTATTAGAAGATTTTTTAGTTTGAAGTTTATTTGTAAAATAAGAAGACAAATTGGTGGAGATTTTTTATTCAATTATTCTTGAAGTTTTTTTTTTAGGATATGAAGAGTCATTTTGCAAAGAGATAGTGAAGAAGATGAAGAAATATGGAGGGAAGATGAAATATTGAAGTCATGAAAGGGATATTATTGAAAGATTTTTTTTGAAGAAATTATTTATGCAGATTGAAGAGTCATTTTTACAGATGAAGATAAAATTGCACACAGAAGAATATCAAAGTTTGATCATTTATTTTGAAAGAATTTTTTTGAAGATTTTCTTTTGCAGAGAAGATGAATCTTTGAAGAGACAAAATGTTTTTTTTTTATCATTTATTTTGTGAATAAGATTTTCTTCTTGTAGATGGATAGGTGTTTGGATTCCTTGAAGTTTTTATTCTTGCAGATGGAAGGTTTTTGATATTTTGAAAGAAGAAAATTTGCAGAGATGAAGAAGTTGAAGAGTTTAGAGATGAAGATAATGAAAATAAAAAATAAAGGAGGTAAATTTATCATTAGATGGAAGAGGAAGATGAAGGATTTTGAAGATGATTTATTTTTGCAAGATTGAGGTGAGTGTGTGTGTAGATCAATGATGAAATAATACAGTTGAAATGGTTGTGAATCAATATGAAATTTTGAAGACAAATTGAATGACACTGATGGGATCAAATACAGATACAAAGATTGACGAGATCATCAGAAAGACAATATGCAATTGATTGCATCAGATGAATTGGTATGCAATGATAATCAGGTGAATGAATCATGAATTTGATTGAACAAAGATATTGAGACTAGTGTGCAGATTGATTTGAGTTGATGAGAAGAATGATCATATGATAGACACATGTGAAAGAAGAAGTGATTTGTATTGAAACAGAGAAACCCTCTGAGTTCTTGTTTTTAATTTGTTCTGTATTAGGGTTGGTGCTCCTTGAAGTTGGTGCTTCTAAACATTGTAACTAGTGAGGTTTTTGATAAAGCCAGTGAGGCAGTTTTGGAGTGGTTTTTCTACCCCTTGAGGGTTTTCCACTTGTGAAAATCTTGTGTCATGATCTTTTCTATGTGTGTATGATTTACTCATGAGGTTTTGTTCTCTTTCTTCATTCTCAGTCATGTGCATATGTGTTTGACAAATCAATGATATCTTTCTCTCCTTGTGTTTTGAAAGTTAAAGTTTGCAAAAAGATCTAAAAATTCACACAACACTGATTCATCCCCCCTCTCAGTGTTGTCCTTGACTCCTACAAACCCCTACTATTGTTAAGATTAGTAAACCATCCACCCACCGTGACATGTCTTTTGGGTGTGGTCAAGATGCACCTGTTATGGCAAAAGAGGTGTTGATTGAGTACTCATAAGCACATCCACCCACTAAGTTTGTGTTACTTTATTTTGATAGGGAGGAGGCACCCGAGGAAATTCCTTTGTTAGAAAGTGAATAAAGTAAAATTTTGGCTTTTAGAAAAAGCAAATGGTTATCTAATGAATCTTCAAGTTTCTATATTTATGAAATTGTAATTTTATGATAGTATATCAAACAGTTCCATGTTTTGATAAATTTATATGCAAATGTTAAGTGTGGATAGGTAATGTTATGGAACATTCTAGAAACCAACCAGAAGGGAACTTGGATGGCCCAAATCTTGAAAATAACCCTATGGTAAAATTAGATCAAATTTTGTCAGTTTAAAATGAAACAAAAGAAAGATTGGAAACCCTAGAATAGGAAGTTAGAGGGGGAGAAACCAATCAAGAACACCACTCTGAAGGAGGAGAAGAATTCAATTTTCATGGTGAACCAAGAGTAAATAATCGTGACTCACTAATTCAAAATGAGGCAAAAAATCATCTTACCAGTGAGCTATCCCGAGATATGAAGAAAGTTATACCTCCTAAGTTCGATGGAACAATGAGTGGAGATGTAGCCAAGGCTTGGCTGACATAGATGGAAAAATAATTTGAGATAAGAAATTATTTTGAGATCACCAAAGCTGTATGGGGAGCATACTAGTTAGCAGGAGAAGCATCCACATGGTGGATGAACAAGAAAATGGAATCAGGATTGAGTTCCTTGAGTCTAACTTGGGATCAATTTGTGGTCATATTCTAGAAAAGGTGGTTGCCCCGACTTTACTTTGACCAAAAATTAACAGATTTCTAAAATCTGCATCAAGGAGATATGACTGTCACTAAATACTGGGAAAAATTTACTAGATTATTGAAGTATGTGTCATATTATCAGAAGGATGAGAGATTTAGAATAAGGAAGTTTATTATGGGCTTGAATGCTCAGATTGGCAGAGAAGTGGATGTTCATGGACCCACGACCATGGATCCAGTCTTTGAGAAAGCCATCAAGCAAGAGTAAAAGCTCAAATATATCTCTACATATTGAGAAAGATCTCAAAAGAAATCTAACTGTAGTCATCCTTTGACATCCTTCAAAAAGAGAAGTAGGAATTAGGAAACCAGAGAGAAAAACTATGGTAAAATCTCAAGATATAAAAAGAATGGATCTAGGGATGAAAATAGGGATTTTAATCCTAAAAAGAATGATGATAATTCCAACCGATCTTTAGGAAAGAGAGGTCATCCTGGAGGGTGTTTTACATGTGGAGGTGATCACTATGCTAACAAGTGCCCCACAAAGAGTCAATGGAATTTTTATTGAGACAATTCTCTACCAATGCAGCAAACAGCTTTTCAGCAAAGGATGCATGCTGCTTTAGATAGTCATCAAGCTGACTTTCAGGTTACTCCTATTGAAATCACAGGTACTCTATTTGGAACACAAATTTCTTATAGATATAGGAGCAACTAAAAATTTTGTGAACCCTAGAATACTTGATAAGATGTATAGGAAAGTTGGTTTCTTGTCTAATTCATGGACAATAGAGTTTACAAACGAATCAAGAGCTCGGGTAGAGCAATGCTTGTTTAAAGCCATATTAACCCTACCTACTTTTTCCATAGAGGTCAATCTATATGTAGCACCTCTAGGGTCTTATAGTGTCATTTTAGGAATGAAATGGTTATCACAACATAAGGCAAAAGTTGATTGTCTTTCCAAAATAGTAGAATGCCTAGATGATGATAGAAATGTTGTCCTTATCCAAGGTTTTCAATGAGAAATGAAAATCAGGCAAATTTCTGCAATGCAATTGAAAAGAGAAAAATAGAAAGATTTCCAGATGTTTGTAGTTAAGATGGATGAGGTGAAATATGAAGAGGAGAAGGAACTTAAGGAAAATTCTTTTGAAGCATACCCTTATCTCCATGATTTTCAGGATGTGTTTGCTAAAGATCTTCCAGGTTTGCCCTCGAAAAGAGTTTTTGATTTTGCAATAGATATATTCCTAGTTTTGAACCAGTGTCTAAAGCACCTTATCGTATGACTAATACTAAGTTAATGGAGCTGAAGGCTCAACTCTAAGAACTATTGTCAAAAGGACTAATTAGACCTAGTGTGTCACCTTAGGGAGTGCCAGTGATCTTTGTTAAGAAGAAAGATGCCACTCTATGCCTTTGTATAGATTATCGTATGCTTAACAAAGCAATGATTAAGAACAAGTATCCTTATCGTGCATAGATGATCTCTTTAACCAAATGTGTGATGCAACTATATTTTCAAAGATTTACCTAAGGTTAGGTTATCATCAGCTGAGACTGAAAGAAGAAGACATTCACAAGACAACCTTTCGAACAAGGTATGGGCATTATGAGTTCACAATCTTACCTTTTGGTTTGACCAATGCCCCAGCAACATTCATGAATTTGATGAACAGTGTTTTTAGAGACTGTCTAGATAAATTTGTTTTAGTGTTTTTAGATGATATTTTAATTTACTCTCGCAATGAGGAGGAACACCATCAACACTTGCAGATAGTTCTACAATGACTCAGGGAGCACAAACTTTATGGAAAGCTATCCAAATGTACCTTTCAAAAAGAGGTGCAGTACTTGGGTCATATCATATCATCTAAAGGAATTATTGTAAATCCTTCAAAGATAAAGGCTATTTTAGAATGGCCTACACCTAAAAATGTGCATGAAGTACATAGTTTTATGGGATTAGTAGGGTATTATAGAAAGTTTGTTTTGAACTTTTCTAGAATTGGCCCATCCCATCACTTCCTTGCAGAGGAAAGGAAAAGGATTTGAATGCTCTGACAAGTGTGAAGAAGCTTTCAATATTCTTAAAAGGAAATTGACTTCAGCACTAATTCTTAGAGTGCCAAACCTAGAGGGTCATTTTGTTGTTGTGACCAAGACTTTAGGAGAATGGTTAGGTGGAGTGCTTATGCAAGAAGACCAAGTTGTGGCCTATGAGTCCAGGAAGTTGTGACCTTATGAACAAAATTATGCCCCTCATGATTTGGAATTAGTGGCAATTGTGCATGCTCTCCAAGTATAGAGGCATTATTTGTTGGGAAAACAATTTGAACTAAACTCTGACAATCAAGGTTTGAAGTATATCTTCACACAACCTAACCTTAATGCTTGACAAAGAAGATGGTTAGAGCTCATCTCTGATTTTGGTTTTGAGATTAACTACATTAAGGGTAAAGAAAATCAAGTGGCTGATGCCTTGAGTCAAAGAAGGCACATAACGTTAATAGTGTCAGTGCACTCTGATTTAAGAGCTCAAGTATTGAAGACTTTGACCAAAGATGAATATTATGAGCAGATTCTAAAAGCTCTAACAAAAAATCCTTACGATACAAGGTATGATGGATTTTATTTTGAACCTAATGGGTTATTGAGATTCAATAACCAAATTTATGTACCAAACTGGGGAGATTTAAGAATTGTGTGGAAAGAAGCACATTGTGCACCATATTCAATTCATCCTTGAGTGAAAAAGTTGTTAGTTGATGTGAAACCCTTATATTTTTGGAAGGGAATGAAGAATGAAGTCACGAGATTTGTGGCAAGATATCTAGAGTGCAAGCGAGTTAAGGCTGAACACCAACACCCAACAAGACTTTTGTATCCTCATGATATTCTTGAATGGAAATGGTAGGTGATCAGTATGGATTTTGTCTAGGGATTGCCTATGTCACATTATAAGCATGATGCTATTCTTGTAGTGGTGGATAAACCTTCTAAGGTATCTCATTTTATACCCAGTAATCTTATAGATGGAGCACCTATTTTAGCCAAGAAATTCATGCAAGAATTTTTCAGATTGCATGGAATTCTAGAAAAGATAATTTTGGAAAGAGATGCTTGGATAACTTCAAGGTTTTGGCAAACCTTGTTCTTAGCTTTGGGAACACAATTAAATATAAGCTCATCCTATCATCTAGAAACAGATGGTCAAACTGAGAGAGTTAATCAAATACTAGAGGATTTGTTGAGGATGTATTGCATAGATCGACAGTATAAGTGGGAAGAGTATCTTCCACTAGTTGAATTTGCATATAATAACTCTTATCACTCTGCAATTAAGATGGCTCCCTTTGAAGCATTGCACAGTAAAAAGTGCCGAACTCTTATAAGCTAGGATAAGCTAGAAGATAGGATTTGCCTTGGGTCAGAAATGCTTTCAGAGATGGAAGAGCAAGTAAAGTTGATCAGGAAAAGATTGGCAGAAGCAAATGATAGACAAAAAAGCTATGTTGATGCCAAGTGAACACCTCGACAATTTTTAGTAGGAGATAAAGTTCTCTTAAGAGTCAAACCACATAAGAGCCCAATTAAGTTTGGAAAGTCTTCCAAGCTAGCACCTATATATGTTGGACCTTTTGAAGTCCTAGAAGTGGTTAATCTAGTTACTTATAGGATAGCTCTACCACCAGCTCTTGCTAGTGTTGATGAGTGTTTTAGCACACAACAACGCAGGTGTGATTGCTAATTTCACACCTCTCTTGAAAAGTATCCTACCCTAGGTAAGACTACTCCAAGGTTTCTACAGCTAGGTCTTAGCTTTCTCAAAATCTCTCATTTGGTATGTTATAGTTGTGCCTACAAGGGGTCTTACATGAAATCCATAAATTTTGAGTTAGGACAGCAAATACACATAAACCCTTTTTGATTTTTAGCTGATAAAATAATGTAAAATGCTGCTGAAATTCCTAATCTAATAATGGTTTTCAAAGAAAATGCAAAAGAGGTTAGGGTTTTAGAGAAATCCTAAGTGACATTCGCAATGTGTAGGTTACTTTAAGTAGATAAATACCTTGAAACTTAACTAGTTTTCTGAGTTACCAAACTGAAAATTGATGTTACAGCACAACAGAAAATGATGCTATCTTCAATGGAAATTGAAAGATTTTTAGATTACATTCATTTGTTAAATACCCAATAAATGACATAATTTAACTTGTGAAATACAATTGAACTTTAGCATAAATAATCAGCCTAGACTAACTTTGCACAACTATCTACTATCAACAAATAACTAAAAGCATGGACTTAGAGTATTCATCAGATACTTTCAACAAACCATGAACCTTATAAAAGCACAACTAACTAATTATGGGAGAGCAAGAAGCGAACTATGAAAACCAAGTCAGAAACACAATACACAAATTCTTAGAACAACTGTAGAAACTTGCTTTGTATTACTTCAAATGGCAGACTGTCAACAATTCGGCATCAAATTCTCTCTTGCAAATAGTGGAAATGGCAGCCCTTTATATAGGAAAGTAGCATACCAAGTTTTTCAATGAACGGTGGAGATTAACTCAACATCAACAGTCTAGATTACATCAATAAATGTGCTTGCAATAGCTCATAGCAAATCCTGGAATACATTTTGTCTCCAATGAAAAAGATGAAAAACAGCCCCCAGATACATTGAATCTAGACACTTTGACTACCCAACTCAATATATATATATATATAGAAAACCTTATTTTTAATGCCTAGTAAAGACAAATTAATGTCACATGTTGCTCTAAATATAGTAATTTACATCAATGACAGGATTACATCTTAAAATAATTAAAATATATCAAGGTTCTTCATCCAAATTAATTTTGTCTTCTTCTTCCAACTTGTTGCGGTAATTGAGCCATGCTTCAAGTGCTAGATTGATCTCCAAGGGATCTGGATTCTTTAGATGGCTGACTCGATATTCGAACATCTCCAGCTCTCAGCTGAACCTGCTGTATATTCTCTCTATTTCTGCCCCTGCTTTGTGGAATGCATTGAATTCAGCTTTGAGGTCGTTGGCTTTATCCAACTTGTCCTCCATATCCAGCTCAGTATTCTCAAAAATGACCTTATGCAATTTGTTCTTGCATTTTTCAACATCATAAGGTGCATAGTCATTGTAAGCTTCGTCTAGGCAATCTCTTAAAGAATCATTAATATCATAAATTAATGCTTGAATTTCTTCATTTGCTGGCTTGTAAGCTTCTTTTATGTTCTCAAAGGTTTCTTTTCTCAATTTTAGTTGTTGATACCATTCGATAGCCTTTGATAACTTGTCTCCAGTTAGAATATTCTCAACCACTAAAGTCTGTGCCAACAAATCTCTGATGCTCTTGACTCTGGGAAACATGTGAGAATAATATTCTTCGAAAGAGTCACACTCCACCTGTAGATCCTTCCACTTTTCATGAAGCTCAACCAATTTCTTATGTGCTTGGGCAGCGGCATCAATGGTTTCTCATCCTTTTTCAAATACTCTAATTAACCATTTTTGAGTCCCTTGTGACATGGTTCTTACCTCACCAAGATTTGCCATTTCATCCATGGATAAGAAGGTAGGTACTATCCTTATATTACCACCAACATCAACTAGTTTGATCAGAAACTGGAGGCAAGTACGGAGTTCTTCATTCTGCTGCTTCATTTCTTTGTTTGATAATTCATCTTTATCCAACTACTCCAGGATGGAGGTGATAGACCCTTTAAAATCATCAACTCTTTGAACACGAGTGGTTGGTCCCAGATCAATTATTGAGTTAACATAGTCCTTGGCTCTGACTTGTTCTCTATTTATATTGGTCGGTGGGACAGCTATTTCAGTGATCCTAGATCCTGTCGCATCCTTATAGATTCTTGATTGTACCTTTGCTTTCTTTTGTTTCTTTGTCCATTGAGCTTGTGACAAGATTGTGCTCAAATCTAATTGCATTATTTCTACCTGTGGCTCAGGGTATGTCACTCTATTTTGCAGCCACTCAGGTGCTGAAGAAGAGGGCTTACTTAGTTTATTAACATTCTCACCGTTAGTTTTAGTAAGCTTTTCAAGTGACCCTTGTTCTTGCTCTAACCCCTTGTCTTTATTCAAATCCTTATCTCCTTCATCGGCCAAGTTTCTCCAATTTACCATTATATTCTCCTGAGCTGATTTGAAGACTTTCTCTATTTGACCCTTCTCTGGAGAACTGTCGGATACATCAATCACTTCAACACTAACCGCTTCAACCAAGGATTCATTTGGGATTTCATTATTTGCCTCAACAAAAGTATCCTTCTCCAGCTCAAGCTCCTACAAACCCAATTCTGCGCATACCTTGTCAATTCTTGGTAGAAGTGGTACATCTAGAGGAGTTGAGTCGTGGCCCACTAGTGCCTGTAGGATAGGTGCAATAGAGGACAAAGGCATTGTGGCAGATGATGAGTCTACTTGCGTTAAATTGGCTAACATTGCTGACAGAGTGGAAGAGATGACTATGGGTGAAGAAATAGATAGTGAGGGTAGAGGAAGAGAAGGTGAAAGGATTGTAGAAATGGGAGGTAATGTAGGGGAGGTAGATAATGAAATGGAATAAATGGAAGGTAAAGGCATGGTAGTGGTAGAGGAACATGAGGTAGTAGCAATGGAGGAAATGGGACTACTAGGGGTGCTGGAAGAAACTGCCAATGAGCAAGAAATAGTTGACACAGTAGTAGAAGGTGAAGTGGGAGCAGGGACCGTCTCTTGAACAATGTTAGACAAGGTCATAGATACAGTAGTAGAAGTAATGGAAGTGGATGCAGTGGTGGAAGCAAAAGGAGTAGATGCGGCAGCAACAGCTGTTAGGGAGAGTACATCTGTGTTTACACTTGGGGCAACAGGAGATGGGGAGGTTGGCAAACTTTTATCATCATGAGTTGTAGCAGCAGTGTCCACATCCTTACTAACATTCTTCACCTTGACTTTCTTGGTCTTGGAACCCTCTCTAGAGCTATTGGGTACATCCCTTCTCTTTGAAGCTCGTGTCCTAACAGAAGGAGGCTAATCTTTCTTAAGTGACTTTACAGAAGCTTTCTTATTCTTTTGTGCCTTAGCCTTCTCTGCTAATGGTACATGCTCTTCACTATTAGATTTCTACTTTTGGGTTGGCTTTGCCTCATCTGTTATGTTTATTGGTTCATCCTCTTCTCCTCCATATTCCTTATCTGATTCTAGTGCAGTATATGTAAGTTGCACTCCTTATCTCTCCAAGGTAGCCACCTGACCTCTCACCCATGCCTTGCTTAGTCTAATAGGCTCTTTCATTATGATATCAAGAGAACTCTCTTCAGCATTGACCCAATTAGGCAAAGGGATTGGTTGGCAGTATTGAGCCTCCCAAGTTCCTCTGACTAATGACATTCTCATCATCTTCCAATTGGTCTAGTACCGCAATGACATGAAATTTCTTTATAAAGGCCAAAGACAACCTTGAATGAGACTTCTTCATGACTTCGTAATCATCCATACAGTTGGCCCAAAAGTCTTCTATATTCATTTTGTGGAACAACTTTTTGCTTACAAACTTCTCCATCACTTTATTTGGATCAAAGTGATCCCTGGCATTGTAGTAGTGGAGGTTGAGAAGTTGAAGTTCTTTATCTGAATGTTTAGCTGATGCCAATGAAGAACATGCATAATTCCCTTTGTCAAACTAGATGGGAAACTGTACATTGGTTCTATGCAAGTGCTTGATTTTCTCAACACAAGGGATCAATTGCCTAGATAATTCCAAGAGCACTATTTTATCATTAGGATATCTAGGGAGTTTGTAAGCTATCACAGTGAAACCTTGCACCCTTAGATATGTGAAATTCTCAAACTGGATGTACCACCTCCCATATTTGGTTACTTCATTCATAGCTTCTGTGGAAATCCTCAAGGCTGTGTTAGCTTGCAACAATCTTGCTATATACATTGTGAAAGTATCGTTCACTCTTTTGAAATGCATTAGAGATTGAGATGATGTGAGATGTGGATAACACTCATATACTTTGACTTGGGTCTGCTCATCATTTCCAACTTCTCCTATTTTAGACAAACCAACATAATGATTTTTTCTTGCCAATGCATAGATGACATAGGATGTCCACCTAAAGAACCTTTTCTCTTTGAAGTTACTGAATGCTTCATGGATGTTATCATTGAGAATCTGTGACCAGTGGAACTTAGTTCCATTCAGTATCTTTTCAACTATGACAAACATCTACTCTTCAAAAGTTGATGCTGCAGGCAATCCATAAATTCTACTAAGAAAAGTTATCAAATCCCCTATTTCATCATGAAAATCACTTCTGTACAATACTTGAGGGAATTTGCTCATGACAAACCTTCTTCTCTTTGCCCAATTTTCATTCATATGTTTTCTACATCCACTTTCATCCTTATTGTATGTGGCCTTTGATTCTGCCTTATTTGGCATGGTCATTACTGTGTGCCATGGGATATCAAAAGTTTCAGCCAAGGAAGGTGGAGTCAAGTTAGCTAAGATGTCTCCATTGGCAGTTTGGATTGTTCTAGTCATAATATCATGTCTATCTACACAAGTGACTATGAGTTTAGCACATTGAATGGATGTAGGGAAAGCAACAGCTTGCGCAATCCAACTATCTTTTACTTTCTTTGCCCTAGGTGTTGGATTTGGACCAAAGGTTCTTAATCTGAAGTCATCTAGATCTATGTGACCCAGATCTATATCTCCTACATCACTCCATCCAGTATGAATCTTTGTCTCTGGAGGGATGCCTTTGAATTCGTACCTCATGATTTGAGCTCGTGCAGTCATCTAACCTACAGGACTAGACCTTATAAGCTTGATACCTTAAGAGATTTTTACTGACTCCTAAGTTTAAGGTCTTATGATTATCAAGTGGATTACTAGACTCTCAACCATATCATAACAAATGAATTTACAATGGATCTGCTAAGTTACTAGCATGCTCTTTAAAAGAATAGAAATTTACCACCATTACATCCATTTTATAATCTAACTTTAAACAATTCAGCATTAATGCACGTAATAAACATTTCAAAACTACAAAAATCCCATTTAAAACATGTAAAACATCATCATTTGTCATTTACAGTCATTATCACACTCTATTAGACACTTCTCCTTTTAAAATTTTCTTAAGAACAATCATTTTTCTCAAATTGCGCTGATTTCAGGGTCAACCGACCTACAGACAAGAAAGTGCTACTTTTTAGGTCAACCAACCTCAGTAGGAAAATCAGGTCCATTCGACCATCTATCTTTTAGTGTTTATGCATTTTCAACATTTTACATGGGTTTCATGATCCACCGACTTGCGCGGATTTTAGAGGATACCGACTTCAAGCTGTTCGTTTAGTCCATCGGTTGAGAACTTAGTGCAAGACCATCAGGATAGTTTTCACTATTTTTGTGTGGGATTAGGTCATGTCAGACCTTGTGCAAGTTTTAAAGTCTGCCGACTAAGTCAGTGATAGCATATTTTAGCACAGGGTCGGATGAATTTAGTTTTAGTACAGAATCAATCTTTCGTTGTCAGTGAAGGTTTCGGTAGCTACCGACTAGCGGAGTTTTCTTAATCATCTAACCAAAATCGGTGAGAGGGTCTTTTAGCACAAAGTCAATGCAAGGTAATTTTGGCACAAAATAGTTTCTGATACTTTGTGGGGCTTTTGGATCCCGCCGACCACATTAATTAAATCAAAGAACAACATGGAGTCAGAGAAGGAGGTTTTCAGCACTAACTTGTTTAAAAATTTGCCGTGAAATTTCATGGCTGCTGACTGACTAGATGGACCGGGGTTTTGAAGGTCAGTCAGATGTCATTCTGGTGTAGAACTAAGTTGTTTAACCAGTTTGAGGATAGATTCAATGTGTTCAAAAATTTGCTAAGTCTAGCGAATTTTTTCATTTTGCCTACAGTGATCAAACTATGTTTTCATTGAAGGTTTAAAACTAAGGTTCGAGACAAAAGAACATTTTCAGGTATGAAATCCTAGCTATATGTCCAAATTCATTTTTTAAAAAAGAAAACATGCTTTAATTAAATGTGAAACCCTAACCACATAAGAAGAAAAGCCTAAAGGAGAGTTGGAACCCTACCTGGTATGCTGAGGCGAGTTGAGTTCGAGGTGCGCAGGCAAGAATAGGTTGCTGGATCGAATCCATGGGCAACACAGTGGAATCACTTGAAAACTCGTCGAGAGCTCCAAAAACACTTGTTTGAATGGAAAATGAGCTTTGAAACAGTGAGAAATCCCCTTTTATTGCTCTCATTTAATCGCCATTAATGCAAAATGTATGCGGTGTCAGTCGGGAGGCTCGATAGATTTAGGGTTACATGGCTTTTGATAGGCTCCGACTTGGTAGGAATTTGAGGTGCATCGGACTTGGTTGGAGGATGACACTTTTAGCGCCGCAACAATAGGCTCAGTCATATGCATTCTGCGGGTTTTGAGGTTCCTCGGACCGGCGGGGATTTTGACAGCCTTCAACTTGGTTAGATGACAAGAGATGTAGTGCAAGTTCAGTAACAATTGATTTAAGCGCTAAGGTCTGTAGGGAGGAAAAACAATGCCAAAGTCAGTGATGAAGGTTTATAGCACAGAGGTCAGTTGGAGGACAATTCAATGCAAAGGTCAGTTAGGGCCAGATTTAGCGCAAAAGAACAATCAGACCCACTGGGAGAAATGCAAAGACTTTGACCTAGCAGATTTTGGGATGATTTTTCAACATCAAATTTCTATCATGGAAAAAAGTACACTTTGGCCACTTGACCACTTAGGAGGTGAAAAACTCACTTGACATTCTAGACCAAATTTAAAAGAGGAGGTCCCTATTTTTTGAAATGGGGCGTGTGTGCGAGGCACAACAGCTAGAATGTATGATGTTTTCCATGTGTCATATTTGAGGAAATATATATTAGGATCTAATCATATACTTGATTAGAATGCTCTCTAGGTACAGGACCCAGGGGTGGTCTTGATTGAGCCTCTCAAAGTGCTTGAGGTGCGCAAGCTCTGCCTACGTAATAGAGGTTACTCAGTGCAAGGTCTAGTGGGACCAATATTTAGAGGAAAATGCTACCTGGGAGGATTACAATGATATTTATCAAAAAAATTCATGTCTTTTTATATAAACATGATGTAAAAGAACATATTTGTTATATTTATTTTGTTTTGGACATAATCATCGAGGACGACGATCTCTAGGGGGAGATATGTCACACCCCGTTTTTAAACTAACATACTTATCATTTTATTTCAAGAAGGCAAATGGATAGTCAGTGAAATTAATATGAGGAAGGTAATGTTATGTTAGAATATAAAATGCATTTAAATTATGTTATTTTTATAAGAATGACTATTTATGACGTCATTAATATCCACATGATTAAATAATGTGATGGACTAACTATCGTTGTGTGAATAAGGTACATGCAGGAATAATGTTTTCCCCCTCCAAAAAAAGGAGATAAAGTATCACCGTGGAGAGGGTGTTATATCGTGCAAATGCAATGATCCTTGTGCTATCTGGGATACCTACACACACTCACTATAGAGGTTAAGTAATATTGAGTTAAGTCTTATTATATGTCGTTGATCACCTCAAAAAAAAATTTGACGTGGTGATCATTTTATATGCTTGATATTGTTGTCATTCAACCAATGGTTTAGACTTTTGTGTTGACAATCAAAAAAGATTGTGTTTGACTATGAATGAAAAGTCAATGTAATTAATAGACTAAATAAGTCTAACTTTGTCATAGAAAATCTATGTCAACTTTGCTAAGACTTCATCTTTGAAAGTGATGCAGAGCTCACAACACAAAGGCCATTGAGGGGTCACAACACTTCACAAGAGGAAGAGGATACATGGGATGGCAGGGCAAACAACTCCTTTTAGGTCTCAATGGACCAAACTACAACATTTGATTTCAAATTGGACAAGACTAACCACTCATTCTCCATGGATTCAACACTACATAATAAACCCATTTTTAGGTTCTCACACATGGGAGCTTTCCTAAAATTTATAGGGACCCTAGACCTTCTAGGTTTGACTGTCCCAAGCTCACAAAATCACCAAAATGCATTGAGGGTACCTCCTTGTACCACTTCCTTCACAAACTAACTCACTTCCTGGTAGCCCTCCTAAAGGGACTGTCATGCAATAACTTTTGATGCATGCCTCCAAACAGGACTGTTATGAGCTTTTTGAGTACCCATTATCTTTTTCTTCAACATATCTTCCATACAAGGTGGGTTGTTTTGTAACATACTCCTCAAAATCAGACTATCTCTACTGTCCAAGAGGGCAATTAGCCCTATTTTACAAAGGAAGTTTTCAAAATCTCTAGACCACAACCAAAATTCCACTTTGATGAGCTTAGACACATCCCAAATTGACCAATTTCAGGGGTTTTAGGGTTTGCAAGTATGGGTTTCTCATCAAACCAATAACTACCTATGTCATTCAACTAACACATGAAGAAATTAAGCCTTCTTGGCTCCAAACATCAATTTTTCCCACTCCCCTACTCCTGTGGCCAAAACCCAATTGATAAGCCTTCAAAAAAAAGCATTTCCATTCATTATTTGTCTATGATGCTGAAGGGATGGGCTGCCAAACCATCGATTTCATAAAAAGCTACTAAAACCCTCTAAACCCTAACTAAATGAGCAATTTTGGGAAAATGGATAGAAAATCCTTCAAACACCATGAAATTACTCCCAACTTGATTCAAATGCAAGGTATGACCACCTATGATGCCTTCCTAATCAAATTTGCCCTTGACCATGCAGTACGGGCAAGTATAGGATTCAAGAACAATAATAAAACAGTCATAAAATTGGAGAACAAGGCAGTCTTAACAAAAACGTTTGGAAAATGCTTTAATCTCCATCAAATCTCCTCCAACCTAATTAAAAACAAAGATGAGACCATTCACTTCAATATTATATGCATGAGAAATTATAACAGTACTGTACGACCATGGAAAAATGAGAAGAAACAACAGAAAATCTGAAAATAGTCATATGGGACAGCAAACTATTTTTTTTTTTCATTTCCTTCTCTTCAACTTCCTCAAATCATAGTGCATCCATATGAGAGAGGTATGCTTTACTCTTTACCATGAATTTTATCTATATCCTCTTTCCCAATTGTGGGAAAAGGCTTAAAAATAACCTACACTAACTGCTTTTCCTAAAAAAAAGATTTTTTTTTCAAAAAAAACTAAATGTCTAAACATAGACTATCACATACTTAAAAGGACTGCAGACCACTAAGGTAAACTATCTATTCTTAATCTCCACTACATGACTTGTGCCTTTTAGAAGGATTTATTACATTTTTCAAACCTCCATTTAGTCTTTTAACACTAAAATTCAATTATTTGACTTAAAACTTATTCTAGGTGCACTGCACCATACAACCTAACTTGAAACTTTTCCAAGTCCCTTGGAAATATTCTTGCAAATTGTCCTCCATTGCTTGTCTTTATCATCCTTGTTTGTCTTTACCAGGTTCATATTCACTGTCTATGGTATGCTTGCCAACATTTCTTGCTTCTTGACCATATACATTCTTTCGAGACTATCCCACTCTTGGTCCTCTGACCTTGTCATCTTCATCAACAACTATGCTTCTCTCTATTGTCCTTTCATTTAACTTCTTACCTTCTTGTTTACACCACTGTTTCATACTCTCCTTTCCACTATTCATTGTCATAGTACCTTTACCAACCTCTATCAGACCTGCAACAAGTGTGTTCACAGTCCTAGGAACTTTGCAAATTGTTGCACCAACTTCACTTGGTTGCCTACTCATCACTACAGGGCACATGACTGTCCCTACTAAGACTCCTTCATTTATTTCTTGCCTTTCCACAGGCTGTACACTCTTACTCTTCACATTTTTACTCACTTCCTTCTTCCACGTGAAGATATTTCTCTTCACAACTGGCTGCAACTCAACTTCATACTTGCTCTTTGTTGTTTCAACAACTTTATGCCTTGAAAAGGTTGCACACTCCTTGTTTTCACTCTCTTCCCACATCACTGTCTCCTTCTTGCCAAACATAATCATCTTTGTTGTCCTTGACTGCTCCTTTAATGGCAGTAGTACAAAATTCTTCTCATCCTTCTTAATAGTGAAGGTATTGGCTCTTCCATCATAAACTGCAAACCTATCAAATTGCCAAGGTCTTCAAAGTATCACATGACAACAATCCATGGGTAGGATGTCACATAGGACCTTCTCCTCATATGCTCCAATCTTAAACTCAACTAATGCTTGCTCAATCACTAAAATGGACTGATGATCACTTACCCAAGAAACTTTGTAGGGTATTTCCCTAGGTATTCTCTTCAATTTCAATTTGTCTACCATCTCACTTGACACTATATTATCAGTACAACCAAAATCCACTATCACTTTACATACCTTGTCCTTGCTTTTGCAAGTTGTCTTAAACAATGCTCTCCTCTGAATTAGCTCCTTCTCCCTGGAGGTCTTCAATAGTGCTCTTTCTCTCAACATCAATGTTTCTCCTGTCTCAACATCACATTTTGTGGAACTAGAACCACATTCTTCTTCTTGGACTAATTGAGTCCTTCTCTCACTCTTCCTTTCACCGTCACTTGAAAAATTTTGCTTCTTAGGACACTTATATGTTGGGTGACCAAACTCTTGACAATGGTAACACTTACCCATAAAGGTGTTTGCACTCCTTCCACCACCAAATCTGCCTCTAGAACCTCTGCCTCTGAAATCTACACTTTGTCCTTGTTTGAAATCTGCACCTTGTCCTTATTCCTTGCTCATTTCCTCTTGACCCTCATTGACTTGTTTTGTGTTTTGAAAGGATACTCTACCTCTAGAGGTGCTGCCTCTACCTTTGACTAACTTATCTTGTCTCCTTTTCAGCTTCTCTTCCACTCTAAATGCCGTCTGATAACAGTCTTCAACACTCCTTGGATTTGCCAACACTAGTTCATCCTGCATGTTAAACCTCAAACCACCAATATATCTAGCAACTTTTTGCACTTCAGTTTCATTTTGAGCAGACCTTATACTTAGCTTATAAAACTCTTCGGTGTATGTCTTAACACCCATTTCCTTTTGTCTTAAACTTTGAAGCTTCTTAAACATTTGAACTTCATAATCTTTAGGCAAGAATTTACCTTTGATTTTTGCTACCATCTTGTCCCATGAAATAATTTTTGCCTTTCCTTGCTTTCTCCTCTCTATTTGTTGATAATCCCACCATAACAAAGTATGACCTATCAAATTGGTCTTTGCAATCTTCACTTTCTGATCCTCAGGAACTTCTTCACACTCAAAGTGGTTGTCCAATGCTGTAATCTAGTCTAACAACTCTTCATCATTCAAGCTTCCTCCAAACTTTGGCACATCTATCTTTATCTTATTCTTGTCTTCTTTTACTGTCCTCAGCAACTTTACCATCCTCTGATCCTTAGGGTCCAACTCTTCTTCCACATCTTCATACTCAGCTTCTTCTTCTTCCTCAGACTCAATCTCTTCACCTAGAGCCACTCCTCTTCTCTGATTTTGTTCTAGGGTAGCCATTCTTTCCTTAAGCTCCCTCAACTCTCTGGCATGCTTCTCCTTCAGCTCATGCATCTCTTGATCCATGTTTCTCACTCTTGGAGGCATTTTGTCAATCTACCTCTTAACACTTCTCAATCACAACCAATCTACTAACTGTGCTTTGATACCAATTTGATGCAGAGCTCACAACACAAAGGCCATTGAGGGGTCACAACACTTCACAAGAGGAAGAGGATACAAGGGATGGTAGGGCAAACAACTCCTTTTAGGTCTCAGTGGACCAAACTACAACATTTGATTTCAAACTGGACAAGACTGTCCACTCATTCTCCATGGATTCAACACTACATAATAAACCGATTTTTAGGTTCTCACACATGGGAGCTTTCCCAAAATTTATAGGGACCCTAGACCTTCTAGGTTTCACTGTCCCAAGCTCACAAACCACCAAAATGCACTGAGGGTACCTCCTTGTACCACTTCCTTCACAAATTAACTCACTTCCTTGTAGCCCTCCTAAAGGGACTGTCATGCAATAAATTTTGATATAGGCCTCCAAATAGGACTTTTATGATCTTTTTGAGTACCCATTATCTTTTTCTTCAACATATATTCCATGCAAGGTGGGTTGTTTTGTAACATACTCCTCAAAATTTGACCGTCTCTGCTGTCCAAGAGGGCAATTAGCCCTATTTTACAAAGGAAGTACCCAAAATATCAAGACCACAACCAAAATTACACTTTTATGAGCTTAGACACATCCCAAATTGACCAGTTTCAAGGGTTTTAGCATCTGCAAGTATGGGTTTCTCATCAAGCCAATAACTACCTATGTCATTCAATTAACACATGAAGAAATTAGTCCTTCTTAGCTCCAAACATCAATTTTTCCCACTCCCTTGCTCCTGTGGCCAAAAACCAATTGATAAGCCTTAAAAAAAAAAGAATTTTTATTCATTATTTGTCTATGATGTTGAAGGGATGGGCTGCCAAACCGTTGATTTCATAAAAAGCTACTAAAACCCTCTAAACCGTAACTAAATGAGCAATTTTGGGAAAATGGATAGAAAATCCTTCAAACACCATGAAATTACTCCCAACTTGATTCAAATGCAAGGTATGACCACCTATGACAGCTTCTTGATTGAATGTACCCTTGACCATGCAATACGGGCAAGTACAGGATTGAAGAACAACAATAAAACAATAATAAAACTAGAAAACAGGGCAGTCTTAACAAAAATGTTTGGAAGATGCTTTAATCTCCATCAAATCTCCTCCAACCTAATTCAAAACAAACATGAGACCATTCACTTCAACATTCTATGCATGATAAATTATAACAGTACTGTACGGCCATGGAAAAATGAGAAGAAACAACAGAAAATCTGAAAACAGTCATATGAGACAACAAACTATATTTTTTTTTCATTTCCTTCTCTTCAACTTCCTCAAATCATAGTGCATCCATATGAGAGAGGTATTCTCTGCTCTTTACCATGAATTTTCTCTATATTCTCTTTCCCAATCGTGGGAAAAGGCTTTAAAATAGCCTACACTAACTGCTTTTCC
The DNA here is from genome assembly GCA_027924645.1 of Cunninghamia lanceolata. Lineage (NCBI taxonomy): Eukaryota > Viridiplantae > Streptophyta > Pinopsida > Cupressales > Cupressaceae > Cunninghamia > Cunninghamia lanceolata. The sequence continues at coordinate 1,022,755 of BSBN01001380.1, read as the reverse complement.
TAAAAAAAGACTTTTTTTTTTTCAAAAAAAACTAAATGTCTAAACATAGACTGTCACATACTTAAAAGGATTGCAAACTACTAAGGTAAACTATCTATTCTTAATCTCCACTACATGACTTATGCCTTTTAGAAGGCTTTATTACATTTTTCAAACCTCCATTTAGTCTTTTAACACTAAAATTTCAATTATTTGACTTAAAACTTATTCTAGGTGCACTGCACCAGAAAGTTGAGTTCGTATATAGTATACTGAAGCATTCTTAAGGATGCATTAATACGTTTACTATGTCAAATATTATTTTTTAATATAGCCTAGCTAAGATAGATATTTGTTTTAAGAAAGAGAAGGAATTCCTTCTTGGATTCTCTTTGCTTACCTTCCTAGATGCTTAGTAGAGTGGAGGAGCATAAGCTCCACGTTATTCACTTTCCTAGCTCCTCAACCGTAGATGGTTAAAGGGAGTGGGGGATATTTACTCTCTCTAACCATCAATAACTAATAGAGAGAGTGGAAGAGAAGTCATTTAATAGACTTAGTTGATGAGTTTTAGGAGGTTCATTGTTTTTGGTTTGGGGAAGAAGACAAACAATAGGAGGGAGGTGAAGAATAGGAGAGAGCTGATTGCACTCTTAGGTAAAATCATAAATTGAAAGTGATCTTTTATCAAGGTTTTTAATTAGAATGATTGAATTCAAGTTATATACTAAAGCTTCATTCTTAGTATGTGAAACATATGAAGAAGAAACATTGTTTTTACTGTCTTAAAACTCTACTATTACTGTGGTATAATCTAATCATGCTAACTACAGTGAGTGGTGATATTAATCTTATTATCATTAGTTGTTGATACAACGGTATATTATTCATTTTATGATCAATATAGTGATGTATATCACATAAAACCTTTGTATATCCTACATCACAGAATAGTGAATTCTGTGTAGTACTTGTATATTATAGAGATATAGAATTATGATAACATATATAAATCTCAGAAGCAGAGAAATGCGGTATCATATGTATACCATAGAGATAGTGATACATGTTAATATATCTATCTCAGTATAGAGAATCCCGATATTATTTATAAACCACAGAGATAGTGAAACATGTTATCTTATTTATCACAACACAGTGAACCACAATACTATATATGTCTCACAGAGATAGTGAAACTCAATGACAAATGTATCACAGAGGTAGTGAATTATGATATGCATGTGCATATTCACAGTGATAGTAAAGAACTTAATACATATTATTCACAGTGATAGTACATATCACTCATAACGTATGGATTATAATGATAGTTTATCACATATATCGAATATATTATGGTGATAGACTATCACATAAACATATATAGAAAATAGTGATAAAGATAGTATTTATATCTTGAGAATTTAAATCTTTTATTGATTAAGAGAGTTGTAAGACTGAGAGGTTGCTTAGATATTCTTATAAAATTTTGAGATTTGGACCTATGTAAAGGTTGAATGGAAAACCATGACCAGTTAGTAGAACTGAGAAATGATAGTAACCATTGAGATTAAATCTTGAATGAGGATTTATCTCAAGTATTTTTAAAAGAGTATATATTTTGAACTAATGATGAAATGGGATACTCTCCCTTTCAAATTTGCAACATAAATCTACACAATAGCCTATGCAAGAAGGCTGCAAATAAAGTGAACAACAAGAAATAGAATAGAAATCTGTAACATTGATTTTATTAAATCTGAAAAGTCATTACATCCACCTGAAGCTTATGAGCTTCCTTGATTCATACATATAACATTTGCAACAAAATACTTTCACAACATCCTAGACTCACTCCGATCAGAATTTTCTAAAACAGTTTCTAGGTTTTGTGTGCGTCCTTCCTAGCTTTCCAGAATAGTTTGAATTTTTCTATTTTGATTAGAAATGAGAAAGTTATGCCCATTTTACCAAGACTGGGTTTCATAATTACGACCCAGACATGCAACAACATACAAAACTTGTGGCCCACATGGCTTCATTAAAATTTCCCATGGTTTCACTAAAACCATCAACTAGAACCACTTCTTGGAAATCCACACCCTTCTTGGAGGTTACAATTTTGGAAATAGAAATAGGAGTTGTTGACCCACTTATGATGGAATCTTTCCACCAAATCAACCCCACCAAACATAAATTAATGCATATCTCCAAGTGGGCACCTAGGAAAGATTCTCCTCACTAATGGAGGAATTTACAAATTATCAGGGTATTTTTCATCAAAATTACATTTATTAATATACCCCAAGAAAATACATTTGTTGCAAATTTAAATATTATTTTCCAAAGCCCACAAACCTTATTGAAAACAAACAAATAGAAATTAAAATATTTTTGGTGATGCAAGATTGCCATTGACCGTGGATGTTCCTACATAAGACACCCAGGGTAAGAAGTTTGTGAGCATACACTCACAAATATGTACACAAAAAAATTGCTATCTCTTTTTCCTCTTTTTCCAGCATCTACCTAGAACACTTCCCATACTCTAACAACTCTGCTCTACATACCTCTTTCTTAACATGGAATCACTGTAACCTGTCCTCCTCCACCAACATGCATCTGTACTATCCTCTATTATATTACACCAATCTTTCTCTGCATACAAATCAGCACTAACAAAATCTAACTGTACCATCTCTTCTACATTTATCAATTGTTCTTCTACACTCATTATCTTATTCATTTCAACATGAAAATCAACTTTCACAAATTCGTAATGGTGTAGCTTTACCTCTTTCACCTATTCCTCTATCACCACTACTGCAACATCTATCTTCTCACTATCTGCTACAACCTTTTCATCTTCATACACTCTACTCTCATCTTCATTATAAAAATAAAACATATTATGCATTGCCTCTTTCTCTACAACATTTTTGTCACCATTGTCTACTACCCCATCTTCTTCATGCTCATTCTCTACTACTGCAACCTCATGATCTGCAATAACCACATCCTTCTTCTCATCCTCAACCACTATTGTAATCTCTTATCTTTCCTCTTTCTCAACCTCTTTCTCTATGCCTTCCTCAAAGCATACTTCTACAATATTTTCTCCTTCCTGTTCACCTGCATACACAACTATGACAAAATTTTTGCCTTTCTTCTTTGGCATTATGTCAAACACTTGCCACACACTCTCAATTTTCAACCTCTCAAGTATAGACTACCTCACATTCGGTGATCTTTCTACACACAAATCACACACACATCACCACAGGTCCTGCTACAAGTTGCCTTACGTTTGGCGATCTACTTGCAGACTTAGGAACAACCTGCACTACTACCACTAATGAAAGGGATACTCTCCCTTTCAAATCTGCAACATAAACCTACACAATAGCCTATGCAAGAAGGCTGCAAATAAAGTGAACGGCAGGAAATAGAAGAGAAATTTACAACATTGATTTTATTAAATCTAAAAATTCATTACATCCACCTAAAGCTTATGAGCTTCCTTGATTCACACATATAACATTTGCAAGAAAATACTTTCACAGCATCCTGGACTCACTCCAACAGCATCTAAGAATGTTAAATTTTCTTCTCCAAAAGCTCTCTCTCACCAAATGAGCAAGCATCAATATATAGAAATTGTGTGAGAAGAAACCACTATTGGTTTCTCAAAACAACCTCCACTAAACCACCAAGAAAAACCATCACTTTCATCCTATCACTGCTCCCCAATTTTTTGGAATTTTTTAAAACAATTTTTGGGTTTTGTGCTCCTCATTCCCATCTTTCTATAATATTTTGAATTTTTATATTTCAATTATAAATGAGAAAGGTGTTCCCATTTTATCGAGACTGGGTTTCATAATTACGAGCCAGACATGCAACAACATGCAAAGCTTGTGGCCCACATGGTTTCATTAGAATTTCCCATGGTTTCACTAAAACCATCAACTGGAACCACCTTTTGTAAATCCACACCCTTCTTGGAGGTTATTGTTAGCAAGAGACACATTGTAGCTTAATGAGTGTTGTCATTGATGGCAACAAAGCTCATCCCACCCATCTGCAGGACATGGTGTGCTTATACCGGAAGTCAAATTGAAGAGTGTTGTGGTCTAGTGACCAAGAATAGAGTATGCAGCAAGGTCTGACAATCAAGTCCAGATCTCTCAGAGGAAGTATCTATGTAAAGTGCAGACTTGGGGAAGTCAAGAGGAGTACCTTGACTGATAGATTCCAGGGATTGAGCCTCCGGTAATGAAAGGGTAAAGAGATATGAGCACCTAAGTATTAGGTTCCTATTTAGCAGAGTAAACTAAGGAAGAACTGACCGACAGAGCATCAGACCTTAATCCAGATGAGATATTGATGGTGATCAAGCTTACTAAGGTATCATTCATGATTGACTGACATGATTGATGACTTCTATGAGCATCTCTTTGATACACATCACTTGATAAGCAAGGATTTAGCCGACAGACCAAGAGTTTGGGAAAATAGTAAGTATTCTAGATGCTGACTAGAAAGTGGATGAAATCCTTGGTACGGATATATATACCAGATTGATTTCGGTATGAAAGTGAGTGTTGTGTGGTGAAGTGCGAAGAAAAGCAGAAGGGCAGTGTGAAGATAGTAAGACAGGTCTGGTATGTGACAGGACATCAGCACCAAAGAAGAGGAAGAATGAAGTACAGTAGATTAGTGTATTGAGCCTAACCAGAACTAAACCTCAGCATATGTGGATGCTTCTCATATGTTCAAGTTTCTTGTTACTCTCTTTATAACTTGTAGACAGTGAGTCTCTTGTAGGCAGTGAGCCTCTTGTGAGCAGTGTGCTCAGGCAGTGAGCCCTAATTGGTAAGTGCCATTTTGTATTTCTATTCTTCTAACAGAGAATACATTCTTGGGTTAGTCACCCCGTGGTTTTTCCCTTAACAGGGTTTTCCACATCAAAATCATTGTGTTATGTGTATTGACTTTGTTTCTACTTTCATGATTATGGATGCTTATTTGTTTTGATGGTGTACTAGTTGTTAAAGAAGAACAGAAAGTTAAATTAATTAAGATAACTGATTCACCCCCCCCTCTTAGTTATCAACAGTTATAATTTTGGAAATAAAAATAGGAGTTGTTGACCCACTTATGACAGAATCCTTCCATCAAATTAGCTCCACCAAATAGAAATTAATCCACATCTCCAAGTGGGCACCTAGGAAAGATTCTCCCCACTAATGGAGGAATTTACAAATTATTGAGGTATTTTTCATCAAAATTGTATTTATTAATATACCCCAAGAAAATACATTTGTTGCAAATTTAAATATTACTTTCCAAAGCCCACAAACCTTATTGAAAACAAACAAATAGAAATTACAATATTTTTGGTGATGCAAGATTGCCATTGATCATGGATGCTCTTGCATCAACTAAGAGGCCAAGAATGGCATAATGTTCAATGAATGATTTGATATTATAACATTAATAAATCTATCTAAGGTAAAAACTTACCTTGAGTTGTCAAACGAAATGAGTATGCACTCAATGCTTTAAGTCTAGTAAAGACTAGAGTATAAATGAACTCTTATTATTATAATATTATTAGAAGTTTATTTTGTGAAATCAAGAGTTTTCAAATACCACTCTTATTTTGGATAAAGAGGAGTCCAATCTCTAGATTTGGCTAAGATGGGTCAATAGTTTTCATAATTTGTTTTATTTTGCAATGACAATAAATAGTCATATGTTTGTTATTATCGAGAGGAAATAGTCAAATGTAATCATAGACTAAGGCAAATATATATTAAAGAAAAGAGCCTTAGATGTCTATAGATGTCAAGAGCAATGTCTTGATGATAAAGTCAAGAAACTCTTTAGAATATATATGTATATTAAAGAGCATGGAAATGGGTCGACAAGTCTTTGAGTAGAATGACAGGTTGTCATCTACCCGAGATTGCAAGGATGCAAAGAGGGGCTCATTGTATGTTTATAAGTCACCTAATATCTCATCTTATACTTGTACTAGAATAAGGGAATATAATTCTAAGTCAAATAGACTAGTATTGAGTTAACAAGTCGCAATATGTGGATATATATTATTTACTAAATTATAAGAATGTAGTCTCCAAGTCAAGAAAAGAGTGTGTGAATATATGACTCATTATATGAAACTTTGGCCAACGTAATGTAAAAGTCATTGCTTGTATTATCGGTTCACTATGTACCAGATAACTGATCAATCAAAGTGGGTATACATAGCTAGAGCTAGACTAGAGTTGTAAACCTGATTGTTAATAGCTAGGACACTGCACTAGTTCTTAGATGGCACAAGGACTCAATTGATTCACATTATCTATACCCTCACAAAGGGAAGGACCACTTCTAGATGGAAGGTGTGCGAGGGACCACTAGTCTGTGGTTGGAGGAAAAGCACCAGGGTGATGCTCTCTCTTTCTCCTACAATTGATTGTCAAAGACTTGTGAACATAAAATATTACTTATTATGTAAATGGAAATTGATACATGTTGTAGTCGCAAGGAAAGCAACCGCTTGTATTTATACTTGACAAATATGTAAAATTTGTAAGTCACATGTAAAACGACCATATATTGTAATTATTTACTGAAATTTGGATCAGCAAGTTTATTAATGATGGAATCAAGTTCATTATACAAAAAAAATGGAATTTATTTGTGTAATATTTGTATTTGTTTATTTAATATTCTAGAAGGGATCTTACAGTAATGCTCATAAAAATCAAACTGAATAATACAATTAGAAAAACCTTCAACAAGATTTTTATTCTTTAAGGTTTGTAGAACCTTCTCACCTATGTGGCCTAAGATTTGGTTCCATAACATTGTCTTTTCAACAGATAATTTTTTTCTTTATAAAAAGAGCACCCTTAAGTACCCAAAAAGCACAACCTTCCATTGATACCAATAGAATATATGAAGATTCATTTTTACAAAAGACTTGCATTGTATTGTGTATGCATCAAGCTGAAATAATGTTCCCAATAATTTGACAACTCTTACAATAATCACAACACCTCTAAACATCTTGCATTCATAATAAAAGAGACAACCTACACACCCACATCAATTAATTGATTATAGATAAAATCTTTTGTGCTAACCTAGGGATATGCAAAACACCACTAATTCCCTTAACTATACCATCAGGAAATTTAATCTAAACTCTACCATGACCAACTATTTTCAAATGAGAATCATCACCCAAGTACACCTTAGCTCCGTCAAATTCCTCATACTTTGTAAATCAATCTCTATTAGAATTCATATGGAAAGATGCATATGAATCTGTGATTAATGAGGACAAAATGAAGATTTAAATAAGAATCAAATGCAAAATAGAATGATTATACCTCCATAATGACTCACAAATCGAAGAGGGAAGGAGTTGCACCCGATTAGTCTCCTCAGATTTTACCCATGATTAGTGTGTAGATGTGGATTGCTCAAGGCTTTTCAACACAAATGTAGATGAGAGACAAGTGGATTCAGATAGATTAGATGGAGATGAGGCAAGATTATAACATTATGATAGTGAGATGAAGGAGATAGTGGAGTGATTTTGGCAGAGGTTTGATGCATGAAGAAGTCCCTCTAAAATGGCTTGGAGAGGGTCTCATTTATAGATTTTCTGAAAGGAGGATGGAGGGTGAGGATTGAAAGATGGGATCAAGGGCTAGGAATAAAAGTAGATCTTTTATTCATTTTGGGGAAAGGGGTGATTAAATGAGGTATGGGTGTGAAAGAATGTGAAATGAATTAAAAATTCATTTGGGGAATGGGAAATGAATTAAGAATTCATTTGGGGATAAGAGGTATTGAATGAGGATGGGTGAGGTAAGGGGTGTGTAAGAGAAGTAAATGTGATGTGTGATTTATTTCAATTTTTAATTTGGGGGATGTGGGGAAGGGTGTTAAACTAGGTTTGATCATCCAAATGAGAGGTTAGGACTAATCAAACAAAGGTTTTGCTTAATTGATCCTAGGGCTAGGATGAGGTAGGCTAGGGTAGGTTAGGGTAGATCAATTAGTAGGGTAGATCAATTAGATAACCATGATTTATCTAATTGATGAGGATTAGGGAAAAGGAGAATTGAACCAAATAAATATTGGGAATATTTATTTGATTAATGAGGGATAGGGTTGTAAGGTCAAAGTGATAAATTAAATGAATTAATTGATCACAAGGGATAGACAGATGGTTAGGGAAGATACGGGAAATTAATTTTTTAGAGCAAGTCAATTTTAGGTGTCTACAGAATCTATTAACCATGCATTATCACTTGCACATGTTACCAAAGATACAATAAAAGCAACCCCATCTTCCCTTTTACATTTAGAATCAAAATCATGCTTTTTCTTCTTCTTTATCTTCTTTACATTTATTCTAAAAGTGACTAGGCTTTCTGCAATTCTAGCATGATCTTGCTTTGGACTTTCTAAGAGACTTAGATCTCCCCTTGGATTTGAATTTAGACTTGTCTTGTGTTTCCCATCCTTCTTTCCTCTTTCCTTCAATCTACCATGAACATGCATGGCCTCCCTAATGGAAGCTTTCCTCCTCATTTCCTCTAAAAGTAAGGTGCCTAAAATATCATCAACTTTCAAAGTTACAAAAGTACTCCCAATGGCCATTACCAGGTGGTCCCATGAATTAGGCAACAAACACAACAAATTCATACATCAATCCTCTTCATGCATTTTAACACCCACTAAGTTCAACTATGCCACCAACATATTAAATGCATTCGAATGGTCTGTAATTTGTCCACCTTCCTCCATTCTCAAAGAATAGAGCTTCTTTTATAGAAAAAACTTATTAACCAAGGACTTTTCTTGATAAATTTCACCCAACTTTTTCCGTATTTTCTTAGCAATGAACTCCTCATGGACATTTATCAGAACAAAATCTTCTAGGCATAATTTGATAAGACCTTTAAAGCTTTCTTATCCATTACATAATATTGTGCACCTAAAATTGCATCAAAAGGTCCAATTTTTTTTTTATCTACTACACCCTATAAATTTCTATCTACTAATAAATCTTCCATCTTCATCTTCCGCATCTCAAAAATTACACCAATCTACCTCAATTCTCCCTGATGTGCTTGCCCATCTATATTTCCTACAATAAGATGACAAAGTTCTCTTTTGCACAAGATCCCACTCAAAATTAGATCAACTCAAAAAACCAACAACCAAACAACTAGAACTAAAAATGATAAAGCTTTGATACCACTTGTAAGGAAACAAAGGTAGTGAAATCAACTTCCTACACTAAACTTTGAGAGGAGGGATGCATAGAAACATTAAAATCTGATCTAAACAATTACAAAAAATGCAGAAACATATACAATAATAAAATCAATGTAAACTATTACACAATAATTTACGTGGGGAAAATATTTTGGTAAAAAACCCCACTCCAAATAAGCCCAATGTATTATTCAGTAATAAAAACAAGTTATAATATACTTCTAAAGAAATCTTTTACAAGAGTATAATCACCAAGATAATTCTAGAGTGATTTTGATAGCATTCCAACTTACAGATTACACCTTCTAAACAATACAAAAGGGTGATCCCACAATAGTATGTCCCGCTTTTTGGCCAAAGTGGGACATTCAAATTAGCATTTTTAACCAAATTTTCACTTTTTGTCACCTATAGCAACTGTTGGCAGAGTACAGGACAACTGACAGAACCTACCACAAGTTACCACAAATGGCATGTGGAGGATAGAACTGGAACACAAAGAGGTATTCTGGGAAAGGACACACCTCTATAGGTATATATAGGATATACATGTAAGTAATGTAAATTAAGAGTGTGTAAGAGGGATTGAGAGTGAGATAGATATGCATAAGTCAGAGACTTGGACCTGGCGGTATAAATGTTTATGTAACCATTGATCATGAATATATATAAAGGAGATGTAAGGGTTCTAATATATGTATGTGTATCTTATGAATGTTTTACATGTTTTAGATAATACCACATAACCTTACTTCCTTAATGTTTATCTATGATTCTCTCATAGTAGGACTGGGGTATAAACTGACTTTAGAGACTTGACTGAGGACCAGATCTCTAGAGTGGTTCCTTCCATTTCTTGCCAACATTTGGTTCCATTGCCGAGACCCTAGAAAAGGACAGTGAAGAATAAGGAGGATAAACAGTAAAAAGGAAAAGTGTGGAGTAGCACAAAGTAAGGAAACTAGAGTAACATGCATTTTTTTATGATCTGCAAAAGACTTTGAATTCTCTTAAGTTTCTACCCGTGTGAGAGGGGGCAGGCACTTAAGGGGATGGAAAATGGAAAAGGGGGAGGATTTGAAAAGATTCTTGAAAAGATGTAACTCTTCAAGATGAGCCAACCATGGGATACATAAGGATTAATATAAATCAAAATCAAAAACACCCATGGCAAAAGGAGATAACAAAAGATTAAGGGAAATTAGTGAAATTATACTAATTGAAATGGAGACGAGCAGGGAGGAAAGAAAAAAACAAACCTAGGAATGACAAGAAAGGTACTGTAGAAGGATGGAGAAGGCATGAGAGACAACTAGAAAACATGGAAGAGAAATTGCGGAAGAAAATAATCAGTTGGATGAGTGTGCCAATGAGGGTTTTGCTGAGTGCGCCACAGTGGGTGTTGCCGAAGAGAAGGATATAAAGGGAAAAGAAAGAATGGATGAAGAAGCCATAGAGGATATCACAAATTTGATACAAAGAGATATAGAGAATCTTGAGCCTATCACAATGCATATTAACAGGGCTACAAAACTTTGAAAAAGTATAGGAGGAAGAATGGATGCATATGACCAATTAAGAAATATGTGGAGGGAAGAACATAACCAAACCCTAGCCCTATCGTAAATATATAAAACTCCAAAATTCCAACCTAATTTTGCTAATATTCAAGTAAAAGTTGATAATCATTGGGAGGAATTACTAAATCCTATACGTAACCTCCAACCCTTAAATTTGGATGCGGATTACCTAGATCACCTGGTAAATCAAAGTATAATGAAGATTAGAGAAGATGCGGTATATAAAGAGATTAGTTATGGAAGTATAAGACAAATTAGTGAAAAGTCACCTATAGAAAACATAATGCCATTTACAAATGAAAAAGTATCCCCGAGAATGAAAAGGCAATTTGAAGAGACACACCCCCTCGAACAGGAGTCACCTTGGGTGCCTTATAAAGCAAGAAGAATTTCAAGAAAGGATCAAGTTGATAGTGAGAAAGATAAAGAAGAAGTGATTAAGAAAGATTTTGAGGAAATATTGGGAAATGAGTATTTTGACATCAAATTGCGGAGAGATAAAGGAAGAGAACATAAAACCCTAATACAAAGGCCAAAACCTAAGGAGAAAAGAAAGGAAGAAAACCACCACAAGACATTGGAGGTTCCAGAAAAACAAAATAAAGTACAAATGGATGCCATAATTAAATTACCTATATTTGAAAAGGATACAAATGAAGCAACAGATAACATTTTTGTCCTAGAATCTATTTGGAATAGAAATGGTATAACCAAGGACAAAACCAAATTATTTGACTTTATTGGGACATTGCGGAATGATGGTTTGAAATGGTATAGAAAGGCATGCCCTAGACATGACAAATATGGGATGAAGTAAAGGAGTTCTTGGAAAATTTTGAAACTTTGGAGATACCTACTAAAGGGGTAAGCAAAATGAGAGAATTAATATAGAACTTAGATGAAGAAACTATAAAGGAATTTGACAAAGATTCAAGGAAACAATCCACAAATTAGAGGAATAATTAACTGAGAAGCAGAAAATTTAATGGTTCACATCCGAGATAAGCCCAAATGTTAGAGCATCTTTGGACAACATAATATTTGAAAAATATGTAGAAGTTGTCATATTAGCCTGCCACATTGAATCACAAACATGGTGCAAACAGAAAAAAACCAAAGAAAACATAGAATCAGAAAGAATGAGGCTAGAATTAGAGTAGTTGAAACTAAAACAAGAGATTTTGGCAAAACAAGAAGAAAAGAGGCCTAATATATGGTGTTCTTATTGCACAAAGGAAGGACACATCAGGAATGAATTTCCAAAATTGAAAGGAGAAAGACATGTTGTCATAATGAAGGTGGATATCAAAGCACTACCTACAAAGAACAAAAAAATATATTGTGGATTATGCGGAGAATGGGATGATCATGAAACACCAGATTGTCCGTCACAACTATTTAGGGTGAGAGAAGATGATGATGAAAGTGAGTCATGGTATAATGCAAATCTTATGAACAAAGCACAAAATAATACCATGGCATATGTAAAAGGCTTAGTGGAAAGACGCTTATATCTTCAAGATCAAGGTTATAAGCAACCTTCATGGAGAGATCAAAGAAACATGAACACTATTCAGAATACAAACCCTAATGCACCATATGGAAATAACTATAGTAATGGTGATAGAGATTAATTTGGAGGCTATTTAGAAGGATGAGGCCATGGTAGAGGAAGAAGAAGGAGAAATAAAGCTACCTTCTATAAATGTGGAAAACTGGGACACTTTTCTAATGAATGCTGGGGAGAAAGAAGAAGACAATGCACATTCTGTAACAATATAGAACATGATCTTTTTACATGTGATCTAAAGAATAATAATACTTTCAAAATGCAATGCAACAAGCAAAAAAAGGTGACTTAGAAAAATAAAAAGGGGCCAGAGTAATCCAGAGAGTCCCTTAAGAAGAAGGTCAATTCCTAAGAACCTGCCAGAGAGACAAAGATGGAAACACATATATATCTTCATTAGAAACTTCAAAAGTAGAAAACCAAAATCAAGGAGTCAAGTATGAAAAAGCTAAAATGGATAAAAATAAAGGAAAAGAACAAGTTGCAGTAGTTGTGAGATAGGCAAATACCGCAGGACATGATACTACCAAGTGGAAACAAAGAGAGAAGAAAATGAATAGGAAGATATATTCTTCCCAATAAGAGACAACATGATGAAATAGTGTAGAAAACTAAGCAAATTGTGACACAAGAACAAGAGAGACAAAAACAAGATAATCAATTCTTCACCAAAGAAGAAGTTGTTGAACTTAAATAATTTACAACAGTAATGCAAAAACATAATCTAATGGAGAAATTTAAGCAATTTGCAAAATACTGGAACAAGGAGAAAATACCAAGAACTCAAATCTGACAATTAGATAGAAATTATAGACATTGGAAGACAAAGCTATTGTTGGTGGATGCCCATATAAATCACAAAAGGTTAAAAATGTTATGATAGACCTAGGTGCGGATATAAAAATGATCACTAAGAAGCTCTGGGAACAACTAGGAAGACATAGATTGTCTCAAAAACCCACAATATCACTTTAGCAGATGGATCTAGCATGTCAATTATTGGAACTTGGAAGCAAGTAGAGGTAAACCTGATGGGCATAAAATAGGTCATAGACTTTGTGGTTGTTGCCATGAAAGAACAAGGGGATTTATTCAATGAACTATTAGGATTGAGATGGTTTGTATATGCAAATGGCATAGTGGACTCCCGCAAAGAGGATTTATCTTTTGTGGACAACAATAAGAGTGTATACATACCTTTAGGATTACCCATGGAAGAGGCCTATATAGAAGATTCCAATCATGTGGAAGGAAATGATAACTACCCAAAGAATATTTACTCAATATCAAGATTGGAAACAAATGAGACAGAAGAAGAACCAAATTCAAGAGAAGAAATAGAGGTGGAGAATGATAATGATAGTACTGATAGTGAAGAAGTGTTGGAAGCATGGATTAGAAATGAACTAGAGCTCAAAACCCAAAGAATGATAGGATTCAGGAGGATATGTATGCTTCAAACTAATAAAGAAAATCTACCATAATCATTCGCATCAAATGAAAATCCATCATAGAAGGTATGCATTATTAACGAAGACCAAAATATAGAGGAATCTAAGATATCTTACCATATTAATCATATTATGAGAGGAATTTCCCATATCAAACTACCCAAGTTTTTTAGGTGTGAAAGACCTACAACTATACTTGAATGAGATGGAGATAATTTTTTCAGAAGAACAAAGAAGAATAGAGGCAATACAACATACATTAGTTAAAGATTGGTCCACATTTAAGCTTCTTATCAATGTAAGATATTTGCTAGAGCAAGGAGAATATAAATTTATACCCAAGAATGAAGGACAAGATCCGCCGCAAGAACATTTAACTACTTGTATAATAGCATGGGAAAATAGATAAGAACATAACAAGTTTATACACCCATCCATTCTACTAGACATTGTCACCAATAGCCCAAACTTGCTATATCAACCAAGAAAGAAGAAAATAAACCAGTATCTGGGAGGAAGTACAACATGATTTTATACATACATTTTCTTTCTACAGTCCAACAAAGTCTATACATAATGCACTCTTGAAAATGAAGGAAATAATTATTTAACAAGTGATAGAGGAAGAGAAAGAATAACCGGAGAAAAATACACCACCACCAAGAACTAAAGGGATATGGAAATTGGTACAATGGATAGACCAACAATCAAGAAATATGGGTAAAAAGTGCTATAAGACTACCAAAATGGATGATGAGGATACTGAGGATCTAGAAATAGATGTCCAAGAGGGAGAATGAGAACTAGAGATATTAATTGAACCAAAGGTTCAATACTACAATAAACCTCTTAAAATCAGAGAAGAGAATATTGCAAAGGAAGGTGACACCAAACTATCAAAGATTGGAGGCTACTGGGATAAGAAAGTGGTAGTGCAAGTAACTAAGATTCTTTTTAAATTTGAGGACTTATTCCCAAGGACTTTTACTAAAATCAAAGGAATTAAAGAAGAAGTAGGAATGATGAAAATACAACTGAAAGAGGGAATTAAACCAATAAAGAAAAGACCATACAAACTTAATCCTAACTTGAAGAAAAGAGTCAAAGTAGAAATTGATAAGATTGAATAGCAGTGATCATAAAACCAGTTGAGGAAGCAGTTTGGATTAGCCCAATGGTAGTACAAAACAAAAAATTAGGAGAGATAAGAATATACAGAGATTATAGAGAGTTGAACAAAACTTGCATTCATGATCCATTCCCAACACCCTTCACAGAGGAGATATTAGAGTCAATTGTTGGAAGAGAAATCTATTCATTCACTGATGGATTTTTTGGTTACCATCAAGTAAAGATAAGAGAAGAGGATCAGTCCAAAACAATATTTTCATTTGAACTAGGATCCTACATGTATAGAGTAATGCCCTTTGGACTAAAGAATGCACTGGTAGTATTCAATAGAATCATGGTAAATACATTCAAGGAGTTTATACATGATTTATTAGAAATTTACTTAGATTATTGGACTATCTATGGATTGGTGAAAGACCACACCCAGACCTTAAGGATGATGTTGAACAAATGTAGAAGTTTGCAAATATCATTGAATTTAAAGAAATACACATTTGTGGTACCTTTTGGGACCTTATTAGGGCACATTATTTGTAAAGAAGGGTTGATGGTAGATCCTTTGAAGAAAACTCTGATCCTCACCCTACCACCACCTAAAACAACAACAAAGGTGAAAACTTTCTTAGGTTACACTGGGTATCACCACAAATTTATTAAGGGATATGCACTAATAGCAGCACCTTTGGAGGAATTACTCAAAAAAGAAAAGTGGGAAAATATTGAATGGAATGAGCAATGTCAATCTTCCTTTGACATATTAAAATAGAAAATTGTTGAAGCTCCTATTTTGATATTTCTAGATTGGAACATTCCTTTTCATGTCCATGTAGATGCCTTAGGAATAGAAGTGGGTACAGTACTAGCTCAACCTAAGGGGACCAAAGACCATCCTATAGCATTTTCCAATAGGAAATTATCTAAGGTTGCGAAAAACTATACCACAAAAGAAAGAGAATCCCTAGCAATGGTATATGCACTACAAAAATTTAGACACTACCTATTATCCACACCTTTCATTTTATTTAGTGACCATGAACCATTAAAGTACTTGTTGAATAAACCAATCATCCAAGGGAGAATATGTAGATGGTTATTACTATTCCAAGAATTTGAATTCACCATCATGGCAAAACTAGGCAAACAAAACCAAGGTCTTGACTACTTATCTAGGATTGAAACAAAGGATGAACCAGAAAGCCAAGAAGAAGAACTCCCTAGTGCAAACCTTTTTAGGGTTAATGTGGTACCAGAAGAACTAAAAGATATAGCATATTTACTTGCTACAGGAGAATTCCCATCTAATATATCTTCTCAAGATAAACAAATCCTTATGCAGAAGGCTTTTCCATATACACTCATTGAAGGAGAACTACATATATGAGGAAAAGATGAAATAATGAGTGTGGTATATGAACATGAAAGTGATGACATACTAAAGGAAGCACATGAAGGTGTAGCAGGAGGTCACAACTCCACATACCTTACTGCAAGAAAGATTAAATTAGCAATATTATGGTGGCCTACATTATTTCAAGATGCTAAAAGGTATGTCAAACATTGTGATATTTTTTAAAAAATGGGTAAACTTACCACTAAAGATGAAACGCCATTGAGACTAGTACAAGGACAACTCCCATTTGAGAATTGGACAATTGATTTTATTGGTCCCATAGATCCCCCTGCGAAACAATAAAAAACAAGATACATTATCATAGGAGTAGAATACCTCACCAAGTGGGCAGAATCTCAACCCACTAAGGACTGTACATCAAAAACAACTGCAAAATTCTTGTATGAGAATATCATAACTAGATTTGGTTGTCCATTATGCATTACAAGTGACCAAGGGAAACATTTTGTAAATAACATGATTGTAGAACTACTATAGATTTTCATGATAGCGCATAACAAAAGCTCACTATATCATCCACAGGCAAACGGTGCAAGTGAAGCCTTGAAAAAAATTAATGTGAAAACATTGACAAAAATGTGTGATGGAAATAGAATAGATTGGGACCTAAAAGTACCCACGGTACTTTGAGCCTATTGCAAAACATATAAAAGAACCACAAACTTCACACCATATGAATTAGTATATGGCATGGATGCTACTACACCGGTACATTTTATACTACCAAATTTCTGTACCACACTAACTCTAAGGCTAAATGAAAAGGAATCCCTAACACAAAGGATTGAAGAATTGGAAAAAATGGACGAAAACAAACTATTGACAACTTATAACATGAATCTAGAAAGAAAGCACTAGAAAGCTTGGCATGATAGAAAATTGTGGCTAAAAAATTTCAAAGAAGGAGATTTGGTACTTTTTTATGATAGAAAGTTTAAGAAATAGGGAAAACTAAAAATAATATGGTTAGGACCATATTACATAGAGGAAATTGCAAAAATTGAAGCAGTAAGACTAAAAGATATTGAAGGCAAATTAGCAGTCAGATATGTCAATGAAGCTCAACTGAAACATTATCATAAACCTCCGAGATGAAAAGATCAAATGCATAAGAATTCTAACATGTAACATAGCAATTGTATCATATTGTAACATATTGTATCATAATCTAACTATTGGCAGCTAAAAACACTAAAACAACTACAAAAACCCATGAAAAGTGCAACGGATAAATGCCATAAATGCATAAAGTGACTATTAGGGCTATATATACCCTAAACCACCCTCTAAACCTCATTTGCATCCAAAAGACTTTAAGAATTTTAGCTCTGAAAAGAAAGAACTACAAAGAGAGTAAACCCTAGCTGCCAAGTTGTAAGAAAGGAGAAATGACTACACCAATGCTCATTGAGGTTACAGAGAAGCCAAGGCCCAAATACAAGATGTAGCTAGGGTAAAAATCTAATCAAGTCAAATGCATAAACAACAATAATGAAAACCTAACAAGCACAATGAAGGACAAGATAAAATCAAAATCAAAATAACAAATGCAAATGTAGACCAATCTCCACGCTAGATTTGATTTATCTCCATTGCTCTTCTCAATCTTGCATAAGAATGCATGATTTCGAAGGATTGATTGTGGGAGGAATGTTGGGTGCTCACTATTTTAACAGCATAACAATAGTATAGGATGAATAATGAGAGGCTCTAATGGCATTTCAACAACATAAGGATACTTGAAGACCAATGCATTCAAATAGCTTGTGAGAGGGTTGATTTATAGGAAAGGGTTGTTTTGAACGAAGGGTTGTGACTGAAAGTTGAAATGAATGATGTGGACAGCTAGGATCGAATAGGTTTTCCCACTCCTTAAGGAGTTGTAGTTATGTGACAAGTGTGCGAAGGAGAATAGGGCTGACCTATTAGTTGGACATGTGAAGGATATTAAATGAATTTTGTACTACCACACATGATTCAATTGAGAGGTCGACAAGTGTTAGAATGTGGTGAGAGGGCTTATTTAAATAAATTATTTATTTATTTAAATTAGAGAAAAGGTGAGAAATTAATTAAATAAATAGGATTTATTTAATTCATTGGTTAGTGGGATAAATGGGATTAGGATGGGAAATTAATTAAATAAAATAGGATTTATTTAATTAATTGGAAAGTTGAATAAGTGGAATTAGGAGTGGGATTAGGACAAAATGCTACATGATGTCTCTAATAATGTATTTGACTAGGTGTTGCAAGACATGGACAAATTTGGGTGTCTACATTTTGCCCCTCTTTGAGATGATGTTCGAGATGATGAGATTTGTGTTGAGTAACATCATTTCAAAGAAGCTAAGGAAATGAGATGATGAAGTAAGGATATGATGATGATGATGCCCCCTCAAGAGGATAGGCGGGTTGGACAAACACAGGTAGGCTCTCAAAATGAAAAGGATTGGTCAAGAAAGATAAGGAAATGGATAGAAGAAATGAATGATGCGTTATGCTACAATGAAAGTGAGCAACCATGATGTTTGATATAGCACTAGACATTATGCACCAAGGTATAAGGACCAAGGTGATGATGTGTCTTGTGCACCAGCATAATACAACCTTGTCTAACATATGAGGAAGTAAACTTAGAGCATTAAAGTCCTAGTGCACAAAAGGTATGATGTGACCTTAGATGCAAAGGATAATGCAAAAAGCTATTCCAACATACACAAGATATGAATATTAGCTGGAAAGATATGGATTTAATACAAATGCAAGATAAAAATGATAACACACACAAGAAAGCAAGCATGCATGCAAAAATGCTACAAAAACAAACAAGATGTTGCCCCTGTCAAGCTATAAACCAATGATTGATTGATAATGATTGATGATGATAGTGTTGTCATTGCGGGGAACGATATATCCCATTGATGATGATGATGATTGATTGATTTGGTTTACAACAAGATTAGGATCAAGACCATTGATATGATTGGATACTTTGCCTAGATTGATTAACTTGATTGGTATGGATTAATATGACTTAAATTTCAATCATTGCTTGGAGTGATTGATTTAATTGATTTGAGTGATTGGATTGATTTGATGAATTGATTGGATTTGATTTGGTTTGATGGATGGAATTGATTTGATTTTGATTTTGATTGATTTGATTTGATGAATGGATTTGATTTGAATTAATGAATTGAATTGATGATTGGATTGATTTTATTGCTTGGATGTTTGATTTTTTTTTTTGTATTTTTGGGATATTTTTTTTTTTTTTGGATTTTTGGATGTTTTGATTTTTTTGGATTTTTAGATGTTTTTGATTTTTTTTGGTTTTTTGGATGTTTTGATTTTTTTGTGGATTTTTGGATTTTTTTATTTTTTTGGATTTTTTTTTAAAGATAATGCGCTTGGTAAACTTTTTAACGTGACCGGCGACGCTAGTGCGACACGCCCTCTGGCTCCACGCGAATGCTTTTTCCCGGAGCAATGAACTGGTGAGGTCACAACTAGGGGACCTCATCGTCTAGGAAGAACACTTCAAACCTGCGAGCTCATTGGCCTAGCGAAGGCGTAAAGCCTTGTGAGCTCATTGGCCCAGCGGGGGTTTGAACTCTGGTGGCCACCACTACAATCGAGCGACTTAACCACCGAACCATGCCATCATCAGCTATTTTTTTGGATTTTTGGATGTTTTGATGTTTTGATTTTTTTTGGATTTTTTTTGGATTTTTGGATATTTTGATTTTTTTTTAGATTTTTGGATGTTTTTAATTTTTTTGGATTTTTGAAATGTCAATGGGTTTACAATTTGGGTAGCCTTTTTGCTAGATACCAATGACAAGGGGAAACCAAGTCTAGGTGCAAGGGGATAGGATGGATGGACAAAAGGATAGGTGATAGTAAATGTGATGATAGGCTCATGATAGATGGGTGGATAATATGATAGGCCATGGAACGAAAAGTTCATAATAAATGGATAGATACAAGGATAGGCTATAGTGGATGGATGTATGCCTCATAATAGAGCCAGGATGTGATCTCCAAAGACTATGTCGCATAGGAATAACATGCCCCATTCTAGGTAGTAGACTTAGGATTTTACATGACAAAGCTTATGATGAAAGGATGACATGATGGATTGGTTTGGAAAGGATAAGGTATATCAAGAGATATCCAAAGAATTTGTCAACAATTTGCCCCTATGTCTTTATCAATCAAAAGGAGGAAAGGAGGATGAATGGACTTCAATAGGATAGGTATATGTAGGTGTAATGGATAAGGATGGTAGGATAGGATAGTATGGAAATGGTAGGACATGATAGGATGGAAAATGATAGTGTGGTATGGATGAGACAATGCGCCCCCAAGTGTAAGTGACATAGAAGATCAACCTACACATGATGCCTATTTGCCAGTTTTTCATCATGGTACTTATCCAAGGCACCACCAAGGGTGGTTTTCACCATTGGACGAAGGGATTTCTCTTTACTATTTTGATCTTTTTTTTTTTTGGGGGGGGGAATATTTGGATGGAATAGGGAGATATGGATAGAAGGGACTCAAGAATCTAGTTTCATGAAAGGTGATAGTCCCATTAGAGATGGATGTCCTTGCACATGGACCATGTCAAGTCTCACTATGCTCAAAGATGTTGGTAGAGGATTGCATGAAAAGGGAGATGAAATATATGGATAGTGGATTATGAAAGGTTCATGCAAGGATGAATGGGGGATAGTGGATTATGAGGTTTATGGTAGGGTAGGCTAGTGGATTATGATGTGGATTATATAGGACTTATACAAAAAGATGGATGAAAGGCTTATTGAAAATCATGGGCCATAGGGAAGTGATGGGGAAGATATGTAGGATAGTGGATGAAGGATGGGGAGATGGAGGTATGTGGAAATGTTGTGGAATGGAAGGGAACCGTGACCAATGGTTGCACACACCGTGATAAACTTTGAAGCTTTTGGTTTGAAGGTGGTGTAAGAAGCAATGGTGATGTTTTCTTAGGAGATGGGTGATTTAGTAAGCATTTAGGTACCCACATAGACTTAGTATTTTTACAATTTTTGTTTGACTTGTGGGATGAAGGAATTTGAGATTTTTGAATGGAATGGGAATTTTGGATGGAAGTGGATGGTTGGGATTTTTGAGAGGAGGATGCCTCATTTGACTTGATTGTGTTTTTCTCAGGGACTCAAACCATTTTGTTTTTAGACTTTTCTTTTGGAGGTATGGGCTTAGATAGCTTTTTGGATGTATTTTGCTTTGACTTTTCACATTGATGTCCTAAGGCATGAGGATCCTTAGGATTTTTGGCTTTATGGGTAGAGGCATCCAAATTTTTACTTTTGAATCTCATGGGTTTGGTGGAATGAGTGGAAGCTTCATGTTTAGACGATGTGTGCATTTGTTGGTCATGATTAGGAGGGGATTTATGGATAAGTGGATTGGATTATAGGGATCTTAGGTGTTGGGAGAAGTGGAGGTAAAGTGGATGGAGGGATAATAGGAGTTGGAAGGAATGGAGGTAAAGTTGATGAACGTAAATGAGGAGTTGGAAGTAATGGAGGTAAATTCGATGGTGGAAAGTGTATGGTCACATGCTTTAATTGACATTTGTAGGATGGTGGAGGTGGAATGGAAACATATTTCTTTGGTATATGATATGGTTTGTGATGGAAAGCAGTGGACTTAGGAGGCATGGAGGAAGTACCAACATCTTTATATTGTTTACCTTGGGGTGTATATCCAAGGCCATATGAGCGTGGAGGGACCTTGACATGGATAGGCTCCAAAATACCTTGTTCATGAAGGCCTGGGCCTTTACCTTGATAGTTCATGTTTTGGAGTATGAGATGGACAATAGGACTAGGTGTGTTTTGGACACTAGATGCGAGCTCATTATTTGATGGAGAAGGTGAAGTGGATAATGGTTGTTGTTGTTTAAGGAAGAACACTCATGGATGAAGGTTGTAAAACCAAGGGGATATGATGGTAGATGTTCAATGGGATTGATAGTGGATGTGGAAGGATCATTAGGATCTTGATTATCATGATGTTCATTAAGATCCAAGCTGTTGGTTTGATCTTCTATGTTTACTTGGGATCCATGTGACTCATTATAACAAGTGGAAGTAGATGTTTGTAGGTCATGGATGGGGCTAGATGGAGGATGGATAGGAGCAATTTGGATATCTTTCTCATGGATGGTTATGGGAGTAGGGATAGGTGGAGTAATAATCTCTTGATCGTGGAATGAAGAAAGTTTGGCTAAGAGGATCATCATGGTTTTCATGATCATAGATAGAACCTTGATCATAAATGTGAGCATAAATAGGATTAAGTGTGCTATGAATGGGATATATTTGCTCATGAATAGGGTCATGATCATAGATATTATCTTGATCATAGAAAATATTTGGGTCATGGATGAGTTGAACTTAGAGATGCTTTGATATTGATTTGGATGAGGGCTTCATGTTTCCACATGCTTTGGATTATACTCTTGACATAGCTCTTGATTTTGGATGGAAGTGGAAGTGGGAGAATCTTGAATAGGCTTGATAGACTCTTGATGGTCAACAACATGAAGGTACAATGGATCTTGACTTGGACTCATGGTGGGAGACTCTTCAATAGACTTGAGGTGTTGTGGACTATATGATGGATTTGGAGGATTAGGCAAAGTGTTTGAAGGCTCTTTGATAGGCTCAAGTATAGGTGTTCGACATGGAGATGGTTTATTCCTAGCTAATATCCATTGGATCGCATCCTTCATATGTGTATGGGTGGATGGACAATATAATGGATGGATAATAATGGTGGCTGGTGTTGTAGGCTTAGGATTAGGATAAGGTGGAGGGATAACAAGGGTGGAAGGTGGTGTAGGCTTAGGATTAGGATTTTGATTAGATGGAGGGATGATGGGATTGGATGCATTGGGAGTTGGACTAGATGGGGGTGACACATGGGATTGGGATGATTTGACATACTCATCGATTTGATGTTTGTACATCTTGTAGAAAATTGGGATAAATATGGGACATTCATTCGTATTATGACCTTTGGTCCTATGGTATGCATAGTAGTCATATTCATTGCACTTTCCTCACATGGCTTGATGTTAGGAAGTTCAATAGGTTTTCTTTCAAGCATGCATTGTAAAAGCATCTCAGCCCTAGCTTTTGGCGAAGAATTAGAGTAACTTGATGATGAAGGTAATGAAGGGCTTGATGGACTAGAAGGTTGGTGGATCAATGGACTAGGATTGGGAGTACATGGTGGTGGCAAGATAGGACTAGTAGGCTCATGGAGTGGCATCTGTGTGGATGGTAATTAAGGGTACTCATAGGATGCATAAGCTAGAGTGGTGTTCCCCTTGTTAAAGGTAGCATGAGGTCTTGAAGGCATTTGATCTTGTTGCAAAGGTGGACTTGGGCTCACATGTTCTTGTTGTGAAGGCACTTGCTAATCTTGTGAATGAATTTCATGGTAAGGTGAAATGGTGGGATATGTAGATAAAATATCTTGTGGTATGGATTGATATGGATTTTTTTTGACATTGGAAGAAGTGGGGTAAGGTGATGTAGAATTGATATGATAGGTGGATGAATTAGATTGGTATGAAGTCAGATAAGTTGATGTGGAATTGATTTGACATGTGGATGGATTAGATTGGTATGAAGTGGAATAAGTTGATGTAGAATTGATTTGACATGTGGATGGATTAGATTGGTATGAAGTGGGATAAGTTGATGTGGTATTGATTTGACATATAGATGGATTAGATTGGTATGAAGTGGAGGAGGGTGACACGTAGGGTTGATGTGGCATTGGTTGATAGTGAATGGATAGAGGATAATGTGCTTGTTGGATTTGCAAGTGGCTATGAAGTGTTGGGCTTGTGCCACTACAATAGAATAGGCCATTAGCGCCTAAAATAGTACTAGATTTTAGTGTAATTGAGCTCAGAAATTGGACACTTTTCCCAGTAGAAAACTTGACACATTCTTACTTCGGCGCTGGATTTAGCACCGTATTTAGCGTTGACTTTAGCACTGGAAAGCAATAACTAGATTTGGCACCAGATTTAGTGCCAGATTTGACATCCAATTTGGCTTCTGATTTTGCTTCTAGTTTGGCTTCTAGGTTTGCTTCTTGTTTTGCTTCCAGTGTTGCTTCCAATTTTGCTTCCAGATTTGCTTCCAATTTAGCGTCAGATTTGGCACCCAATTTGGCTTCCAATTTTGCTTCTGGTTTTGCTTCTTGTGTTGCTTCTAGGTTTGCTTCTAGTTTTGCTTCCAATTTCACTTCCCATTTTGCTTCCAGATTTTCTTCCAATTTAGCGCTAGATTTGGCACCCAATTTAGCTTCTAGTTTGGCTTCTAATTTTTCTTCTTGTGTTGCTTCCAAGTTTGCTTCCAGTTTTTATTTTGCTTCCAGTTTTTCTTCCCATTTTCCTTCCAAATTTGATTCCAATTTAGTGCCGGATTTGGCTTCCACTTTGGCTTCTGATTTTACTTCTAGTTTGCTTTCTTGTATTGCTTCCAGTTTTGCTTCCGATTTCGCTTCCAAGCTTGCTTCCAATGTTGCTTCTGATTTTGCTTCCAGGTTTGCTTTGGGTTTTGCTTCTAGATTTGCTTCCATTTTTGTTTCCAATTTAGCATCAGATTTGGCACCCAATTTAGCTTTTAATTTTGCTTCCATGTCTGCTCCCATTTTTGCTTCTAGTTTTGCTCTCAGTTGTGCTTCGTATTTTGCTTCTTGTATGGAGTCTAAAATAGCTTCTTTTTTGGCTTCCTAATTGACGCCAAGTTTTGCTTCCATTATGACCTCCTTCGTTGCTTTGGGTTTTGCTTCCAATTTAACAAGATAATTATTATAAAATAACAAGATAATTATTATAACATGATCATCATCTATAATTAAAACAAGTGAGTCAAATATCTATAATTTAATTGAATTTTACAACATCCATCCTGCAGTGAATTAAAATCATCATACGTAATAAATATCCATCCAAAAATCATCGACCACTTTCAATATATATAAATTGACAAGTCAATACTGATAAGATCATCATATATAACTAAAACAAGTGAAAGTCAAATGTACCAGTAGATCAATAACATGTCAAAATGATACATGTCCAACAGTTGACATAAGTCAAAATGATACATGTACAAATGATATAAGTAAAAATGATAAATTATGTAACTCAAAATGATACAAGTCAAGATGATACATGTCCAAATGATATAAGTCAAATTGATACATGTGAAAATGATACAACTCAATAATATGGTACTGCAGGCCGTGAAAATGATACATATGATAGTAACCATGAAAAGAGGCATTATAATGATATATTAGCAATGATCCATAATGCAGTCTATATGATCATGAATGTCACTAGCTATTACCAGCAACCGCCTCATCATCATCATCACCAACGTGATCATCATCATCATCATTGTCATCATCATCATCGTCATTGGCCTCATTGTCTTCTGTATCTACATCATCATCATCCTCTGCCATGTGATCTGTACCAGAACCAATATAATCTGGATCTATATCATCAGGATCATCTTCATCTTTTGGAAGACTCGTGTTCTACAAAAAAAAACATTTAAAATGAAAAGTTATTATTTATTTCATGTAATAATTTATTTTTCTGTTATATATCTAATATTCCAACATATGAAACGAAACCATAATCATATCACATCATATCAAAGTGCACATACCATAATAAAATTTCAAAAAAAATTACAGCTAATATGTCATTCCAATGATGTAAAACATGCAACAATTCTAATAAATGTTACTAAAGATAAAAAAAAAAATTGTTATACAATTTAACTATCAACTTTAAATTCTATTACATAACCTTAAGTGCCACAAATTGTGTGGTCAATGTATGTTCTTTTTCACTATTAATCTAATAACC
This sequence comes from Cunninghamia lanceolata, assembly GCA_027924645.1. Classification (NCBI taxonomy): domain Eukaryota; kingdom Viridiplantae; phylum Streptophyta; class Pinopsida; order Cupressales; family Cupressaceae; genus Cunninghamia; species Cunninghamia lanceolata. The sequence continues at coordinate 996,357 of BSBN01001380.1, read as the reverse complement.
TACATTAGACAGAAACATTAAAAAGTTTTTAAGTAGCAGCTGATTAAATTCTCTTACATGTCATTAATGAACGCACAATTTTTTTTTCAATAATTAGTTATCTTAAGGTTCATGAGTAACCTTAAGATAAAGGTCTAATAGTTGTTCCATGGGGCATGTTTAACAAACCAAATGCAATTGACAACTTTTCACCATGGTGGCAGAGAAATAATTCTTTTTCCCATCCTTCCACAACATTAAGTAAATTCTTGAATCTAGAAAATACCTTGCCGCCTTCATCTTCCAAGCCAATTTATCCAGCTTTGCATAGGTCTCCTTTGTCTATGGATGTGATCTATCTCCTACACAAAAAAGAATGTACCATTTTATGCCCTTCAATCCAACTGCATCTGGGCATTTTTTTAATTCCTCTATCTTTCATCAATCTCCTTACCTCACCACACCTGCCCACTTGTGGATAGATGTTTGAGAGAAGAACATTAGTTGTGCAACATTTTTAGGATCCAAATCAAAAAGCAGTGTTACTGTAAATACTCCTAAGCCTATATTCATATGTGATCTACAAGCACCAAGAAAACACATGCATACAACTAGCATAGATTTAATAGGTATCTCGATGATAAAGTTTAGGGTGTCTTCAAGATAGCCAGCAATGGGAAGGAGGTCAACCATGCACGTAAACGGAGAAGCCTTAGTTAGCAGGTTGTATGGGGAGAAGGATGCTTCTCATTTTTAAGAATCCTAAGTCTCATTCTACATATGTTGCTTAAAGAAAGGCCAATTTTAAACTAGGTAGTTATTTTGTCGCTCACTTTGTACAATGAAATGATGAGAATCGAGTCTCCTTATATCACTGTAGATTTGCATACAACAACCTCCAATACAATAACACCATACAATGCACACTTAACTTTACGGTACCATAGCCCAGACATGATGCTACATAAATCTAAAGGTACCTCCTACTAAAGATGTCATGCTATAGACCAGATACCATTGTACAGTATATATCACATCTACAATAACAATTTCGTTCCAAATGTAGGGTTACAGTCTATGATTAACATGCATAGACCTTTTTAGTGTTTACAAGATAATTCCTCAGTCAACACCATACTAGTGTCCACAAGATGTTTCCACAGTTAAAATAAGAAATTAATGCTACTTTGCAAACAATAAGCAAGCCTTCGGAGAGCTTAAAGTTTCCATTTACATCCATGCACAATAACTTAATCAACCCTTAGGATTTTATGGACAATGAAACAGAAGGTCCTATATTCCATTATGAGTCCTCTATCAAAATGACGCAGTGATCACAAGTACATAATATCTACTATTCCATGGGTAGTGCTTAGACATTCAAACACAGGGAAGTCCATACTAAGATAAATTTGTTCACAAACAGTCTCCAATTTAATAAATACTAGTTTGAAATCACATTTCTAAGTTAGTGCAAGTCATTACAATTAACTCAAAGTTCATTCTCATCAAACGAATGCCTTCACAATAGACTATTCTAGTTACAAGTACAATACAACTATTGCAATGTTACACAACTGTATGCAATTGACAAAACCCATTCTTTCCAAGAGTCAGTTGGTAATCAAATACAATCATGTAGTGTTGTTTCAACATTGTATTCAATTGTGTCTTTAGTAATGTAAACCTCATAACCTTCGAGGGAGTGTTGGGGGGCAAGTTGACCTGAACGAAGGATCCAAAACCATCCCAAAATCCCACCTAGGAGTGGCATTATTAATCCCAAGAAGACCTCGCATCCACAATTGAGAGAGTGGACATTTATAGGTGAAATACCAACACCATTAGGGTTTACAACCATGTCAAAAAAGATAACCATGAACCAGGCCAGGTTTCCTCAAGACTCATGGTATGTTGCAATGATAGCATTCTAGTAATTCTAGCCAGGATTTGAAACTCCACCTCAAACTGTGACCAAATTAATGTAGCTTCCTTCATGATAGAAATCCAAAACACAATAACCAACAGTTTTCCATAGTTTGTAAGTCCCATGATCTTAAGTTTGAGCTCTCACAGTTAACAATATTTTCCTCATCCAAACCCCTTAGCATAGGTTTTCACAAAGACCACATACAATTACACAAGTTAAAGGAAATGTTTCACCAAAATGGTCAGTGTAATTTTACAAGAATGGATGACAAGGAACTTTACTTCAAAGAAAGGTTAGCTTAGTTAAAGAAGACCAGTTGGTGATTTGAATCTTAGTCTCCAACCCAAACAACAAGACACTCAGCCAACATGATGAACACACCCAAAGTCTCCCTTCCTCTAAATCACTTATAGTCCAACCATCAACCTTCCTTCCTCGACCCCAAGGCAAAAAAAAGAATTCCCCCCCAAAATGGTTCCCCACTCCTTCCTTTTCTCCCTCACATACCCCAAAACCAAGCACATTAAAGACTAGTACTTCCCAAAGTTGTTATGGCAGAGGAGAGTTAATGCCTACTACCAATGATGGCTCCTTCTCAACAAAAAAAAATGTGCATATTAAAATTTAAACGTCCACTATTATATTTCAAAGGTTTAAAATATAACCAACAACGTAACTGTAATGCATGCCCCCCTTTAAGTCTTATAATAAAAAGGTTAGGAAACAAAGACTTGAGACAAACCCTTTGGTCTATTCACTTAGGAGACCACCTGAAAACTCAATGATAACTACATTCACATGATCAACAAGAATGACAAGCAACCTATGAGTAACAATCCACTTGAGTCAAAAAGACAAGAAGACCAATAGAAACCAAACACAACAAACAGAGTACAACTATAACTGTTTGTCTCAAGTATCACTCTATAACATCTTCAAAGATTATTGAAACTCAACACAAGAAATGCAAATTGACATATTAACACAACAGTATCCAACTAAGTTATTGAAAATCAACTATTGATACCTCGTTCTCCATCCAGATTACAAAATTGGTCTACTTTTTGCTTTGTAACATTTCCTTTTCAAATTGCGTTGGTTGCCGGCCATATTTCTCCTCTTGTCAAAACATGGCACATGGACTAATTAAACTAATTAATATGCAATCATTTACTTTTTCCTAGGAAATAAAAAAATATCATTTAACATATTAAATATACTAACAAATGTACATATCAAGGCCTGTAAACCTTTTTGGCCACTGTGATGAGTGGCACGAAGTTTGTCAAGCCTAGCCTTGGAGGCCTTGTCTTGAAACATATACGAATTCAATTTAATTATGCACAAATAAAACTTAAAAATCATTTAATAAATTTGATATAATCTTATGAGCAAATTCAAATACCTACGTACTCTCCTCACCGGACTTCCTCTGTGCATCAGACTTCTTATATTCTTTTACAAGCTCTTTCCATACTTTGAGACTTACATCAATTGGCCTTTTTTTGAGCCTTTGCTTAGGAGGGATTTTTTTTTATCTTTTTTGTTTGGTTGCACCGAAATCTCTTGCAGTTTTGAGACATTTGTAGCTTTATTTTCTTTACAGACCAACCTGTGCCAAATTCAGTCTCCATGTCTTGGATAACTGCTTTTTGCAGGTGCATGGGTATCTTTGAGAATGGCAAGTGTAGATGGTCTTTGAACTATTGAAGGCATGATTCCTTCAACCTATTCACAAACATTTTTCCAGCATCTGTCATTCGGACTTCCCCTAAAACCACATCGTATTCTATCTTGGTATCGTAGCTACCAATGCAAGATGCGAAACATGGCATGGTGGTCGAAGAAGTCTGTGTCCCAAGAGTGGCTGGGACATTAGAAGCCTCTACTCCCTGTTCCACATTCTTAGAGGTTACTGTTATTGATTTCCTCCTGGATATTTTTCCCAATCCATGACTGGTTGGGGAATCAATTGATTCCCTTTAACACTGTTGATTTGGTTGCAATGTTTCAGGGGCTTTACTAGATCATTTTTCTATGTATCTGGCAAGCATTGTCAAGTCAACACAATCCAATTTGTTCACTGCCTCTACCCCCAATATGGAAGCCAATGCCTCTTTATCTTTTTCAGTATCATGTCCCTATATATATATAATTCTTCTTTTAAATTTAGAAATAGAAAACTAAATACTAAAAATCAAAGAAACAATGAAAACATTTACAAATCTATAAATTGATAGTGAATTACCTGATTGTGGCCAGAGTTTGCTCCCTTCCCTCTATTGCTTGACATTTTGAGGTGACCTAGGGCAAATTATTTTCATCCAATCTATGGAGGCAATCGTAGCCAGGTATGAATTAACAGCGTGCTTGACTAATCGTAGCCAAAAACAAATCTTAACAGCTTGTATTTTGGGTATGATGTACAAAGAGACCTTATTTGACAGGCCTTCCAAAAATGGTAAATGCAAGTTATACTACAAGCAAGGATAATTAACAACATTACTACTCATATTTACTCTAAAGCATGAGTACAACATCTTAGAACAACTTTCTTTGAGCTCAAAATTATATCAAAATTGATAAAAACCTAGGTCAAGAGTTAATTGCTCAGCAGTTGGAACTTACTTGGTAAAAGGCAGACGAACAAGCTTGATTGAATGGCTGAGGTAGCTAGAAACCCCAAATTTAGTAGCTAGCTAAAGCAATTTTTTATCTTCTGGATGTCTAGAACCAAAAATAAATAAAATACAAATTCACGGATCCATTACAAAAACTTTTTAGTAACTTCTATTTTTTACCTAATAAAGTCATCACTTCATAGCCTACAATTCTTAGTAGGAAACCTAAAACAGAGGCAAAGTACACTGTGTTGTGGGCTTAAATGTATTAACTTATTTGTGTTTTTTTTGTGTGGTATGTTTTAATGTTGGCACAAATTTTTAATTTTTTTCTGGATTCATTAGTCAGAGCTAAAGTCGACATCTCTAATGTTGACTTTTGCACCAACTTTCAGCCCTAAATGTAATCTCTTTGGGATGCCAAAACCAGCGTGAAGTACGCCTAATTTAGCACCATCATCATCCATCTCCTAAGAAAACATCTCCATTGCACCCTACACCACCACCACATCACAAGCCTCAATGTTTACGGGGATGTGTGTAACCATTGGTTATGGTTCCCTTCCATTCCACAATAAATCTACCATCATTCATCCACTATCCTACATACCCTCCACATAACATCCCTATAGTCCATGCTTTGGCATAAGTCTAACATAATCCACTATTTTGCCAACATAATCCACGTCATAATCCACTTTTCTCCCCTCTAGAATCCACGTCATAATCCACTATCTGCCTAATCCATTTGCCTTCCATGTATCCCTTACCAACATCGATGAGGGCACTCGACATGGTCCATGTGCGAGGACATCATTCTCTAATGGGACTATAACCTTTCATTGCAGCATAACGCAACCTTCAACCCTCAACCCTAAAAACTATACCTTAAACCCTAATCCCTCCACCCTAAACCCTAATCCCTCAACTGTAAATGCTATCCCTAAAGCTTGAAGCCTCAACCCTTAAACCGTAAACCCTAAACCCTATCCCTAAACCCTCAACCCTAAACACTATACCTTAAACTCTAATCCCTCAACACTAAACCCTAATCCCTCAACCCTAAACCTTAATCCCTTATTGCTAAACCTTAAACCCTATCCCTAAAGCCTCAACCCTCAACACTTGAACCTTAAATCCTAAACCCTATCCCTAAACCCTCAATCCTAAACAATACTATGCCTTAAACCCTAATCCCTCAACTCTAAACCGTAATCCCTAAACCTTGTTGGGATAGGAAAATTTTGCAATTTTTATGTACTTCTATCCATCCCCTTTTCAACCAAGATCAGAACATTATACCCTTAATCTCATAATAGTAATCAATTGTGTTACAAAATCCATAATTAACCTAAGTCTTGCATATCCATTCCATGAATTGTACCCTTTGCCTTTCCTAAGAACATATCAGCCCAATGTGACCCCATAGTTGGAACCTTTCACTTTGCTATACCAATGGCCCGATAAAGACATAGTATCACTATATCGGCAAAACAATGATCTATCGGGGTAACCTTTGAGGTCATCCCACCGATAGAATAACAAAATGGAATAAAATGAGATTATCGAGATAACATGCAAACATTGGTGGAAACCACATCATGGTTCCATCAATAGGCTGATAAAGTTGGTAGAAGAAGGTTATATCACCGTAACATGTGGATTTCAATGGAGTACATATCACACCCTCACCGATGAGCTGATGAACTTGACAGGAGTTAGCTTATCGCTGGAACATGTCAACTTCAGCAGAACTTATATTTGAGTTCCCCTGACATGCTGATAAAACCAACAAAGACAAAAGCATCATTGTAGCATGTAAGGATCGGTGGAACTAAGGATGAAGTTCCACCAATACCTCGAAATAACTATAAAACATTGAGGATATGAAGAACATTGCCCAGACTAGGGCACATCGTGGCAACTTTATATGGAACCTCACTGATGGACTGAGAAAGGGAATTTATCGATGGAAGGGATGGACTTCGGTGGAATATAAAACAAAGCCTCAGCAATACATCGATGATTGATGTCACATTCCAAGACATCACTCGAATATTTGCAATTAATAAACCGGCCCGATGGCAAGATACACATCGATGGTGCATTTATGAGCTGAGATTGAAATAAGTTATTCCACTCCTATAAGATTTGGCTAAAGAAAGAAGGAGAAAGGAGTTTTGATCTCTTGCAGAGCAAGGAGTAGAAAAAGGCCAACCAGAACTATATTTCAAGTAAGTATATTGGTCCTGATTATAAATTTATACTGTCTGGGAGCTTTGGAGTCTGTATTATGGAAGATAATCCAGAGAAACATAAAGCAAAAAAGTATAAGGTTGAGAAAAGATCACTGAATCAAGATTTAATTGACCAATGTCCAGGGTCTGGGCCGAGACCAAAAAGAAGTGCCTAGACTAATCCCTCCATAGATAAATTGATAGACGACTATAAGGAGTTAGGAGATGTTTGGACCCCTCTTCAAGGGTATCAATTGTCTCTGTATCATTTCAAGAAATAATATAGGTATGATCTTGTCTACGACCCTTGGAGATTAAATTAAGGCTAATAGTGTCTAATGTCTTTATCAACGTGGGTTTGATTAAAGCCTTAGCTAGCCAATATGACCCGAAAACAAGAACTATTAGATCACACACTGGGGACAATATACTAGTGCTTTCCAAGGACTCATTGAAAATGTTTTTCAATTGGAATGTGGCTTTGACACACCCATTACAGTCAGAGACCTATTGCTGGAGTATAGGCATATGGACACCAATTATAAGAGAGGCAAGTTAACTTTACACAGGCTAAAAGATGACAAGGGTCAGATGAGGAAATTTTCCAATACTAAGAACCCTCCATTTTCTGAAGAATTATTTGAGGAGTACTTTCGTTACACTTATTATGTTGCTGGTCAAGTATTAGGTCTCGAGGTTCCCCCACAAATGTCAATTGCACCTATGGTGTTAGCTGTAGATATTCAAACAAAGGGAGCAAGGCCTTTTGATTATGCAAGTTACATAGCTAATGCTCTGAACCATGGATTGGAGAAAATCAAACATAATAGTGATAAGATTAATTTCAAACACTACTCTTTGTTAATGCATTTGCTTTTGCACTAAGGGCATGGTAGAGGATGGTGGAGTTTAGAGATGAAAATTTGGGACTCGTTTGACAATGGGGACCCAAAACCAGTGCAAATGTGGACTTCACTGTGGGATTGTCGTTTTGACATATCTCATTATTTTTTCTTTGAAGAATATTTTGTGAAGCCTCTAATGTAACTATTGGGACATTCTCATGACTATAGCCTCTCTCCCAGGATACAAAGGTTTCTTAGGCCAAAGGAAAATGATCTAAAGACTAAGGTGGATCATAACTGGGGAGATTGGTATACCTTTTCAGACTACACCATGATACAAGTCTATGGATTTGAGGGTTCCCCTTATCTATTTCCTAGGATTGTCCCAAACATAATTGCATACTTAGAAATTGTGAGACAATTGGCTAAATTTGATGCTATTCATCTAAAGAGGAACAACAAACAATCATTCATGCCCAACAATTTCTGCTTTGGGGAATTCACAATTGTCATGAATGAGGGTTATGAAGAAGTCAATGCCAAACTAGCACAATATGATCTCCCAATAGGTGATGAAAGAAAAGGTTTTGATACAGAGGGTTTTATTCATAGAGCCAGGGTCTCATAGGGTCTGTCTGGTTATGAACATCTTTTTTCAGAAGTAGATATAATTCAAAATTGAGACGAAGCCTCTACTGAAGATAGAATGGCTATATTTAATAAAATTCTACTTGCAAAGGATTGGAAATGCAAGAATGTCCCTTCATACTCAAGAGCCTTTTCTGAAATTGAAGACCCACTATCAAGAGTTGAGCAGCTTATTGCTCATGCAAATGAGATAATTGAGGGTGTGCCTTTAATTGCTTTTGATACAACTTACATACAATACTCTGGGACATAAGCTCAAGAGGTGCAGCCTCTGACTCACATACCTTCACAACCAACGCTTGAAGTATCATTTTTTGTAGATACAAATATAGATGAAGAAGAGAGTGATGATGAGATTAAACAAATGCAACCAACAAGTGCTCTTGTTGTTCCACATTATGAGCCTCCTACAAAATTGAACCATGTAAAATTTGAGACTTCTGAGGATCTATCTGATGACATCAGAGTTATGGCTGCTCAGAAGTTTGTCTCTGATGATGAATTTATTAAAACTCCTGAATTTAAATCTTTTGTATATGAATATCAAGGAAATAAAATGAGGCAAAAAATGAAAGATACTACCCCTGAGCAAGAAACTGCCGTCTTGGAGGAATTGAAAAAAGAGATTGACAGAGAAATGGAGTCTATTACTCCAGAAAGAGGAAGACAACTACTCCAAGAAGCCAAGGTATTGCTTCTGCTAGGTTGGGATATGAGCTTTGCCATTGTATTTGACACATTTAGCAGGAGGGAAGATAAAACACTGAGTTTGACAGAGGAAGCAAGTGACAAAGTATACTCAAGATCGGGGTATAATGCGGATGAAGCCACTTTATTGATTTGGTCTTTTTATCCCCAAGATAAGAGACCAATAATAACTAGTGACCCAAATCAAATCTTTGGTCACCTCTTGGTTAAAAGGATAGGAGACACAGATCCCTTGGAAACTGTTGAACTAAATGTTAATGTAGCAAATTTCACTAAGGCCCAGATTGAGAAATTAATCAAGGAAAATGACAAGCTGAAGAAATAATTAATATACCACAAGGAAAGAGCTTCTTATTTTGCATCTAAGGTACATTTCCCATGGATCCAAAAAGACAAAGAAATGATAGAGGCATTAACAGATGTAATCTATTGGAAAGAATGCCATGCTAAATCCCAGAAAAAATGTGAGAAGCTAGAAAGGGAAGTAAAGACCCTCAAATACACCATGGCCTCTGAAATAATAAAAGAAAGGTTCAAAAAGATGTGGGAATGTGCAGATACTTGTTGGAAATCATTCCAACAAACATATTTAGCCATTATAGAAAACAAAAGATTGCAGGAGAGGATGATGGAAAGGAAAGAGGAACTTTTAGACAAAAAAATTTTAACAGAACAAGGATTGCAAATGTATGATAAGTTCGTCAATATGCATGAAAACTATCATAATAAATTAAAAAAGGAGTTGAATTCTTTTGATATCACTCCCTCAATTCATGATGATACTAGACAACCGCGAAAATATGAAGAGTGGAAGGAAGATGTATCCATAGTTCTAAATACTACTTTACAAGAAATCAATAATGAAGATACGATCATGTAGAATATTCACAAGTATCTTGAGAAAATGATGAACATGGAGCATGACATGAAAGGGGTAGCCCTTAATGTTGACACATATGCAAAACACGAGTATATTAAACATTTATCTGAAATTAATTTGTTCCTGTGCAGAGCAATTGATACGACTGACGCCGCCATGAAATCTTCAGAGGGAGTAAATTAGCTAGCAAACAAATGAAGCACCTTATGGAAAAATAGAAAGCCTTGCTTAGGCCTTGAATGGTCACAGGCTTCTATTCACAAATTAATAGATTGGTGTTTTCTAAAATCAGAAATTTATTTGTTTTCTTAATATTGTTAATTACGAAAAGACATGACCCATTGTAACTAGCTTGAAGCTTGTTTGCTTCCCATATATATAAGGGAACCCAAGGCCATTTTATTATCATGAGGAGATCAGATATTAGAATAGGAGATATAAGTAGATAGCAGAAGAAATTTCATTTAAAGACCATGTTGCAAACAATATTTTGAAGAAATCAATTGAAAATCTCTGATTCAGTGGTTCTATATTGGTATCAGCTGTTTGTTAAGTTAAGCAATTATTTGACTATCTCCAAGTTGGTGTTCCTTATTATTTGAATTTATTCCAAGCAGAATATTAAATTCATCAAATACATTTGTTGTTCCTGTGTAATTTGCTTAATTGGTTTCTCTAAGTAGGAATTAAAATCCTTTTAAACATATTACAATAATTGGGAAATATTAATTGGATAGATAAGAAGAGTCTATACTTGAAGGATGCCATACTGTCTCCAGACAATACTATTAAGTTATTCAAAACCGAATATATCAAGAATATTTTTCATTTTGTCAATGCACATTTGTTGTCACTGTGTGATCCCTTTTAACTGGTTCCTTCAAGGAAGGATTAAAATCCTCTTAGATAGATCACAAAAATTTAATAGATCTTGATTGGATCAAGAAGAAGAGTCTGTCAGCCACATCCCTGCACATTTATATGGGTTATAAACTAGAATATTGTGCCAAATAGTTAGAATTATTGCCAAATATACACCACTGATCTTAAGTTCTCACTTGACTCCATTTACCCAATGAGGCATTGGTCTTACTCATTTCATTAGTTGAACATATTCATTAGTTTTGCCTTGCTATTGCTTATACAATTTATACCAAATTAGAACCATACCATTTTCAATTACTGTTCAGACATTAGAAGTAAAAGTAGGCATCAAGTAATTATATATTCCACACCATTTGCCACTGTGGGTAGATCCATCACTCAGCCAAGATCACACATCCATTCAATCTACTTCATTAGTGAGGTGCACCCGCCTAGCTCTAGTAGAACCTAAAGTGTAGGGAGTCATCAACCCTACAAGTTAAATTTGTTGCATTAGTTCAAAAATGTTGCAAATCTGAGCATAGAGCTTGGCATCCTCTTAGGATTTGCAACCTGCATTTTTGAGACCTAACAAACCCTAAATCCTCAACTCTCAACACTATACCTTAAACCCTAATCCCTCAACCCTCAACCCTCAACCCTAATCTTAAAGCTAAACTTAAAGCTTCCACTCATTCCACCATCCTCAAGGGATCCAAAAATGCAAAATTAGATGCCTCTACTGATAAAGCCAAACATCTTAAAGATAAACATCGATGAGGGCACTCGACATGGTCCATGCACGAGGACATCATTCTCTAATGGGACTATAACCTTTCATTGCAGCATAACGCAACCTTCAACCCTCAACCCTAAAAGCTATACCTTAAACCCTAATCCCTCCACCCTAAACCCTAATCCCTCAACTGTAAATGCTATCCCTAAAGCCTGAAGCCTCAACCCTTAAACCTTAAACCCTCAACCCTATCCCTAAACCCTGAACCCTAAACACTATACCTTAAACTCTAAACCCTAAATTATAATATGGAGTCATGAATTATGGTAGAAGAAAGTTTGTATCAGTTTTTAGATATATAAATATTGTCAAAGTGTTTTAGGAATATAAAACTTATCAATTATGATATCCATGGCATCCAAAAATAATATGGAATCATGAATTATGGTAGAAAGAAGTTTGTATCATTTAGTCCAAAATTGCTATCTCTTTGTGGAGCCATGTGTTTGTATCTCTGCTAGGGCCATAGGAGCATTACTTAGGATAAAGATTGACTTAGCAAACTAGAAGAATAAATGTAATTCAAATATTTGGGATTTAATTGGAAAAAAGTCAAAAATTAAAAAAAAAATGTTGTTTTTCCATCTAGCATGGTTCAAAATATTTTTTAGTTTTTTCTTTTTAAAACTAGAGTGAGGTCTAAGGGCAATGCTCTTAACCAAAAGTGGACCAATAGTTGCTCAACAAGCTTTTTTTTAAGGTGTCTAATAGTTCCCAAAACAAAGGTGGACCAATAGTTGTTCATTAAGTCATATTTTGTTGGTGTGCTGATGTGGCATCACATAATTGGTTGTTTTTAAATCTAAAGGGCACATTTCATTCAATTATAGGTACTTATAGTCAACACTAACAACCTTAAAGTTACAACTACTAATGCTAAGGTTTTAAAAATATTGAGCCTTAAGTCCACAAACACAATCACAGCTATTGGAACATGCTCGGCAATTGGGTCCTCTCCCCTATGTTACTTTTAGTGATACCGAGAGCCCCAATGTTACTTTTAGTGATACCGAGAGCCCCATTGAAGATATCCCAAAAATCTTACCAACACTATTTTCAAATCACAGTAATCTGGGAGTATTAATTGGATCAGTAAGAAGAACCACATAATTAGGGTTGGCATTCTATTTCCAAGTTGATATTATCTACTATTCTTGTTTGATTTATTCAATTGGTTCCTTCAAGTAGGGATTAAAGATCCTTTTGATAAATTACAAGTAACTTGGTTGTGTCAGTTGGATTATTAAGAAGAGTCTGTCAATTATTTCCTTGCATGGTTATACAAGTTATTAACCAATATTAGTGTACCAAACAGTTAGAATTACTACCAAATATAAGCCACTTATCTCATATTTTTATTTGACTCCATTTACCCAACAAGGCACTAGTCTCACTCATTTCATTTTACTTAAAACTCAAGGATTCAAACCATCTCACTCTGATTTTTTAATTATGAATGCAAAAACTCAAATCAATTCACTATACCTATAAATTGGTTATACAAGGATTCAAATCAGTTCACTGTATTTGCCAATAGGAATGCAAGGATACAAATCATTTGCATATAACAACTCGGAGGTTTGCACAATTGAGGGCTGATGTAGAAAGGTTAGAGGATAAATGCAAACATATAGGAAATTTATATAATCTGTCAGGACACATTTGTTGTTCATGTGTGGTTATCTTGATTGGTTCCTTTTAACCTCTTGGTGCACAGCTGTTATGTGACTATTGTCATTGTTGTGTATTACAGGATCCAGAGGAGGCCATGGAGAGAGGACGTGGACAACGTAGAACTATTAAATCGCAGAGAGGAAAGTGGGTGGAAATAGATTTGACAACGGAATCTACAAATACAATAGAGGTAAGAAGAGAAAGCAACCTCAACCAAAGGAGGAAGGTGTTTATGAATTCACAAATGCTACAACATAGAGGAGATAAAGTCATTTTTTTGTCCATGAGGCCTCTGAGGTCAAACTTATTGGTTGAAAATACACGGGAATGGTGATTAAATGTGATTCTATGATCAAGGGAAAAGTTTGAAAATTAGGATGGCCAAAACATGATATGAATAGGTCACATATATGACTAAAGTGAGGTTTTGTGTTGGATAGGATATTTGTTGAAATGATATAATTGGTGTACTAAACATTATTTACTTTGTTGTGTATTATAGGGGCCAGACGAGGCCATGGCAACATATCGTGTCATATCAAATGACGACACAACGGATGAAAAGGGACATCAGGTACTCAAATTTTGACTTAACTTAGGAAAAAATGATTTGATGGCATTTTGTGATACGTCCATCTTTTTTCACAGTATTATTGAAATTTATAATGTATTATCCAATCTTGACATAAATTAATGCATGTTGTTAATTATTTTAGATGGAGATTAGAGCAAATGCAGAGCTTGAGCATTCAACTAGCAAAAGAAAAAGATATGTACGTGGATGTGGACCTAAAACTGTTAAATCACATAGACGACAGTGGATGGAAGAGGATATGACAATGGATCCTACAGACACAACAAATGATTGCACTAAACAAGAGGTTGGTCAGGACTATAGTACATGGGATGAATACTTTGAGAAAATTGTTATTTGTGGATGTTCTGTATGTCGTGGAAAGAAACAATTCAAATGAGTGATTGTACAAAGATATTACATATATGATGAGCTTCCAATCGGTAGTATGCCTCCTACAATCGATTCAAATCCAATAGGAATTGTGGTAAGGAATTTTCCAATTTGATATAAATATCATGTATACTTCGTTTAAACATTGTTTTATATTATTTAAATAAATAATTTTTTTCTTAATGGATACTTGCAGGATAAAGTTATTGGTTTAAAGTTTCCTAGATCACCGACTTCCAGCCTAGAGGGCAATGATCATTCATCAGATGATACATCTAACAAAAATATGTGCCAATATACCAGCTCTAAAGATGAGGAATTGATGAAAACAAGTAATAGAACAAGAACTGGTTTAAAGATGCATAATTTGCTTAAAGACAAGGGGAAGGTGGACTACATACCCTATGAGAATTAATGTGATGGAGATGATGACTTTCCATTGAATTTGAGATCAATTTACAAAGAGACATTTGATTGTCGACTATATTGCGCTTGGCCTAGTGATCAACAACTACCTAGAGTGTACGAGGTGGTTCAATTTTGGGAATACAGCTACATGATACGACCCTCCAATATTCATGGAGTGAATCTAGGCCTCTTTGTAGTCCAAAATGTACATGTGGGATCCAAACATAGAAACAATTCAGAACAAACCACTAGGAGATTAATGCCATATTATGGTCCATCATATTATAGTGGTGAATAGAGAAGGTTAGTAGAATATAAGCCTAGCATGTCAGCATATGGTCTAAATTTGAATATGTATACACATCGTCTCCAATTGGAAAGTGGAAAAGAAATGAATAGAGGTCATCTTATGTATATAGATGGACATGCATACACACAAAAATATTGCAGGATTTATAAATAGTAGTAAGGGAAGGGACCCTAATGTAAGATTGAATTGTCAATTTGTTGAGGTTAGAAATGATAAAGATGGAGATATGGAAAGAGAGGTTGATAGATTGATAATGGTTGGGGCTATTATGAACCTTACCATGGGGATGAGTTATTGATTGATTACCCCTTCTTAGAACGCACTCCTGCATGAAAGAAAAGGGAAGAACAAGGTCTCCCTAAGGATGTTCTTAATAGCAGAAAACCAAAGAATAATAAATGAGTGTGGACTGGTGTTTTATAAACTGTGGACTGGTGTTTTATAAACTATGTTGTCAAAATAATGTTTTCTTTAAATTATTGTATAAAAAAAGTAGTCTATAAAATAATGTTCCATTATTCAATTGATGTATATATGTTCATACAATTTATATTTTTATTTTTTAAGCCATATTTGATTATATTTCTTTGAAATTAATACATTTTGAATTTAGTACAATTGTTGCCAAACATTAAATAATGCTTGTGTTTGTTGATAGGTAGAAGATGTTGATGAAACACATACTAATACCCAAGATCTAACTGGGTTATTAAGGTTTGGACGAGATGATCCAAACCATCCTTTAAACCATACTAGGCAAAAAAGAGCAACATTGAAGAGAATACTAGCAGCTAAGAAATTTGAAATGCTGATGAGATCCGCATACACTGATGACATGCAAGCTAGCCTTAATGATGATGATCATGATAGTGAAAATGTAGTGCATAAAGAAGGATTGAATGAAATGCTTACAGGTTTCTTTGGGGATGGAAACAATGATGACAATAATGATCGTATGGTTGACAGTAACGATGATAGCAGGGGTAATTACGACCAACGTAATGTTGATGATAACAACCTAAAAGACTCCATCAAGCAAGGAGCGAAGACACCTGTGTTCAAATCGGGTGCAAGTAGAACTTCAAAACTGGCATGCACATTAATATTATTAGAAATTAGGTCACTATTTGGTTGGTTAGACAAAGGATTCACTACCCTACTAAAGTGAGATGAAATCCATTTCTTACTTTGCATTGTCAATTGGTGTACATAATTCGTAAACATTCATCAACTTCATTTTTATTTCTTTAAGGGGAATTTAAAACCATATATTGTATATAAACAGTCCTAGTATAGATTGGCATATGAAACATGTTCATCATAAGTCAAACATTCAATTGATTTAATATTTGGCAATCTTACAGGGCACTACAAATTAAAATATTCCCTTAAGAGAATGTGTTGCCATCAACTTGCAGAGATGCGCATCTGTTGTTGGTTGAGTTGGGGATTGAATATAAGAAAATTCATTCATGTAAAAATGATTGCATTTTATACAAAGATGAATATGAAAACAAGGTAGAATGCCCTGTATGCAAAGAGAAGAGATATCGTATAGATGTACAAGGTCCTACAATTCCAAAGAAGGTTTTACGTCACATGCCAGTTATACCTAAACTTCAACGAATGTTTCGTTGCAAGTCACTTGCACAATTGATGGACTGGCATGCAAAAAATAGGAGTAAAGATGGATTCATGCGAATTCCAGCTGACTCAAAAGTAATGAAACACATAGAGGAAAAATGGCCAAGAAAATTCAAAGATGAACCCCGTAGTATTAGGTTTGGTCTTGTAATTGATGGAGTGTGCCCATTCTCTTTCCTAAGCTCAAATTATAGTGTTTGGCCAGTTGGATTGATAGTATACAATATTTCCCCATGGATGAGTGTTAGAAAGGAGCACCTTATGCTGACTCTCATTGTTCCAGGAAAACATCAAGTTAAAAACATGGATGTTTATCTTGCGCCTTTTATTGATGAGATGCAACTACTATGGAAAGGCATAAGAATGTATGACATATCACGTCCCCCATCAAATATGTCCTTCATGTTGTATGGTGTGCTATGTTGGACTATTCATGATTTCCCAGGACTTGGTGTTTGTTCTGGTAAGAAAAAATATTTACGTATTTACACTCATAATTTATTTCCATCCCAACTTTCATACTTAGTTTTATACTATTTTTTTGATATTATTAACATTACTTATTGAATTGCAGGGCTTCAAACAAAGGGGATATTTGCATGTCCAAGATGTGTAGAACAATTTCAAGGGCAATATTCTAAAGATCTACATAAATTTATTTATGCAAACAACAGGGTCTTTCTACCACTAGATCATAAGTTTAGAAATCGCCTAAAGAATCAATTTGATGGAAAAGTTGAAAATAGAGGCCCTCCCATGATTATAGGTCCAAGTTATTGGCTTAAGAAGTATGAAGATGTTGAATTGAAGGCTTGGGAGGATTTTTTAGATCAGGGTGATTCAATTGAAGAACCAGAACAAGTTGTAGTTAATGTGCCAGAAGGAATGAAAAGGAAATCCATATTTTATGAGCTCCCTTACTGGAAGGATCTATTAATATCTCACCTATTAGATCCTATGCACATCTTCAAAAATGTTCCAGATTCTATATTTTGACATATATCAGGCAAAGAGAAGGACACCTTGTCTTCAAGGAGAGATATTGCTCTTTCACGTACCAAAATTGATAGAAAACATTTGTGGCCAAATAGGGAAAATGAAACATATGTAGAAGCTCCATGGATTTTGAAAAAAAAAAAAGAGCTAGACCAACTAAAAAATGTCATCTGTTCAATAAGGACATCTACTGGCTAGGGGTCGTCATTGGCTAAAGCTTTTACAGTTGATGGACATATCACAGGATTTAAAACACATGATTTTCATAATTTTATGAAGGTATTATATATCATCATTTAACATTTACTCTTAACATTGATTAAGTACTAAATATATTTTGATATTTTGTTGTGTGAGGAAAAATTACTAATCACCTTTTCATAAATGTGTTTGATAGCATATCATGCCATTGGCAATTAGGGGGGATTCCTATCTTACAGTTGACTTAAGGAATGCCATAAATCGATTGTGAGCATTTACAAGGCATGTGGTTATATGAAATGTTCATGTGTGAGAGACATAGAGATATTATATTGCATTTTAATTTTTGACTAAAGGTTCATACTAATTTACTATTCTTATATTAGGTGGGTGACCTCCAAGGAGATCCACGAATGTGAAGTGCCAAATGGAAGAAGGAAATTGCAAAAATTGTATGTGTATTTGAGAAGGATCTCCCTACAAGTTTCATGGACCTACAAGTCCATTTACTTATACACCTAGTCGATGAAATTGAATTGGTGGGTGTCGTGTCAACGAGGTGGATGTTTTTCTTTGATAGGTATATGAAAACTCTAAAAAGATATGTCTGACAAAAGGTACATCCAGAGGGTTGCATGGCTAAAGGGTGTGTATTGAATGAAGCATTTTTCTTCCTGTGTGAATTCCTTGGTAAGGATTTTGAAGATGGGCCACACTTCTAGGATGAAGAACGAGCATCAGATATTATTGATGGAGAAAAACCACAATCTAATGGTGTTCAAGTAGAAATTAGTAAGTAAATTCATGATCGGTGTGGTTTTTTTTCTTGCAATCATTAATTGACTCTGTAATTTATTTGTCAAATTAATAGCATGACATTTGGATTTTGAAATAAACATGTTGACATGTAATAGGTGTAGACGAAAGTGCTATACTTGATAAGTTCATTCTGTACCACATGGACTTTATGAACAAATGGATCGATTTGTATGATAAAAAGATAGAAGAAGTGTTAGAAGCAAGGAGATAGTTTAAGAGATCAAACCCAAGGAATACTCCATTTCCCATTGATCTACTTGGGGAACAGGGCAAAGATTGCACACTAGAATGGGTTACTGAACAAATTAAAAATCAAATAGAAGATGCAGGTATAGATTCAAACATAACATAAGATGAAATCAACATGTCTAGAGGATGTGAAAGAAAGGTACAGTTGGAATTTTACAAAATGTTGTTTCCTTACAGTTTTGACACTATTAACTATTTTAATATTCGTCATTATACTTGTTTTCACTGAAATAAATGGTCTTTCATAGGTGAGGAAATATCCAGCAATGTGGTCATATGGTTGACATTATCGTGTAGAAAGTGTAGATGTAAAGAGATGATCCTTCGATTGTGGCATCATGGTTGACTTCAAGCAATCCAATCGATCAAGCTCAAAAGATAAGAATATAATTGAAGGGAATCTACAATATGTTGCAAAAATACAAGAAATTATTGAGTTGGATTTCCGCTCTTTTAAATGTTGTGTTTTTAAGTGTAGATGGTATGAAGCATTTGAGAGGACATGAAGACATGATACCCATAGTGGATTGTTTTCTATAGATTCCTCATGTTTCCTACCGGAGGATAAGGAGCCTTATGTTCTACCAATTCATTGTGAGCAGGTATTTCTTTAACTCAAACAAGAAGCACTAGTGATCATAAATCTATTAATTCATAGTTTATTGTGAATATATACATGTGTTTATTAATCAATAAAATTGTTATACCATACATCTAATATATGTATGTCGTTCATGTGCAGGTATTTTTCTATGAAGATATTTTGGACCTGAAATGGATATTTGCCATACATTATGATCCAAGATTAAGGCATGTATTTGATGATGCATTAGTGGATATTGAACAAAATAATGATGGCCAACAAAATGAGAGAGGGATTAGAGAACATCGAAGAAATTGACATTCATGATGATGTTGAAGATGGTTATGTTCAGGCACAAGAAGACAACAATCCAGAGTTAGATGATGTTATGGAAGACAACAATATGGATGGTATAGAAAATGATGATCCAAATACATCTGGTAACAATATAAATGGTCTACAGTCAAATTTCAATGATGATGAAGATGATGCAGGTCAAGATGAGGATGATGATAATATTAAATACTTGAAAGAACATATGAACATTGACAATGATACACTTGATGACATTGTAGCAGACAATAATGTTAATGACCAAGACTTCTAAATTTTTAGAATTATTTGCAATCCATGTTTAAAAAAGGATGATTCTTATGGCCTAAACTTTGTAATGCTTCAGTAATATTATTTGTGTTGATACAAATTATCTATTACAATATCCTTAAATTGTTCAATCTTTGGTATGAATCGTTGGCAGAAAAAAATAGGATTACTTGGATGCTTCTTCCATTCATTTTGTATCAGCATATATTTGTGAAGACACAAAAGTTAATAAAATATTAATGCACGTAACTCACAATTATTTAAATAAGCAACTTTCTTAACTTTATTATTTTTAAATAGTTTCCATTTTTATGTTGAACATGTAACTGAAAACATCCATAGTAAATGCTTTACTATATCAGCATATTCATTCACATAAGCACAATATTGAGGCTCAATAACTGATATTCATTCAAATATAAGAAGAAATAAGTATGGAAAACATAAGAAAAATACGTAATGATAACACAGTCATGGAGTTACACCAGTGCTTTGTCATAGATAGTCTTCTTAATAAATCCATGTTAATGATTCCCAAGGTGGTGTCAAAACTAAGAGAGGGGTGTAGAGTCCAAGCTTCCTATTTCCAATAGTTTGCAATGCTACAAAGAATGAGAGACTTCATGTAGTTCTCAATTTGCACATATGTGAGACCACTAGAAGTGCTATTCAAGTGTTGCTAGTGTTTTAGTAATGTTGAAGTGTTGAGTTATTTTGGAATAGTATGCTTCCTAGATGAGTCTCTAGTGTGGTGTGGTGTCTAAAACATAGAGATACTTGAGCTTGTAGAGAAGCTTGTTAGACATGTAAAATTCACCAACCTATTTACCTTGTAAGAGCTTGGTGTAGTTCTATGCAAAGTACAAGTCTGGTGGGTAGAGAGGTTCCAGGTCAAAGAAGTTGTGACCACATGAGTCCAACATTGTGGTGAGTGCATGAACTAGCTATTAGCTTAGGTAGTCAAATACCTTTTTGTCTTTTCCCTTCTCATGATTGCAAATAACTAGATGGATTTGTTGTAGACATGTCATCCATTTCATGTGGTGCACATTTTCTAATTTGTTCTGAGTTTGAAAGAATTGGAGTGGCTTGTGATCAAAGTGGATGATTGGACCTCCTTTCCCAAGATGTAGTGAGATCATTGCTTGATGGCTTGCATGATGCTATACAACTCCTTTACATGGGTGGAATAGAATTGAACCATGTCATTTAAAAGTCATAGAGTGGTACAAAAATCTCTAACTACATATTCCTCTTAGAGGATTCCAAACCTCTGACATTCCAACTGAAACATCTCAAACAATCTGTTAGGTCACAAAAATGCAGGTTGTTAACCCTAAGAGGTTGCCAAGCTCTCTTGATGTTTTTGGCTAACGACACGGGGTAGATATGGCTAAATCCCCTTCACTTTAGGCTCTACTAGACCTAGGTTGGTGTACCTTGAAAGATATTGTAGATATTTGTGTAACCTTCATAGTGGCAAACGGGTGTGAAGTAGATGTAAGGGTTGGAATGTATTTCTAAGGTTAAGGTTTGCAAATATGAATAGGGTATGAAGATTAATAGTAAATTGGACCAATGCTTTATCTATTGGGCAAAGAAATCAGTAGTCAATGGTGTAATGGATCTTTATATCGACTTAACTTAGATTGTTAGGCAATTATGTAAATCTGTATCTTGTGTAGATGTGCAAGAATGTTGAGGTACAAGATTCTTCTTATAAATCCCAATGATATTTCCTCAAATTGCTATGACCTAGAAAAAGGATTTTAATTCTAACAGGAATGAAACCAACTAGAATAGATTGTTCAAAGGATTTTAACCTTAGGCAGAGACCAATAAACACTGACTACTCAGCCAAATTTAAATCAACTTCCTCAAAAACCAATCACACAGATCATATAGTAACAACAAATGTATAGTGAAAAATTAATGATATCCTTGATATATTAACTTAAACAACTTGACAAACCAATTTGGAGAAAATCATGCAACTCATAAATATTAACATCAACACAACAATTGAATAACAACAAATGTATACTAAAAATTAATGATATCCTTGATATATTAACTTAAACAACTTGACAAACCACTTTGGAGAAAATCATGCAACTCATAAATATTAACATCAACACAACAATTGAACATCAATTTTGGATCCACCAACTAACTCTAATTCTTTTTATTAATTTAGCAATTCATACTGGTTTGAAAACATAGATAGATGGACATGGATTCTTTGAATATTGCTTTTATATTAAATATATGTCTTTGAAATAGATTGGATGATCTCCTTCATAGTAGCCTTGGTATCCTATTTTATAGGATGCAAACAAGCTTCAGGCCCAAAACATTGTACCTTTTCATAATAACATCTTTTGATAACTAATGCATAATTAACAAACATAAATGAAGATAAAAGCATATGCAGCGATCTGATTCTGGCTCCATTAATCTCCATAGAGTGACCCATGACTCAAAGGCCTGGCAAGGTCGTCCTCATCTCCATAATACAAATCGATACACCTGCATTGCTTGACAAAATTGTACTCCTTTTGCTTCATCACAGCACTCTGGATACAAATAGATTTATTTGACTGACATGGTCAATGTACACTTGATCATCACATGGATCAGTCTCAAGTAAATTGCTCATCATTGATTCCAGAGTAAATATCTTTCTTAGACATGTGTAAGTATTCTCGATCATCCTTTCCTCATTATTTACATTTTTAACTAGTGGTGGCAGTAACTGACCCAATTCATTCCTCCAAGTGTCCTTGTCTTTTAGGTTGCCCTCATCATTGAAGAAGTTGGGAAATGCCAAATCAATATGTTGATCAAAATCTTTCAAATTTGCTATCAATATACCATTAAATCTCTCATGTTCTTTCATCAATTCATTATATCGTTTGAGCACTTGTTCCTCAGTGCTAGCTTTAGCATTCAACCCTTCCTTTGTTTCCAGTATTCTAAGGTGTAGTCTTTTATGCTCTTGGTATAATTGATGTGTTCTATTGTGCAAATCCCAAACCTTGTCGCTATTTTTCATCATGTGGCCAAACCTTCTTTGAATCAATTCAGAGTCTATACTCTATTTGACAGTTTTCAATTTAGTTTCTAGCTATTCACTTTTCTTTTGATTCTTTTCTACCTTATACTTCCAATAATTCACATCTGCCAAGGCCTCTATTACCCTTTGATCACTTTCTAGGTATGGTGAGTAGCTACTGGATGAAGGCAACTTGTCTCTATGCAAATAAATCTCGTCTCAACATAGCATTTTCTTTCTTATATATATTATTATCTTTAATTAATTTCTCAATTTGTGCTTTAGTAAACCTTGCAACATTAACATTTAAATCAACAGTGTCTATAGGATCTGTATCCTCAATCCTTTGTATCAACAGGCTACCAAAATCTTTATTAGGATCATCAATGATATGTGGTCTCTTATTTGGAGGATACAACACCCATATAAGCAATGATATTTTATCAGGGTCATACCCTGATCCTCTTCTAATATAATCCATTGCCTTAATGCTGAGTTTCAACTTCTTATCTTAATTTCTATTGAAAGAATCAAATACAATGGCCAAAGCCATGTCCCATCTAAGAATCAAAATCACACCTGCTTCTTGTTACAAGGTCCTTCCCCTTTCTGGAGTCATTATCTCCAATTCATTGTCGATCTCCTTCTGAAGCTCAAACAACACCTCATCATGTATGTCAGGAGTGATATCTTTCATTCTCTTCCTAGCGTGTTTGACCTTGTATTCATATAAGAAGGCTTTGAACTTAGGTGTTTTGATGAAATCGTCATCTAATATGAATTTATTGTTGGCCAGGTGCCATATGTCTTTTGATAGATCATTTGGTGCTTCCACAGTGACAGCTTCTCTGTCTTTAGGCAGTTCATACCCCTCAATGGTTGGGTCATAACTTTGCACCCCTTCTTCAAACTCTCCCTCTCCTTCAGCAATGTTTGTGTCTACAGAGAAACCTATATCTGGTGTGGGTTGAGGTGACAAGTGACCCAGGGGTACTTCATACTCAGCCTGTGCATCTTTAAGTTGTTTTCCTTTTTTGTTAAATACATGAAGGGGAGCATTCTTGATTAGTTCTGGTGCATGTTTAATCATAGTGTCCAGTCTTTCGATAGGATCATCAATATCCTAGAAAATTCTGGTGTAGGTGGGGTTTTGGGCTACCCTCCAAGCCTCTGCTAACATGATTTTATGGTACAAACTTCTTCTTTCTGCTACTATAGTTTCATCACAATTTCTGATTAAATCTTCATCAACAAATAAGACATGATCATATCCCTTTAACGTCTACTTTATTTTTACACTGTTTATGAAGTGTTCCTGGATCAAAATTTCCTCTTGCATTTCTAAAAGGTAATTTGAATTGTTATAATTTACTATAAATTAATTGATAACCTTTGTCAGAAAATACTATGAAATCTCCAAAGCATAAAGTCCCAGGCATAAATGACTATTTACACTAATTCTTGAGATGCATGAAGTTTGAGGAAGCTAATTGCCTAACAATTTCTAAGTATGCAACTCGATCTGGGCATGTCTTTGGTAGCAAGAAGGGTGGCCCTTCATATCCAAATACTCTTATCATAGTGCAATCTCTGAAAACATACCAATCACCCCAATTATGGCTAAACTTTCCCTCTTCATGTCTATCTTTTGGTCTCAAAAACTTCTGTATTTCCAATGAAAAATTGTGGTTGCAAGGATGTCCAAACTATTTGAATATTGGTTTCATAAAAAACTCTTCAAAGTATAAATAATGGGATCTGTCACATCTGCTATCCCAAATAGAAGTCCACATTTGCACATGTTTTATATCTCCATCGATGTCTAGGTCTCTTACCCTAAGATTTCTATCCCATAAGCCCATACATTATCCTTCATATAATACCATATGCATAAATAAAGAATAATGTATGAATTTACTTCCTCCATTCTTAATAGACATTAAATCATTTTTTATATTATATGCCAGGTATTTAGCATAATCAAAATACCATGCATCATGACTCTGTATGTCCACAACTAGGACCACGAGCACAATTTCCATGAACATGGAGGCCTCTATTCCCAATATCAGGCAAGCAGAGTAATATGTGTTTTTGAAATTATCTTCAAAAAATTCAATTGAGTAGGGTGGATCTTCACCCTCTGAAAATACCCTAAGTTGGTTATTGTCACCATGAGGCCTATGCAAGGGTAACTTCCATCTCTTATAATTGCTACTCATATTGCGGTACTCAACCAACAAATCCTTGATTCTAAATTTCTTGTCTAAACTTGTGTCTAACTAAAACACTATGGCTATATAGTCTCTAGTAATGGGGAAGAAACCAATCCCATCGTTGAATTCAATATAACAAGTCTTAGGGTTGAATTTCTCTGCAAAAAGCTTCAACAACTAGACATTTACAAACACATTTGGGACTACCAATTTACCCAAGTTTAGCCACCATGGGTTTGAAATGGGTTTATACCTATACATTTTTCTGTAATGGGAGATAAATAGATCATACCCTCTAACTGGTGTCCATATATCCCCAATATCCATGTATAAATCTTCAAATTTCTTAGCATGTGGGTTTAGTTGGGCATTTCTTCTGGATTTCTGCCTTGACCCGAGACATTGGTCTAATAAATCCCAGTTTAGATGCCTATCCTCAGTTTTTTAATCTTTTACTCTTTGGGTTCTAAATTGTTTCTTCCATATTCTATCACTATGTTTGGATTTCAACTCTGTGATTTATAAACGCAGACTAATTTATAAAGTGCATTTAGGAAGTACAAGAATGGTTCCACCATGGGAGTCCAATTGGCATCTGCAACAAGTCAAAAATAAATGAAAAGATGAAAGGCTTAACATTGGGAAGCAAATGATGGTTTTATTCAAATTCCAAAAGTTCTAACCTGCAATCAACACGATGAAGGCTATTCAATTAAACCAAATGTAAGGATAAATATCAATGCGTAAATTAAACACACACATGTTATCAAAGTAATATGATTTGATTACAGATATCACAACACTAGGGATACAGTAAAATGTACCATTTATAACCACCAACTTTGAACACGTCACTTCGGAGCCATGTAAATTACAAGAAAAACTCAATTTCGAGACAACTCATAAAATATTTACCAATAGATTGTCTCTAAATCATATTAATCATGAGAATAAAAGTGAATGTAAGAACAATTTGTTTATTTCCCCACAAAATCTCTAGAATGAAGAATTGGTGACTAAAGCAAAAGCCAAGGATTAGATTTTAGAAGCCAAGAATGCACAGTTGACAACAACCTTGAGAGCATTGAAGGAACAATTATCTTCCTATAATGGTTTGATCTTAACCAATGGTTTTAAAGGTCAGGGTTTTTTTTTTCAAAAAGGTTGTTTTTGTTTTTTCCTTTTTTTGAAAAAGGTTGCTAAACGTTTGAATTTTGTCATTCAACACAAAACCCTGAAGGGTGGATTATGGTTATACACAGGCACAATCTTAACCTTTTGCACTTGCATCCATAGAAGGCTCAAGGAAATGACAATAAAAACAACCAATGAGTTTAGAAAATTTATGTCTTTCTAGCTTTAGGTGGTTTTATAGTGGGAAGTATAGCTTCAGGATGTTGCAAAAAAAAAGCTTGGAAACAAATAGAGAAAGCAATGAAAACTACTACGAAATGGATTTTGGTGAATGTTTGGAGGCTAGCAATCTCAAGGATTTTGGTGAATGAAAACTACTTACTTGACAAATCGCTCTGGTCCTGAATTGCTTATTCATCCACGCCCTACACTTGTTCTTTGCAACACCCTCCGAATTCCCATTCAACAAACTTAACTCTGTGCAATCTCATATCATCGAAGGGAATTTAATTTTTTTTGAAAACAGAGCGTTAGATTGCTACCTTTATGTCTTGTCACTTTATTTCAAGGTGATGTGTTTTGTAATCTCATTTATTGTTCGAGATCTTGGTATGACACTAACTGGCATTACTTTGATAATATGAGTCTCCTCGAACATGAAATCACCCTTTTGATATTTTCATTTCTTTTTTTCACCTTTTCGGAGAGACCCCAAAAACCCTCTCTTCAACACAGCAGAGTTTCTTTGAAATACCCTTTACATTATCTTTTCATCGGTGAGACCCCTTCTATCGGTGAGACTCTAAACTATATCACTTCGATATCCCGAATCCCTTATCTATTCAACTTTTAGGGTATCGATGAGACTGCTGAATGACTCTCAGCGATATCCCTTGTCTCTTCGATTTGCTCATTACTTCAAGTTTTCGTGTGATTTTCCTTTTGTCTAATAGGCACAAAAAATGCCAAAAAAAGAGCCTACTTGTTATGTCTTGTCACTTTATTTCAATGTGATGTGTTTTGCAATCTCATTTATTGTTCAAGATTTTGGTATGACCCTAACTGGTGTTACTTCGATAATATGAGTCTCCTCAAACAAGAAATCACCCTTTTGATATTTTAATTTCTTTTTGTCACCTTTTCAAAGAGACTCAAAAAACCCTCTCTTCAATACAGTAGAGTTTCTTCGAAATACCCTTTACATTATCTTTTCATTGGCGAGACCCCTTCTATCGGTGAGACTCTAAACTATATCACTTCGATATCCCGAATCCCTTATCTATTCAACTTTTAGGGTATCGATGAGACTGCTAAATGACTCTCAGCGATATCCCTTGTCTCTTCGATTTGCTCATTACTTCAAGTTTTTGTGTGATTTTCCTTTTGTCTAATAGGCACAAAAAATGCCAAAAAAAGAGCCTACTTGTTATGTCTTGTCACTTTATTTCAATGTGATGTGTTTTGCAATCTCATTTATTGTTCAAGATTTTGGTATGACCCTAACTGGTGTTACTTCGATAATATGAGTCTCCTCAAACAAGAAATCACCCTTTTGATATTTTAATTTCTTTTTGTCACCTTTTCAAAGAGACTCAAAAAACCCTCTCTTCAATACAGTAGAGTTTCTTCGAAATACCCTTTACATTATCTTTTCATTGGCGAGACCCCTTCTATCGGCGAGACTCTAAACCATATCACTTCGATATCCTGAATCACTTAAAGGTTATCGATATTTTCATTTGATTGTCATGACACATTTTGGTGTCACACTGAAGTGCCTTATCTGTTTGACTTTTGGGGTATTGATGAGACTGCTGAATATTTTGTGGTGTATGGTGCTAAAGTTGGCGCTAGTTTAGTTGTTATAATCGATAATACAGTCAGCACTAATTTGGGTGCTCAAGTCGGTGCTAATTTAGGCACAATTTGGTGCCTAATTTAGTGCCTACTTGTTCTCATCGGTGCAAAAAATGCCAAAAAAAGCACCATCCCGATAAATAGTGCCAACTTTTTCAAAAAAATTGGAGAAAAATACATTAAAACAGTGGGTGGAAGCAAAAAAAGGAGCTAATCATAAGGATTTGTTGTAGTATGCTAGGAGTTGTTGCATTTGAGGTGATTGGCTTTGTTGAAGTTGTTGGATGAGGACATGGACCCTTTGTATGGTTTGTTGGTCTAGAGGTTGTGGAATTATGTAAAGTGTTTGAAGGAAGTCTTAGAATTGGGGCACTAGGTCTTTTAATGTTGGCATGGTGTCATACATGTGTTTAAGGATTAAGACCCTTTTGGCAAGTGCTTGACTAGGACTATGATGATGATGTGGAGTATGATTAGGATAATTATTTGAATTGATTAGGATTAAATTGATTGGATTAGAAAGAGGATGATTAGGAATGGTTATGGTTTGATTAGGATGAAGGTGATTTGGAATGAAATGTGTTGACTAGGAAGAATGTTTAGAATGACTTGTTTATGTGTTTGGCATTTATAGCTTGATTAGGCAATTTGCAAACAAATGATTACACATGTACACACACATGAATCACACATGCAAGACACATAAGCAAATTTGACTTTGAAAATGAAATGTGATGATTAATCAAGCACACATGGACACATCAACAAGCCCTAGATTAGTCAAGTACGTGTGGCCAATTAGGTCTTACTCTAGGATGCACAAGTTGACTAAGGATGTCCCCAATATACTCAAGGTTCGGGGGGCCCAATTCCATGAAATGAAAGGGAAATAATGCCACACAGCTGGGAGAAAGAGGTAACCCACCCTTCACCTTCACTTCCCAAAGTGACAAGATTTCAACTTCCAAAGAGGGTGTCTTTTGATTCACACCTCACTATTTATACTCCATCGGAATGCTAGAGTTGAGGTCTTCCCTTGGAGTGGTGTGTCTCCAAGCATGCCTCCTAAGAAGGGTATGACAAAAGAAAACCAAGTGAGGTGTTTTTGATCTCCAATATCACCTTACGGTGCGAGGAGAGAGCATACACACACGCACACACTTGATTCACACTCACACTTGTTAATTTCCCTTAGAAAAGAAATGTGTGGTGTGAAATTGAATGGATGAGAGGTGTTTTTGATTCTCAAGGTCGCATGAAGCGCATGAGAAGAGCATACACACCACTAATCTCACTCAAATTCACCAAACAATGCAAGCACTTGTTCTTTTTAATCCCAAGTCAAAATGTGTGAATGGAAGACAATGGTTAATTTTATGCCCAAATTTTGATGTGTGAATGAAGACAATGATTCGTTTTAAGAGCCCAAATCCAAATGTGTGATGCAAACAAGTTGTCCTTTTAAGCCCAAATCCAAGTGTGTTTGCAAATAATGATTATTGATTGAAATGAGAGATGAAAGATGAAACAAGTGCACCTGAAATCTATTGTGTATGACTAATGCAAATGTTGTTCCAGCTTTGTGTGATCACCTACAAGTCACAAAAACCAAGAAGGAAGTGAGTAAACTTGCAAACAAGTGTATTATGTGAAAATAAAGAAAGCTAATAAAATCTGATCAAGATGATGAGCTACAGAAAAATTACTAGCATAAACAGAATCTAGATGAAATTCTAAGCACTTTTAAAAAAAATTTGTGAAAATTGGATCAATTTTGTAAAAGTTATATGCATTTGAAGTTCATAATTAATTTTGACTCTGACTAAAAAAAATCTGATAAATGACATAGTCATCTGATAAAATCTACACCATTGTGTATTTTACTAAATTAGCTTTCTAACGAGTCCTTATTTGTGAAAATCCAATATCGTATGACGAAGTTATGACTAAAAGAAAAAAAGTGCTCTATTAGGACATGTAGGAGATTAGCACAAGCCTGGCAGTTAATACCTAACCGCTAGTGGTCTGGGACACTGCGGTCACATGATGCAGCTAGAGCTGGCAGTTACCTCTAATGGCTAAGGGTAGCGACGCTTCTGGTCACATAGCTGGCAGTTACCTCTAATGGCTAAGGCTAGCGGCGCTCCTAGGCACTCATGTCACTAGGAGCAAACAGGACAAAAAAAATAAAAAAGGAAAAAGGAAATAAAGGGAAGAGGGCGCTGACCTAGCCCTTGACTCCCCCCATGTGACCCAGGAGCTTAAAACCCTACCTGCCCACCGTTAGGCTTAAAATCTTACCAGCTGACTATCTAGGTTTGTTTTTAACGGTTAAGGGGTCAATTATTCCAGGATGGCGATGGTGTAAGCCGCATCCAACTGTAGGGTGGTGACAACAAGTTCTGGGGTGGCGGCAGAAACACACAAGGAGGGGGTCGAGCAGGAATGAGGAAGCATTAGGGCCTTGACTCGCAAGGAAATGAAGTGGTGGTGGTGTAAAAAGGAGCGGCGACTTGTATAGGTAGATTTAGGGTTTGGTCACAATGGGTAGAGGAGGTGACATGGTCCGGTGGAGGTGACCACAAGAGAAGGGATCTCGACAGGTCTCTTGAAGTGGTGGTCAAGGGTTTTATGCCAAACAACAGAGGGATAAGGGTGTTAGGTAGTCAAAGAGAGGTGCTATGACAAAGATCCAGAGGGGGCGACTTAGCCACAGAGGGGGCGACTTAGCCATAGAGGTGGCAACTGAGTGTCACAGAGGTGGCAATGAAGAACGAACAGAGGTGACCAAGCTATGGAGGAGTGGTGTCGAGGGTTGAGTAGGGATAGGGATAGGCATATACCCAGGATTAGGGTTTTTTCAATCCTGCAAACATAAACCATAACAAAAATATAAACTAGAGATTTTAAAATCTACCATCAAAATAATGCAAGCGATGGGAAACGATTAAAAACCAGAAATTTGATCGAAGACCCATGCGCAAGAGTCATACGGGTCCATAAGGTACGGCCCTGCAATAGGGACTGAAGTAAAAAAAATTCATTTTTTTTCCTACAACGAAAAATCAAGTGTTATATGTTGTTTTTTGCCTGCGAGGCCTCCCAGACACAACGATGAGGTTCGTTTCAGGCATGGAATCAACCTGCAAAACCTAATTTTTAGAAATAATCACAAATCGTGAGATTTGTAAGCGAGTCCCACTGGGTGTGCCAAATGTAGCTAGAGTAAAAATCTAATTAGGGCAAATGCATAAACAATAATAATGAAACCCTAAAAAGCACAATGAAGGACAAGATAACATGAAAATCAAAATAACAAATGCAAATGCAAACCAATGTCCACGCTAGATTTGATTTATTTCCATTGCTCTTCTCAATCTTGCATAAGAATGCATGATTTGGAAGGATTCATTATGGGAGGAATGTTAGGTGCTCACTATTTCAGCAGCATAACAATAGCATATGATGAATAATGAGAGTCTCTAATGGCATTTCGACATCACAAGGATACTTGAAGACCAATGCATTCAAATGGCTTGTGAGAGGGTTGATTTATAGGAAAGGGCTGATTTGAACAAAGGGTTGTGACTAAAAGTTGAAATGAACAATGTGGATGGCTAGGATCAAATAGGTTTTCCCACTCCTTAAGGAGTTGTAGTCATGTGACAAGTGTGCGAAGGAGAATAGGGTTGACCTAGTAGTTGGACATGTGAAGGATATTAAATGAAAGTTGTACTACCACACATGATTCAATTGAGAGGTGGACAAGTGTTGGAATGTGGTGAGAGGGCTTATTTAAATAAATATTTTATTTATTTAAATTAGAGAAAAGGTGGGAAATTAATTAATAAAATAGGATTTATTTAATTAATTGGCTAGTGGGATAATGGGATTAGGATGGGAAATTAATTAAATAAAATAGGATTTATTTAATTAATTGGAAAGTTGAATAAGTGGAATTAGGAGTGGGATTAGGACAAAATGCTACATGATGTCTCTAATAATGTATTTGACTAGGTGTTGCAAGACATGGACAAATTTGAGTGTCTACACAAGAAGTGCCCATTCAAGGTGATGGAGGTTGATAAAGAAGGAGCATTATCTAGAGTACCAAAAGATGTGGAATATAAAGAAGACGTCAAAAAATACATTCATAGTACGATCTCAGAGATAGATCACATGACGTTTAAAGAGTTAAGAGATACATTGCTCGATGATACAGGGTACTTAGCTAAATATCAAAAC
This sequence comes from Cunninghamia lanceolata, assembly GCA_027924645.1. Classification (NCBI taxonomy): domain Eukaryota; kingdom Viridiplantae; phylum Streptophyta; class Pinopsida; order Cupressales; family Cupressaceae; genus Cunninghamia; species Cunninghamia lanceolata. The sequence goes on along the minus strand of BSBN01001380.1, from coordinate 963,888 downwards.
ATTGTCGCCAAAAAACTTCATGTATGGAAGGATTATCCAGTTTCAGTTATGCTCATGAGTGGGTTTGCACCATACTTAATAGAATTCATGATGAATTCATATACTTAGACAAACCCTACCGGATCACTAAGGATGTAATTAGGGTTGTGACCGGACTTAGGTCAGTAGGACCAGTACCGACAATGAAATCTATCAAAAATGATAAGGTAATAGAGCTTATAGGGGCAAAACCCGATGGGTGGAGCCTAAGTGTTAAGGATATAATAGATCTAGCGGTCTGGTATGCAACTATGGGAATATATTACAAAGCATATTATGCAAACAGAGAGGGATCTTCTACTACCACTGTGATCCATACAACATATACAATGGTAAAGGATGGTAAATAATTTGACCTCTGCGAAGTGATGAGAGAGAAACTTATGGAGAATCTAAAGTAGATCAAAGAGTCCAATTACAACTTCTGATATGGTACCCTAATCATTTGTCTAGTATTTTACTTCCTAAATGAGCTATCAGGATTTAAAGGGAAAGTATGGAAACAACGCCTCACAGTTGCTGCACAAATCAAATGCCACATTAGAAGCTTTAGTGATACAAAGTCTTTCAGCACAATGTACTGGGGTTTCTTTAAATCATTACAATCAGACATGCAAGCTAGAGAAAGAATTTCCTATGAAACAAAAAAACAATACATGAACCACATAACATTCATGGTAGCTAAAGACTATACCTATATGGAGGCAGTGAAACCTAGAACATCTTGGATTCCTAAGTTACCCTATGAGGTCACTACAACAGAGATAAATGCCTATGCAAAAACTTTGTTGAGAAAACCTAAGTATACTACCACAAAAAGGTTTGGCACATATAAGGATATCATGGATAAATGCATAAGAAGAATGTGGAGGAGCAATTGTAGAAAAACAAAGAAAGACTGCATAAACAATGGGAAATCCAACACATATACCGCAAACTACATCTGCCTCACAAGCCACTGTGAAGGCTCCACAAGCTACTACATCAGCTCCACAAATGCCAACTTCACCGCAAAATCTTAGGAGGTCAAGGAGAAGTGCATATGTGGTAGCTAATGCATAAGTTGCACCACAACCGACATCTTTGACACAGACAGTGTCTACAAGAAGAAGAGTTGCATCAGAAACATTGATACAATTAGGTGCGGAGAAGAAAAAGGCATGTAGGCAAAAGCAACAAGATAAAAGAAAGAAAAACCAATCTCCGACCAAGGAGACAAAAGAGGAAGAAGGGGAAGAAGAAGTCTCCCAATTGCAAAAGAAAAAGAAACAAAAACAAAAAGAACAACATATTCCACAAGAACCCTTGAGCTTAGATGCAATATTGAATGGGATAGAATGTCATGGGCTACTACAAGAAACAACAGAGTTATACAATGAAGTATCTGTTGAGAACAAGAAAATAATTGAAAGGGCTGTAATAAGGTATATGATAAAAACAAACAAAACAATGGATGAGCTTTTGGAAAAACTCCCAGAGAGTCTATCAGAAGCCTTAAGGCAAAGAAGAGAAAAATCTCTGAAATTAGATGAAGACCTAAGACAACAAGCTATTGATGGAGTTGGTACTTCCATTTTTGTAGAGAAAGACAAATTAGCCCAATTATAGGCTAAGAAGCTCATATCAAAGCAAAGGGTTGATACCCTTATAAATATGGAGCCACCTGATACAGAAAAGATCCAACTAGAAACAGAGTAGATAACAAAGAAAATATATAATACTATAAAGGAGGCAGAGAAAAATGTGGCACAATAGGTGACATCTCCTCCATAAAATAAAGAACAAAGGGTCTCTCCTCCACAACACTAACACAGATCAGGAGGACCCACAAATTGAAGAGGATCCACTATATACAGGGGACAATTAACAAGATACTCAGGATGTATCCTCCTCTACTTCCCCTATTCAATCCATTAAGGATTTTTTGGTGCACCAAAAACAAATACAACCTATGGTGACACCATAGCTGCTAAAATTGCCAGTAATAGGAGGGTAATTTAACTTGTTAGGTATATCACTTATACAGAAGCTACAACTTGGTGATATCTTCCATTCCATAACAAGGGAAGAAACTTTGCAACAACACATAGAGGGTAGTGAGATACTATGATGCAGGAGCATCCCTAGATCAAGAGCAATCTTGCATCAACCAAAAACATTTGCATTTCAGTTTGTTTGCAGTTCAGTTTGTTTCCTTTCATTTCTAGTTCAGTTCAGGCAGTTCAGTCAGAAGCAGTTTCTACTTTTGGTCCGGTAGAGATCCAGATGTTGATACCAAAAAGATATCGCTATCAGAAGTTGACTGTTTCTCTGAGTAGAGCATCCTGATATCCACTGGAAACTAGCTGAAGGAGAAACTTGCGGAAGCATTTCCTGATCTTTGGAGCCTAACGACACATCATTCAATGATCTTTGGTTCGTGGCTGAGCTTCCCAAGAGATCCGCATTAGATATATATTGATGTAATAGATCCTTAGGAAAGTAGTTATCAAGTTCATAACATAGTGATAGTTGATAGTTTAGATTTTGTCCAAAGGAGCCTCAAAGCTTTATCTTGCGCATGTTTGTAATCAGGCCTGTGAGCCCTAATTGTAAGCTCGTATGTTGCCAACTGATCTCTATTTGAATTCTATGATATACTAAATGACTAAATCTGCATTTATTTCCATTCTTTGAGTTGTTTCTGTTATGTTTACTCTTGCTGCACAGTCTAGATAATTCATTCTATGAACCCTCCTACTGTGACTGCACCAAGTGGTATCAAAGCGAAGGTTTGAATCTTTTGGGAGCGAAGTGAGTGAAGTTGGTGAGGGAATTCCATAAGATCTTTCTATGGACAGATCGTCAAATTGAGGCAGGCTATTTGCATTGCAACTGATTGCTGATTGTGAGACAGTTGTCACCTTATAGCCTGATCTCTGAACCTGAGGTAGTTTACACTTGATCCTAGGAAGAATGCTGCCAAAGAGAGTTGTTGTTGTTGGAACAATGGCTAGTAGAATAGATGAGATGATGGAGATAATGAAAATAATGTGAATTCATTTGGTTGCTATTGAAGAAGATAGGCGAAGAGGATTGACACCGAGACCTAATGTTGAAAGCAATGAGGAAGAAGAATTTCAATTTGTTGAACAATCTGGCGAAACCCTAGGAGGTGATGAAGAAGAATCAGATCAAGTAAAGATGTTGCAAGCTATTTTGAAGATTGGAAAGAGACCTAGAGTTGATGTGCTGAATTATACTGGTAATCTGAACCCTGAAGAATTAATTGACTCAATAAATGATATGGAAGAATACTTTGAATATGAGGAATTTGAAGATCCGAAGAAGATGAAATTTGCAAAGACAAAGTTGAAAGAACATGTTGCTATATGGTGGAAAGAAGTTCAGTGGGAAAGAAACAGAAGAGGAAAATAAAAGATTACAAAATGGGATAGGATGGTGACAAAGTTGAAGAATCAGTTTATACCTGTTGACTATGAGTTGGAACTGTTGAAAAGATTGCAAAACCTGAGACAAAAGGAGAAATCTGTGAAGGAGTACACTAAATAATTTCATAAAATGATCATAAGGACATGACATAGTGAAGCAAGCAAGGAGAAAGTGGCTATATACATCAATGGACTAAGATTAAACATTCAAGAGGAACTAAGTTTGGTGAGGATGACATCTTTGGAAGAAGCATATCAGTTTGCCTTGAAATTTGAAGAGAAGCTAAATAAGAGGCATGATCAAAGACCGAGAGAAAGAGGAGGTAAATTTTAGAGAGGTAGGACTTATTCTGGAGGAGATAGATCATATCCAAAGCAAAACAAGTTTGACAGCCCAATTAGGAAGGCTGACAGAGATAACAATGCTTACTGGAGAAATGATAGAAATTTTCATCCCAGAGGCAACTATAATTCATACTTAAATGAGGGATACAGAAGAGAAGGAAGAGGATTAGATAAGAGAATACTCAAAGGTACTTGTTTCAAGTGTGGAGGTGAAGGACATAGAGCATTTGAATGTAATCAGGGTAGTACAAGTAAGATAATAGAAAATAGTGGAAGAGCATCCTATGTTGAAGAAGAACCTATTGAACTAGATGACCTCTGTTCTGTTGGTAAACCAGAGAAAGGAGAATCATTGGTGATGAGGAGAGCACTATTTCAAGCAGAGACAAATGAGGAACCACCGCAGAGGAAGAGCTTGTTCAGGACTAGATGCAAATTAGGAGGTAAGTGTTGTAAAGTTTTAATTGATAGTGGTAGTTTAGATAACCTCGTTTCAGAGGAGATGGTGACTAAGTTAAATTTGGAAAAATTGAAACACCCTAAGCCATATTAGATAGCATGGATTCAGGATGATCATAAGGTACTAGTGAGTGAACAATATTTGCTGAAATTTCATATTGGATCTTATCATGACTAAGTCTTGTGTGATATTATGCCTATGGATGTTTGTCATATCTTGTTGGGTAGACCTTGGTAGAATGATAGAAAAGCTATATATGATGGGAGAAAGAATACATATACTATAACAACAAATGGAAAGATAATTACTTTGATTCCTTTGGAAGATGATCCTAAAGATGTGGTATGTAGAAATGCTAGAATCTGTTTAGTAGATGGAAGAAAATTTCTGGATGGTTTGAGACATGAGAACATGTGTTATGCCTTGATTCCTAAGAAGCCTGAAACATTGAAGAAAGACAATGAAGAAGAACAACTGAAGGGGATAAGAGAGTTGTTGATAGAGTATGAAGACATCATATCAAATAATGTGCCTAATGGATTGCCACCTATAAGGACTATCAGTCATCACATGGATCTTATTCCTGGAGCAAGTTTGCCTAACAAAGCAGCAGATCGAATGACACCAACAGAGAATGAAGAATTGAATAGGCAGATACAAGAATTGTTGAGGAAAGGTTTGATAAGAGAAATCTTGCTTCCTTGTGCAGTACCTGCAGTGCTTGTACTGAAGAAGGATGGAGAATGGAGAATGTGTACTGATTCCAGAGCAATAAATAAGATCACAGTTAAGTATAGATTTTCTTTACCTAGAATGGATGATATTATGGATTGTTTGAGCGGAGAAAAATATTTCACAAAGATAGACTTGAAGAGTGGATACCATCAGATCAAAATCAAAGAAGAAGATGAATGGAAGACTTCTTTAAGACAAATGAAGGATTGTATGAGTGGTTAGTGATGCCTTTTGGATTGACAAATGCACCAAGTACTTTCATGAGGTTGATGAATGAAGTCTTGAAGAAATTCTTGGGTAAGTTTGTGATTGTATATTTCGATGATATTCTGATTTTCAGTAAGACAAAAGAGGAACATTTGTGACATATTAGGAAAGTTTTGCAGAGATTGAGAGAAGAGAAATTGCTAATAAACATCAAAAAGTGTAGTTTCATGAAGGAAGAGTTAGTATATTTGGGATTTGTGATTTTTGCGGAAGGATTGAAGATGGACCCTAAGAAAGTGAAAGCAATTGTTGAATAGCCTACACTAGAGAGCATTGGAGAGATTAGATCATTTCATGGATTGGCTAGTTTCTACCAAAAGTTTATCAAAAATTTTAGTTCAGTTTGTAACCCTATGACAGAGACAACGAGAGGTGACAAAAAAGATTTCAAGTGGACATCAGGAGTAGATAAAAGTTTTGAGTTGTTGAAGCAGAAAGTGACAGAGCAACCTATTTTGGCATTACCAGATTTTAATAAGGTATTTCAAGTTGATTGTGTTGGCAAGAGACACATTGGAGCTTCATGATTGTTGTCATTGATGGCAACAAAGTTCATCCCACACATCCGTAGGACATAGTGTGCCTATACCAGAAGTCAGATTGAAGAGTGTTTTGGTCAGGTAAGCAAGAACAGAGTGTTGTGGCAAGGTCTGACAGTTAGGTCCGGATCTCTCAGAAGAAGTATTTTTTGAAAGTGTGGACTTGGGGAAGTCAAGAGGAATACCTTAACTGATAGATTCTAGGAATTGAGCCTCCAGTGATGGAGTGAAGAGATATGAGCATTCAAGTATTGGGGTCCTGTTTGGCAGAATAGACAGAGGAAGAACTGACTGGTAGAGCATCAGACATTATTTCAGATAAGATATTGATGATGATAAAGGTTCCTAAGGTATCATTCATGATTGGCCGACATGTTAGATGACTTCTATAAGTATCTTTTTGATCCGCATCACTTGGCAAGCAAGGATTCAGCCGATAGACTAAAGTCTCATAAATACTGACTATTCTGGATGCCAACTAGAAAGAGGATGAAATCCTTTGTGCAGATATATATACCAAATGGATTTCGATGAGAGTTTGTGTTGTAGTGTTTTTGTATGCAAAGAAAAGTAGAAGAACAGTGTGAAAACAGGAAGACAGGTTCGGTATGTGACAGGTCAACAGCTCCAAAGAAGAGGAAGGATGAAGTGCAGTAGATCAGTGTATTGAGCCTAACTGGAACTGAATCTCAACATATGTGAATGCTTCTCATCAGTTCAAGTATCTAATTCTCTTGTATAAACTATTGTAGGTAGTGAGCCTCTTGTGAGCAGTGTGCTCGGGTAGTGAGCCGTAATTGGCAAGTGCCATTTTGTATTTCTATTCTTCTAACAGAGAATAGAATCTTGGGTTAATCACCCCATGGTTTTCTTCCTTAATAGGGTTTCCACATCAAAAATATTGTGTCATGTATATTTCCATTTCATGGTTATGTTTGCTTATTTGAATTAATGCTACATTAATAGTTAAGAAAGTTCAGAAAGTTAAAATAATTAAGATAACTGATTCATCCCCCCTCTCAGTTATCAACAATTGGTATCAGAGCCAATTTCCTCCCTAAGGAGCCTAACAGCTTGAGGAAGACCTGGGAACTAAAATGGATGTGTATGGTATGAGGGAGTAACTTCAGTCTGCCCTAGATGATCTTGAGCAAACAAACTCTGAAGTCAGAGAATTGAAGGAAAGACTCAAACAGGCTGATGATTTCATAAATGAACTAAAAGGGAAACTGAGTATCTCTATGAAAAAGAGAAAAGATCTACTTCAACAATTGGCAAGTCAAAGTGAAGACAATGGTTCAAATGAAGATCTGAAGGAGAAAACCAAGTTATGTGAAAAGTTATCAAAAGAGGTCATTATGGTAAGACATGAAATGGAATCAGAAGTTATGAAATTCACCCAAGAAATTGAAGAGAAAAGAAAAACTGAAGATGATCTAAGACAATCCCTCAAGGAGAAGTTAGAAGACTACCACAAAATGGATAGAATAATCAGACATCTAGAATCTGATCTTGAAGATGCTAGAGATAATGAAGAAAAACTTGAGGATCAAAATGACACTCTTAAAAAGGGTCTTCAAACAACAAATGAATACAAAGAGAAATTCAAGATAAGTTCTGCTCAACTTGAAGTTCTTCTTGAAAGCCAAAAGAGGGTAGATGACAAGCATGGCTTGGGATATGAGAAAGATGAAAGCTCTGGATCCGGTCAGAAGAATTTTGGATCAGAAAATCCAAGGAACAGGCCTAGAAGACCTCCGGTAAGGCAACCTAATGCTCAAAGATATCCATCCTTCAATGGATACTGCCACAACTACAATAAATTTGGTCATAAAGTTAATCAGTGCAGAAAGAGAATAAATCAGACTGATACATCCTTCTCCGGACAGTGTTTCAACTGCAAAAGGTATGGTCACAAATCTCAAGAATGTAGAAATATGCAAATGAACAATTCATTCAATGGTAGATGCTTTGCATGCAATAGAATGGGACATATGGCTAATCAATGCAGATCAAGAGGATTCATTCAAATATGCAAAGAAATGTTGTTTGCCACAACTGCAATAGATCCGGTCATATTGCCAAATTCTGTAGAAGCAAGAACCAAGACAGAAGGGGTCCAATGCATCATAATCAAAATCAAGACAAAGGAAAAGGAAAAGTGAATGCAGATGAAGTCAAAAGTGATATGAACAAGATTTGGGTGAAGAGAAGTACATAAAATGTAGGGGATGGATCTGCACCAGAATCTGGTGCTGATATTCCTTCCAAAAATTAAAAGGTGAGCTCTAGCTCAGGGGGAGACACAAAGAAAAACATTTTCCCCCAGCCAGTTAATTTGTGTCAGAATTGGCACAAGGAGAGTTGTGGATTAAAGGATTCACAAAGGGACATCCAAATAAGGTTTGGTTAAGAGATGAAAGATCCACAATAAGTTTTGAACAGGTTGAAGACTAATCTGATTCATCAGTCATCCAGTGAGAAGTAGGTTTTTCACAGTTAAATCTGACATGATTCAAACTATGGAATCTTAATCTACGGATAGATCAAATGATTAAGGAAAAAAAGATAGATTATCACTATTCTCCAAGAATAACTCTAAGTGTATCTTAGTGATCTGAAAAAGATCTATCTCAGAATAAGATGAACAAGGAAACCAGAATGACTTAGGTTGCGCATTTATTGCAGTATGAAATTAGGGCTTTCCCAGAAATAAAAGAGTTCATTCATTCGTCATTTGCACATTTGTACTCAAGAAGAAAAGAAAAGGAGCTCTGCAACAAGTTGTCTCAAACTCTCAAAGATTAATTATTGGAGTCGATTCATCCAGCAAATTAATCCAGCTCATTCAACGAACCCTAGAAGCGTAAAAGGTATTTTCTGTTTCTGAATATCTCTCTGTAAATCTTTTGAAAATGGCTACTCTTAATGTGGTGAAGATTTCTGATAGGCCACGCCCTAAATTTAAGAAGCACCCATACAAATCCCTAGAAGTTGATCCCCTAGGCTCTTTTTCAAGCATTCCACATGGGGTTCTGCATGTAGAAGATGTTAGGGCATATATTCATGCGAGTATTGAAGAATTTGGGGAATCTAAGATGGTCGATATCTATCACAAGCAATTGATAGATGACTCATTTGAACTCAAAACCCAGTATAAAGCTATCCAGGACAAACATTTTTCACAATGCATCCATTTCCCCTATTTTTTGGAGGATGAATGGGTCCAGTATATTCTGAGCCAAATGCATGACAACTTCATGTGGTTGAACAGGCCATTTAAGATCACTAAGGATGTCATTAAGGCTGTAACTAGATTACACTCAACCGGTGAGATGCATATTCTCAAATCTGTCAAAAACCAAATTGTAAGTGAGGCTACCAGATCAAAGTTTGATAAAAGAGAAATGACTATTGAGGATATCACAAATCCAGATATCAAGTTTGCATCAATGATAATTGGATATAAGATATATAACTCCAGCAGGGAGAATTCAGTATCCAAAATTGCTATATATACTGCTTATGAAATGTTGAGGAAGAATGCAGACTATGATCTTTGTGAGCTCCTTCTGAACCAACTCTTGGAGAATCTGTAAAAGATAAAGAAGGATAAGAAGAACTCCTTCAAATACGGTGGTTTGATACTCTGCCTATTCTATTATTACATGAATGAGCTTCCTGGATCTAGTGGCTGGGTATGGCAGAATGATAGACCAGTAGCCATTCAAATCAGAGATTATATACATGGGCTTGGTGATGCCAAGGCACATAATACAACTCTCTGGGGCTATTTCAAGAATTTTCAGAGCATGATGCAAGAAAGAGAATGAATCCCCCAATCTTTAGTTGAAAAATATAAAGATACAATATGCTTTATGGTAGAAACTAATCAGTGCCTAATGGAGGCAGTGGAACCAAGAACAATGTGGATCATGCCAATGGGGTATGAAGTTGATGAGAAAATTGTAGAGCTACATGATCAACACATGCTAAGTCAGCCCAAGGATCCTAAGGCAGAAAGGTTTGGAACCTTTGAAGAATTAAGTATAAAAATCCATGTGGAGCTCAAACAACCAGAGATGAAGAGAAAAGTGAGAAAAGAGGTAGAATAATTTGCCAAGAGGCATGGTATCTCAAAAGAGGCACTTGATGCACATAAAGAAAAGATGGAAAGAGAAGAGAAAGAGAAGGAAGAAGTAGAAAAGGAAAGTGATCCGGTAGAAGCCCCCTCCCGGACCAGATCCTCTAAGAGGTTTGCACCTACAACTGCTAAGACCTCAAAGGCATCAAAGCTAGAAGCAAAACCATCCAGTAAAGTAGAGAAAAAAACTAAGACAATGGCCACAAGGTCTTATATCAGTCAGAAGGATGAAGAAGAGACAGAATCTAATGAAGAGATCAAGAAGATGAAGAAGAAGAAGAAAGTATCCGGTGAAGATAAGGAGGCTGAGGCAGAAGAGTTTGTTGAAAGACCCACTCTATCCTTAGATGATGTAGTCAAAGCAGTCACTATGTATGGGAACCTGCAACCAATAACAGAATTCTATGATGCATACAATGATGTAGATAAAAAGATTCTAGAGGAAGCCACAGTTAAGTATTTAAACATATACAATAAGGCTTTTATTGAAATAATCTCTCTAATTCCCAAAAGTTTAGAGAAAGAACTTGAAATGAGGAAGAACAATGCCCGAACAAAAGATCTAGAAATCTGGGAACAAATTGCTATTCAACTTTATCCCTCCATCACTCCAAAGCAAATAAACATGGTCTTTAAAGATTGCAAAGATAAGTTCTGGAGCAAAGATAGAATGAATCAACTTATGCTTGGAGAAACTGATAAAGTGGCAAAAGAAACTGAAGAAATCCTCAGGAATGCCTATAAAAGATTCAATATTCCTGTCATAGAGGACTTAGGTGATGAAACATCTGCCATGGATGACAAAGAAGAATCTACTAAGATAGCAGTAGAAGAGGTAAAGGAGATAGGTGAAGAGAAAGGTAAGGACTTAGATTCCTCTGCTCTGAAAGAAGAAGTCCAAGGAGAAGTAAATCTGGACTCTCCAGCAGTCTCTAGATCTAAAGGAGAAGAAAGTATAAAAGAAAAATCCAGTCAAGAAGAACAAGGAAAGGGAAGAGAAGAAGAGTCAAGGACAGAAAAAGCTACAGATGATAGTGGTAAGGCTGCAGAAGGAGAGAAAATTCTGTCTCCGGCAAGAGACACAGTAGAAGCAGTCAAGGATTTCTTGACCAAAGAGATGATGGAATTTGATGAACCAGAATTACTTCAAGGTCCATTCAATTTTGATTCCCTCTCTTTGATGCAAACCATGAAGTTAGCATCCTTCACTCAAGTAAAGGCAAAAGAAAAAATGCTAAAGTCTCACATGGAAGACTGTGAACTCATAGAAACTGCATCCGGTGTATTGGAAAAGATCATGCCATCCTTCCAAAAGGATCCTACAACATCCACATCTGGTAATCTAAAGTCTCTTGTAAATTCTGTTAGTACACATTTTGATTCTTTCGAGAGAGCAGCAGAAGAGAAAGTCTGGAAAGAGTTTTTGGATAAGAGATTCTCAGAGTTTCAAGGGCTTATAACCAATGATAGGAGAAATATGGACATTGGGATGAAGAGCTTAGAAAATGCTCTTAAGGATGGAGGAGAAGTATATAAATTTTGCATATCCTAGACTAAAGCAACAAAGGATATTGAGAAGAAAGTAAAAGAACAAGAGGATAAATTGTCAAACCTCTCTCATAATTTTGATCCTCTCACTGTATCCATAATAAGCCAGGAATGTCAAACTATTATAATCTTGAATGAAATTAAGAAGCTTGAGAAGGAAAGGAAGAACATATGAAGCAGAATGGGTGAACTTAGAGGAATGATTATCCCTAAGTTAGAGGCCATGCATGAAGCCCTAACTGATGCTCAGACCACAGCCCATACTAGTGATCCAACAGATATCAAGAGGGCAGAAGCTTTTGCATTCCTGTTGAGTGGTCACATCTCAATTTTGGACAGGATGAAGCTGAGTTGGGCAACAGAATTTGCTCAGTTGAAGACATCTTTTGCAGATATACTTCAGTATATGTAAGTATAAGCATGTATATATACTTATGTGGCTAAGTATAAACTGTTTTTGGAAAATTTCGGTATGTGGACCCTACCCTTTGCCATTGATGTCAAAGGGGGAGTGAGGAACAGTGAAAAATGTGGAATCCAGCTAAGGGGGAGCTCCAGAAAAGTGTACATTAGAAGAGAGCATCAACCAAGGGGGAGTATAGTTTAACACTTAGTCATTTTTCACTAAGTGTTGCCATCAATGCCAAAGGGGGAGATTGTTAGCAAGAGACACATTGAAGCTTCATGATTGTTGTCATTGATGGCAACAAAGTTCATCCCACACATCCGCAGGACATAGTGTGCCTATACTGAAAGTCAAATTGAAGAGTGTTGTGGTCTGGTAAGCAAGAACAGAGTGTTGTGGCAAGGTCCGACAGTCAGGTCCAGATCTCTCAGAGGAAGTATTTTTGGAAAGTGTGGACTTGGGGAAGTCAAGAGGAGTACCTTGACTAATAGATTCTAGGAATTGATCCTCCGATGATGGAGTGAAGAGATATGAGCATTCAAGTATTGGGGTCCTGTTTGGCAGAACAGACAGAGAAAGAACTGACCGACAGAGCATCAGACATTATTCTGGATAAGATATTGATGATGATCAAGGTTCCTAAGGTATCATTCATGATTGGTCGACATGTTAGATGACTTCTATAAGTATCTTTTTGATCCGCATCACTTAGCAAGCAAGGATTCAACCGACAGACTAAAGTCTGGGAAATACTGACTATTCCGGATGCCGACTAGAAAGAGGATGAAATCCTTTGTGCAGATATATATACCAAATGGATTTCGATGAGAGTTTGTGTTGTAGTGTTTTTGTATGCGAAGAAAAGCAGAAGAACAGTGTGAAAATAGGAAGACAGGTTTGGTATGTGACAGGTCAACAACTCCAAAGAAGAGGAAGGATGAAGTGCAGCAGATCAGTGTATTGAGCCTAACCAGAACTGAATCTCAGCATATGTGAATGCTTCTCATCAGTTCAAGTATCTAATTCTCTTGTATAAACTATTGTAGGCAATAAGCCTCTTGTGAGCAGTGTGCTCGAGCAATGAGCCCTAATTGGCAAGTGCCATTTTGTATTTCTATTCTTCTAACAGAGAATACAATCTTGGGTTAATCACCCCGTGGTTTTCTCCCTTAACAGGGTTTCCACGTCAAAAATATTGTGTCATGTGTATTTCCATTTCATGGTTATGTTTGCTTATTTGAATTAATACTGCATTAATAGTTAAGAAAGTTTAGAAAGCTGAAATAATTAAGATAACTGATTCACCCCCCCTCTCAGTTATCAACAGATTGTGATGCAAGTGGAAATGCAATTGGAGCAGTATTAAGTCAAGAAGGTAGACCTGTAGTATATTTCAGTGAGAAGTTGAATGATGCAAGGAGAAGATATTCCATCTATGATCAAAAGTTCTATGCCATAATTCAAGCCTTGAAGAAGTGGAGACATTACTTGTTGCCTAAGGATTTTGTGTTGTATACAGATCATCAAGCTTTACAATATTTGATCAGTCAAGGTAAGTTGAATCAGAGACATATGAGGTGGGTAGAATTCATGCAGAGTTATACTTTTGTGTTGAAGCATAGGAGTCGAAAATCAAACAAAGTTGTTGATGCATTGAGTAGAAGAAGAAAGTTGTTGACAGAGATGAGAGTTGAAGTGTTGGGTTTTGATGAATTGAAGAACATGTATGAGGGAGACACTGATTTTGTAGAACCTTGGAGAGCATGTAAGGAACTTGTTGTGATAGATAGGAGTAAGTGGTTGGACTATTTCATTCAAGAAGATATGTTGTTCAAAGGAAGTCAATTGTGCATACCTAGAAGTTCAATGAGAGGTAATTTGATCAAGGAGAAACATAGTGGTGGATTGGCAGGACATTTTGGCATTGATAAGACAGTGGCTTTGGTGAGTGAAAATTACTTTTGGCCTCAGATACATAAGGATGTTTAGAAATTTGTGTAGAGCTGTAGAGTTTGTCAAGTTACAAAAGGGAGTAGTCAGAATACTAGATTGTTTAAACCTTTGATAGTACCGGAGAGACCTTGGGAAGACATAAGCATGGATTTTGTGATGGAATTTCCTAAGACACAGAGAGGACATGATTCAATATTTGTAGTGGTGGACAAATTTTGAAAGATGGCTCATTTCATACCTTGTAAGAAGACAACTGATACAGTGCATGTAGCTGACTTATTTTTCAAGGAGATTGTGAGATTGCATGGATTACCTAAGAGTATAGTTTCAGATAGAGACACAAAGTTTGTTGGAAACTTTTGGAGGAGACTTTGGAAGAAGATGAAGACAGGTTTGAATTTCAGTTCAGCTTTTCATCCACAGACAGAGGTTGTGAATAGGAGTTTGGGAAACTTGTTGAGATGTTTGGTTGGAGAGAAGACAGGAGGTTGGGATTTGATTCTTTCACAAGCAGAGTTTGCATATAATAATTTAGTAAACAGAAGTACCAGAAGAACACCTTTTGAGATTGTGATTGGAGTGAATCCTAGAGGAGTAGCAGAATTGAGAGATATCAATACAGAGGAAAGGAGAAGTGCAGAAGCATAAGACTTTGTAGATCACATGAAGACAATGCATAATCAGGTGAAGAAGCATTTGGAGAATATGAACAATACGTACAAAGAGAAGGCTGATGAGAAGAGAAGACATAAGGAATTTGAAGTTGGAGATGAAGTAATGGTGTACCTGAGAAAAGAAATATTTCCAGTTAGGACATATAACAAGTTGAAGATGAAGAAGTTTGGACCTTGTAGGATACTCAAAAAATTTGATTCAAGAAATGCATATGAAGTGGAATTACCGAAGACATTGGGTATATCACCTATTTTCAACATTGCAAACCTATATTAGTATTAGGAAGTAGAGTTCAGTGACAGCATGGAAGAAGACTTGAAGAAGCAGTTACCACAACAAGCACCAGAGTAGATTGAAGACATTTTGGACAGTAGAGTTGGACGCAGCACCAGAGGAAGACAATACAAAGAATACCTTGTGTAGTGGAAAGGCAGACCAGAAGAAGATTCATCATGGATTTATCAGGCTGAGTTGGACCGTCTTGGTTCTCCCCTAGCCTGAGCAAAGTGAGGGACTCACTTTTTCAATAACCCTAGATGTCTGATGTAGGAGCATCCCTGGTTCAAGAGCAATCTTGCATCAACCAAAAATATTTGCATTCCAGTTTGTTTGCAGTTTAGTTTGTTTCTTTTCATTTCCAATTTAGTTCAAGCAGTTCAGTCAGAAGTAGTTTCTGCTTTTGGTCTAGCATTTAACCACAATAGAATTTTTAGATCTTGTGGAGTTGAATTTAGCATCTAAATTCATTCATTTACATCATATCTAGAATTCAGAGATCTACATGTTGATACCAGAAAGATATTGCTATCAAAAGTTAACTATTTCTTAGAGCAAAGCATCTTGATATCCACTGGCAACCAACTGAAGGAGAAACTTGTGAAAGCATTTCCTGATCTTTGGAGCCTAACGACACATCATTCAATGATCTTTGGTTCGTGGCCGACCTTCCTAGGAGATCCACACCTTATTTCATTCATTTTCCAGAAGTGTTCTATACATTTAGGTCTGACCTATCTGTGTGCACACATTACATCTCTTCTTTGGAATTTGTGATCTTCCTTGGCCGATGCGGAGGAATCTATTAGTCCAGATTAGATATATATTAATATAACAGATCCTTAGGAAAGTAGTTATCAAGTTCATAACATAGTGATAGCTGATAGTTTAGATTTTGTATGAAGGAGCCTCAAAGCTTTATCTTGTGCATGTTTGTAATCAGGCCTGTGAGCCCTAATTGTAAGCCCGCATGTTGCCGGCTGATCTCTATTTGAATTCTATGATATACTGAATGACTAAATTTGCATTTATTTCCATTCTTTGAGTTGTTTCCGTTGTGTTTACTCTTGTTGCACGGTCTGGATAGTTCATTCTGTGAACCCTCCTATTGGGATAAGGTGCCATTAACCTTGTAAATCCCAATATTGTATTTATTCCATTTATTATTTGTAATTTGTAATTACCCATAAGGGATGTACAAGTTTCACTAGCAGTGGTAAAAATTATTTACTGTCCATGGTAATTACCGAGTTACTGCATGGTAAGTCCTAGAGTTACTAGCGGTAGTTATGGGATGTCATTTACTATGGTAATTGGTCAAAGTGGGGTGCACATGTGGAGGAATAATCTATTTTTAGTGTTATGACGCACGTCATAGATGCTGCAAGAGGGTGTAAGAGATTCTATGACAACTGTAAGTTGTCATAAGAATCTATGACACTAATAATAGCATATGACACGTCATAAGATGATGTAAGTGGCTATTTTCAGCCCCAAATCATTCAAGCTTGCATGGGAACATTTTTCCAAGTGTAAGATGCATGTATGACAGCATTTATGACCCTGTAAGAGCCTATTATTGCTATGGATGCCCAAGGTTGTATTGTTGACTCTTGACAAGTGTTATGGGCTTGTAAGAAGTCATTTAATGTCTTGAGGTTGTGTAAATTCTATAAAAACCATAGCATAGTAGATGAGATGCATATAACAGTTTACAGGTACCTAGGTTCTGCTGGAGTGAAGGTTGAAGGACAGAGGAAGTGAATGTATTTGTAATCTCCTTTTTGTGAAGATAATACAACTTGGCCTCTTTTCTTGGTGGAGTTTTTTACCCGAAAGGATTTTCTCCATGTTAAACACTTGTGTTATGTACTTCATTCTACTTCCGGTATATTTTTTGTATTGTGGGTTTATGTTTTGTTACAATCTCCATTAATAACACATAGTTAAAGTTTGCTGAAATTTATCTCGAATCATATTTCCATTGAAGTAGTGTTGCTTTCATTTCTAACATTTGGTATTAGAGCTTGGCCAACTTTGACTCTTGGGTGGTAGTGTGGAAGCTATAGCTACAATGGGAGATTTGGTTGCATTTGTTTTGCAGATCTTGTGTTGTTATTATGGCTGGATCCACCGTTGTATCAACCTCTCGAATGGACATTGAGAAGTTCAACGGAACGGGGTATGAGTTGTGGAAGCTGAAAATGGAAGATTTGTTGGAAGAAAGAAACCAATGGTTGGCTATCCAAAAAGAGAAGAAACCTGATGATGTCTCTCAACATGAGTGGGATAGACTGGATAAGAAGGCACGGGGAACCATCCGGTTGTGTCTTTCAGACTCTGTCCTATTGAATGTTATAAAGGAAGAGATTGCATACAAGTTGTGGAAACGATTGGGTGAGATCTATCAAGCCAAGAGTATGGTAAATAAACTTTATTTAAAAAGAAAATTATTTTCCATGAAAATGCGAGAAGGTGAATCAGTTGTAGAGCATTTAAATTCTTTTAATTTGTTAGTGAGTCATCTTGATTTAGTAGATGTTGAGGTTAGTGAGGAAGATAAATGTATCTTACTTCTTTATTATTTACTTGAGTCTTGGGAGAATGTTATCCTTGCTATCATTGCTAACCTCGTCGATCCAAAGTTGGATGCTCTTGTTTTAGTGCTACTATCACAGGAATTGAGGAAGAAGAGTTCAGATAGTTCAAGGGATCCTCTCAGTGTCAAGGGAAGGTCTAAGGAAAGAGGACCTAAGGGAGATCAGAAAGGGGCTAAGGACAAGTCCAAAGGCCGATCTAAGACTCCTGGTAAAAAGAATAGAGTTAAGTGTTGGAACTGCAGTAAAAGGGGACATGTGAAGGAGTGTAGAAATCCCAAGAAACAGTGGGAGAGTGCTTCAGATAAGCCCTTGAATGCAGGTGAAGAAGTTTTACTTTCTGCATGTAATCTTGTTTCTAATGATCACTGGTTGATTGACTTAGAATGCTCATTTCATATGACCCCGCATAAGGAATGGTTCTCCTCATATGAAGAATATGATGGAGGTAATATCTACCTTGGTGACAACTCTACATATCTGATTGTCGGGAAAGGAAAGGTATTGTTGTGTTTTAGTGATGGGAGGATTAAAACCCTCCCTGGTGTTTTGCATGTTCCTGGATTAGCTAGAAATCTGATTTCAGTTTTGAAGTTGAATGATTTGGGAATGCATGTGACATTTGACAAGCATGGCTGCAGATTGGTGAGAGGGAACTTGGTGGTAGCGAAAGGGAAGAGATTTAGGAAATTGTTTAAGCTTGAATCCACTACAGTTTGTAATGCCTCCTATGTATCTGAGGTCACTACTAAAAATACATGTATGTTCTGGCACCGTAGATTGGGCCACACAAGCAATAATGTATTGAAAACTATTAAGAATAAAAATTTGTTGGACGGTTTCTCTTATTCTGATGACCACTTTGATTTCCATGAGCATTGTGTGTTTGGTAAACAAAATAGAAAATCATTTCCTTCAGGAGGCAATAGAACAAAAGAGAAGTTAGAAATTATTCATACATATGTGTTTGGACCTGTGGATAATGAATCTATTGGAAAATCTCATTATTTTGTAACCTTCATTGATGACATATCTAGATTTACATGGATTTATTTTATGAAGAATAAATCTAAAGTTTTCACTAAGTTTAAGGAATTCAAAGTCTTAGTAGAGAACCAATCAGGTTTAAAGATAAAAATATTAAGATCTGACAATGGAGGGGAATATTGCTCTAAGTAATTTGATGAGTTTTGCAAGCATGCAGGTATAATCAGACAAAAGACAACTCCGTATACACCACAACAGAATGGTGTTGCAGAAAGGATGAACCGAACAATTATGGAAAGGGCCAGAAGTATGCTTAGTGATGCACAATTAGATAAATGCTTTTGGGCAGAGGCTGTGTGTACTGCTTGCTACTTGATAAACAAATCTCCTTGTAAGACTCTTGATTCGACACCTTATGAAGTGTGGACAGGTAAGAAACCTTTTGTTTCACATTTAAAGGTTTTTGGTTGTGAGTCTTTTGTTCATGTGCCTAAGGAAAAGCGATCTAAGTTGGATCCAAAGGCTAAAAAGTGTACATTCATTGGATATGGTGATAATGTGAAAGGTTATAAGCTTTGGAATCCACTAACCCGCAAGATTATCTTTTCTAGAGATGTAATTTTTAGGGAACTTAGAGCTATTTCTGAACCTGAGCAGCCAAAAGAAAAAGATGAAAAGGTAAAGAGAGTGCACCTTGAGTTAGAGTAGTAAGATGCACCTCAGGAAGAACAGAATGATGGATTAGGGGGTGAAGAAGAAGAAGAAGATTCAAGTAGTTTTGATGAAGATGAATCTATTGTGACAGAAGAAGTTGGTACAGATGATCATGCAGAAGAATGAGTAGAGTCTCTTACTCAACCCTTGAGGAGATCCACAAGACAACAGAATCTAGTTGACAGGTATAGCCCACCAGATTTCCATTATGTATATGCTTTATTGAGTACTAACGATGAACCTAGATCCTACAGGGAAGCTATTTCTATACATGATAGTGAGTCTTGGCAGCTAGCCATACAGGAGGAGATGATGGCTTTGGACTCTAATAACACCTGGGATCTTGTTCATTTGCCCAAATGAAGAAAGGCCATAGGATGTAAGTGGGTTTTCAAGAAGAAGTTTGGAGCAGACGGGTCATTGGAGATGTACAAGGCTAGACTAGTAGCCAAGGGCTACTCCTAGAGAGAGGGAGCTTATTTTGGTGAGATATTCTCTCTTGTTGCTAAATTGACTTCTATTAGATTTCTCTTATCCATTGCTGCAGCTTATGATTGGGAGATTGAGCAAATGGATGTTAAGACTACGTTCTTGCATGGAGATCTTGAAGAAGAAATTTATATGCAACAGCCTACAGGTTTTGAGGTAAAAGGAAAAGAACATTAGGTTTGCAAGTTAAAGAGGTCTCTTTATGGTCTGAAACAGTCCCCCAGAATGTGGTATTAAAAGTTTGATTCATTTGTTTTGAAAATGGGTTTTGTTAGAAGCGAGGAGGATCATTGTGTTTACATTCATTGTGTTGATGATTCTATACTGGTTATTGCTTTGTATGTTGATGACATGTTTTTCAGCAATACTAAGGGTATGGTCAGTGAGCTTAAAGCCCAACTTTTAGGTGCATTTGAGATGAAGGATCTTGGTGCTGTAAGGTATATTTTGGGAATGGAAATCAGGAGGGACAGAGTTAACATAAATCTTTGGTTGTCACAAAGTATGTGAATACTATTTTGTAGAGGTTTAGTTTGTAGGACTGTAATCTAGTTAGAGTTCCTTTACCCATTGGTACTAAGCTTTCATTAGATATGTGTCCAAAGACTGAGGATGATCTTGAGGATATGTCCAATGTGCCATATGCTAGTGTTGTAGGGAGTTTGATATATGCAATGGTCTGCACTAGACCAGATATTGCCCAAGCAGTGGGAGTTTTGAGCAAATTTATGTCTAACCCTGGTAGACAGCATTGGAACTATGCAAAGATGGTGTTTAAATATCTTGTAGGTACTCCTGATCATTGTTTGGTTTATTCTGGTATTGATATTGCTGATAAATCTTTGGACATACAGGGTTTTGTTGATGCAGATTGGGCAGGTGACTTGGATAGTCTAAGGTCCACTAGTGGCTATGTGTTTACTCTGTTTGGAGGTGCAGTGACTTGGATGAGTAAGAGGCAGCCCACAGTTGCTTTGTCCACCATAGAAGCAGAGTATATAGCTGCAACTCATGTCTTTAAGGAGGCAGTTTGGTTGAGGAGACTGTGTATAGGTATTGGTTTTGATTGCAGGAATATTCAAATTGGTTGTGATAGCTAGAGTGCTATTTGTTTGGCTAAGAATCCCATGTATCATGCTCGAACTAAGCATGTTGATGCTCAATATCACTTTATTCAAGAGTTGGTTGCAAATGGAGAGATTGAGTTGAAGAAGATAAACACTCAAGAGAATGTTGCAGATTCATTGACCAAGCCTGTGAGCATAGAGAAGTTCGTGTGGTGTAGAGAGGCCATGGGCCTTGTTTCTAGTGCCTGATTATTTTTTCATTTGATTTCCTATGGGTTAATTTACAATGTATAATGTCAAGTGGGAGAATTTTGGGATAAGGTGCCATTAAACTTGTAAATCCCAATATTGTATTTATTCCATTTATTATTTGTAATTTGTAATTACCCATAAGGGATGTACAAGTTTCACCGGCAGTGGTAAAAATTATTTACTATCCACTATAATTACAGAGTTACTGCACAATAAGTCCCGGAGTTACCGGCGGTAGTTACAGGATGTCATTTACTATGGTAAATGGTAATTGGTCAAAGTGGGGTGCACATGTGGAGGAATAATCTATTTTTAGTGTTATGATGCACATCATAGATGCTTCAAGAGGGTGTAAGAGATTCTATGACAACTGTAACTTGTTATAAGAATCTATGACACTAATAATAGCATATGATACATTATAAGATGTTGTAAGTGGCTATTTTTGGCCCCAAGTCGTTCAAGCTTGCATGGGAACATTTTTCTAAGTGTAGGATGCATGTATGACAGCATTTATGACCCCGTAAGAGCCTATTCTTAGCTATGGACACCCAAAGTTGTATTGTTGACTCTTGACAAGTGTTATGGGCTTGTAAGAAGTCATTTAATATCTTGAGGATGTGTAAATTCTATAAAAACCATAGCATAGTAGATGAGATGCGTATAACAGTTTACAGGTACCCAGTTTCTGCTGGAGTGAAGGTTGAAGGACAGAGGAAGTGAATGTATTTGTAATCTCCTTTTTGTGAAGATAATACAACTTGGCCTCTTTTCTTGGTGGAGTTTTTTACCCGAAAGGGTTTTCTCCATGTTAAACACTTGTGTTATGTGCTTCATTCTACTTCTGGTATATTTTTTGTATTGTGGGTTTATGTTTTGTTACAATCTCCATTAATAACACACAGTTAAAGTTTGCTGAAATTTATCTCGAATTAGATTTCCATTGAAGTAGTGTTGCTTTCATTTCTAACACCTCCTACTGTGACTGCACCATACTACTAGAGGCTATGAATAGAATTCATAATGAGATGCCAGAAGCTCAAAGGGTTACAACCCAACTGCCAACACAACAAGTGAAACAATTGATGTAAATATTTAAAGCACACTCTACATACTTGGAGAATAAGGTAGAAGAAAGAATAATAGAGCAAATGGACAAGAAAATATTAGTTGATGCATCAAACAAATGTGTCAAGGCACACAATAAACTAGAAGCCCAAATAAAGAGCATCTAACAAGGCATGGAGGAGGCAAAGGTACTATATCAATTTTGTTTGCAGTGGCCTACTACCACGAAGAATATAAAGGATCAGATAGATGCATTAGAAACACAAAATACACAAGTAGCTAGTACTTATGATCTGGTACAAGATACTAATGGTGCCATAAGGGCACAAGTAGAAACATTAGACTCCCAGCTTCAACAGTTCTAGGATCAGAGGGAACAAATCAAAGCACAAATCAAGAAGCTAAGAGAGGTAGTAAGCTTGAGGCTAGCATCCCTGATCGGAGTGTTTACTGAAGCTAAGAAAATGGTGCAGGACCATCCCAGGTTGAAGAGCAATCTTTCATCAACCAAAAAATACTTGCTTTCTTTTCTTTTTCTTGCATTTCAATTATAATTTAGTCATTTCTAGTTTCAGAATTTTCTACCACATTCTACCGCATTATCATTTCAGAGCTTATAGAGCAGGATTTAGATTCTACACTATTTCAACTACAACATACTCAAATTTCATGAGAATTAGATTTGCCTATAGAAATTTGTTACTATCAAAAGGTCATCAGCATTCATAGAATAGAGCATTCATCAATCAGCATGAGTAAACAAGGTTTACGAAGTAATCATGTGACGAGCCAAATGGAACATCACACAAGGCAATTTGGGACCAGATAGACCTTCCTTAAGAACTGCATCAAGTTTCATTCATTTGCGGAGCATTACCAAGAGTTGTAGTCTAACCTACATGTTTCCTACACATTTCATCATTCATTGAAGTATGAGATCTCCCTAGGCCGATGCAAAGGATTCTTGGAGCTGGAGAAGGATATATAAACATTTCCTAGATGCACTAGAAAAATAATTTTTAGCGATCTGATGATTAAGTAGTGAGATAGTCCTTTTCCAGAGGCACTTCAATGCCATATCTTTCATGTATGTTGTAACCTAGAAGGCAGGCCTGTGAGCCCTTTATTGTAGCCTGTATGTTGCTGACATATAAGCATTGTAATTGTTTGATGTATTGAGCATATAAATTTTCCATTGCATTTTATTCAAGTGTTTTCTTGTGTTGCTACCGTTGTGTTTTACTCTAGCTACATGGTTGGACAGTCCCTTCTTAGGATGTTGCAAGTATGGGCCTAGCCGATGTTGTCATTGATGTCAACATACTCCTGTTGCATTGATGATAAGGATTGGATGAGCTGTGTGCTAAGGCTATTGAGAAAATTAGTCCTATTCAAGAACAGAGAAGAACAGTGAAGACAGTGAGCTAAAGATCCTAGATAAGATGAAGAATAGAGGATGCACTTCAAAGAGTTCGTATATATGTATCTTAAGATGATCTAGTAAAGATTTTAGAGGTCCACATGAAGATCTGAAGAATTTATGGCCACTTAAGTAAAATCGGTTCTGGCAGATGTTCAGAGGTGACAGTGTGACATAGATAGGTCCGATGAGATCCAGAAATGAAATATCCGGTGAGATCCAGAAATGAAATATCCTGTTGTACAGATTTGATGAAGTGTTTAGGAAGTCCATGTGAATTGACAACTCAATTGGTTCGTGGTCTAGAGATCCGCAAGCATCTATTCCATTATCATAGTAATGACAGATTGTGTTCTTAAGGTTCCGAATGAAGGAGAGAAGGATCTCAGTAAGAAGATGTAGTGTCGATATTCTTGGTGATTCAGGAAAGCTTGTGGAGGTCTTTAGATCGTGTCCAATTCATATTGGTGGTCCTCATTGGAGTTTGAGCTCGCAATTGAAGAACAACTTCCAGATGATGGTGTTCTTCCTAAGCCTGGCCGACTGGATGAGTTACGCATCCTACAGATGATCTTAAAGATGTTATGTGAAGATTGGCGTGTTCCTAAGTGAAGATTGAAGTCTCAGATCTATGTGGCCGACAATGTGTTGATCTGCATGAAGTCTTTTTGTAACTAGTCATGTTGTATTTATGTATTTTCTCTGAAATGTATGCTGACTTGGATGATTATCCCTAAGTCAATGTCTTGTATAAATAAGGAATTGTAAAGTCATTTCAAAGTGATCTGGAAGTGATGAGGGTGTGGTAGAGAGAGTTGAGGAGTGAAAAGCAGAGCAGAAGTATTGGGCTTAAATGGAACTGACTCAAGCATGGTGAAGATGCTATTCTTCAGTTCAAGTATGTAATACTTATCATTCTGTAGACAGTGTGTCTCCTATAGGCAGTGAGCCTCTTGTGAGCAGTGTGCTCGAGCAGTGAGCCCTAATTGGCATGTGCCATTTTGTTCTTTCTATTCTTCTAACAGAGAATACAATCTTGGGTTAGTCACCCTGTGGTTTTTTCCCTTAATCAGGTTTTCCACATCAAAATCTTGGTGTCTTATGTGTTAATGTGTTTCTGCTCTTGATTTAAATGCATTATGTTTCAATGATTGATTTATTGATATGCTGCTAAATTACAAAGTGGATTTAAGTGTTTAATTGGAAGAAAGTTTTAGACAACTGATTCACACCCCCCCCCTCTCAGTTGTCTATCCTGAATCTAACACAAGACCCTCCATCCATGACTGCACTAGAAAAGTACACAAAAGATATAGGTACCGAATACATTGGGTGATCCAAGGATACTTATATTTAGTTAGAGAGCCAAATACAAATTTTGACATCAGCAAAGAAATAATGGGACACAACTCTGGCCTAGCTTAGAGTGATATACAAAAGCATCCTACCTTCAAACTAAACAGAACATGTCTTGAGGACAAGACATAATTTTAAAGGGGGAATGATGTTGGTAGAGTATAGGGCAACTAGCAGAACCTACTGCAGGTTATCGCAAGTGGCATGCGGAGGATAGAACCGACACACAAAGAGGTATTTTGGGAAAGGACACACCTGTATGGGGGTATATATGATATACATGTAAGTAATGTAAAGTAAGAGTGTGTAAGAGAGAATGAGAGTGAGATAGATAAGTATAAGGCAGAGACTTAGACCTGCCAATATGAATGTATATGCAACTATTGATTATGAATATATAAAGGAGATATAAGGGTTCTAATATATGTGTGTATCTTATGGATGTTTTGCATGTTTTAGATAATACCGCATAACCTTATTTCCTTAATGTTTATCTATGATTCTTTCACTGTATGAATGGGGTATAAACTGATTTAGAGACTTGGCTGAGGACCAAATCTCCAGACTAGTTCGTTCCATTTCTTGCCAACAATAACTAAACCATTAAGAATTCGAAGATGATGTGAGCTAGTGATTTTGAGATTTCATGTCTAGATTTTAAATATATATATTTTTAACTTTAAAAAATAACTTGTGAATTTTTTGACATAATTTTTAATAACTTATTTTTATAGTTAACAGTATTTTCAAAAAGTGGCATTTACTCCATAGCGTATAACTTTTTTTTACAAAAAGGATAAAAATATAATTGTTTAAACATAGATTTGTAACACCAATATCTAGCGTGCACATATTTATTTAAAATTTTGTGTTGCATATTTTATTTATTATTAATTTTTCATGTGAGATTAATTATAAGTTAGACATAGTTTTATTCTATAATGCATAACTTTTTCTGTATATATCCAAATTTTAAAAAATTGTTGAAATAAGGACATCAATACGTAGTTTGCAAATATTTTTTAGAAATTTTTTCTCAATTTTTCTATTTTTCCACATGTGTGGAATAGAGACCTTGATGTTTGGTGAATAAACCCATGTTCACTAGAAAATAGAAAATAAATATAATAATTAAATTAATATATTCAAAATTATACTTTTTGGAAAGCTTATTCTAAGGGCTATGATCTTGCAAAATCTCATGTCCTAGTGACTCAATTTGATGGTCCAACCCAGGCTTCAAAATAGAAATTCCTACAAAGAAACAAGTGAAAAAAATGATATCAAAAGGACCTTCATTCGTAGGTACCTTGAACCTTCATACCTTCAAACAAAGATACCTTCGAATGAAGGTTTTGAACGTGAAACATTAAAAAAAGATTTGAAAAATACATTTGAATGAAGGTCACCACCTTCATTCGAAGGTGTTTTTCATTTTTTGGTTCCTTGGGCTCATTTTTTTCCCCATCCCACAAGTGGGACACACTATTGCAGGTTCACCCAAAACTACACTCCAATGCACCAATTTATAGGCAAATTACAAACCACAAGTGGTTTTCCAAAACTAAATGCCAAAACCATGGACCTAAATGTAGTGCCTAGATTATTATTTACCTTCAATAAAAAGATGCTTATTACATGTGTCATAATCCGTCATAAGATTCCAATATAACTCCTAATTTTACTCTCTTATGCATCATAAGATCAATCATAAAATCTCATAAAATCTGTCATAGGATCCCACCAAAATAGGGAGTCCCACATCTCCTCAAGATATTCTATTTAATTACATCTTAGAACATGTCAAGATATCTAACACATGGCATAAAATGCCAACACAAAGTGGGATGCCTCATTTCTAATATGAGGCCATTTTAATTAAATAAAATACAAAAAAATAAATAAATAATTGCAATGCTAGGAACTTTCAAAAGTTGAGACACCTTAATTCCCAACAAATAGGATGCCCAAATAATATAGAAAAATAGAAATAACAATGTGGAAACTAATAAAAATGTTGAAAAAAATCTAAATTTCAAAGGAAACCATCTTATAAAATAAATCTCCGTATGTAAAAACAATTTTTTTTTAAATGTGAGGCTACAAAGAAAGAACTTACAACATTGGTTGCTATGTCAAAAATGTCAAAGTGACACTTCCTCTTGTTCAAATTGCTTGGCCTTAGAAACTATTTCTGAGTGTGGCTTGCAACCAAAGTAGAAGTCGTCAATGTCATGAAGTTTTTTGAAATGCCTCTCTAATTGCTAAAATAAAATCCTCTCAATAAATACTAAAACATTTAATTATAACAGCATAAATCCTCAGACATCCATAAAAAATGCATACATTGAGAGGCCTGCAAATGGTGTTTACTTGACATTAGATCAATTACAGTTTATATTTAACTAGCAATCGCACCTTAGTGTGCAATGGGTACACCGAATAGTTGTGGAAGTTCAATTGCAATGTCATTAAGTGAATGATTATTATCTTGTATCCATATGGCCCATTTCATTTTTTGTTCTCTTGAGTATCATTAAATAATTTGCATAATTCTAATGGATTTCAAGATATATGAATAATTTGCATAGTATTTTGCTTAGTAGCTACTTCAAATTTGTGAGCGCTTTCATGTTTGGTGTGTAGCTTTTATTTGCCTGCATCTCCTTTCTAGATTCTTGTTCATGCATTGCACTTAGGTTCACCCTGTATTCCATTAGTTGTCACCTATGCATATTATTTGAAAGCATGTATGTTTGTTTATCATAAGTCTAATTTGACACCTACATTTAATAGGCATTCTCTTGTAAATATAAATATGTACATCATGTTTAGTTGTCATCTTACCTACCATCATTCATCCTCTCATGGGATGTCACATGATATGAAGTTAGATCAAATCAAGTGAGCCTCATGTTGCTTTTATAATTTCACATCATTGCAAAATTTAGATCTCTAATGGATTGAAATTAAATTTAGACATTCTACAATTTTAGATTGAGGGAAAAGGTTTCATTTGTTTGAATTTGTAGATGATATGGGAATGATCTAGAGACCTCAAAAATGGCGTGCAAGCTATGTCATGGGTGGCCATTGTGTTGAGTCTTAGTTTTGGGGAAAACTATTGTAAAAGGAACATGATTATTAGTTAGAAAGAGGGGATGCATAAAAACATTCTATATTTAACAAAGGCAGATGGAGTGGTTAATACTAAGCGCCATCTCTCTTGCTCTATATCCCTCTCTCTATCTATATCTCTCTCTACTTCTCTCTTTCTCTCTCTAAAAAACTCTGCACTGAGAAAACCATGCTTAAGTTTAAGAGGAAATGGAAAAGTAAACCTTACATATGTGTTTAGTTGGCGACAAAACTGGAGAAATTGTTGTACTTAAAATAGTCAGGCAATAAATCACAAGCAAATTCCATAGGATGCCAAACTATGAAAGTAATGCCATCTTGGTTTGCAACATTTGGTACACTGAAGAGTTGTGGAAGTTCAATTGCCTTGTCTTTATATAGCATTGAAAGAGCTTTGTGTTATATAATAAATCCCATGAACCAAAACTTGTGATCGCCCACAATCACCACTTGAATATAATTTTTCATGGGATTTTCTTTGTTGGCCAATGGATTTCACAACCTTCACCTTCACCATAGGTATCACCCACTTGCATACAACACAAGTGACAAATCTGCCTCATCTAACAAAAATCATGGGCTCTTGCCACTCAATCTTGACATTTCATTTGATACATGTAGGTAGTGAATGCTTTCAAACCTACAGGTGTTATTCATCTATAGGCACGCATAGTTGGAAAATATCAATCCAGAAGTTCTCCTTACTTTCCACATGTATAGATGAAGGTTCAATGTAGAATGAACAAGCATGATTATTTGAATCATCTTTCATCACTCTAGTAAATTGTCAGTTGTTGATCTGTTAAAACAACTCGTGTCATCTTTGGATCGTTGGCAGGAAATGATCTATTGAAAGTCACTCTTTTTTCTTTATCATTGGATTGTTGGCATGAAAAGTGCCATCTAATGAGGCTCTAGTGGAGTTAGATGATTTGGACCAACCCATATCAAGCTCCATGATCTTTAATGTAGTACTAACCTCCCAATTTGGAATGTTGATTACATGTGTCATCTTTTAATTGTTGGCATGAAATGACTGATCAAGAGATAGTCTATCTCTCTATTCTTCTCTATCAATATCCCTCTCTCTATATCTCTGTGTTCCTCTCTATCCTCTATCTCCCCCCTCTCTCTACATGTCTCTCTCCCCCCTCTCTCTATCACTCTATATCTCTAAATCTGTCTCGATATATATCTTCTTCTCTCTCTACTTGTCTTTGTTCCCCTCTCTCTACTATTTATTTCTAGCTCTATCTCTCCTCTCTTCCTCTCCCTCTCTCTATATGTCTTCCTCTTTCTCTCATTCTCTTTTTTCCCTATCTTTTTTTTTGCGCCTCTCTATTAATTATTTCTATCTCTCTTTTTCTCTTTGTCTTTATCTTTGTTTCTCTCTCTCTCTCACACCCTCTACCTATATATATCTCCCTTTCTATATCTCTATCTCTCCCTCTCCCTCTCTATCCCTCTATATCCTTTCTCCTCTCCCCCTGTCTATATATATATATCTCCACCCCCACTCTCTCTTTCTCTCCCCACTCTCTACCTCTCTCTCCCCCTCTCCTTCTACCTTCGTCTTCCTTAATGTTGAAATATAAGTTACCTAAATGTGAATCCAAAACCCAAAACCCTACATTTTAACACTAAGGAATTACACACAATTTAGTAAATCTTAACATTAAACATTACATGTTAAATCCATAAAGATGAAAGATAAACATTGAAATACCTCTCTATCTCTCTATATTTATATCTCTATCTCTTTGTCCCTCTATTTCTCCCTCCCTCCCTCCCTCCCTCCCTATAGTGTTTTATTAAGTGTCCTAGATAAGAGAAGCAATCAAGACTACATAGGGAATTGAAAAGAGAATATCTCTCTCTCTATTTTCCCTATATCTCTAAACCACTTGTCATTTCAACAAAACCATGGGCTAATTTTGACACCCCTCATGAGAAGTTAATAATCTCAAAATAGAATATAACTCGATCAATGTGTAAGATTTCACCTTTGAATCCACTAACTTGGGTGCGTAAACAATTTAGATGACTCTCTCTCTCTCTCTCTCTCTCTCTCTCTCTCTCTCTCTCTCTCTCTCTCTCTCTCTCTCTCTCTCTCTCTCTCTCTCTCTCTCTCTCTCTCTCTCTCTCTCTCTCTCTCTCTCTCTCTCTCTCTCTCTCTCTCTCTCTCTCTCTCTCTCTCTCTCTCTCTCTCTGTGTATATATATATATATACAATCTCTTTATCTCTTTATCTCCCTCTCTATCTCTCTATTTTTATTTGTCTCTTTGTCTCTCTAGGTCTCTCTTTCTCTCTATCCCCTATCTCTATATGTGTCTCTATCTCTTTCTCTTTGTTTATGTCTGTCTCTCTGGCCCCCCTCTCTCTCTCTTTATATATGTATATGTTTTTCTCTCATTCTATATTTTCCCTCTCTTTGTCACCTCTCTCTTTCTCTCTTTTTCTCTACCTCTCTCTATTTCTCTCCCTCTTTATATTTTATTTACTTGAAAAATTATTATAAATCAAATAGATATACCTATAACTACAATAAAATACTTATAAATAAAATAACCATATAGTTATAATTCTTTTAAATGTCAAACATATTTTATTTACTTAAAAAATATTATAAATCAAACAGATATACCTATAACTACAATTTGCTCTAATTTTTTTATGGTCCTATCCAAAATCTCTCTATAATTTTTTTTACGGTCTTGCCCAAAATCAATTATGGACTACCCATTTATTCAACTATATATTAGATTACTCCCCCTTCTCTCTAAAAATATATTAGTTTCTGTTTTTGACATCTATAGTGATTTATTATCACTAGAGTATAGAACTATCAAAGTGAATTACCCATTTTAGAGTGTAAGAACGTGTCTTTTCAATTAGACATGAGTTCAATGAGGATTAAACCTTATCTCAAATCGGCATATACCCATTCCCTTCACATTCCAATATAAGGTTTAATGGTTGGGAATAGTTCATTATATTAGAACTATTCTCATTGCACACTATTAAAACAACACTACGAATTTTGATAAGTTGTCAACTATATACAATTTTTTTTATGCCTAGAAAAAAAATATAGAGGCATACAAGTTCTCTCAATATGAATCTACTAATGTTAGTTGTTTTTATTTCAGTTGTTTTTATTTGATTGAATTTTGTTTACATGAATTTATTGTAAGTGCTCTCGTTCAACTCAAATTTTTTCTAAAGATTAGCAGAGAGGAAGAGAAAGACACGGGTTTAGGAGATAAGCTCATAACAATTTGTATTAAATACTTCGTGATAAATAGAAAACCATATATTATTTTTATTTAAGAAACCAAAGACAAGTAAAGAGAGATGATTAGTCGAATTGTTATATATGGACAACGATTTATTTAAAGTACCCCTCTCCTCCTCTCTCCCCCTTTTCATAAAAGGTCAATTAAATTGTTAGGTTTCTATTAAGTTAATTTAGATAATATTATATTAAAATATATAAATTAACCATATATTCTGTTATTTTTATATTCAATAATATATATAAAATTACAATATATGTTTAATAACAAATAAACATAAATTTATGAATATATAAATAAATAATTATTTAAATATATTTATATGAATATTAAATTATATTAAATAATAAGGATTTTAATCGTCAAAAAATAAAAAGTGATAAAAATTATTTTAATCGTCAAAAAACATGGCTCTTTGTATGAGCGCATGCCCATACAAAGAAAATAAAATAATATATTAAAAAAAAACCTCATGCCACAAATTAATTAATACGGAATTTGTTCGTACGACATTTACTACGGGACATTTATATCTTAATCTCTCTACTTCCACGCCTTTGCCTCCGCCGGAAATGAAATCTTTATGGCTTGTTTAAACGGTGAACTAAAAACAAACGGGGAAGAAAACAGAAAACGGCGAGAAGATGACGGAAAAAAATGAACGATCAAGATGGTTTTGATCGTCTTGCATTCCTACTATAGAATTCTCAATTGTTGATTTAACCCACCAGGTCGGTTCGCATCATAGAGGGAACGCCTTAGGCGTAATAAATCTGTTATCTTTCTTGTATATTTTTTTAAGAGTATAATATTTTTTAAATATTTTTGGAAGTATAGTCTCCTTTAAAATAAAGATTTTAGTTTTTAGGTATGCTTAGATTAGTCTATATTATTTTTTAATGTAAAAGATGATCTGTTAAATAGAATTTTTATATATTAGGTAGGAGTTAATTAGATGTGGAGATTTGTTTTGTTCAAGTAGCAATAGGATGAAAAACTAACCTTTTATGTTTAAAAAGAAACTAACAAAGATAGGAAATTTAGCATTCCTATAATGGGTGAGTATCCCCAATAAGGTAGTATCCCTTAGTAGTCTTGATGCAAAATGCAACATTCCATTAGAAGTTAACAATGGTCTAGTTTACTTAACCCACAGTGGAGTCATTATCA
Organism: Cunninghamia lanceolata; assembly: GCA_027924645.1. Lineage (NCBI taxonomy): Eukaryota > Viridiplantae > Streptophyta > Pinopsida > Cupressales > Cupressaceae > Cunninghamia > Cunninghamia lanceolata. The sequence goes on along the minus strand of BSBN01001380.1, from coordinate 931,515 downwards.
ATCACTTGGTTGTTCACTAGTCATTAGTTGCCTACAATGGAGTACAACTCAATTTGCAATTGATAAATATAAGATTTATCCCAAGTAGATTGATAAAACTCTCAAGATGTTTTCTAAAATGTGTCAAATGCTTTTGACCAAAACAATTTGGATCCACTCCAAAAGTTTGGTTATATGTATTAGGTGCTAAAAATATGGCATATTGGACATATAGATATGGATTTGTTTTTGTCATTCTTTACTTAATAATCAATGGTGTACACCTTTAGTTACTAGGTATAGTTGAATGGGAGGGGGAAATTGTTCAAAAGATCAAGATTTGAAAATAATTTTGTTTAATTTGGGATGAATCTAAATTTGAAAATTATATTAAAAAGTAAATATATCATAAAATATTGCCAAAACAAATTATCAAACATGTATAAAAATTTATGAGCATGCATAAATGCCTACAAAAACAAAGTATGGATATGAACTCCATGAAAATTATACATAGTTTTAAGTCGAAGCTCAAAATGGTAAATCTCTCATGCATAGATCTTTGAGATTTAAGCTATTTCGATTACATCTCTGTCTGCCATCATGTTACTTCAATGTATTTTACCATTATATAATAATGAAGTATATATAGTAAGTATGTTGATATATGTGTATTTATATTGTAAATATATATGCATATTTTAATGAAAATGGATAGAATTTTGATAATTGAATAGGACAAAATTTCTTGATTGAGGAGACTTCTTTCTAAATACTTTCTTTTCATTTGGTCCCTAATTTTAGAAATAAGGGCGTGAACAAGGGAGTCACCATGGACCAGAAAACCTCTGGTGAATAAATGAATTATTTGCAAGACTGACAACTTTATGTCATTTTTAGTTCTTGTTTTCTTTGCTAAGCAGAGTATGAGAGACAACTAGTACCCAAACAAAAGGGAAGAAGGCAAACACCAATTTCAAATTAGTCAACAAGTTTTGTTTAAATATGAATTATGAACTAGGTAACTAATGTTATGGATCTTTCACTTTTAAAAATTGTAGTATGAATTATGGGTACTATTAATTGCCTTTTATGTTGTCATGAAACAAAAAATTATTGCTTAGATATTTGGATACTACGAACAACATAGATATATACATTCTCCCTACATCATACTCCATGAATTCTTCATATTATTCTTTAGCTTTGTCTCCCCAATGAAGTCAATCCCAAAACTAGAGGCATATTTTATTGTTGAAGCAATCTATTTTGTTGAATATAAAATATTTTTGAAGTAAACTATGCAGAATTTTACATCACTATTTTGAATCACACCATTAATATGGATTGTGAAAATCTATTAAATCATTCAATGGTCAAATCATTTGACAATTTTACACCTCATCCATGTGCAAAAATAGTAAATAATTGTCTTATTTTTATTGGCAAAAATATGTCTTTGACTATGTAAGCACCCAAAATAGCATGGGTCAATATTTCATGTCCAGTGATGATTTGAAGGTCTAGCACATAACCCACATGGCATGTTGATTTCTCCTCACATCCTTTTCAACCTTGATGGAAGCTGTACCATCATCCTAGTACCTTTTTTCAATGTTCTATATCTTTTTTTTCATCTTCCTAGTCTTCCTAACCTCTCCACCTCTTGAAAACCTTGTTTCCTGCCTTGAGTTGTGAGGGCAATCGAGAGACCTCAAGGACACCTGACAAACCTTGTGGGCACCTAGGAGACCCATTTTAAGCTGCAGGGTCACTTGAGTGACATGCCATGGTAGAAGGGGTGACCCTAACACAAGTGACCCTATTGTGTTTTAAAGTGAATTTATGTTACTTATTTTTGGCTAGTTTTCTTCCAGTTTCCCTCCCAATGGCTAGCTTTTTGTCATGCTTTCTTCCTTTCTTTATTTCCCACTTTCATGCTTATCCTTATACCACTTTATTTCCTAAAATCTTCTCCATTCCTCTCCTATATAAACCCCCTTTTCTCAATCATAAGGGAGGATAATTTTTGCATACAAGCTGAGTGGTTTCGAAGAAGTTTTCTCCCCATAGGATAGAAAGATTAGGCTACCTCTAGAACTCTTTGCAAGAGACTCGCATCACATCCACAATGGATCTTAGAAGATTGCATGCCTCTCTATATAGCCTCAATCCCACATCCTCTAGTTTAGTTATAATAAGAAGCTAATGTTATCTTCCTAACACATGCACATTATAGGAAGTTAATGCTATCTTTCTCACAATTCAATTTCAATTCAAACCTAACTAGAATCTTCCCTTTCCATCAAGCAAAGTGCCCCAAGGCTAGAAGAGGAGAAGAAATAGATAAATGTAGACCATCTGAGGACACATTCATAACAATTCTTTGATATCAAAGCAATTTCATTTCATAGTTGATTAGATCACTCATCTTGCCTAAGGACTGTAACACTCTATTATTGCTTCTTAGTTTAGTTTAAATTTATTTATTGCTTTCTTAGGTAGTGTTAGATCTAGATTATTTCTTTCTATTTATCGCAATAGATTAGAAGTTTCATTTACTTTCAAGTGCATCTAAAAATTGAAAATGATAAAAAAAAAATATAACATAGATTGCATGAAAAAGTCATATAGTTAATTAGTTCACACTTCATTTCAAAAAAGAAAAAAAGATTTAGATTAGCTTTCTTTATTGCATGCATATTGTTTAGCATTATTATAAAAGTGAGAGAAAAATAAAAAGAGGAAAGGAAGTTCTCAATTCCAACACAGGCACTCAACAAGACATCTTCATATCATCAAACAGAGTAAAACAACTCCTTTAATGCAAAACACAAAAGCATACAAAGTGAACACTTCGACTTCAATAAAGTAAACTTCAAACCAAACAATCAAGACTTTTTAGATTGTTTTTCCTTCACTTGGATTTTTACACCAAATGTATCCTAGGATTAAAGAAAAATGGATAAAGGTATTTCTTGACAAAATTCAAGAAAACATGTCTATCCTTAGGGAAATCAAAGATTTCAACAAACAAAGTCAAATAAGAGAAGAGTCTCACTTAATAGAAATTGATTTCTTAGATGATCTCATCACACACATTAACACCAGACTTGTAGTGCTAGCAGCATGAAGATAATGATTGAACACCACAACAACTCAAGCAACCATTCCACATTTCACACCTCAAATCAACACCATAGTCCACCACCAAGAACTTCATCATCTTGAATTGAGTGAACCTATTGTTGTGACCTCCATTCCACACAACCATTTCATTGCCATTCACAAGATCCTCTTACCAATATAAGAGAGTAATCCATTATATTCCCCTCCACATAGCTAGATGTTTCTAGAGGAGCAGGATTAATTCAATCCACACAATCAACCAAGGTGCAACACATGATGCATGCGCCATTCTAAGTCTACCTCATTCACTTTTTTTGGTGAGCAGATTTAGACCATCACATATTTTGGTGAACCCAACATGAAGAGGAAATCCCTCTAGATAATATTTTCTCATGTCCTTTCTTCCATCCATCTTTTTTGCCTTCCTCTCTTGTTATCCCATTTATTCTATGGTACTTATGGTACCCCCAAATATCTCAAGACAAACAACATAGCTGGGACAAAGTTCCCTAGACCTACCTAGCCCTCCATCATTTGATACGTACATTCCCACTGATCCATTAGCACCTATATCAAATAGGTATGACTATGAATATACCAATTCAGATAGTGGATGACAGCAACCTCATAACTTCATCACATCTGATAATCTAATTTGGAATCAAGATATTTTGCTTCAACTAGACCTAGAACAAAGTAGAGCACATCAACTGAATATCTGATTAGAAGTCCATCAACATGGTCATCTTATTACAAACTATAGAGACATGGCCAATCAAGTTGAAAATGAGGAGAGCCACCTAGAGAAATGATGAGGGAGCAATATCAGAACACACAATCACATAAATTGCACACAAAAAATAGGAATGTTCTTTTATTGATTTGAACAACACATTACATTACAAAAATTGAAATCAAATCAGAGGATGAAACCTCAACAGGTTGCAACACACTACAGCTTCCTTGCTCTAGCTTCAGGAACCTTCTACCTTCTGTAGCTTCAAATCAGCTAGGGTTTATATTTTCCCTCCTTTTCTTGACTCTCCACTTTCCCCCTTTTCCCTACTACCCCAAAGGATTCCCAATAAAGGTCATAAATAGCCCTTTTTGGCGTACTCTAGCCAAAATTTCAAAATTTGTAACTCCCTCCAAAAATAGGTCAACTTCCAGGAGCCATAACTTTTGATCTAGGTGTCTAATTGACAAACTGTTTGATGCGTTGGAAAGATCACAGAGTGTTCTACGTGCTAAGAATCTGCGCTGCCAATTTTGCCCATTTTTGGGGTCGTACGGGGCCTCTAAGTGCCTCAAATCTAACTTTGTAACTTTTTAGGGGTTTTTAAAGAAACAGAAACTTTAATATCTTTCATCCCAAAAGTGATCTTTGGCCAATTCCTTCACCAAAGGTCATATTTTTTAATTCCAAAGCTTTGAGTAAATTTTCTCTTCCTTATGTACTCAAATACAAACTTTCTAAAAATAGCAGTTGTCTTTTTTTAGCAAGTTGGAAAAACTGAAGGTTCTACATCATTATTCAAGCAATTGGGTGTCAAAAAATACAAAATTTGAAAAGAACAGAAAATAAAATCATTATTTTTTGGGTGATGCAAGATTTCCCTTACACCACTAGATTCTCCTACATCAAGAAAGACCTAGAAGAAGCTCATACAACATGAGAGGCTCTACACACATCTTATCAACATGAACAAGTTGAAGCACACATTATCATCATAACTCTGCCAAATGAAATGAAAGACCAAGGCCTCTAAGGAACCAACCTCACGATAATCCCTTTACAATAGAAACTATTGAGTGAAACTAGGGGTATCTAAACTCCCCCAACGTAATTTTTTATGCACAAAACACAAGAAATGACCCTTTCATGCCTCCCTTGACTTTAATTCTCAACATGTAAAGGTAAAACAACTAGGTGGGATACTTGTTGAAACCTAGAGAATCATGCAAAATAATAACATAAAATAAATAGTACAACAATACCTTCAGACTTTGCACAAAATCAGACTTCTAATAGGATGGAATGGAGTGCACCAAGCTCCATTAATTTGTTCTATTGATGTTGAAATGTGGACTGCTCATACACCCAGCATAACCATGAATGAAATGAAAGCAAAATATATATGAAAGTGCGAGTGAAAGATTATTGGCAGCCCTCAAATTGAAATGAGAGTTTCAATTTATAGAGGGAGAGGGAATCAAATGGATGGTCAAGATTAGAAGGATGGGGTGTGAGGTAGACGGATAGGATTAAAAGTTTAAGTTAGTGGTTATGACACTCATTTAATGAGGATGACAAGTGACTAGAATAAGGATAGGAATGGAGGAAATGGGATTTTTAAATTGATTTTGGAGAAGTGCTTATGACGCACATATAAGGAGGTTAAAATAGGGATGTGAGTGGGAGTAAATAATTTAAATAATAAAATTATTTAAATCATGAGTCATGTGGGATTTAAATAAATATTTAATTTATTTAAATTGGATGATGGAGGAAAATGAGATTAAATAAATAAAATTTATTTAGATTGGTGCAAAAGGGGGGGATAAATGGATAGAAGGGATTAGTTAGATTCATTTAACTAATTGGATGATGGAAGGGGTCATAAAAGGGACCTAGAAGAAAATATGTTGCAAGGTAATGCAAGGTGATGTAAGATAATGTCATAAGACAATGAATTTTAGGTGTCTACATTTCACCCCTCTTTGAGATGATGTTGTAAATAAGAGAAGTAACATCATTTCAAAGAAGAAAAGGTATGAATGAAGGAAAAGGATGCCCCGGCCACTTGAAGAAGTAATGAGGAGGAATGATGTAAGGATGGGATGCCCCCTTGAGAGGATAGTCGGGTTAGGAGAACACGGGTATGCTCTGGAAATGGATGAAAGGGGTTGGATACAAGAGAAAGGATGGATAAGGTTAAAGGTTAAGAATGGATAGTTAGGGTGGATTGTTAAGTTGAATGAAATAGGTGAAATAGATAGTGGATAAAATAGATTGGAAATGGTGAACGGGGTTGTGCTTGAATGGCAAAGGCCAAAGGTTCTCACGATGGAGATCCAAGTTCGAATCCCCCAAGTAACATGTGGTTTCTATGTGTCTTCTAAGTTGATTTAGTTGGTTAAGTGGATATGTTGATGGGGAGGAGGTCCCCCTTGTGACCTCCAATGTTTATGAATCAAAAAAAAAAAAGATAGATTGGAAACCTATAAGTTATAGTTCTAATCGATATAGTGGATAGAGAGAAGATGGTTATGCTAGTATAGTATGTAGATCAATACTTATTTGATATAGAAAGAGGATATTATGCACCAAGGTATAAAACACCAGAGTGACTTTGTATCATTTGCATGGACTCGAGACTGCAAACAAAAGGAGTATCCTTATACCCAGCATAATACAACCTTGTCTAGACACAAGATATGAATATTAGTTGTAGTGATAAGAATATCCAGTAGACATGCAAAATGCTATGCCCCATTCTCTGCTAATTGTAACGCACCAAGATACAAATGGATCTAGGTGGCTTTGATAAAGCAAAAGGAGATAGAAAAGATAAAATTAAAAACAAAAGATCAAATGATGACACAAGTCACACAACCATCATATCTCTTGCCAAAGAATTGAAGTGATATTTGGATGGGCACCTGATGATGAGAATGATATATCCCTAGATGAGGCCGGATGATGATTGCTTGAGATCGAATGATGTGGCAATTGATAAAGTGACTGGATATTGTATTATCATATAGACTAATGCTTGCAATTTTGGTTTAGGCACAACGTGTTGTATGAGTGTTTTTGCTTGAATGTCAAGTGTTTTATTGATGAGATGAGAGTGAAATGTTTATTATGATCAAATGGAAAAGTTTATTATGGAATGTGGAATGGATAAAGGAAATTTTATTGCTTGGAATTTTTGGAATATTTGATTTTTTTGGAATTTTTGGAAATGTTTTTTTTTTTGGATTTTTGGAAATGTTTTGATTTTTTTTTGGATTTTTGAAAATGCTTTGATCTTTTTGGATTTTTTTGGATTTTTTAAAAATGTTTTGAAAGGAAATGCATGAGACTTAGATATTTACTTCCCAAAGGTCTTATGGAAATTGGAGAACAATCCTAACCCTAACTAGGTGTTGGTAAGGTTTTATTTATGGCATGAATGGGCATGGTTCAAGGTGATAAGAAATGATACTAAGTGAATAATCCCAATCCATGATAGGATAATAAAATGGTAGATGCATGATAATATGCAAGCTAGTTTAGAGAGAGTGGAAGAACAAATGGATAACTAATAGATGGTGGATGCAAGGCACTACACATAGTGCATGTAAATAGGTTTTCACCATGGTACTTATTCAAGGTGGCACCAAGGTGGTTTTCACCATAGGATGAATTATTTCTCTTTACTATTTTGATTTTTTCCTTTTTCTTTTTTTTTAAAAAAATTTCTATCATTTTTTGTATTTTTTTGTATTTTTTGAATAATTGGGATATCCCACAGTTTAGACATAGAACTTTTTGAGGTAAATTATGTTGATAGGTTCATCAAGCGGATGGACCTCAAGTGTAGAAAGATGATATGCACCGGACCCATAACGATTGGTAATGATGAAGGGTCAACCAATTAGGCTCATATTTTTCTTTTTTGTCTCGATCTTGGAGGTTCCTTTGATTTTCCTTGAGAACAAGATCACCAACTTCAAATTTGGGCTCTTTGAGCCTCTTTTTTTAGCTACGACGAAGATGATTTTGGTAGGCCTTGAGATGGTTAAGAGCATTGAGACATCTTTCGTCTAGTGTTTCTAATTCTTGCAAGCGAGCAACTCTATAGTTCTCCTCATTAATAAGATGTTGTAATGGCACCCATAAGGAGAGGAGCTCTACCTCAATTAGTAGGATAGATTTGGATCCAAAGACAAGGGAATATGGTGTGGCTCCAGTAGGTGTGCAAATGCTAGTGCGATATGCCCACAAAGAAGGATTGAGTTGCAAGTGCCAATCCCGGCCAGCTTCATTAACTATTTTCTTCAATATTTTAAGGGTAGTTTTGTTCAAAGATTCAACATTGCTTTCAAGATAGTATGGAGTGGAAAAGTGGTGTTGGATATGGAATTGATTGCAAAGGTGGTAAACTTCTTGATTTTTGAATGGCTTTCCATTGTCAGTAATAATTGCTTGGGGTATACCATACCATAAAATGATATAATGAAGGATGAGCTTGGAAATTTGTTTGCTAGTTATATAGGTAAGAGGAATAGCTTTGACCCACTTCGTGAAATATTCAATGGTGGTGATAATGAATGAATGGAAATTGGATGAAGGTGGATGGATTTTACTAATAAGATTGAGTCCCCATTGTGAAAAATGCCATGGTATAGTAGTTATTTGTAACTCTTGTGCAGGTGCATGAATCAAATCACTATGTTGCTGACAAGGAAGACATTTCTTAACAAACTGATGTGCATCATTCTCCATACTCGGCCAATAGTACCCAGTCCTTAACAACTTTTTGACCAAGGTAGGACCACTAGAGCGTGCACCACATATACCCTCATGTATCTCATATAAGGTGGCTTGGGCATCTTTCGAGTTAAGAAATCTAAGGAGAATCCCATCGAGTGACCTCTAATAAAGTGTATCGCCAAGAATGGTATAACGAGATGAACGATAGATGAAGGTTTGGCATTGAGAATTTGAAAGGTTAATTGGTAAGGTGTTATCATGAAGGTAGGTATAGATCTCATTGTACCAAGGTGTATTAGGACCAACAAGTTCACATACAAGTTCAGCTTTTGGGACATCAAATGTAGGAACGTAAAGTTGCTCAACCAAAAATTTTGAATATGGAATATCTAATGGAATATCAATCAATGAACTTATATTTGCCATAGCATCAACAACTTTATTCTTTATCCTTGGAATTTGTTCAAATTAGATACATGAAAATGATTGCTTGAATGTGTCAACTAATTTCTTATATGGGATTAGCTTGTCATATTTTGTTTGATATTCAGCATTGACTTGATGTATGACAAGTTGGGAATCACCATAGACTTCAAGTACTTTGATATTCCATTGGATAGCTATTCTTAGACCTTTGATAAGTGCTTCATATTCTGTAGTGTTATTTGTGCAAGTGAACAATATATTATAAGCTTTTGCTATAAGGTTTCCTTATGGTGTGACAAAAAGGATTCATGATCCTAAACCATGATGTGTAAAAGATCCATCAAAGTATAATTTCCAATTTGTAGGGGAGTCAATTACAAAGATCGATTCATCTAAAAATTTTGAAATAAGTGGATGATCAACTTCAATAGGTGCATCTGCCAATTGGTTAGCAATGACTTGTCCTTTTATAGCTTTTCTATCAACATATTCAATGTCAAATTTGTTGGCAAGAGACACTACTACGCATGATAGGTGTTGTCATTGATGGAAACTAAGATTATTCCACCCATCTGCATAACACAATTTGTTCTTACTGGAAGTCAGAATCAAAATTTATCTAAGTCTGGGAAGTCAGAAACAGAGCAGGCGACAGGGTCTGGTATCTTGGTCTGGATCTCTCCAGTGGTAAATCAGAGTTTGTTACAGATCTGAGGGAGTCATGAGCATTGTTAGGATAATCCAAATCTAAATTTTTGTCCTCTGGTGATGAAGGATTCAAAAGTTATTAGCATCTGAGTATTAGGTTAATAGTTTGATAGACAAGACAAAAGAAGAACAGGCTGACCTTGTAATTGATCTTTGTTTCAGATGTATGGAAGTTGTTGGTTGGACAAGTTGTGATGATCAATGATAGTAGCCAACCTGATTGATGATTTGTGAGTGCAATTTTTGGTCTGCATTACAAGTTGTACATGGATTTAGCCGACAGATCAAAATCTTTAATAAAATTCTAAGTGTTCTTGAAGCCGACTGAAAAGTGGTTGAAGATCAGGATGCGGATATATATAGCCGATGGATTTGAATGATTTTGGTGTGTGTGTGTTACGAATATGGAGTAAGTGCGAAAAGGACAGATAGGAGTGCAAAAGGAAGAGATCTAAGATCTGGATTATGGCAGAATAGTCAACAAGGTAGAACAAAGATGAAGTGTATCAAGTCAGTATTTTGTGCTTAACTGGAATTGAATCCTTGCATTGGTTGATGCTAATTATTAGTTTAAAATCATTGTAATCTTCTTTCAGTAGGTAGTGAGTCTTCTTTTGAGTAGTGAGCTCTGGGCAATGAGCCTGAATGCATGTGCATTCCAATTGTAATACTTTTAATAGAATATAATCTTTGTGGATTAACCCCCACTGTGGTTTTCCCCTTAACCAGGTTTCCACATCAAAAATCATTGTGTCATGTGTGTTTATTTGTTTCTATTCATGTGTTGATGACTCATGCTTTAAATGTTTTAATCAATTCTAATTGATATTATTGTAAAAGATAAAGTTTTTGAACAACTAATTCACCCCCCTCTCAGTTGTTCTACCTAATTCTAACAATTGGTATCACAGCCAAGTTCCTTGAAAGAAGCCTAACAGCTTGAGGAAAGATCTTGGAAAGGGTTTTCAATGGGTTCACTCAAAGATCAACTTTGGTTGGCCCTAGAAGATCTTGATCAGTCCAAAACAGAAATAACTAATCTGAAAGATGAGCTCAAAGATGCTGATGATACCATTGAAATGTTAAAAGATAAATTAAATAAATCTATGGAAAAGAGAAAGCAACTACTTCTGCAGTTATCCAGTTTAACTGAAGAAAATGGCATGAATGAAGCCTTGAAAGAAAAGACAAAGAAGTGTGAGAAGATATCAAAAGAAGCTATTCTAAAAGTTGAGATGGAATCTGGGGCAATGAGGCTAACCAAAGAAATTGAGCAAAGGAAGAAGACTGAAGAATACTTGAACCAAACCTTAAAAGAAAGAACTGATGAATGCTATAGATTGGACAGTATAGTTGGTCATCTAAAGTCTAATCTACAAGAAAGCAAAGACAATGAGAGAGAACTTGAAAGGCAAATTATCATTCTCAGACATGACCTAGAAGTTGCAAATGAATACAAGGAGAAGTTCAAGATAAGCTCAACTAAACTTGAAGCACTACTTGAAGGATAGAAAAAGGTTGATGACAAGCATGGTCTTGGATATGAGAAAGGTGAAAGCTCTGGATCTAGACAAAGAAATTTTCAACCAAGGAATGGGAGAAACAAACCTAGAAGACCTCCGATAAGATAGCCTAATGCTCAAAGATATCCATCATTTAATGGAAATTGTTTTAATTGCAATAAATTTGGTCATAGAGCTACTCAGTGCAGAAGTAGAGTAAATCAAAATAGTCCATCCTTCTTCAGTCAATGCTTCAAGTGTAAGAGGTATGGTCATAGATCAAATGAATGCAGAAGTATGATAATGAATAACTCTAGAGAAAATGGCAACTCTTTCAATAGTTACTGCTTTACTTGCAATGGATATGGATGCATGGCTAATCAGTGCAGATCAAGAGGAAATCAGACATATAAGCAAAGAAATGTCGTTTGCTTTAACTACAATAGATCTAGTCATATTGCAAGATTTTGCAGAAGTAGGAATAATGAAAGAAGAGGTCTGACAAATAGAAAACTGGATGAGCAGAGACAAGATAAAGGCAAAAGAAAAATTGATGTAAATGAGATCCAGAATGAAATGAGCAAGACATGGGCTAAGAAAACAAGTGAGAACAATAGTAATGAGTCTGCACCAGAATCTGGTGCGAATAATTCCTCTAGGAATTGAATTTGGAGCTCTAGCTCAAGGGGAGCTGCATTGAAAATTAAATTCCCCTAGCCAATAAGTAGGTGCATGGATATGGCACAATGAGAGAAGATATTTTGAATTATTTCAGAAACTTTAGAAGGATTTCTGGAAGAAAAGATGTTGATATGGAAATTTGCGGAGTGATTCATGAAGAACTGTTCAAAAATAGAGTAACCAAATGAAGTTAGGGCAACGCATTTATTACAATGCCAAATTAGGTTTTGTGGAGGATAAAAGGTCACTTGGTCATGCATTTGAATCACTTTGCATTCAAAGATAACAAGAAGAAGAGCATCTGAGCTACAAATCCAGAAATTGAAGCATGAAGAACAAATTCAACTAGTAATTAATCAACCCTAACCCCGCGGAAGAAAAAGGTACTTCTCTGTAAAGCCTTGAATCTAAAATTTGTTGAGATGGCCACACCTCTAGTTGTTGATGTAACTGAAAGGCCCCGACCAGTATTTAAAAAGCATCCATTCAAATCAATTGAAGTTGAATCGTTAGGTGCATTTTCTGGAGTTCCATATGGCGTACTACATGTTGAGGATATTAGGGCATACATCCACTGTAACATTGATGAATTTGGAAACCTGAAACTTTTGGATTTGTTTAACAACTACCTAAGGGATGATAGATATAAATTGAAACTAGAATACAAAGCCCTAGAAAGTAAACATTTTCTGTAAGTCATTAGATTTCTGACATTTGATGAGAATGAATGGGTTTGATATATCTTGAGCTGAATACATGATGAGTTCATATGGCTATTAAAACCATTTAAGATTACAAAAATGTTATTAAGATTATAACTGGGTTAAAATCAATTGGTGGATTACCCATGCTGAAAGCCATGAAAAACCAAACAGTGACTGATGCTATCGGTGCCAAGTTTGACAAAAGGGCAATGACCATCAATGATATTATAGAACCGGATGTTAAATTTTCCTCCATGGTAATTTGGTACAAGATCTACCACTCTAGTAGGGAAAATTCTATCTTTGGAACTGCAATATATGTAGCCTATCAAATGTTGAAGGAGAATGCCGATTATGACCTATGTCAACTACTACAAAATTAGTTGATTGAGAATCTAAGCAAAATAAAGAAAGATAAGAAAAATACTTTCAAGTATGGTTCCTTGATTATATGTTTTTTCTTCTATTTTATGAATGAAGTGCCTAGAGTTCAAGGTGTGTACTGGACAAATGACAGGTTGGTTGCATGGCAAATAAAAGATCATCTACTCAGCCTTAGTGATTCCCAAGCTTAGAAGACAATCATTTGGGGTTACTTTAAAAAATTTTAAAGTATGATGCATGCAAGAGAGAGAATCCCTAAGTCAGTTGTGGGAAAATATGAGAGTGAAATATGCTTTATGGTTGACATTGATCAATGCCTAATGGAGGCTGTGGAACCTAGAACCATATGGATTATGCCAATGGGCTATGAGGTTGATGAGAAAGTTTTGGAAATGTATGATCAACATCTACTGAGCAAATCAAAAGACACATCTATGGAAAGGTTTGGAACTTCAAGGAGCTAAGTCTCAAATTGTGTGTGGAGCTCAGACAACCAGAGACCAAAAGGAAAGTACAAAAGCAAGTTGAAAAGTATGTTGAGAGCATTGGACTAACCAAGGAAGTAGTGAAGTAAAATAGAGAAAGAATTGAAAAAGTTGAAAAGGAAAGGCAGGAAAAGAAACAAGAAGATGCCTCAATGGAACCATCCTCCACTTCAAGGACTACTAGAAGCTCTATTGCTGCTTCTGTTCCTTCTAAACCTACAAAACTAGAAGATAGACCATCCGATGAAGGAAGTAAGAGAAAGAAAACAAAGGCCACAAGAACGTATGTGGGCACAAAAGATGATGAAGAGACAGAGAAATATGAAGAAGTTAAAGAGATGAGATCCAAGAAACCCAAGACTTCAGAGGCTTCTGAGGACCAGCCTTCCAAAAGCAAAAAGGCAAGTAAAAAGCAAGAAACTGGTAAGGTTTCTATGACAGTTGATAAAATTGTGAAAATAACTATTGTTCATGGAAATCTAAGGCCTATCAAAGTTTATTATGATAATTTTGATCAAGCAAATAAGAAAATCTTGGAAGATGCCACCATCATAGACTTGAATAAATTCAATAGAGCTCTACTGGAAATTTTACAAGAACTTCCTAAAAGTTTAAGGAAAATACTGGAAATGAGGAAGGAAGCAGCCAAGGCCAAAGATCTAGAACTCAGATAATATGTCCTCTCCACCCTATGTCCAATAATGACTAGAAGGGAAGTAGATAAAATCCTCAAGGGAGTTAAGGAGAAATTCAGAAGCAAGATCTGTGAACAAGCTAATGCTTGGTGAAACTGAGGAAGTTGCAAAGGAAACAAAGGAAATTTTGAGGAAGGCCCTTGATAAATATAAATACTATATTGTCTCAGAGGAACAAGTTGAGGAAGACAATCCTTCTATTTCAGAACAAGAAGCTATAGAAGAAGAGATTGAAAAAGGAAATGATGGCCAAGGTGATACTCTGGATCCTCCGGAGCAAACCTAAGAGGAAACAGGTGATGGGATTGATTCATCAATTCTAGATGTTGAAAAAGTAAACATCAGTGAGCAACAAACTAAATTTGATGACTCCTCTATTCTGGAAGAGAAGAAAATAAACAAAGAAGACACAGAGATGGCGGACAAAACTGATGATGTAGGAGATACTCTAACTCCACCTAGTCAATCCGGAAAAGAAGATAATATTGCTACTCAAAGCCCTCCGGAACAGGTAGTAAGTGGTGAAGACAAAGAAAAGATTCCCCCTACATATGATACAAAAAAAGGTGAAGCAGAGGAAGAGAAAGAAGAGGGTAAATAAGGCAAGGCAGAAGAAGATGATGCAAATGTTAATGCACCAACACAATTAAATTTTGATGCTAAGAAATCTCAAGGGAAGGAAAGTGATTCAGGAATTGTAGCAAGAGATACTACAGATGCAGTAAAAGGTCTCCTGAGTAAAGAAATACTTGAGTTTGATGAACCAAAGTTGTTTCAAGGACCGATCAATCTAGATGCTCTCTCTCTAGTTCAAGTAATAAAGATAGCATCTTTCACACAAGCCAAGGCAAGAGAAAAGATGTTGAAATCTCACATTGAGGATGGTGAGATGCTAGGCCTTGCAACTGGAGTATTGGAGAAGATAATGCCAACCCTCCAGAAGAATCCATCTGACTCTCCCTCCGTTCATCTGAAGAATCTTGTAAATTTTGTAAGTACACATTTTGAGTCTTTTGAGAAATCTACAGAGACCAAAGTCAGAAATGAATTTTTGGATAAGAAATTTAATGAAATAAAGAGCCTAATAAGGAATGATAGGATGATACTTGGTATTAGTATAAAGAGTATTCAAAGTGCTCTAAGTGATGGAAGTGATATATACAAGTTTTTTCTATCCTAGCCCAAAGTGAGTGAGGATATTGAGAAGAAGATAAAAGAGCAAGAACAGAAGTTGTCAAATCTATCTCAAAATTTTGATCCACTAACAGTTTCTCCTATAAGTCAGGAATGTCAAGTAATTATCTTGACCGATGAGATAAAGAGGCTTGTTAAAGAAAAGGGTAATATTATGAAGAGAATGTGTCAGCTCTGGGATTGATTGCCCCCAAGTTAGAGACAATGTATAATGCCTTATTAGAAGCTCAAACTGCAGTTCAAACAAGTGATCCTTCAAATCTAACAAAGGCAGAAGCATATACATTTTTACTGAGTGGACACATCTCAATTTTGGATGGCATGAAAAGAACTTGGGCCTCTAAACTTGAGCAATTGAAAAATAGTTTTACAGACATTCTCAAGTTCATGTAAATATAACTTAATGACTAGTTGTACATATGCGACATTATTTATAGAATTTTTGGGAGAATTTTGGCTTACGGACCCCATCCTTTTCCATTGATGTCAAAGGAGGAGTGAAGAGTAGTGAAAAATGATAAATCTAGCAAAGGGGGAGCTTTGGAAACAGTGGAAAGCAAGTGTACAGAGTAAGGGGGAGTAGCACCGACACTTAATCATTTTTCACTAAGTGTTGCCATCAATGCCAAAGGGGGAGATTGTTGGCAAGATACACTGCTACGCATGACAAGTGTTGTCATTGATGGCAACTAAGATTATTCCACCCATCCACATAACACAATTTGTTCTTACTAGAAGTTAGAATCAAAATTTATCTAAGTCTAGGAAGTTAGAAACGGAGCAGGCGATAGGGTCTAGTATCTTGGTCCAGATCTCTCTGGTGGTAAATCAGAGTTTGTTGCAGATCTAAGGGAGTCATGAGCATTGTCAGGATAGTCTAAATCTAGATTTTTGGCCTCTGGTGATGAAGGATTCAAAATTTATTGGCATTTGAGTATTGGGTTAACAGTTTGACAGAGCAGACAGAAGAAGAACAGGCCAACCTTGTAATTGATCTTGGTTTCGGATGTATGGAAGTTGTTGATTGGATAAGTTGTGATGATCATTGATAGTAGCCAACCTGATTAATGATTTGTGAGTGCAATTTTTGGTCCACGTTACAAGTTGTACATGGATTTAGCTGACAAAGCAGAATCTTTAATAAAATTCAAAGTGTTCTTGAAGCCAACCTAAAGGTGGTTGAAGTCAAGATGCAGATATATATAGCCAATGGATTTGAATGATTTTAGTGTGTGTGTGTGTGTTGAAAATATGGAGTAAGTTAATAAAGGATAGATAGGAGTGCAAAAGGAAGAGATCTAAGATTCAGATACAGAATAGTAAATAGGGCAGAACAAAGATGAAGTGTATCAAGTTAGTATTATGTGCTTAATTGGAACTAAATCCTTGCATTGGTTGATGCTAATTATTAGTTCAAATTCATTGTAATCTTATTTCAATAGGCAGTGAGCCTTCTTTTGAGCAGTGAGCTCTGGGCAGTGAGCCCGAATGCATGTGCATTCCAATTGTAATACTTTTAACAAAGTATAATCTTTGTGGGTTAACCCCCACCATGGTTTTTCCCTTAACCGGGTTTCCACATCAAAAATCATTGTGTTATGTGTGTTTATTTATTTCTGCTCATGTGTTGATGACTCATGTTTTAAATGTTTTAATCAGTTCTAAGTGATATTATTGCAAAAGATAAAGTTTTTGAACAACTGATTCACCCCCCTTCTCAGTTGTTCTGCCTAATTCTAACAAAATTCACTCAACATCATAATCCATTTTGTCATGTGTCCTATCAATGTAGCTTTGGATAGAAGATACTTTAGTGTGTTAACCTTTGAGATGAGCTTAGTTTGATGATTGAGCATATAATGTCTAAGTTTCTCTTAAGCAAAGACAATTGCAAGACATGTCTTTTCAATAGGTGTGTAATTTAGCTCATAGCCCAAGAGAGTGGCTGATATAATATATAGCTCTTTCCTTTCCAATGTCATCATTTTGTGTGAACAAGGCTTGTAATGCTGTTGATGTGGCTGATATGTATGGAAGGAGTGATTTTCCTTGAACATGAGGTACCAAAAATGGTGGTGTTGCAAGACATTCTTTCAATTTATCAAATCCCTATTAACACTTCTCATCCCATTGAAATTCTACATTTTTTATCAATAGATATGCAAAGGGTTGACATTTATCTACAAGTTTTTCTATGAATCTCCTGAAAGATTAAAGTTTTCCCTGAAGGTGACACAATCGCTTCAAATTTTGTGGTGATTTCATCTCAACTATAGGGTGAAAGTTAAAACATGTGTCACACTTTTGGCCAACTAAATAGTTTCTATAGAAAGGGTTCCGCTTGGAACCGTTCCACCCGAAACCACATAGCACTTATGTGGCATTGCGTGACATGAATAGTTCCAGGTGAAACATTTTCGCCTAAATTTTAAAAACATATAAAAGTCAATTTGAATTTTAAAAAATGTGTTTATTTACATTGAAGGTTTTGGGTGAGAAAGTTTTGCCTAGAGCCTTTTCGTGCGATACAATCTCGCCTAAAACTGTCTATATGGCATCTCATGTGGCAACCAACCCCCCCATTTACAACAAATTGAACAAAACTTTAAGTTCAACTGTAAATTTCTCCAACCAAAGGGAATTTTCATGAAAATTTGAAAATACCCTTTGGTAGATATCGAAGTCTAGATCTTAGAAATATATTTTTCTATATATTTTGATAAGTTCTATTAGGATTCTTTTAAATTTATTGCAAGTAGATAATTATAATCAAACATGCAGCTAATTAGAAATTAAAAATAAATAGGCAAAAACATATTCAAAAAATTTGAAAAATATATGGTTCACTAGAGGAGGGAATCCTCTCCAAGAGGGTTTTTTTTTTTTTAAATTATATATTGTAAAAAAGTTGACGTCCCATGGAAACTACTATGTTCTAATTAAAATTGACTTTAAATTTTTTTTTTAAATTATCAATTTTTTTTCATGCACAAGATATTTGAGTTGGCTAATTAGGAAAAAAAAAATTAAAGAAAAAAAATTAATTTTTCTATATTTTTTTGACGTCCCATTGATGTCACTTTTTTTGAAAAATATAGGTATTTAAAATTCATCAATTAAATTTAAAAATATATATCCACCTATTTTTTAAAAAAAATTAAAAAGTTATAAGCATAAACTACACTAAAAATTCTAGATTTCATTAGTTTATGTCATTTTAAAACTCAAAACATACATATGACTTTTTTGACGTTTGAGTTGGAAAAATATGTTTGTGTTGGTCTTTCTTTTTATAAAAGTGTGACACAGTTCTAAACTTTCACCCTATAGCTTTGACTTTAGTAGGATCTACTTTGATACCTCTTCAGGAGATAATGTACCCTAAGAGTTTGCCAGATGTCACACCAAAGACACACTTTTTTGGATTAAGTTGAACCTTGTATTGCTCTAAGTGGTCAAAGATGCTTGCAAGGACATACAAATGACCCTCTCTTGTGTGTGATTTACCCATGATATCATCCACATAGTCTTCCATTTTCTTATGAAGCATAACATGAAAGATTGCGGTCATTGCTCTTTGATATGTTTCTCCAGCATTTTTATGACCAAAATGCATTACTTTTCATCAATAAACCCCCCAAGCACATATGAATATAGTCTTATGTTGATCCTCTTCAACAATCTTGATTTGGTTATATCTAGAAAACCCATCCATTAAGGATAACATCTCATGTCCTATTGTTAGGTCAACTATGATGTCAATGTTTGGCAATGGAAAATCATCTTTAGGACATGCTTTGTTCAAGTCTCAGAAATTTGTACAAACACATATGTCCCCAGTATCCTTAGAAACTAGAACAATTTTTGACACCCATTCTTGATAATCTAGAGGTTTGATGAATCTGATTGCAAGTAGTTTTTCTAATTTTTCTTTGACCAAGAGAGCAATTTTGGGATGCATCTTTCTCAATTTTTGTTTGATTGGTTTTGCTCAAAGATATATTGTCAAATGATGTACCATCAAGGAAGGATCTAAACCAGGCATATTCACATAAGAGCTGGAAAAATTGTTTGATCTTTCTTTGAAACATGTGATGAACTCTTGTAATTCAAATTTTGTCAAGGATTTGGCTGTAAATATGATCTTTGGTTCTTCAATTGTTCCCAAGTTCATCTCTTGTGTTTCTTCAATAAGAAGAGGAGATCTCTCTTTATATGCCTTACTTTCAGGGAGGTCAAATTTCTCATCCTTAGGTGCCTCAGGGAGGTTTTCACCTTCAGAAATGTCCTTTATTTTTACTTTTTTGTCATCCGAAAGTGCCACAAAGTGGTTTTCACTAGGGGACGTGATTTTTTATATTTTCACTTTTGCGACTAAGGAATTTGACCATCTCTCCAAAGCAGGCATTAGTCTTGAGCTCTATAATGTATCCAATCCTATGATCTCCAAGTGGTATTCCTAATCTTAATCCCAAGAATTCAGTGATAACCTCATCATTTTGGAAGATATCTAGAATAGGAGGCCCTTGTTGGTCCCAATCAATGAGTTCGGGGTAAATGAGTTGGAGGTTATGTGATCGTGATGAAGGAAATGACATAGTAAGGGCGAGGATGGATTAATCGTATAGCTTGGTGATACGCTCAAGGGAGTCATCGTAGGTATCCTCATTAGTACTCTTAGTCGCGGGAAATGCTTTAGCTACCTCATCTAAGATAAATTCAAGCTCTAGTGATGTTGGCTCTTGTGTTCCAAACCCTAGTCCTAATTGTTTAGGTCTACAAATAGCTATAATGGGTTCAATAGTTCCTTTTTTGTGCAAGCCAAGACCACCTTTTCCTTGGTAACCCATATTTTTTGCCATGTGAAAACATTTAGGACATTTTTCAAGAGGGAGATTATCTTGCTCATCCTCTTCCTTATAAAGTCATTCTAAAATATCTGCATCAATAATTTCTTTATCTAGTACACCCCATCTATAAAATTGAGTTGGCTTATAGTTGATTGTAATAGTTGAAATAGGTCTCTCAAGACGAGGTCACCCAAATCTCTTAGGAGAAAGTGGGAGTTACCCCACACAAAAGGCTCCTTATAGAGTGCATTCTCCTAATCCTTTGTCAATAATCTTTTTCTTGATCTCAGGACGGGTAGTGGATGAAGAGGCAAGTGTGGATGGATCAATATATGATGAAGATGATTTAACAACATCATTGGTGGGCAATAATTGGCTTTGCAGTATTGGCCTTCCAATAGGTGAAAATACTCAAAGGGATGTGGATCAGCATATATGGTGACTTCTTGATTATTATAGGAAAATTTGATGTACTAGTGGTATGTGGAAGGAACGATCTTCATGGCATGAATCCATGGGTGTCCTAAGAGGATGTTATACGGGAGATCAAGGTCTAAGACTTGACAAGTAATTTCTAAGAGTGTAGGACCCAGTTGAATAGGTAGCTTAAATGTCCCTTATGATTTTCTCTCAACTTCATCATAGGCTTTGATTATGATAGAATTTTTTTGATCAATAACCTTGGTGGAGTATCCCAATTGTCTTATTAATCTTAAGGTACATAGGTTTAAGCCTGATCCACCATCTACTAGGACCCTTTTGACCTTGTGTTTGTGGATGAATACTTCTAAATGAAGAGGATCATTATGAAATGAATCAATGGTAAGCATGTCTTTTTTAGTGAAAACTAGGCGATGAGTGGATGTGAGGTGTCCTACCATGGCTTGAAATTGTTCCGCATTAATATCATTAGGGACAAGAGATTATGTCAAGGCTTTATCTAATATCTCTCTATGTATGAAGGATGTATGAAGGAGCTCAAATATTGAGATTTGTACGAGGGTCTTCCCTAGATGGTCAAGGATGTTAAACTTAGGGCGAGTTACTGATGATGACGACATGGACGAGGATGGGGCTTCTTGAATAGTGATATGGCCACAACGAGTAGTAACGTCACAAGCGATGTTGCGAGCTCTTATGGTGATGCTAGCTACTTGTGAAGAGAAAGCTTCAATACAACCACAACAAAATCATATGAAGGGGAGGAATTGACCTTGTTGGTATGGTTATTGTTAGAAGAGAAACTACCTTGACCATGTTGTGGGAATGGATCTTGATGTGCTCTCAATTTTTCATTGGACGACTTTGGAGTAGGTTCATCTATGGTACATCTCCTTGATCTATAAGATCTTGGATATAGTTCTTAAGCCTCATGCAATTATTTTTCTATGGCCCTTAATATTGTGAAATTCACAATAATCATTGTCATTGTACCAATGGGGTTTAATGTTATTCGCATCATAAGGTTTAATCTTCGAAAGTTTAATAAGGCCATGGTTGAAGAGTTTTCAAACGATGGATTCCGTAGGTTCTCCCAAGTTTGTGAATTTACGTCTAGGTATTAATCCTTGTATAGGATTATTCTTGGGGAGAGTAGCATTTTTTTTTATGATGATGATTGAAGGGCAAATGGAGGGTTTTGAATATTTTGAACAAGCTTAAATCTGTGACACCATCATTGAAAATGTTTTTATACTTGGCCCAAAATCCTAGTTTTTCATTGGATTGATTATTATTGGAGTCTTTATTTTCTTTGAAGATTTTAACAATTATTTTGCTATTAGGAATTTTTCTATAATTGTACCTTTATCAATGATTTCCTCAAAAGAGTTGGCACATTAGACTTGTAAGTGAAAGTCTATTTCCTAGTTTAAGTTTTCAATGAAGAGATTAACAAGTTGTTTCTCAGGAATGGTGATTGGAACCTTACTAGCAAGATTTCTCCAATGTTGTAGGAAGGCAATAAGTGATTCTCCATTTCTTTGTTTCGTAGTGCAAAGGTCAGTCATAGATATCTCATGTTCAATGTTATATGAAAAGTGTGTTATGAATTTGTCGGCAAGCTCTTTGAAACTTTTAATGCCATGAGGAAGATGGGAAGACCACTCAATGGCTTGTCCTCCAAAGCTACTAGGGAAAAGTATCATCAAGTAAGTGTGATCATATGAAATTTCCATGCATGCTATGAAGAATTCTCTTAGATGGTCTCTAGGATCACCCTTTCCTTTATACTTATCAAATTTTGGTAGTTCAAAGTTTGGAGGAAAAGGGGTAATGACTATAGATTTGTCATATGGGTATGGACAAATTTCTTCAAAGGTGTATTTATTCTTTTGTTTCCCTTTTTTCATGTTGTCAAACATTTTTTTCTTGAGTGTTTGCATGTCGATTGTCAGATTATGTGATGTGGTAAATGGGTTAGACAATAATTATTGTTGATGTTGTGGTGTTTGGGGTTGTAGTTGTTGTGTTTGAGATTGTTGGATGTTTTGGAGTTGTTGGATGACTTGTTGTTGTTGTTGTTGTTACATTTTTTGTTGGAGTTGTGAGAGGATGAGGTTTTGATTGTGTGATGATGAGGATTGAGTTTGGACTTGTGAAGTTTAGGGCATGGACACATTAGCTTGGGTATGAACATGGGGTGTAATGGATGCTATGTAAATGGGGTTGGATACTTGAGTAGTGAGTGGTGGAATGACCATACAACTAGTAGGTGGGATGATGACATTAACTGTTAGATTTGACATAGGTATAGATGTCGTGGATAGAGGAATGGATGTGTTAATACGAGGGATGTGTGAGGTCATAGGGATAGATAATGTAGGGATGGTTGATGTTATAGGGATTTTTGATGTAGGGATGGTTGAGGATGATGGGGACATGGTATTAGTTGTACCTTGAGGAATGGACAAAGGGATACTAGGGATATGTTGAGGTATAATTATCTTGATCTGTGGTTGGACTAGGTTGGTATGAAGTTGATGAGGATGACATATGGGATAAAGGTTGTGTTTGTTGAAAGGATAAAGGTTGTGGTTGTGTTCATGTTTATTGGGCTATGATTTGTTGAAGAAGTGCTTGTTGTTGTTGTTGTTGAAGGATGAGTCGTTGTTGTTGGGTGGTGAGATTTGGTATGTGTGAAGATGGAGCATGATTAAGAATTTGGACTTGTTAGGTTTGAGGTAAGGTGGACGTTGAATAAGTTTGGGGTATGGATAAGTTGGATCGGCTGTTGATGTGAGGTAGGGATGATGATGTAGGAGTGACTGGGTACTTTCCATATAATCTTTTGAGTCTGTCAAACATTATGTGGATGTCATAAGGATCTTTGAGTGCCAGATGGATGATTAGGGTAGAATGGATTGGATTGGATGAAAAAGATGATTGGGATAAGATGATTAGATGGGTGATTATGATGTAAGGGAATGATTAGGACGGATGCTAGATTTGGTTAGGATATTGATTTTTTTGGATTTTTAGGATGTTTGGCAAGAAAAACAAACACAAAAAGATAATGGATGACTTGACTTAACAAGGAAATTGGTGCGAATTGTTTCATGGCTAATGTGGCTTTTACTGGTATTACACAAGGAAAACATGTCAAGCACATGAACAAACCTAGAATTATTCAAGTAGGAGTGTCATATCCCATGGACTCACTCAGGTGTAACTTCAATCTCCACTATTAGATAATGGTGATTTCCATCCCCTTGATAACATTTACCATTTCTTGGATAGATAGGGAATGCAAGGTCATGTACCACCTTACACTCCTTACCTTGGAGACTAAAGTCTTGTCCAAAGTTTATTCCATCTCAAACAACAGAGGTAATAGTGTGAGCTCTTCTTTCCCCTGTTACAGTTATGCACCACAGGATATGACAGCAAGCTTCTAAGGGAGTCCTCCAAATACATGAGGTACGATGAGGCCCAAATCTATGAACACTAGTTCGTTGAAGGGATGTGGCATAAGAAATTAAGAAAACACTTCACCTTGTGTCTAGAATTACTCGAGGCCCCAAGGTTGTCCTAATGACTACGTAGCTAGATTGAGGTATAGCTTTTGCTCTCCCCCCTTTGATATAGCCTGTGAGAAGACGTGGTTGAGGTCGTCCCTAGGGGTGATGAAATCCCCTAGCATGCCTCCTAAAGGGAAGGAACACTATTCACTTTTGATCCCCAAGCTCGCATGAAGCGCAAGGGGAGAGCATATGTGAGATAATGTCCCTAGGATTGAACAAATAAACACAAGGATAATGAAAGGGTTTTTGATCTCTAAGGTCACCAAAAGGTGCGAGGAGAGAGCATACACCCTTTTCAAAATCTGAAAACAAAGCAAACAATGTTCAATTACTATCCCCCTAGATTAGACTAAGTGCCTAGATTAGTGATAAAGTGATTTCTTTCACATGTGAATTTGCAGCAACTTGTTAGTAGTTTCAATAATTTTGATCTTTGGCAAGTGAAAGCTACAAAACAAGTATGTTAAATTGAAAAAAATAATCATGGAAAAATGATTTTTATGCAATAAAATGTATTAGAAATGATAATGAAACCCCTGCAAAATCAGAAAATAATGTTATAATGCAGCCATAAAAAGATATGTTCATCACAAGATTACGATTTCAAATATATTTGTTTTTACATAGTCGACTTACATCTGATTATTTTGAAATGTTTTTGACCTGAAAAATAAAAAGAAAAAAAAGACCCCTACTAATTTTTTGAGACCTTTCTAGAAATATAAAAATGTCCAAAAAATTCCCTAATTTGCACCCAGAAATGTGGATTTATTAAAAACCTATAGTTGACAAAGATTGGATTATTTTGTACCTTAGTTGAACTCAAAAATAAAACTATAAAGAATAAACCCCCATTATAATTTCAAGAGCTTTCGAGAAATGTAAAAAGTTCTAAAAAATTCACTGATTTACACCTAGAAAAGTGAATTTATGGAAAATCATAAAATCATTATAACTAATGCCCAAATGATGATAAAATTTGATTTTTCTCCTGTAGCTTCCTTAGATGATCCACAAATTGTAGTTAAAATTTTGTAAAAATATTTGCATTTGTTTGGAAGATATGATGAAAACTTTAAAAACCTAGGGTTTTGTCCATAAAAGGTATAAATCTGCAACAAAAGTTAACAAAACCTACAAAAAGCAAGCTAGCTCAAGGGATGTCAGTCAATAAAAAATAATCAGATGTGCCAAATGAAACCTTGAAATTATGCAAGGACAATAAGCATGAAGATAAAACAATGCAAATACCTTAACCCTTACACAAGATCGGACTTCTGATAGGACAGAATAACATGAAGATAAAACAATACATTAACACCTTCAAACCTTACACAAATTTGGACTTCTGATAGGATGGAATGGAGTGCACCCAAGCTCCATTAAATATGTCCTATTGATGTTGAAATGTGGACTGCTCATACAATCAGCATAACCATGATTGAAATGAAAGCAAAATATAATATGAACGTGCACGTGAAAGATTATTGGGGGTGTATATGCCTAAAAATGACACGACTCTATCTAAATAAATTATTTAAATATTTATTTCATCTTAATGTTCCTCTATCAATAAATAAATAAATCAATTTATTTATTTCGTTCATATTCCTCCCAAAAATTAAATAAAATCACTTATTTTATTAATTTCATCAAATCCTTCCAAATCCTCTTATCTACAATTAAATAATTTCTTAATTTCTTAATTAAATTAAATTGTTCTTCCAAATTTAAATAAATCATGCAAATTTATTTAAATTATCTCAATCTCTAAAAATAAAATATAATCAAATATTCTATTAATTCTTCTAATCTTCACAAACAATTGAATAAATTTATTTATTTAATTTGCTTTGTTATCTTCCAAAATCTTCTAAAAATAAATCTTGTTCATCATGCACACAAAATTAAATAATTTATTATTTAATTTATCTCAAATCATGCAAAAAACAAATTACAAGTTGAGTTAATTGACTTAATCAATCTTGTTTTTATCAACAACTCTTAAATTAGAAAAAACATTCTAATTTATGAAATCAAATCTTATCTTTATCAAGAAAGCAGTTAACTCAAACAAAACATCTTTTTGGAGTGACACATGCTAGGTGCACGTTCATCATGAATTCTAGATTTATCTCCTCAGTTGATCTTATTCATTCTAGACCATTGATCTTCCTTCTCTCAAGTCTATAAATACAACTCCTATTCCTCCATTTCAACAATCCAAGATTTTATTAAACTTACTCTACAGGAATCATAGCGTGCCTTTGGCACCAAACCATATCAATAGCTTGAGATCACCATTATCATTGTATTGAAGATCCTCTTCATTACAAGAACTATCATAGTCGTTCTCTATTGTCATCTTGAAGACCCTCAAATTGAAATGAGAGTTTCAATTTATAGAGGGAGAGAGAATCAAATGGATGGTCAAGATTAGAAGGATGGGGTGTGAGGTGGACAGATAGGATTAAAATTTGAAGTTAGTGGTTATGACACTCATTTAACGAGGATGACAGGTGACTAAAATAAGGATTAGAGTGGAGGAAATGGAATTTCTAAATTGATTTTGGAGAAGTGATTATGACACACATTTAAGGAGGTTAAAAATAAGGATATGAGTGGGAATAAATAATTTAAATAATAAAATTATTTAAATTATGAGAGACATGAGGGATTTAAATGAATATTTAATTTATTTAAATTGGATGATGGAGGAAAATGAGATAAAATAAATAAGATTTATTTAATTTGGTGCAAAAGGGGGGGATAAATGGATAGAAGGGATTAGTTAAATTTATTTAACTAATTGGATGATGGAAGGGGTCATGAAAGGGACCTAGAAGAAAATATGTCGCTAGGTAATGCAAGTTGATGTAAGATAATATCATAAGACATGGTCAATTTTAGG
Source organism: Cunninghamia lanceolata (assembly GCA_027924645.1). Lineage (NCBI taxonomy): Eukaryota > Viridiplantae > Streptophyta > Pinopsida > Cupressales > Cupressaceae > Cunninghamia > Cunninghamia lanceolata. The sequence continues at coordinate 904,363 of BSBN01001380.1, read as the reverse complement.
TGTCTACACCCATCACACAAAATCAACCTCAAGCAAAGCACCTAACTTCCAAAACACAATGGTGCTTGGTTATCCTACATTCATAGGGCATTAATAAACCAACATACCCTTTTAGATGAAACAAATGAAACAAGATCCCCCTATAGGGCTAATGTTTGGAGGCATAGCTTATCCCATGCTTAACCCATTTTTGGGAACCTACTTGGTGTTGGAGTACAGGACAACACTGAGATGGGGGGGTGAATCAGTGTTGTATAATTTTTAACATCTTTTGCACCTTTTAATTTACAAGACAGAGAATGAGAGAGACTTCAATAATCTATCAAACACATATGCATAAGTATGATGATGAATAGTATGAACAAGACCTTATGAGAGAAACAATAAGACACACACATATAAATGCAAATGACATAAACCATAACACATGTTTTTGATAAGTGGAAAATCCTCATAGGGATGAAAAACTACTCTAACTGCCTCACTAGCTTAATCATGAAATTCACTAATTATAGAGCCTCACTGGCTGGTGAATGCCTCACTGGCAACAAATAGGTCTCACTGACTATGCAAGCCTCATTGGCTACAATATACAATCTCAGAACAATACAAAGAATACAGAGGGTTTCTTTGTTTCAATACAAATCCCTAAATTTGCATATCCCTTTGCAATCACACTCAACTCAATCTGTATTTCATTCTCATTATCTCTGCACAATCAATTACATATTGTCTTCATACTGTAAATGATTCAATCTATAAATTTGTTGCATAATTTCTTCATCCTGTATTTGATTCATTCTTGCAAACCCATTTCATACATCTCTCAAATCACATACAAAATATCATCTGATTCATCTGTATTTTCTCTTCTAAAAACCTTCACACAAACATATCTTTAATGCTTCATATCTCAGACCTCCAAAATTTGAATCATAATGAACCTGCAATTTTAATATATGAAAAAATAGAATGACCTTTTATATTCTTCTTCTCTCTGCATATTCATTTTCCCAACTCTTCAATAATCTCCAATATGTTCATCTTCTCTGCATTTATCATCTCCCATTTGAAAAAATTAGAAATCCTAAAATGTCCTCCATCTCTTGCAAATAAAAAATCTTCAATAATATTTAATCAATCTTCCATAAAGAAAATCCATCTTTGGATTCTTTATTTGCAATAAGACAAACAAAAAAAGTTTCTCCAAAAGAATCACTTAAAAATTAAAAAATCATAAAATATTTTCCATGTTTCTGATTTATGAAGAGCCTTCCAAATTTCTTTTTCTACATAACCTGTCAGAGAATAAAGAAAAATTCTCCCAAATTCAAAACATCTCCCACAAGCATTATCTTGGTATGACAATCTGACTATCCTTGTTAATTGGTGATGGAGTTTACCAAACACAAATCCTGAATGAGATCAAATGCCAAACACAACATCATTGCTTGATTATAACAACTTGGTCAAGAACAACCTGATCTCAACATCATTTCTTTGAGCACAAACAACTGAAATCATATTACCAATGTTATCAATGACACTACATTACAACAACACAACTATGCACCTACGCCTCTGTATTTGGCACCCACACAACTATCACTTTGTCATACCAAGCCTAATCCACCTAGAAAATAATATGTTATGAGGCATATCATGATGATCATCTTGCAAACCAAATCATAAACATCTTGAGAACACACTCAAAGAAGCATGTCAACCTTGCTACATCTTTTGACATCAATGACAACCTTCCATCAATTGGAATATCTAAAGGAGCCTCTAGACCTCAATCTTCGTAATGTCATGCTATTATGACCTCTCCTTGAACTCTTAAAGTTTAAAGGGGTAGGAGAACCTAATTTTCATATCACGGCTTATATAATGGTAGTGTGAGAACTCCTTCCTTGGGATGGGGTACTAGCTAGAATTTTCCCAAAACTTTAGAAGGCATTGCTCTGAGTTTGGTACTACCAACTCTAAGATGCATTAATCCATTTTTCAGCATCTCATAAGAGAACTTGTTGCTTCCTTTGACATGAACAATCTTGTTAAAACAAGAATTTAAGAATTCTTAATAGTTAAATAAGAGGCCAACGAATCAATTGTGCACTTCATTACATGATGGAGGCAGGTTCTCTACTCTTCAACTAGCACACCAAGTTTGGATTGTTACGTCATAAAATGTGTACACTAGCATTTTACACTAATTTTAGCACCCAGTTGGACCTAAAGTGTTATCTTTGTTAATCATGACCTATTTTAACACCATTTTTAGCTTAAAATGATGAAATCTTGATCCCGATGAATAAACCCGACGGAATCAACTTAGGACTGTACTAAGCCCACTATATTTGGCACTCCCTAGAGTTTGTGGGCTAAAGGTCCAAGGTGCCCAAGTGCCCTGGTCCCAGTTGGGAACTTTAGCCCCCTTTTGTAGTTTCATCTTGGGACACTTCCTTAGTTTGTATTTGTCAACCTAATTATGTTTTATTTACCATAAGTGAGTGGGAATGCATATTTAAAGGAGTGTTGTAGTTCATTTTACACCTAGATGAATGATGTCAAGCTTGCTCTCATATGGTGTGATATGCTAAAGTGTTTTATATGTTTGGAAGTGTTATCTACTTGTGGATGCTATTGATGTTTGTTTGTAGGTCTTGAAGGGAGTTTCAATCCTTCTTCATCACTCTCCTTGCTGGTGTGAGATCTTGAGTCATCTTCATCAACTAGGGTTATACCTCTTGTGGTAATCATCATCATTATCATTCATATTTCTATCATATTATTACAGATATAGCCTCTGCCCTCCTAGGACATGCACTCTTAGATCTAATCATCATTGTAGTGGAGGTAGAAACACCAACACATGGTTTGACTGAGGCAATCCCTTATACACAACACAACCTTTTCCTCTTTCCTTGAGTGTAAGTCAGAGAAATGGGTTTCAGGAGCTAATTTTTGGTAAGAAGACAGAGTAGATAGGTACAAGTCTGGTGATATCCAAGATTTTACAAAACCCTTAAAAGGGCTAGGGAACCCAAGCACCTTGGTCCTTGGCATTTTTGCTCCAAGTTCTAGGTTCTTAATAATACCCTAACCTCTGCTGTGCTTTTGGTTTTTTGAGATTTGTTTCCATCTATTATTTGTAAGTTGATCTTTGTCTTCTAGGGTTTGACCATTTATCCTAGCTTGCTTGCTTGACCTTTGTTGAACTTGGTTGATCCATCTATATACAACAAAAGGGTATAACCCTTGTAGTTTGGCTATCTTTCTTGGGTAGAATCCAAGCTTGATTTGTTTCCTAAAGTTTGTAGAAGAGGGTTTGACCTAGTTTAACTCTTTTGGCTAGATCACTCTTTAACACTTAACATTTTGGTGAACCTGTCATTTCTTGCACTTTTACATCCTTCTTATTTTAGATCTAAGTTGTCTACTACCCTAGATCTGATTAGGATTGGTTTTATTAATCTTTTTGCATGCATACATAGTAAAATTTTGAATAGTTTCAAAACTAGGGTTTGTGAAAGCCTTACATTGTTAGGAAATCTAGCTAGTTTTGAACCTAGGGTTTACAGATTTGAGGGTTGTTTCAAATCTTGTTGCATTGAAATATTGTTTTCATTTTTTTTACCTTATCACTCTTTCTGGTTAAAACATTCTTGCATCCTTTCATTTGAAATTTGAAAAAGAAAAACTTCATTCTAGAATTTGGAAAAAGCATAGTGTTACTTTGTTTGCATCTCATAAGGATAGATCATCATACCATAAGTTAATTTTTCTGATTTTTGCATCAAATCTGATTATTATTTCAGCATTTATTCATTTCATAAGTGTTACATTGTGCATTTGAATCTTGTGCATTGCTAGAAATTGTCAAAAAAGTACATTTTTGTGAAAACCTAGTTGATAGTGGAATCTAGGGTTTATGATTGATAGTTTGATTTCAGATTTTTCTGCTGTTATTTGAATTCCAAATCTAATTTTTCATTGTGCTACAACATTACAATTGTCATGTTGCATTTAATATTGAAGATAGGAATAATTTTGAATTGTTGCATTTTGAAAAAAGCATTGAAATTTGAGTTTGATTTAAGCATTGGTATTGTTGATATATAAGTGGATTTGAGTGGAATTGAATTTGATCAAGGGTATATTATTTCTTAACTTAAAACAAAACTCAAATCTTTCTTTTTCTTCATCATTCATTTCTACTATTGGTGCATCTTGCGTGTTACTAAATCTTATAGACGCTTTATGAGCTTTGTGACCCAGTGCCCTGATTCTAACGTTCTTGTGTGAAGAATTCGGTGAATTATGGGTTTGAATGCTTTGAATAACAATGATAACGTTAGAATCACACAAGAAGGTCAAAAACTTATTCCTAACATTCCTACTTCGCATCTTCTTGAAGCATAAAACTTCCATGAATCCATCAACATAATGACCTTGTGGCTCATGTTCCTAAAGCTCAAGTTCAGAAATTAGACACGGAGTTGGCTAATTTCTAGCAACTTGTAAGCTCAGAACATGTAACTAAAGAGGCCATCCCTATTTTTGATAGTCTACAAAGAATTTTTCTCAAAGGTCAAGAAGGATTGGAGGTCTTGTGTGGCCTTGCACATATAGCACCATAACAACATTCTATTCGCATCTAGTTGTGTTGAAATCATAACCAATGGCACTTCCTCTAATCAAATAGGGACTCAAGTGTCAGCACCCATACCTACACCCCCTATTCCTACTTATGCTTCTACTATTCTCATCACTACTACATAGTCGAGTAATAATGCTAACACATGTGTTGGGTTATCCATAGGGAATCATGTTCACCATTATACTACCGTTCCATATAGTTACACACCTAATGTTACTCCACCTACATCTAAACCTCCTATCACATTTCAAAAGGCTACTCATACACCATCACCTAGTCCTTCCAATTCATTCCAATCTCTACCTAATTCAGCTTCTGATCTTGTCATAAGCCAATTATTGAAAATATGACCTCCATCCAACAACAATTGGCTAGCATGAGTCTACCTAAGCATAGCATGACAACACATTATATATATAGCCCTATGTCCTATTCCATCCTAAGAACACCAATGCCTGAGAAGTTTGATACCCCTTGCTTTGAGAAATATAATGGGAAGGGAGACCCTAACAACCATGTGGCAACATTTACCGCTATGTGTAGTGATTTTTCTTTGAGGATGCGATTTTGATAAAACACTTTCCTAGGTCACTCAAAGACACAACCTTGGATTGGTTTTGCTCACTACCTCCTAATTCTATAACTTTTTTCTCACAATTAGTCAATAAGCTCCTCGAGCATTTTCAAGTGAACATTGGACCTCAAGTCTCTTTGATAGACTTGGTTCATTGCAAACAAGGAAAGAAAGAGAAAATAACAGATTTTATGGGTCGTTATCAAGCCCTCTTCTCACAAATCTAGTATTCTATTTCAGATGTTGATGTGCAAAGAATCTTTATAGGAAACTTACAACCTCACATCCATGATAAGATATTGTTGATGCAATATGATTCATTCACTCATCTTTGCATGGCTCTTCATAATTAACAACTTTCGATTAGTCAGTATGAGCATAATCCCTCATTGGCTCCAGTTGGTCAATCCGAGCCCTTTCATAATCATTCTTTCAAAAGACAAAAAAACTTCATCAAAATAAACAAAATCTCAGTGAGCAACATAAGAAAACATGTGATGGTAGCGTCATCCCCAACTCCCACCCCTTACAAGGTGAAACCAAAAACAAGAAACTTCACACCATTATCAGAATATCTCTATGCTATCATGACACAATTGTTGCAAAGTAATCTCATCAAGCTTCCACCCGTTAGACTTCTTGATCCAAGAAAGATACAATCATCTTCCTTTGATGCAAAGGCCTTTTGTCAATTTCACCACTTTGTTGGCCATGACACTAAAAGATGTATGCGTCTTAAACATGAAGTTCAAGACCTCATTGAATCCAATGTCATCCAGGTTGCTGGTGTGAATGACAAAGGGAATAAATCAATGGCAACTCCTAATCAAAATCTTCAAATATATACTAATCCTCTACCTTATCACGAGTCTAATGTTGTTGATATTTGCATGGTGGATGTTTTCCCTCACAAAGAGCGAGTGGAATCAGAACCTACTATAGATTTTACTCCACATGATGCTACTATCGAAGCTTCTAATGGGCCTTTTTATATTGCTATTTGAATCAATGATAAACCTATTTGGGGTGCTATGATAGATCTTATATGCATGGTGAATGTAGTAACTGAAGAGTTTCTCTACATGCATGGTTTACATCGAGATACCTACGACGTATCGAAGATGGCTATTAGAGCACATGATGGGTCTATCCTTCCAACTCTTGGTGCCTTAACTCTTGAAGTTAAGGTTGGGCCAAGAGCTTTGGATGTTCATTTTTCATCATTTCTACATCAGAATTATTTCATGTGAATTTGGGCTACCCATGGCTCTGCTCCATGAAGGTAGTCCCCTATATGGTTCATAAGTGCTTAGAGTTTCCATTTGAGGAACGTGTCCATGCTATAAATCACAATTAGTATTGACCCATTGTTCACAATGGACATTCTTCACTTGACTACTTCTAGCCACAACTAGTTGGAGTTGCTCGAGCTAGAGAGGATTTATTCTTCTTATCATTTCAAACATTTAAATCAAAGAAAATAGTAGAGTTATTGCTTAGTAATATTCCTCCTTGTGATCTCCCTGAGCCACCTCGATCTTCTAAGGCTACATCTGTAGTTCCTCCTATCCCACGAGTAGTGAATGAAGCTTAGCCTGAATTGAAGGTTCTTCCCCATCCCCGAGGGTATGGTAGGTATGTCAAGATCCCCCCTCCACCATCCCTTCAAGGATAATGAGGCAACCTTCATGCACAAAATAGACCTCCCCACAATCATGATGTTACTTTTGTGTCACCTACCTCCATGGAGACAAGTGGAAATTCATCGATTGCATGTGTGTTATTTCTTGAGGTTTCTCAACCACTTGAGGATGCTCATGTACTTCCACATGTTTGACAAGTTGAGAAGGAAGATCAGCCCTCATTGAGGAACCCTTCCCCCATAGTCTCCCAGCCTTTGGTGGTTCCTCCTGTTTCTTCTAATGTTCTTGAAACAAAGGAAGAAAAGGAACCCAAGTTGGAAGATACTATGGTTCCCCTCACAAACATCATGAATAAAGCTAAGAGAAATAAAATTGCAAGAGAAAGAAAGAAGTGTTGTCATGCTATGGCTTTCCTTGCCATAGGAGAGGAGAATCTCCCCCTCGCAAGCATTTATCACTGATGGATGTGAAAGAGATATCTATTGATTCTTTGTCTCCTTTAGAGAAGGAGGATGTTTTACCAACTGTGGAAAAACCTATTGTGCAATATTCTGACAGTGAATCCAAAGACAAGGATGATATAGGTACGACTCTTGTTCCTTATATCTCACATGTTATAGTTCCTCTTGCATCTTGTCGACCTTTCGAAATGGATGATGAGCAAGATTGGGAGGAGAATGATTTTATGTAGGTTGACTTGCAAGTGAGGTACCTTTGTCTTTTATGTTACGAGTGCATGTGATTATTTTCCCCTGTGATGTGTTATTATTGCTAGTGTTGTTGTTAATCTCTCTTTGGATGACCCTTGACACCCTTGTAGGTGCAAGGATACAAAGGGACCAAAATCCATCTTGATATTCTCTCTATTTGTATCATCATTCTTCTATATGTCATAATTTTTATTGTTGTCATGTCCTTTGGGGATGATCCAAGGCATGGGATGTTTTGGCACTCTCCCTTGTTGACCCAAGGGATGTTTTATTTGATTTTATATGTTACTTCTTCCTTTGTCTTCATAGTTCTACTAGCTAGCGGATGATGATAGTTACATATATATAGTCTTGATGATTATCCTATTATACAACCATTCATATATTGATGCCAGTTAAGTAGATACCTTTGTTTAATTACTTAGTATAACTTATTACTTCTTTTATGTTTTGATTTATGTGGCACCCTGTTGCTATGCTCGGCATCATACCATGACTACACAAGCCATTGTGTATCATGCATGTAGCATCACCTCGATTTGCCTTTTGTGGGGGCAACCCCTTTATATGATGTAGTTTTTGGGAACACATATCCTATGGGCATGTACTTTCGAAAAGCTCTCGTGCTTGTCTTGTGATTTGTTCTACTTTAAAGCAATTGCTCCCTGATAAGAGTTAGCAATCACTTTAAGGTGGGGGCATACATCATGCTATGCTCTTTTTTTTGTTACATGCTTGTTGGCATGGAACTCACCTAATGATTCAGTGGTCCTCACTAGCTTGTGATGTTTCCTTTTGGGTCCATGAGCCACCCAGTGCAACGTAGTTGGCTAGCCTGTGTGCTTCATGTGACTTGTCGTGGTCACCTAGTAATTCAGCGATCCCTAATAGTGTGTGATCCGTGGTGGCACTTCTCTTTACATGACCCCTAGCGACAGAGTAAGCTAGTGTTAGAGTCATGTGCCTTGTGTGTTTGTTCTATGTGTGTTCTTATGTTTGTTGTTTTATGCATTATGTTTTAGCTTGTGTCTTATGTGTCTTCATCATGTTTTCCATGTGTTCTTTATATATTCTTTGTGTCTTATGTGTATGCTTTATGCCTTATGTGTATGCTTCATGTCAAGTGTTATACATTATGTTTGGTGTGTATTACCTTTGTGTATTGTGTGTCTTTCGCATGTATTCTTTTGTATGCTTTTAGTACTCCATGTATGTGTAAGCTATGTTGCAATGTCTTGTGTGTTTAAAATCTCTTTGCTTATGTGTTTGCAACCTTAGGATCCTAAGTTTGGGGGCTACTAGTAGTCCACAGCTTGCCATAATTCTTTCGCTTCTATGTTTGTTTGTTTGATCCATCCTTTAGTGTGAGTTCAAATGTAATTTTGTACCCACACTAAAGTGGGGGCTAAATGTTACATTGGGAAATGTGTACACTAGAATTTTACACTAAGTTTAGCATTCAGTTGGACCTAAAGTGCTGCCTTTGTTAATCAAGACCTATTTTAACACCCTTTTTTAGATTAAAATAGTGAAATCTCAATCCTGATGAATAAACCAGACAGAATCAACTTAGGACTGGACTAAGCCCACTATATTTGGCACTCCCTAGAGTTTGTGGGCTAAAGGTCCAGGGCACCCAAGCGCCCTAGTCCCAGTTGGGATCTTTAGCCCCCTTTTGTAGTGATAGCTTGGGACACTTCCTTAGTTTGTATTTGTCAGCCTAATTGTGTCTTATTTGCCATCAGTGAGTGAGAATGCATATTTAAAGGAGTGTTGTAGTTCATTTTACACCTAGATGAATCATGTCAAGTTTTTTCCCATATGGTGTGCTATGCTAAAGTGTTTTACATGTTTGGAAGTCTTATCTACTTGTGGGTGCTATTGAAGTTCTTTTGCAGGTCTTGAAGGGAGTTTCAAGCCTTCTTCATCACTCTCCTTGTTGATGTGAGATCTTGAGTCATCTTCATCAACTAGGGTTATACCACTTGTGGTAATCATCATCATTATCATTCATATTTCTATCATATTATTACAGATCTAGCCTTTGCCCTCCTAGGGCACACACTTTTGGATCTAATCATCATTGTAGTGGAGGTGGAAACACCAACACAGGGTTTGACTGAGTCAAGCCCTTATACACAACACAACCTTTTCCTCTTTCCTTGTGTGCAGGTCAAAGAAATAGGTTTCAAGAACTTATTTTTGAGAAGAAGACAGAGCAAACAAGTACAGGTCTAGTGATATCCAAGATTTTGCAAAACCCTTAAAAAGTCCTAGGGTGCCCAAGCACCCTGGTCCTTGGCACTTCTACTCTAAGTTCCAGGTTTTGAATCATTCTCTAACCTCTATTGTGCTTTTGGTTTTCTGAGATCTATTTCCATCTGTTAGTTGTAAGTTGATCTTTATCTTCTAGGGTTTGACCATTTGTCCTAGTTGGCATGCTTGACCTTGGTTGACCTTGGTTGATCCATCTATATACAACAAAAGGGATTAACCCCTATAGTTTGGATCTCCTTATTGGGTAGAAACTAGGCTCGGTTTGTGTCCTAATGTTTGTATAAGAGGGTTTGACCTAGTTTAACTCTTTATGATAGATTACTCTTTTCCACTAAACATGGATCATAAAGAACTATGTAATTTTTTCCTGTACACCCTTAATAGGGATACACAAGAAGAAGTTCAAAAACTCCCTTATAGGTCATATGAAGAAACCCTTTAAAGTTCCCTTAGGATAAACTAAACTGCAATTGAAAGTGAAATAAAAGAGTATGGTGTTAATGGGAAGTTAGTGGCACAAGATAACAACAACAACAACAATAACCCCTCAACACCTATAATTTTAAATACTAATTGTAGTACACCCACCAATGGAGTCATCAACATTCAACCACCTAAAAACAACTGCAACCGCAATTACAATAGCTATCATGGTGGCAATAATTTTGCAAACATAGGGAATCAAAATATCAACGATGTTGATTAACTCCCACAAAATAATTATGATCAATGAGGTACAAAAAATCACAAACCATACAACAACAATTGATATGATTCCTATCAAACACCAAATGAATATAACCCTAACAAGTACTGCACTTTTCATAAGAGAAAGGGCACAACACAGAGCTATGTAAGGATTATCAATGATTCATCGTAAATCTCCCTAAATGCCAACAACATTTCTTCATGAACATATTTCTTCTTCCACCAAAAAATCCAAACCATAATCACCAAGGACCTACCAGTCCCCAAAATTTGAATGTGAAGATTTACCAAGACCCTTTTACAGTGCATCAACAAGGGAATGGCTCAAATCAACCAATACCACCCCTTCTTAGGAAACAAATTCTCTAAGACAATTGGGCATAAGAGGTGACACCAAAATTCTAGGCTTGGTTGAAGTAGTCCAAGATGAAAACCTTCAAGAGGAGCTCGTAATCCCACAAACAAAGAACACAAGATATACAATTTCAACGGTTGACCCTACACCGAATCCACTTGGTCCATATGACTTAGTTGAGGACCTAAAAAAAACCTTTGCCAAGATATCTTTCATTGACCTTCTAAGGAACTCACCTCCCCATCAAGAATCTATTTTGGAGGTGATCAAACTCAAGTATCTAAATCACATAACTCCACCTCTAGAAGAGAAAATTAATCAAGTAGACCTTAACATGAATCCTCCCAACAAAGAACTACATGATCCTATATTTTTCTTTGATCTAAAATAAATGCTTACTAATGTTGAACTAACGAAATGAGGTGATCTTGCTTGTATCCACAAGTATGGATATATGGTTCTTGCATAAAACAAACACTTGTCAATGATGGTGTAGCAATGAACATAGTTCAATTTTCCCTTTTAGAGAGAATGGAGTATAGACACACCAACATTACAGCTTGTATAGATACCTTATGGTATATGGTTCTTGCATAAAACAAACACTTGTCAATGATGGGGTAGCAATGAACATAGTTCAATTTTCCCTTTTAGAGAGAATGGAGTATAGACACACCAACATTACAACTTGTATAGATACCTTATGGGGATACAACAACCTCAAAGTTGCAACAGTCAGAAAAATTAGGCTCCTAGTTTCTTTCGGACCCAAGATGGTTTCTACAACCTTTTATGTAATTGACAAAGAAAAATGATACAACTTATTACTAGGAAGACATTAGATTCATAAGATGAAAACACTTCCCTCAATGCTATTTCAAGAGATTCACTTTCTACATTTGGGGAAAATCTATGTTTCTAAGGGAGACCAAGAACCCATTTAGCATGGTGAAAGTTGATGTAACCAAGAAAATGACCGACAGACTAATAATCTATGAGATAGGTGCCAACAATATCATAACACCTAAACCAACTCTCCAAAGTATCCAAATGAGAAAATTTGATCAAATACCAAGTTAGGTATCCATTGTTGCACATGACAAAATCAAAAGAACCTCTCAAGGAATAGGAAATCAGAACTTACAAAAAAAAACCTCTAAGCATTGTGCAATCGTTTAAAAAAAACACATCCAAGATAATGAAGCTTTTAGAAAATGATCAACCATTTCAATCCCTCTTCACAAAAATTTGTATGGTTACCATGATTTCATACATTGATATATTCGTGAATATCGATGAATCGGAGGGGTATACCCCTTTAACTCTACCAAAGGCTACATCATTGAATAAATCTTACACTCCCTTAACACCTCTGAGTAACTTAAACAATCCTCTAGTACAAAGAAGTGAATCATACACCCCTTGGACTCCACCAACAAAGCAAATACCCACAAATTTAGAAAACCACATAAACACTTACTGAGTTGAAAATGAATCTACAAACAACCTAGAAGTTTCTTCTAGATCCTTTATAACATATGAATCATATAACCAACTCTTACCTACTATCTGAATACAATCTAACAATGCATGGAAACCTTCCCAAGTTCAGGTGGAGACAATATAAAGATTCCCTAATGAAGATGAGGTAAGTGAAGGGAGATTCCAAAAAGAAAGAAAGTTGTGTATAACTAATGGGGTTGAAAATTTGACAATTATAGAGTTACTAAAGAGATATGGCAATTATTTTATGGATTTAGAGAAACTACATACCCCTTTCGATCTATTTCAATTCCTCCAAATATTCCATGAAAGAGATGAGATTAGAATTTACTTGTAAGAAGAGTTTAACCTCGTAACTAGACTCTTATCCACTAAAGGAATTTTATACTGGACCCTATCTCATCAACAAGCTTATAAAGATTTATCTCAACTCTTGAAACCTCAACCCTTTGAAGCAAGCACGAGTGGGGCAAGAGACGAAGAACCTCCACTTGGTCCATATCGTGTAGGAGAAATTATACTCATAAGAGCAAGTTTAAAGAATAAAATATGTAAAAGCAAGCATAAGTTCCACAAAGATTGGAAAGATCCCTATGTAGTTAAAGAAGATGTCAAGAACAATTCCTATCTCTTGTGCATGATGGAAGGTGAAGAATTTGGTGAAACTGTCAATGCTTTCCATCTTAAAAATTATTACATCTGAAAAAACATAAAAATAAAAAAAACACAAAAATAAAAAATAAAAATCATATATTCCAAAAAAATAAAAGCATGCATTACATTCTATTTCACTTCATCTTTCCATATGTTAGTGGTTTTCTCTTCTCTAATTTTCATCTTAGTAGGAGCCTTAAGTTTCTCACTATAGTCTATTTTTATTAAATCCACAAATTTCCAAAATCATCATCACCATTGTCCCTTTATATTCCCAACAATTTCAAATAAAGTTAACTTTTAGCTTTACCCTGATCTTGGTCTTATCTATCATCTAGCAAAAGTCTAAACAAAGCAAGTTTTCAAACCTACAACACCCAATAGAAACTAACAGGTAGGTCTTCCCATATCTCCTTGGTTAGGCGGAAGTCTTAGGAGCTAGTTACACTGTTGGTTGCACCTAGCCCCTTACTCATCTCACCAAAAATGTCAGGGGGGTCAAAACTCCACAAATCAATACAATAAAAAGAAAAAGAGAGAAAGCCAAATACAAAAAAAAAAGAGAAAACTAAGGAAAATATTATTGATGTCCATACTCTTAGGTAGAGAACAGTCCAAGCTTGAAGCTACAACAAGGGTGACATTTATCAGAGAGAAAAAATGAGAAAGAAGTAAAGCACACACATGCACAAGTTAGGTAAAACCAAGAGTCTAGCTAGCTTTCTAGGGTCATCCTTCCTAAGGATCTATACTTTACCCTAGGTCTAACCTATTGACCATATCTTGTGGTATAAGTCTAGAAGGTACCAATAAGATTTGTTCCTTGTCTACGTCAAAAACTAGTCTAAGTGCTTGGTCTAGACAAGGATTAGTGTTTAGCCTTTTGTGCAACTTCATTAAAAAATTATTCTATTCCCTTCATATTCCCATTTGATCCCCTAAAAATCTATCTTGGAATTTGAGTAAGTCATCATATGCCAAGTCAAACTGCAATTCCTCAAAATCAAAAATCATGTTACAAGAAACCACCTTATTTGCATCATTTGTATATGATAAAATAAATTTCATACCAAATGGCATATATAAAATAAATAATATGTGAATCTAGTGTGTCATATCCATCAAACCATCCTAAGCATCCATACATAATATACATTGCATACATACATCAAAAGAATAAAAGTAAAAAAATACAAGTATAGCATGGCATCCATATCAACATGCATTCATAAAACTAAAACATGAATTCTAAGCTAACCATAAGAACAAGAGATATTCAAAGTAGAGATATTAACTACTAGCTATATATATTAATCTCAAGTCTCAAAAATTAGGAGTTACATCTACATGAGAACGCCAATACATTGAGTACATAGGCTCCATCAAGGAAGACTCATAATCATAAGAGAAGTAAATCAACTACAAAATCTCCCCATGCAATGGGGCAACATGAAGATAAGAGTACAACGCATTAACAAAATCCTTATTGTTGACTCTAGGCCACAAATTTGCCAGGAATCCTACTCTATCACCTCCTTCTATCTAATATATCTAACTACAAAGGTGTCCTTTGAGATTATCCCTGAGAAGGGCCTAATAGAATTTGAGTGTGGGAATGTCTTGGTGTCCCAAATCATAAAGAAATATGTGAGTGTCACACAATGAAAACCTCTCTAAGTATGGCAACATCAGTCTCTAATGTGGTGACCCTCCTCTCCAGTGTCATAATGTGTCAACCACTATGGTAGGTAGGATAAAGAACATATCTGTGTTGACCAGCTAGTAAATGTGTCCATGTATCTACTAGAAGTTCCTCTATATATTGTCACATGACAAGGACCAAAACATCTAAGGAAGCACTCTTGAATAACTCTCTCCAACCATCTATAGTACCTATGTGATCAAGAGCAAAGAAGCAAGAAAACTGTTAGTTCAATATTAGAGAATAATAAAGTTGTGGGCCACGATAAGTAAAGCGAAAGCAAAGAGAAGTGATGTGCTCACGAGGATCTCATGGCTGACATGTGGGATCAAATGTCCTCCTCTAGTCCTTTGTCATCTAATTAGAAGTAGCATGAGGTACTCTTGGTATCTCCTCATCCTTGAGTGTGTCATCCTCCACCTCTCATCCTCTAGAGTGTAGTCATCATCACTCTACTCCTCCTGGTCACTCTCCGCATTGTAAACTAAGTGACCCTACCATGGTTAAAGCTATCTCTAATCCTATCCTTAGAGAGGTCATGTAATCGGTGTCCCAAGAGTGAGAGGGGTCTACAAATATATCCCTCATTGTACCTCTATCATATCCTGAAGGGATCAATAGCATGGGTGCATGGGAGGTAAGTCTACAGAAAAATCCTCACCAAGTTGTTGAACAACTCAAAGAATGGAATGGATCTCAACAATGTCATTCTTGGTTATCAAATAATGCACTCCTAGGCAAAAGGATTGAATGGCCATATTTCTGGTCCATCTCCCCTCCATGTCAGTATAGATGTCTAAAATGAAATCATCATCTCTCAAAATCATTACTACTTGTGTGGTCACATTGAAAGGCTCAAGCCTGTGCCATCTCATGGCTCTAGGATCAGTGGGCTTCACTGGAGGCATCTCACACTGATAAGAATGAATGTTCTCTAGGATCTACATCATAACTAGAGAGCGATAACTGAAGGTTAGTGCTTCCTATCACACAATTTGATAGATATCTTTATAGACCAACACTGGTATGTCAACTCCCCAAGCATAGACTCTACCCTGCTTGATCTCTCCTATAATTAGTGCCCATCACCATCTCAACATCAAAGTCTTCTTATCTCTTGACAAGTGAGTAGAAATCAAATCAACCAAGACCTTCTGCAAGAGTGGAATGGCACACAAAAGAACTGAGGTAAAATAGATCCCAATCTTATCTCCTAGATGATTAACCCCTAGAAAGGAAGCCCATGATAGTCTGTGTCCCTTTGACTCAGCCTCAAGAAGAGATAGTCTCTCTTCTTAGATCAAAACCCCAAGGGTAGAGTAATGGTCCACTCACCTTGAACTCTTGGAAATTTGAAAGTGTTTTGGTTTGCAACCTAGAAATCAAGATGTTGCAGCAATCCATACAGAAGGATAGACAATTGAAACTCATAGTAACCTTGCGACTCCTACCCTCTTGAGAAATATAACCTCTGCTCTGCTCAGTGCCTCCATGGAAAATGCAAACCAAGCTTGCTCCTTGGTGGTGTTCCATTTAATGTAAGTATCCTAAAGCACTAGGAAAGCCTCATTAGCCTTGGAAAACCCTAAAAATCACAAAAAGTTGAAAAAAATTAAAAAGTAGAAAAGACCTTAGAAAGTCCAAAAAATCATAAAACATCAAAATCAGCTTTGAACTAGGAAAACAACTCAAAAAGAATAACTCTTTGGTCGTTCCCAATAGGTAGGGATGACCAAGGTCTCTCAAGAAACCCCTAAGGTCTCTCGAGTGACCTAGGAAGAGTTGCAAGGGCATCTGAGTGACCAGCCCCTCATTATGAATGACTTAGTAGGGCACACAAGGTTGACCCTATCCAAATCCAAAGCAAACCCTAGGCATCTGAAAACATGAAATTTTTAACAAAAAATAGTAAAAAGAAAACATGAAAGCATTCCTAACTGAGACAATAATCAAAAGCAACAAATAAAATTGAATTTAACAAACACTTTTAGAAGAAATCAACAGAAAGAGAAATAGTGTAAAATGAAGAGTTTTTTCTCATTTCTCATCCCTGTGGAACTACGTAAGCTTGTGCACCTACCATGAGATCGATCCCCTCATCTTAAGCTCTCTATAGGTTGTTTAAATTTGCTCAATCCTGTCATCATTTGGCTATTTTTCCTCTTTCCCTCTTCTCTTTGTGCTTATAAGTAAAAATGGCATTTCCTTTTGTTTATTTTTGTTTTTGTAGAGTAGTTTCTTACTTTTGTTTTTGTTTGTTTTCCTTCATAGAAATGAAGTAATTCAACACCAATGTGTTGATGGTGTTTTTAGCATGCAGCAACGCAGGTAAGATATAGGATATCTCACCTCTCTTGAAAGGAATCCTATCCCAAATCTTCAAAATAGGACTACCCCAAGGTTTATATAGCTAGGTCTTAGCTTGTAGGATAACTCAGTGGATATGTTTTAGTTGTTCCAACTAAGGGGACTTTGATGCAATGGTAGGTTTTATGAAACTATGACAACAAAGTGTGCATCAACCCTTTGATAATGCAAACTTGTTAAGTCTTGAAATTTCTAGTAGATCAACAATGCAAATGCTACTCAAAAAGCTAACTCTGACAAATGTTTATAAATAACATTCAAAAGGTTAAGGGTAGAGAGAGATATTGAAACCTAAGTGACAAATCACAACTGGATAATATGTTGTGGATAGATAAAATACCATCAATAAATCACCTCCTATTTGACCAGGTTGAGAAACCACAATGTTGTAGGAAATGATGCAATCTTTGAAGGAATCTTATAATTTTCAAATCACATTCATTCATTAAACACCCAGTTGATAGTGTACTTTAACTATTGAAATGCAATCAAACTAAATTCATTAATGGAGTTCAAACTAACCATGCAAAGTAACTTACAGTTAGCAAGTACAAATGGTATGAACCAATCCATTTATCATATATTTAAGCATATATCCATCATTACAATTACACATTAACTAATTTTAAATTGACATGAACCATGAATTCCAAAATAAGACAACACAGGAACACAAATTTCCAACAACCTATAAAACTTGCTTTGTATTGATCAAATTTTAGCGAGTCTCAGCAATTCACTATCAAATCTTACTTACTAGAGAGAAAATGACTATCCTTTATATAAAGGAATAGTCATACCAAGTTTTTCATGGACAGTGGAGATTATCTCAACACTAACGGTCTAGATTTACATTGCATTTAATAAGATACAACAATTTGTTACATTCTCGGATTTATCTTTGTCTTGACAGAAAAATACAAAATATAGCTTTCAAATACATTGAATCTCGATGAAATGAGTACCCATTTGGTTGTTTAGAAGGAAGATCCAATTCCCAACGCAAAAGGAAGTCAAAACAAGGTCACGTGACATGTAGAAATAAGCATTAATGAAGCATGATGAGATTTCATGTGCTGACTAGATCATTTTGCTACTCATCCCCATCTAAGTCAACCTTATTCTTTTTTGCTTCCTTGTTGCTATATGCCACGAATCCTAACAATGCTGGATTAATTTCAGCTGGATCTAGATCTTTCACAAAATCTAACCTGAATTTAACTGTCTATTTCCTGTGAAAAATTATTGTATATAGCTGACCTAGACCTTTTGTTTCTTTTGAATTACTTGAATTGCATCCTGAGGTCATTGATTCTCTCCAAATCTTCCACCTTACAGGGTGGGGATTCCCCTTGCATAAACAAATTAAACTTCTTACAATCATGAGTGTCAATAGGGGCAGTGTCATCCAAATACATGTTGGTGCAAGCTCAGAGTGTGTCATTTAGATTATAAATTACTTCAAGTAGCTGAGTCTTAGCTGTCTCTTCTTCACTTTTGGCTTTATCAAAGAATTCTTTCCTCATCTTTATCATCTCAAGCTAATGCCCAGGCATATGTATCTCTTCCTTAGTTAAAATATTCTCTTTAATCAAAACTCCATCTGGAAGCTTGTTTATGGCCAAAACTCTGGGATGGATATGAGAATAATATTCATAATAAGTGCTACAATTACTTCACATCCTTTTGTATATACCTTATGGTTCCATTTCTCTATAGCTGAGGCAGTAGCTTGGACATTATCAAAATTTTCCAACTCCTCTTTGGAGAGAAGGGAGGGAGGCAATACTGTTCCATTTTCTGAATGAATTGGTTTTATTAAGTAGTTGACACATGGGCCATGAGTTCTTCATTTTGTTGCCTGAGTTGATGTTTTGTCAATTCATCTTTATTTATCCTATCAAGAATGTTAGACACAAAAACTTTGAATTCTTCCATAACTTAGGCTTTTGAAGCTAGCCCCAAGTTGAGAGTTGCAAGAGTGTAATCCTCTAGTCTTACATCTTCTTTACTAGCATGGGCAGGAGGAACAATAACTTCTACAATATGAGAACAAGATGTTAGACTTAGGGCACACAACTGAGAGGGGGGGTGGATCAGTTGTGCAAAAATTTCTCCCAATTACACACTTAAATCCTTTTAGTGATTAGCAGTATATTAATCATGAAACATAATGCACTTAAATCAAAAAGTAGAAACACATCAACACATAAGACACCAAGATTTTGATGTGGAAAACCCAGTCAAGGGAAAAACCACAGGGTGATTAACCCAAGATTATATTCTCTGTTACAAGAATAGAAAGAATAAAATGGCACATGCCAATTAGGGCTCACTGCCTGAGCACACTGCTCACAAGAGGCTCACTGCCTACAAGAGACACACTGTCTACAAAGAAATAAGTATCACATACATGAACTGGAGAATAGCATCTTCACCATGCTTGAATCAGTTCCATTGAAGCTCAATACTTCTGCTCTGCCTTTCGCTCTCCTCCTTGCTACCACACACTCATCTCCACTAGTACAACTTTGAAATAACTTTGCAACCCCTTATTTATACAAGACATCAACTTAGGAATAATCATCTAAGTCGGCAAACATCTACCAGAACATCCACAAGATGTGTAACTTATTCGGTCAGCCAGTCTCAGGAAGAACACCATCATCTGGAGGTTATTCTTCAATAGCAAGCTCCAACTCCAATGCGGACCACTAACACACGCTGGACACAATCCAAAGTCCTTCACAAGGTTGCCTGAATCACCAAGAACATCTGCACTTTATCTGCATACTGAAATCCTTCTCTCTTTCATCCGGAGCCTTAAGAACACAATCTGTCACCACTATCACCAAAGAATGGATACTTCCGGACCTTCAATTTATGAACCAATCGAGTTAACACATCACAAGGAATTCCTCAACACTGTCTCAAACCCGCAGAGCAGGAAACTTTACTTCTGGATCTCACCGGACCTGTCTGTGTCACTCTGTTACCTCTGAACACCTATCAGAACCGGTTTTACTTGAGCAGCCAAAACTTCTTCATATCTTCATGCGGACCTTTGAAATCTCTACTGGATCACCTCAAGACACATATCTGCAAACCCTTTAATCTGTATCCTCCGATCCTCTTCCTATCTTGGACTTTTGCCTTATTGTCATCATTAATCTTCACTATTCCTGATTGAGACTAATTTTCTCAATATCCTCAGCACACAGCTCATCCAATCCTTATCATTAATGCAACAAGAGTATGTTGACATCAATGACAACACATGTTAGGCCCATACTTGCAACAATCTCCCCCTTTGTCATTGATGGCAACATATGATGTGAAAAACTGTTTTGACCATCAAGACAAGAACTTCTCCTCACTGTCACAACTCCCCCTATCAGCAACAACCATTCACATGTCTTCTCTCCTTTTACTTCTCCCCCTTTGATCAGAAACCACTTGTTTTTCACATGTCTTCTCTCCCCCTTTGACATCAATGGCAAAGGGCACATACTTGCAATTCCAACACTTCAGAATCATACCTGTTGCTCCCCCTGAGTAGCAACTCCCCATCAATCCAGTTCACAAGATATGACTGTGATATCCACCAGACTGATGCACCTCAGTGCACCTTAGATCATCATCAGAGGGGCAATAACCCCTAAATTCTCCCTGAGATACTCAAAAGAGTCCTTAGGTAGAGGTTTAGTAAAGATGCCTGCAATCTGATCCTTTGAAGGTACAAACTCCAATCTGACTTCATTCTTGTTCACTTGCACTCTCAAAAAGTGAAACTTGATGGATATGTGTTTAGTCTTTGAATGCAACACTGGATTCTTAGATATATTTATAGCACTTGAATTATCATAGAAGATTGTGATAGGTTCTTCATACTCCACTTTGATATCTCTTAGCATCTACTTCATCCATAAAACTTGAGTGCAACTACCTGCTGCTGCAATATATTCTGCTTCAGTTGTAGATAGAGATATTGCCTCTTGTTTCTTGCTTAGCCAAGAAACCAATCTCTTCCCCAAAAAGAATGCTCCACCATTGGTACTCTTCCAGTCATCCACATCTCCTGCCCAATCTGAATCAGTATATGCATGAAGAGAGAAATCATGATCTCTAGGATACCACAGACCATACTCAACTATCCCTTTTAGATATCTAAAAATCCTTTTGATTGCCATGACATGAGATTCTCTAGGATCAGCCTAAAATCTAGCAACGAGACCAATAGCTTGCATAATGTCTGGTCTAGTTTGAGTAAGATAAAATAGTCCTCCAATCATTGACCTATACTTTGTCTGATCAACCTTAGGAGAATTATCATCTTTGCTCAATTTACATCCAATTGCCATGGGATTATTCATTGGTTTTGAGTCTTCCATCCAAAATTTCTTCAACAATTCTTTCACATATGTGGTTTGAGAAATGAAGATTCCTTTCTTTGTTTGAGTGATTTGTAGACCCAAGAAGAAATTCATTTCACCAAGCATGGATATCTCAAATTCACTTTTCATTTGATTTGCAAAATTTTTACACATACTATCTCTTCCTCCAAAAATGATATCATCAACAAACACTTCAACAATCAGGATGTTTTCATGATCAATTTTTAAATACAAATTACTGTTTGCAGTACCTTTGTTGAAACCAATCTTCAAAAGGTGCTTATCCAATCTTTAATACCAGGCTCTTGGGGCTTGCTTCAATCCATACAGTGCTTTCTTCAATTTCTAGACCATATCATCATGATCAAACGGTTGAAATCCATCCAATTGCTCAATGTATACTTCTTCTTCCAAGTTACCATTTAGGAAGGCAGACTTGACATCCATCTGATATACCTTGAAATCCTTGAAAGCAGCAAAAGCAAGAAATAATCTGACTACTTCAATTCTTGCCACCGAAGCAAAAGTTTCTTCAAAATCAACTCCTTCTATTTGAGAGTAACTCTTGCAGACCAATCTAGCTTTATTTCTAATTACTTCACCAACTTCATTTAGTTTGTTCCAGAAGACCCATTTTGTTCCAATCACATTTTTGTTTCTGGGTCTGGGAACAAGATCCCAAGTGTGATTTTTCTCAATTTGCATCAACTCTTCCTCCATTGCTTTAGTCCAGTTTTAATCATTGCAAGCTTCATTCACTGTCTTAGGTTCAATTTTTGAAATCAGACAATACTCATCTGAGTTTTGAGCAATTTTCCTTCTTGTTTGTACACCTTTGCTTTTATCACCTATGATCTGATCTTCAGAGTGATTCAATCTTACATACCTAGGCACTTTGGGAGTTACTTGCATTTCTGCTTCTTGATCAGGCTCATTCAAACTTATCTCTTCTTCCTGATTTACCGGGTCAATCTGGATCTAAATCTCAGAAGAGGCTTGGGCTCCTTGAGTCAGAACACCATTCTGATCATCTTCATCATATTCATAGAATCTTGAGGGGTTTTTAATTCTTTCATCAACCTTCACATTTGTACTTTCTATCATCTTTCTCAGTCTCTTGTTATAACACCAGTATGCTTTACTTTGAGTAGAGTAACCCAAGAATATTCCTTCATCACTTCTAGCATCAAAATTTCCTAGATCTTCATCTCTTTTAATGTAACATTTGCTACCAAAAACTTTGAAATACCTTATAGTAGGAGTGATACCAAACCAAAGTTCATAAGGAGTTTTATCGGTATTACTTCTGATTTGAACTCGATTGAGAGTATAGACTGCAGTGCTGACAACTTCTCTCCAATAGATCTGAGGAACATTTGCTTCCATCATCATGGTCCTAGATGCTTCCTGGATGGTCTGGTTCTTTCTCTCTACTACTCTATTCTATTGTGGAGTCCTAGGAGCAGACAACTGTCTCTTTTTCCATGTTTCTCACAGAACTCTATGAACTCACCGGTTGTGAATTCTCCACCTCTATCAGACCTCAGACACTTCAATTTTAATCCGGTTTCATTCTCTACCATAGCCTTGAATATTTTGAATTTTTCAAGAGCTTCTGATTTCTCTTTTAGAAAGGTTACCCACATCATCCAGGAATAGTCATCAATTAGTAGCATGAAGTATCTATCACCTTGAATACTCCTGATTCTTGTCGGACCACAAAGATCAGTATGAAATAGGTCCAATAATCTGGTAGAAGATAGTTCCTTACTTTTGAATGTGACTCTGCTTAGCTTACCCAACTAACATCCTTTGCACAAGCTGTTAGTAGGTTTCACCAATTTTGGAAGATCTCTTACAGCCTGAGTATTGTTTACCTTGATGATATTATCAAAATTCACATGATACATCCTCTTATGCCACAACCAACTTTGATCAATTTGAACAAACAAGCAACTTTTACCAGTACCAACCAAGTGAAATATATTACCTTTAGTTTGAGTACCGGATGCAATCTCTATTCTGAAACTTTCAAAGATCATGCATTTTCCATTCTTGAACCGGAGATCATAGCCTTTGTCCACCAACTGTCCAACACTGAGAAGATTGTGCTTCAAACCTTCAACATATAGTACATTACTAGTTTTGTTCCTTCCATCAAGAGAAATAGTTCCTCTACCACTCCTCCTTCATACCTCTCCAAATCTATGAACTTATTTTTGTCACCTATCATATGGTGAGAGCATCCACTGTCAATGACCCAATCATCCTTCTCTTTAACTTGGGCAGCCAGAGCTCTTTCCATAGTCTTATGATTGACAGATACAGAGGACTTGGATCTTCTTCCTTGATGGCAATGAACACCCATTCATTTTTGGATTTATTTCCTATCTCTGATTCATCATCTGTCACTCCTTCATTATCATCATCTTCATGTACATAGTAACAGTTCTTTTGGAACCTTGACTTGTTAGGAATTTGTCTTGAAAACATTTCCGGACACCTTGAGGCAAAATGACCAATCTTATTGCAGTTAAAACTCTTAAAAGGTAATTTTCCTTCATACTTACCAGATCCTCTTGGCAGCCTCTTTGCAATAAGGGCTTCAAGTTGAGCAGTTTCTACTTCTTCTTCTTCCAGATCTTTTCTTGCTTTTTCATACCATGACAACTTCCTTGATGAATTCTCTCCCGAATCAAATCTTTGTTTACCTTTAACAGAGGCACTGGCTTTGAATGCAGATTCAGTCTTGGGGGGGTCATCTCCAAACTCTGTCATTTCAAATGCAGCCAATTGATCTCTTGTGACAGTTGTATGTGCTCTGAATTCTTCAATGGCAGCAGCCTTGATTTTGTAAGAAGCAGGAAGGGATCTGAGAATTTTGCCAACAATCCCATCTTCATCCAAGACTCCACTAGCATTTCTAATTCCACAAACAAGCTCATTTACTCTTGGCATAAAAGTAGTGATGTTTTCATCTTCTCTCATCTTCATATTTTTAAATTTTCCTTTCAAACTTTGTAACCTTGCACATTTGACATACTTGTCTCCTTCATGCAAAAGTTCTAGTTTTTGCCAAATCTCAAAAGCAGTTGGTAGGTCAATAACATTTGAGAGCTCTAAATCAGACAATGCGCTTAGAAGAGCTTCTATAGTCCACAGATTATTTTCAACATATTTGATTTCATTTTGGGTTTTCAGACCACCCTGTGGAGGTACATACTGTGTTGTAGCCATAGTCTAGTATGCCATTCCCATACATCTCAAGTGACATTTCATGTGACCTTTCCATAGATTAAAATTGGTTCCATCAAACTTTGGACTATCCTTCTTGTAAGACGACATCTTGGATCTCCTCAAGCGGTTAAGCTCTTTTTAGAGGAACTCAGCTCTGATACCAATTGTTAGACTTAGGGCACACAACTGAGAGGGGGGCTGAATCAGTTGTGCAAAAACTTTCTCCCAATTACACACTTAAATCCTTTTAGTGATTAGCAGTATATCAATCATGAAACATAATGCACTTAAATCAAAAAGCAGAAACACATCAACACATAAGACACCAAGATTTTGACGTGGAAAACCTGATTAAGGGAAAAACCACGGGGTGATTAACCCAAGATAGTATTCTCTGTTAGAAGAATAGAAAGAACAAAATGGCACTTGCCAATTAGGGCTCACTGCCCGAGCACACTACTCAAAAGAGGCTCATTGCCTACAAGAGACACACTGTCTACAAAGAAATAAGTATCACATACATGAACTGGAGAATAGCATCTTCACCATGCTTGAATCAATTCCATTTAATCTCAATACTTCTGCTCTGCCTTTCTCTCTCTCCTCCTTGCTACCACACACTCATCTCCACTAGTACAAATTTGAAATGACTTCGCAACCCCTTATTTATACAAGACATCAACTTAGGAATAATCATCTAAGTCGGCAAACATCTACCAGAACATCCACAAGATGTGTAACTTATCCAATTGGCCAGTCTCAGGAAGAACACCATCATCTAGAGGTTATTCTTCAATAGAGAGCTCCAACTCCAATGTGGACCACTAACACATGCTGGACACAATCCAAAGTTCTTCACAAGGTTGCCTGAATCACCAAGAACATCTGCACTTTATCTGCATACTGAAATCCTTCTCTCTTTCATCCAGAGCCTCAAGAACACAGTCTGTCACCACTGTCACCAAAGAATGGATACTTCCGGATCTTTAATTTATGAACCAATTGAGTTGACACATCACAAGGACTTCCTCAACACTATCTCAAATCTGCAGAGCAGGAAACTGTACTTCCAGATCTCACCGGACCTATCTGTGTCATTCTGTTACCTCTGAACACCTACCGGAACCAGTTTTACTTGAGCGGCCACAACTTCTTCATATCTTCATGCGGACCTCTGAAATCTCTATTGGATCACCTCAAGACACATATCTGCAAATCCTCTAATCTGCATCCTCTGATCCTCTTCCTATCTTGGACTTTTGCCTTATTGTCATCACTGATCTTCAATGTTCCTGATGGAGACTAATTTTCTCAATATCCTCAGCACACAGGTCATCCAATCCTTATCATTAATGCAACAGGAGTATGTTGACATCAGTGACAACACAGGTTATGCCCATACTTGCAACACAAGAAGCATCTTTGTAAATTCTAGATTGAATCTTTACCTTCTTTACCTTCTTTTACTTCTTTGGTTTCTCAATTCTAGCCAAAAAACTATCCAAGTCCAACTCTACTGCTTCAACAGTAGAGGATTGATTATTGAGCTTTTGTTTGAGCCAATCTGGTGCAGCCAAAGAATTGTCAGAGAGCCAATATGGCTATCTTCCTTATTCAAAGAATCAGAATGAAGGAGCTCCTCTGTATCAAGTCCCTAATCTATACCCTTATCCTTCTGGTTATCCTGATCATTCACTATATATGTCTTAGGAGGGGATTCTAGTTGATTTATTTGTTGCAAATCTTCTAATATTACTTGTTGAGAAATGTTCAGCACAGAGTCATCTTCTTTCTCCTTAGAAGGATTGACCTCTAGGTCTACTATTTCAATAGTGCTAGGATCAGTGGGGGGTCATTGGTTATATATTTAATTTCTTCATCCTCTTAAGATATAATATTCAATTCAGCACACACCTTTTCAATCCCAGGTAACAAAGGCACTTGAGGAGATGAAGGTAGAGGTACTTGGCTTGAATCATTAAATGGGTGAACCAAAGAATTATTGATGGCAGCAAAAGAATTGGTGGCAGATGCAAGTAGATGTATCCGAGATAGGCTTGCGGATGCTACAAAACCTAAGGAAGAAGGAATGGAAGGGGATGAGAGCATGGAGGAAATGACTAGGGGAGTGATAAGGTTGATGGCTATTAGGGAAAAGGAAGGATGTGAAAGAGTGGTTGAGATGGGAGGTAAAGAGGAAGTGAATGAGGGAGAAAAGGAAATGGAAAGTGAAGAGGAAGAGAAGAGAGGAAGGCTCATGGATGAAATGGAAGGGAAAGAGGATGAAGTGATGGATGGAATGGAAATGCAGGCCAAGGATGGTAAAGAATAGATGGATGGACTGGTAAAAGATGTAATAGATGGAGGAAAGGAGGAAGATACAACTGTCTCAGACATAGAGGGAGAGGACACTATAGGGATGATGGAAGAAATAGGAGGTGTGATGCCTAACATGGCAAAGGAAAAGGTAGCAACATCAATAGTTTGATCTGAGGTAGCAAGAGTGACAGGAGGTGTTGTACTATTTGTGGAGGAAATGGGTGCAGTTACACTCTATTTCTTTTTTACCTTCTTAGATTTAGAAGACTCTCCTTTTCCACTAGACATATCCCTCTTTCTTGAATATCTGGTCCTAACTGCAGGTGGGTTCTCTTTCTTTTGTTGTTTAGGAGGCTCCTTTTTAGTTTTCCCTTTACTAGAAAGAGGGAGATCTTCTTCTGTTGCGTCACTGTCTACTTCTAAAGCATCTCCTCCTGTGACCTGTTGCTCCACTTCTTCTTCTTCTACCTCTATAGGCTCATCTAATTCATCATCACTAGCTTTATCTTGTATTTTCTTAGTATAGGTAGGAACCACTCCTACTTGTGTCATTATTGCAACTTGGTTTCTGACCCAATTTCTACTAAATCTAATGGGTTGCTTCATAACTTGATCCAATGACAATTTGGCAAAGGGATAGGTTGTCCAAAAAGTGCCTACTATGGTCCTCGTTGTACCACATTGTTATCATCCACTAGTTGATCAAGTACTGCAATAATGCTAAATCTCTTTATGAAGTCTAAAGACAACCTGAAATACTTCCTCCTCATGACTTCATGCTCATCTAAGAAATTATCCCAAAAGTCCTCAAGGTGTTCTTTGTGGAACAACCTTTTGCTAATATGCCTTTCAATCACTCCAAAGGGATGAAAATGACTTCTTCTCTGATAGAATTTTAGGTTCAACAATTGAAGCTCGGTGTCTAAATATTCAGTTGATCCAAGAGAGACACAATTAAATACACCTCTTCTCAAAAGTATAGGAAATTTGATAGAGGCTCTGTGTAGATGCTGCAGCTTCTCAGCACAAGGATGCAGTTGTCTTGTCAATTCTAGAACCACTACCCTATTAGTTGGATACCTTGGCAACTTATAAGGTGCCCCAGTGAAACCTTGAATCCTGAGATAAATGAATTTTGGAAATTGAATGTACCATCTATGATAAGTTTGCACCACATTAGCAACCTCCAGATATAATCTTCTTGACATATCTCCTTGTAGTAACCTTGTAATGTGCATAGTAAATGCATCATTAACTCTTCTGAAATACACCAATGATTGAGTAATCTCTAGCTGAGGATAACATTCATACACCTTGTACTCCCCTTCAGCATTACCAACTTCTCCTAGTCTAGATAAGCCAGGATAAACAAAGTTTCTTGCTAACATGTATACTACATAAGAGGTCCACCTGAATACCCTATCATTGTTGAATGCCACAAAGCTTCATGAATGTTGTCACTTAAAATTTAGGCCCAGTGGATTTTCTTATCTCCATGTAATATCTCTTCAGCATATGCAAACATCCAACCTTCAAAAGTGGAGGAAGAAGGCAATCCCATAATTCTACTCAAGAGGGTGACCAAATCTCCTATCTCCTCCATGAAATCACTCCTATAAAGTACATGAGGAAGTTTGGATAAGGCAGCCCTTCTATTCTTCATCCACCTATCATTTATAATCTTTCTGCAAGCCTTGGGGTCTTGATTGTACATCTTCTAGTTGTCATCCTTCTCCATCATTGACAAACTTGGGGAAGATGGGATGTCAAAAGCCTCAGCCAAAGCCAATGCACTGAAATTTTCCAATACTCGACCATCCTGAGTGACCACTATCCTTAATGGTTGGTGATATCTTTCCGCACAAGCTACAATTAACTTTGGACATTGAACATAAGTTGGAAAGGTAGTTGCTTCTGTAATACCATTATCCCTAATATTTTGAGCCCAATTCATAGGATTAGGTCCAAAAATCCTCAATCTAAATTCCTCTATGTCAATGTGGCCAAGATATGTGTCTCCTATGTTCTTCCATGTAGATGTGATTTTACTGACAAGAGGGATCCTTTTAAACTCGTACTTCATGTTTGTTGCTCAGGAAGTCATATATCCTACAGGATAGAAACCTAATGAATAACCTTTTAAAGTTGGTATTCTATTGGTCTAGACCTATGTTTCATGGTGTTAAGTAGTTTATAAATGCTAAGAAACATGCATCATTTGTATGTACTCAACATAGACCTCAAATAAAGCTCCTAGGCCAAAAAGTAAGGATTTACCCTCCTACAAGATGTATGGCCAAAATAACTAATAAATCCTTGATTTTCATCTTAGAACCCACTATCTTTATTAAGAAAACATAAAATATTCATTAAAGTACATTCATTAGTGCTTCATCAATCCAAATTAAGAGTCGAAACAAAATAAAATGGCCTAGCGGGCTTTTGCCCTGCTACTGCATATCATAGAAAATACAAAAACTAATATCGGATTGATCCACAAATTACTCTAATTCATGTGTAACCAAATGAATAGAATAAAATAATGTGTAAATAAACTTGAGTTCATTGATTAAATCTTCCTTATTCTTTTAAAATACCTTTAAAGTTCATTTGGAAGAAAAGTGGGCATTTTAAGACCCACAGGATGTGCACGAGTTTTGAGTCCAACAGGATAGCGGGCATTTTGACGTCAATGGGATTTGCACGGGTTTTTTGCTCCTACCGGACGTGCAAAAGGTCATTGTTTTAGCACTGGCATGCAATATCACTGAATTGGCAGCTTACCGTGGATATGGACGTCAACCAAATAGCGTGATTTTTGGGGTCTATTGGACATACGCAGTAGGGTCATATTTTAGCACTATCCCTTCTAAAGGCTTTTAGTAGGAATTTTTAAGGAAATTGGATAGCGCGACTTTAAGCACTACCGAACATATCTTGTTGAAGTCAGTTTTAGCGAAAACCCCTAAAAACATTTTAAACTTTATTCAGCGGTGGATTCGAAGGATGATGGATTGTGGGCTTTTTCAGTCCTTCAAGATATATCCCATGGATGCACCTTTTAGAAAAAATACCTTAAAAGGATTTGGCTAGGAAAACCTATCATGTCGGACATATCTGATTGGATGAGGATTTAGCGCAAGCAATAGTTTTTGAGGGTTTGAAGTTAAAAACTTTGGCCATAAAACCTAAAGGATCAATTCTAACCTTTCAAAAAGGGGGAAAAACAATTGCAGAGAATATGACAGTTGAAATTACTAAGGATAGCACATATTTATCTCATCCTTCAACAAAAACCTCATTTTGAAACCCCAGAATGACGTCTACAGAGAGATCGATCCTTCATTCTGAGCAACACCCCAAACCCTAAAATTTCTAACATATGCACAATCAGGATTTCCTACAACCTACTACATTTTCCTTCCCCAAAAGCAAAACATAAAGTGCAATTATAAATCAAATGTCGAGTAGAAAACAGAAACCCTCTCACCTGTAAATGTAAGGTTGAAGTGGAGATCAAATCTACAACCAACGAAGACACTCCCAATCAATACACAACCACAAAATCTTTAGGAGGTTAGGTGGAAAATTCACTCAGAGCTAAATCACTGAAGAAATTTTGAATGCAAATGATGAAAATTGAAGGATTCTAACCATGCATATCTCCTAAAAACTTGCCATAAATGTAACATACATAGACAGCCTATGACACACTTTGTGGGATTTCAATCACTGACAGGAAAAGCAGGGATTTTTAGACCTTCAGGATATATCATGTTGAGGTCCATTTTAGCATGAATTTGGTTGACGATGATTTTAGCATTGAATGGTATATAATGTGGCCAGCGCTAATATCTGATTGGATAGGATATTAGTACAAATTGTTGTAAAGGCAATTTTTAGTGCAAAACTCACTTAGGAGGGCAATTTTGAGACTCGATGCACTTCAATCATTGCAATCTAATCATCAAAGGGGGTCAATGGGGTAAACTTACCCAAACTTGTCCAATTTCACCCAATCATATGCAAAGGGATCAAATCATTAAGACATCATCTTCTCTCAAGCAAAACTACTAAGACCTAGACCAAGCCGAAGGCAAAGCAAAAAGAGGGAAGGGGTCTCCATTTGAAAAAATGGGGTGTGTGTGCAAGGCACAACAAATGGTGACTCTACTAGGGAAATGCTCTAGAGAATTTCAAAGATAAATGATAGTTTCGAACCCAAAATCTCTGTGTTTCCCACTTATTAAACTAGACAACATGATACAGGATCAAAGGAGCGGAGATCACTAACTCAGCACAACCATCCATATGTTGAAAGTCTAGGTGTGTCTAGTTGCATTCATTCCATCCTTCTGCAACTAACATCATCAAGGCTCACTTGCATTAAGCTACATAATAATACTCACCTCATGATCTACCTTGGACATTGCCTCGCTTCCAATCAAGCATCCATAGCCCCGATGAGGTTGTCTCTATGATTCCACTCAAACATTGCTCTACTGTTAGCAAGGCATCTATAGCCCCGATAGAGATGCTTGAATCCTCCAGCTACTTGAATATTTAATGGGAGTACTATAAAGTACCAATTTTGATAAATTGCTTATAGATTATTGAGTTAACTTATAATATGGGTACTAAAAAATACCGCCTACCCTTATAGCACATATAAATATCACATGGGCTACGAATTGGTTAAACTTCGCTAGGATGGGAATCATAGTGGCGACAAAGGTGAGCCTATAGATTTTTCACTTAACCCAAGTTCACCACGATTCCTTCAAAAGCTTTAGGATTATTAAAAATGTGAAAGATATTGGACTAGAAAATACTTCAAGTGAACCAAACTAATGACTCCTTTCCCACGAACAAGCATCTACCACCTAGTAATAACAATAGAAACCACAGGAAGACCCAAGTGGAAAACCAAAGTTTCTCAAAGAAATCCCCAAATTATTTAACCCAAAGAGAGCCTTTTGGAGGACTACATAGCTACCACCTTATTCAGGCAATGGAGAACTCCAGCAAAACAAGTGCAAAAAGCAAAAGCAGAGCAAGAAAAAAGCAACTAACCTAACAAAGCAAACTACTCTAACCAAAAGAAAACAAGGACAAGAAAGAACAGAAAAGACTTGCTATGTACACAAAAGAAGGTAGAGACACTTCCTAATCCTTAAAGTAGTGCTTTAGGAACTACCCATTAATAGGTAGTGGGAGTTCCTCACCAGTAAGAGTCTTTAATCTATACGTGTTGTCTCCTAAAATTTTAGTTATTTGGTAGGAACCTAACAAATGGGTTCAAATATTGGCTTATTTTATGTTATTTTTATCTGCTTTCAGACTTTATACCTATGATATTCTAGATACGTTTCCAAGACATTACCATCATAATATGTTGTCCTTTTAATATATTCTGCAAACCTTGAACCTATTCTGTCAATATGAAATATGGTGATAATATTTGTCAATTGAATGAGTTAGACATGAGTATGTATCCATATAGATGAGATTTTATAGTTTAATTATGAAGGTTATTTTCATGCATATGTTCTATGGATTAACCCCTGTGCAGCAGTGAGTATGTGGCATCGAGGAAAGGAGAATTCATAGCACACTGCAAAATAGGGCATTAAAGGAAGTCACAGTCAAGCGCTAACTAAAGCTAAACGTGATCATTATGGAAGAATAAATACAAAAGAAGAAGACTTGTTCTAGGATTCTAATCGCAGCTTATGTGTTTCATATATGAGTCGTTGTATAGGGATTCTTATCTGAATAGGACTATCCTTCATCTGTTTAGTTGGAGTTAATAAATCGATCTTCAACTTATATCCTAGTATCTAGGAATGGATTGTTGGTTGAAGGTAGTTGGTAGTTGCATAAAACTCTCTCATTTCTATATATGTTAGGAGGGATGCGTTCGATGTCAAGTTAGTTTTCCAAGATACTTTGTTTTCTAGTTATTCAGTTATTACTCTATTTTCCATCAAACATGTTTTATTGAGGAATGTTATTATTGAATACAATCTAAAGATATTATGTTTATGATTTGCAATGAATGGAACTATGTGAGTTAAGATGTGTGAATATCTGAATTAGATTTGGTTTTCAGTTAAGTGAGACAATTCCCTGAGCTGGTCACTCAAGGTATTGATCTTCACTTCATTTATTTCTTCATTTCTTTATGCATTACTTGTTAAATTTGTTCTTCATTTATATGTATAAACACATCACAAGTCAATTAGAATACTTTGAATGTTAAGTTACAATAGTATGGTTCATGAATCAGTGCATGCTTTGTCTATTTTGAGTCCTCCGGAGGTTAGTGTTAGTTCTTTTATCATTCTGGACATTTTGAGTTGATTCTGTAATTCCCTATTAAATACAATTATCTACAACTTATGCTATAGATACCCATAGCCACTGGGTTCTGTACTTGTTTTTATTATTTTTGTATTTCTAAGAATTCCAGCCAAGTAGAATACTCTGAGTAGGTTCAGATAAGATAGTTTAGGATAGATATGAGTCTTAAAGGCACATACAATGCAATGCCATCATAAGCTTATGCTCCTTGGTTGATAATTTAATGTAGGAATGCAATGATAGAGTGGACTATTCAGATAGGTTTACCCCTAAATTATGTTAAGTCTACAACGCATTAGTTTTCCTCTACATTTTTAGCACCGTTTCCGAGGATGGCACTACCTTCTTAGGCTCATTTTACAAGCTTTCATAGTTTAAATTTTGATTCCAGCATTAGAGTTAATAAATTAACTTTTCAGGAAACACCAGACATTATACTAACATTGTGCAAGATTGTTGGAATATAAAGCCGAGTTCACTGTATGCAGAGGAATAGAGATAACCGAGGTAGATTCCTCCCTTCAAATTTTAGGATAGTGAAGAAATAGTTGACTTTATCAATTATACAATAGAAAGTGCTGAGGAAGAATTTCCTCTTATATCTTCATCAACACCTTCTACATCTTCATCAGTTTCTTCCACAACTACAGAAGGGACCTTTAGAATCATAGCAGATGCTGCGGTGGAGGATCCTCCAAGACAAGAAATGTTTGAATTCCCTAGCCCAGACCAAGCACAAGCTGCTACTTTGAAAAATATACCACCTTCTGCATTACCTGTTTTCTACGGCTTGGTGACTAAATATCCTGACACTTTCCTGTTCGATTTTGATGTCTTGTGTGGGAGTTATGACTACACCACTGATCCTTACAAGCTCAAGTTATTCCCTGCCACATTAAAAGATGCTACTTTAAGATGGTTTATGGGGTTCGAGAAAGATGTCATTCCATACTAGGATACCATGAAGACAAAGTTCCTGGAAAAATACAAAGACTATTGTAGAGGACATGATAGGAGGAGAGACGACATCTTTAGGATGTTACAAAAAGAAGATGAGCCGCTGGAAGATTATGTTGAAAGATTCCAGTTTACCTTTGAGAAAAACCCTCAAAATAGATTGTCTGAAGAATCATTGAAGCTAATCTTTTTGAGGGGGGCTAATGATGACTGCATGGATGCCCTCAATCTCATTGGAATAGGGGATATATCTCAACTTTCCTTTGAGGATGTCTACAAAGATTGCAAAAATTATTCTATAACCTTTACCAGAAGACCAAGGGGAGAAAGAGCAGCCATCACAGGCAAGGCAACCAATGGGGTTTCAAGAATGGAGATTAGTAACTTGTTGACCAACATGAAAGAGGATATCATTAGCCATATGGCTACATAGTTGGACACTCTTCACATCAAGAAGAAATGGGAAGACGTAGGTGCAATGCTTACTAAATACTGCCCCATTTGTAAGCAGAGGAAGGCCAATTGTAAATGCAAGAGGGTGGCCAGTATCCAGCAAGAGAAGATTGAAAGGCTAGAATTATATCCATTTGAAGGGGAGGATGGGCAACTGCTCTTCATAGCTTAAAGGAGACCTTGGCAACAAAGACAAGATATGCCCTCTGATCCACTTAATTTTAATTCACCCTTTCCTACTGCAAACTAGAATTTCTCTGCTTGGAATACTCAACAGTGGCCTAGAAATCCAAATGCATGGCAAAACCCACAATGGCCTACTCCACAAACTAGTTGGAACCAACAACAGCCAAACCCATGGCCTCAAAAAAATTTCCAAGGTCCTAATTATAACCCCCAGTGACCTACTCAGCAGCAGCAGTGGAAGCCTCAATGGAACAAGGGCCAACAATGGCAACAAAATGTACATTTCCAGCAACCTATGATTCCATCTCAACCACAACAGCCAGCTATAATGTCGCCATCAACACCTCAAAATCTACCTCCTAGACCTACCCAAATCCCTACCCAACCTACACCTAACCCTAACAACAAGCCTATTCAATAGGCTTATCCTAATGAGGGGATGCAATATCCCACCTATGGGGTGGAAGTGAGTAATGTTCATCTCAGATCAAGGAAGCAACTTACAAGTCCTTCATCTCCCCAAATTACAAAACTTGAAGATGAACCCACAGAAGAGGCCTCAGATAAACCACCTTTGGAGCCTAAATCAACTCAGGAACCTCAAACCATTTCACATCCTAAGCCTCCTTTCCCTAAACGCTTGGCTATCCAGAAACAACCAGCACAGTCTGAAAATGACCTCATAGGCCAGTTGTAAGACATAAGCATAAAGATTCCCTTAATCCAAGCCATCAAAGATATTCCCATCTACACTAAGACTATCCAAGATCTCTACACCAATAAATTAGGAAGAAAGAGAATAGACCCAAAGACAGTTCATGTTTTGGGCATCCTAGCTAACATAATGTTGGCGAACATAATTTTTTGCAAATATACAGATCCAGGTAGTCCAGTGGTGGATGTCAAAATCAATGGGACTCTGATTAAGAATACTTTGATAGATTTAGGTGTTGCAATTAATGTAATGACCAAGGAGACAATGTAGACACTCCAATTGAACAACCTTAGGCCTACTCAGACAGTCTTGCAATTAGCTGATAGGTCTATAGTCAAACCTGAAGGAGTCATTGAGGATTTGGCCATTACATTAGATTCTTGGGAATACCCTGCTGATTTCATAGTCCTGCAGCTAAAGGTTAATCTTGCTGGTTATCCTCTTATACTAGGCAGACCATGGCTTGCCACTTTTGATGCATTTATAGGTTGCAGGTCTAGTAACATGATCATATCCAACAGGACTGTGACCAAGAAATTGGTTTTATATCCACCAACCCAACCATACCATGAGCTTGAGTAGACCATTTGACCTACCCTAGAAGATGAGGATAGCTATTCCCTGCAAACCTTGTTGAGTATTAAATGTAGCCCCTTATTGGATATTCAAGATGAAGATGAGTTAATTGCTCACATTATACAAAATGACTATGGGAGGCACCTGCAGCAACAGGACTGTCTAGCCTACTTACAAGACCCTTTGAGCAGCATAATACTTAACAGTTCCTCAGAGGAGGTATTCCAAATATTTCATGTTTTATTACCCTAGCAATGCTTACCATTATTACATATCCTTGATTTGTCTTCTGTACAAGAATTGTCCAAACAATTGGAAATCAAGCCAAGAAGGATGTTGACTATTAACAATGCATTGACCGATGAACAACAGCAATCCCTGTATGAAGATTTACAAACACACTCAACAGCATTTGCCTAGGATTACAGTGACATGAAAGGCATTGATCCTACCTTATGCATGCATAAAATATACATTGATGATGGCTATAGACCTATTAGGTAGCAGCAGAGGCACATGAACCCCACTCTCAGAGAGATAGTGAAAACTGAGCTTCAAAAACTTTTGGATGCAGGATTTATATACCCCATTTCAAACAGTGAATGGGTTTCACCATTGGTCATAGTGCCCAAGAAAGGTGAAAAATGGAGAGTTTGTGTTGATTATAGAGAACTAAATGCTGCTACCAAAAAAGATCACTTTCCATTGCCATCTATTGACCAAGTTCTTGACTCTTTGGCAGGCAAGAAATATTTTTCCTTTCTTGATGGTTTTAGTAGCTATAACCAAATCAAGATTGCACCGTAGGATCAGGATAAGACAATGTTTCCTTGCCCTTGGGAGACCTATGCATATTATGTCTTACCCTTTGGTCTATACAATGCTCCAACCACATTTTAAAGAGTGGTCCTCAGTATTTTCTCTGATTTTGCCCATGACAGCATGGAAAGTTATATGGATGACTTCACCACATATAATGAAACATATGATGAAGCTTTACACAACTTGGAGAAAGTTTTGAAGAGATGCACAGAGAACAACCTATCTTTGAGTAATGAAAAGTGTTTTCCGATGATGACACAAGGAATAGTTTTGGGACATTTTATCTCAAGTGTAGGCGTGCAAGTTGACCCAAAGAAGATTGAAATTATCTCTACCCTGTCTATTCCACAGAAATAGAAGGATGTAAGGAGCTTCCTAGGACATGTAGGTTATTACAGGAGATTCATTTAGGATTTTAGCAAAATTGTTGCACCTCTGTTTACTCTATTGACAAAGGACAGTGAATTTGAATGGACACCAGATTGTCAAACTTCCTTTGAAAAGCTAAAAGCATCGTTGACACAGGCTTCAGTTCTCAGAGGACCAAATTGAACACTACCTTTTCACATCCACACAGATGCATCAAACTTTGCCATTAGAGCAATTCTAGGCCAGCAAGAAGGAACTAAGGAGTATACAATATACTATGTAAGTAAAAATTTGCAGAGAGTTGAGTTGAACTACACTATGGCAGAAAAAGAGATGTTGGTAGTTGTTTATGCCATCAATAAATTCAAACACTACATTACTGGTTATAAAGTGTTCATACACACAGATCATGTAGCAATTATATATTTAATGAATAAGTCAATAGTGGGTGGAAGACTTGTAAGATGGTTGTTATTATTGTAAGAATTTGACATCACCATAGATGACAAGCCAGGTAAGGCTAATGTAGTTGTTGATTTTATGTCTAGACTGCCTACACAATCAACAGAATGAGTGGTTGATGACTCTTTTCCTGATGAGCATCTCTTTTCTCTCAACATACACGCTCCCTGGTATGCAGATATAGATAATTATTTGCTTTTGGGGTAGATTCCACGATACTTTTCTCTAAGGGAGAAAAGGCAGCTAGTTCACAAATATTTTCCTTATTCTTGGATTTTTGGATTCCTATTCTATACTGGCCCAGATAACATTATGAGAAGATGTATCAGAGAGGATGAGGTGTTTGATATACTCAAGGTCTATCATGATGAACCCTGTGGTGGCCACTTTGCAGCCAAAAGGACAGCCTTCAAAATATTGACAACAGGATATTACTAGTCGACACTTCATAAGATGCTATCAAGTATACTAGAAGCTGTGATCAGTGTCAAAGGATGCTGTCAAGTATACTAGAAGCTCCTTTTGATAATTGGGGATTGGATTTTCTTGGTCCTATCTCTCCTACATCAAACAACAAGGAATATATCCTGGTATGTATTGATTACTTAACCAAATGGGTGGAAGTTAAAGCCTTGCAGTTTGCTAGAAATGGCAACGTGGAAAAAATTTTATATGAGGGCATCTTCACTAGATATGGTGTACTAAGGGAGATAGTGACTAATCAAGGCCCACAATTCACATTAGATTTGATCACTAAACTGGTAGAGGAATATCAAATTAGACACAAGAAGTCCACTCCCTACCATCCTCAGGCTAATGGTCAGGTAGAAATCACAAACAAAGAAATTGAGAACATCTTGACAAAGACAATACAGCTTCATAGAAGAGATTAGATTTCTAGGCTACTAGAAGTTGTTTGGGCATATAGAACTACCTAGAAGACAACTACAGAGTTTACACCTTATGAATTGGTTTATGGCAAGACAGCAGTCCTACCTATAGAATTTGAATACAAAACCCTGAGGACAGCAATGGAGTTAGGGATGGATTTGACAGTAGCTCAACAGGATAGACTACAACATTTGAATGCTCTGGATGAAATCTGATTAGAAGCCATCCACCACATGAAGGTCATACAAAAACAAAGAGTCAAATGGCATGACAAGTATATCAAGACTAAAGAATTCACTGCTGGTGATTAGGCACTCCTCTATGATTCAAGATACAAGGACTTCAAGGGCAAGCTTTAGTCTCATTGGTTGGGACCCTATGAGATTAAACAAGTCTTTCTTAATGGTGCAATGTAATTAGAGACCATTGATGAGGTTCAATTTTTATTGCTAGTAAATGGACACATGCTAAAACTGTATAAGAAGCCACTTCAGAAGGATGACTTTCTTGTTTCTCTAGCTACTTAGTATGGTACTCCTGGCACTCCTGATGAAGGTTCTGTAACACTAGCTGATACACCATCAGATGATAATCCACCAATCCTATCTAGTGATTCAGAGGTTGAGTTACAATACTCAACCCTGTCGCTAAGACCTAATTTTTCATGCTTTATAATTCACATGCACACATAGCACATTATCCACAATGACCACAGTCAACTTCAGAGGGACCTATTTTTAACATGCAGTAGGGACCTAGTATAATTTTTCTATACACATTTGATCGAGACCTGTACTATGGGTGCCTGTAGCAACAAGTGTCTACGGAAATTTTCAACACTTTGGCAAAATTCCATTCTTCTTCCCGCACATTTCATTCTTTCTACATGTGCTTCATCTATTTTCAATAAACCAACATTTGTGGCATGCTTGTTCAAATCACATTCACCAATTGTCACATCAACTGTTGCAATCTATCACATCACATCAAATCTAGCATACCCTCCACCCTCCCATCTACTCTATGCATATCACTCTGCTCGTGCCTAATAAATGCCAAGTACATGATCTCCAGTTCCAAGGCACACTGCTTAATGCTCTCCATAACAGACGCACATAAGGTAATCTTTAATGATTAACTTAAAATTTCTATTTATATTAATTACTACTTATTGTGTATTTCATGCATGCGGCAATATATCACCCTTTCCATGTAATCATTACTCTTTCATCCCTACAAATTCATTTGTGAAGTGTGGTCACTTCACCTTTCAGTTGGGGGGAGGGGTATATGGTCAGTCATTTTTTTTATTTACCACCAAGTTTTTAGAGGTTGTCAAGGTTTTCACGTGTCATTTTCCATGATAGTTTACCGGCCCTAAATTTTGAGCTTGTTGTTTCCCTGTGAGTGAGCTTAAATTTCAAAAAAATTCATAACAAAGAGCTTTAAAAGCTATAGTTGGGGGGGAGAATTGAAAGGCAGTCTTCTGAAGATGGTAGAATTGAAATTAGGCAGAATTAAGAATTGATAAGAGTGCATAATACAGGTGCAATGGGGGGTGATGTTATTAGAAGAGATCCATCGATGCATAAGGAGATATTAGATGTAATGGTTCTACCACTCTTTACTAGAGTGGGGTGGTTAGACTACATTCTGAAATTAATGAAGTATGATAATGAAATGGCAAGGGATTTTGCAGCAATGTTGCAGTATGACGAAGCAATAGTCATGGGATTGGTCATGGATGCCTCTGAAATAGCCATTGCCCAAGTCACCAGATTACCACATACATGGTCTGAGTATACAGCTCATGCTGATGCAGCTACAGCAAGGGAAGAAATCTATGAGCGTGGAGAGAACCTGGACTCGACCACACAAGGTACAAAGAGATTATCCCTTCCATTCTTTTGGGGGAAATGTGCTTCATATATTGTAAAATATATTACCTATGATAGTCAACATAATTTGTTGTATATTGCACATTTTAAGTTGAATCACCTACGTCATGACAAGGTGGTTAATGTTCCCAGTTATCTTTATAATATGTTGAAAAGAATGGCATTTGAGTATCAGAAAAGGCAAACAGAGACTACATTGTCCCATCATTGTTTGATATCTCTATTGGTTAAAAGGAGTTTGATAATTTAACACCCATAGGTTGGTTGGGATGCTTTTAAACAATGCATGGATATCTCAAAATTATCGGAAGTAGATGAACCTCAACAAGAGCCAGAACTAGATTTTGAACCTGATGTTGAACCAGATATTGAACCTGAAGTTGAACCTGAACAGGAAGAGCCACAGGATGAAATTCCTCGAGAAACTAGGTCAGTGACAGTAGAAGAACCCTCACCTCTTAACCCTGAACCTATGAGAGGAGCTATGAGAAGTGATGCTTCTACCTCTTCTAAGAAGACAAATAGTAAGAAGAATGTAGAGAAGCATAAGGGAATTGAGAAAGAGAAGGGTGCAGGGGAGAGGAAGAAGAGAGGAAGTAAGAAAAAGAGAAAAAGTAAAGAGAATCCAGAAACTGTCACACCTAGGCATTCAAGAAGGCTGAAGAGGCAAAATGTGGGAAAAAAGAGTTGATAAGGAACAAGGGAAAGTAGAAGAGGAAGAAGCACGGCAACAGCAAGATCCAACACTATTGGACACAGCTTCAGAAAAGGAAGGAAATGCCCCTGAGAATGCTCCTACTGATGCTAGTATACCTGCAAATGAAGAAGGTATGTTTCTTCATCCTCTGGATCTGATTCAGAAGACATTTTCATTGCAAAGAAGATGGGAAAATCAGTTCCTAGTAGCCCTGCTAAAGAAATTTTTGATGTTACTGGAAATAAGGATGAAAGTTTTGAGTGTGGAAAAGAAAAAGAGTTGTTGGAAGATAGGAATATAAGGCAAGAACTTCAAGAAGCCCTTGATAGGATAAAACAATTAGAAGAACAAGTGAAACAGTATGAGAAAAAGGATAAGGAAAAGGAGATAAGAATACAAGAGTTGGAGGAGAAAATTCAAACCTATGGTCATGGAACCAATATGGATCTATTAGAATAGATGGTTGAGAGTAAAATAGAAAATGAGGGAATAGAAGCACCAACTCTGTAGCTTCCTGTGATAAGACCTCCAACATGTCTCACTATTCTATCTTTGGGTTTTGAATTGATGAAGTTCAATAACAAATTCAAACAAGAAAAGGAAAACTGGGAGAAAGAGAAACAGATTCTTAATGCATCATTAGAAAGTAAAAATTATGAATTGAAAAGGTTGGAAGGGAAGCTGACAGAGCAATTCAAATCGTTGAGTGTAGACCTCCACCTAGAGTTTATGCATTGTTTCTTAAAGAAAAATTTCTTAGTTTTCAGTTTAATGGATTCATTAATGATTAGCCTATTTCTATCTATTCAAGGCATAATTTTTTCTAGTTATTTCAAGAAGTCAGTCTAGAGGAACAAGATCAGTTGTGTGAATATTGTTTGCACAATTACTTGATGGTAGAAGATACAGAGTGGAACCCCTTGATTTATGTTGGGGATTTTCAAGTTAGAGCACTGTTATCTTACTTTAGGAATGAGCAGCTTAGAGGGGAACTAATGGATAGGTATGAGGAACAAGAAAGGAAAGTGCCACTACAGATTAGGAAAGAATCCTTAAATCCCAATGTGATCCTAACCCAATAGTTAGTGCTCCTCTCTCACAAGGGTCTAGGTTTAAAGTAATTATGGATTTGAGACTCAGGGATTATAGAAGGATACAGAAGTTAGCAGTGTCTATTATTCAGAACTGCCAGAGGTATGTACAAAATAGATGGGATAGTCTGACCCCAGAATTGTAGAAGAAAGAGC
Source organism: Cunninghamia lanceolata (assembly GCA_027924645.1). NCBI lineage: Eukaryota > Viridiplantae > Streptophyta > Pinopsida > Cupressales > Cupressaceae > Cunninghamia > Cunninghamia lanceolata. The sequence continues at coordinate 861,621 of BSBN01001380.1, read as the reverse complement.
CTCACTCTTTCCATAATTTTATGAATATGTTTGAGATATTGTGCAGGTACATCCAAATCTCAGTGCAAAGAGGAGTGGCATGGCTACCCCTTACTTATCACTCTCCTATTCTCCTTTATCTAGTACCATACTGGGTAGGAGGAAGCAGTGATGAGTGTAGGAGTGCAGAATCAATCAGGATGGACAAACTTGCATGCTATAATGGTTTTTATCTCAAGCAGGGACAGAGCATCAGAGAGGTTATGGACCTTAGGCAAATTACTTTGCATTATAATCTTTTCCCCTAGGTGTTTAATTGTGTGTTTTGCTTGAGGACAAGCAAAAGTCTAGTTGGGAGGAAATGATGGGTTTAAATATTGGCTTCTTTTATGTTATTTTTATATGCTTTCATACTTTATGCCTATGATATTCCAGATACTTTTCCAATACATTACCATCATAATATGTTGTCATTTTTATATATTATCCAAACCTTGAACCTATTCTGTCAATATGAAATATGGTGATAATATTTGTAAATTGAATGAGTTAGACATGAGAATGTATGCATATAGATGAGATTTTATAGTTTAATTATGAAGGTTATTTGCATGCATATGTTCTATGGATTAACCCCTATGCAGCAGCAAGTATGTGGCATCGAGGAAAGGAGAATTTACAGCACATTGCAAAATAGGGCATTAAAGGGCGTCACAGTCAAGCGCTAACTAAAGCTGAACGTGATCATTATGGAAGAATAAATACAAAAGAAGAAGACTTGTTCTAGGATTCTAATTGTAGCTTATGTGTTTCATATATGAGCCGTTGTATAGGGATTCTTATCTGAATAGGACTCTCCTTCCTCTATTCAGTTGGAGTTAATAAATCGATCTCAAACCTGTATCCTAGTATCTAGGAATGGATTGATGGTTGAAGGTAGTTGGTAGTTGCATAAAACTCTCCCATTTCTGTATAAGTTAGGAGGGATGAGTTCGATATCGAGTTAGTTTTCCAAGCTACTTTATTTTCTAGTTATTTAGTTATTACTCTATTTTCCATCAGACATGTTTTATTGAGGAATGTTATTATTGAATACAATCTAAAGAGATTTTGTTTATGATTTGCAATGAATGGAACTATGTGAGTTAAGATGTGTGAATATCTGAATTAGATTTGGTTTTCAGTTAAGTGAGACAGATCCCTTAGCCGGCCACTCAAGGTACTGATCTTCACTTCATTTATTTATTCATTTCTTTATGCATTACTTGTTAATTTGTTCTTTCTTTATATGTATAAACACATCACGAGTCAATTAGAATACTTTGAATGTTAAGTTACAATAGTATGGTTCATGAACAAGTGCATGCTTTGTCTATTTTGAGTCCTCTGAAGGTTAGTGTTAGTTCTTTTATCATTCTAGACATTTTGAGTTAATTCTATAATTCCTTGTTGAATACAGTTATCTATAGCTTATTCTGCAAGTACCCATAGCCACTGGGTTCTGTAGTTGTTTTTACTGTTTTTGTATTTCTGAGAATTCTAGCCAAGTAGAATACTCTGAGTAGGTTCAAATAAGATACTTTAGGATAGATATGAGTCTTGAAGGCACATACAGTGCAGTGCCATCATAATCTTACGCTCCTTGGTTGATAATTTAATATAGGAATACAATGATAGAGTGGACTGTTCAGATAGGTTTACCCCTGAATCATGTTCTTGTCAAACCATCATTTCACTAAACCTTGGTGTTTAGCAAAGATTTCAATTGTAGCATCACATTTTTCTTCCAAATGCAGTAGTTGGGTCAAGGGGTTGAGGTTCTATCACTAGACTCCAGATAGTCTTGCATGAACTGCAGCACAAGGATCCTCAAGTGCATATGGAACACAGGTTCCAGCCCATAAACTAAATGGTAGGGTGAGGTTCCTAAGGCGGCCTTATGTCTGATCGTATCTACCCACAAGGCAAACCTAAGTTGGTTATGCCACCTCTGGGATTTTTGTCAAGCAGTCTTTTGATGACCTCAAGCAAGTTTTTATTATTAGATTCAACAACTCCATTACCTTGAGGGTAATAATTAGATGAGAACTTTAGCACAATACCATAATCAAATGCCCAGTTTGAAAAACACAAAGATGCAAATGTTGGACCATTATCACAAATAAGGGAAAAAGAACAACTAAACCTTGTGATGATATGTTCTTCAATGAATTAGATTACTACCTCAATTGTGCATTGCTTACAAGCTTGAGCTTTAGACCATCTTATACAATAATTAGTAGCGGTTAGAATATACATGTGGCCTACAAAGGAAGGTGGATTAATCATACCAATGAAATCGAGTCCCTATTGTGCGAATGAGCATACCTCCACCACTAGCTGCAAAGGCATAGCAACATTTCTCTCTCTTGAGGCCGCAATCTGGCAAATATGGCAAGTTCAAACATGTACATGAGCATCCTTAAACAAAGTACGCTAATAATATCCAGCCTAAAGAATATGATTTGTAGTAGAGCTTACAAAACCATGGACGGTCCCAAACTTCTCATGAATACTAATCAAAACTTGTGCTACTTATGTTTTGTCTAAGCACCTCAGATAGATCCCTTCATGATTTTTCCTGTATAGAATTGATCCTTTGACCATAAAACTACTACTCTTCGGCCTCAATGGTCTCCTCTAAATTGAATTCAAATGAGGTGGACATCGCTAGTTAAAGAGATAAAATAGGATGTCACCATACCACTCATCTTGTGAGATATCCTCCAGTACATATTGTTGAGATACCAGGCCTAGGTCAGTCTCTGTCATAGTTTTGGTAAGTACTTGTCCCCTTACTAGATTCATAGGTTGTATCTCTATATCAAATTTTTGCAGTATTGTGACCCACTTTCCTCTTCTTTCACCCAACTCATTTTGAATCAGTACTGCTTTCACTGCAGCATCTAGAATTACAAAAGTCACTCTACTTCTCAGGATATAGTGACAAAATTTCTTGACTACCTTAACTAGTGCATAAGCTTGCTTCTCAACATTTGGATATCTAATTGTTGCATCCTTTAATGGTGTACTCATGAAGGAAATAGGACGTTCATCATCAACTCCTCTTTTCTAGATCAGCATGGTTGCACATGTATGTTCAGAAGCAAAGGAGTATATGCAAAATGGAAGAGTGTAATCTGAACTTACTAATACTAGAGCATTTACTATTGCTTGTTTGATTTCTACAAAGGTTGTCTTGGCTTCTGATGTCCATTCAATCTTAGCATCTCGTTTCAACATTGCATTCAATGGTCAAACAATCTCAGCAAAACCAGTAATAAACTTCCAGACAAAGTTGATCTTGCCAAAATAGGACTTTAATTCCTTCTTACTTGCTCAAGGTTGGATCTTGAGAATGGATTGGACTCTATTAGGGTCTATTGACATACCTTCTTCTAAGATATCATGTCCTAATAGTTTCCCTTCAGCGACACCAAAAATGCACTTCTTGGGATTCAGCAAAATACCATAATCTCTACATAGTTGAAGCACTTTCCTCAAATCAGAAATATGATCCTTCCTTCTCTTAGAGAATATGGTTAAATTGTCCATGTAGATAATGATGCATTTGCCTACCAATCCTTTAAAAGCGATGTCCACTGACTGAATGGCATCCTCTGATATGTGTATATACCCCATTTGCAGGTGAAAGCGATCTTTAACCGATCAACATATTCAACCATTACTTGATTGTATCCTGAAGATCCATCCAAAAATGATATCATCTGTGATCCATTAACTATTTGCAGCACCTCATCAAGGGATGGAAGTGGGTAATTATCTTTCTCGGATGCTATATTGAGGTTTCTAAAGTCAACACATAGTCTGATCTCACCGTTCATTTTTTTGTATCAGAGCCAAGTTGGCCACCCAGGTAGAATGTCTCACTAGAAATATGATTCTTGCTAATAGCAGCTTCTGGACTTCTTGAAAAATCAGAGGCCCTAAAAGAGAATTGACTAGCCTCTATCTCTGCCAAAATGGTTTAACTCTAGGCTTCAAAGGTATAGTGTGGGTTATGATAGAAGTGTCATAAGTCTTAAGGTCTTCATAACTCCATGCAATAACATCATGATAGTCCGTCAAAGCACAAATAATTCTTGCCTTTTCTTTAGGGGTGCATACCTTACCAATAAATACATTTTTGACATTATTTTCAATCCCCAAATTGTGTGGAACACACTTCCCTCTAGCAGAATCATCTTGCTTCTTGTGAGTACCCAGTTGATCTCGATTGAACAAACTCTCTAGATACACCATCCCTCAGGGAATGGTATTTGTTTTGAGATTTAGGACACCATCTAAATCCATCTTAGATAGTTCTGAATCTTCTTCATCAATTATTTGTGTAGCAAACACATCTGAGCATGTGAGGAAATCAATGATATGCTTATCATCCTCAAAAACCTAAAAATGAGTGATATTGTCCCGCATAGGAGTGGGAACCAATTCTACAATGAACTTCTTCAAATTAGACATGGCAAGTGGTTCCAAAGAGTTGGCAGCTTGTGCCAAGGCATCAGTGACATGATTTTGTTTCCTCAAAATCAATTGGATATTGAAACCATCAAAACACTCAGTAAGATCCAAAACCTGATTTCGGTAACGGTTCATCCTTTTGTCATGACAGGAATATTGTTTTCTCACTTGCTTAACCACTAACTCTGAGTCACCAAATACTTGAATTATCTTAAATTTCTTTTGGATGGCAATAAATAGCCCATGCACTAATGATTTGTGTTCTGCTACATTATTGGTACAAGGAAATTGTAGTTTGTATGCATCCAAATAGGATTCCCCTATAGGATTGATTAGTTCAAACCCTGCACCTGAGCCTTACTTAGATCTAGACCCATTGAACCTTAATGTCCAAATTTGAGAATCTATAGGTTTCCTTTTAAGGTTCATATCTTGTCTATTCAGTGGCCTAACCTTTTGATCAGTGGTGGATGTCAACCTAGGCATTTCTTCACCTTTGGCAGATAACTGTTGTAAACACTTATGAACTTGATACACTGCTTGTTGGCATAAAGAACATGAAAAATCTAAGTGGGATGCATTATGAATGCAGTACCAGTTGGGCAATAATAATTCTTCCATCTATATCTTCTTTCCAACATCCAGTTGATCACACATGAACTTGGCTACAAAGCTTATAAATCCTTCAAAGATTCTAGGGTCATCAGAAGAAGAAGAATCTTGGTCTGATTGAACAAAGGATTCAGTACTTTCTTGATGTTTGGTAAGTGATGGATCAGGGTACCTATTGCATCTTAGCATGAGTACTTCTTCTACCTGATTTATCTGAGGGGGGTAAACCCCTAAATCCACCTCTGAGTATAGGATCTCATTTGTCTAGTTATACTCCATGATCATGTGTTTCATCTTGGGCTCCCTCAGTCTGATTAACAAGTCCTCTCCATGGTAACCACATATGAGAGAAGTCATTATCCATGTATCCGTTTAATATCTTAGACCAGTCCCTACTAAGCAACATACCATAGGCATAGAGATGTCCACCACTTGTATGTCTATATATTGTTGTACCTAGGGTCTAATGCCAACTGCATATGAATCTACCTCAACTCCCCTATGACATTGACTTCTATTTTATCTAATTGAGTAACCTTCCTAGAAGACTTGGCAGGAGTTAAGCCTAGTTCTTTGCAAATGGATAGAGGCATAATGTTGGTGGATGCCCCTGAGTCTACCAAGAAGTTGTGAAGGTTCATACCAAATATACTAAGATTCAGTAAGAAGGAAGGTGACTCTTTTCTTTGGACAATGCTACCTATTGATCTACATCTATGACATGAACTATGTCCTTACCTTTATCTAGCCTATCCTTTTGTGTAGTTTCTTTTGGGGAAGGATTAGTCTTGGCTTGCACCCCAATGTCCTGAAGGAAGGCTGCCCTAACTTCTAAAACTTTCATCAACTCAAATATAGATAGGCTAACCTTCATCTTTTCGAGTTCATCCACCATATACTAGACCAACTTAGCTACTTTTGATTTCCTAGATCATTCATCTAGTTGGTTTTGACTTATATTTTGAGGTACAACCTTGGGAGGGTCGGGGTTATTGATAACCTTAGGATCAGGGGGGATTTGATAGTTGTTTGGAGGAATGGAAGTGGTAAAGGGCCCCTTAGGTTTCTTTCTCTTGAGGTTATATGGGGTCCTATTGTATTTATAGTAAGCATGCACCTCATTAGCCTCTTCCTCTTTAGGTTGGTTATCATCTTGAAAAGGAAAAACATGTTGCAAGTATGTGCTAATCAGTGTTGTCATTGATGTCAACATGTTTGTGTTGTCATTAGTGTCAACTGTTTCTTTTGATATTGTTGGTTGTTGCTTGATTGATCTGTCATGTTAAAGTGATTTGAATGCAATATAGAAGTGTTGATGATATTAGTATAGTGCTCTTGTTGCTGAGTTTCCAAGTACTTTTGAGAAAATTTGATATCCAGAGGAAACAATGTGTTACAAAGTATTCTGGCTTGCAAGATATTGTATGAGCTTTTGCTCTGCATTTCTTCTATTTTGAAGACCGGAGTGTGAATTTTGGATATGTTTTAGAGAAGTGTTTGAAGATCCTAAATCTAGAATTTGGTGGTTTAGATCGCTGTGCAGTAGAAGTTGTGTTCACCAGTTTGAAGACTATAATTGACATAGTTTCTGGGTTGTGCAGAGGTGTCTAGGAGAAAGTATTTTGCTCCACATTTCTCTGCAAAGTAGTTTCAGGTGCTACAGTTCTTGACATATGTTTATAAGGTCCATAGCTATCTTCATTCCAAAGGATTTTTTATTTGATTCTCCGGAAAGCAAGTTCTTGTGTAACAGATTTCGATAGTGTTTGTTGTGAGTAGTCTGTGATCTGTCTTCAAGTGATATTTGTTGTCTTCAAGTGAGATTTGTTGGATCCCAAGTGATTTTATGTTGTTCATGGATGACTCCAAATTGTGTTGAAGGCTTGTGCTTGATCCACAAGCTATGATTGAGTTCTTGGAAGAGTGTGCCTAAGTATTCTTGGTATTTGCACAAGTTTAGCCGACTTGGGTGCTAACACTCTTTGTAGATGTGTTCCATAGATTGTAGAAGTGTGTTGAAGCATGTGAAGATGTACTTGGGTCTGAGATAAGTTGTGAAGTGTTCTAGCTTTATTCATTTGATTCACAAGATTGTTTAGGTCCAGACCTAATTTGAATTATGTATGTTTACTGACCTTGAAGGTTGTTTCAAATGTTGTAGAGTGTGTTACCGACCTTGATGTATGTTCCAAGGTTGATGATTGATATAAATAAGTGTAAAGAATTCATGTAAAATGTGCAATGATGTGAAGATGAGGATGTACATATTGTGAGGCTATGAAAGGAGATATATTGTACTTCAATGGAACTGAAATTAGGCATGTGGTAGATGCTATTATATCAGTTCATGACAATGAGCCATTTTGGCAGTGAGCATTCCTTTGGACAGTGAGTCCTTGGGCAGTAAGCCTCTTTGTAATTTGGTATTGATACTACTATATCTTGTGAGCTAATCCTCACCATGGTTTTTCCCTTTTAGGGTTTTCCACTTAAAAATTTGGTGTCCTCTTGTGCATGGTGTTGATGTGATTAAGTTTTTGTTATCTGTTTTCATGTTTAATCTTCATAATAAAATTTAGGGCTTAAGTGAATTGAAGTGAATGTGATTATGCTTGTGAAGGTTTAAAGTTTTTTATACAACTAATTCACCCCCACTCTTAGTTGTCTTGTGCACTCAACAATTGGTATCAGAGAGAGGGTTCCTTGGAAAAAAGCCTAACATATTAAGGTAGATCTAGGATGGTGCACAGGAAAGACATTCCTCAGTTTGATGGAACTAACTATGCCTTTTGGAAGGTACGAATGCAAGGCTATCTTGTTTCTCTTGGTTACAATGTGTGGAGTATAGTTAAAAATGAATACAACATACCTAATAATGGTTCAAAGACTGGAATAAATATTAGGGAATATGAGACTAATGGCAAAGCTAGAAATGCCTTACTAAGCGCTTTATCTAACACTGATATGGTGAAAGTTTTGGATCTGGAAATTGTTCATGAGATCTGGGAAAAATTGAAGAGTATCTATGAAGGTGATAAATCTGTTAAGAAAACCAAGATGCAAAACTTGAAGTCAAGATATGAAACTATGCAGATGTCTGAAGATGAGAACATAACAAGCTATATGCAGAAGTTTGATGAAGTTGTCAATGGCATCAAAGGTCTTTGTGGAACTCTGATTGATGTAGAAGTTGTGAATAAGGTACACAGAACACTTCCCAAATCTTATAGTCATAAAGTGTCTGCCATTGAAGAATTTCTAGATACAGGCAAGATTTCAAAAGATCACTTGCTTGGTAAACTGACTGCTTTTGAGATGAGAGAATTTGGCACTAGTGATGGTCCTATGAAAGTTGAGACTACTTTTAAAGCTAAATCAGAAAAGGCAGTTAGATCAGATAAGTATGTTGTGGAATCAAATGAGGAAGACTTTGATGAAATTGAGGCAAACTTTGTAAATAGAATGAAGAAGGGAACTAGAAAGTTCAGAGGTAAGTTAACTTTCAAATGTTTCAGTTGTGGTAAGATTGGCCATTATGCTTCAAGATGTCCTGATAGAACTTTGAAGATCAAGAAAAGAGAAGGTAGAGGTAAAATGGTAAGGAAAAGTTACTATGTTAAAGATGATGAAGGTGTAACTAATGATGAATCTGATTTTGAAGATGGCAGTGCTAGTGAATGCTTATTTATTTCCCTAAAAGAAGAACCTATTTCTACTAACCTTACAAGTTGTATTAAGGAAGGAAGTCCAAAAGAAGAAGAAGAAGATATGTTTGCATTTCATGCTAAGAAGGAAAAGGATGAATGGGTCATTGACAATGGATGTTCAAATCACATGACAAGAGATAAGAGTAAGTTTGTGAAATTGGAAAAGTATGATGGAGGATTGGTTAGATTTGGTGATGATGCAGCTGGTAAGATTGTCGAAAGGGGTCAATTAATTTTGATGGAAAGCATAGTACAAATGATGTTCTTTATGTCAAAGGCTTAAAGCATAATATTCTAAGTGTTGGATAGATGTGTAACAAAGGATACAATCTAATGTTTAAGGATAATGGATGTGAGATAACGAAAAGCTCCAGAACAATAATTGTTGTTGGTAAGAAGACTCATGGTAATGTTTATCATTTGAAAGGTACTAACAATTGTTGTTTGTTGGCTTAGACAAATGAAATCTAGTTGTGGCATAGGAGAATGTGTCATATTAACTTTGACAATCTAGTGAGAATAATCTCAGTTCAAGCTATAAGAGACCATGCCTAAGATTGTGAAGCATGCTAATGCCATTTGCAAAGAATGTCAATTTGGGAAGCAAACAAAGATAAGTTTCAAAATTAAAGAACAAATCTCTATCAGCCTGTTGGAGTTGGTGCATACAAACTTGTGTGGTCCCACAAGAATAAGAAGTCTACAAAGTGACAGGTATTTCATGTTACTTATTGATGATTGTTCAAGAATGACTTGGGTTACTTTTATTAGAGAAAAATTAGAAGCCCTAGACAAGTTCAAGGCATTTAAAGAAATAGTTGAAAATGAAATGGACTTGAGAATCAAGTGTCTGAGGTCTGACAAAGGTGGTGAGTTTACTTCAAATGAATTCAATACTTTTTGTGAAGAACATGGGATAAAGAGACAATTATCTACCCCCAGAACTCCTCAGCAAAATGGAGTAGTTGAAACGAAGAATAGAATAGTTCAAGAAGCTGCTAGAACAATGATCAAAGAAGCTAACCTTCTAGAAGTATATTGGAAAGAAGCTATTCATGCTGCTATCTACATTCAGAACAGAGTGCAAGTCAAAGCAAATGGAACAAAGACACCTTATGAGTTGTGGTATGGAATAACTCCTACTATCAAGTATTTCAAAGTTTTTGGAAGCAAATGCTATATCAGAAGAGATGAAGAGTTGGGAAATTTTGATGCTAGATGTGATGAAGGCATATTTCTTGGGTACTCTACTAAAAGTAAAGCTTACCAGTGTTACAACAAAAGGTTGAGGAAGATCATTGAAAGTGTAAATGTAAAGGTAGATGAAGATATTCAAAAAGTCTCAGAGTCTAATGGATATGAGTCAAATGAATCTGCTGATACAGAAATAGTTGAAGAAGCCAAAGACAAGGAAGTTTAGATTGATGAAGAAGAAGCTCCAAAAAGAGTTCCTAAAACCCCCAAGTATGTGCAAAAGAATCACTCAAAGGATCAAATCATTGGTGACAAAAACAAAGGAGTTCTTACAAGAAGAAGAGTTGTAGAAGAACAAGTAAATCTCTACTTAATTTCAAAGGTTGAACCTAAGACTATCTCTGAAGCATGTAAATATGAACATTGGGTCAAGGCAATGAATGAAGAATTGATGCAAATTGAAAAGAACAAGACTTGGGAACTTGTCCCCAGGCCTGCAGATAAGAATGTGATTGGAACATAGTGGGTTTTTAGGAATAAGTTGAATGAAAATGGAGAAGGGGTAAGAAACAAACCTAGACTTGTATGCAAAGGCTACTCTCAAGTGGAAGGAATAGATTATGAGGAAATGTTTTCTCTGATGGCAGGACTGGAAGTTATTAGGTTATTTCTAGCTTATGCAGCATATAAAGATTTCAAGGTATATTAAATGGATGTAAAGTCTACTTTTCTGAATGGTGAGTTGGAAGAAGTATAGACAAAGCAATCGAATGGATTTTAGTTATCAGACAACCCAGACATGGTATGTAGATTGAAGAAGGCATTGTATGGACTGAAGCAAGCTCCTAGATCTTGGTATGCCAGATTGGATAGGTATTTATTGCAGCAGGGATTCAGTAAGGGGTCTACAGACAGTAATTTGTATATCAAGGTAAGCAAAGATCAAATTATGATTATTAAGGTCTATGTAGATGATATAATCTCTGGTGGAAATGAAGGTATGTGTAAGAACTTTGCAAATGAGATGCAAAAAGAATTTGAGATGTTAATGTGTGCTGAGATGAACTTCTTTCTTGGACTACAAATTAATTAGACAAATAAGGGCATTTTCATTTCACAATCAAAGTATGTCAAGGAGTTATTGAAGGAGTTTGGAATGAAAGAATCTAAACCAGTTTGTACTCCCAAGACAACTAGTTACAAGCTAAGTAAAGATGATGAATCTCCTAAGGTTGATCAAAGAAAATATAGATCAATGATTGGAGGATTGCTATACCTAACTAATACTAGATTGGGTATCATGCATGTAGTCTGTCTTGTGGCAAGATTTCAAGCAGATCCTAGAGAGTCACATGCCATGTCAGTAAAGAGAATATTCAGGTATTTGAAGGGAACTCCAAATCATGATCTGTGGTATCCTAAGAACAATGACTTCAACCTAAGTGCCTACACAAATGCAGATTAGGCTGAATGTATAGATGATAAGGAAAGTACAAGTGGTGGTGTGTTCTTTCCTAGAGATAGAGTTGTGTCATGGCAAATAAAGAAGTAGGATTCAATATCCTTATCTACTATTAAGGTAGATTACATTGCAACAGCATCATGTTGCACACAAGTGCTATGATGAGACAAATTCTAAAGGATATCAAAGTTGAGAATGAGGATCCAATTCCAATTTTCTATTATAACACCAGTGCCATTAACATTTCAAAAAACCATGTGATGCATTCAAAGACAAACCATAGTTCTATCAGGTATCACTTTCCGAGAGAGAAGGTTGCAGAGAAAGAAGTGAAGCTTGAGTATGTGCCTACAAAAGATCATATTACTGACATATTCACCAAGGCTCTTCCTAAGGATACATTTGAGTATCTCCAGGAAAAGTTAGGGGTTATTGCCCCTCCTTTGTTGAACTAGATTCGTAAGGAAATGCATCAGTCCAATATGATTCAAGAGTCATTTCTTTTCTGGACTAATTGTGGAGGTTACCTCTCAAGGGGAGTAGGTAGTGGCATTAAAGAGTGTTACAGTCAAGAGGAGGTATTCAGAATAGTTGAAGATCAGTGCAAGTTTGTGTAGTATCACACTCAGGGGGAGAAAGATTGAAGAAGGTTTATTACCCTTTGTCATTGATGTCAAAGGGGGAGAGAGTTCATGTGAAAAACAAAGAGAGAGTAAGATGTATAAAAGAAAGGGGGAGAATGAGATTAGTGTAGAATTATGTCATGATGGTTTTTTACATCATATGTTGCCATCAATGATAAAGGGGGAGATTGTTGCAAGTATGTGTTAACCGGTGTTGTCATTGATGTCAACATGTTTGTGTTGTCATTGGTGTCAAATGTGTCTTTTGATATTGTTGATTGTTGCTTGATTGAGCTGTCATGTTAAAGTAATTTGAATGCATTATAGAATTGTCGATGATATTGGTATAGTGCTCTTATTGCTGAGTTTCCAAGTGCTTTTAATAAATTTGGATCTCCAAAGGAAACAGTATGTTGCAAAGTATTCTGGCTTGCAGGATACTGTATAAATTTTTGCTCCATATTTATTCTATGTTGAAGACTGAAGTGTGAGTTTTGGATATGTTTTAGAGAAGTGTTTGAAGATGCTATATCCAAAATTTGGTGGTCTAGATCAATGTGCAGTAGAAGTTATGTTCACCAGTTTGAAGATTATAATTGACATAGTTTTTGGGTTGTGCAGAGGTGTCTGGGAGAAAGTATTTTGCTCTGCATTTCTCTGCAGAGTATTTTTAGGTGCTTAGGTTCTAGACATATATTTATAAGGTCCTTAGTTATCTTTATTCCAAAGGATTTATGATTTGATGCTTTGAAAAGCAAGTTCTTGTGTAGCAGAGTTCGATAGTGTTTGTTGTGAGCAGTTTGTGATCTGTCTTCAAGTGATATTTGTTGTCTTCAAGTGAGATTTGTTGCAGATGGATTTATTGGCTCCCAAGTGATTTATTGTTGTTCGTGGATGACTCCAAATTGTGTTGAAGCCTTTTGTTTGATCCGTAAGCTATAATTGAGTTCTTGGAAGTGTGTGCCTAAGTATTCTTGGTGTTTGCACAAGTTTGGCCGACTTGGGTGCTAACACTCTTTGCAGATGTGTTTCATGGATTGTAGAAGTGTGTTGAAGCATACGAAGATGTACTTGGGTCTGAGCTAAGCCATGAAGTGTTCTACCTTCATTCATTTGATTTGCAAGATTGTTTAGGTCTAGACCTAATCTGAATCATGTATGTTTGCTGACCTTGAAGGTTATTTCAAATGTTGTAGAGTGTGTTGCCGACCTTGATGTATGTTCCAAGGTTGATGATTGATATAAATAAGTGTAAAGAATTTGTGTAAAATGTGTGAGGATGCAAAGATGAGGATAAGTGTGTTGTGAGGCTGCAAAAGGAGATATATTGTGCATCAATGGAACTGAACTCAGGCATGTGGTAGATTCTATTATATCAGTTCATGACAGTGAGCCATTTTGGTAGTGAGCCCTATTTGTCGTGAGCATTCCTTTGGACAGTGAGTCCTTGGGTAGTGAGCCCTTTGGCAGTGAACCTCTTTGTAATTTGGTATTGATGCTACTATATATTGTGAGGATTAGTGAGCTAATCCTCACTGTGGTTTTTCCCTTTTAGGGTTTTACATGTAAAAATCTAGTATTCTCTTGTGCATGGTGTTGATGTGATTAAGTTTTTGTTATCTGTTTTCATGTTCAATCTTCATAACAAAATTTAGGGATTAAGTGAATTGAAGTGAATGTGATTATGCTTGTATAGGTTTAAATTTTTTGATACAACTGATTCGCCCCCCCTCTCAGTTGTCTTGTGCACTCAACAAAACATAACTTTCTAAAACTAAGGCAATATCATACCTTTGAGTAGGCACCAGTTCGTATCCCATGGGAGGTCGAGTCTCTTGTGCTTCAGCATTCTGGACTTCTCTTTGAAATATACTAGATACAATTTGAAACTCATGATAGTCCAATTCTAAATGAGCATTTGTATTGTGAATCCTACACCATGAAGACAATGCTGCTTCATCCAACATTACTCATCTGGGAGGATGATTTTATGTATTTTGAGCCTCTAAAGGTGATGGGACCCCTCCATTATTAGGTCTGGTATTCCATGTCCTATTCTATCTTTTGTAATTCTAATTTTGGTATTGATTTTGGCCTTGACTTCTCTACTATAAGTAAGCATTCTAATTTCTCAAGTGTGTCACCTCAGCTGTGAGTTTTTTCATTTGTTCTGCTAACTCTCTGATGTCATCCTTGTCATCCTTAACTTTTGTGGTTTCAGATGACTAGAGCAAAGGTAATTGTGCAGGAGGTAACTCTATAATGGGTGCTCTAGGATGAACAACCAAATCCTGTGTTGCAGTAGGTGCTGGGATGGGGTTTAACACTAGAGTATGGTTGGCTAAGGCATGATTGATTAATGGTATATGACTTGGCATGGCTACAGGACTGAGATGATTTAGTGGACTTCTTGCAGCCTATTCTAACTTTGAATTCACCTTAACAACCTCAACATATGCATGTGCCAAAGTTGGAGTTAGATTGGCCCTTCTAACAAACATAGATGTTAGTTTATCCAATATTGCATAATAGATAGGTAGAGCAATCGCTTGAGCAAGGTTGAAGGGTTCCTGAAGATGACAATATGCCTTGTGGAATCTATTGTTAAATAAACTTATCAATTCTCCTTCAGTTCTACAAATTTCCACAAAGGACCGATAAAGATCAACAAGGGTAGTAGGCATCTAGAATCAGTTTAGGAATGCATCCTTCAAGGTTTGCCATGAATTGATTGAAGCTGAAGGGAGGTTGACAAACCAATAATATGCTTCATCCTGCAGTGAGTATGGAAATAACCTATAGACCACATCCTCATGCTCAACTTGCAACATGTATGTATTGCCTTCAAAAATCTTTACATGTTCATCAACGGTTCTTTCGAGGTCATTAGGCTAGAACTTTAAGCAATACTTATAAGGATTCTTTGGCATGTCATGATAGTTGGCAAACTGAATAGGAGAGGGGTTTGCAGTGAAGAAATCCATGTTGAGGAAGTTAGCTTGGACTACTGTTGGAGACCTTCCTCTTGGGGTACTGGGTACCCCTTGATCTCTCCTTGTTATTCTAAACTAGGTTAAAGATAGCAGATCTTCTCTAGCTGAACTATATCTAGTATGCCTCTGCCTAGTCCCCAGCCTGACTTGCCTAGAAAAGAAGGTTTGTGTGATGTTCAAAAGGCCCTCCTTTTAGCGCCAATTCTATTGATGGTGTTTTTAGCACACAACAATGTAGGTAAGATATAGGATATCTCACCTCTCTTGAGAGGAATCCTATCCCAAATCTTTAAAATAGGACTACCCCAAGGTTTATATAGTTAGGTCTTAGCTTGCAGGATAACTCAGTGGATATGTTTCAGTTGTTCCAACTAAGGGGACTTAGATGTAATGGTAGGGTTTATGAAACTATGATAGCAAAGTGTGCAGCAACCCTTTGATAATGCAAACTTGTTAAGTCTTGAAATTTCCAGTAAATCAACAATGCAAATGTTGCTCAAAAACCTAACTCTAACAAATGTTTATAAAGAAAATGCAAAAGGTTAAGGGAAGAGAGAGATATTGAAACCTAAGTGACAAATCACAACTGGATAATATGCTATAGATAGACAAAATACCCTCAATAAACCATCTCCTGTTTGACTAGGTTGAGAAACCACAATGTTGTAGGAAATGATGCAATCTTCAAAGGAAAATTATAATTTTCAAATCACATTCATTCATTAAACACCCAGTTGATGGCACAAATTAACTATTGAAATGCAATCAAACTAAATTCATTAATAAAGGTTCAGACTTACCATGCAAAGAGACTTACAGTCAACAAGTCCAAATGGTATGAACCAGGGCATTCATCATATATCCAAGCATTTATCCATCATTGCAATTGTACATTAACTAATTTTAGATTGACATGAACCATGAATTCCAAAATAAGACAACACAGGAACACAAATTTCCAGCAACCTGTAAAACTTGCTTGGTATTGATCAAATTTCGGTGGAGTCTCAGCAATTCACTATCAAATCTTACATACAAGAGAGAAAATGACTATCCTTTATACAAAGGAACAATCATACCAAGTTTTTCATGGATGGTGGAGATTATCTTAGCACTAGTGGTCCAAATTTACATTGCATTTAATAAGATACAACAATTTGTTACATTCTTGGATTTATCTTTGTCTTGACAGAAAAAGACAAAATACAGCTTTCAAATACTATGAATTTGGACAAAATGAGTACTAATTTGGTTGTTTAGAAGCAAGAGTCAATTCCCAAGGCAAAAGGAAGTCAAAAGAAGGTCATGTGACATGTAGAAATAAGCATTGATGCAACTGATGGGATTTCATGTACTGACTAGATCATTTTGCTACTCGTCCCCATCTAAGTCAACCTTATTCTTTTCCACTTCCTTGTTGCTATATGCCACGAATGCTAAAAATGTTGGATTAATTTCAGTTGGAACTGGATCTTTCACAAAATCTAACCTAAATTTAATTGTCTAGTTCCCATGAAAACTTATTGCATACAACCAACCTGGACCATTTGTTTCTTTTGAATTCCTTGAATTACATCCTGAGGCCACTAATTCTCTCCAAATCTTCCACCTTATAGGGTGGGGATTCCCCTTGCATAAACAAATTAAATTTCTCCTTACAATCTTGAGTGTCAACAGGGGCAGTGTCATCTAGATACATGTTGGTACAAGCTTGAAGTGCGTCATTTAGATTATAAATTACTTCCAGTAGTTGATTCTTAGTTGGCTCTACTTCACTTATAGATTTATCAAATAATTCTTTCCTCAACTTTATCATCGCAAGCCAATGCCCAGGCATATGCAGCTCTTCCTTAGTCAAAATATTCTCTTTAATCAAAACTTCATCTCGAAGCTTGTTTATGGCTAAAACTCTAGGATGGATATGAGAATAATATTTATCATAAGTGCTACAATCTTCAGTGACCTCATCCCACTCTATTTTTAGTGCACAAAATTTTGTATGCTCTTTAGCAATGTCATCAATTACTTCACATCCTTTTGTATATACCTTATGGTTCCATTTCTCTGTTTCTTGAGGTAGTAGATCGAACATTATCAAAATTTTCCAACTCCTCTTTGGAGAGAAGGGAGGGAGACAATACTGTTCCATCTTCTGAACAAATGGGTTTTATTAAGTAGTTGACACATGCCCTGAGTTCTTCATTTTGTTGCCTAAGTTGTTGTGTTGTCAATTCATCTTTATTTATTCTATCAAGAATGTTGGACACAAAATCTTTGAATTCTTCCACAACTTGGACTTTTGAAGCTGGCCCCAAGTTGAGAGTTGTAAGAGTGTAATCCTCTGGTCTTACATCTTCTTTACTGGCATGGGCAAGAGGAACAACAACTTTTGCAATACAAGAACCAGAAGCATCTTTGTAAATTCTAGATTGAATCTTTAACTTCTTTACCTTCTTTTACTTCTTTGGTTTCTCAATTCTAGCCAAAAAACTATCCAAGTCTAACTCTACTGCTTCGACAGTAGAGGATTGATTATTGAGCCTTTGTTTGAGCCAATCTGGTGCAGCCAAAGAATGTGTCAAAGAGCCAATATGGCTACTTCCTTATTCAAAGAATCAGAATGAATGGGCTCCTCTGTATCAAATCCCTAATTTGTACCCTTATCCTTATGGTTATCCTGATCATTCTCTATATCTACCTTAGGAGGGGATTCTGTTTGATTTATTTGTTGCAAATCTTCTAATATCACTTGTTGAGAAGTGTTCAACACAGAGTCATCTTCTTTCTCCTTAGAAGGACTATCATCTAGTTCTACTATTTCAATAGTGCTAGGATCAGTGGGGGGTCATTGGTTATATCTTCAATTTCTTCCTCCTCTAGAGATACAATATTCAATTCAACACACACCTTTTCAATCCCAGGTAACAAAGGCACTTGAGGAGAGGAAGGTAGAGGTACCTGGATTGAATCATTAAATGGGTGAACCAAAGAATTATTGATGGCAGCAAAAGAATTGGTGGCAGATGCAGGAAGATGTATTTGAGATAGGCTTGTGAATCCTGCAAAACCTAAGGAAGAAGGAATGGAAGGGGATGAGAGCATGGAGGAAATGGCAAGGGGAGTGGTAAGGCTGATGGCTGGTAGGGAAAAGGAAGTAGGTGAAAGAATGGTTGAGATGGGAGATAAAGAGGAAGTGAATGAGGGAGAAAAGGAAATGGAAAGTGAAGAGGAAGAGAAGAGAGGAAGGATCGTAGATGAAATGGAAGGGAAAGAGGATGAAGTGATGGATGGAATGGAAATGGAGGCCAAGGATGGTAAAGAAGAGATGGATGAACTGGTAAAAGATGTAATGGATGGAGGAAGGGAGGAAGATACAACTGTCTCAGACAGAGGGAGAGGACACTACAGGTATGCTAGAAGAAATAGGAGGTGTGATGCCTGACATGGTAGAGGAAGAGGCAACAACACCAATAGTTTAATCTAAGGCAGCAGGAGTGACAGGAGGTGTTGTACTAGTTGTGGAGGAAATGGGTGCAGTTACACTCTATTGCTTTTTTACCTTCTTAGATTTGGAAGACTCTCCTTTTCCACTGGGCATATCTCTCTTTCTTGAATATTTGGTCCTAACCGTAGGTGGATTATCTTTCTTTTGTTGTTTAGGAGGCTCCTTTTTAGTTTTCCCATTACCAGAAAGAGGGAGATCTTCTATTACATCAATTCCACTTCTAAAGAATCTCCTCCTACGACCTATTGATCCACTTCTTCTTCTTCTGCCTCTATAGGCTCATCTAATTCATCATCACTATCTCTATCTTGTAGCTGCTCAATATAGGTAGGAACCACTCATGCTTGTGTCACTGCTACAACCTGGTTTCTGACCCAATTTCTACTAAATCTAATGGGATTCTTCATAACTTCATCCAATTAGCTCTCTTCTGCGTCTGCCAATTTGGCAAAGGCATAAGTTCTCCAAAAAGTGCCTCCTATGGTCCTTGTTGTACCACATTGTTATCATCTACTAGTTGATCAGGTACTACAATAATGTTAAGTCTCTTTATTAAGTCTAAAGACAACTAGGAATACTTCCTCCTCATGACTTCATGCTCATCTGAGCAATTAGCCCAAAAGTCCTCAAGGTGTTCTTTGTGGAACAACCTTTTGCTAATATGCCTTTCAATCACTCCAAAGGGATCAAAATGACTTCTTCTTGGATAGAAATTTAGATTCAAAAATTGACGATCAGTGTCTAGATATTCAACTGATCCAAGAGTGACACAAGAAAAGACACCTCTTCCCAAAAGTATAGGAAATTTGACAGAGTATCTATGTAGATGCTTCAGCTTCTCAGCACAAGGATGCAGTTGTCTTGTCAATTCCAGAAGCACTACCATGTCAGTTGGATACCTTGGCAACTTGTTGGTGATGATGTTAGCCACAACCAAGCACATGAAACAAAAGTCACACAACAACCCTTGTTTATCTTGAATGATACAATGAATTCATAGAATTCATGATCCCAAGTCCCCATCGATTAGTTCATAATCTGCTGATGTTACTCTGTGGTTGATGTGTATTGTTGTTTTCCATTTTGGGGCCTTACGTAGATCTATAGATTTTGTTTCTACAACAATGCTTGATAGGGAGGTTACTCTGCACAGCATGTATCTCCAAATGATGTGTCTAAGTTGATATTTACATGAGTTCTACCCCTATTTCTGATTCTCTGCATGACATTTTCAATACTACATGCATTTAGCTCAAAATATGCTAATGATATTCGGTTGTCTTTGGGATGTCAGCATATTTTTCTGTTCTGCTTCTGATTTATCATGATGTACAGTTATGAAAGTGATTTCAATGAAATTAAAATGAGAAAAAGGGTTAGAGAGTGAGATTCCTAAAATTACTTGACTGAGATCATTGATCCACATACATGTTCCCATACAGCAATGGAGAGAAGAAGACTAAAATCATACTTCACCAGGATAGTCCACAAATCCGCATGATTCAGTGCAAATCTTCAAGGGAAAAGTTGACCACAACATGCAATGAAATAAAAGCGCTTCTATAGAACACAGCATTCACCAGTAAATATCCAGAAATCAACTTGAAGACTACTTAAGGTTTACAATTAGGATATAGTCTGAAGCTTCATCTCCATACAGTATGTTCATAAAACAGGTACATTTACAATGATCTGAGGAAAGGACCTTGATTATTTCAACAATCCAGTCCTCACTAGTCTCAGTAATCTGATCTTTTACATGAAACTATTATAGGTCTGATTTTTGTGTATGATTGACCTCTTTTTCTTTTTTTTTCTCAAAATAAAAATGGGTTCAATATATATGGCTCTGATTTCCCCCAAAAATGGTTCCCAAAACCCTAGGAGATCAATGGTATGCATCTTGAAATGCAGCATCAGACAGTGAGAAATGAATCCCACCAAGAATTCGAGCAGCATATCCAGACAGGGCGCCGCTTCCTCAATAATGTTTTCACCCGCCAACTCCTCCACATTGAAAGCTCTGTCTTTATGTTCACTTGCATGCTGCCACTGTCAGCAACTCTACATCTTCCAGCTACTCCAACAATCTGCAATAAATAAGCAGGAATAAGCATCATCGTTTAGTAAATCAGCAAGAAAAAATGAACATTTACATTAAATTAGGCTATAAGATGCGCAAACACAGCAATCGGGCCCTGAAATTATGAAAATTGTGCATCAAAAATGCATATACAGCATTAAAACTAGTCAAGTCAACCATCGTTGACCAAAAATATGCATCGGGCGCCCAAAAAAGCTTCAAAAATTCCATCGCTTCGCTTTTCCCGCCCCTTTTCTACTTAAATCCTTGTATCTTTCGAATGCATGTTTTCCTTGCATATCGGGCTTGTATATGCTAATATACAAGCACCAAAATATACGAGGAACCTTCTATTTTTAACTTCCATTTCGAATCCAGCTTGTACATGCCGCACTGCATCTTTCGATATACAACTTGGACATAACGCATTTGATTAATCGCATTTCAATTTCATTTGGATTCCGGCCTATATGCAAAGTAATGTATCTTTCGCTTGTATATCGGCAACATACAAACGCTCGATATACAAGTGGTGGGGACCGCATTTCTCTCTCCTCTTGTATGTTTGCACCCATATGCATTCGAAACAAACATACAAGCGGCGGAAAATACAATGATTACTCCTCATTTGATAGCTTTTTCAAATCCGTGGCTTGCATGTTGGCAACGTATAAAATGCAATGTATGTTACGAAATATACATTGTGGGGAACATACAAGCATTTTACTTTAATCTATAACATTTGGGTTCCATTGTTTGTATATAACGCAATGTATATTTCGTAATATACATTGCGGAGTTATACAACGATTTAACTAATTTTGATAACTTTTTCAGGTCCGCCACTTGTATAAGTCATTGCATATCGGCTTTGTATGTCGAAACATACAAAGCATGAAATATACAAGGACTTAACCCCTTTTAATTTTCTCTTCGGGTCCGCCCGATGCATATGAACGTTGCATGTATCTTGACTTGTATATTTCATTTGTATGTAAAAACATATAACAGTTTAACTCCTTTTCATAATCCTTCGGGTCCGCGGCCTGCACATTGCAAATGTATATATCAAATGTATGTTTAAATATACAAGCCCAAAATATACAATGAATTAACATTGCTTAATAACTTTTCGGTTCCGGCCCTTGTATAAATGCATAAACTCTACCAAATGTATACAAGGCAAAAAAGACATACAAATGATTTTGTATATGAACCCGACTACTCATGCGACCAAGTATAAAATGACCTTTGCATATACAAACGACTTTGTATATGGAAAGCGATATACAAAGGTCTTTGTATACAAGCGAACTCGCATACAAATGGCCTTGTATATGCAACCCAGTATACAAAGAGACTTGTATGTGCAAACAGCAAACCCTTCCCTTGTACATTTTACCAAAATGCTCATAACTTGCAAAATATGGCAAATTTTAACATGGTTCAAAAAGCAACCCTAGCTCATTTTTGACAAGGAATCCAACCATACTATGCACTGATATTGAAATGCATTTCTTCTCCATTTTTAACAAGGTTTGCAATTTTAACTCCCTTTTCCCTTGACCACCAAGCAAAACGACACACACAAGCAAAAAGCAAAAAGCCACAGTAGGGGTTCTCATTTTGCTAAGGAGTAAAATGGGGCGTGTTGTGAACATCACAACAACTAGCAACCAAACAAAACAATCAAATTCAACCCATTAAAGAAAATTGAATGAAATAAATTCATAACTTCCAACTATCTTTTCTGCAAATTATTATCCAACTTGAGACTCAATATATTCAATAAGGTGCATGAATTTTCATTTCAGTTTAAGTGGGTGCACGTGGTTAATAAGCCTCATCTTGAAGATCAGTTGAACAAACCAGTGATTGATATTAGACTACGTAGGTGAGGACATTTCCTCATAACCAACCGGATA
Source organism: Cunninghamia lanceolata (assembly GCA_027924645.1). Lineage (NCBI taxonomy): Eukaryota > Viridiplantae > Streptophyta > Pinopsida > Cupressales > Cupressaceae > Cunninghamia > Cunninghamia lanceolata. The sequence continues at coordinate 839,017 of BSBN01001380.1, read as the reverse complement.
GAGCCTTGCTGCCAGCGAGCGTCCATAGCCCCGGCAAGGTTATCGTTACAATTCTCCTAAGTAGAGCCCCACTGCCAGCGAGCGTCTATAGCCCCGGTAGAGTTACTTAGATGGCTTAATCTATATTTTCAGTATAATCCATTTTATTTATTTATATTATTTTTTTGTATTTTGATAGAGACTTCATAAGATATTGCATTTGTAACTTCATGATGCAAGGAGTGGTCACTTGCTGAAATTAAGCTGAGAATTGTAATGGTAGCAAGGGTGACCTCAAATTTTTCACCTAATATATACACTGGTAGGTTCAACAAACCCAAGGATTTTAGGTGTGTCATTGTGAGAAACATCCTTGAATACTCAACCCATTCTTATTAAATACAAAATTTTACAAGTTAAACAACTTTCTACATTCACGACAATCACAACAAGTTATGCATAGATTTCAAAAAATTAACCTTAATGATCTCAATTTTCCATTGTTTTCAGTGGTTGTTAATCTGCCCCTTTATACTCTAAATCAAAAGAAAGATCCCTGCTGAGGAAACAAAGCAACCAAAACAAAACAAGCAAAACAAAGCCACTGTACAAACAACTATACAAAGAAAATACACTATGATACACATGACTATCATGATGCAATCCTCAGGCCTAAAAATAGTGTTTGAGGAACTGTCCATTAACTGGTAATGGAACATCCTCACCTGTTAAGGACTTGAGCCTGTAGGTGTTGTCTCCTAAAATTTTAGAAAATTGAAAGGGGCCTATCCAGAGTTTGTCAAATTTACCATGATCACCCTTCCTTTCATGTGCTTTGTCCCACATCAGGACCAGATCTGAGATCCTGAAAGCCTTGATTCTGGCCCTTTTGTCAAACCAGTGCTTGACAACAGCCTGATGTTTAGCAAATTGGTTAATTGCTACACTTATTTTTTCTTCTAGGTGCATTAATTGTAGCAATCTAACTTCTTGTTTATTATCTATGCCTAGGTACTCTTGTGCAAACTGCAGTGTAGGAATCTTTAAGTTGACAGGGAGGATGGGATCCACCCCATATACTAAGTGAAAAGGTGAATTTCCTAATGCAGCTTTATTCCTAGTTCTATCTACCCACAAGGCATATTTCAATAGAGTGTTCCATTCTCTTGGGTTCTTATCTATCAGCTTTTTTATGATGTTCAATAGGTTCTTGTTTGTGGATTCTGCTAATCCATTCCCTTGGGGGTAGTAATTTGAGGAGAATTTTAAAATGACCCCGTGATCGAAAGCCCAACTTGACAATTTAATTGAAGCAAAAGCAGGCCCATTATCACATACTAAAGCATATGGAACTCCATACCCAGTCACTTTATTGGTTTCCAAAAACCTAATAACATATTTAGCATTGCATCTCCTACTGCTGACAGCCTCAACCCACCTAGTACAGTAATCAGCAATAGTTAAAACATACCTGTGGCTTAAGGATGAGGGAGGATTGATGGGTCCTATGAAGTCCATTCCACATTGAGCAAAGGGGCGCACCTCCATCACTAGCTACAAAGGTTGAGCAGCATATTTCTCTCTATTGGCAACAACCTGACACATATGACAGCATTTGATGTGTTCAACTGTATCTTTGAAAATTGTGAACCAATAATACCTTACCCTGAGGATAGCATGAGTGGTGGCTAAGGACAACCCATGTGCAGTCCCAAATTTATCATGAAATTCTGTTAGCACGTTATCTACTTCTGATCTTTCTAAGCATCTTAGGTATATCCCCTCATAGTTTTTCTTGAAAAGGACTCCTCCTTTTAACATAAATTTTAGCGACCTTATCTTCAGGGCTCTCCTCTGTGAGGCCTGCAGTCTTGAGGGACATCTCCCAGTGGTCAGGATGTGCCTAATGTCTGAGTACCATTCTCCATCATCTTTTGCATTTACAAAGTACTATTGGCTCAGGATATTGGGATCAACCTCTGATATCATCTGGCTTAATGCTTGCCCTCTTACCAGCTTCATAGGGGTAATGTCCATATCGTACTCCTGGAGGACAGTGATCCATTTAGCCCTTTTCTCACCTGGTTCACTTTGCATTAGCAACATTTTCACTGCTGCATTAGGTACAACAACAATCACCTTACTTCTCAAGATGTAGTGCCTAAACTTCTTGACTACTCGGACCAAAGCAAGCACCTGTCTTTCAATGTCCATATACCTGAGCTCTGCGTTTCTAAAAGGGCAGCTCATGAAGGCTATAGGATTTTCTTCCTTTTCTTCATTTTTCTGTGTCAGTACTGCTGCAGAGGTATGTTCTAAAGCAAATGAGTAGATGTAGAAGTCCTTGGTGTAATCTGGACTGATCAGGACTGGAGCATTTGATATGGCCTTTTTAATGTCTTCAAAAGCTGCTCTAGCTTCCAGGGTCCATTCAATTTTAGCGTCCTTCTTGAGCATGGCGTTCAAGGGCCTGACTATCTCTGCAAAGCCAGTGATAAATTTCCTAACGAAATTAATCTTACCAAAGTAAGATTTGAGCTCTGTCTTGCTTCCAGGTAGTTGTATCTTCATGATGAATTTTATTTTGTCAGGATCAAGATGATCCCGTCTTCAGTTATCAAGTGGCCTAGCAATTTTCCCGTGGTCATCCCAAATATGCACTTTTTGGGATTCAAGGATATCCCGTACTGCTCGCACTTCTTCAACACCTTTCTTAGGTCCTCTACATGGTCCACTCTATCTTTGGAGAACACCGTTAAGTCATCCATGTATATTACTATGCACTTACCAATCAAGCCTCTGAAGGCTATCCATTGCTCACTGAAATGTGGCTCCAGCATTTATCAATCCAAATGGCATGTGCCTGTAGGCAAAGATCCCCCATTTCGTGGTAAATGTGGTTTTCAATCTATCAATTCTATCCACCATCACCTGGTTGTATCTAGAGAAACCATCCAAGAAGGACATCATCTTGGTGCCGTTCACAATCTGTAGGACTTCATCTAGAGAAGGCAAAGGATAATTATCCTTTTTAGAAGCTTGATTCAAGTTCCTGAAGTCCACGCACAGTCGGATGTCACTGTTCTTCTTTCCCACTAGGACCAGGTTTGCCACCCACGTGGAGTGTCTCACAGGAAATATGATCCTGGCATCGAGTAGACTTTTAACTTCTTCGAAAATGATTGGCTCCAGTAAAGCATTGACAAGTCTTTGCTTTTGCCGAAAAGGCTTGGCGTCTGACTTCATAGGTATTGTATGAGTGATGACTGATGTATCAAAAGTTTTCAATTCATCATACGTCCAGGCAATGACATGGATGTAATCTTTGAGGGCCTGAGTTATCCCTTTCAACTCTTCTTCTATACAGACCTTCCCAATCAAAACATTTCTTCTTTTATCACCTTGCCCAAGGTCGACCTGTGAATACTGTCCCTCATCGGCCTTTTGAAGATCCCTTTGTTTCAGCATGTTGTCCAAATCAAATGCTCTCTCCAGCTCTATCATTCCCCTAGGGATTTTGTTACTTGGCAGCTCCAGGATTTCTTCTTCCTCCCAGACATGATCTTCTAGATTCTTTTCATCAATGATTTGTGCCTTAAAAACATCTCTATTGGAAATAAAATCTAATATATGCTGATCATCTTCAAATACTTGGAGATTAGTTACATTATCAGGCACTAAAGGCACTGATACTAATTCAACTGAGAATCTCTTTAAACCTGATATGGATAATGGCTCTAGAGTACTGGCAACCTGGGCCAAAGTATCTGCTCTGTGGTTTTACTCTCTGGGTACATGGGTGATATTGAATGCATCAAACTCTTCTATTAAGTCCCACACCCTATGTCTGTAATTGGACAGCCTCCTGTAATTGCAAGAGTATATACCTCTTACATGTCTGACAACTAATTTTGAGTCCCCATAGACATGCAGATTTTTCACCTTCTTCCTAAGAGCGAACAGTATCCCATGAATTAGAGCTTCATATTCTGTCACATTATTTGTACATGGGAGCTACAATCTGTATGCTGCCAAATAGGATTTTCTAGATGGGTCAATGAGGTCTATTCCTACTCCAGCTCCTTGTTTTGACTTGGATCCGTCAAATCTGAGGATCCATGGCTCATCCTTAGCTAAAAGCTTGTCTGGTGCTTCCTTCTTTCTTTTGGCTCCGGCAGCCGCACCACTGGATATCCATTTTAGCTTTGGTGTCCCAGTTTTCTCAGACACCACCTCATTGACTTTATGGGGAGCTGATACTTCTTCTTTTCTCTTATCACCAAGAGGAACATTCTCTAGACTAGGCAGCATATGCCTTCTCAGGATATGCAGGCACAACGAGCAAGATGTCTCCAAGTGAGGTGCCTCATGCAACCTGCACCACTTCTCAATCAAGGCATCCTGGGGAGGCCTATGCTGCTACGTCATCTTTTGGATTTCTTTTGATAGAAACTCCTCAAACTTGGATAGATTGTTGCCACTATCCTCGTCAGATAACTCGTAATCTGACTCCACTAAACAATCACTCCCAGGGGTGATTTTCTTCTTGTTCTTATCATTACCCCTGTTGCATACCATTATATCTTCTGTCATCTGGACAAAAACTTCATCCTTCTATGTGCATCCTCCTGTTCCTGCAGGAGACAAATATAAATCAGTATCACTATCGTTATCCATGGAACTCACCGCGAGTGAAGATGCTTTGCCATATGCTTGTTCCAACTCCAACATGTCTAAACAGGCATCACAAGTTTTTTCAAAATGAGCCTCATCATGCAACCTGCACCATCCATCAATCAGAATATCGTGAACAGACACACTTAATAATTGACATCGTTTCACCTGCCTAAACAAATGCATCTCAAATTTCTTGAAATGATCCAGTTCTATTTTATTTCCAAGATTACAATCAAGCTCTGAATTTATTTCATCACTCCAAAGGTCACCATTATGATCATGTATGTCAAGCATCAGGATTTCTTCTATGCTAGCAGTTTGAGGTCTGATGGAGTAAACTCCAACTTTCGCATCCACATACATGATTTCATTGGTTCTGTTATATTCGGTGATCATGTGTCTCATGCGAGATTCAGCTTCGATCTTTATCTGATTTGGTATATCCTTCCAAGGTAGCCACATATGGCTGAAATCAATTGACATGTATCCATTGAGGGTTTTTGACCAGTCTCTGCTGAGTAACATTCCATATGTATCAGGTATATCTACTACCTGAATATCAATATAGTGCTGGATTCTGGGATCCGATGCTAGCTGCATGTGAATGTGGGTCGGTTCTCCTACCACACTTACTTCTATTTTGTCTAATTGTGTTACCTTCTTCAATGATTTAGCAGGATGTAACCCTAAAGTGTTGCATATGGATAGGGGCATTACATTGGTAGATACTCCTGAGTCTACTAAGCAGTTGTGCAAATTTTTACCAAACATCCTTGTGGTAAGGAGGAAGGGAGGTGACTCGCTCTTGTCTTTGTATAGGGTCATGTGGGAGGTATCTGTAGCTTGAAAAGTAGCTGATGTTTTAGGTTTGACGATAACGTCCTTGGCAGCATGATCTTTAGTTCTAAATTGGCCCAGGGTATGGCTATCTTCCTTTTGAGCAGAACCGTCCAATGATTTCATGAAAGCATTCTTGATAGCAGGGGTTTTAAGCAACTCTAACATTGGCAAGCTGATCTTTACTTTTTTCATTTCATCTACCAGATATGTAACCAATTTGTCAGATTCAAGAAGTGGATTTGCAGCTTTTGGTGCTGTGTTATGTGGTGTCAGATATTGAGCATCGACCTTGGGGAGTCCAAGGTTATTACTTGCCTTGGGATCAGGTGGAGTATTGAAATTGTTTGGAGGTAATGAGGTAGTCAAAGGATCAGTAGATCTGTTTGTGTTATTCCTTAAGTTGCAGTTATGCCTACCCTGAGGTTGTTGTTGATAAGCATTGACTTCCTCATGCTCAATTGATGGCTCATTCTCATCCTCAAAGGGGAAAACATAGTTAGACTCAAAAGCCATGGCTGATTCCTCACATGTTGAAGTGTAATCCTGATGTGATGATATTGTCTGCTGATAAGGACAATGAATGAAGCTTTCTAGTACTAGGGAAGAATCATATTCATAGGGGACAATTTCATTTCCCTCTGCATAAGGTGGGTTACCTGAGGTACTGGCCACTTTAGCTTGGAATATGCTAGCAGCAATCCTGAATTGAGGACAGTCCAACTCTGCATGAGCTTTGGTGTTATGTATTTGGCACCAGTTCGTAAGTGCTGCCTCTGCAAGGTTTACTTTGGTGGTCTACCTAGGTTCACCAAGAGGCTAATTGTCTAGGGGTGATGGCAAGGAACCATTGTTGGGCCTGGTGTTCCACACTCTAGGCTGTCTAGGAGGATTATTGTTGCCATTGTTGTTATTGTAATTGTTGTTGTACCCCCTGTCAGGATAATTAGGTTTGTCATTGGCATAACCTCTGTTTTGATTAGGTTGAGAGTAGAAATTCTAATTTCTTAGATGAGTGACCTCAGTAGTAAGTTTTCTTAACTGAGCTAATATTTCTTTGATTTCTTCCTTCTCTTCCTGAACCTTGGCCATCACATTCTCCGTCTAGGGCTTGAAAAAGGAAGACCCATTGTTATTGTTGGATTGTTCTACACCCTGAGGCACTTGTGTTTGATATGGTAACATATGGTTACTCCCACTTGGTGGGGGCATGACACTGAGTGGTGGTATTTGCAAAGGGGCTGGCATCACGGCTGAAGGAATCATGGCTCCATTGGTCTGTTGGTGGACAGGATATGTAAGATAACCAGGAAGTGTAGGGAAAGCAATATTTGGTGTGGGAGTAGGAGCCAATTGCTAACTAACTTTGATAGCTTCCTCAAAAGCCTATGCTAAATTTGTTACACCAGGGTGTGTCCTTCTGATAAACATGGAGGTTAGGAGATCTAAAGTTGAATAATAAATACTCCTAGTAGCCTCATCTGCTACAACGTAGGGAGCAACCAGTTTAGACAACATCTTCTGGAATCTAGCGTTGAAGTTTGCAATGGGTTCTCCTTCGCACCTCTTGATGGTGGCAAATAGATGATAGTTCATTGAAGGATCTATAGGCACCTTGAACTTATCCTTAAAAGCTTTCTCTAAGGCATCCCATGAATGGACTGAACCCTGACCTAGACTGGTATACCAGTTATAGGCCTCTTCCCCTAAGGAGAATGGAAACAATATGCATACCACATCCTCATACTCAATTCTAACCCTACAACAAGCTTCCTTGAAGGTCCTGACATGATCATCAACATCTTGATACGGATGGTACCTAGGACAAATTTTATCTGGATTCTTAGGCAAAGCATGATATGCATTGAAGGCCAGCGGTGACTCTGCTGTGAAAAATGACATCGCAACTGGTGGAGGTTGGATCTAGGGTACCCCAGGCTAAGGCTGGGCCTGAGGTGTGATAGGTGGTCCTGTGGGTATTTGAAAGCCAATAGGGGTTATAGGAGCACGCTCTGGTTAGGCTTCTGTCGCACTAGAATCAGGAGTGTGATGAATGTCCACAGTCCTAGGTCTAAATCCACTAATAGGCAATTCTTTGAAGAGTCCACTAGATCTGGACCTGGTATTTGGCCTGAAAGCCAGGATTTCTCAAGTTTTTAAGGCAAAATGGCGAGTTTATGGCTAGAATTCAAACCGTCGGGATGTTTAAGCAATGTATGCAGGAATCTACGGTTTCCTTTATCAATGGCCCTCCTTCTAGCGCCAGTTTCTTTTGGTGATGATGTTAGTCACAACCAAGCACACAAAGCAAAAGTCACACAACAACCCTTGTTTATCCTGAAAGATACAATGAATTCATAGAATTCATGATCCCAAGTCCCTGTCGATTAGTTCATAATCTGCTGATGTTACTCTGTGGTTGATGTGTATTGTTGTTTTCCATTTTGGGGCCTTACGTAGATTATAGATTCTATTTTTGCAACAATGCTTGACAGGGAGGTTACTCTACACAACATATATCTCCAAATGATGTGTCTAAGTTGATATTTGCATGAGTTCTACCCCTATTTCTGATTCTCTGCATGACATTTTCAATACTACATGCATTTAGCTCAAAATATGCTAATGATATTCAGTTGTCTTCGGGATGTCAGCATATTTTTTTGTTCTGCTTCTAATTTATCATGATGTGCAGTTATGAAAGTGATTTCAATGAAATTAAAATGAGAAAAAGGGTTAGAGAGTGAGATTCCTAAAATTACTTGACTGAGATCATTGATCCACATACATGTTCCCATATAGCAATGGATAGAAGAAAACTAAAATCATACTTCACCAGGACAGTCCACAAATCCGCATGATTCAGTGCAAATCTTCAAGGGAAAAGTTGACCACAACATGCAATGAAATGAAAGCGCTTCTATAGAACACAGCATTCACCAGTACATATCCAGAAATCAACTTGAAGACTACTTAAGGTTTACAATCAGGATATAGTCTGAAGCTTCATCTCCATACAGTATGTTCATAAAATAGGTACATTTACAATGATCTGAGGAAAGGACCTTGATTATTTCAACAATCCAGTCCTCACTAGTCTCAGTAATCTGATCTTTTACATGAAACTATTACAAGTCTGATTTTTGTGTATGATTGACCTCTTTTTCTTTTTTTCCCAAAATAAAAATGGGTTCAATATATATGGCTCTGATTTCCCCCAAAAATGGTTCCCAAAACCCTAGGAGATCAATGGTATGCATCTTGAAATGCAGCATCAGACGGTGAGAAATGAATCCCACCAAGAATTCGAGCAGCATATCCAGACAGGGCGTCGCTTCCTCAATAATGTTTCCACCTGCCAACTCTGCATCTTCCAGCTACTCCAACAATCTGCAATAAATAAGCAGGAATAAGCATCATCGTTTAGTAAATCAGCAGGAAAAAATGAACATTTACATTAAATCAGGCTATAAGATGCACAAACACAGCAATCGGGCCCTGAAATTATGAAAATTGCACATCAAAAATGCATATACAGCATTAAAACCAGTCGGGTCAACCATCGTTGACCAAAAATATGCATCGAGCACCCAAAAAAGCTTCAAAAATTCCATCGCTTCGCTTTTCCCACCCCTTTTCTGCTTAAATCCTTGTATCTTTCGAATGCATGTTTTCCTTGTATATTGGGCTTGTATATGCTAATATACAAGCACCAAAATATGCAAGGAACCTTCTATTTTTAACTTCCATTTCGAATCCGGCTTGTACATGCCGCACTGCATCTTTCGATATACAACTCGGACGTAACGCATTTGATTAATCACATTTCAATTTCCTTTGGATTCCGGCCTGTATGCAAAGTAATGTATCTTTCGCTTGTATATCGGCAATATACAAATGCCCGATATACAAGCGGTGGAGACTGTATTTCTCTCTCCTCTTGTATGTTTGCATCCATATGCATTCGAAACAAACATACAAGCGGCAGAAAATACAACGATTACTCCTCATTTGATAGTTTTTTCAAATCCGCGGCTTGCATGTTGGCAACGTATAAAATGCAATGTATGTTACGAAATATACATTGCGGGGAACATACAAGCATTTTACTTTAATCTATAACATTTGGGTTCCATTGTTTGTATATAACGCAATGTATATTTCGTAATATACATTGCGGAGTTATACAACGATTTAACTAATTTTGATAAATTTTTTGGGTCCGCCACTTGTATAAGTCATTGCATATCGGCTTTGTATGTCAAAACATACAAAGCACGAAATATACAAGCACTTAACCCCTTTTAATTTTCTCTTCGGGTCCGCCCGATGCATATGAACGTTGCATGTATCTTCACTTGTATATTTCGTTTGTATGTAAAAACATACAACAGTTTAACTCCTTTTCATAATCCTTCGAGTCCGCGGCTTGCACATTGCAAATGTATATATCAAATGTATGTTAAATATACAAGCGTGAAATATACAATGAATTAACATTGCTTAATAACTTTTCGGTTCCAGCCCTTGTATAAATGTATAAACTCTACCAAATGTATACAAGGCAAAAAAGACATACAAATAATTTTGTATATGAACCCGACTACTCATGCGACCAAGTATAAAATGACCTTTGCATATACAAACGACTTTGTATATGGAAAGTGATATACAAAGGTCTTTGTATACAAGCGAACTCGCATACAAAGGGCCTTGTATATGCAACCCGATAAACAAAGAGACTTGTATGTGCAAACAGCAAACCCTTCCCTTGTACATTTTACCAAAATTCTCATAACTTGCAAAATATGGCAAATTTTGACATAGTTCAAAAAGCAACCCTAGCTCATTTTTGACAAGGAATCCAACCATACTATGCACTGATACTGAAATGCATTTCTTCTCCATTTTTAACAAGGTTTGCAATTTTAACTCCCTTTTCCCTTGACCACCAAGCAAAATGACACACACAAGCAAAAAGCAAAAAGCCACAGCAGGGGTCCTCATTTTGCTAAGGAGTAAAATGGGGCGTGTTGTGAACATCACAACACAACTTATAAGGTGCCCTAGTGAAACCTCAAATCCTAAGATAAGTGAACTTTGGAAACTGAATGTACCATCTGCCATAAGTTTGTACCGCATTAGTGCTTTCTCCTCTAGAGATAATCTTCTTGGCATATCTCCTTGTAGTAACCTTGTAATGTGCATAGTAAATGCATCATTAACTCTTCTAAAATGTACCAATGATTGAGTAATCTCTAGCTAAGGATAACATTCATACACCTTGTACTCCCCTTCAGCATTACCAACTTCTCCTAGTCTAGATAAGCTAGGATAAACAGAGTTTCTTGCTAACATATATACTACATAAGAGGTCCATCTAAATGCCATGTCATTTTTGAATGCCACAAAAGCTTCATGAATGTTGTCACTTAAAATTTGGGCCCAGTGGATTTTCGTATCTCCATGTAATATCTCTTCAACATATGCAAACATCCAACCTTCAAAAGTGGAGGCAGAAAGCAATCCCATAATTATATTCAGGAGGGTGAACAAATCTCCTATCTCCTCCTTGAAATCACTCCTATAAAGTACATGAGGAAGTTTGGATAAGGCAGCCCTTCTATTCTTCATCCACCTATCATTTATTATCTTTCTACAAACCTCAGGGTCTTGATTGTAAATCTTCTGATTGTCATCCTTCTCCATCATTGACAAAGTTGGGAAAGGAGGCATGTCAAAAGCCTTAGCCAAAGCCAATCCACTAAAATTTTCCAATACTTGGCCATCCTGAGTGACCACTATCCTTGATGGTTGGTGATATTTTTCTTCACAGGCTACAATTAACTCTGGACATTGAAAAGAAGTTGGGAAGGCAGTTGCTTCTATAATGTCGTTATCCCTAATCTTTTGAGCCCGATTCATAGGATTAGGTCCAAAGTGTTGGCAAGAGACACTATATGGATTCATGAATGTTGTCATTGATGGCAACAAAGTTCATCCCACACATCCGCAGGACATGGTATGTCTATACCGGAAGTCAGAGTGAAGAATGTTGTGGTCCGGTAAACAAGAACAGAGCATGTGGCGAGGTCTGACAGTTAGGTCCAGATCTCTTAGAGGAAGTATCTTGGTGAAGTGTGGATTTGGGGGAGTCAAGAGGAATATCTTGACTGATAGATTCCAAGGTTTGAGCCTCCGGGGTGGAAAGGATAAAGAGATATGAATGCTTGAGTGTCGGGTTCCCAAGTGACAGTGTGAACAGAGGAAGAACTGACTGGCAGAACATCAGACATTATTCTGGATGTATTAATGATGTTGGTAAAGGTTATGAAGGCATAAATTATGTTTGGCCAACATGATTGATGATTTCCACAAGTATATCCTTGATCCGCATTACTTGGTAAGCAAGGATTCAGCCGACAAATCAGAGTTTAGGTAAAATATTGACTATTTCGGGTGCCGACTAGAAAGGTGATGAAATCACTTGTGCGGATATATATACAAGATAGATTTAGTTATGAGAAGTGTTGTGAGTTGTGAAAGTGTGCGAAGAAAAGAAGGAGAACCGAATAAAAGTAGAAAGGAAGGTCCAGTATGTGATAGAAGAGCAGCACAAAAGAAGAGGAAAAATGAAGTGCAGCAGATCAGTATACAAAGCCTAACCGGAACTGAACTTTAACATATGTTGATGCTCCTTATCAATTCAAGTATTGTATTGCACTCTTTATAATTTGTAGACAGTGTGTCTCTTATAGGCAGTGTGCCTCTTGTGAGCAGTGTGCTCGAGCAGTGAGCCCTAATTGGCAAGTGCCATTTTGTAATCCTATTCTTCTAACAGAGAATACAATCTTGGGTTAATCACCCCATGGTTTTCTCCCTTAACAGGGTTTCCACGTCAAAAATATTGTGTCATGTGTATTTCCATTTCATGGTTATGTTTGCTTGTTTGATGCTACACTAATTATTAAAGTTCAGAAAGTAAAAATAATTAAGATAACCGATTCACCGCCCCTCTCAGTTATCAACAATTGGTATCAGAGCAAGGTTCCTCCTAACAAAAGTCTAACAGCTTGAGGAAGATCTGGGAATTCAAATGGATGCATATGGTTTAAGAGAGCAACTCAAGACTACCCTTGATGATCTTGAATAGTCAAACTCTGAAGTCAATGAGTTAAAGGAAAGACTCAAACAGGCTGATGATTTCATGAGAGAACTAAAAGACAAATTAAGTCTCTCTATGAAAAAGAGAAAGGAGCTACTTCAGCAATTCACAAATCAAAGTGAAGCCAATGATACAAATGAAGATCTGAAGAAGAAAACTAAGCTATGTGAAAAGATATCAAAAGAAATCATTATGGTAAGACATGAAATGGAATCAGGAGTTATAAAGTTTACCCAAGAGATTGAAGAGAAAAGAAAAACTGAAGATAATCTAAGACAATCTCTCGAGGAGAAATCAGAAGATTGCCACAAGATGGATAGAATTATCAGACATCTTGAATCTGATCTTGAAGATGCTAAAGATAATAAAGAAAAACTTGAGGATCAAATTGTCTCTCTCAAAAGGGATCTTCAAATAGCAAATGAATATAAAGAGAAATTCAAGATAAGTTCTGCCCAACTTGAAGTTCTTCTTCAAAGCCAAAAGAGGGTAGATGACAAGTGTGGTTTGGGATATGAGAAAGGAGAAAGCTCCGGATCCGGTCAGAAAAACTTTAGATCAGAAAATCCAAGGAACAGGCCTAGAAGTCCTCCAGTAAGGTAGCCTAATGCTCAAAGATATCCATCCTTCAATGGATACTGCCACAACTGCAATAACTTTGGTCATAAAGCTAATCAGTGTAGAAGGAGAATGAATCAGACTAATACATCCTTCTCCGGATAGTGCTTCAACTGCAAAAGGTATGGTCACAAATCTCATGAATGCAGAAATATGCAAATGAACAATTCATTCAATGGTAGATGCTTTGCATGCAATAGAATGGGTCATATGGCTAATCAATGCAGATCAAGAGGATATCAATCAAATATGCAAAGAAATGTTGTTTGCAAAATTTGCAATAGATCCGGTCATATAGCAAAATTCTGTAGAAGTAAGAATCAGGATAAAAGAGGTCCGGTATATTATAATCAGAATCAAGATAAGGGAAAACAAAAAGTAAATGCGGATGAAGTTCAAAGTGAGATGAACAAGATTTGGGTGAAGAAAAGTATAGAGAATGTAGGGGATGGATCTGCACCAGACTCTGGTGCTGATATTCCTTCCAGAAATTAAAAGGTGAGCTCTGGCTTAGGGGGAGACACAAAGAAAACCTTGTTCCCCCAGCCAATCAATTGGTGCCAGAACTGGCATAAGGAGAGTTGCGGATTAAAAAGGGCTCATAAGAGAAACATCTAAAAGGGGTATGGTAAAGTTTTGAGAGATTCAAAAGAAGATTTGTAGAATCAAATCCTTCTAGAATTGATCCGGTAAAATAGTCTTCCAGTAAAAATAGATTCTTTACAAGTTTGGTCCGGTATGATTCAAACTATGGTATCTTGATCTACAGATAGATCAAATGACTAATGAAAGGAAGATAGATTATCACTACTCTCCTAGAATAACTTCAAAATCTGTCTCAGTGATCCAAAAAAAATTCTTCGAATAAGGTAAACAAGGCTAATCGGAATGAATTAGGTTGCGCATTTATTGCAGAATGAAAATTAGTGCTTCTCAAAAATAAAAGAGTTTATTCGCTCATCATTTGTACACTCACATTCAAAGAAAAGAGAAAAGGAGCTCTACAACTACTTCTCCCAAAGATCAAGACAATTCTTCATATAGCTCAATCCAGATTTCATTGTGTGTGCCCTAAACAACGTAAAAGGTATTCTTCGTTCTTCATATCTCTCAGTAAGATTCCTTGATGATGGCTACTCCGAATATAGTAAAGATTTCTGATAGACCTCGTCCCATATTTAAGAAGCATCCATACAAATCCTTGGAGGTAGATCCCCTAGGATCCTTCTCTAGTGTTTCGCATGGTGTTTTGCACACAGAAGATATTAGGGTTTACATACACGCAAATGTTGAAGAGTTTGTGGAATTCAAACTAAGAGATATCTATCACAAACAATTGATAGACGATGCTTTTGAGCTTAAACCAGAATATAAGGGCATCCAGGAGAAACATTTTGATCAGTTCATTCATTTCCCTTGCTTTGAAGAAGATGAATGGGTCCGGTATGTGTTGAGTAGGGTACATGACAACTTTCTATGGCTTAACAGACCTTGCAAAATCACCAAGGAAGCAATTAGAGCAGTAACTGGTTTACACTCCTCTGGAGGAATACCTGTCCTCAAATCTATCAAAAACAACATTGTAACTGAGGCCACCGGATCAAAATTTGATAAGAGGGCAATGACAATTGAAGATATTACTGACCCGGATATCAAGTTTACATCTATGATAATAGGATACAAGATATATCACTCCAGTAGGGAGAATTCAGTATCTAGAACTGCAGTATATACTGCCTATGAGATGCTAAGAAAGAATGCAGAATATGATCTCTGTGAACTTCTTTTGAGCCAATTAATGGAAAACATAGAGAAGATCAAAAAGGACAAGAAGAACTCCTTTAAATATGGTGGACTAATATTATGCCTATTTTTCTACTTCATGAATGCGCTGCCTGGATCAAATGGATGGGTATGGCAAAATGACAAACTAGTAGCAATTCAAATCAGAGATTACTTGCATGAACTTAGGGATGCTAAGGCAAGGAATACAGCTCTGTGGGGTTACTTCAAGCACTTTTAAAATACAATGCAAGTCAGAGAAAGAATCCCCAAATCAATAGTTGAGAAATACAAGGATACAGTGTGCTTCATGGTAGACACTGATCAATGCCTAATGGAGGTAGTAGAGCCAAGGACAGTCTGGATCATGCCTATGGGGTATGATGTTGATGAACAAATTGTAGAGCTGCATGTTCAACACATGCTCAGTCAGCTAAAGGACCCAAAAGCAGAAAGATTTGGAACCTTTGAAGAACTAAGTGTGAAAATTCATACAGAGCTAAGGCAGCCAGAGATCAAGAGGAAAGTGAGAAAAGAAGTAGAAGATGTTGCCAAAGGCTTTGGCATCTCAAAGGAGGCACTTGATGCCAACAGGAAAAAGATGGAAAGGGCTGAGAAAGAGAAGAAGAAGGCAGAAAAGAAAAATGAGGAAAGTACTCTGGCAAAACCTTCCACCCAGACCAGATCATCAAAGAGATCTGCACCTACCACTACCAAAGGCTCAAGGACATCAGAACTGGAAGCACAATCATTCGGCAAAGGAGAGAAAAGAACAAAGACAAAAGCTACAAGAGCTTATGCCAGTCAAAGGGATGAAGAGGAGACTGAATCTGATGAAGAAATCAAGAAAATGAAGAAAAAGAAGAAAACATCTGGTCAACCCTCTACCGGACAGAAGGAAGAAGAAAAGACAGAGGAATATGTTGAAAAACCCACTCTTCACATTGATGACATAATCAAATCAGTCACAGTGGATGGAAATCTTTAGCCAATGGTTGAGTTCTATGATGATTATGGTGAAGCAGATAAGAAAATATTGCAAGATGCCATAGTCAGGTACCTAAATATCTACAACAAAGCATTTATTGAAATTATATCTCTGATCCCTAAAAGCTTGTAGAAGGAACTAGAAACAAGAAAGAACAATGCCCAAGCTAAAGACCTAGAAATTCGGGAACAGATAGCAATTCAGCTATATCCTTCAATCGACCCCAAGATGATGAATATGGTATTCAAAGATTGTAAGGATGAGTTCAGAAGCAAAGCAAGGATGAATCAACTTATGTTTGGTGAGACTGACAAGGTAGCCAAGGACATAGAAGAGATCCTCCGGAAGGCCTTCAAAAGATTTAATCTTCCTATTATAGAGGACTTGGGTACTGACCCCTCGACCACAAGTGTTGCAAAAGAGTCTACTGAGAAAATAACAGAAGAGGTAATGAATACAAGTGCAGAAATAGCTAAGGACTTGGAATCCTTTGCTCCGGAAGAGGTGGCCCATGAACAGACCAACATCACTCTTCCGGTTTCCCCTGCTGACTCTGGATCCAAAGGAGAAGAAAGAATAAAGGAGAAAGAAGCAGAGGTGAAGGGAAAAGAAGATATCAGTACAAAGGTTGTGGAAGGGGAGAAAGCTCCAAAAGACAATTCTGTGACTGCAGAAGAAAAGAAAAATCTGTCTCTGGCAAGAGACACTACAGAATCAGTCAAGGACTTTTTGACAAAAGCAACTATGGAGATTGATGAACCGAAACTATTAAAAGGGCCATTAGATTTTGACTCTCTATCTCCGGTGCAAACAATGAAAATAGCTTCATTTGCAAATGCGAAGGTCAAAGAGAAACTACTGAAATCTCACATGGAAGACTGTGAGCTTTTAGAGGTAGCATCCGGAGTGTTGGAAAAAATCATGCCATCTTTTCAGAAGGATCCCACAGCCTCCTCTTCTGGTAATCTCAAAACTCTAGTCAACAGTGTTAGCACACATTTTGATTCTCTAGAGAAGTCAGCTGAAGAAAAGGTCCGGAAGGAGTTTTTGGATAAGAGATTCTCTGAAGTACAGGGTCTGATAACAAATGATAGGAGAGTTATGGATATTGGGATAAAGAGCTTGGAAAATGCTCTTAAAGATGGCGGAAATATGTACAAATTTTGCTTATCTTGGCCCACAGTGACCAAAGATATTGAGAGGAAAGTAAAAGAACAAGAGGATAAACTATTAAGTCTGTCTCAAAGTTTTGATCCTCTCTCATCCTCCATAGTAAATCAAGAGTGTCAGACTATTGCAATCACAAATGCAATAAAGAATTTTGAGAAGGAAAGGAAGAACATAATTAGCCGGATGGGTGAACTTAGAAGGATCATTATCCCTAAGTTAGAGGCCATGCATGAGGCCATAAGTGATGCTCAGACTACCGCCCGAACCAATGATCCGACAGATCTTAAGAGGGCAGAAGCTTTTGCATTCCTGTTGAGCGATCATATTTCAATTTTGGACAAAATGAAGCAAAGTTGGGCTACAGAATTTATTCAATTGAAGACAACTTTTGCAGACATACTTCAGTATATGTAAGTATTCCTTATGTATTTACTTATGCAGACAAAATTTTGAAAATTTTGGTATGCGGACCCTACCCTTTGCCATTGATGTCAAAGGGGGAGTGAAGAGTAGTGAAAATTGAGGAATCCAACTAAGGGGGAGCTCTGAAAAATGTATATAAAAACAGAGCATCAGCCAAGGGGGAGCATAGTGTAAACACTTAGTCATTTTTCACTAGGTGTTGCCATCAATGCCAAAGGGGGAGATTGTCAGCAAGAGACACTATATGGATTCATGAATGTTGTCATTGATGGCAACAAAGTTCATCCCACACATCCGCAGGACATGGTATGTCTATACCGGAAGTTAGAGTGAAGAATGTTGTGGTCTGGTAAACAAGAACAGAGCATGTGGCGAGGTCTGACAGTCAGGTCCGGATCTCTCAGAGGAAGTATCTTGGTGAAGTACAGATTTGGGGAAGTCAAGAGGAATATCTTGACTGATAGATTCCAAGGTTTGAGCCTCCAAGGTGGAAAGGATAAAGAGATATGAATGCTTGAGTGTCGGGTTCCCAAGTGACAATGTGAATAGAGGAAGAACTGACTGGCAGAACATCAGACATTATTCCGGATGTGTTACTGATGTTGGTAAAGGTTATGAATGCATAAATTATGTTTGGCTGACATGATTGATGATTTCCACAAGTATATCCTTGATCTGCATTACTTGGTAAGCAAGGATTCAGCTGACAGATCAGAGTTTAGGTAAAATATTGACTATTTCAGGTGCCGACTAGAAAGGTGATGAAATCACTTGTGCGGATATATATACAAGATAGATTTAGTTATGAGAAGTGTTGTGAGTTGTGAAAGTGTGCAAAGAAAAGAAGGAGAACTGAATAAAAGTAGAAAGGAAGGTCCAGTATGTGATAGAAGAGCAGCACAAAAGAAGAGGAAAAATGAAGTGCCGTAGATCAGTATACAGAGCCTAACCGGAACTGAACTTCAACATATGTTGATGCTCCTTATTAGTTCAAGTGTTGTATTACACTCTTTATAATTTGTAGACAGTGTGTCTCTTGTAGGTAGTGTGCCTCTTGTGAGCAGTGTGCTCGGGCAGTGAGCCCTAATTGGCAAGTGCCATTTTGTAATCCTATTCTTCTAACAGAGAATACAATCTTGGGTTAATCACCCCGTGGTTTTCTCCCTTAATAGGGTTTCCACATCAAAAATATTGTGTCATGTGTATTTCCATTTCATGGTTATGTTTGCTTGTTTGATGCTGCACTAATTATTAAAGTTCAGAAAGTAGAAATAATTAAGATAACTGATTCACCCCCCCTCTCAGTTAACAACACAAAGATCCTCAGTCCAAATTCCTCTATGTCAATGTGGCCAAGATCTGTGTCTCCTATGTTCTGCCATGCAGATGTGCTTTTTCTGACAGGAGGGATCCCTTTAAACTTGTACTTCATGTTTGTTGCTCGGGAAGTCATCTATCCTGCAGGACATAAACCTAATGAATAACCTTTTAAAGTTGCTATCATACTAGTCTAGACCTATGTTTCATGATGTTAAGTAGCTTATAAATGCTAAGAAACATGTATCATTTGCATGTACTCAACATAGACCTAAAATCAAGCTCCTAGACTAAAAAGTAGGGATTTACCCACTACATGATGTATGGCCAAAATACCAAATAAATCCTTGATTTTTACCTTAGAACCCACTATATTTATTGTGAAAACATAAAATAATCATTAAAGTACAGTCCTTAATGCTTCATCAATCCAAATTAAGAGTTGAAATAGAGTAAAATGGCCTAGCAGGCTTTTGCCCTACTACCGCATATCATAGCAAATACAAAAACTAATATCAGATTGATGCACAAATTCCTTCAATTCATGTGTAACCAAGTGAACAAAACAAAATAATGCATAAATAAACTTGAGTTCATTGATTAAATCTTCCTTATGCTTTTAAAATACCTTTGAAGTTCATTTAGAAGAAAAGCATGCATTTTAAGACCAACAGGTTTTTGCTCCTACCAGACATGTGCAGAAGGTCGTTGTTTTAGTGTTGGCATGCAATATCACTGGATTGGCAACTTAGCACGGATATTGATGGCAACTGGATAGCGCAATTTTTTGGGGTCTATTGGACATATGTAGTAGGGTCATATTTTAGGGCTATCCCTTCTAAAGGATTTTAGCAGGAATTTTAAAGGAAACCGGATAATGCAACTTTTAAGCGCTACCAGACATATCTTGTTGAATTCAATTTTAGCGTAAAACCCTAAAAACATTTTAAACTTTATTTAGTGGGGGATTCGAAGGATGATGGATTGTGGGCTTTTTCGGTCCATTAGGATATATCCCATGAATGCGCCTTTTAGTACAAATTCCTTAAATGGATTTGGTGGGGAAAACCTATCATGCAGGACATATCCAGTTGGACGAGGATTTAGCGCAAGCAGTGGTTTTTGAGGGTTTGAAATTTAAAACTTTGGCCTTAAAACCTAAAGGATCGATTCTAACCTTTTGAAAAGGGGGAAAACAAATGCAGATAATATGACAGTCAAAATTACTAAGGATAACACATATTTCTCTCATCCTTCGACAAAAACCTCATTTCAAAATCCAGAATGACATCTATGGAGAGATCGATCCTTCATTTCGAGCAACAACCCAAACCCTAAAATTTCTAACATATGTGCAATTAGGATTTCCTGCAACCTACTACAATTTCCATCCCCAAAATTAAAACAAAAAGTGCATTCATAAATTGAATGTCGAGAAGAAAATAGAAACCCTCTTACCTGTAAATGCAAGGTTGAAGTGGAGGAGATCAAACCTACAACCAACAAAGATGCTCCCAATCAATACACAGCCATGAAATCTTCATCGGGTTAGATGGAAAATTCACTCATAGTTGAATCACTGAAGAAATACCAAATTCAAATGATGAAAATTGAAGGATTCAAACCATATATCCCCTTAAAACTTGCCATAAATCCAGCGTACGTAGATAGCCTGTGATGCACTTTGCAAGATTTCAATCACTGACAGGAAAAGCGGGGCTTTTTAGACCTTTAGATATATCCCATTGAGGTCCATTTTAGCGTGAATCTAGTTGATGATGATTTTAGCACTGAATGGTATATAAAGTGGCCAGTGCTAATTTATCCGATTGGACAGGATGGATATTAGCGCAAATTGGTGTAAAGGCAATTTTCAGCGTAGAACGCACATAGGAGGGAAATTTTGAGACTCAGTGCACTTCAATCATTCTAAACTAATCATCAAAGGGGGTCGATGGGGCAAACTTACCCAAACTTGTCCAATTCCACCCAAGCATATGCAAAGGGATCAAATCATTAAGACATCATCTTCTCTCAAGCAAAACTACTAAGACCTAGACCAAGCCAAAGGCAAAGGAAAAAGAGGGAGGGGGTCTCCATTTGGCAAAATGGGGCATGTGTGCAAGGCACAACACAATGTATATCAAACCATACGAAAATGGCTATTCACACATGTTAAGACACACAACAAAGGTAGTATCATTATGTGAGCTCACACCAATGGTGAGTTTCTCTTGTCACGTTTCATTTTGTGCTTTCTTAATTATCATTTGATATATGATTGATAAATTTGTTTACAAGTCTAGATGCAAGACAACAACAAACAAGTAAGAACAAGTGTGGGTCCTGTGAGCCTATTTCAAGAAATGGTACCTACCTTCTATATGGAATACCATACCCAAGGGGGCAATACGTAACCACTCAAAATTTCATGGGTCAATATGTGATGTCTAATGATAATTTGGAGGTCTAGCACATAACCCACGTGGCATGCTTATTTCTCCTCACAACCTTTTTTTCCTTCATGGAAGTTATCTTAGCATTGTAGTACCTTTCCTCAACATTCTCTATTGTTATTTTTCATCCTCCTAGTCTTCCTAACCTCTTTACCTCCTGAAAACCTTGCTTCCTACCTTAAGTTGCAAGGGTGCCCAGGAGACCTCAAGCTCACTTAGATGACCCATGTTAAGCTATAGGGTCACCCAAGCAACCTTCCCTAGTAGAAGGGAAGACCCTATTGTGTTTTAGAGAATAGGTTGCTTTTTTTTGCTAGTTTTCTTCTAGTTTCCCTCCTAATGGCCAACTTTTTTCCATGCTTTCTTCCCCACTTTCTTTCCTTCTTTTATGTAAACCCTTATCTCACTTTATTTCCCAAATATTCTCCATTTCTCTCCTATATAAACCCTCTTTCTCTCATTCATAAGAGAGGAGAATTTTAGCTTACGAAGTTTGAGTAGTTTTAGAGAAGTTTTCTCCCCATAGGATAGATTAGGTTGCCTCCACAATAGATCACCCTTAGAAGATTGCATGCCTCTCTATATAGCCTCAATCCCAAATCCTCTAGTTTAGTTGTACTAGGAAGCTAATGTTGTCTTCTAAATACACACACATTATAGGAAGCTAATGCACTATCTTCCTCACAATTAAATTTCAATTTGACCCTAACTAGAATCTTCTCTTTCCATCAAGTAGATTACCCTAGGGCTAGAAGGGTAGAAGGAAAGGATAAAAGTTGGACCCTCTGAGGACATGTTCACAACAGTTCTTCAAGAAGCTTAAATGTTTCTCACAGCTTCTTTGATTTCAAAGCAAATCAATTTCATAATAATTAGATCCCTCAACTTGGCTAAGGACTATAATACTCCAGTATTGCTTAAATTTAGTTTAAATTTATTTGTTGCTTTATTAGGTGGTGTTAGATCAAGATTACTTATTTCCATTTATTGTAGTAGATTGAAAGTTTCATTTACTTTCAAGTGCATCTCAAAATTGAAAATGACCAAAAAACATAACGTAGACTACATGAAAAAGTCATAGTTAATTAGTTCACACTTCATTTTAGAAAAGAAAAAAAGAATTTCTTTCTTTATTGCATGCATATAGTTTAGCCTTCATATAAAAGCACAAGGGAAAAAGAAAAAGAGGAAATAAAGTCCTTGATTCCAATATAAGGCACTCAATAAGATGTCTTCAAATCATCAAACAAAGTAAACACTTCAACTTCAATAAAACAAACTTAAAACCAAATGATCACCACTTTTCAGATTCTATAAAGTGGCCAGTGCTAATATCTAGTTGGACAGGATGGATATTAGCGCAAATTGTTGGATATCCATCCAAATTTCCTGAAGTAGTGTAATTCTATCATATACCCATGCAATAACAT
This sequence comes from Cunninghamia lanceolata, assembly GCA_027924645.1. Classification (NCBI taxonomy): domain Eukaryota; kingdom Viridiplantae; phylum Streptophyta; class Pinopsida; order Cupressales; family Cupressaceae; genus Cunninghamia; species Cunninghamia lanceolata. The sequence continues at coordinate 816,175 of BSBN01001380.1, read as the reverse complement.
GCATAAATCACCTACATCATTATACTCCAAAAAGTTTTTTGGGTGTTCAATGTCCGTTATTACTTGTTAGCTTACAAACTTTGGACTCGTAAATGCTTCAGATTGATTGATATATAGATTGTCCAAAGTAAGACATATCATTTTTCACATCTTTGAGTATTCTGCAATGTACATTGTTGTATTATGTTTTCTTTGATAGAACATTCATTTCTTCCAACAAGGGAAGAATCTTAGATAGAGTCAATAGTCTCTCGACATCAATGAATAGTGCTAACATATATTGCCTAATCTGTGCAGTTTTCATAGAACAGACCCAACAATGACCTATACTCTTTGAACAATCTATCTGTCAATCCGTATAATAATATCCAACTCCTTAAGTAGCTTGTTACCTAGAGTAAGTCCTTCAACAAATATTTGATACTCTAAAAATCTTTTTGGACTTCTACAAAAATATGTATACACCTGGTGCACAAGATCTTCAACTTTTGAAACAAATTGGAACTGACTTACAATTTTAAAAGGCAAATTCATTCTGTGGGCCATGCAAAGAATGTTGGTCATGTATGGTAAACATGATGTTTGCAAATTAATAATAAGCACATTTTGTGACCCTGGATGACTGATGCCTCGTCTGCACCAATGAAAACCAACTTCTTTGCAATCGCCAAATCATCTAGGCCTCCAATATAGATCAAACTATTTTTTACTATTTCCATAAGGTTAGCAAAGGTAAAATCTTCTTTCATTTTACAAACTACAAGTAGATGAGACTAGTGAATATGATTAAACCCATGATTTCCACCCTAATCATGTCTCATCACTCACCCCTTTAGTATTTATGACTGACTTATTCATTTGTTGTTTGCAAGATGATTTGATTATTTGTCTAACACATCTCTCCTTGCAGGTTGTGATTCCTAAACTTTATGATCTTACAAGATTACAGATTGGGGGCTTCTTCCTCTTGCGTCGAAACATTTGACTTCCTCTACAATATCCTTTTGGGTATCCTTTTCATGATTACAGTATTTACTTTCCTTTAGTTGCATATGCACGTAGTGTCATATGGCCACTGAAGTGGGGGCTAATTGTTATGTTGTAAATTGTGCTCCTGCTTGGGTTAACACAATTTCACTAAGTGTAGCTCCTACCTTTTAGTGTCCCTCAACCCCTTTCATTATTGGACCTATCTAAACCCTGATTGATATTTAACTTATCGAGGAAATGTCGCATCTCAGAGTAATTACCAATAAAACCCAGAAAGAAACTATGGATTCCAGACATTTAGGGCACTCTTAAGCCTGATTTGAAGTGAAATTTGGGGGCTGGACTTGGCCGCCCACACCCTAGTCTTGCCATAAATCTCAGGATTCCAAATTTCATTTTGGTGTCATCTTATGTCGTGTGTTTCGAGATTCTGAATTCAAATTTTCATTTTCACGTGATGTCGACATTTTATTTCAATTTATTTCATTTCTAAGGTTAGGTATTTAAAGAGAATTCAGAATCATTTTATCACACACAACTATGATGCAAGCTTATTACGCTAAAAATTTGTTACAAGTTCCATTGAAGATCTGCAAAGTGTTGAAGCTCATTAAAGAATTAGATCTTTGCTATCTTGGAGATATGTTGTGAAGGTTAGGAATTAAGATATTGAGTTTATCTTGATCTTCCTATGGTTTTTGAAACCTTTTGTATGATCAGGAGAAGGGTTGAAGCCTCCAACTTGAGTTTTAGAATCCTTCGTGGATATGGCTACCTCACCTTCTTGTTCTACAAGTCTTCATTGATATCATCTCCTTGAGGTGAAGTTGTTGTTTCCTTGAGTGAAACATTGTGTGGATCTATTCCTTGATGCTTGAGTCATTTAGGATCTTGCATTTGTTTATGCTTACACATTTGGTTTATGAGCACACACATCTGTATACTTTGACATTAGCTATCATTGAGGTAGAAATACAGATAATGGGGTTTGACTGAGGTAAACTCCTATATAGCCAGAACCTTCCTTCTCCTTCTTTTGTTTGTGCAAGTTAGATTCAAGAAGATTTGATGAAAAGGAGCGAAGGAGAAACATGTATTACAGTCACAATCATCACGGAAGTTACATATTTTTCCTTGAAAGATTCACAGGAATATTTCTTAAGCACCCAAGTCTTTCAGGACTTGAGATCTGGGATTTGGGATCCTTTACAGAGATACAGTCATCTAGTACAAACAGTGTTGCAGTCAGAGAACTTACAATACTATGTCGCAGGTGCCCTAGTCTTATAGGCCTTCAAAATTTAGGTGCACAGTCATTGTGGTCCCTCATTTGCATTTCTGTAATAAGTATGTAGGCTTTTGCTCCTAAATTCCACCTGTTCATACATATCTTGTAACTAGGGTTTGGCTTATCAATAGCCAGTTAGGGTTTTCAAAACTCTAGTTGAGACATCTGTTCATGTACAGTAGTAGAGGAATAGGATACTTATAGCTTAATCCTCCATAGTGATTGAGCTCGATTCATATTCTAAATGTTCATGTACGAAAAGAGGGGCTTGACCTAGTTTGCACATGCTAATCATTCTCTCTTTTCACCACAAAACATTTTGGGGAAATTTTACAATATAAACATGCATACACACCCAAGAAGTATTGTCAACGGTCATCACCTCATCCAAAGACAATGAAAATAAAGTCACCTGACTCAATTTTGCCTTTATATTCTACTTCTCCACCATAACCAGACACTAAACCCATTTCCAACTATTGTTGATAAACCAATGGGAAAGTGGAAAGTTAGGCATTCCAATAAATTGCATTACATTCCTATATTCTAGAGAGTCTATCAACAATTGACCTCTATTTAATATATGGAATATAATTGTGAGTTGTATAGTTTTGGATAAATGACTCACTTCCATGACCTTTCCAAATAGAGTAGATATGGAACCTCTAACAATGACAAGTCGTGCCTGCGATTGCATGCATATTCTTCATACTCGGTAGCATTCCAAGCATGAGCACATTCATCTTTCATTTTCCAATGCATCACTGACTTCAACTCTCCATTTACATTTAACTTTTTGTAAACTTTTCCTACATGCTTCTCAATAGTGTCTAGTTTCAGTTGCAATGTCTTTTCTTTCTATAATTTCTAACTTTAAATCTTACAGTGACATAGTTTTGGCACACCCTCTCCATCTTCATTCTTCACAGGTTCTATGAATGGATACTTATAAACCCATTCAAGCTAAAAATTTCTTGAAATGTCCCACTAACGTGCTTTACATTTGTTCAAAGAGCTTTCAAACTCAGGTTCACCACTACCAGTACCATGGATATTTCCCCATGTGTGACCACATTATTCACGCTTTCACCACTAGATTAAACCACATCATGCATATCTCCTTCAAGATTTTCATTTGATGCCTCCTCATCGTCAAGGTTGTTCTAATAGAATTCCTCAATCTCGGGTAAATTTTCCTTGTTATTTAATCTTGATGGATCATCACCCACCATAGAATATCATTGTTGTTGATTAAAATAAGACTTATGGTGGCCTTCTTTCTCTTTGATGGGGCTCCTCTCGCTCTTCAATTTTCCAGATTTGAGGATGTCATATTTATCTGACAATGTTAAAAAAGTGTTAAATTAGTGTTCTTGAAGTTGCAAATTCAAAATATTTGTGTTATGCATATGTGAATCACTAATCAATGAAATGAATAAAATTGAACTAGTTATAGAGAAAGAGAAGAAGACAACACATGTATTTTAATATTTATTCACTATCACATAGAATTCAATTATTAATTTAATAATTTACATAATTTAATTAAAAATACTCCATGCACAACCAATTGCCACGTCACCATTTCTTGCCAATGTCGTGGCCTCTTGCATTAACTATCTTCGTTTTATGCTCGGAGCACCGCGAGCCATCAATGCGGTTTGACCACATGTTGTGGAATAAATAAAAAACATTCATATTTTTTCAATACTATGGGCCCAAAAAAATAATCAAAATTTACAGTAGTAATTAAAATAATATAATATTAAATATATGCTTATATCAAATAATTAAAAATATATAATAAAGAACATTTAATTTAATATGAATTTATTGTGACATGACATCTAACTATTATGTCGTAAAATGTCCCCCTAGGACTTCTACCTCCTAAGTTTAGCTCCCGGGTCCCTTGTTTTGCATCTTGCATGTTCATTTTAACTCCCGGAAGAAAATGGCTTGAAACCCATGTCACATGGGGTTTGAAGGACATTGTGGCACTTAGTCCTGACCTAAAAAGGGGACCTGGAACATAGGCGCTTGCACCCTTGTCCTACCCTATTTTAGGTAGGACCCAAATTTAAATATCCATTATGTGACCATTAGTTAGGTCCCATGCCGACATGTTAAGTTTGAATTACAAAATTTAAAGTGGGAATGTGTGTTGTTGCATATATAAGCATGTTTAGTGTTTCATTTGTAAACTAGAAGATGGTTATGAATTTTTGGCGCACTTATGATTTTAGAGCATTCAAGATATTCATTGTTGCAGAGCAAAGCATTATTATTGTGTTTGTGATTACAGATTTAGCTTCATCTTCTCATGTGTTGAAGAATCTTCATCTATGTGAGAGCCACACCTCTGAGGTGATATCTGTTTGTGTTTGCATTTATCAATTTGTTTTTGCCTCTATCCTGATGAGACCATAAAGTGTCTCATCTTTAGTCAAATAAAAGCATATATTTTCTCTTCATTAAATCAGTTTTTGAAGTGGACTTAAGTATGGGTTTGAAGAATTTTAGCTAAATATCAAATAAACTTGTCTAAATGCAACGATCAATGCCATGCATGAGTTTATCTTGATATTACATGTTCACTTCGAGAACAACAATTATTTTATCAATAAAGTGAAGAGAAAGTTTATTTTATGTCAAGTTGCAGAGTTTCAGAATTGCAGAGCTCCGAAGATAGACAGAGCTCCAGAGATGCACAGAGCTCTAGAGATTTACAGAGCGTCGGAGATGCACAGAGCTCTGGAGATGGACAGAGCTCCGGAGATGCACAGAGCGTCGGAGATGCATAGAGCTCCGGAGATGGACAAAGCTCTAGAGATGCACAGAGATCTAGAGATGTACAGAGCGCTAGAGATAGACAGAGGTCCAGAGATGCACAGAGCTTCGAAGATGCACAGAGCTCTGAAGATGGAAAGAGCTCCAGAGATGCATAGAGCGCCGGAGATGGACAGAACTCCGGAGATGCATAGAGCGATGGAGATGGACAGAGCGATGGAGATGGACAGAGTGATGGAGATGGACAGAGCTCTGGAGATGCATAGAGCGTCAGAGATGCACAGAGCCTTGGAGATGCACAGAGCGTCAGAGATGCACAGAGCGCTAGAGATGCAGAAGTCAAAAAGGCAGTTTCAATAAAACTATAATATTCACTCATTTCTTAATGAAAATTAGAATTTCAAAATGATCCAGAAAGATTAAAGAGAGAGGAACAAATATATGAAGGAATTTTGAAGAGATTCATTAAAATGAATAAATAGTTAATGATATAAGTTGACTATTACAGAGCACGAAGATGTAGATTAGAAAATTCATGAAAACTAGTTTCGGTAAAACTACAATATCTCTCTCAATTCTTAATGAAATTTAGAACTTAAAAATGATCTTGAAAGATGGAAGTTAGGGGAACAAAACCCAGAAATTATTTGAGGAGATATAGTAAAATGAATGAGAAGTTTATGACAGAAGTTGATTGTTCTACAAGCTCTCAAGATGTTCCAGAAATACTTTATCAAATTGCTGCAGATTTTTCTAATCTACCAACACACACTCCGAGATTTTCTGAAGGATAGATTGACTATAATTACTCCTAAATTAATGGATCTAATTAAGAGTAATTATTCCATACAAAGAATATACATTTAGTGTTGCATGTCTTTCTGAAAGATATTACATGTCTTCCTTGTAATCAGCAATTGTATAATCAATTAACTAAATGAATAAGTTTAGTTAACTAGATAAATAAGTTTAATTAGCTGCATGAATAAGTTCTCTATTTTAGAGAGACTCTCAATTCGAATTTAATAACCATAGTTATATATAGATAACTATGTCATAGAATAAAAAAAAGGAAGTTGTAAAAGAATTAATTGAAGGAAAGAAGAACTCTAATTTTTTTTATAGCAACATGTAATTTGGATCTTGAAGGTTTTTGAATAAAGAAATTTGTTCTACCCATTTACTGATTGCTGGAATTGATTAGTCTCTCTGGAGAAGGAGCAAGGGCCCACTCCAACCGAAGGGCAGAGACTACAATTCTTAGTTTGTTTATTTGCTTTGCTATTATGCAATTTGTTTATTCAAAATTCCTTTAGCTTTTCCTTTATTCTAGAATTAGATCAGTTGTTCAAGTTATTGCTTTCCTTAAATTAGGTTGTCTTTTTTTCAGCGGATTTTAAACCCAGTTTGTTTCATGCATATGTTGTCAATTCCCTTTTGTAGAAAGGACTACCATGCAAATTATTTCTTCTCCCTTTTGCATATAGCCATGGACACCGCCTTGGATTGATATTTATTAAATATAAATGATGAGGACTGCAACGACCCTCATCATTTTTGGTGCCGTTGCCGGGGATAGGTGTTGTATACACCTAAAAATGACACGATTCACATTCTTCGAAGTTAATTAAATATCAAAATATTTAATTACTTCTTCTAAAGTCAAAATTAAATAAAATCCTTTATTTAATTAAATTCTTCCAAATAATTATTAATTATTTAATTAAGTTAAATCATTCCTCCAAATTTAAATAAATCAAATCAAATTTATTTAAATTCTCTCAGTCTCTAAAAATAAAATACAATCAAATATTTTATTCATTCTTCCAAATCATGCACAATGATTAAATAAATTTATTTATTTAATTTGCTTTCTTGTCTTCTAATTCTTCAAATATCTTCCAAATCTTCTAAAAATAAGTCTTCTTCTTCATGCACACAAAATTAAATAATTTATTATTTAATTTCTCTCAAATCATGCAAAAGCAAATCTCAAGTTGAATTATCTATTCAATCAACCTTGTTTTTATCAATATCTCTTAAATTAGAAAAAAAAACTTTCTAATTTATGAAAAGCATGTCTTATCTTTAGAAAAGAAAGTGATTAACTCAAATAAAATAGCTTTTGTGTGACACATGTCCTCTTCTTATTTGTTGCACATTCCTCAACCGTTCTATACCGTTGATCTTCTTGTTCTTTCTATACCGTTGATCTTCAATCTCCCAAGTCTATAAATTGAACCCTCTTCTTCTATTTCATTCATCCAAGCTTTAGGTATTGTTACTCTACAGAAATTACAGCGTGCCTTTGGCACCAATTCCTTCATTGCTTGTGATCACATTCGCTACTACGCACTATGCACTACTACCATCATTGTGAAGCTCTTCTTCATTGCGATATTATCACCGCCATTCTCAATCGACATTCTTGAACAAAGCAAAGAAGTGCACTCTTGAGGGACCTTTTTCATACACGCAAGAATGATTTTTGATAGGCAACCAATGGAAGTTTTGATCTAAGGAAGGTTTGTCTTGTTATTTGATCATTGTTATTGAATTTCCTTAGTTCACTATTTCATTGAAGTTTTGGGTATTTGATATTGATATTATTGTTTATTCATTGTTGATCCAATTTTACCCTAACATTTTTGGCACCCACCATGGGGCCTAGCCCCAAATTTAACCCAAAAACTGAGTTTTTGTGTTTTAGAAAGCCATACACAGGAAGAAACAGTGCCTACATCAATTCCTAACACACATCTATTTCCTGTTATGGCGCATATATTTACGTAGCGCATATATTATCTGTTTAGGCGCTTCTGTCACCTATCACGACGCTTTTGTTACTACAGCGCATATACATTCTTTTACAGCACTTTTTCACTCTGAGACAGCGCATCTCTTAGACCGGTGCATATACACTATATTTCAGTGCTTATGTCCTCTATTATAGCGCATATGTAATTGCGGTGCTTCTGTTCATTGTTTCTGTGCATTCAGTCTCTAAAGCGGCGCATCTGTTGTAGGCTGTGATTTTAGGGTTTTCTAGGAGATTTTTGCTAACGCTGACATCTTTACAGGAACTCTCTGGAGCTATTTTGCAGGCTAGGTATGGGTTTAGATTCATATAGTTGAATTTGTTAGCTCACACTTCAATTTCTAAAGGGAAAGTAAAACGGATGCTCATGCAAATCTCACGTAGTTTTAACTAGGAAAGTGGTAATTGAATCATTGCTATCTTGCATTGCAACATTGCTATCTTTTCAAAGTTATTGCTATCTAGATAAAATTAAACTCATCATTGCTATCTGGGTTAAAACTGAACCATTGCTATCTCGATTGACCATCACTTCAAAGTTAACAACTCATGCTATCGTGGTATAAAATTGAACTCATCACTGCTATCTGGGTTAAAACTCAACCATTGCTATCTTGATTGACCATCATTTCAAAGTTAACAATTCATGCTATGTGGTTAAAAATTGAACTCATCATTGCTATCTTGGTTAAAACTGGACCATTGCTATCTTGTTATCACTTCAAAGTTCTGTGCTTGCCCAAGTAGATAGCTCATCTAGTTTTTTTTCATTTTAACTAGGAGAAAAGAACCACTGTATACTGTGTTTTGGGAATGATACCAGGCCTATGCTCTCCCCTATCTTGGGTGATCAAAATGCCAGACATATCATTTTCGCATGTGTTTTTCCTTTAGAGGGGTCTGCTCTTGGATACCGTTCATCCAAATAGAACGACCCTAAGTCGTAACAGGGTAGACACCAAGCCCTTCCAAGCCACTATAAATAAATTGTGTTTGGAGTGAAAGCTTCAAACAACGAGTGAAGTTGTGTTATACTGATAGCCAATCTCCCCCAAAACCCTCCAAGGCGCAACCCTTGCAGGCTGGGAGACTCCATAACGGAGAGTAGTGTTGCCGCATGTATAACCACTCAAATGGTTTTCTTTATTACTCACCTTTGTTCTAGTGGCCAAAAACCCTTCTAAACCATTTAAAGCCTAGGATTTTGTACTTGTTCTTTCTTTTTAGTCCAAAAAGAGTCAAAAATCACAAAAAAGTAAAAAAGCATAAAAATATTCTTTGTGTTTGATGTGTTCTCTTGCCATAATTTCATAAAATCAAATCAGAGAAACCTTCTTGCAACCAAAGTACCAAAAACATCAAAAATTTCCAAAAAATTGCAAAAATACTGACAAAAGCCAGAGTGGTGCATCCGTCCTCTGTTCCTGCGTATTTGTGCTGACCTGTAGCGCATCTGTTCCAACCTGCAGCGCTTTTGTTGCTTGTTACAGCGCATTTATCTTTTACTAGTGCAGTGCATTTCTTGCGACTTACGGTGCATTTGTCAGTTTATAAAGCGCATCTGTTTCAGCGCATACACGACAGTGAGAACTTGCACAGTTTTCAAGGGAAAATTTTCATTAGTTCTGAGTACCCATTTCAGTCTAGTTTTAGGTTCAGAGACCAGGCCTTACCTTGCAGTCAGTTTTCCATCCATTTCACGTCAAAATCTCTTTTTTATTGGTCATCCCATTCATCTTCTATCGGGTCGTTCTAGTCCTAAGTCAAAACTATCCCATATCAGGTCAGCATAGGCCCCTTTTTTGTATCACTTTGGATTCAAGTAACCCTAGTAGGTCACAAAACTTCACTAGTGGTCTTGGTGCATGACTAGTCCCTACACAGTAAGACAGGTATCGAGTACCCTTACTAGTGGCTACCGTCTTGTATCAGTCGTCTTGCTTGGAATCATTGATCGAGAAAGTCCCTTGTCCAAGTCTTGTCACAAGTATCCCATCCTTAGCAGTCTCCATCGGCACCTTGCCAAAATCTCTAGTCCCATTCCACCTCATCCTTCGTCACCTTACATGGTCCTTACTAGATCTCGGTACAAAAAGAAACTTGAAATGGCTGGATTATCTAACCGTATTGTCACTCATGATAGTGATGAGGAAATCTCTCACGAAGAGTATCAAGGGTCCATCCAAGATCAAAAATTCCAACGCTTGTTAGAGAAAGTGCTCCATGATGACCCTCACAAGTATTTTTATCATCTTGCAAATCTTGGAATTAAACTCCCCGCTGATTTCGATATAAGGAAAACAATCGCGAAGAAAAGGGAAAGAAAGCCCTAGGATAATAATGAAAGAGGAAAGAAAGCCATAGATCCAAGTGCTCCTATGGAAGAAATGAGGAAACAACTTGAGGGTCTAAAACAACAAATCTCAGATCTCAAGACGAGTACAAATACTAAAACCTATTCTTTGGAAGATATTGCACCGTACCCCTTTGATAAAAGTTTGAACATGACACCATTTCCCTTTCGATTCAAAGTTCCTAAATTTGAAAAATACAAAGGAAAAGGGGACCCTAGAGATCACATTAGGGAATTCAACGCAACATGCATGGAAGTAGCTCACAATGAGACCTACTTAATGAGACTATTCCCTAGATCTCTAGGTAGTCAAGCTATGGAGTGGTTCTCACGACTTCCACCAGGCATCAAATCTTTTGATGAGCTAGTCAACAAATGTATCACACACTTCTCTTACAATATTGAACACGAAGTCTCTATGCTTGATTTATGCAACACTAAGAAAAAGAGTGGCGAATCATTTGCCACCTTCCTACAAAGATGGAGACAACTAGAAAAGCAAGTGCTCCTACGATGTACCAGAGAAGTAGTTAATGGAGATGTTTGTCCATAACCTCAACACTGATCTTAGCTATCAAATACAAATGCAATGCCCTACTTCATTCTCAAAAGTCATTGAAATGGGATTGTTCATCGAAAAGGCTATGATCGCCAAGAGGCAAATCAAATTATAGAAGGACACACCTACCTCCAACTACACGACTGACAAATCAAAGTTTTGGACCAAGAATAAGAATGTTGTCAACGATGGAGTAGTTGACACCAAGGCGGCAGCTCCCAAGCAACAACCCATACTCACTCTCAAAGGAGAGCCAAACAATGTTACACCCAACAAAACATTCTCTCGGGAGCCAAGACCATGGTTCAATGCAAATCCAAGGTGAAAGTTTATACCGTTGGGTGAGTCTCACGAATCTGTATTAAGAAAGCTATTGGCCAACAATGAAATTTCTCTACCGCCAACAAGCGATTATGAGCCTACAGTCAAACCTCACTATTGGAAAGACACCGACTATTGTGAGTATCATAAAGGAAGGGGACATACAACAAACAATTGTATCCATCTCAAACATGTCATTCAGGATTTGCTTGATCAAAATCAAGGAGGTGCTCATCAACATACTTCTAATGAGACACATGTGGCTTACAGGGATCCGCTTCTCAATCATGACAGGTCGTACAACAACAATCATAACAACAGCAATAACAACAACGGCAATAACAATAATGGCAACAACAATAACAACCACAACTGACAAAATTAGAATAGTGGGAATAGTAATGCTAACTATGCAAATGTGCCATTTGACTATACCATCAATTGCATATCAAAGCATGTCCCACAAATCAATGTGGTCATGCCAAACCAACAATCAGAACATAACAAAACTAGTTGTAGTATTATTACCCGCAGCGGTAAGGTCACCTTGAATACCATTCCTCCAAGGTCATCACCTTCTCAGTCCAACTTCTGTCAGTATAATGTCATAGACCAACTACAGAAAACTCCGGCCCACATTTCTATCTTGGAGTTTTTGCGTCTATCTCCTTCCCATAAGGAGATTCTCAATAAAGCCTTAGTGGAAACCACTGTCCCCACTAACTTGGCCCAAGAGAAGTTTCAGGCCATGGTAGGTAATCTGACCTCCTCAAGTACCATATCGTTTACCGAACAAGATGACCTCTCTATGTCTCAACCCCATAATACCCCTCTGCATATTGTCGCCTTCATCTACAAGCACCGCATCAAGAGAGTTCTCATTGATGGAGGAGCCAGTTTAAATATTTGAACTTTAAAGCTAGTCCTTACATTGGGGTTCTCTGAGAACGCAGTTGATCCAAGGAAGAAAATTACTATCAAAGCCTATGATGAAGAGGAGAGAACTACAAAGGGAACAGTAGTCTAACCCATATAAGTGGGACTAATAATAAAAGATGTCATGTGCCAAGTCCTAGATAGGGAGCTCGCCTATAATATTCTCCTAGGAAGACCATGGATTCATGCCATGAAAGTTGTCCCTTCGACCTATCACCAATGCATAAAATTCCCGCATAATGGCAAGCAAGTCACCATCCAAGGCGAACCTGACCCCTTTCAACATTGCAACTCTGTCCTTTCAAAACCTGATTGCATCATACCAAACAATAAAGCATCTACATCCCCTACCCCACAGCATGATCATACCTCTGAAGCTTCCTCATCAAGGCCCAAAGAGCAGAAAATTACCATCAAAGAAAAAGGAGTTGGGGAATACTCCATAGAGCACAACCTCAATCTAGCCAAGATACCTTTATCTCCTAGATCTTTTGGTCAACCCAAGAATTTTCCAAAGCCATCTGAAACTCCTATACCTCCCACAGCTCCCTTTGTAAAATGGAGGACCTTATCAGATGAGACAGAGGAAAGAGATATCCTACAATGGCTTTATACCGAAGAAGACGAGAACATACAACAGGAACCACCTAGGCTCCCAACAGAACTCTATGGACAAGGAGAAGCTATCCTACACATAATGGGTTACAAAGGACAAGGCCCTATCAGCCTAAGAAAAGAAGGAATCATAGAACCCATTCAACCTTCTTCATCCTCATTGGCTAGAAACACAAATGGCCTAGGATATAAAGGAAAGGGCAAGGCTAAAGAAACTGCTTGTCTTGTAGAAATGATCCATACACTCCAAGTGGACAGTGACATAGATTCCAATGAATATGAGTGGGATGAGATGATAGAGCATTCCTATGACGACAAAGAGGTCGATTCCATTCCAACTTATACCCCTTACCATGAGGGACAAATGCTACAGAATAGACCGCTAGAGTCTTATTTGCCTATCTCTGAGAATACGACTTTCGAGGAAGGTTCATGTTCTATCTCAATAAACAATTTGGAGGAAAGTACCATCCCAAACACTCCCCCTACCAATACTCCTATTATATCCATTCAAACTATCAATGAATTAGATATATCCTCTGACTCCCTCCCCCTTGTGCATCCTAAACTTATTGACTGGGATCTATGAGGAACCCCTCAACTAGATATGTTCCAAAATAACAATGCTTATATTGACTACATGGAACTTAGGGACCACCTACCCAAAGGAGATCATAAAGCTGGTTTCTCTATTGAACTTAATACCGTGGCTTATTTTGGAGAGGGTGCCAATCCTTCCAGTCGCAAAAATATCAAAATAAAAATTAGATCTGATGGTGAAAATTGTTCTGCGACAGTGTCAGATCCCAAAACAGTAAGAAGAAAGGACACATCTAAAGGTGAAAACCCAACTATGGCACCTGACGATAGAAGGCTTGACACTCTCCCCAATGGCATGCACCAGGAGAAGTCTCAGATTGTTGTGGAACCTGCAAAGCCGATTAACATTGGAACAGAAGAACAACCTAAGATCATTCACTTTGCTAAATCTCTAACCCCACCAGAGAAGACTAAGTTTGTATCATTCTTCAAGAGAAAGCAAGTCAATTTCGCTTGGTCATACGTAGATAAGCCAGGGTTAGATCTAGATTTGATTCTACACCATCTTCCATTAGATCCAGGAGTGAAACCAGTGAAATAGAAGCTTAGAAAGATACATCCACACATAGCACTGCGTGTAAAGGAAGAACTCAAGAAACTACTGGATGTAGGATTTATCAGAGCTATAGACTATCCGGAATGGGTCTCCAACATTGTACCAGTGTCTAAACCAGATGGTCGAGTCAAACTATGCAATGACTTTAGAGATCTAAACAAAGCTTGCCGCAAGGATGATTTTTCGTTGCCAAATATAGATATCATAGTCGACTTAACAGCAGGGCATACCATGTTATCTCTCATGGATGGATTCTTAGGATAAAATCAGATCAGGATAGCACCAGAAGACCAGCATAAGATAGCTTTCACTTGTCCATGAGGCACTTTCTGTTGGAATGTCATACCATTTGGGCTAAAGAATGCAAGAGCCACATATCAACGTGCTATGACCACTATATTCCATGACATGATGCACATAACAATGGAAGACTATGTCGATGATATCCTAGCAAAATCACTCACAAGAGAATCACATCTGGATGTGTTAGAGAAGGTCTTTCAGAGACTCAAACAATTCAAAGTAAGGTTGAACCCAAAGAAATATGTGTTTGGAGTCACCTCAGGCAAACTCCTAGGTTTTATTGTATTAGCAAATGGAATAGAGGTGGACCCCACCAAAGTCAAGGCTATCATGGACATGCCACCACCTAGGACTCTTACTCAACTAAGATCTCTACAAGGCAAGCTACAAGCAATCCATAGATTCATATCACAACTGGCAGACAAGTACCAACCATTCAGTCATCTCCTACACAAGAACATTCCATTCAGATGGGATGTAAAATGTGAAGAGGCATTCAACAAACTGAAAGAGTATCTTATGAATCCACCTATTCTCATGCCTCCCATCCAAGGGAAACCATTGATACTTTACATATTTGCTACACCTACGACTCTTGGGGCTCTTCTAGCACAACAAGATTATGAGAATAAAGAAAGAGTCATCTACTACACCAGTCGAACATTAGTGGTCTATGAGCTGCAATACTTTCAAATAGAAAGATCATGTCTTGCAGTAGTTTTTTCTTCCCAAAAACTCCGCCAATATATGCTTGCACATCCAGTAAAACTTATTGCAAAAATAGATCCACTGAAATACCTACTAAGCAAAGCAGCCCTCATAGGTCGCCTAGCCAAATGGGTGATGCTCTTAAGTGAATACGATATTGAGTATGTAGACAGAAAAGCTATCAAAGTAAGTCATTGTTGATCAGTTAGCGGATGCACCACTACAGAACACCACACGAATGCAATTTGAGTTTCCAGATGAATCCTTATTCAGTATATCAACACATTCCTGCAAGCTCTACTTTGATGGGTCCTACACAAACCATGGATCGGGGGCAAGAATCTTGTTTGTAACTCCTCATGGTGACACCATACCAAAGTCCTATTGTCTATTATTTGAATGCACCAACAACATAGCAGAATATGAAGCCTTAGTAATTGGTCTCAAGATGGAAACAGAGTGGAAAATCAAAGAGCTACATGTCTACGGTGATTCTCAACTAGTGATCAATCAAGTCAATGATAATTACCAAACCAAAGATGAAAAGCTTGTCCCATACAAACGGATGTTCGAGGACTTCAAGGAATAATTTTTTATCATCTCTTTTGAGCAGATACCTAGGATTGAAAACAAAGCAGTAGATGCCATGGCAACCATTGCCTCTCTTCTTGAAATACCAGAGAATGAGTCACGGTACGAGTTCTTAGTGGAATCAATTCGAATACCAGCTTATGATCTTCTTGAGAACCATACCATATGCCTTTTAGTTGGATCTGATTCACCTTGGTACGGTAAGATTTACACTTACCTCAAGGACAACACCCTCCCACCTGACTTATCTTCAAACCAATGACAAACCTTTATACGCCAAACCTCTCGCTATACCATTATTGTCGACACCCTATACCGACGTGGTCTAGATGGTACTTTAATCCATTGTTTAGAATGAGAAGAATCCCTAACCGCCTTACAAGATGTGGATGAAGGGATTTGCGAAACACCCTCTAGCGGTCCTTCTTTAGCTAAGAAACTCATGCGTTTGGGTTATTACTAGCCAAATATGGAAACAGATTCATATCAGTTTGTGAAGAAGTGTAAGTAGTGCCAAACACATGGGAACCTAATACATGCACCAGCTCAAGAGTTGAGACCTTTAACGACACCTTGGCCCTTTTGCCAAAGGGGGCTAGACCTTGTGGGAAAGATCCATCCACCCTCATCCAACGGCCACAAATTCATCGTAACCACCACTGAGTACTTTACCAAGTGGATTGAAGTTGTTCCCCTCACCACCGTCATAGGTAAGCAAATCTCCTCATTCATCCTGAATTACCTCATCTGCAGATATGGCATTCTGTCATCCATTATCAAGGATAACGGAAGACCCTTCAAAATAGGATGTCCAACAACTCTGTGACCGATTCAAAATCCAACACCGTTTCTCCTCACCCTATTACCCCAAAGGCAACGGTCAAGCTGAAGCATCCAACATGACCATCTTGGAACTCCTCAAGAAGACAGTCAATGATGTTGGTTGTGATTGGCACATCCAACTCAATCTCACTCTGTGGGCCTACAGACCCAGTATACACACTCCCATAGGTGCTACACCTTACGCCCTTGTCTATGGCTTAGAAGTTATCCTCCCTATTGAGGTCAAATTACCATCTCTTAGGGTGTCTTTAAAAGGTCTCATATCAGATGAAGAATATAGAGTCTCCAGATTGCAAGAACTAGAGTTGCTAGAGGAAAGGAGATAGAAAGTCTTTGACCACCTCAAAGCATATCAACAAATGATGTCACGAAGCTATAACCACAGAGTTCACCCAAGAGTCTTCAAAGTTGGAGATCTAGTACTTAAGGAGAACCCTCGCAATCAATAGGATCGTGAAAAGAAAGGGAAGTTTGAGCCGAACTGGCTTGGGCCTTATGTGATTGTAGCTGCTTATGGATCAGGGGCATATCAGTTAGCAACATCAGAGGGTGAGTTGTTTGATGACCCAATCAACAGCATGCACCTTCGCCGATTCTATACCTAAGAGAACCCCAATGTAAGGGGGGCATAAAATACAAAAAAAATCAAAAAATCAAAAAAATACAAACAAATCAAAAAATACAAAAAAATTGTCCTTTGGTGAAAACCTGGCAAACAGACGCCTTGGATAGGTATCATGATGAAAACCTGACAAATAGGCGTCATGTATACTTTCTAGCTTTTCGTGCAAATAAAAATAAGTGGTGAAAACCTGGTAAACAGGCGTCACTTGTGATAAACCACCTTTTCCATCTTTGAGAAACCAATCACCTTATGTTCATTCTTCCTCATGTCCCATTCGACCCATGTCTGTCCCATAATAAAATCCTAACAGTAACCTATCATGGCTTGATACTCTATCTCTTTGTTGCCATGTCAACCAAGGTTTTATCCCATATCATGTCCATAGTGTGAGCCTAGCATAGTGTCTCTTGTCAGTATCCATGGTCCAAGTCCATGAACTATGTTGCCTCTGCGTCGTCACGTAGGCAAGGCCATTATTCTAATGCACCCTCGATGCTCTCATTGTCCCATCCATCCCATTTCTTCTCATCTTTCTTCTAGTCCATCCATGGTGCATTAGGGTTCACCCCAAACTACGTTGCCTCTGCATCATCACGTAGGCAAAGCCATTTAGCAATGAGCCCCCGAGGCACTAGGTCAGTCCCTTAGGGTCTGTCTCACCAATAAAGATTGTGGAATCTTCTCACCAAGCAAGCAATTGCAAGCAGAACCCGCTTTCAAGCAGAAATTTTGACATGAGGCACTTAACCTATCCAAAGAAAAGAAGAAAACACCTAAGGCCTTCTAAATGATTTTACCCAAATTATGGCAAGAAACAAACACATCTAAATGCAAGAATGTTTTGTGGATTGGAAACATGGTTAGGGTACAGAGTCTTGATTTCTGCTATCATGTCTTTCTATGCTACTTGAGGATGCCAAAAGCTAGAGATGCTATGATGGGGGCATGATTATTTTTCTTTGCTTGTTGTTTGTGGATTAAACTTACTAATGTGAAGCCTTCTCTAAAGACATGATCAGAAAAAGATCATTGAGGACATCAAAGGTCTAACATGAACGGGGGTAATCCATGTTTGTTGATACGCAAGAAATACTCAGGTCATCTCGATTCAATTATACCTCGATGCTTGTATTAACTTGCTAAATCAAAATCCATGTAAGCAATGCTCAGGTCATCTCGGTTCAATTATACCTAGATGCTTGTATTAACTTACAACATTTCAGAAAAAGTATCCAAAAAATTGCCCAATGATGAAATAAACACTTCAAAATACTTGCACCGTCAAGATGTCAAAATCAAATCCATCCATTATACATCCATTTATACATCCATCCATCCATATCCCATGCAATAAAAGATCCAAACAATGCAAAGTAACAATACAAATTGAAGCTTGTGAGTCTTTCTACCAATTCAATCTTTCAATCAATCTCCTATCTATCATTCTATCATTTCTGTGTCGATAGAGTACATTTGGACATCACAAAAATAGAGCATATAGTTGCATATCATCTCACGGGAGATAGTCATTTACATGATTAAATTAGTTGCATACATAACAAGTGCATTAAGTCATCCATATACAGTTTGTTGCAATCATCATATAGTGTCAAAACAGAAAAAATCAAAAACATAGCTAAGTGCATCACATAAGTTGCATAATCATATAGATATCACTTTGCATTCACACATATTCGAAGCATATCAGATACAACATCTAAGTCTGTATTGGGTCATATAGCATCATATGAAAATCTGCATTAGACAAACATTGCATAGCATCAAGTAAAACATCTAAGTCTACATTAGATAAACATGTGCATCGCATCATGCAAAATAGAAATGCATCATAGACTCATACATATAGAA
Source organism: Cunninghamia lanceolata (assembly GCA_027924645.1). Classification (NCBI taxonomy): domain Eukaryota; kingdom Viridiplantae; phylum Streptophyta; class Pinopsida; order Cupressales; family Cupressaceae; genus Cunninghamia; species Cunninghamia lanceolata. The sequence continues at coordinate 797,410 of BSBN01001380.1, read as the reverse complement.
AGCATCAAAATAACTGCATCATCATATAAATATCATAAAAACGTGTCCAAATGTACAATATCAAAATGTCTATCTCTGAATCAGTGTCATATACAAAAAATACATCCTAACGGATGGTGGTACATGTCTCAAAAATACAAAAATGGTACAAGTCTATCCGGCTATCTGAGCCATCAAAAAGTGCATAAGAATCCAAAATCTATAGAGTCTCTACTACCCCTACTACTGTGGACCGCTACTCCCAGCAGTGTCTTCCCCCCTCATCCGCTAGCCCCTGACTACTGTGGGCCCATCACAGAAGCCCCTAACCTCAATGGACCTGCTCTCTGGGAGGCTGCAGACTGACTCATGTAGCTCGAGACCCTCTAACTCGCTGGCACAGCACCATGATATAAGCCCCGATAATATTGTGCCTGAGCCTACACTCTGGCAAGCTCACCCTACACCTGTGCTAGCTGCCCCCATACCTGTGCCAACTTTGTATGTGCCTGCGCTAGCTGCCCCTGTGCCTGTGCTAGCTATGCCTGTACATGATGCACCTGCCGAACCAAAAAGGTACTCGCCGCATCTGTCCCCATGGTTGCATTACGGTATCCCTCTCCACTCAGACAACTCATATCCGAGCGTCTTCCATGTCTCTCTCTCTAGTAAGCCTAGCAATATACTCTGCATCTATATCTCATCGAGCCTCAACCCTCCTGAGCTGTACCTGCAACTGTCTGATGCAAGAGCATCTAGTGGTGTAAAGGCAATCTTGCATCACCCAAAAAAAGATGTGTCTCAAAATTGTTGATGTTCTTTCCATTTCTTTTCAAAATTTGTGGTTCTGGTTCCATAATCGCTTGAATTATGATGTAGAACTTCCAGTTTTGCGAAACTGCTAAAAATAGTAACCTACTATTTTTAGAAAGTTTGCATTTGGGCACGAATTGAAGTGAAAATTTACAGGAAGTTACATAATGAAAATATAAGACCTTTGGCGAAGGAATCACACAAAGATCATTTGCGAGCTGAAAGATATTAAAGTTTCTATTTCCCAAAAAATGCCTAAAAATTATTCAAACTCAAGTTTGAGGCACTAAATGGCCCCGTACAGGCCCAACAAATGGTCGGAATCGGACACCCGGATCAAAAGTTATGGCTCCCGGAAGTTGACCTATTTTTGGAGGGAGATACAAATTTCAAAATTAGGTTGTTGGCCGCCAAAAAGGCTATTAATAACTATTTTTGGGAACCCTGGGCAGTAGTAGAGTTAAGGGGGGAAGTGTAGAGTCAAGAATAGACAGGAAAATAGAAACCCTAGTTGATTTGGGGTTACAGAAGGCTGAAGATTCCAGAGTCTTGTGAGAGGAAGTTGTAATGTGTTGTAGCCTGCGGAGGGTTGATTCCTCTTATTGTATTTGAGCTTCTGTAATGTAATAAGTTGTCCAAATCAATAAAGAAAGTTATATTTTATGTGTGCAATTTCAGTTTTATGATTTACCCCGTTCATCACTGTCTAACCTGTCCTCTCAATGTAGCTATGGTCCTCTCATGGACATCTGCCTATGCTAGACCTTGGGCTGCCTGTGCCTATCCCTGGGCCTGTGGTTGGGGCACCTGTTGAGGTGGTGGTATCTATGCCTGTTGTACATGTGGTGCCTATTGTGGTACCTATTGTGCGACCTGTGGTGGCACTGTCTATTGAGCGTGGGAGGCTCCCTCGCCAACTCTCTGCCTCTGTCTAGGTCGACCTTCATCATCTCCACCTCCTCCCCCTCCTCCTCCATCACTCCTCCATCTCTGCCACCTCTCCGTCCTCCTCTCCTCCTCCCCCTCCCCCCTCCTCCTCCTCCGGCCCTCGTCATCTAAGTCTACCTCATCTATGCGAGGCACCAACACCCCAGGTCTTGAGTATCTCAGGAATGGGTGAGTCGTGAACCAATCCTCATAGTCCTAAGTCATCCCCGCATCAGCTATCTCCCTCCTCATGTCCTAGGTGATGTAGGGTGTCTACCGAAACTATGTTAAGGGCTCCTCATAAGATGCCATTGGTCCCCATCTGACCCTCTCAGCATGTGTCCATGCAAACTGAGCCTACCCCTGTGGCATGCCCTGCCTCCTACCGAACTGTCTCTGTACTTTGCCTATAATCTGTCTCTCTAGTATGAAGCATGTCCGTCCTATCAGCCATCTCGTCTGAAAGCAGTAGGGTAGTTCATCTACCTCATCCTCCCACGGATCGCAGTCTAGATATGGTCACCAAATGACCACATCTACCCCATCTAAGGCATGTCTCCAGTAATCTAACTTCCCCAGCCTATGGTGAGAAATCACTCTTGCATAGCCATAGCTATATGGCTATCCCCTCTATCTGTCAAACACACATATCGGTCTCGTGATCGCTATGTGCTCCCATAGCCAAAACTGTAGTAGTGATACGCCTGCGGATAGGCTCGTACTCCTGTGATATCCTACCTGATGCATATCGTGGTATAAGTGAGAAAGTACACAGACACCCCAAGCATATCAGGTGCCCTTTGTCACCATCCTCTCCATGATCCTACCCCATCCAATGGGGAACCAATGCGATCTCCTGTCAGGGTATACGACGCCTCCGATCAGTCCTACTACAATCTCTGGGAAGTAGTCGTAGTAATCGTGAATATCCTTCCAAGGGATGACCTATCCAACCAGCTCCAGATCATCAAAAACTTGCCTGCACTCAGCAAGTCCCAAATCTCTCTGTGGATCATACTCCACAAGCTCACCTTGAATCAGCAAATGCAAAATTCAGTAGATGTCCTCCAATGTCATGGTCATCTCACCAATAGGAAAGTGGAAAGTACCGTCCTCGTGGAACCTCTCCACTGCAGCAGTTAGCAAGCCGCGGTTCACCTGAACCTTGGGCATGAAGCAAACATAATCCAGTCCCATAGCGCCAAGCGCCTCTCTATCTATCTCAGTCAGCATATATCTCTGCAACAAAGGCATCGGGAACTGCTCCCTAGACTGAAGCGTCTCTCGTATATCCTCCTGCAAGCACGCAAAGCAAGGCATCAACCTAAAGTTGAAAACACCATACTCAACATATCTATAGAACCATATCAAACTAACTTAGCATTTCAAATTGATCAAAACAGTAAACTACATCTCTTGACTAGATTCCTGCAATCTCAGAGATAGCTCATCGATTGACGCGTCAAACAGGACGCCAATCAAGTCAATTTCACTAAGTAATCTGCCTATCTATAACATATGTGCCACAACATGTGGTAAATGTGTCATTTTTTAAACCAAAACAGCATTTCTTAATCTATGCGCCACTTCTGGAATAAGTGCCGCAATAATCCATAGATGCGTTGTCCCAAGCTACAAATGCACTACTTTTACGCACGCGCCGCAACATACCGTATATGCGCAGCAGGAATATGCATGCGCCGCACTTTCCTATACATGCGCGACTTTAACATATGCGCCACTTTATCCTATGCATGCGCTGCAGGAGTATGGATGAGCCATTTCGCGCGACATATGCGCCACACTCTCTTTTAGCGCTTCTATCTACCTATTTTTCTCCTAGCATTTATTGCATTCAAACTCAACCCTAGGAGAAATTTTTTGAGATACATACCAGGGGTCCTGCCTCTGTTGGCCGGTCGAATTGATGAATGTGCTCGAATCGATGCTCCTCACGTGGAATGTCCATCCTCGTGCTGACTGCTCAATGCTCTATGCTGCTCTAAGCTCTCTGAAGTAAATCAAACTAAGACAAGTGCGCAAATGAATTGTCTTGTGGACCCAACTCCTATATATAGCATGCAAACCATAATTTGGCTAAGTGGTGACTGTGACTACTTCCCACACCCGTTTCTTCCAGTTTTTCTTCCTGTTTCTCTGAAAAGCATCTTGTTTTATTCCAAACCTAACCGATTTTTCCCTTCATCTTCATGACATTGTCCATCTCTCATCCTTCTACCTTCTTCTCGTCCAATCTCCCAAGGGGCAATCCTATCATCATAACCTGTACCAGAGGCAAACTGGGGCATGTATCATTATCAGACTATTTATTCTTTGAAGCAACGTCGTAAACTGCATTGCATCAAAGAGGGGCAAAATGTATACACCTAAAAATGACACGATTCACATTCTTCTAAGTTAATTAAATATCAAAATATTTAATTACTTCTTCTAAAGTTAAAATTAAATAAAATCCTTTATTTAATTAAATTCTTCCAAACAATTAAATAATTCTTAATTATTTAATTAAGTCAAATCATTCCTCCAAATTTAAATAAATCAAATCAAATTTATTTAAATTCTCTCAGTCTCTAAAAATAAATTACAATCAAATATTTTATTCATTCTTCCAAATCATGCACAATGATTAAATAAATTTATTTATTTAATTTGCTTTCTTGTCTTCTAATTCTTCAAATATCTTCCAAATCTTCTAAAAATAAGTCTTCTTCTTCATGCACACAAAATTAAATAATTTATTATTTAATTTCTCTCAAATCATTCAAAAGCAAATCTCAAGTTGAGTTATCTATTCAACCAACCTTGTTTTTATCAATATCTCTTAAATTAGAAAAAAACTTTCTAATTTATGAAAAGCATATCTTATCTTTAGAAAAGAAAGTGATTAACTCAAATAAAATAGCTTTTGTGTGACACATGTCCTCTTCTTATTCGTTGCACATTCCTCAACCGTTCTATACCGTTGATCTTCATTCTCCCAAGTCTATAAATTGAACCGTCTTCTTCCATTTCATTCATCCAAGCTTTAAGTATTGTTACTCTGCAGGAATTACAGCACGCCTTTGGCACCAATTCCTTCATTGCTTGTGATCACATTCGCTACTACACACTACACACTACTACCATCACTGTGAAGCTCCTCTTCATTGAGATATTATCACCGCCATTCTCAATCGACATTCTTGAACAAAGCAAAGAAGTGCACTCTTTGAGGGCCTTTTTTCATACACGCAAGAATAATTTTTGATAGGCAACCAATGGAAGTTTCGATCTAAGGAAGGTTTGTCTTGTTATTTGATCATTGTTATTGAATTTCCTTAGTTCACTATTTCATTGAAGTTTTGGGTATTTGATATTGATTATTATTGTATATTCATTGTTGAACCAAATTTCCCCTAACATGTGTCATTAGGGAGTTTCTATTGATCTGGTGACAGCAGGTCAAAAAGAGGGGAAAATTAGTTTGGTTGTCTTTTTAAGTTTATTGTTTTGAAGTATAGTTTCATCATAGGTAGATAAAAGAAGTTCCCCAAGAGAGTTCTATATGCCAAGAACCTCCCCAAATAGCAGATCCAAATATTAAGGTTCTTGCATGCAAAGAAGGTGAAAAACCTGATTGTTCTATAATTTTAGCTCTTATGCAACGTCTTCAACTGGATGACCATGACTCCAATGTCCAGCAAGGAAAAATGCATTTTATAAGGAGACATTGATGCCCTATTGCTTGCAATAGGTAACGAGTATAATGAAGAAATCTTGTCTCCACTAGAGGAGCTTGTATGGCAGAGTATTATTTGGATGCCTTCAAAGTCCAAGGAGGGCTGCCCGTTCAGATATTTGAAGAATAGCAAGGAGCTACCTCTAATCATGCATGTACCAAAATATGAGGAAGGGTTTCAAGATCTCTCCAATCAGCCCATGAATAGCAAGGAGTTGTCTCTAATCCTGCATGCACCAGAATGTAAGGAAGGGTTCCAAGATCTCTTCAATCAGCCCATGCACGAACTAGAGTCAAAAATTATGGAGAAGACTGTTATTTCAAAGAAAGGTGAAGCATCAAAGTTCAAATTTTCAGTCATCTTCTTCTCATGGTTTTCCTTTTCTTTCAAAAACTTGAATGCATGGATCCATATTTTAAGGAAAGGAAGTTATTTTCCACAACCAGTCAATGGTTTTGTGTAACCTATCTCTACATCACTAAGTAGAGTAGGTTAGGGTAGGTTTGTTTTTTTGCAAATAAGTGCTTTACACATCCTTTTTTCTATATAATTTGCTGCTTCCAAGAACTCTTGCAGATATTTTAGCATTTGAAGAAGTTGAAGACCTCTTTGCATGCATCATGCAAAACATGGGCTAAAAAGATGGAGAACCAACTAGTGCATGATGGTCACATGGAAGACTAAGATGGAGAGAAAGGTATCATCTATGGAGATCAACAGAACAATAGGTCAGGAGATCAACAAAGTATTAGCTTCAGAGATCAGTAGAGTATTAGCTCCGAAGATGAATAGCAAGGATCAGCTCCAGAGATCAATAGAGTATTAGGTCCAAAGATTAGCAGCACACCAAGTCCAGGGATCAAGAGGGTATAAGCTCTAGAGATTATCAGAATGGCAAATCCAAAGATCATTAGAACTGCTCAAGAAAACACCAGAACAACAACTATAAGGCATCTCTAAAGCAACTGCAATAAAAGCAAAAAGGTTAGCTCAAAAAGATAATTATGAAGTTCAGGAGGACCTGTAACCTCTTAAGTGTGGAGGAGATGATGAGACCATAAAGTGTCTCATCTTTAGTCAAATAAAAGCATATATTTTCTCTTCATTAAATCAGTTTTTGAAGTGGACTTGAGTATGGCTTTGAAGATTTTTAGCTAAATATCAAATAAACTTGTCTAAATGCAACGATCAATGCCATGCATGAGTTTATCTTGATATTACATGTTCACTTCGAGAACAACAATTATTTTATCAATAAAATGAAGAGAAAGTCTATTTTATGTCAAGTTGTAGAGTTTCAGAGTTGCAGAGCTCTGGAGATGCACAGAGCTCTAGAGATGGACAGAGCTCCAGAGATGCACAGAGCTCCAGAGATGGACAGAGCTCTGGAGATGCACGGAGCTCCGAAGATGCACGGAGCTCTAGAGATGCAAGAGCTCTAGAGATGCACAGAGCTCCAGAGATGTACAGAGCGCCGGAGATGGACAGAGCTCCAGAGATGCACAGAGCTCCAGAGATGCATAGAGCTCCAGAGATGCACAGAGCTTCGGAGATGCACAGAGCCCCAGAGATGCACAGAGCCCCGAAGATGCATAGAGCGCCGGAGATGCAGAAGTTAAAAAGGCAGTTTCAGTAAAACTACAATATCTCACTCATTTCTTAATGAAAATTAGAATTTCAAAATGATCCAGAAATCTTAAAGAGAGAGGAACAAATCTATGAAGGTGTTTTGAAGAGATTCATTAAAATTAATAAATGGTTAATGATATAAGTTGACTGTTACAGAGCACGAAGATGTAGAACAGAAAAGTCAAGAAAACTAGTTTCAGTAAAACTATGATATCTCTCTCATTTCTTAATAAAATTTAGAAATTCAAAATTACTCTTAATTAGATCCATTAAGTGTTGCTGTCTTTCTGAAAGATATTGCATGTCTTCCTTGTAATCAGCAATTGTATAATCAATTAACTAAATGAGTAAGTTTAGTTTACTAGATAAATAAGTTTAGTTAGCTGCATGAATAAGTTCTCTATTCTAGAGAGACTCTCAATTAGAATTTAATAACCATAGTTATATATAGAGAACTATGGCATAGAATAAAAAAAAAGGAAGTTGTAAAAAAATTAATTGAAGGAAAGAAGAACTCTGTTTTTTTATAGCAGCATGTAATTTGGATCTTGAAGGTTTTTGAATAAAGAAATTTGTTCTACCCATTTACTGATTGCTGGAATTGATTAGTCTCTCCGGAGGAAGGAGCAAGGGCCCACTCCAACCGAAGGGCAGAAACTACATTTCTTAGTTTGTTTAGTTGCTTTGTTGTTGTGCAATTTGTTTATTCAGAATTCCTTTAGTTGTTCCTTTATTTCAGAATTAGATCAGTTGTTCAAGTTATTGCTTTCCTTAAATTAGGTTGTCTTTTTTTCAGCAAATTTTAAACCCAGTTTGTTTCATGCAATTGTTGTCAATTCCCTTTCGTAGAAAGGACTGCCATGCAAATTATTTCTTCTCCCTTTTGCATACAGCCATGGACACCGCCTTGGATTGATATTTATTAAAATTAAATGATGAGGACTACAACGACCCTCATCATTTTTGGCGTCGTTGCTGGGGATAAGTCTCATTAAGGAGTTGTTGATCTGGTGACAGCAGGTCAAAAAGAAGGGAAAATTAGTTTGGTTGTCTTTTTAGGTTTATTCTTTTGAAGTCTAGTTTCATCATAGGTAGATAAAAGAAGTTCCCCAAGAGAGATCTATATGCCAAAAACCTCCCCAAACAGCAGATCCAAATATTAAGGTTCTTGCATGCAAAAAAGGTGAAAAACCTTATTGTTCTGTAATTTTAGCTCTTATGCAGCATCTTCAATTGGATGACCATGACTCCAATGTCGAGCAAGGAAAAATGCATTTTAGAAGGAGGCATTGATGCCTTATTGCTTGCAATAGGTAACGAGTATAATGAAGAAATCTTGTCTCCACTGGAGGAGCTTGTATGGCAGAGTATTATTTAGATGCCTTCAAAGTCCAAGGAGGGCTGCCCGATCAAATATTTGAAGAACAGCAAGGAGTTGCCTCTAATCATGCATGTACCAAAATATGAGGAAGGGTTTCAAGATCTCTCCAATCAGCCCATGAACAGCAAGGAGCTATCTCTAATCCTACATGCACCAGAATGTAAGGAAGGGTTGCAAGATCTCTCCAATCAACCCATGCACATACTAGAGTCAAAAATTATGGAGGAGGCTATTCTTACAAAGAAAGGTGAAGCATCAAAGTTTAAATTTCAGTCATCTTCTTCTCATGGTTTTCCTTTTCTTTCAAAAAGTTGAATGCATGGATCCATATTTTAAGGAAAGGAAGTTATTTTCCACAACCAGTCAATAGTTTTGTGTAACCTATCTCTACATCACTAAGTAGAGTAGGTTAGGGCAGGTTTTTTTTTTGCAAATAAGTGCTTTGCACATGCTTTTTCTATACAATTTGCTGCTTCCAAGAACTCTTGCAGATATTTTAGCATTTGAAGAAGTTGAAGACTTCTTTGCATGCATCATGCAAAACATGGGCTAAAAAGATGGAGAACCAACTAGTGCATGATGGTCACATGGAAGACTAAGATGGAGAGAAAGGTATCATCTATGGAGATCAGCAGAACAATAGGTCCAGAGATTAGCAGAGTATTAGCTTCAGATATCAGCAAAGTATTAGCTCCGGAGATGAATAGCAAGTATCAGCTCCAGAGATCAGCAGAGTATTAGCTCCAAAGATTAGCAGCACACCAACTCCAGGGATCAACAGGGTATAAGCTCCAGAGATTATCAGAATGGTAAATCCAAAGATCATTAGAACTACTCTAGAAAACACTAGAATAGCAACTATAAGGCATCTCCGAAGCAACTGCAATAAAAGCAAAGAGGTTAGCTCAAAAAGATGATTATGAAGTGCAGGAGGATCTGTAACCTCTTAAGTGTGGGGGAGATGATGAGACCATAAAGTGTCTCATCTTTATTCAAATAAAAGCATATATTTTCTCTTCATTAAATTAGTTTTTGAAGTGGACTTGAGTATGGCTTTGAAGATTTTTAGTTAAATATCAAATAAACTTGTCTAAATGCAACGATCAATGCCATGCATGAGTTTATCTTGATATTATATGTTCACTTTGAGAACAACAATTATTTTATCAATAAAGTGAAGAGAAAGTCTATTTTATGTCAAGTTGTAGAGTTTCAGAGTTGAAGAGCTCTAGAGATGCACAGAGCTCCAGAGATGCACAGAGCGCCAGAGATGCACAGAGCGCCAGAGATGCACAGAGCTCTAGAGATGGACAGAGTGTCGGAGATGCACAGAGCTCCGGAGATGGATAGAGCTTCGAAGATGCACAGAGCTCCGAAGATGGATAGAGCTCCGAAGATGCATAGAGTTCTGGAGATGCACAAAGCGTCAGAGATGCACAGAGCTCCGGAGATGCATAGAGCTCCGGAGATGTACAGAGCGCCGGAGATGGACAGAGCTCCGGAGATGCACAGAGCTCCAGAGATGCACAAAGCACCAAAGATGGATAGAGCTCTAGAGATGCACAGAGTGCCAAAGATGCACAGAGCCCTGGAGATGCACAGAGTGCCGATGATGCAGAAGTCAAAAAGGTAGTTTCAATAAAACTGCAATATCTCACTCATTTCTTAATGAAAATTAGAATTTCAAAATGATCTAGAAAGCTTAAAGAGAGAAGCAAATCTATGAAGGCATTTTGAATATTCATTAAAATGAATAAATGGTTAATGATATAAGTTGACTATTACAGAACACGAAGATGTAGAACAGAAAAGTCAAGAAAACTAGTTTCAGTAAAACTGTGATATCTCTCTCATTTCTTAATAAAATTTAAAAATTCAAAATGATCTGGAAAGCTAGAAGTTAGTGGAAGAAAACCTAGAAATTATTTGAGGAGAGATAATAAAATGAATGAGCAGTTTATGACAGAAGTTGGCTGTTCTACAAGCTCTCAAGATGTTCCAGAAATACTTTATCAAATTGCTGCGGATTTTTCTAATATACCAACACACACTCTGAGATTTTTTTAAGGATAGATTGAGTATAATTACTCCTGAATTAATGGATCTAATTAAGATTAATTATTCCATGCAAAGAATACACATTTAGTGTTGCATGTCTTTCTGAAAGATATTGCATGTCTTCCTTGTAATCGGCAATTGTATAATCAGTTAACTAAATGAATAAGTTTAGTTAACTAGATAAATAAGTTTAGTTAGTTGCATGAATAAGTTCTCTACTCTAGAGAGACTCTCAATTAGAATTTAATAACCATAGTTATAAATAGAGAACTATGGCATAGAATAAAAAATTAAAAAAAGGAAGTGGTAAAAAAATTAATTGAAGGAAAGAAGAACTCTATTTTTTTATAGCAGCATGTAATTTAGATCTTGAAGGTTTTTTAATAAATAAATTTGTTCTACCCATTTACTGATTGCTGGAATTGATTAGTCTCTCCGGAGGAAGGAGCAAGGTCCCACTCCAATCGAAGGGCAAAGACTACATTTCTTAGTTTGTTTAGTTGCTTTGCTGTCATGCAATTTGTTTATTCAGAATTCCTTTATCTGTTCCTTTATTCCAGAATTAGATCAGTTGTTCAAGTTATTGCTTTCCTTAAATTAGGTTGTCTTTTTTTCAGCAGATTTTAAACCCAGTTTGTTTCATGCAATTGTTGTCAATTCCCTTTTGTAGAAAGGACTGCCATGCAAGTTATTTATTCTCCCTTTTGCATACAGCCATGGACACCACCTTGGATTGATATTTATTAAAATTAAATGATGAGGATTGCAATGACCCTCGTCATATCCCACAGGGATACGTACTCTTTATCTGACAACGGTATTTGAAAGGCTTGAATGTCCTTCTGGGGATTGACTGAGGCAAGCTCCTAAATACCACAACCCCTAACCACACTCCTTGTGATTGCATGTTACAAGTATCATATTTTGCGGAGTGGAGTTGCAAAGGAAGGTTGTAGAAGATACGGATTCTGGATCTGGTGGAAAGAAACAGTTCGGAGCACTTTCGGGATAAGGGCGCCTTGGGCAATATCCTCTGAGGTTACGGACATAGAAATCTTCGTGACAATGACAATCTACATCTGAAGAAGCCCCGACATTCTGAAGATCAACTTGCCTTGGACTAGGGCGCCTAGGGCAATGTCCTCCACATCTCCTGTGATAGAAATAGATGGAATAGTGATTATCAGTGTCGGAAGGAGTCCTGAGTTCCCTGAAGAAACTGTACCTTGGACTTGGGCACCTAGGGCATTGTCCCTGAATATTCTGCATCACAAACTTTAAAAAATGGTCAGTAATTAATCTCTATTTACTATATTAGTCTATGAGCATTTGTCGTAATTTATCAGTTTGCCTATTGTTTTACATAATTAGGGTTTTTACCATACTTGAGCATTAAATTAATACATTAATTGACAACTTCTGAATTTCCACATCATTCCAAGTGACCCTCAACCTGTAGGTGAATCCTCTTGCAAAAGGTGTGATTTAAGTCGGTTGAAAGGTCCTTGAATGTTTGTAGTGAAAGGAGGATCTAGCTATTCAACCTCGTCGTCCCTCTTTTCCTATTAAACACTAACACATCACTTTTATCTAGTGAATGGTGTTACCCCCCACTCTAACCATCTTTATTTTCTTATTGGAGCCCCGTGAGTCGTTGATACAGTTTGATCCAATGGTTCAGAATAAATAAAGCATGTAGCTTCAGTTGATTAATACAAGTTGATTATGAACGACAGACATAAATAAATCATTACAAGTGGGCCCTAGTAACTACAACCAATACACCAAATATTGCGGGCCCAATGATTGACACATCACCTTTCTGGCGAGTGGTAATGTTTCCCACTTCAATAATCTTCATTTCTTCCTTTGAGCCCCGCTAGGTGTTGATGTAGCTTGATTCGCCAGCCCAAAATAAATAAAATATGTCTGTTTAGAACTATGGTATTTTAATCAATTGACACTTGTAGCTTCTACCTATACACTTGTAGGTATGACCTATACACCTGTAGCAATGACCAATACCCCTAATATTGGATGCCCCATGATTGACACATCACCTTTTCTAGCCAATGGCACTGTCTACAGCTTGTATAATCTTTATTTTTGTATTTGAGCCCCACTAGGCGTTGATGCAGATTGATCCGATGCCTCGAGATAAATAAAAAATGTTTGTTTAGTAATACAGGTAGTTAATAAATTTATACAAGTAGGCCCCAACACCTACGACCCATACACATGTAGCTACGACCTATACACCTAATATTATGGGACTAACAATTAACACATCACCTTTTCTATCCAATGGTGTTCTCTCTTGCTTTGATAATCTTAATTTCTACCTTTGAGCCCTAGCTATCAATAATGCAATTTGATCCAATAGCCTGAAATTTCTACCTTTGTTTCCTCCTTGAAATCACTCCTATAAAGTACATGAGGAAATTTGGATAAGGCAGCCCTTCTATTCTTCATCCACCTATCATTTATTATCTTTCTACAAGCTTCAGGGTCTTAATTCTACATCTTCTGATTGTCATCCTTCTCCATCATTGACAAAGTTGGAAAAGGAGGGATGTCAAAAGCCTTAGCCAAAGCCAATGCACTAAAATTTTCCAATATTTGGCCATCCTGAGTGACCACTGTCCTTGATGGTTGGTGATATCTTTTTGTACAAGCTACAATTAACTCTAGACATTGAAAAGAAGTTGGGAAGGCAGTTGCTTCTGTAATGCCATTATCCCTAATCTTTTGAGCCTGATTCATAGGATTAGGTCCAAAGATCCTTAATCTGAATTCCTCTATGTCAATGTGGCCAAGATCTATGTCTCCTATGTTCTGCCATGCAGATGTGCCTTTTCTGACAAGAGGGATCCCTTTAAACTTGTACTTCATGTTTGTTACTCGGGAAGTCATCTATCCTGCAGGACAAAAACCTAATGAATAACCTTTTAAAGTTGCTATCCTACTAGTCTAGATCTATGTTTCATAATGTTAAGTAGTTTAGAAATGTTAAGAAACATACATCATTTGCATGTACTCAACATAGACCTAAAATCAAGCTCCTAGACTAAAAAGTAGGGATTTACCCCCTATAGGATGTATGGCCAAAATACCAAATAAATCCTTGATTTTCACCTTAGAACCCACTATATTTATTATGAAAACATAAAATAATCATTAAAGTACATTCCTTAATGCTTCATCAATCCAAATTAAGAGTTGAAACAGAGTAAAATGGCCTAGTGGGCTTTTGCCCTGCTACTGCATATCATAGCAAATACAAAAACTAATATTAGATTGATTCACAAATTCCTTCAATTCATGTGTAACCAAGTGAACAAAACAAAATAATGCGTAAATAAACTTGAGTTCATTGATTAAATCTTCCTTATGCTTTTAAAATACCTTTGAAGTTCATTTGGAAGAAAAGCAGGCATTTTAAGACCAACAGGATTTGCATGAGTTTTGACTCTAACAAGATAGTAGGCATTTTTATGTCAATGGGATTTGCACGGGTTTTTGCTCCTACTAGACATGTGTAGAAGGTCATTGTTTTAGCGTTGGCATGCAATATCATTGGATTGGCAACTTAGCACGGATATTGACAACAACCGGATAGCGTGATTTTTGGGGTCTATTGGACATACGTAGTAGGGTCATATTTTAGCGCTATCCCTTCTAAAGGATTTTAGCAGGAATTTTAAATAAAACTGGATAGCGCGACTTTTAAGTGCTACCAGACATATCTTGTTGAAGTCAATTTTAGCGCAAAACCCTAAAAATATTTTAAACTTTATTCATCGGGTGATTCGAAGCATGATGGATTGTGGGATTTTTCAGTCCTTCAGGATATATCCCATAGATGTGCCTTTTAGTACAAATTCCTTAAAAGGATTTGGTGGGGAAAACCTATCATGCAGGAAATATCTAGTTGGATGAGGATTTAGTGCAAGCAGTGGTTTTTGAGGGTTTGAAGTTAAAAACTTTGGCCATAAAACCTAAAGGATCGATTCTAACCTTTTGAAAAGGGAGAAAACAAACGTAGATAATATGACAGTCAAAATTACTAAGGATAACACATATTTCTCTCATCCTTCGACGAAAACCTCATTTTGAAACCCAGAATGACATCTTTGGAGAGATTGATCCTTCATTTTGAGCAACACCCCAAACCCTAAAATTTCTAACATATGTGCAATTAGGATTTCCTACAACCTACTACAGTTTCCATCCCCAAAATTAAAACAAAAAGTGCATTCATAAATTGAATGTTGAGAAGAAAACAAAAACCCTCTTACCTGTAAATGCAAGGTTGAAGTGGAGGAGGTCAAACCTACAACCAACAAAGATGCTCCCAATCAATACACAGCCACGAAATCTTCATTAGGTTAGATGGCAAATTCACTCAGAGCTGAATCACTGAAGAAATACCAAATTCAAATGGTGAAAATTAAAGGATTCAAACCATACATATCCCCTTAAAACTTGCCATAAATCCAGCATACATAGACAGCCTGTGACGCACTTTGTGAGATTTTAATCACTGATGGGAAAAGCAGGGCTTTTTAGACCTTCAGGTATATCCCGTTGAGGTCCATTTTAGCGTGAATTTGGTTGATGATGATTTTAGCATTGAATGGTATATAAAGTGGCCAGCGCTAATATCCGATTGGACAAGATGGATATTAGCGCAAATTGTTGTAAAGGCAATTTTCAGCGCAAAACTCACTTAGGAGGGCAATTTTGAGACTCGGTGCACTTCAATCATTCTAATCTAATCATCAAAGGGGGTCGATGGGGCAAACTTACCCAAACTTGTCCAATTCCACCCAAGCATATGCAAAGGGATCAAATCATTAAGACATCATCTTCTCTCAAGCAAAACTGCTAAGACCTAGACCAAGCCGAAGGCAAAGGAAAAAGAGGGAAGGGGTCTCCATTTGGCAAAATGGGGCGTGTGTGCAAGGTACAACACAATGTACATCAAACCATATGAAAATGGCCATTCACACATGTTAAGACACACAACAAAGGTAGTATCATTATGTGATCTCACACCAATGGTGAGTTTCTCTTGTCACGTTTCATTCTATGCTTTCTTAATTACCATTTGATATATGATTGATGAATTTGTTTATGAGTCTAGATGCAAGACAACAACAAACATATAAGAACAAGTGTGGGTCCCATGAGCCTATTTCAAGAAATGGCACCTAATCTCTATATGGAATACCATACCCAAGGGGGCAGTATGTAACCACTCAAAATTTCATGGGTCAATATTTGATGTCCAATGATAATTTGGAGGTCTAGCACATAACCCACGTGGCATGCTTATTTCTCCTCACAACCTTTTTTTCCTTGAAGGAATTTATCTTAGCATCTTAGTACCTTTCATCAACATTCTCTATTGTTATTTTTCACCCTCCTAGTCTTCCTAACCTCTTTGCCTCCTGAAAACCTTGTTTCCTACCTTAAGTTGTAAGGGTGCCCAGGAGACCTCAAGCTCACTTAGATGACCCATGTTAAGCTATAGGGTCGCCCAAACAACCTTCCCTAGTAGAAGGGAAGACCCTATTGTGTTTTAGAGCATAGTTTGCTTTTTTTTGCTAATTTTTTTCTAGTTTCCCTCCTAATGGCCAACTTTTTGCCATGCTTTCTTCCCCACTTTCTTTCCTTCTTTCATGTAAACCCTTATCTCACTTTATTTCCCAAATATTCTCCATTTCTCTCCTATATAAACCCTCTTTCTCTCATTCATAAGAGAGAAGAATTTTTTCTTACGAAGTTTGAGTAGTTTTAGAGAAGTTTTCTCCCCATAGGATAGATTAGGTTGCCTCCACAATGGATCACCCTTAGAAGATTGCATGCCTCCCTATATAGCCTCAATCCCAAATCCTCTAGTTTAGTTGTACTAGGAAGCTAATGTTGTCTTCTAAACACACGCACATTATAGGAAGCTAATGCATTATCTTCCTCACAATTAAATTTCAATTTGACCCTAACTAGAATCTTCTCTTTCCATCAAGCAGAGTGTCCTAGGGCTAGAAGAGGAGAAGGAAATGATAAAAGTTGGACCCTCTAAGGACATGTTCACAACAGTTCTTCAAGGAGCTTAAATGTTTCTCACAGCTTCTTTGATTTCAAAGCAAATCCATTTCATAATAATTAGATCCCTCATCTTGGCTAAGGAATATAATACTCCAATATTGCTTAAATTTAGTTTGAATTTATTTGTTTCTTTATTAGGTGGTGTTAGATCAAGATTACTTATTTCCATTTATTGTAGTAGATTGAAAGTTTCATTTACTTTCAAGTGCATCTCAAAATTGAAAATGACCAAAAAACTTAACGTAGACTACATGAAAAAGTCATAGTTAATTAGTTCACACTTCATTTTAGAAAAGCAAAAAAGAATTTCTTACTTTATTGCATGCATATAGTTTAGCCTTCATTTAAAAGCACAAGGGAAAAACAAAAAGAGGAAATAAAGTCCTTGATTCCAACATGAGGCACTCAATAAGATGTCTTCAAATCATCAAACAAAGTAAACACTTCAACTTCAATAAAACAAACTTCAAACCAAATGATCACCACTTTTTAAATTCTTTTTCCTTCACTTGGTTTTTTATACCAAATGTGTCCTAGAATTTTAAAAAAAATTGATTGAGGTGGTTCTTGACAAAATTCAAGAAAATGTCCCTATCCTTAGGGAAATTAGAGAACTCTATGAACAGAGGTGGATAAGAGAAGAGTCTCGCTTAAGAGAACTCACTTTTTTAGACAATCTCATCGCACACATTGACATTAGACTTGCAATTATAGCAACACAAAGAGAATAATTGAACACCATAACAACTGAAGCAATAATCATTTCACATTCCACACCTAAAATCAACACCATAGTCCGCCACCAGGAACTTCTTTCTCGTGAAGTAAGTGAACTTATTTTCGCGACCTCCATTCCACGCAAGCATTTCACTATCATTCACATGATCCTCTTGCTAAGAGAAGAGAGTGACCCATTGGATTCCCCTCTGTGCAGCTAGATTTTTCTAGAGGAGTAGGAGTAATTCGATCCACGTAATCAACCAAGGTGCAGCATTCAACGCATGTGCCATTTGAGTCCACCTAATTCACATTTTGTGGTGAGTGGATTTAGACCATTACAGACTGTTGAATAGTTTGATTTTTAAAAATAACCAATAATTACTTATTTGGATAATTTTGCAAAAAACAACTTTATGCAAAGTTGTTCAATGTTAAGTAATTTGTCAAGGATGTTAATATTGATCTAAGGATAAGCTATTTTTTCTCAATGAATTTGAATTTCAAAAACCCCAAGATGTTCATTCTGTCTAAACTTGGCACAGTCTTAATTTAGGCACAGTCTATAAATTTCATGTCCATCAGTTGGGGACAATATGGTGTAATTAAATCAACATGACTTTTTTCAAGGTACAATTATGAGGCATGGAAGAATCCATATTTGTTAGCAAAGTATTCTTGCACAAGTAAAATATGCTCAAATCAAACTTATCCCAACCTCCATGTAGAAATCTGTGAGTGGTAGGTTTTAAATTAAGCTAAAACATTTATGAATAACTCTATAACAAAAGCACTAACAAAAGACAATGTCAGAAAATTGAGACATTCATCCTACTAAACATAACTCCATATTAAAATTAGAGAAAAAGCACATAAAAATTTCAAATGATTTATAATGTCATTTCTAAATGATGAATTAAGGGAATTATCTTTATGATAATTACACTTGAATTTGAAAATTCCACCCAAAAAACAAAAGTTTGTGTGGTTGTTGAGTATCTTTGGAAATTATCATCAATATTAATAAATTAAAATACCTTCCATGTTACTTTTTTCTTATAAAATCATTGAAAATCTCTTAAATTATCACACACATGAATTTTTTGAAAACTAGTAACAACACTAAAAATACTATCAAATGGTCAAAGAGTATTTTGTGTTACTTTTTTCTTATAAATTCATTGAAAATCTCTTAAATTATCACACACATGATTTTTTTGAAAACTAATAACAACACTAAAAATGCTATCAAATGGTCAAGAGTATTTTGTCTAACCCAAAACGACTCTTAAAATATAAATGTGTAGTGCTTGATTACAAGACTATAATATTTGTACCTATTGATCATTTGATCACCTTTAAATGTTTTACTAATAAATATTTAAATAAATTATTTGTCAATAATTTGTTTGTTTATATAATCTCTGCTTGAAAAAAGTATTAATCTAAGACATCTGATTTGTAATTTAATTTTTGATGTCTTATTTCACCAACTATTCTACTTGATATTTGTAAGGGGTGGGTGTAATGGCATGAGTCTTAACAAAAAACAAAAATATAGCCCACGTATATTTTAAAAAAACAAAAACTATTTTATAGTTCTAAAGTAAATAAAATAACTTTTCAAATAAATAAAATAAAATAACTCTTAGTAAATAAAATAACTCTTAAATAAATAAAAATAGCTCTTCAAACAATATAAGTAAAATAAAATCATTCTTAAATAATTGTTAAAATAATAAAAACTATAAAATGGGTTCACTAGGAAGGAGGAGATGAGTTGGAGGAAGAAATGGGTTCAGAGGCTGATGAAGGGGAGAATGAAGAGGAAGGTGGTGAGGAAGAGGAGGAGAGCAACGATCAAGAGGAAGATTTCACGGAATCTCCAATTGATCAAATCAAATGGCTCTTCAGTTACATGTTTTAATCGCTCATGTAGAATGATATGTACTCAGTTCCCTTTTTATTATCTATAATATATATAATATATTGGCTGTCATACTGTAGCAGCTTATCCATAAAAAAAAATCATTCTTAAATAGTTGTTAAACTAATAAAAATTATAAAATAGTGAAATAAATAAAATAAAAGAGAATAATTCTTAAGTAAATAAAATAAAATAACTCTAAAAATATTTAATGAAAATATAAATATAAATATGATTTAGATGCAATAACTAACTTGTGAATTAACATTGTTTACATAGATATTAGAAATTATATTCATAAAGAAAATAATAATAATTTGTGAAGTAAAAACTAAAGTAATTTTTTTAAATTTATCTTGAAAATATTTTCTATGATTTATTGTATTGCTATTGAAAAATAAAGTAGCTCTTCAATAAAATAAAATATAAAGTAAATAATGTCTAAAATAAAATAGTTCTTAAGTAAAAATTAAAATAAATAATTAATTCAAAAAAATTACTTACTATTTATAAAGTATATTACTTACTAAAGTATATAACTATTTACTATTTCATTTATCAAATTACATAATTTTTTTTTAATTACTATTTTTATTATAATTATTTAAATAGTTCTAAAGTAAAACTAGCATACCTAACTTTTGAAAAATCTATGTAAAAGAAGTTTAAGGCGTCTATTTACTTTAGTCATAAATCTAATTAAAAAAATTCAAAATATAGATATGCTAGTTTTCTTAATTTTATTATACCCAAAAATTATTTAGAGCATACATTTTATCTTTAAAAAACTATAACTATAACTATAAAGTAATTCAAAACTAAAACTATAAAGTAACTCTTAAATAATTAAATAGCCTTTCAAATAAAAATAAAGTAAACAATGTAAATAAAATAAAATAATTCTTAAATAGTTCTAAAATAAAATAAAATAACTCTTAAGTAAATAAAACAATTCTATATAAATATAATTAATAAAACTAAATTTATTAAATTATTAAAATAGTAAATTAGTAAATTATTAAAATTAGTACAAAAATTATAAAACTACCTACCCATGTTTGAAAAAATCTAATATTATCTTTGAGATGCCTATTCCACTCAAATTACAAATCCAATGAAAAATAGAGACTAGTATTTTTACATAGATTTTTAAAGTTTAGAATGCTAGTAATATATATTTATAGTATTTTTACATAAATTTTTCTAAAGATAAGAATGCTAGTAATATATATTTTAATTTATAAATTTTATTTTATTATCATATTCTTTTGGAAAATAAATGTCCATACAACTGGTAAGAAAAAGTAGGTGTAAAGAATTGAAATAAAATGTATATTAATTGGCTTTATTATTATTATTTTTGCTTAGTAAACCACTGCCCCTTTTGTATTGATATGAATATTCATACAAAAAACTACTACAAACCTTTGCATTAATAGGCAGAGCTAAAACTTCTCCTATCCACTACACCTATATATCCACCTATCTAAATCCTTTAATCAACTGTATTTCTTACAAACTTCTCCTATCCACTACACCTATATATCCACCTATCTAAATCCTTTAATCAATTGTATTTATTACAAAAATGATTGAAACAGTCTCCAATTTAAACCCTAATTATCCATAATGTAGCATCATATAATCAAAAATTCAAAAAAAATCAAATTGCATCAAGTGTCCTAGTCTACCTAGTAAGGAAGTCATTCATCCATTCATACCCCTCAATCTTCCCCATGAACTTCTTTAAGAAACTTGCTCCCATTGCCACCCTCCGCTTCCTCCCCTATTCCACAGCAACTCTCGATACTATCACAAAAGGATGCCAATACACATTGTCTCCATTTTCATTAATCTTGTGGAAGTCAATTGCAATTGGGATCCCTATTCCTGGTCTAGCCACTGCCAACACCTCATCTAAACCCACCACCCATTCTTTGAATACAAATTCCCTTACCATATGCTCTATATCTACTTTGCTTTCTCCAATATCCAACAGAGAACCCATGAACATAGCCATCAGAGTTCACTCTATACCTGGTCGCCTCCTTCATGTATTCATCCCCTAAGACACATTCAATTGCAAAAAAACTATGCCACTTTTCGTCCTAAAGACCTTCATCATCCTATGTTCTGTTATGTCACCACAGAATGCCATTTGTCTCTTAATACCTTTCAACAGTATCGGTGTATCCATATTTCCTCTCCTCGAATACTTCACAGGATACAATGAAAGTTGAATGGAATTCTCTGTATTTAACTAACCCTCGACTTCTACATTCTTCCAATACTGAAGTCATCCTATCGCCAGCTCTACACACGAATGAGCTTACTTCAACTCTCTGCAATGAAGTTCTCTCCTTTCGGCACCGATCCTATCAGCAAAATGATTAACCTTCATAATAATCTCTACTCCAAGATCTAATATTTTGTTTGCCAAAGCATCCGCTTCCATATTACACTCTTTATACACATGATTTATAGTATAAGCCTCCAAGTTATTTAGAAGATATAAGGCTTCATCTAAAAGCAATTTTAATTTCCAATTTACAATATCCCTTCTCCTCACAACATTGACCACTAATTGGGAATCACCCTCTATCTCTAATCTCCTTATACCTATCTTCGCACAAAATTTTAATCCAAGAATCAAAGCTTGAAATTCGGTTATATTATTAGTTCCCAGCTCAAGACTTTTAGCAACCTTACCCACCATAACTCCTCTCCAATCCTTTTTGATACAACCCACACTAGAATCCCTCGGATTGCCTCTAGAGGCACTGTCAAAGTTAAATTCCATCCACCCTTCCTTCGGCGGTATCCACTTAGCCTCCAATCTCCTTTTTTTGGCCTTATCACCACCAACCCCATTAACAAGGGGAACAACCAAAGCACTCCACTTACTTCTATCAAAATTATCTTCAAAAGTGAAAAAAATTCTTTACCTCCATTCAATAATCTGTTGTTTGCCACTTCAACAATAGCTCCTTCTAATTTAGATTTGAAAGCTTCGATGTTAAATTCGTTCTCCTAAAAAAATTCTTCTATTCCTCTCTTTCCAAATTTCCCATACCAAAATAGACAGGCTAATAATCCATAAACAATAATACATTTCCCTCCTATTGAAACTTGGTCATGATTTGAAGAGGCTCTTTATATCAATGGGCAAAACTCCAAACCACCCCAAATTAGCACATAGCCATACCCAACATTCCTGAGCAAACTGGCAACCAAGTAGTAAATGATCAACCGTCTCTTCTTCTTTCAAGCACAAGACACATCTCAAAGGCCCTAAATATCCCAATTTTTTAAATCTGTCTGCAGTAAAGATCCTATTCTGCAGTGTTGCCCAAGAGAAAATTCCCGCTTTGGGCAAATAAAGGTTATTCCAACAAAAATGAACTGGTAAATCTATTTTTTCAAAATTCCCTTCGGCTATCAAATAACCAACCTTTGCATTGTATTCACCATCCTTCGAGCAATTCCACTTGATTCTATCTTCTCCATCTACGATACTAATTCTCCTTTTTTGTAAAACCTCTATAATCTTATTCACTTCCTCTCCTGGACAACTTCTACCCTCCATCTCTTTCCAAGGCCAAAAAACTAGACCGTTAACCATTCTCTGCAACCATTCTCTGCTCAACATAATCTGCCACCTTTTTTCCCCATAAATCTGAGAAGAAAACTTTTGCTCTTTCACAATCCACAACCGAGTCAATACTTGGAAAACCGAACCAAGAGTCTTCCCAAAACATAGTCAATTTGCCATTTCTAATTTCCCACATAAGATGGTTAGTCAGGATATACCTACATCCTTGGAAAAAGTTCCACAAAAAGGAACCATCTATCAAATCCAGAGACGTCAAGATCCTATCTCCGTTTTGATTATCAAGATATTTATTTTGTGAAATCCTCACCCATTTCAAATTGGCTTCGAATACATTACCCACAATAGCTTTGCTCCTAAAATTTTGTACACCGTGTTACAAAGTGATATGGGCCTAAAGTCATCAAAATTGACCACCTGTTCCTTTTTAGGAATGAGTGTTGTGAAAGTGTTATTCAGTTCCTTTAATAATCTTCCCTTTCTTCTAGATTCTTTTGCAACGTCAAAAACATCCTTACCCACAATTCTCCAGCACTTATGAAAATACTCGCTAGGAATCCTTCCGGACCAGGCGCTTTATCAGGGTGAAGTTGCAAAGCCGCCTCCTTAATCTCTTCTTCTTTGAAAGGTTGTTTCAACAACGGGTTATATTCCTCCTTAACCAAGCTAGGAATACACTCCAATATTTTACCTTGATTTACCAAATGATCCATCCCAATTATTTAGTTTCTCAAAGAAATTTTTTGCTTCTTCTCTGATTTTCTAGATCTTCTTCATATTCTCTACCATCAGCTTTGGTGATTTTTGTGAATTTATTGTGTTGTCTCCTAGCCTTCGTTGAATTATGGAATTATTTTGTGTTTCTATCCCCATCTCCCAGCCATAACTCTCTAGATTTCTGACGCCAGAAATTTCTTCCCTACTCATAATCTTTGCATACCTTTATAAGAGCAGCTTCTCCTTTAAATAATAATTCTGATTCATTGGACGTAGTTGTTGGACTATGAGGCTCTCCCTTTTAGGTGCAAGAGATGTTTCTCTATTGGTCACTTAACCTCTGATTGCCCTCATTCTCATCGCAAGGGTGCGGCAACTTGGTGGAAGAATGCACTCACTGGTCATTTGATTGTTTGTGCTTCCCCAACGGATGGCTCTTCCCAGGAGGGCGAGTCTTCCCTAGAGGGTGATTCTCCCCAGGAGAACAACTCTTCCCAGGATTCTATGTTGGTTGCCCCTCGTGTGGAGCCTTTGGCAAATAGGTCTATTGTTGTTGTTCTTGCAGGGTCTCCTTCATATCCCCTTTTGGTCCCGTCCGCTATGGGTCGGGATACTTCTGTCAATCCCTACTGCCTCTTTTGCACTATCAACTTCTCACTCAATGCATGATGTTTCTTTGGATGCAGTTTTTGTTGAGGATCCCCTCCTCTTGCCTCGATCTGAGGATTTTCACTCAGAACTTGCTTGGATTATCGTGCAGAGAAAGAAGAAAGGTCTCCCCAAATTTGTTGTAGCTTCACGATAGCGGGTTAAGGGAGTTAGATTTTTGCCCTCGAGTTCTAGTCTTGTTTAGTTTGTTTTGCAGCTAAGTTGTTGTTTGTCTGAAGTTTCTATACTGCTTCTGTGTTGTGTTTGGTCTACTTGTGGCATGTTTTGTTCTACCCTGGTGGCCTTGTTTGTAAAGGGTTCAACCCCTTGTAAGTTGCTTATCTTAATCAAAAATAATTATGATCCATTCCCTGTGCCAAAAATTTTTCATTAACCTCTTCAAGCTGCTTCTCAATTTCTTCCTTTTCAATGAAGATGTCCTTAAAGTGCTTTTTGTTCCTTTCTCTAGCTCTTTCTTTTACTCTCTTTAAGTTTGTGAATAAAGAGAACATTTTTTATCCTTTTTGACCCTCTTTGTTCAACCATCTATCCACATTTGTCAAGAAATCTTTATCCCTCATCCACATTTTCAAATTTGACCAGACATCTGAAAGGTTTCTTGTCTTCCACTAAAAGCAATTGTATGGGGAGATGATCCAAACCTGAAATAGGTAATATACTACTTTTGCAAATTCTTGGAAATGCACTCAAATCTCCGTACCACAAAAATCTATCAAGTTTCTCTGCAATGTTACTAAAACCCATCGATCCAATAACGTGAAGACCCCAATAGATCCATCTTAACTACATTCTATCTCCAAAAAATTGCTAAGCTTCCCAATGCCCCCTCCGAGCTTACCTCAAAACAATCCTATCCATTTAACCTTTTCTTCATCTTTTCCAATTCTTGATCATTAAGTTTTGTTTCTTGAAATTGAAAGATATCAGCATCTGAAATGTCCATTTGACACTTAACCAAGCATCTTTTGTTAGGTGTGTTTAAGCCCTTAACATTCCACGATGTGATCTTCACGTCTCGCTGGGAAGGGATATTCCCTTCCTAGACCTCAGCATCATTGTTGTGATTTTCACCTGGGCTTCAATATCTCCATCTTCTAATAATTTCACACTATTAGGTTTTCTACCTTTTTTCTTTTGGTCTCCGCATTGTGGCGTTTCTATAACCGTGTGGGATTGTTGAATGCCCCTCTTTTCCAAACAAATTTCCTCTGTCCCTTCATCATTTACCACCCCCTGTTGAATCTCACCTTCCTCTATACCCGAATCCCTTTCCTCCTTTTCCAACAACGATGGAATGATTTCATTTTCAATAACCAATCTTTCCAATTCTTCTTCCAAATTGCCCTTATCTCCCTCATGATCTTTAATAATGTGAAAGTTTTCTAATTCTTTGAAAAACTCTCCTTTAATTAGTGATTCCAGAAAGATCTAAATCTATTCTCTCCCAATATAACTTAAAGGTATCTCCTATCTCATCTTCTTCCTTCAACCATTCCCCTTCTTCTAAAACCTCTTTTTTTGAAATCCCTTCTAAGATATCTTCTTTCTGCAAACTGTCCTTCACCCTCTCATCTTCTTTTTCTGTATAAACCTCCTTCCTTAAATCTTTTCTATTGTCACTTGGTCCTTCTAATTCCACCTTCTATGTCCACACACCAATGGACAAAAAAATCTCAATGTTATTTGGAATCTCTTCTACCAGATTTATGTTCACACAAATGCATGCATAAATTCTAAATTCTCCTTTACTCATTGTTTCATCCAACTCCAAAATCGTCCCTAGACTATTTCCAATTTCCTTCAGAATTTCTTTCGTCCAATACTCCATAGGTAAATTATATAATCTAATCCATCTAGGGGTTACTGCCACAACATGGTTTACTGCATCAAAATTTGGTTCCCAATCCTTCATATAAAACCCTACTTCCATTATCCACAGGGTTCCTTTCATTACTTTTTTCTTGTCTTTTGAATCGCATGTAACCATAAAGAAACCTTTCGACAAATTTCTCAGCAACACCTCATTCCCCCAATTTGTTTTGCACCAGTTAGATATTTTCTCCCAGGAAGGCCAATAATTCGCCCATTTCATGAAAAAAGCCTTCTCCTTTAGCCCTATAACCATTTCTTCCAACCTATTTTTAATTTCTACTCTTCTGCTTTTCTCCATACCCTTCAAAGGGATTATGTTTGCTCTCGTTGCACAGTCTGGAATATTCAAACTCTCATTCATTAAAAACTCTTCTTCCTCCTCCCTTGGAAGTTTTTCTCGCCAGGCCAAAATCGAAGGGTTTTACCTAAAATTACTTTCTAGATTTGTTTCCCACTTTCCCTAACATTTTTTTTTTTTTTAAATGGTCTCCTCCAATTTCTCTCCAGATTTATGCTACTTTCATTGAAGTTTCCCCATCTTCTATCTTCAAAATTCCCCCATTTTCTTCCTCCAAAACCTGATTACCAAAAATTCTTCTCCCCGGATCCCTCTTCCATTCTCGATTTCCGACTATCCTATTCAATTTTTTTACAATGGTAATATATAGGGTGAATTAATTTAAATCATTAATTGGCTTTATTATTATTATTATTATGGTGGTGGTAGCTTTAATAATCAAAATTTAGTTATGTTGGTCGCCTTAAACTAGAATAGATATCATAACTACATCCATAGTAAATTTGTTATTTAAGATGGATAAGCACCTTGCATCTTTTACATAGATGTATTTAATAAAAATCGACAACTATTTTTTTATTTACTTAAGAGCTACTTCATCGTACTTTATAGTTATTTTATTTACTACATATTTTTAAAAAAATGGCCTCTTTTCTTTACTTTACTATAAAACTTTCTTTTTTTTTATTGGTGCACGCTTTTGACCGGAGCTATGAACTGGTGAAGCCACAACACGAGGGGCCTCATCCCCGAGCATTAACACATGGCTTGAATGCCTGCCACACGAGAGACCACCTTGCATCTTTTACATAGATGTATTTAATAAAAATCAACTACTATTTTTGTATTAAGAGCTACTTCATTGTACTTTATAGTTATTTTATTTACTACATATTTTTTAAAAATGGCCTCTCTTCTTTACTTTATTATAAAACTTTTTTTTATTGGTGCGCGCTTTTGACCGGAGCTATGAACCAGTGAGGCCACAACACAGGGGGCCTCATCCCCAGACATTAACACCTGGCTTGAACGCTTGCCACACGGGAGACTACAGCGCCTATGGCTTCAACCCCTGCATCAATGCTTGAGGTTCAAACCCGCGAGCTCGTTGGCCCAACAAAGGTACACAATCTGCAAGCACGCCAGCCCAACAAAGGTGAGAAGGGGTACACACATGCGAGCACGACAGCGCAATGAAGGCATGCATGACCTACGAGCTCGTTGGCCCAACGAGGGTTTGAACCTTGGTGGCTGCCACTACAACCGAGTGACTTGACCAGCTGCTATAAAAATATTTTATTTATTACATATTTTAAAAATTTGCTGTCTTTAATTTATCAGACTATAGAGCTATTTTATTTAGCTTATATATTATTTAATTAAGAGTTGAAATTTATTTATATTTAAAAAATAAATGTATACATATTTTGATAGTCTAAAGTCTGTTCTAAGAGGAGCTAGCTTGTCTCTCAAAGTTTAAACCCTCTTAATAAATGTCGATCCCTTCACTCAATTAAATAAATATTGCTATCTTTATAGCGATACTCATGCTCATAAGCAAGATGGGTTTAAATCTCTGAGGCTGTTTACATTGAAATTTTATTTCAGTTTGGTGCTACTAGTTTTTAAGAAGAATTTGGAGATATTAAAGAAACTTTAATTTAACATATTCTAATTTATTTACATTGAATTTTTATTACGATTTAGAGTGATTAGTTTTTAATAATAATTTGGTTATAGTAAAGCAAAAAATTAATTCAGCATTTTCTAAATTATTTCGACATTGAGTAGTTCATTAGCTATTGCTATTGGCTAGTTCACTAACTGTTGCTTCATATCGGCTATTGGGTCTCTCCTTTTTTTCAAGATTAGTCAACCTGCTCTATCTGGTGCCTAAATTTTTTTGAAATGTATAAAATGCTAAAAAAATCCTAAAAAGCTAAATGGAAAAGGATTGTCATTGTGAATTTTAGCATATTATATTTACTTTTTAAGATTCCGGCTGTTCTGATTTGTTTAAATTAATTTAATAGCTATCCCCACATTCCCCCCATCCAACATCCCAAAAACTTGAATAAACGCTGCTGAATATTCTATACCTCTCAATTCTTATTAACTGCCATAACAGTAATGGGTTAGTTATCTGAGACAAGGTATGCTGAAAGACCTGTAACACTTGGACCTATATCATATACCATAGAGTTATTTCCTGGCATTATTCAATTATAAATACTCCCAAGCGATGGGCCCATTTCCCTTGCATATCATTAACTGCTAGATGCGAGACGGTCCCTTGGCTTTATAATTTTATGAAGAACACTCGAATGGACTAATCACTTTTTAGTAAATATTGTACACATTATCACATTGATTATTACAGCATCCTTCCTCTACAATCTTCTTCCCTCTCCATGTTCCACCCTCCATTCTGTCTTCTTTATATATACACAATACAAATGAGGGGTACATTTGTGTCATTATCTCCAGTGTTAAATTCGTCATTGCAATTGTGCTCATATCACTTCCAGTCTCTGGTGAGTGACCCCTGTCCAGACTGTCCTTGTATCGTGGGCTTACTGATTGTCAAGCTTCTATAAAATGAATGTATTTTCTAGGGTTCTTGGTGCGTTATCAATTTAATTTGTTGTTCAACTGTTATTGCACCTAGTTGGAAGCCTTCCTCGAGGTTATGAATGGAACCTAATCGTGATCCAATGTCAATGAATAAACTACACCAATCAGAGTAAATGGAGGCTTTGTATATAAGAGATGGCTCTTAGGGCAACCTAATAAAACACTATCCACAAATGGGCATACCAAAGCTAACAATCCAAACTTCATCTTAAATTACACGAGAGCACTTGACCAATTATACAAATCCTTGACAGACATTTCCATACTGGATGAATCAATGCAATTTTCATGCTTAATTTTCAACATGATAATGGTGTAAACTCTAATGAACAGAAACTACAATAGCATGCATCATAAAGAATTAGTTATTAATATGGATGTTTTTGAAATCTCTTATTAAACAGACAGTCCTATAGCTACCACTACATGGACGTCGTGAATCTTAGTTAAGATAGTCATATGCAATCTAGAAAATTCTCACCCATGAAATCGTCGTGTCCTTCGTAGGACCCGTCTTCTATTTAATCGGTTACAGTAAACATGAATTATGTCTTTCAATTGCCAATGATCACAGATGCAATGTGCCTTTATAATCCCCATTAGGCATGCATCTAACACCTATAGGTTGATTGCTAGTAAGATCAAACCCTAAAGCATATTAAGGACTCGATACATCAGCACTACAATGTATGAATATTGAATACAGTATCGTACAGAGCCCACAAAGCCAATCATGCTTGACTACGACAGCACTTCATTTACACAAGATTGCACATGGTTGAAAGGGGCTCTGCATTGTGTCAAGAAAAGCCAGCTTATGATTGTAAGCCTTCTTTGTGCTATATTGGCAGAGAGAGGGGCTTAAGTCACGGAACCTCCAAAATAATCCACTTACCACCACCACCATTGTTCCAAGTTCCAACAATAAATTTGCCATGGTTTCCTATCAACCCTTATTTAGAATAACAGATCTTTGAGAAAAACAAACCCAAACTTCTTTAGCTACTTCATAAAGAAGCCAAACAAACCTTAGTAAAACTAAAATCCTGTCCAACCAAAGCTCAAAGAACAGAAACCCAACCAAGCAACCCTCGAGGATTGCTTTGAACCCTCAATTCAGAATGACAGACGATGAGCTACACTCTGAGAACCACAAACACACCAGCTCCCCTGAGCTACCCTTTGACAACCGCAGAAACCTTGCTGAACGAAAATTGGCCAAAAAAACATATCTGAGCAAAGCTTGGCCAGAACTTACAGATTTACATAGCATCACCCTTTATGCTGACAAATCCCAAAACCTTGGGCAAGCACAGGCATAGCAAAGCTTAGCTAATACTTCACTTTGAGAACAACACACAACTACCCTTCTCTTTTGACTGACAGTTGACACAGGCTGAACAAAGCTTGTATAACCCCAGAATGAGTGAAGCTCGGGAAGGATTACTTCTAAAGTTCTGCCCAACATTATTCTCTCAGAATGACAGAGGCAGAAGTAGAGCAAAGCTTGGGGAACAATAGACAAACAGGCCTTGCCATGTGAGTACTATGTATCTATTTCTTGCCACTACCATGCATCAAGAAGTTTTGTTGCTAAACATAGCTGTGCAATGTGCATGGATCCAAAGGAATATTTTATAAGTGTAAGCTAAAAAAATTAGCTACACAAATAACTTCTCTCATCAGTCATGTTTAATTCACAATAAACTAGAAGTTTATTACTGAAAAAACAAGTTGATGAATTCTAAATGCCATTTGGCACAGAATCAGTGGCACAGTGTAGTTATTTCAGGGGTTTCTTTCAGGTCAAATCACTTACAATGCAAGAGGCTTAGAAAATCACTCAAACCAATGTCTAGACTCTAGATTATCTTTGCAATTTACAGAAGTGGTAGTAAGTAACAGATGGCACAGAGGCAACCTAATATAGAAACACTATCCACAAATGTGCACGCCTTTAAAGCAAGCTAACAACCCAAAATTCGTCTTAAATTAACTAAGTGCATTCAAACAACTATAGAAATTGACAGACATTTTCATCAGAACAAATGTATGCCAGTTTCATTTTCATAGAAATTGTTGCAAGCTCTAATGTACAGAAATTACAATAGCATGCAGTGTCATTAATATGGATGACTTTGCAATCGCTACCTCCACATGGCACTGTTCAATCTTGGTTGAGATGGTCATAGGCCCTCTAGAAAAATTTAACCTATCAAATCCTTGTGTGCAATCAAGTGTCAGGTATAATTCCTGGAACGATGTCTTATTACTGACAATGATAATAATAATCCCAATAAGGATTCAAACATCAGCACTACATTGCACATATATTGAATGAAGTGTGGTTATACTGCAAGTATGATGATATCCCAAAGCCTCTAAGGACTCAAACATCAGCACTACAATGTACGTATATTGAATAAAGTACAGTTAAGGCCCACAAAGCCGATCATGCTTGACCATTGTGTCAATTCCTTCACATAAGAACATAATTTGCACATGTTGAAAGCAGCTCATGTATTGTGTCAAGAAAAGCCTGCTTATGATTACCACCAGCATTATTGTGCTCTATTGATGGAGGGTGAAACTGAAATTGGGGAACCTTCAAACATATTGATAACCACCAGCACTATTGTTCCAAGTTTCAACAACATATTTGCCATGGTCTCCTTGACCAATTTCTCTATTTCTTGCCACTACACTGAATCAGGAAGTTTTGTTGCTCTACAGCGCTGCTAGAGATGAATATTTCAGGTGTAAGCAACCCATTTAGCTACACAAAGGACTTCTCTCATTAGTCCAGCTCATTCACTATGAATACTAAAAGTTTACGACTGAAAAAATAAGTTAATGAACTCTAAAAGCCATTGGCCCCACGTTATTTCAGGGGTGTCTTTCAGGTCAAATTACTTACCTTCCAAGAAGCTCAAAAAATCAATCATTTGTGACGGTGGAAGTGAAGCTCTGTGGCAAACCCTTCATAGTGCAAGTTTAATCATTACTAAAAAATCCCGACAGCCCTGGTTGATGCCAAAAAATTCATTGTTTCCTGTACAAATAGTAACTAGTTCCAAAAATCCTATCAATCTGAAACAATTATGCAGTCAACATACACAAATAGGGAATCCAGGCTGCTACACCTTAAGTTGGAGAAATTGCTACGCTTGCAGTTGGAGATTCTATGTTATAATAGGTGACCAGCATGAATATTTGTCAACATGACCTATGATGTTCTTCAGCCCTACTAAGAATAATTGATCTCAAATTGCATCTTACCTTACCTATGGATTTACAGGTAAAAAGAACTAGCAACTCGTCAATCAATATGTTTGTCAAAAATATAGTGAGGCTCTGTGGCAAACCCTTCATAGTGCAAATTTAATCATTACTAAAAAATCCCGACAGCCCTGGTTGATGCCAAAAAATTCATTGTTTCCTGTACAAATAGTAACTAGTTCCAAAAATCCTATCAATCTGAAACAATTATGCAGTCAACATACACAAATAGGGAATCCAGGCTGCTACACCTTAAGTTGGAGAAATTGCTACGCTTGCAGTTGGAGATTCTATGTTATAATAAGTGACCAGCATGAATATTTGTCAACATGACCTATGACGTTCTTCAGCCCTACTAAGAATAATTGATCTCAAATTGCATCTTACCATACCTATGGATTTACAGGTAAAAAGAACTAGCAACTCGTCAATCAATATGTTTGTCAAAAATATAGTTTGCCTCATCCCCACAAGAATTACTGTTTCCAAACTGCAAAGACTCGAATTCTAAGTCCCTACAATTCCAATAGCCCAACAAGACCCAAACTGTAGAAAATGACTCTTGAGGTGCAATTTTAGAATTGACATTAGATTCATTGTATTTACAGAAGCCATATATTTATATTGATGGAAAAACTGGAGTATTCCATAACATTTCTGAGTTCCAAAATTTGGAAATTAACTACTACCATGACAACAACATCGCACCATACTGTACAACTCAAACCCAGACATGCGAGCTCGGTTACAACACTATCACGCTTGATCAGCTTGTCCTATGCAAAAAGTTCAGTCCACCAATACCCAATAAAGAATGCAATCAGCCCACTCATGCCTTCCACTGTATATAAAAAACAAAGTCAGCCAGATAAAACATAAACAGGTAATTCTAATAGAAAAAAAGCGTGTCACAAGAAAAACAACCGCTTACCTGTTGAACCCGTGTCTGCTCTCTTTAAGGACTGATCAGAAAAAATTCTCTTCTGACATTTGGTGACACCAAGATGGGCCAGATCAATTGTTCTTCAAAGAGCAAAATAGACTTTGCCTCTGCTGGATCAGCGCAACTTTGGATGTCTTTTATTGAATATTCCAAGTGCTGGGAGAATGATTGAATCCCACAGAGGGACTATACGTACTTCAAAATAATACAGAAAAAGAAGAGTCTTTTACACATTTGCCAAGAGCTTATTCACTTGGCCAGGCTCCAAAGAATTTCCAGTTTTCAGGAACAGTAATCTCCTGTGTAAATTTGAACTATACTAGTTGACTAAACATGGTTGGAAAACTAGTCCAAAATCGTTATTTCTTCAAAGAAAGATGAGGCCCCTGCCTTTTTAGATCACATGTCAGAGAGCTGCTATGAATATCCTGTAAACCCCAAAAATAATGAGCATGCCTTTCTGCATCTCCTATTGTAGAATTATCACTAACCATCTTGTTAGCTGCAAAACAATTGACGAATAACTCTAGCCAAACTGTGAAGGGCGAAGACCATTAGGAATAATTCTACATGTTATCGTTAGAGTCCGTAATCATAAATGCCGAAAATAAAGGACAGCATAAAATCTAAACTGATTTGGAGATAACAGAAAGAAACATTGGATGGGATATCTTTCCAACTTTCAGATACATGTTCTTTCAAAATTTGATGTGAAACCAGTGACATTATTCACTAGATATCTTAAAAAATTGCCTAGCCCATCCTCTGAATACTTGAGTGACGAATTTTGCTTCTATACGAGCTTCAAACAGACTGTACATTTAATCAATTTGAATTTCCAGCCACCTCTGCTGCACGCTGCCTCATCATTTCCATAACTGCAGCTCGGCGCCGTGATTCCATTTGTTGTTGCAACCTCCGCAAATGTTCTTTCAAATCCCTACATATATTAACATGCATAAAATGGTGCATGAAAACAGATTAAACTTGAAACTACTGAAATTCATATCCTATACTAGATGCTTTTCCTTTTTAATATATATTAACAGTATATTAGTAATTACTATATACATTTGTGGAGTAGAATGTCGATGCACATTCAGTAGAGCAACAGGAGACCAAATTTAAGTTTACTACACCACCACTTTCCACCAAAGGATGGTATTAATAGAGTACCTGCAACGAGGAACCCGACACTCAGACTCCTTGCAAGCTCGAGCATGTAATTGCAAGAGATACCACATCTTCTTGCAAAGGGGACAACCTCCTGAAGCACGCACTTTACACTGCATCCCATGCCGGAAGAGTCCTTTCACTCGACGACAGTTTGGATATACACAATGAGAAGAGCAACATTGAGAAGCATGTACCAAAAGATCTAACATTTTTCGTAGCTGCAACAAAAACAGTCCAATTATCATCACATAAGTAGAAACTTGTTTCCAGAGAGGACACAAATTCCATACTAATATCACCATCAAATACAGTTGCTTTAATTGTTTACATAAGTTTCATCAACTTTTTATCTCCATCTGCTTACTATAGCTTGTAAATGCATATCTACAGAAGAGTTTGCAAATAGTGACCAGCTGAAATACTTTTAAAAGTACACAATACACGGATCCTAGATGCACGTATCTCAAAACAGAAGACTATCTTGTCAAGATATAATTGTTGTTCTTTCAACATTGATAAAAAAACTCACATAAATATGCAAATTTAATAGCATTACCTTTTCATAGCATGCTTATTTGAAAATTTCAAAACTATACTCCAAAATTAGATGCATAGAAAGAAATTGGAAATCTGTTCTTGGAATCCCATCCAAACACTACAGTAAACTAAAATAAAAATCCAATAAAGCCAGCCTCACAGCAGCCTTGGATGTCCTTGCATGCAAACATCTTCAAAGTGCAGGATATTAACAGACAAAATTAATCACACAATGCAAGTTACACAAGGGAGGACTACTCAGCACCCAGTGTAAAGCCAATCTTCAAGAAAACCAATACCCTTGGATGTCCAATATCTGTTCCTTGAAGCAAATTATTATCTTGCAGGAGAATAACAGAATCTGGGCATAAATCAACTACTATTACTTCACCTAACATTTTACAAATCACACTTGAGCATAGTCACATCCCCTCCTTTCCATCTAAAGAGCTGACTGTTATGCCCGCCGTGACTTTTCCTACAGGAACCAGATGTTATTTCTTGTGGTTTAAAGAGAGCAGTCATCCAAAACCAATCTACCAGAGAGCGAACACCCTTGGATCTCAAGATCCATTCCTTGTACCATCCAGAAGACACAGAGAAAAAGGCTGAGAGAAAATCACTCTCTCAGGAGAATAGCATGATCTTAGAAGCTAACATTCCCAACCTGCACTTGAACTTATTTAAAACCCCCCACCCCCACATCTTCACAGCTGATTGGTATACCTGCTTGGTATTGGCTACAGGACCCAGCTTCTGCTTCTAGCAGTGACAAGCAACATCAGTTCATAAAAATCATGACTGCCTGTTACTGCAAGCACATGGCCAAGGACATCAGCTGCTCATCAATGTTAAGCTAAGTTAGCTTGCAATGATCAAACTAAACAATGCTCTCCATCAACCTTCCTACTCAAATCAGCCTGTATTTAACATAGTGTTGAGACTTGGACTCGGTAAAAAACTTGGCAAGTTGATTTTTGACTCAGACTAGGACTTGGTGGAAAAGTGCGGCCAACACTCAGCAATTAAAAAATATATAATATATAAAAAAATGCTGTTGATGGTTTCTTTTTAAATTTCTAGCTGATTTTTTTCTTCAGACTCAGCCGAGTCTGCAAGTCTTGCCTGCAGATTCACCGAGCCTGAATTGGATTCAGATCCACAAGGTCTTGCCTAGAGTTACCCAGTCTCAACACACTCATATTTATTATTGTGCAACTCCACAAAGAGCATTTTCATTGCATTGCTTTGATCTGTAAGTTTGAGAGCTTTTTTTATTTGCCAAGTGTATTTTGGAGTCCTGAATCAGAGTCAAAATTTTGGGCTGCCAAATTTTTGCTAAGTCCAAGATTTAAAACTATGCTTGTAATAGTCTATGATTGTTACATGGCTAGATTGAGAACACCAAGATGCCAAGTGTTTTTATGTTTTATCATACTACTAATAAAATCACCTTGAAAGTATTCCTTAAAGACTAAGCACTCTATTCACATTGAGAAGTTTGTCAAACCTTCTTTCTTCAAGATTAAAAGCTCATGGGAGGATTATTTGCCTTGGTTGAGAAACAGATTCTTGCCGCATTTGATTTCACTTGAAATTAGGTAGGTCCATTCTAGAATTTGTTGTACTACTAGAGCTTTGTTTCCTTAAGACTCAAGGTTTCTAAGTTTGTCGCCAGCCACACTGTGCGCTCATCTTCAAACCTTCTGTAATATAAGGGGATGAAATCAGCCAGATCAATTTCCTCGTTTTTCATGAAGAACAGAATTAAAGAAGCTTTGTTTGTCTTGATTCTTTATCTTTTTACAACAGAAATACACCAAATGGATTTATGATTTTATCGCATCTTCTTAACAAAAAATTGTCATTCTCATAATATGTGGTTTATGGATCGGAGCTGTTCTTAAATGTTTGATATGGGTACTGGGTAATTGTTTGTGTAAATCAAGAATGTAAGCATAAATAGACAACAATGCACCCGGTGGACAGACTGCTAGTGAACATGTTTTTTGGAGCATGTCCAGTGCACTCTTAACATTTAAGGGGTCAGGATCAGGATTCCTGCGGCAGATGGTAAGTCAAATTCAAACTGGAAACCAAGATGGTATTTCAATCATGAGGTTAAATAGCAGAGCCTCTGAATGGGGCTCTCAGGACTGGTCCAGGTGGCTGTTTGAGAATTTTGGAATACTATCAAAAAATTGGCAGGTCGCCTTACCGGGGGCTCATAACTCCTTCACTGTATTTGAAACTGCTTAATGTGTTTGAAAGCTTAGTTCATGCTCTAACCACCAAAATGGTTGCCATAGGTATGAATAATGGCCAAAAAAATTACCCTCAAACTCTTTGAAAGGTCCCAAAGCCTCAACCTACAAATGTGTATAATTTTTTTGGAAAACTGAAATTTTGTGTCTTGATGAGTTTTATGTTGCAACCAAGGTTACAAGGGGACATGTCCACCCTCTGAAACTCCCATAGCCATCCCTGGGACAGCAAGAGGTCAGGGGATGTCCCCTGGCCATCCCATCCCGTCTCCAGGGATTCCCAGGAATGTTCCTGGGACACTCTCCACAGAGATGGCATATCCCTGAGACAGTCAAGAGACGTTTCATCCCAAGATGGCTAGGGACATCTGAGAAATCCCTTGACCGTCTCAGGGACTTCCAGGCATCCCCAACATCATTTTTTTTCAATGTCTAAAAAAAAATAAAATAAACACTTCATTTTTATATACAGACACTCACATGTTGAATGAAAAGTACAATGGTTTTATAGATCACTGTGTTTAAAAAGTATCATATGGTATGGCAGAGAGAAAAGTAGAGGTCAGCTGGTGTCGAACAGATTACCCCAAGTTTGAAAGATGATGAGAGAAACCTACTTCAGACTCTATGGTTGTCACAATATAGGTGGTTGTAGTAGGTGTCTCCCACAATGTCATTTATATAATGTACAGTGCATTGGGCAATGGCGCATTATAGGGTTCAATGTTAGTGATGGTCCAACGGATTATGATATACTCTAGTTTCAGAGTTTACCTATCTTAATGTCTCCACTTAATAGCTCTTGGTTATATAACTTGTGTTTTCAACTTTTGCTAGAGATGAGTCTTGATACTAGATGAAGAGCAAGTTTTAGTTATTTAGCCTAGTTGATGGATCTACCACAAAGCAGGGAATTCGTAGTTGCAATGTTTTAATACATTGTATGAATGTCACAACTCAAATTTTGATGTCATGTATATCTAAACTTGTAAACATTTGAGTTTCCACACACACACTGTCATCCCCAAAAAATGGCCATCACCATCCCCAAAACGCCATAGAAAATAGGTTGTGACAGATCGCCTCAACTTCCTGGAGAGACACATGTCGCATTGCTTTTCAGCTTCCAAGGCAAATAGATTCACCTTCTATTTTTTGGATTTTTTGTTTCATGCTAAAAATATATATAAAGGAATTGCATCTGAATGTCAAAACTAGAGCACTCTATATCTCTTCTCACAGATTACTAGCTTCTTGTAGCTTACGGACATTTTTAATAAAGTTCTCATTTTCACTGCAAATCATGTGTATTGGGTTCACTTCCTTTGCTTGGGTTCAGTTGTTTTAATAATACATTCTGTTTCTTCAGTTTAGTGTGTTGTTCACTGGACTGACAATCAAATCCATATCAAATAATTAAGTCTAGCAGAAGATAAAATAAGATGTTCATTTCACAATTTAAGTATGTTACTCAACTTCGTGATAAGTTTAAGATGGAAAAGCTGCAATCCTTATTATACATACTCACAAAACTTGGACCAAAATTATTATAAGTCTAAAAGAGGAAGAACAACTGTTGAAAATAAACTGTATATAAACTTGTTGGCACCATCTGCTTTACAACTACCAAACCAATATATCTGCTTTGTGGTAGGAATGATTTGAAGAATTCTAAAGTCACAAGAGGGTTCTCAACTTCTCAGATACATCAAAGTTTTGGACTTTTATTCAGTAAAAATAAATAATTTGAGTTAAGTAGGAGAAGACACGCAGCTTGGCTTCTTTAAATGATAACAGCAAAAAACATGATAATTAAAGTGCTATCAAATTGACAAAGTGCACAATTTACCATGCACAAATAAAGCAGGCAGAACATCATCAATATATTAAAGAACAGGTCTAGAAAAGAGAGAAAGACCAGATTAGTTCAAAAGGTGATATGATGTCTATTTATAATTTCAGGACATCATGTCATACTGGTAAATAATGTTAGGTACACAACAAACCCAACTTGATCACCTCAAATATAAAATAATCTCCCTATCCCTCTCAATTTGAAAAGCGGATGCATGAATTTTGGGCTTGGCAGAAATGCATCACATACAAGCAGGACTTATAAAACCTACAACATACCTGTAGTACACGTTGCTGGCGAGCTTCTTGATTTTGTGCATCGCGTTCAGCCGTAGAAGGGTGAGTTGTCAACTTATGAGGATGATCTGCACTGCCAACCTTTTGATAGCAGGCATTGCATATGTCAAAATCAGGGCATGTCTCACAGCGCCATCCCTGTCCCGTCTCAATATCATGGTGACAAATGTTGCATGTAGTTACAAAAGCAGGTGCAGTTGGATTATGTAGATGGTAAAGCACCATCATTGAAGAATGCTTTGCACGACGCAATGTATCATACTGATAATGATTTCCTTGACAAAGACTTAGAAAAGCCTGGCGAGTGTCAAAGAATTCACTTTCGACAATCTCATCTTTATCCCTAGTGTCTGCAGGAATATCTGTCACTTCAACCTGCAGAAAAAGGATAAGAATATGAGCCACCTAGAAGGCATAGGAATTTAACATGGATATGGAAAAAGTAACAACATCAAATAGATAGAACCCATGCATAACTTGAAGCCTAAATATATAGATCCCTCAGACTTCAATTTTTTCTTGATAACCACCAAAAATCACACAATACAGAAAAAGATAGGTAATACATACAGAAAAAAGTGCATGTTTTTCCTTGCCATTAATAGGATGTCGTTCCCTCTCATCAAGCTTTTGTTCTGCCACATAACATCTACAAAATAGCAAGGACTAGCATCATCAATAACTACACAAATAAAAAACATGATTAATGTCCATAAGATTGTCAACAATTCTTGAAGAAAGGCACACTGCTTCACATCTGATAGACACGGAGGACAGAGGAAATACAAAAATAAAGTCAATTCAGCACCTATTCAAAAAAGTAAATCTATACTTCTAATCCATGTAGCTGTTTAGAAGTTTGTTTTGCTTAGGATTTAAATAAGATAACTAACATGTTCTTCAGGCTGTGGTCAACTGCTTAAGACTGGGGATCAACATGCAAGCAACCCACTCCATCGATCGCACAGCCTTTGTGCATGAAAGTTGGGAGACTTTCAGAGTGTGTCCCATGGAGCTCTAGGAAATTTGTGCGAATTGTCAAATTTTCAAAGGAATCAGAACTGTGTGTGTGCATGCACGTGTGTGTGTGTGTGCCTGCACGTGTGTGTGAGCGTGCGTGTGTGCGTGCATGTGCGTGTTCACACCCGTGAGCGTGCGTGTGTGTGTGTGCGTGTGTGCACGCATGTGTGTCCATATAAAATATTTGCTACTTTTCTATTCCCTGCATCCCCAGATCCTCTCATGCTAATATTTGGTTAAACTGATTAAAAGATACAAAGAAGAGCAGGCATAAATTCTGCTGATTTTTGCATGAAATGTTATAGCATTTCATGCAGCAGAGAATTTTATGTCAATGCCTAAACTCATATGATAAAAAGAGAAAACAATGAGAAGATGGCTGTGTGCCATGGTAGCAGAAAACAGAAAGGAGAATAATTGTGTTTTTAAAATGTTTTTTATGCATCCAAATTGTAAACTAGTCACACCAGTCAACCCCAGAAACAACTCAGTCAAATCCATGTTAACTGAAAAAAAAGAAAACAATGAGAAGATGCCTGTGTGCCATGGTAGGCAGAAAACAGAAAGGAGAATAATTGTGTTTTTAAAATGTTTTTTATGCATCCAAATTGTAAACTAGTCACACCAGTCGACCCCAGAAACAACTCAGTCAAATCCATGTTAATTGAAAAAAAAGGAATTTATTCAGAAAAACAATTTTCACTTGAATCAAAAAAAAAAAATCAGGAATAATAAATTTATCTCTTTTGCTAAACTTTTTTATATTGTTTATCTTTCTTAAATTGCCAATTTCTTGCCATTAAACCCATGTGTACTTGAACAATGCTTACACTGTGACCATGCCATAACATTGTCCTGCAAGTGCCATGCTACTGTGATGTGTACAAAAGTTTTAACAGTTAATCAAAATAGAAAATAGGAGTACTCCATGTTAGTAGGCTGTGTTAATAAACTACATTTGCATTTGCAATTTTCTTGAACTGATGAAATCACACGAAGGAATTCTCTACAGTAGTTAGTTTCTGCAAGAAGTCCTTCCAGATAATCCAGTCATTGATAACAATATAAACTCGGTTAAACTTTCCCATATAATTAAGTGTATGGACAATATTTATTTTGGACATTTCCGTGCATATGATCTCTAACACTGGAATAGAGCTATGTGTCTAGAAGCTT
Source organism: Cunninghamia lanceolata (assembly GCA_027924645.1). Taxonomy (NCBI): domain Eukaryota; kingdom Viridiplantae; phylum Streptophyta; class Pinopsida; order Cupressales; family Cupressaceae; genus Cunninghamia; species Cunninghamia lanceolata. The sequence continues at coordinate 755,782 of BSBN01001380.1, read as the reverse complement.
ATGGTATTGATTTTATTTGAGACCTCTTGAATCATCTTATCTTTTGAAATCTCCTGGCCTCTCATATATTGTACTTCAACATACTGTGCCTGACTACTAAAATGTTCATAAAGCATTTTAAATTTTGTAATATATATATATATGAAAATAGACATATTTTTGTGTATGTGTGTATATAATATTTGGTATTTTCAATTTTGCTGTTCCCTGTACACTCATATCTTCTTTATTTAAAAATGCACTACCTGTCTTCATCTTTGTCTACCCTAACCGTCCCTGATTCTTGGCAATTATGATAGCCAATTTTCTCTGAAGACCCTAAAAACTAATGTTACTGGACTCTTCAAACACCCCCCCCTCCGTGGCCATTCCAAAAGAAGTTTGAATCCAGTTCTGATCCCAGGTCTAAATCCCCCTTGAAGTGTATCAGATTTTCCAGAACCAGCAAGTCCTTCCCGACAAAGGTCAACACTGATTCCAAGATGAGCTTGTGGCAGACATTGCCAAAAAAAAATTAAAATACTTATCTAAGCTTAACACAAGCCAGCCTATTTTACAACCCTTCTTCTAGGCCTCAACCAATTTGTGTTTGTTTTAATGTTGATTAAGCACATTACAGATTTTTTCCTAAAAACATTGTTGACTAAAGTGCCAACTCCCAAATTGTGTTGACTAACCAAACTAGGAAAATAAAAAAATATAACATGAATTTGAAAAATCAAATTTAAGCATTTTCTCATAGGGAAATCTCCTTTCCCCAACTCCAAGTATCTTCCTACAGTAAGAAAGTCGGCAAAAATAAAAGCTAGTGTTGTTCATCATTTATTCATCTCAATCTTCTTTTGTTCTCGTCTGTGTGATTCAAACATGAAAAGGCACCATGAGTACACATAAAGACAAATTTATATTCACCGAAGTCCTTCCTTGTTTTTTGAACCCAAGTTCTACATTTTTTGATGAAGAGCAAGATCTTCTGATTTGGTGCACTTTTTTGATATTAGCTTTAATGTAGTGGAGAATAAAGAATGAGCACAAACCATCTTGCCCAACTTTTCCACCCCTTCCACCCCCCAATGGCTGCCAGATCTGCCACCAAATTTCTAACTTCCTGATATGTTGGTATGAGTTCTCAGAATCTTAATTTCCTAATTGATTTTTTTTTTGGTCAGTCATTGTAATCCCTCTTTTTTACTGCTTCAATAATTAGCATTGGGCACCTTCAAACTGAAGTTTTCACCATTCATTTTCCTTAGCTAGTCTTGCTCCTTCAAAGAGAGACATCACTTCTGCCATATTAATTGTTTCCAGTCCCAAGTGGGCTGAAAACATTAACAAATCTTGTCCATTATCATCCCTAACCCTAGATTTCCTTTCATAGCTCCATCAGAATTGAGTTAAACCTAATCTCTAATAAGTTTCTTCCATACATTCTTGGGCTTTTTGCCCTATTTCCATCAAACACAACATCTTACTCAGATTCCAACTATTGACTAAATGTGACATTTAGGCCTCTGTTTTCTCCCAAGCTCTCTCAACTGGATTTTCCTTCTCTCTAAAAATTATGGAATTCCTTTCCAGTCATAGATTCCAAATTATCAGGGCTGGACTTATTGTCTAGGTAGACTACAAAATCTCATTCTGATTTTAGACCAATATTTCCACCAAACCCACTATCAAATATCTTAATCAGCTTCCAACTATTGACTAACTGTGATATGAAGCCTCTATCTTCCCCTAAGCTCTCTAAACTCAATTTTCCTTCTCTCTAAGAATTATGGATTCCCTTTCCAACCACAGATTGCAGATTATTAGGGCTAGACTTATTGCAAAGGTGGGCTTCAAAATCTCATTCTGATTTCAGACTAATATCTACTCCCTTGCTGGTTTCAGGCTAGCCCCTCCTATTTTACTAAAAACTCTTCCCCAAACCTCCCATGCCATCTTACAATGCATAAACATGTGATTCCCATCTTTTGAGTTGCTCTTGCATAAATTGCTCTTGCATAAAGGACATCTTAGAGGGCCGAAATCCTCCACAGATGAGAGTGTGAAATGTCAGTGCCTAACCTGAAATTGCTAACCATAGAAAGAAATTTGCCTTTGGAGTTCCATACTTGAGCTGCACATTCTTCAAATTCTTGGCTAAGAATTGCTTTCATTCCACTTCAGCTTTCTTTTGATTCAAATCTTCATATGCCTTTTTTAACTGAAACAGATTTGGCCTAATCCTATATGAGTCCATCATTCCCTTTCACATTTGAAAAGGGGGTTATTTTCCATAATATTTTCTACAACTGCAATTTTATCTTTATCACAATGATGGGGGTCCTTCTAAATATTTCATTCTCTTCTTCTTACTACACATATAAGAGTTATTAACCTTGTCGGCAAGCTGTGATTAAAAAATTACATTATTAATATATATTTGAGGAAGGGGGGACTACGGACTGAAACTTGGGGAGGGCAGCTGGTGGCACTAATATAATATATATACACACACACAAAATTTTAACGTTATGAATATATATTAATTGATTAAACTTTAATATTTATAATTATTAAACTAATTAATCATAAATGTATAATCTCTCTCTCTCTCTCTCTCACACACACACACACACACACACACACAAAATTTTAACATTATTAATATATATTTAATTAATTAAACTAATTAATATTTCTATTTATTGGACTAATTAATCAAATGTGTTATATTATTATAAATATAAGTCTTCCCCGCAATTCCTATGTTTTACAGTCTCACACACACACATGTGTGCACACAAAATTTTAACATTATTAATATATATTTAATTAATTAAACTAATTAATCTTTATAATTATAAAACTAATTAATCATAAATATATTATATTATTATAAATATAAGTCTTCCCCGTGATTCCTATGTTTTCTCCAACACCAACCTCATTATTTTTGACCAAATCTTCATTCTTCAAAGAACTAACATTGATGTTAGGGAATCTGACCAGTCTAAATGATGAGAGCTGTGCAGTTGAGGACAGGAAAATATTCATTCTTTAATCTTTTTTATTTATTTTTTCTTTCTTTTTAGAAACTCCTTACAGCAGTCACCAGAAACTCACAAACATTTATGAAAACTTGACAACATCCACTACCACCCCACCCTTGCCGCTTCCTCCACTCTTTACTAAGCCCAAGGTGTCCGTGACATACGAACTAAGAAATATTTAATCACCAACTTCCTAAAGTTAGGATAAGAGAGTGCATCTGAGTAAATAAAAACAATCACAGCTGTTTTAATGTCTATTTTGCCTCCAATACCTTGTAAATATTCCTTCTTTCTTCTAATGTCAACCATTTGTACATGTGATCATATTGTTTGTTTGTTCAAAGCTTTAACACATATCAAAATTGCTATCATAGCATAGAAACTTTGGCTGGGATGCTGACTCCCTGGCATCTCCAGCATCCCCAGGACGGCTAAGGGGCATTCAGGCGTCCCCTAGCCATCCCAGGGATGCTAGGGAGTCCCCCCATCATCCCCTACAGAGAGAGACACGCCCGGGATGTCCCTTCTGCAAGGACATCTCGGGAACGTCCCCACCTGCAGGTGGCAGTGGAGGCACAGTGGGGGATTGTTTTGTCCCCATCCCTGAAACTTCCCATTTTGGGGGAAGAAGGGATTCCCGTGGAACACAGATTTTTTTCCTGCAAATCCCATTGCATTTGTGAGTTTAAATCCCATTGCATAGCAAGGACCTGCTGCAATATTCCACAATAAAAAAAGAAGGTATTTTTATTCTTTGAAGCAGTTTTTTGTTAGGAAATATAGTTGAAAAAATAAATAAGTGCTGCGTATAATGATTCTTTAGACACTAGAAAGTTATTTTTGGAGCACTGTAGAAACAAAAATAATACAATAAGCCAATATTTTGTTAGGTTTCATAACAACTAGCAGTCTTTGCTATAAACGATGCCTCTAATTCACATTTACGGGTAACGTCATCATGTTGATTTGCTGCATCTAATGCCTAGTATAGCTGCAACAATATCTGTGGCATCATCTCTATAAACCACTAGGGAGTAATAAGGGAAAAACAAAGGTGTATTATTCTCTCCATTCCCTATCCATCTGCGAACTCTTTCACATATTCCCAAGGTACCACATTTGCTCTCATGTGCCTTAAGGTCTCTTTCACATACTGCTAGGTATTTCAGAAGGGCAGGTATATCGAGAGGTCTAGTATATTACAATATATAAATGAAAAATAAACTTTGACGACTTACTAATTTTCCAACCTACAACAATTTCATAAACATCCAATATTTTCTTATAAGCTAATGCTTCAAGAGAAGTTGGTGCCCCTACCATGAGAGTATCATCTACAACATGAAAATGAGATATTGGATCCACTGAGGATGTTATGCTTAGACCTTTAATTCTTCTTCTTGTTCCCTCCTTATTTTCCTGCCTAAAAGTTCTACTATAACAAATAACAAGGGAGAGAATGGATATACTTTCATTAAACCCCTTGATGCATGAATACATCCACTTGATGCCTACTACTAGATCCACTTCTTCCACCAGCAACTTATTAGCCTCTTCTCATAGAAATGTTGGAATAGTTTCCAGCATTTGCATTTCATCCTACTATTATAGATCTCATTTTCTTGAGTTAACAAGGTTCTAAATATTTTTGAACTTCTTTGCCGATTTCATTAGTACTTTATGATCTTCTCTTCTAAAATCTATTTGTTCTATTTTTGTTTCTTCTAACTATTGCTAATATACCCAAAAAAAAAGTGCTTCTATCTCCCTCCTTCATTCAACCACTCTTGACTTTTGTTTCCAAAAAGCTTTTTCCTTTCTACCCACCCTCTAGAGCTCCTCACTATTTTTATTTATTTTTCTGCCATAATGCCTCGTTTATCCCTTCCCCCCTTGTGTCTTTCTAAACTGTGTCCATTTCTTTATTCAGCTCTTCCTTTTTTTTAAAGGTCATCAAAAGTTTTGTTCTGTTCTCTGGCATTCTTCACATACTTAAGCATCTACATCACTTTTATAGTGTTCTAATCCCCTTACATCTATTCTTCACCATTCTCTTATCTTATCTTCAAAATTTGAGCCTTGAATCCATATTATTTCAAACTTAAATGAGATTAGTTTTTCACTATCTTGAATGCTTAGATAGATTGGCCAATGATCCGATACTCATTTCATGAAAATATTCTATTCCATCTTCTGTCTTAATACCAACCAATCTGGACTTCTTAGGAACCTTAACAACCTTTCTCCTGCAATTGATCCCTTTGTCTTCAGTTGCTTTTCTTTGGGTTCCACATCCCAAAAACTCCATTCATTTCAAATAGGAATTAAAACCTCTCATAGGTTTTCCTAGAGGGTTGTTTCCTCCTTTCAACAATTGTATTTAACATTACATTAAAATTTCCAGCAGCTATCCAATTTATATCTTTACACTTTTGTCAACCATCTCCTAGTTGTTCCAATAAAAACTTTTCTGACTTCCACTGGATATAAATTTGATAATAAACGTCGTGACTTTCCAAACAATTCCTTGAAGATAATATTGCAGACCTTGTTTACCTGAATTCACCTTGACCTCTTTAAACTGTTAGGATTCCACCATGTGGCCAATCTTCTTGATGTTCCTTATGCTGCAAAACTTGCCATCTCACTTGCCCTCTATACTAATCTTTTTACTCACCAACTCTTCCACATCAATCTTGGTTTCATTTCACCTAAAATGTACTCTTTCATTCTTACTACCCTTGATGATTTCTGAGTGTGCCTCTATATTTCTCTTTTCTGCATTGTCTATTCTTCCTCTCCCTATCTTTACCCAATTCCTACTCATGAAATCTTCTAGCTTAATCCTTTTCTCTTCCTTCTTTGTTTGATTTTGATTTTATCTCTTCAACCCTTTCTTATCTATTTTCTAGGGCATGTGGTTCTCTATTGCTCTTTTTTCTTCTTTTCTAGAAACTGGGTGTCTAGGGGGTTTCCAAAACCACTTTTCAATTTGCCTTCTCTTCATTTTGTTTTTCTGTTATGCTTTTTGATTGAGATGTCAAAAATCTCCTTTTCTTTTTCCATTTCTTTCTATTGTGAGGCCTATTACTGACATATTTTGATCTTCCTGAATCCCATCTTACCTTTTTTCAATCTTTTCAATATCACAGATCTGATTAACTCCTTTTCCATGGTCCTCTATTTACAATTTGTTCTCATTTTCTCAATAATACTGTATTTCAATGACTGGCTTCTCTAGAGTGTGATCACTCTTCCGTCATCCCAAATACTAATTGAGGTGTTTGTCCAACTCACATTTTTTATTTGAAAAAATATCCTCCTTTAGTGTCAAAAAATCATATGATTTATTTCATAAAATTGTGTTTCCTCTTTTTTAATATTTGTTTAGGAACTCGTTTCTTTTTGTTCTCCATTCATCAGTCACCTTGCCTTTGCTATTGCTTTGGGACGCATTTTCTTTTGAATTTCCCTCACTAAGGCTTCCACCCAGGTGTATGATCCATCTTTCTTAATTATTGAATGTAATCTAGCAATCTTCATAATCCAAGGTCATCCTTGGTAATTCCTATCTCTATCCTCTTAATTCTAAAACATACTTACAAAGATGCCTTTTTCCAGAAATGAGAAATCTTATTCTTCACTTCTTCACCATTTTTTCAATATCCATATACACGATTCTTCCATAGCAGATCAATAAACTATGAATTTTCTGACTTATCCTTTACTAGTAAAATCTTATCTATGGTTCTATCAATTTGTCCTTACTACCAATATTGGGGTTTGTTGGTCATTTTGAATCCTTTGAAACTATTGCCCCCCTTATTTCTACATTTCTTCCCCATTTTTTATCTATCCATATACACAATTCTTCAACATTAGACCAATAACCAATGAATTTTCCAATTAGAGCTTCATTGGTTAGAAATATTACCTATGGTTCTACCAATTTGTCCTCAATCACTAGTGCTAGGGTTTCTTTGGCAATTTTAAGTCCTTTGAAAATCTTGCCTTGATCTTCTTGTTCACATTCCTTGCTTTCCACACTTTCCTTGGAACCTCTATTTCCTTGTTATTTCTTTCAGTTTTTTTTCAAAATCCTCTTCCGTTGTGTTTGTCTACCATCCTTCCATAATTCCTAAGGATTTCCATCCCTATTCTATTTCTCCTAGGTGAAATTCAATTCATTTTCTCCTTCCATTTTCAATCTTCATATGTCTAACCCTCCCTACCCACTTTTTTCATTTTCCTTTTCCTTTTGCAAATCCTCCATCTCCTTTTGGTTGTAGTTTCCTTTTATGTTTCTGTGAAATTTGCATTTAGCCTACATTTTAAATTATTTAGAAACTTAATAATTCTGATTATTACGATTAATATTCTTTATGATTTTTATGATTTATGTATGGGCATTCCACAGCAAGCCTTCTCTTGGGTTCAAAATGATCAGCATTTCTTATACTTGTACCAACATCTGCATCTGTTACTTGGTAACTTAGATTAAACTCAAATGGTTTGCTAGAAATTTGATAAAACGCCATACCCCATGGGCATGAGCCACCATAGCTGATTCAACTTTTTGGAAATTCCATTTAAAATATCCCCTCTAGAGTGACTCAAAACACATATCATGCTAAATGCTATTCCTTTTTGTTTCCAGCTAGGAAATATTTTATAAGAAAGAATTTACTCATATGAAAGGTTGAAAATCACTTCATGTTGTACAGGCATCTCAAAATCTGCCTTGGCTGCAAGATTCTCAAAGAAATCCACAGCACAGGAGCCAAATAAGTTATTGTTCATATGTTGTGTTGAAACGATTCACCACAAATCAAAAGCACCAAGTTGAGGGGGAACCACTTAGGTGGATTCCATTAAATCATGCAATCTGATTGCATGAGCTTCTGCGCTTTCCTTTGATCTCTAATCAAACCTGGAAGTTTGGCTCTAGGCAGGCCTCATTTTAAAAATTGGATTTGGCACCAAGAAAATGTTAAGCTCCTTGCATTCAACAAAAGTGGCCTATAACTCTGCTTTAGGATCCTTAGCATGCCAAATTCCACTTCTTGCAAATCCACTTGTGTCCCACAAACCTAATATATTTAATAACATGTGAACATGTATCTAAGAGTCCAAAGAGGAGATCTGTCTTCATATTTAAGCCCAACATCTTCCCCTTAACTACAACACCTCTGAATGAAGAACTTGAAGCCTTACATTGCCTTCAATACAAGTGACCTATAACTCAACTATTGGATCCCCTACATGCAAAATTCACTCCTTGCAAATCTACTTGTGTCTCACATCACCTGATGTATTCGATCACACATGAACATATCCCTTAAGAGTCCAATGAGAAGATTTGTTTTAGTATTTGAAAACACCATCTTCCCCATACCTAAAACACCTTGAAGCCATTAGTTTTTCTCAAAAAAGCAACCCTTAAACCAGAAGTTTCCTGGTAAAATCTCTAAATCTGCTTAGACAGCTCCTAGACAATCCAAATAGAAATGAATGAGAAATTAAGGATTTATTTTATATTAGGAGACATCCTCAAGATGAGAGCTGAAGAAAACAGCATGATCAGATGAAAGGAGTCGGTGATTGCAGTAGCCATAGTTTTCTCCTGTTTGGAAAGCTCCCAAAGGAAGTGCCTAGTGGATTTTAAAAACTGTCATTGTGGAATTAGACAAGTTCCTACAATTGGCATTCAGTGGAAGTTTGATCCGGAGTGTGGTTTTGCCTGTACGTTGTCAATCAAGGTCTAAAATTTCAGATTTATAATAACACAGACCAAAGTTTACCACAATGTACTAGTAAGCCATCTTGTTGAGAGCAACATAAGGTCCTACAAGATTCAAAAAATGTGGAACTGGTCAGTATGTGGGGCAGTGTCAAAATTCCTACTCCATATGATTAAGGAGCCACCAGATGGATTACCCAGGATCAAATCATCCAAATTCCACTTGCTAAAATCCAACCCAACATGACTTTGTGGCAGGGCCCACCAGACAGGTGCCTAGTTAATGTGTGTATCTAAACAAAAAAATAACTATGTGAAGCAGCAATCATGAGTTCAATGTGTGCTACGAGGTGCTATGTTTGGGAAGAAGTATGAACACGAGCTCATAGAAATTTTACAATATGTGGAGTGATTGAGGAAAAAAAGTTTGTGGTGAATTCTTATGAGAGCCATCACAAAAATTGTAGAACACCTAATCCTGAATCCAACGACTTTGCGAGAGGCTGTGCTAAACACTATGTACTGAAAGATCTGCTCTCAAAGCATACAAAAGTTACAAGACGAATGGGAACAAGACCATTGTTAAGAAGGAAGAACAAAAAGAATGCTTTTGGGAATAATGTAGCAAGATCTAAAGATATTGGCAGCACTGAATGAGAATAAAATATCGGAGCTTAGAGTAAAGACTAGTGCAAAAACGCTTTGCAAGATGTTTTAAGAACAGAGGACGCTATTATCGAAGGAATGCCTACAAAAGAAACATGCAAAAACCAAGACAATGGTAGGAACATCAAAGGCACTAAAGAGAATCTATGCAACATCAATTGCAAATTTGCATGGCAAGACCAGAAGGTACTGGCAACAATGAATGATAATAAAAGATTAGAGCCTGAGTAAGGACTAGTCTCAATGCCAATGGTAGGAATATTAAAAGTCCTAAGGAGAATCTATGGAACATTGACCACATTGCAAGTTCTAATTGTATTGGCAAATTTAATAGGATAAGCAATTAGAGTCAAAAGTAAGAACTAGTCTAAAGGCCCTCTGCAAGATACAAACAATCTATCAAATAGGAACATAAAAACACCAAGACAATGGTAGGAATAGGCACCGAGGAGGATTGACGAAACATCGACCATGTGGCAAGACCTAAAGGTATGGACACCATTGAATGAGAATAAGAGATTAGAGCCACGTGTAAGCACTAGTCTAAAGGCCCTCTACAAGATCTTTTCAAGAATGAAGGAGACTATCATCAAAGAGATTGCCTGCAAAAGGAACATGCACGTGCCAAGACAATGGTGGCAATATCAAGGCACAAAGGAGAATCTAAGAAAAATCATCTACATGGCAACAAGATCTTTTAAATATGAAGGACACTATTATTGGCAGGATTTCTTCCAGAAGGAACATGCAAAAGCCAAGAAAATGGTAGGAATATCAGAGGTGCTGAAGAGAATCTATGAAACATCAACTAATCTTTGTAAAGCATCAAATATTTCATGATGAAGTGGCAGGAATGATAAGGAATCGTACTTTGTTTTAATAAAACTAGATGTAGTTGAAAGATTTATTTCTTTTCAGGGTTTGCAATGTGCATCCAAGAGTGACCTTAAGCCTATTAAAAAACAGGAACCATAAGATGTTAGGTTGACCCTGATATTTTAACAATTTATCACTCCAGCTGTACAAGGATGTCATCTAAGACTGAATGACATGAAGACGAGAATGGATTTGCATGTGACATGCCTGGAAGTTTATGATGCATCAAGCAATCATCTATATGGACTAGCTTGACCACCTGTACACGACCATGGATGATTACCACTTTTGGCTAGGATGAAACCCTATGAGTTAAAGGATTCCATTGTTATGATTCAATCAAACAGAACTCAGAAACACAAGTCAAAGTCATTCTTCAAAAGGGATGTCAATTGTATTTTGCAAACATGTAGGACTTGGTAAATGAGAAAGGCTCAATTTTGAATTAATTTTTTGTTTAAGCTATTTGAGATGTATTAAGATTCTAAGACCTCCACTCGAGGATTACTGGTGCAGAACCAATTGCTTGAGCACCGTGCTAAATGATAACATTAGCATTCAAGGTAAAGATCTAACCATAGGAGCTTCTACACAAAGGGTTTATATATTTAGCATACAAGTAGTATTTATGCAGGCAGGAAGATGGGACAAGGAAGCTCTATATTGAGTATAGAAAAATGAACAAGGTGACAATAAAGAATGAATAAAAGCTACTGCTCATATTGATAATTTGTTTAACAGAGAGATGCTAGAATCTTCTTTACAATCAACCTTGGTATCAAGATACTACTAATATGTAATATTGGAGGATGATTTTAAGGTGACAATGAAGTTGATTCGTGGGCATTGAGTTTCTGATTGTGCCATTTGAACTTACCTACCATTCCAGCTGGATTCATGAATCTAATCAATGTATTTGAGAATTTCTTGGACAAACTTATAATGGTGTTCCTTGATGATATACTATTGTACACAGTTTCCAGGAGAACATGATCAACATTCACAGCTAGTGCTGCATACCATCCTCAGAGAACTCGGCTCAGATTTGTTGATACTTGCAAATATGTAAGGATATTTCGATACTGATGGAGTACAGATAGCATATATTTTAGATCTAAACAAGATATACAAAGCAACAACAGATATATATTGCAGAAATAGAAGCAACTTATACCGAACAAGATATTTTGAAAATTGTATAAGATTTGCACAACAAAGCCAGTTAGAGGGTGCAACCTGCGAATATAGTAGTTCAAACCAATTCCACACTGATCCCTATAAGTGAACTCTTACTCCTACATATGCCATAATTAGGTTATGGAAACCCAGAAATCCCTAATGAGGTTGATCTAGCATGAGAAGGAATCCGAGGAAGTAGGACATACATGAATAAACAAAACACGCACATACAGATAGTAACATGAATAAAGGTTGGGAACATAAAATTCCCTCCCCTTTAAAAAGCATTGCCCTCAGAGCTTGAGAGTAAGAAAATTGTTGTGGGAACTTTTCATCCTCCCATGTAAAATCCTCTGCCAACAGGTTTGTCCACTTCATGAGGTATTCTGCGATCACCTTTTTGTGCTATTTCTTAACCCCAAAATCAATCACTGGCTTTGATTCCAGGATCAGCTTTCCTCCTCCATCCAAATGTGGAAGACTCATTTCCACTGCAATCTTCTTGTCAATAACCTTCTTAAGGAAAGATACATGAACATTGAGTAAACATGGGAGGGAAGTAAGTCCAACTTGTAAGCAATGTACTTAATTAATCAAAGCATCTTATAAGGACTGTAAAACTTGGGTAACAGGTTATGCTCTTTCTGTTGCTTGAGATGATCTTTTATAGGGTTAAAGTCTGAAGATGACCCAGTCACCAACGTCAAACTAGTGTTTGTTTTTTAGCTTATCCGCCTAAACATTATCCTATTTTGTGCTACATGCAAGTTTTCCTTGAGAAGCCAAAGGATATCCCGTTGCTCCTGCATATGGGTTTCTAGTGCTTGAACTACCGAGGTGCCCTAAAAATATGAAATGGTGTTGGTTGAAGGATAACTATAGAGTACTTCAAAGAGGGTTGCTGTAATATCATCAGATTCAAATTAGAGAGGAAGACTAAACTAGGAGCCTAAGTTGTAACTGACCACTGACATATCTAAATCAGACTCTGAGAAATCATGTGCAGTGTCTTGTACAAGCCAAGAGAACTGTTGAGTTATTTATCACCATAAAGCAAAACAGAATGCTATAGAATGGCCAATTCACTTACCGTACTAGGGCCTTCACATGTTAGACAAATATATATACTAGAAAACATTCAAGAGATGAGACAGTCCAGTTCCATTTTTTTCCTGTCCGTGTGGCTTCAATCTGGCACAGACACTTAGCACAAAGGAATGAAATAATGATGTGGCTGTCAGAAATGCTTTGTCATAACACTCTTTGCTAGCTGCTAAAATAAATGTCATTGTTACCAAAGATTGTTGGCATGTAGACTGGAGTCTTGTTGAAGAGAAGATCAATTGTTTGGGGCTGAACTCTGATCGAGGTGCTCACCATTTGAGAAAAAACAGTGAGTGTCATGGTAATGTCCCTCAAACAGGAGCAGGACACAAGATATTGAGATTAAGCTCTCATGGTTTGCTAGGGAAATAAATTTCTCACCTACTTTGTGAGAAAACAGAACAAGGCTCTCGAAGAATTTGGTTTTATTTCATCAAGTCAAAATTCAAGAGTAGATATTGCAAGCTCTACACATGCATCAAAACAGGAAAGAATCTTAAAAAAACAGATTCAGAAACCATAAATGAAATGGGACTCCATGCACATAAGAGGATTTTTCAAGTGAAGTTAATCTGAAGAAAAATGGCCCAAGCTTTATTACTATAATGGTAAACTAGAAAGTTCCAGATGGGGTTGTGTCAGAGCATAAAAGAAAAGGCAAAGTACTAAATTCTAACCTTAAGGATGTAGCCACATGGAAAAATTTGATGAATCCTTCTTAATGTCAACTGTAAATAATTTTGTTAACTGTAAATTTTCTAAGGCATTTGGTGCAGTTTCACAGCATCTAACGGCATATTTGGAAAATGCAATAGCAATAGTGGAGAAGGACTTATGCTTTTGTCTCCAAGACAGAATGATTTGTAAAATTGAAGTTCCTATTAATGTCTTAAAGATATGTGTACCGACTTAATTTATGAACAATGCTTCTTGAAGTCAAGGAAAAAGTTTGGAAATAAGTACAGATTTTTTTGGTACACAAGAAATCTTAATGACCAAGAGTGATACTGTAGCAATGCATCATCTGGAAAAACAAAAATCTGAAATATCAACTCAGAGCCCAGTCTAATAATGTGGAAGTTGCCCAATAAAGACAAACCCCCTTTTAGAATATCCCAGACAATCCTAGGATGGTTCTATTTCATCATGGAGGAAGAATTATAGCACACAAGAAAAATAGTAGTTTTGCATTGAATTAAATTAAAAAGGAATTGTCTTACCTGGAATAAGTCTACCACACATAGTTCAAAAACTCGACAGCCCAAAATTTTGACTCGGACCCAGTACTCAGTAAATTTAAAAAATACATAAATACACAGAATAAATTTAAATAATGCACGAGACACATTAAAAAATGAATTTAGAGAACAAATATGTCTATTTTGATAATAGTAGCATTACTATGAATTGGGATTGACTCAGCAAACCAAAAAGTATAAATGGAATTCAATTACTTGGGACTTAATCAAGAGACTAAAAACTGCTGAAAAAATCATAAACATAGGGGAAAAATTGCTGCTATTGTTAAATCTAAATAAAGGGAAAAAATCTGGTTTTCCTTCCAGCGCAACCCAAAACATTTTTTTATCTCTTGCTTTTTAAAACTAGAGCGGAGGTCGGGGGGGGCAGAAGGGTCAAGGCCACCAGGTCCTTCATGGTGCATGCCACTTCTCATAATTTTATCACTTTTAAGTTTTAACCAATCATAATTGAATCCTTTCAATCACTCAACAAGCAATTCCTGGTGTTGAGATCCTAATAGCTGAAGACAAAAAATGACAAAAATTAAAGCAAAAAATCAGGGTCTTATCAAGGGTCTGCAAGAAAAAATTAGGTGACCTAGTCTGCAGAGAAAACTCCCAAGTTTCGGGTGAGTCTTGCCGAGCAGGTCTCGGCATGCACGTATCTGGAAAGTTATTTGACAGGCAGAAAAACTCACAAGTTCTCACCCAGTTTGCAAACCATGCAGTATCAAATCGAGATTATCAATTCAAATATATATTTGATGATTATGAAATTCTATGTTTAATGTTGCCTATATATTTTAAATTGAGAAACAATACCATGCAATGCGATAATGAAATTATTAACTTACTTATCACAAAGATTAAAATTTTTGCACTGCTTGCAAAACCAGCGTTTGCCACAGACAATGAAGTGACAACAATGAGAGCATGCATATTGCATGTGAACCATGATAAAATCTTCTTTCATTGGAAAGATGGACTCCCCGAGCTGCACACAGCAACATAAGTAACTAGTGAAAAAAAGACAGGATGAACAGAACTAGAGTTAAAAATATTTAAACTGGACAAGTATAATGACTATTCTGAAAACAATTAGAACACAAACAAAAAGGAAGAAATCTACTTTCTGCATTAACAAAGCATCCTTTGAGGCATTGTTTGCAAGCTCAGCTAGAGCAGCTGCTTTGGATGCTCTTTTAGTGGCAGTTTTTTTCGTCTTTCCTTTCTTTTGATGTTTCCGACCATTTTCTTCCGCTTGTTGAAGTTGCATTATCATATCCTCTGCAGCACCCGGCCAATAGTCCCCGTCAAAGTACGGCAAGCGAGCAGCTGTAACTTTAGACTTGCATTCACCAGTAGACACAAAAAAGTGATCATATAGATTAGTAAGTTCCACAACAATCTCTTCTTTCATGGCTTTGCGCAACATTGTAAGATACCTGCCACAGTAAAATTGTCCCAGTTAAATTCTCTTCCAGAAAGCGATTCACTTTAACATGCAACCAAGAAACTCCACATTATTGCTGAATTTTCCCTTAAGGCTTAAAAAAAGAATGAACTACCAACCATTCTCGGAGCTTATCAGACTTTGGTGTCTTCTGTATCTCAGGGTGGCAATAAAGAATATAATCTTCTCCCTTCAAGGGAGGACAGGCCCATATATAACAACTAGTCAATCCTCGTCTCTTGCAGTAGTCCAGATATGCAATCTGTTATGGAAATATAGTATGTAAGCTCAGTATGTAAGAATATGTAATCACGTAGTAAGGAAAAAGCACAGAGAGATGAATAACATGTTCTGAAATTCTTCCCTCCTACTCTCATTCAAACATTGTTTCCTCCTATATAGGCCCCTAGCTTGACATGATAATCTCTTTCTAGGTAGCATCATTTATTTGAAGATTATTTCATAACAATAAAGGATGAGACCAAGGCAAAGAAATAAATCAATAGGCTATTTCATATTCTCTTCAGCTGAACACCATATTACCAAAATTTCATGGTAAACAAAGGTGCGAAGGGCCTCTCCAGTAACAGTTTTCACTTCGGGCCTGAAGTACTTGACAGAATCCAAGTAAGAAAGATAAACACGTCGCTGATTTGGATGAGCGCATTCTGATCCAAATTCCTGGACATACATTCCAAAAAGGCAAACCTCCACTCCTTCAATTTTCTGAAATAACAATACCACCTGGAAGTACAAGCATGATATAACCATTAGAAAGCTTAGCACTGGAGGACAATTGAACTCTTGCATTTGTTTCATGATAGTTATTACTTATGATTTCTATATAACAAATAAAGAAAAACTGGATAAACAAACAGAGCACATTTAGACCTTCGACTTGTAAGGAAATTCAATAGGATAATCTTCCTCTTGAAAAATCTCCAGGAAGCGCTGCTTCACTTCCAATTTCTTGTCAACGGATGAAACAACTCTCACAACAAGAGCTTCTGCCCCAGGAACCTGTCAATCAAAGACAAATCTTTTAACAAAAACTTTCAGCCATACATGTTCCAAAATTAGACTATAGAATCTAAAGGGTAGATCTACAAATTCTGAAAGATAAATGTTTCCAACTATGAAACACTAATAGTTATTCCTCTCTAAAGTAAAACTAGAACAACTATGTTTCTTCAGTGGGACTTCAAAATCCCACTTAAAATCCCAGCACTCCTTCTGTACCACCTATTGATGTAGGTGAATAGGCAAGGCCCAGTTTACTCCCATGCCTTATCATGAGATCAAAACCTAAGAGCTAAAAAAATGGAACTATATATATATATATATAATGCAAAGTGAAAATGTACCCTTGTTTCCGCGAAAAGGGTCTCCTGTGCCAAATTGGCGTGCTTGCTACGCCAGTGTCTAAAACATCACCTTTTATGGACACATACACATGCAGCTGCACATGACCCCCATGCACACATACATGCTCATGCATATACGAGTATGGGAAGGTTGCATATGCACGCTTATGTGCATGTGCATGCACATGTATGTGTCTTGCATACAGAGATATACATCTACATGAAGAATTAATTACAACTTGAAATGAATCTTTTGTCCATTTAAGAATTCACCATCTTCAAATAAACCAGATTCTTCCGCATATTCAAGCTCCACTTAGAAGAACATAATGCTTGTAGTATAATGAATTCACTGTGAACAGTGCTTAGCATCCTTCACAATATTTTAAAATCTCTAGAGTTGCATTACAATGGATTTTCTCAAATGTCTTTTTTTCTACAAGATTAAAAAATTCCAGAATGACAACGTTTTTTTCTCATATCACATTTTTTTATACGAGATTAAAAAGTTGTAGAATTGCATTTACATTGGTCTTCCTCTTTTATAAAATGTCTTTCCTGTGCGAGCATTTTTATGTATCGCTGTTCTTAATTTCACCTTTTTCTTTTCAGGTTTACAAAGCACTAGATGTAAAACCTCTTTTGACCAATGTGGCTTACATATTAAAAAATATAAACCCGTTGCCATGTATCATCAATAACTGAAGCTATCACAATATAACATATCGCATTGATTAATAGATCCACTCCCATCCATATACTACAATATAGTTGCTTTGCAAGCTCTCAGAGTGTTTTTTAATTAATCTATCACCAAAATCCAGAAATAAATCCTTGTTGACATGAAGAATAGCATTACTGCTTCTTCTTTGTTATTTTGTAAATGAAAACTAATACATGTGCTTTCCTTTAAAAATCAATTTCAATTCAATATCCAGCATTGATCAAAAGGCACATATTTACCTCTTCGTAGGTCTTTCCAAGTGCTCTTGCCCTCTCTTGCCTCTCTTGCTTAAGTCGCTGAAATAGCCTCTGCTCAATGTGGTCACTCAAAAGTGTCCTTGGTAAATCTTTTGCACCAAGGACAGCACTTTGAGGCAAGGGCTTCCTCCCACCTCTTTCCACCTCGCAGACATAACAATTTGGACAGGTATACTCAGCTTGTCCACCCTCATTCCTTCTACCATTGAAAAGAGCACATATTTGATGTTGCCACCCCTCACATTTATCACACTGCACCCACTGCAAAAAGAAACCCACAAACAGTCAGTATAGAGAACTGTACCCAATACAAACTGCAATTTTATACTTCTACTACACTCATTCATATGCTTACCGCCTCTTCAACTTCTTCATCATTCTTCTTCTTTTCTAGCCTTGACTTAAGAAGCGTGACTCCATCTACCTCAATAGTATCTCCTCGGACCTCATTATAACATGGTATGCAAAAGTAATGCCTTGTATCACCACTTCCCATGGTGTAAAATGCTGCATTCCGTTTGATACGGGCTCCACAAGGTGTGCAGTAAATAGGTGGAGGCTCAAATGTAAGCCTTTCCACTGCACACAACTGACATGAATTCTCACTCATTTGATTTTCCATTGCCTGGTTCTTCTCAGCCTTTGCTTTGCTCTGACACGAAAGAAATCAGCTCAGTTAGCAAACATAATATGCCCTTGTATAGTGACAAAGATCTGGAGCTTTAACCCAACAACAACTACGCATGAATCAAAAATAGATTTTAGTTTTCTTGATGTTAAGTCTTTCCTGGATCTCTAATTCTATACCATGTATTCATTGCATATGGGTAAGTTTGTTCCATACCTATTTTTGTTTAAGTATAAAACACAAAACTGAAGTGCACCAACAACATTCACAAGTACAAACTGACCTGACCAACCCATTGGCGTAGCCCAAAGATATGCTCCCTAATCTGCTCTGGTGTGAACAATTCGGTAAGTGAAACACCTTTCATTTTTGGTTTTCCTAACTTTGATGCAGCTGAATTATCAGAAAGAAGTACTCCAGTTGCAACTTCTTGCTTGGCTTGTCCGGATTCGGGCTTCATCTGTCCAGCTTCTTTCTTAGCCGATACAGGTTCTTGCTTAACCTGCACAGGAACATTGCTCATAGATGTGGCAGAAGGATCGGGCTTTATTGCTTGCCATGATGCTTGCCCATGTTCAACTGTTGCATCATTCTTTAATTCTGCAGATTTCTGGGAAATGAATGGGTTGAAACTCGCATCTGGTTCCATTTTTACAGGTATAGGCTCTGCTTTTGCAACTTTGAGGGTCTCAGATTTTGTTAGAGCTGTGCACTGCCCAGTTTGCTGGAAAACTTGAGGCTGCTGCACTTGGGAGGCCACCTGCTTCTTGCTTAAACTTAGAGTAGATACTTGTGAGGTTTCAACTTGTGGCAATCCACAATTTGGTGAGGACGGTTCAGTCTTTGCTTTCTTAAGTGGAGGCTGCTGAATTTGCACTGCTTCTTGCACAGCATTCCAAGACTTTGATGCCAAAGTTGCATTAGTCTCACCTGCATTATTAGAATTGGCAAACTTTCTAACACCATTTGCAGGACCCATCTCCCCCTGACTTGATGATTGCCCATGTCCTAAACGTTGATGCATTATGATTTGACGAACAGGACCACAAACAGGACACTTTATATCACGACAATGTTGATGATGCCGTAGAAGAGTCCTTGATGCTTGACATCGAGAATAGGAACATTCAGACGCATGGCACTTCATAATATGTTGCCATAACTTCTGTGCTGTCCAACAATGTGATGTTTGGCATTGTCCTTCAGCAGCTGAACATTTACTAGCATGGCGCAAAAAAAGCAACCAACGTTGTTGTTTGATATACTGCTGTTGGCGTGCCACAACAATATTATCGGGTTGTCCAGGTGGCCCTGTAGTTCTGGATGGTGTTTCAACTCTACTTTGATTTGTTATAGTTGAAATGGCTCCAGTCACAGAAGATTGTTGTGGCTCCTGATTGTTTTCAGATTCATCATGATTACTTATACTTTGCTCAACTTCTTGGGGTAGATGTTGTTGCTCTGCTAAAGATGGACCCTGCTCTGTAGAACATGGAACCTGATCTGTGAGGTGAAGTTTCTCCTGAGACTGTGACTCTTGCAAGCTTTGCAAGACAGCCTCTGTCTGTAGCTCTGTGGGAAAGCTATTTGAATCATTCTGTGATTGGGTTTGTTGTTGTTCCTGTGGTGACGATACCTGCTGCTGCTGTTGGTTTTGAGAGAGTGGAGGGCACAACAGCCGAAGATTAGATGGATCTTGGTGCATATGCAGTCCTCTTGACTGAGATTGCTGAGCCTGTGGACCTGTGACTTGTGGCTGAAAATTTTCATTTGTGGCTTGTGAGATAAAATGCTGCGACGCTTCAGCTTGGGGCTGCACACCAATCCCAGAATGTTTTTGCCCAGACAACTTTGGAGTTGGCTGTATACACTGTACCTCTTCATTTTTTAGAAATGATTGTTGTTGATTTTGACTTTGTTCATTTTGATGATGTTGCTGTTGGTAGTGCTGAAATTGATGTTGCACATTCTGCTGGTATGGTTGTTGAAGCTGCTGCTGATATTGCTGAATCAACTGACCTCTTGGCAATTGAAAATTAATTTGCTGAGAATTATCAAGAGACTGGGACTTATTCTGTTGAACCTGCTGCTGAACATGGAGGTTTGGTTGCTGAGATGATAAACCAGGGACAGGGATCATTTTTGACTGTAACCCTAAAGAATTTGAATTCAAGTTTGTTGCAGATGCAAGTCCACCTGATGTTGCAGCATTATACCCGTTTCCAGAACCAGCAAGGTCAGCCGCATTCATCGCATAGCCATCACTTGCCAGGGGAGTAATTGTATGAGGCAGCGCTGCTGTAAACCACAATTATAAAAACTCTTAAAATTCAGAATCAAGAAAAAACTAATCAGGATAGGTTAGTTTTGAAAGTCTGGAAAATATTATATAAACAAGAAGCAGAAAAACCATTAGATCATTAAAGAGACAAACTCACGTTGCATTAAATGTCGCTGCCGTTGCTGATTTATATGCTGTTGCGGAGACATTTGAAGGTGACCAAATCTAGAAGCATTCACAAAGCTTCCAGTATTAGAAAGTGAATTAGTGCCATTCATCAAATGTTGATTACCACTCATCAGCTGCATCCCATTACTCATATTCCCATTTAACAGCCCGTAAGATGAATTTTTTGACTGCATGTTAATTCCCATCGTACCACCTACTTGACCATTCATGTTATGATACATTCGACTGTTTTGCCCTCCACTAAATTGTTGTTGCTGTTGAGTAGCTGTCAGAAGGTCAACATTAGAGTGGCCTAATCCACCAGAAGATGAGCAATTAATCGGCATAGATTGTGGTGTACTTAATCCGGGAGTTGGAATCATCTGGCTTCCAACTCTTGGCATACCCATTGTAGGCATCATGTGGTTTCCCATGCCTGTGGATACGTTACTTATTCCTTGCTGGGAATGAAATGCATTGTTCAACTGTCCTGGCAGGGAAGAGATATTGTCACCACTGTGTGAAAAGATGTTGCCAGTAAGGCCAGGAGTTGGCACCATTTTACTTGTGCAGCCATCACTTGCCAATAATGAGTTACCATGCATAATGCTAGTACTATCATTGCTATTTGGAAGCATGTTTCCCATGGTGTTGGGCACCACATTACCAGTGCCAGGACCATTAGCCGTGGAAATATCATTACCTGGTGTAGGAATCATTGAGCTTACATTTCCATTTTGTTGTAACCCTGGTGTTGGTATCATTGTTCCCACAGAAGAAGGATTGTGATGACCAAGATTCTGGTTACGATTGTTTGGTGGTTGAAACCGCTTCACCATAATATGCAAGCGCCGTTCTAAGGTAGTCAAGTCCATGTATTCTTCCTGACATAATAAAAGAAAAGATTCCCCTCAACTTAAGTAAATAACTCCAGGGATGTGTGACAAACTCCAACTTAACAACCTCAGAAATTTTAGTTCAGAAAACAAAGAACTGTTTTTAAAAATAGGAATTATAAATTTGAACTACCAATTATGTGTTCAAATTGAAGTGATCTGGCAATCAACCTTACTTTTGCTACATAAACAACATTCACAAAACAATAAAATGACTTGCTACAGGATTGGAAAAACACAATTTGAATCCTATGTCAACCATTACGCAAAAATGGATTACAACTAGTGTATATATATATAAACACCTTTGAAACAGCCTCCTTGAATAGACCTTCCTCTAGGCGCTTCACAAAATCAGGCAACCGTTGTTGCCACTCTGGAGTAATTGGGCGCCGCTGAAATACTTGCAAACTGAGAACACCAAAAACAAGGAAAATTAAACAGAAATCCCACAAATTTTTAAAGAAATATTTGAAATTACCCAACATGAAGCGTGATCTTCTTTATTGAATGAATTAAACCAAAGCACAATAATTTGGTGAACAAACATGGCTCAAAAATCCCATCACTTAAATTTAGATTCTTAACAACCACCAAGGTTTTGTCGAAGCAGCTGTACTTTACAACCACATCTTGATGTTTAATAGTTTTGTTTACATAAAGATTAATTTGATTATCTTGGCTCAAAAAAGCAAAATTTTATTTACATAAACAGAAGAAACTGTTATGTTAAAGTCATATGTTAAATCATTTTTTAATATATAACATAATATTGGTGGAGACAACATTATTTCACAGTATCAGCCAAGACAACCATTAAAAAACACACTATCTTTTAAATTGACATCTGTAGCCTCAGGTATGCTTTCATCTTTTTCAGACTTCTCCATTTCTTTCAAAGGTTATTCAATAGTCATCATATACACATCCTGCTTAGAGTTTTTTTGCTTTCTCAAAAATTCTTGTGACACAAATGTCTGATGAAGAAATCTTTAACCAAAGTTTGTTGAATGCTATCACTTGAATCAGATACTGACAGTCATTACTTCTCCTAAAAAGATTGAGATGTCTTTATGTTTCCATCATCTTGCACTTTGGAACAAAATGACACACAAACTTACTTAGCCCTCTTCAAACACCTAATGCACCTGACTAATTTGATTGGTATGGTCGCAGTCTACTGACCTATGTATTTTCTTTTTAACATTTTCAAATTTATTTTTGGGTGGTTTTCTCCAAGTATTGCCATATGCAGGTTGCATTTTATCACTACTCGTTTTGTAGGGTACTGTAAGAATCCCAATGGCATGGAGTAATCTCCCATTTTTCGAAATTGGGGTAAATATTTCTCACGACACAACCTTTCAGATTCTCTTTTGAATTTTTACAGTTCCTGTAACCAATGTCAACCAGCACATTCATGTTTTCTGTAGTATTGTACCCTCATTAACCTTCACATAGACATAAGGTTTAGAAATGTGGTAACATATGAGTGACACGATACAACTTAAGAAAATGGCAGTCCAACCCCCTTGAACTTTTCTGATACATATTTATATAAGTTCCATCGAAGAATATGAAATCAAACCATTAGAGAAGCTGGAACAGTTCATATTCTGCCTTTTAATCTTCCAGGGGCTACCTGAGGACTCAATTATCCAGTTTCCATGCATCCTGTTGTTAGCATCAAGTAGCTCATGCTAAATTACCCGTAATGATTGACAACAGAATTAGCAGCATATTGATGGCAAAACGAACTAGACAGATGTTTGGTTAACCTGCAAAGTTCTGTTGCTACCTGGATCAAGTGCACATTTATGTTGTAATTTGACTTCTCTCTTTTGTTTTAGATACATTGGTTTCTATCTGCATATTATTGATATTGCAATGTGTCAAATGAAAAAAATTTCACCAAACGCATTAAAAAACATTCCATCATTTCAACTGTGCTTTCAAACAAAACTGATAGCTTAGAGTTGTATTGCTCGATTATTTGAAATTTGTTGATGTTTCTATAAAATGCTAACATAAAGCTGGACTAACATTTTCTCCTCATAATTATCATTGTTGTCAATTGCTTCCCTTCTTTCTTGTACTAGTATAGAGTCTTGAGCTACTATATTTACTTAAGAATTTTTTTATTTTACTTTAAAACTATTTCATTTACTACATATATACATGAACACATAAATTGTTCTTTTTAAGACTTAGTTTTATTTTATCTACATTGTTTAGTTTATTTTTATTTGAAGAGCTATTTTTGGTAATACACTTATTTTACTTTGGTATGTAACTTTTAATTTTACTTTTGGAAAAGCAACCATTCATTATCTTGGTATTTCTTTTGTTTTGCTTTTATTTTGAAACGTGTAGTAAATATTATATACTTATATGTTACTTTTTAATAGTATATATATTTTAAAATTTTGATGTCTTTATATTTAAAAAATAAATGTCAGCACTAAAGAGTTTTTCTTTCACAGTCACAACATCAGATGCTTCTCCCCCCTGCTGCCATTGTCGGTTACGCCTCTCTGCATAATAATTCCCCTATCTGGCAATTACACTTAATTTAAAGGCTTATCATATCCTGTATGTAAGCTCCCACATTTCTGAATCACAGAATTTTGATAACCAATTCATATCCTTGGAAATCCACCCAGCTGTTTTTTGTTGTCTTCATATGAATATACAGCCAGTACCTCCAAGTGATTGAAATCTGTGATAGTTCCTCCTAGTCATCCTTCAATATCTTCCTTCTCCTGGTCATTTTTTCACACCTACCTATGTTATTTGGATCTGTTTATGTGTTTGCATATTTGAAACACATATTGATAAAACTCAAATTTCTTCTTGTCATACATTGCTTCCTAAATTCTTTAAAATTCAATAAATATGTCCCCTATCAGCGAGACTAGCTTTATGAGATTCGGTACAAGTTACAACTACAAACTGCATCAGATGTATAAGTGCCATGGACAATATCTAATAAGTACATATGGAAATTCAATATAGAATTCAAATAAGCAAATTAAGCATTTCTAACAGCACAACCAAAATATGATGTTTCATAACCCACATCAGTGGGTCCCTTCTATGGTTCCAACCACACTTTCCCCAGCACATGATGTCTTTCCATGGACTATTACATTTGGGACACAATTCTCAGATATAAACCTTGTTAACTATATGTATATTTAATTAAAATACTATCTAATATTTAATTATAACCCTTGATAGTCATACATGTGTTAATTAAGAGTAATTGTATTTTTGATACCCATGTATATTGTCTATTATCATGTCTTATTGAAATACTATAATATATACAACATTGTGGTGCCCTACCCTTTGATTGCACACCACAGTGATCCCAAAAAATGGAGAAGTTTTCTACCCAGATGAAACAAATAATGAAAGACATAACATTGAAACAATGGGAACATGTCCAGCAAAGGAAACTGGGGAATAATGAACTCTTAACCTCAATATCGAACACTCAAAAAGAAATCAAGAACAACTGGTAAAACATCAACAGTTAAATGAAATCATCAACAGAAACATTACAACCTTCAGAAAACAAAAAGTTCTTTAAAAAAAAAAAGTTCACGAGTTAGAACCAAAAATAAAAAACAATGAAAATAAAATAAACCCGTTATGAACAAAACATGACCAAACTATTGAACAATTCAAAACAAGAATTGTAAGAAAAATGATATGATGGCATAAGTATAAACTGAAAAGGAGGAACTATAAAACACAATCAATGGAAAACAAGAGACTACCAGGGAACAACAAAGTGCAAAAGGAAAAATTACACAAAAAGATGATGAACCATTATGAACCATTAAGATTGAGAAATTTTAAGTCTTTGTAATGAGATAGAAAGCTTCAAGAGCCAAAACAGGAAACATCAACAAGGTAGAAGAATCAAACACTTAAAGAATCAAAATCCATAGATGAACAAAATAAATTCAGATAACAAAATATGATCATTTCTAATAAGGATATCAAAGGCATTCACGTGAGATTGGTAACAAAGACAGATTCTAACATACAAAGAATAAGAAAGAAGAAACAAGGTATAAATCCTGATCAAGGCAACAATGAGACCAAAGAATGTGGATATGGGTTTCAGTGAGGTAATTCAAAACAACAACAAAGACATCCGTAGCAAAATCAAAAAGTTAGATCACACAGAGGTCAAAGACGAACATTACAAATAAAGACCTATAAGGATCTACCTGTATCAACACCTTCACCATCAGGAAAACCTATAACTTCAACACAATAAAATGTATATCAACATTGGCATTCCTATTTAATTCAATAATCATGGTAGCAAACAGATGGGTACAGTCACAATGCAAATATAACTGATAGCAAGGTAATGAATACAAACGAACATTTATGCTGCAACACACTGACGACAACAAAGTGGCAAACATTTAAAGTTAGTTGGACTCAAAAAATACATGACCATACATTGATACCAGGAAAATCCATATATGGACAGATGGATAAACAAGCGTGGTGATGATTGAGTACAATTTCTTCTTCTAATTAAAGGCAACATTTGAAGAATTGAGTCAACCTTGACCTGCTTCAATGTATTTCAGATACTCATTTTCTATTTTTACAGACCAAAGAAGAAAAAATAGACAATGTAGTAGCTAGTAAAGTCTCTGTTTCTCCTTTGAGCAAAACCCCTCCTAAAATAGATGTTGCTTCTTCAATTTGGATGGTTTCAAATAGATTATTGATATGCAATGTCAGTCCATCAATCTGGACATCAATTATTATTTCTTTGGTCATTGATCACAACCTTTTCTGCTTTTGTTATAACATACCATCCAATAGTAATGAGGAATCTTTACATATTATGTAATTATCATGGTTATCCTGAAGTCTGAAACCCACAGTATTTCGTCTTCAACAGCAAAAAATTCTTACTTGAATCAGGAGATAGACATTAATTTTCTTCTAATCTTCTTTCAACAATAATAACCTTTCAAGTTCATCCCAGGTTTCCACAGTCTTCAAAGGGATGGAATTGCAAATTGCGACACGCGACACACAACATTGATCAACATGGATGGAATTGTGATACACAATAATACAGGATAACTTAAGGCTACACTATGGTTATTGCTATGAAGCCGATGGCTAGCATTATGTTCACATCATTGTATATAAGCATATAACAAGCAAAGCAAAGCAGGCAGATATTTACTCCAAAGGGACCTGTAATAAGAAAGATCTTAGTTTCTTTTCACTTAAGCATCTTATCATTTATAGCAACCAAGAATATATATTATTAGTACAAAACAGTAACTTTATAATATCATTTCTCTATTATTAATTCAATAATATATTATAAAATTATTGTATGTGTTTCAAAATCCACCTATCACACATATTATTAACTTCATTCTATAGTATACACAGATATAATATTGGATACTTGCAATTCTATATGTATGCATATAGAGCACAAATATGACAGCATGAAACCATTATATAAATCCATATCCAAGTGGTTTATGGTTCAATGGCAATGAAACACTTATTAACAGCGTGACCCAATTTAAATCTAATTCAATGTAATGAGGTATCCCCTTAATACAAGATTAAAAGAGGCTTCAAACCTTAAAATGATCCAAGCTTACTCCACACCATTTCAAAGGTGACTCATATTCTCCCCCTACTCAGCAAAAAAAAAAAATACAAAGCCATAAAATTCTTCTTATTCCTATTCCCCATGCATCAAAATGAATTTAATCACTTTTTTTGCACTAATTATTTTTCGAAATTTTGATGTCCACCAAATTCCAACATGAACCAGAAGCAATTAAATTAGGGTGGGGTGTGACAAGCAACAGAAGACATTAAGATAAGAGGGGGTGAGGCTGAGAAAACAGCAACAAAAAATCAAGTGTAGTACTTTGCACACCATGGAAAAACTGCTCTGATCCCATTTGATGTCATAGGACAGTCGTCAAGTACTTCAAACTAGGAGACATTTTCACTTTTGGAAAAAAAATTGAAATGTTATTTAAATTTATCTTTAATAAAGGAAATCAACTTAAAACAACCTTAATGTTGCAACTAATGATGAGAATAAATGGTCATAAGAATACTGTACATAAGTGTGATCCAACGGTTATATTATAATAGTTGTGTCCCCTTATTGATTCACACTACAATTAGTTACAGAATATATTGGAACATTTATTATTTACAATACAACAGAAACATACAAATTTAGAAAAAAGCATTTGCTGTTCTTGCTCTAAAGTATTAGGGACTTCGATCACTTACATCTTGTCTATAATAAATCGCCGCACTCCAATTATATCAATGTCCGTGTGCCATGACCTTCGTATACCCCCATGATTTGATGTCTGTGAACCTAAATTGCTCCCATTCTGTTGTGCCAAACCAGACAACTGTCCTCCCACTTGACCAGTTACCTGTCCTGAGACCTGGCCTGAAATCTGTGCCTGAGCCTGCATCCTGTTCTTCTGAAATTCTAGATCGATCTAAACCGCTATTTCAGACTACCAAGAAAAAACAGTTATCCATCTATATTTCTGTCGCATAAAAGAATTTGCGATGTAGCAACTTCTGAAAGACACGCATTTCAAAACCCAAAAGGAAACCCAACCAGATTAAACATGTGTGCTCTCATCTTCGAATCATTGTCAAGCACGTGTCCGCATCACTCATCTCTAACAATCTGAATCTAGTGAAACCCATGAAGGAATGAATCAAACGAACCATCCTCGGCAGCAAAGTAGCATACACCCATATTAAAGACCTCGGAGAATTCTTCAAACATTGCGGAACTGCCTCTTCTCCTCTTAGATTGCTAGCTACAATCCCAAATTCTGCCACCAAATGATATTGAGACTGAAGCTGCCTGTTAAGAAAAAAATTCACCTGAAAAACACTCAACAGTCAACCAAAAAAATCCCAAAATTACTTCACATGGGCATGCAATGCATCTTTTAGCTCTGGTGTTAGACAAATTCGCCAACAGCCCAATAAATTATCACTTCCACCTATCCAATGGATTCATTTATGACTCAACCAAAAACTATTATCAGTGAAAGTACTAGACAGAGCAAGATGGAAAGGCAAGCATGCATATCTACCGAAATTTGAAGCACCCAACAACAGTGGAAAACCGGAACAGCTATCACTTAAACCAATAGTGAATAAGGCTTGATCCACAAAAAGCAGATGATCCCCAGTACACTAAAAGTGTATGTGACCAAGTACTGTTGCAAACCAACTGTATTATTTTCAAGACAAATGGATGAACTTCAGATATGCATGCAGAACATTTTCTCCTTTTCAAAAAGTGAATTGGTGCATGATATTGCACTAAGAACACATGAAGAAAAAAACATAAACAGCAAAAATCCAATAATCAAGACAGCAAGGATCAGGAACATCTACTGCACTGCACTATCAATGCAGTGAAACAGGATACACAAGAGAAACTACCAATCAGAGAGTGTTACTTCAAATCCACAGTAGCATAATCACCAATTACCTTAGTGAAACCAAAAATTAGATGAACCCAACAATGGAGCAATTGGTCTTACGAGAGTAGAAACTTTCATAGCCATAGGTACAAGGAACAATCCCAGTGCACAAATATCAATGCATCCAAACTTTTTAATTTCATGCCCAATCACAACCACAGCTTGTTTATCTTAGGAAGGCCAAGCAATAGATTATGCAGACGTGCAAGCACTCTAGTTGATATTAGTAGGAAAGAGTGTGTCTATTCTGCAATACCAACCCCATTGGCAAAGGGCAATCTAGCTGACATTAGGGGAGAACAAATCCATTGCACATCATCAATCTATTAGCATAGGGCAATCAAGATGACAGTGGTAGGGGAGAGCACATTCATTGAGCAATATCAACTCCATTGGCAAAGGGCAATCTAGATGATGTTGGTAGGTGTGAGCAGTCCATCATGACATATCACCTCATAGACATAGAGCAGTTTTGCTGATATTAGTAGGGAAGAGAAGGCTCATTCTAGAACATCAATCCCATTGACATAGGGCAATTTAGCTAATGTTAGTAGGGAAGACAATGTCCATTCTGCAATATCAACCCCATTTACATAGGGCAATCTAGCTGACGTTAGTAGGGGTAAAACATCCATTATGCAATATCAACCCCATTGACATAGTGCAATCTAGCTGACATTAGTAGGGGCACGCATGTCCACCGGCCCAGTATCAACCTCAGTGGCACAGGGCAATCTAGTTGATGTTATTAGGGGGCAGGAAAGTCCATTGTGTAACATCAACCCCATAGGTATAGGGCAATCTAGCTGAAGTTAGTACGAGCAAGCCCGTCCACTGTGCAATAACAACACCATTGGCATAAGGAAACTAAACTAAATGAGACCATGGGCATAACAAATTACAGAATGGGGATTTGAAAATTCATGTCCAGTCAACAGCTGATCTAAGTAAATAATTTTTTTTAAAAAACCCACAAACGCCGCCAGAAAAGACTATTCCAATTGTTTTTATGTTTTTAAAATTTGGTGCCCGATATATAGGGAATTACGGAAAATTACCCGAGCCAACCAAAACCCCCAAATTGTCAAGCTAAAACAAATACCCACAAAGACCAAAAAACATGGTACCTTAATTTAGGATGTGGGTGTGGAACAGTTCGTGAAATTTTGAAACCGCGCGATCAAAATACGAAACCCTTGCGCCGCCCCAATCTTTCTGCGCGAGCTGCGGCTTCCACCCACAATTTCATTTATGGCATCTCCCCACGCAGATCCAAAAGCCCGATGACAGCAGTTGAGCCATATATAGCTTCGATTAAATTACTCCAGTAGCAGAAGACGATAAGCGGCTGCATAACAGCATATATATATCCATCACTATACTAGGAGGGCATAGGTGCAAGGTTCGAACCCCTGGGGCCAACTAGAAGCGGGCAATTTGGCCAAACAGGCCGCGCGGTTATCGCATTGAAAACAGCATACACCTGGAGAGAGCGGGCACGGACAATTCGGGCTACCAAATTCAGTACAACGAATTTTTTTTACCCTTTTTTTCTTGCAGCGTATAAATTGTTTTCTATAACATATATTTGGAGGCTGAATTGGGCCCAAAAGTAGCACTTTGTAGCGAATGAGGAGGATTTGATCAAGGTGGGGTATACGCTCTTCTTCCTCTGCACTAAATTGCAATGCCCTTTCTCCACCCTCTCTTCCGCTAAATATGTCTTCTTAGTACAGTGGAAGGATAATTCACAATTGTAGGACTCTTTCTTCTTTTCTTTTTCTGACGTTTATTTATAGGATAGGTTCATGTGGAAGTGTCCATCTAAAGTTGAAAATTAAATTTAGATTGGTTGCAGGATTTGTGTAATATCTTGGTTAGTATGATCTTTAATTTTAGATGATCTTTAATGTTATTTTATCATAATAGACAGTGTATGATGATTGTAGTTCAATGTTTCAGAGTTTACCTGTGTGCGAGTTTTTTCTTCAACCTTTCGCATCACAGGGCATGATCCATCATCATGAGAGAAAGAAGAAGAGAAATAGAATATGGTAGGTTTATTATAGAAGTGCTCACCTTACATTAATATTAAATCTAGTTTAGATTGGTTCTGAGTTTGTGCAATTTGTGAGTTTGTGCAATATCTTGTTTGTTATTTATATGGTCGGTGCTCACCTTACTTTAACATTAAATTTAGTTTGGATTGGTTCTGAGTTCGTGCAATTTGTGAGTTTGTGCAATATCGATTGAGTGAGTACGATATCTTCTCTAATTTTACTTTGGTAATAGTGTATATCTGGTTTGACTTTCTTTTGGTCAATTATATGATAGGCTTATATAGAAGTGCTCACCTTAGGCTAACATTAAATTTAAGTTGGTTCTGATGTTTATGCTAACATTAAATTTAGGTTGGTTCTGATGTTGGTTCTCCAAATTGTGAGTTTGTGTAATTAAGTTAGTATGATATCTTCTTTAATATTACATAGTAATATTGTATATCTTGTTTGACCTTTTAATAAAATGTCATTTAACCTTCATTTGATGGTGTTGCATATATGATCTTATTCAACCTTTTCTTCATAGTTTATGTATGTAGAGGTTTAGATTGATTACTTTAATTGTGTTATATATAATTTATATATCTTTTGGCAAGCCTTATTTTTTATATTTTTGAGTGCAAATATCTACTTTTTTTTATTAAAACTTATCTTTGATAATTTTAAATACAAATATCTATATTAACTAGTATAGATGTCTTAAATCCATCTATCTAAAAAAAATTAAGAAATATCAGTATAGAGTTATTTTATTTACTTAAGAATTATTTTATTTTATTTATTTTATTTTTATTGGAAGAATTATTTTTACTTACATAAGTGTTATTTTATTTTATTTTATTTACTTAAAAGTTATTTTAGTCTTTTTAATTACTTAAAAGTTATTTTATTTTAGTTTAGAACTATTTAAAAATTATTTTATATTTCTTGAATCTAATTTTTTTAATAGTAATAAAAATAAATTAATTATTTTTTTAATGGTTGTTATTAACTATTAAAATTAAACATCCAATAAATAAAAAAATTATATTAAAAAAAATTATCTTAACTTACCTTAAATCTATCTAAATAATTTTATAATATTATTTTGAATATTTTGTTTAAACTCTATCCATTAACTTGTTATAATAGATGATGAATAGTAAAAAATAATTAGTAAAATAAATTAACTAAAATAAAACAATATATGATAATAATGCATTAGTCCCCTAGGTATATCCATAATAAGCTTATTTCTTTTCTTTTTCTTTTTAATATATTTATTAAAATAATTAATAATCTTCAAAAAAAACATATGTAATTGAAATTTTACATTAAATTTTCTTATTATTATTTATTTTATTATCTTTTCATCTTATTTTTTATACTCTTGTTAAAATATTTGTAAAGGGTATTTCACATTTCTTTTTAACTTTGCTATTTATTGTATAGTAATTTTGGTCTTCATTTCCAAAATAAAAAATAGATAAAAATATGGTTGAAATGTATCATTTCTTAGAACTTCGGCCATCACTCTTTTATTAAAGATTGTTTCTAATTATGTGACTTTGCTCAATGTTGATATTCATTCTTTTGAAAAATTCCTCTGGCCTCACTTACCCATCATAAGTAACTAAATGTTTTTCATGAGAAGGTACACATCTTCTCCATATCATTATATAAAAAAGATTGGAGTGTGTCCTTTAACTAGCTTATCAAATTATGCACTATGGATGATACACTAAATTGATATGGAGTGGATGTAAATTCCTCTTGTAGGCCTAAATGTTTATTATAAAAGGTTGACTTGTTGACAAAAAAATCTAAACAAATTTATATATACAAAGAATTGATATTATCCCATTACCATCAATTTAAGCTGTTCTTTTCTTGTAGTATGCATAGTGATATCTTGATATGCATAAGGGATTTCTCCCACCTCTTCTATGTTTGTGATCTACATTTGGGTGATCTCTTGTGCTAGTCATAATATATTTTTTCCTATAATTATGTTTTATTCCTCGAGGTTTTGGATCACACTCATAGAAAAGGTTATTTTATAAATAGAAAAGGAGAGGAGAAGAGGATTTATTTTATCATGGTTATTTATATGGTAGGTTTATTATAGAAGTGCTCACCTTACGTTAATATTAAATCTAGTTTATAGAAGCGCTCACCTTACGTAAATATTAAATCTAGTTTAGATTGGTTCTAAGTTCGTGCAATTTGTGAGTTTGTGCAATATCTTGTTTGTTATTTATATGGTAGGCTTGTTATAGAAGTGCTCACCTTAAGTTAACATTAAATTTAGTTTAGATTGGTTCTCAGTTCGTGCAATTTGTGAGTTTGTGCAATATCGGTTGAGTTAGTACGATATCTTCTCTAATTTTACTTTGGTAATAGTGTATATCTGATTTGGCTTTTTTTTGGTCAATTATATGGTAGGCTTGTATATCTCGATTGACTTTTTTTTAATGGTGTCATATGCATAATATCTCATTTAACCTTCATTTAATGGTTTTGCATATATGATCTTGTTCAACCTTTTCTTAATAGTTTAGGTAGGTAGATGTTTAGATTGATTACTTTAATTGTGTTATATATATATATATATATATATATATATATATATATATATATATATATATATATATATATATATATATATATATATATATATATATATATAATTGTGTTATATTTTTTAGTGCAAATATCTATTTTTGTGTCAAAATTTATCTTTGATGATTTTAAATACAAATATCTATATTAACTAGTATAGATATTTTAAATGCATCTATCTAAAAAATTCAAGAAATATCAATATAGAGCTATTTTATTTACTTAAGAATTATTTTATTTTATTTGCATTGTTTACTTTATTTTTATTAGAAGAATTATTTTTACTTGCATTAGTGTTATTTTATTTTATTTTATTTACTTTACGAGTTATTTTAGTCTTTTTATTTACTTAAGAGTTATTTTATTTTAGTTTAGAACTATTTAAGAATTATTTTATATTTTTTGAATCTATTTTTTTAATATTAATAAATTAAGTTAATTGATTTTTTAATGGTTATTATTAACTATTAAAATTAAACATCAGATAAATAAAAAAATTATATTAAAAAAAATTATCTTAACTTACCTTAAATCTATCTAAATAATTTTATAATATTATTTTGAATATTTTGTTTAAACTCTATCCATTAACTTATCGATATAATAGATGATGAATAGTATAAAAATAACTAGTAAAATAGATTAACTAAAATAAAACAATATATGATAATAATGCATGGTTCTCCTAGGTATATCCATCATAAGCTTACTTCTTTCCTTTTTCTTTTTTAATATGTTTATTAAAATAATTAATAATCTTCAAAAATAAATTTATATGTAATTGGAACTTTACATTAAATTTTTTTATTATTTATTTTATCATCTTTTTTTCCCATTTTTACATTTTTTACACTCTTGTTAAAATATTTGTAAAGGGTACTTCACATTTCTTTTTAACCTTGCTATTTATTGTATAGTAATTTTGGTCTTCATTTCCAAAATAAGTAATAGATAAAAATATGGTTGAAATGTATCATTTCTTAAAACTTCAGCCATCACTCTTTTGTTAAAGATTGTTTTTAATTATCTAAATTTGCTCAATATTGAAATTCATTATTTTGAAAATTCTTCTTGCCTCACTTACCCATAATAAGTAACTAAATATTTTTCATGAGAAGGTACACATCTTCTACATATCATTATATAAAAAAGATTGGAATGTGTCCTTTAACTAGCTTATCAAACTATGCACTATAGATGATACACTAAATTGATATGGAGTGGATGTAAATTCCTCTTATAGGCCTAAATGTTTATTATAAAAGGTTGACTTGTTTTTTATTAAGATAAGTTGCTAACACAGGAGCAGAACCGATAACAAAGCCAAACGGCAATAGAGCAAGCCCAGGGCCACCAACAACTGACTAACAATTCAACCAAAAACTTAAACAAAACATATAACGAGTCTTAAAAAGATGTTTGTAAACAACATAAACCAAAAAACCCCTAACTAAGAAGAGATTTCCAGTCCTCAGATATAACATAGATTAAATTTTCTTGATCCTCCAGGAGAGAATCCACGATCTTCTTGCGATCCACCTGCATGACAGAAAAGACTTCAACAGCCTTGAGAGAAGTCTTCAGCACCATTTTTACAAGATTCTTAACCTTGATCTCTAGCACAAATAGGCGAGCCTTCATAATAGCGAGCTCAGCTTCCAGCTTCTTATTGTCCACGTCCCTTCGAGCACTCATCACTTCCATCTCAGGGGTTTCCTGCACCTCTGTTTCTTCCTCATTAGTGTCATAGTATGAGTTATCCATAGAGGCAAAGTGACTCGCGCCCTCCTTTTCTTTCGCAGGTGTTATTTTGGTACCCTTCGTATCAACATCTTGTCAAGTGTCCTCCCAATCAGACACAGTGGAATAATCCACTAACTTTAAGCCCTGAGACGAACCTCCCACCAAATGAGAAGATCTCCTTAAGAACGGCCTTCTGGTAGTGCCATCTTTACCCACAGCAAATTCTTTAACAAACACAACCTCCGCTTTCCCAAGGTTCCCCTATTTTTTACTAGCTTCTTCAACACCTTTCGTACCACCTCCCTCACTAAGTCTCCTTTTAGCAGATTTGTTCTAAACAGTGCCTCCACCTTTATGTTTTTTGTTCACATGTATAGGGATTCTGCTCTTCAGGTTACACAGGCCCTCAACAACAACAACTTGGGACTTATCCTGAGGGGTCACAAGGGTTTGGTTCGGGGAGCGGCCACCAGAAGAAACTTTCAAGAAAGAGGTGGTCTTAGACACAGGCGGGCTTGACAGAGGACTCGAGGGACCGCTCATAGGCTGGTTAGAGGGGGAGGAGGGCCGGGAGGCCTTCGGAGTGGCAGGCTTCAGAAGTCTCACACTTAGGGGAATTTTGTCTTTAGAATCATTGGAACTCTCCTCAACAAGATGGGCAGTAGCAGGTTTAGAAGGACTCAGAGCCAAGTGATAATGATATAGTTAGAAAATAAGGCCTTGGTGTAAGGGCACTGAGATCGCCCTAGGGTCTTCCTCACAGACTTTTTTGGTATGCATGACAGAGAGCTCAAGGCTGGAAAGTGGGAAAGAGGGGAAATTCACCAGAGCCTTATGGCAAAAATGATTTAGAAAGGCAAAGTGATAGTGATAAAACACTATGTATCTACCCTCAAGCGTAAAATACTTCATTATCAAAAAGCATACCCGGTTCCAAGGCACGACCAGACTCTCCCGCTCAAAGCCTCCTTGTAACCTAATTTGTTTTTCACCTTACCCTCCAAATCCTGCACACGAGTCTGCTTCTTGAGTCTGTTCCTCGAACATGACAAACCAAACGCAGCAATAATGGATTCCTCAGTGACAACAAATTGGATCCTTCCAACCTTCATCGTTCGCCTCTTGTCCCATGACTCAACAAACTGGATCGAGATATTTTTGTCATAGCCATTCAAGGATTCCACGAAGGTCGTAATTCCTCCCTCATATGCAATGCTCCACACTTGCAAGTCCTCCTTGAATTTATTGCAATTCATAGGTTTCGTCCTCACCTTATCCCCCCATAATCCTAAACCTCCAGGGCACAGAGTTAGAAACCCAGAAGCACACAGAAACAAATCCCTCACTATGAAAGTTGTTGCAAAGAGTAGGGAGCAAACACGAGAAAACTCCAGAAGTGTATAATAAAAGAAACTTGATTTTCTTTATCATCCTTTGCACACCCCTCTAGAACCTGAAGACGTTCGGCTCATAAATGCCATCAGTTCCCGCCTCATGCAAATCCCTCAAATCCAGCCCGTTAAGCAGAGGTTGACAAGACCCTCTGCAAAGATTTTTACACCAAACATGATTTGAACTGATTATCGCAATGTGCTCAAAAAACTCAGTACGCCACATCATCTCAAGGTAGTGAGTAGGATTCATTTTTCTATCCTCTATGCCACATCCTTCCATTAGGTCGAAAAGACACACCAACACATGCCACCAAACACTTACATTCATCATTGCACCAATCATGCAGGGTTATGGGCCTCCTTCTGAATGCAAATCTCAATTGTCCTAGGCAGGTTATCCAACTTCCTCCAACATCTTAAAGGATGAATATTAATTCCCATATTTGCTATAAGGTCTGCAGCTTTGTTTCCCTCCCTATAGGTATGTTTCAAATCTTTGCCCTCAAACCTTGGGAGAAGACCCTTTATATCTTTGATGACATCCTCTATCTGCCAACAGACATTTCCATTCCCTTTAGCAGCTTCTAAAACAACCATGGAATCACCTTCCACGATTATGTTTTTGATGCCTATAGATAGACCAATTTTGAGGCCCCATAGGAAGGCCATGGCCTCCGCAGTGTTATTGGTGTTTTCTCCAATGCTACCAGTATAAGTAGCAATCAAAGAGCCTTTATTAGACCTTATCACTCCTCCACCACTAGCTAACCCTAGATTACCTTTGGCAACCCCATCAAAGTTGAGTTTTGACCAACCACATGGGGGAGGGATCCAGATAGTATTGGCTCTGGCCTTTTTCTTTCTATCATCCACTCTGCAAGTACTTATAGGAATAGTCCATTATTTGATTATGTTGGTTTCTTTAGCATTTGGAGGATTTTCAGCAGCTTTTATGGAACTATTACTGATGTTGTCTTGTAGCAGTTTGACAGCAGAACCAAAGACTTCATTGGGGTTTCTGAATTTTTCCCAGAAAAGTCTATTATTTCTTTCTTTCCATAGGCTCCAAGACAAAATAGGGGGGATTTGAGCCCAAATTTCATGGCAAACTAGATTTGAAAAGGGGGGATCCAGGCCCTAATGAGATCCTCCAAGTTTCCATTCCTGCACCAAGGGATATCCAGGATATTCAGGGCCAAACTCCAAACCTCCCAAGCGAATTCGCAATGTAAAAGACTATGAGAGGCAGACTCTCCTTCATTCATACACAGCACACACCTATTCAGAATTTGGAAGCCCCTTGTCTGAAGATTATCAATAGTAAGGATTTTGTTTTGAACCACCACCCACCAGAAGTGGTTAATTTTTGGAACCAAGTTGTGGTTCCAAATGCTCCTCCATAATTTATCACCTTCCTGGGGAAAGGATAGATTATAGGCATATTTAACAGTAAACCTCCTAGACTTTTCCTTAGTCTAAACTAGTCTATCCTTTTGCGGGAAGAGAGGGATTCTACATCCTTTAATCATCAACTATATCTCTTCAGCAACTCTGGTTAGCTTAGAATGTCCTTGACAGCACTCTGACAGCTGGGTCTACTCGCTCTGCAGAGCCTGGGGGGAAGGAATCCTCCACCTGGTCTCCAAAGTAATTAACAACAAGTTTCATGAAGTCCTGAGAGTTTTGGATCTTTCTTAGGGGCCCTTCAAAGACCCATTTGTCTTCCCAGAATCTTATTGAATCTCCGTCCCCCAATTTCCATTTGCTGCCTTTTAGAAGAATATTCCTACATTTCATGATATTGTTCCAGATAACCGAGCCCCTAGGAAAGTCAGGGGAGAGTAAAATGTCTTACGGGGTAGAGTTCCTCATATACTTGGCTTTCATAATGTTGCCCCAATCTTTGCCCCCAGTGATGAGGTTCCAACCTATCTTGGTTAAGAGTACTTTATTAAGCAAGTTCAATTTTCTTAGGCCTAATCCCCCCTGCCATTTAGGTTTACAAACTTTATCCCAGGTAACAAGAGCCAACCTTTTTTTGTCTTCCATTCCTATCCAAAGAAAGGTTCTTTGTATCTTCTCAAGTCTCTCAGTTAGATATTAGGAATTTTGAACAAGGATAGAAAATACACAAGAATACCTTGGAGAGAAGCTTTGAGGAGTTGAAACTCACCAGCCTGGCTTAGGAGTTTTCCTTTCCAACCCGCAAATTTCCTTTCCGTCCTTTCCATTATGCAATTCTAGTACTCCGGGGTGGCATCCTTGATCGAGAAAGGCAACCCAAGATAAATCCCAGGGAAAGAACCCACATCACAACCCAGAATGTCCATAATTTTTTGCTGCAAAACCGTTGGGGTGTTGAAAAAGTAAACATGACTCTTGTCAAAGTTTATACATTGGCCCGCTGAGATAGCATACTCCTATAGCACTTCTTTCCATTTCTGAGCCTCCACAACTGAAGCAACCCCAAACAGGATGGTATCATCCACAAATTGTTGAATGACAGTAGGCTCAGCTGTTGAAGCAGGTTTGACCCCTTTGATGGTTTTGGAACTGAGCAAGGAAATGAATCCCCTACTCAAGGACTCAGCCAGGGGAATGAAGAGGTAAGGGGAGAGGGTATCCCCTTGCCTTAGGCCTCTACCAACATTAAAGAAACCCCTCGAGATGTCATTGACCAAAACAGATACTCAAATAAAGGTAACACAAATCATGAGAAGCTACAGAAATTTGCCTTGGAAACCCATCTTCAATAGGACCGTAAAAAGGAACTTCCAATTAACTCTGTCATAAGCTTTTGAAATATCCAGTTTGAAATCCATGCCCGGGCTTTTGCTTTTTTCCATCGAGTGGATTATTTCATGCGTAGTGATGGCCACATTCATTATCTGTCTGCTTGGGACAAACCCCTTTTGACAGCTGCTGATCAATTTCTCAAGTATAGGTTGGAGTCTCAAAACCAGAATTTTGGAGAAGATCTTATACACCGTATTACACAGACTTATAGGTCTAAAATCCCCCATGCACATAGCATCCTGCTTTTTGGGAATAAGAGCTATGAAGGTATGATTAAGTTGCTTGAACAACTTTCTCGTTCTAAAGAAATCTTTGGTTGCTTCAATGACATCCTTTCCCATTATCTCCCAATACTCCTAAAAGAAAGCAGGAGGGAAACCATCAGGTCCTGCTGCTTTAAAAGCCCCCATAGAGAAGATACTGGCCCGAACCTCTTCCTCAGAGATATTTTTGCCCAGTTGAGCATTATCTTCCTTGTTCAACAGTGTTGGAATAATATCTATGAGTTCTTGATTGATACTACTGTCTTGGGCTCCTCGAAATTTCTAAAAATAGGAAGCAACCACCTCCCCAACCTGCTGATCAGTTTCAACCATGACACCTCTATCATCCATTAGCTTGGACATACTATTCCTTTTTTTGTGCCTCATTGTAGATTGGTAGAAAAATGAAGTATTCTGATCCCCTTCCTTCAGCCATTGAACTCTTGACTTTTGTTTCCAAAAAATCTCTTCTTTCACTAGAAGTTCTTTCCACTCCCTTCTCATCTTCTCTTCCTCTATAGAAGTAGTTTTAGTAAGGTCACCTTCTTCGATTCTATTTTGTAGATATTTTAGTTTTAAGTTGATTCTTCTTTTTTCCTCAAATATATTCCCAAAATTGAATCTATTCCAGCCCCTGACTTTTTTCTTTACCATTAGAAGCTTATGAGTTAGACGGAACATAGGCGTTCCATGGACATCTATCCTCCACCATCTAGTAAGCATTTCCTTAAACTTTGGGTGTTTAGTCCACATTATTACAAATCTAAACGGGTAGGGGCCCCTTCTATTCTCATCTTTCCAGGAGTGCAGCAACCGGTTATGATCAGAAGTAGTTCGAGGTAGAGTTTCAAGGGCATGTGAACTTAAAAATTTCTAACTGGAGGATATCAAAACCCTATCCATCCTAACTTGGATTAGGTTCTTACCTTTCCTCTGATTTGACCACGTAAACTTATTGCCTTGTGGCTCGAAATCCATTAGGCCTTCCTTATTTAAAAAATCATTCAGGTCCAACATACTGTTAGTGCAATCCATAATTCCTCCCCTCTTTTCAGAAGGGAAAAGGGGGGTGTTAAAATCTCCCATCAACATCCAACAACTATCTAGGTCGCTAGAGATCATAATAGAGAAGCCACAACTCCCTTCTAGGGCCCCTCTGATTAGGGGCATAGATATTGATCAGGTTCCAAGAGAAGCTGTCGATTTCCATCCTAGTAGCCAAAAAAAATTGTTCTTCTCAACGACTCTTCCTTTAATAGTGTTACTATTCCACATGGTGACAATACCTCCCAAGGCACCACAAGCATCACAACCCAAGTAGTCAGCATTAGTCCAGAGATTCCTAGCCACCGACTGGAAGTTCACTTTTCATTTTAACCTCTTGGAGCAACAAAACGTCAGTTTTATTTTCAAAAATATAGTTTTTGACTAGTAACAGGTTTGTGGGGGTTATTTAACCCCCGAATGTTCCATGAATAGAATTTTCATTTGATAAGACCCTTCTTGGAGCCCATCTCCAAGTTTTTATGTCTGCCCATAGCAATATCCTTATTGATCGCCTTCTGTCTTGTTTCTCTATGGGACGGTCAGCCATGTTTGGTGTCTACCCCCACATCCACAATCTTCTTGCCTGGGCCTTTTAGCTTCTTTTTAACCGTATTCCAACCCTCCGATCCTGTAATGCTAGAACTTGCTCCAGGAGTAAGGGTTGCAGTGTTGTTGATAAGGGATACAATCCCTAAACCTGTCTCTCCATTAGTAAAAGTATCAATCCTAGTCTCCACCGGGCTAGAGATCGCAGGGGGCAGTAGAACTCTGAGAGAAGCTTGTTTTTCTACGTAATCTTCTTGAAGAATCTCCCCATCTTCCAAGCCCAAAGGCAAGGAAGCCTTGCTACTTATAATACCCAAAATAGGGGAAGTTCTTGCGCTATCAATAGGGGTCTGATCATTGATCTCCACATTAAGTGGTTGGGTATTATCTTCACTAATCATAGTAGCCTTGTTCTTTTCTGGGGATTTTATTATGTTCAATAGATCCTCTCTGAAAGGATAGTCCTCTTCTCTTCAACTATCTGAGCCTCCTTAGCATGCAAAGACTTAACTTTGCACTGTGGGGCTAGGTGGCCCTTTTTATTGCAAACTTGACCGAAGTTTGTAGAGTTTTCATACAATATTGGTTGGACCCATTGTCCATATTTAGATTTAAGAGTGATGTTATCAGGGAGGATCTTGTTAATATCAATGCTAACACATATTCTAGCAAATACTAACCTTGATTTATTTCTAGTTATGCCATCGAGAGTTATGAAGTGTCCAAGCGAGTTGGCAATCCATATGAAGATTTCTTCGTCCCAGAACTCCAGGGGAAGGCCTGGGAGTCGGATCTAGACTGGCGCCATTTTATTAAAATTAGCAGCACTATCGAATCCAGGTTTCCATTTGCAGAGAGATAAGCTGTGCTTTCCAAACATCTAAGGACCACCTACGATCATAGAGGTGAGGTCCTCCCTTGTTGTGAATTTAATGAGGAACATCCCGCTATTCATTGCGTTAATAGACACACTGCCTTTAACCCTCCATTTAGTAGTCACCCATTTTTTGACTACATTAATATTGGGTCTGAAGGAAAAAAATTTTCCAACCAGAGCATTCTCCGTGGAGGAGACAATCCGATCCATCACACCATTAGGAAGTTCCAGCTTGGAACCATCCGCCAGCTCACGAAAAGTTGGGGAGACCCCAGAATCCACTGTTTTCTCCCCAAACAGGGCCTTTTTTCTAGGCGTTGGGCCTCAACACCTTGTTTTGCAGCATGTGAGCAGAGGAATCTCCGTCCCCATCATAGAACATGTGACCCGCAGGGTC
The DNA here is from genome assembly GCA_027924645.1 of Cunninghamia lanceolata. Classification (NCBI taxonomy): domain Eukaryota; kingdom Viridiplantae; phylum Streptophyta; class Pinopsida; order Cupressales; family Cupressaceae; genus Cunninghamia; species Cunninghamia lanceolata. Next base: position 712,893 of record BSBN01001380.1, on the reverse strand, counting down.
CTCATTTCTGTCCAATCCACTTGGGATAGACCCAATCCCTAAAGCATCCCCCGAGGGACCCTGCAACAGAGGGTCCAGGGGGTCGCCCGGGTCTCCGGCAGCCATCAAATTCAAATTCAAACAGCAAGCGGGAAGAAGCAAGGTAGGAAGTTGCAGAGCTCAATTGCAATAATATTATGTTGATAAAAAAATCTAAACAAATTTATATATACAAAGAATTTATATTATCCCATTACCATCAATTTAAGTTGTTCTTTTCTTGTAGTAAGCATAGTGATATCTTGATATGCATAAGGGATTTCTCCCACCTCTTCTATGTTTGTGATCTACATTTGGGTGATCTCTTGTGCTAGTCATAATATATTATATTTTAAACAAATATGTAATAAGACATTAAAGTTTATTTAAACCTATAATTATTGTTTCTTCATAAGCACATGTGGGGTGAAGGAGGTTTAAGAAGATTTTTTTATTTGAGAAGAAACTTTCTTACAAGTTGATTTTTCTAGAATAAGGCTTTTAATTCAATAGACAAAGTGAGATGAAGAACATATTTTTGGGTGATCAATGATTTCTTTTTTTAGTTCAAAGGGAATGGAAATATGTTCAAGGAGAAAAGCTTCTATTTTGTCTCAAATTTGTAAGAATTTATTCTAATATGAGATTTGTGTTTTCTAATTAAGCTTCAATGTATAAGGAAGATCTAAAAAATGACCACATATTTAGAATCTTTATGTAAAATTGTTATTGCATCAAAATATCCTATATTTAACCCCTCAAACCAATGTTGTAATATTTAGGGGCTAAAAGGACCTTGAAGGCTCACAAGTGGGTATATTAGTAACCACTGCTAAACTATTAATGGAAGTAGAGGAATGAAACTGACTAGTAGTGAAGCACATGTGGTTCAATCAACAAAACTTGCTAGTTAAAACAAAAAGAGATCATTGTGGTGCCACTAACTAAGAAAAGTGTCAACTATCTTATCAAAAACACTTTTGACATAGAGAGACATGGGTAAAGTATGTTGATGAGCCAAGTAGGAGTAAAGTGGTGGAGGATCACCATTTGTGCAATGGAAAGTTGAAGCTTCCTTAATTTTCCCCCAATGTGACAAATTGTAGCAATTTGGCAAATTAGGAAAGTACCATGTGGTACTTTTTGATTCATCCATATTAAATCTAGCATTCCAAGCAATATATAGCCAAGACATGGCATAATTTCTTTGCTAGTTAGATATGACCAAAATGTGTCTAGGTGTCATTAAGGTCTATTTTTTTTACTACTTATATGATATCGACATAAGTAAAATTCTAGAAAATAAAGACAATGAAAAGTAACAAGCAAGGCATACTAAATGGGGGCATAGTGCTTAGAGCATAGAAAAAAGGGGACACTTGGCAAGTAAAGGCATTTTCTCACAAAATTTATATTTTTATTTTTAAAATTTGTTGAGGGTCTTAGAAATTTAATCTTTGAATGGTCGTATTTTAAACATGGGAACTTAGTTTGAAAATCACTAGAAAGATTGTTTTAAGATCTACAAAATCGTATAAAGAATTAAGAGTTAGAGAAATTCAAAAAAAGGGGCTCCCCAATTGTGTAGAGTTTTGTTGAGCAAGTATTGTGTGAGCACAACTACAAGGAAGTTGGTGAATGATGTGGAGATCATACTCGGGAAAGAAGGAATGTGGTGGATTATTAATGGAATAAAATCTCCTCTTAAGATATAAGAGAAGCTTGTGGACTTTCCTGTCCAAGAAGAAAATGCCACTATGACATTAACAACGCATGTAGCCTTAAAAAATACAACCTCGGTGTCAGGTCTCAAAAATTTAGGTTGCAAGCCCTAAGAGAATGTCAGGGTCTATGGTCATGTTTGAAATGTTTTTGACCAATGAAACAGAGCAACCCTATGTGATTTTGGACTCCCTACTCTTTAGGTTCTACTGGACCTAGGAGGGTGTACCCTAATAATTGAGTAGATTATGAACTTTAAAGGTTTTTGATAATGGCAATCTATTTCTAAATGGCATACAAATGTGAAATAGATGCAAGGCTAACAATTAATCCTAATGCTAATGTTTGAAGTTTGAAAATGTGAATAAGGTTTTTATGAAGTATTATTTTTTGGTGAATATGACCAGTGCCTTCTAGGCAACAAGGTCAAGATGTGTATGATAAATGTGTCCTCCCTTCTAGCTTAACTTGAATTATTTGGCACTTTTCAAACATTTATACTTTGTATAAATGTGCAAGGTTGTCAGTTACTAGGCTCTTCTTACAAATCCCAATGATATTTTCCTAGGTTATTGTGATCAATTGAAAGGGCTTTTAATTCTGGTGTGAAGGAAACCAACCAAGATGATTTATTTAAAGGTTTTTAACTCTGGGTAGAGACCAATAAACATAAACCACTTAGAAGGACTTAAATCAACTTCTCACAGAAACCAATCAAGCAGATCACACAGAAGCAGCAAATGTGCCCTAATAAATTAAGTATATCCTTGATATATTAGTTTAAATAACAAAGGAAAACCATTCTGGAGACAACACAGATAACATATATGAATAAATATCAACAAATAATTGAACACCAAAATATTGGACAACAAATTATAATATTCTTCTTCGTTAAATTGCTTCAAAAATTTTTGCAATGTGCATCGGAAGCCTTTATTTTCTGGTATATTGTATAATCTCTAATCCCTACTGATTGATTTTCCTACTACTGATGATGATTCCTTGATTTTATTTCTCATATATATACTTTATATTTTGAAGGTTATGACCCTTCACATTCATCCTGTGTGTCTCTTCATTTGCCATGAAAGATAATAATTTTGCTAATACAAAATATTTTGTGAAACATTAATCTTCTGTTTGTCTTTCTTCACAAAAAAATTTAATTATCTTCCATCATCCCGGTGAATAATAAAATATTAATCTCTTCCGACAATTTACTTTTGTAGTTACTTGTATGTATACCTACCCATAAAATGTTCCTTGGGTGAAAATAACTACCCACTCCAAGACTTTTATGTTCTCTTAATTTCTAGGGTAAAATGTTTTACTCCTCGGGGGAAATAAACTGCATTAAAAATAATATGCCCCAAAGTAACGGTGATTATTTTAAATAACTTTACAACGCACTTTTCTATTTTCGTTGCATCAGAGGGACTAAAAAATACTTACTCCGATATATTATTCTCCTCTCAATATAATTTAATTTCCACTTGCATTTTGGTGGGGATGTGTTATCACCATATTTTTATGCAAATGATATGTTATTTATTCTTTGTTGTCATCGGAGGATCGAAGGGACCCATCATTCTGTCCCTTCGACACCCACATCTCACCCTGATAAATTCTTCAAACAAATGGTTTACCCTTTTCGGGATATCAAAGGGACTCCATTTTACTCACTCTGATCTTTGTTTTTCTTCCCGATAAATATCTACTTCATATTTCGTTGGACTAGTTTTAGGGTTTATCTCTAGCTCATTATTTTCTACAGGCAATGACTTCATCTTGTTTGTGCATTACCATTGCTAGCCCCTAGAGAGCTCCGGGATTGAATTCCTCCATTGTAATATATAACTTAAACCCCTCTTTCGCCTCATCAAGCCTGCCAGCAAAGTCCTAGATCTGAGCCTTGACCAACCTCCACTCCACCTCATAAGACTACTTACAATTTCAATGGCTGTCAAAGTTCCCATCCCTCATCCTCATAGCCAGAAGAGCCTTGAGTGTGTCACCATCTTTGGGCCTTCTGTATTAAGTATATACTGGTATGGTCCTTTTACCACCATATTTCCCTCAAAGAAAGATACTTCTCATGTGCCTAATCATAATGAAGACTGGCTTTGTCAAAGCACTTCTAGATCTCCTTCACATCATGTAAATTGATTTTCATGAAATATATTAGTCGTTCATCCAAGACATGCTCTACTTGGGAGTGAAGAACTTATTTATATGTCCCAATTTCTCGTAAATCAATGGTATATTTAGTCATCATAGGCTCTGCAAAAGCTGTATCAACTAGATCATTATGTCCTCCAAACATTTCAAGAGCACTTGCAAATATAATATCTTCATCATACATTTCTCTCAATGCTTCCGTATATTTTTGACATCCTTTGTAAAAATTTAGACTGCACTCCCCAAGTGCCTCACCTCTACACTTTCTTCTAATGCTTGTATCCGTAATAAACTTGTAGGTGCATTCAATGCCACAAAAACCAGAATAAAATCAACTCCTCTCCGATGATCAAAACACAAAGCTCCACTCATAGTGAGTAATGCTTCAAGTGCTTGAAGAGCACTAATTTGCACTGAAATAGATGTTAAGGCATCATTTGTATTCAAATTTCTCTCTAATCTAGAAGGTGCTAAAAATTTGATTAAAAAACCTTGGATTTTTTTTCTCTTCTGTGTGTTGATCTCCAAATCACCTCCACTTATGTATGTAAAAGTTTCTTGTTCAGTCACATTTGGAGAACTTAAAATACCTCTACAATTTTAAGCCTTTAAATTAGCTATTGCATTATAAATGATAGATAGTGCAAGATATAAAACCATTCTAATTCTTATAATAAAGGCTGATATGTTTGTCCCATATGAATCTGTTTGCAGAACTTCCATTCATGGAATTTAATGATACCACATTTCTTTGAATCATTCGGTTGAAAATGCATACACCTAATTTATGCTTTCATAATTTGGCATATACATCTACCAAAGCCATTTCAAAATATAATATCTAGTGGAAACCTCCACTTACTTGCCATTTATATTCACTAGAAATTTTCTAAAGTCTTTTCAACAAATCTATTTGTGTCACGCCTTCACATTTCATATTGATGTTCACCAAAGCATTCTAACAACAATACCCAATAAAGATCCTCTTTTAATATGCTTAGGTGGGCATCCATTCTCAAACTCTTCTAAGTGTAGCTTATATCTAGCTATGTATGTTGGCAACACTCAAATGATATTGATGTCTTTACTACTTATATGCCTAGTCGTGGTTGGGATGCTTGAAAAAAACCTTCTCTATCTTAATCATTCCTTTCATTTAAGGAGGGCATGTAAACCCTAATGTTCATTTCCTTAGGATAAGGTACCAATTCCCAAACAAACATCTTCTAATGCATTCAAACTACCTTATTACAGAATCTCACTCCTCTTAATCCCACCTACACCGAAACCTTTATAACATCATAACTGTGTGAGGCATGTCGGGTCCCATTGTGGGCTCGGCTAAAAAAAAATTCGTTTTGAAACAAGTTTTATCCTAAATTGACCCTAGACTGCCTTTGTATGCTTCTGAGATGAAAAATGAAATGGGTTGTCACCAGAATTTGTTTTCTGATATCTTTATACAGTGGCCAAAACAAGCCAAGTAGCTTCCAGAATTGCCCTGGAAAACTAATCAAACCATCTCCTGGAGCCATGAAAATGCACAAACATGTAGGCATTTGACCCAAGAATTCACAAGAGCAAATGGTTTAGAAAAGATCATCCCGAGGTGCAAGATATTCAATGCCAAAATAGCTCACTCAGTCTTTTCTGAAACTGCATCTTGTCAAAATCATCTGAAACTCACCAACTTGTCATTTTGAGAAAATACCAAATCTCTTCTTGGGGGGCTGCCACTTGGGGGATTAGTCCATTTAGGTCAAATGAGCATGCATGCAAAGGGTTTTCTCTCCAATCCACTTCTTTCACGAAATATTAAAAGCCAAAGTTGACCCCCTAAAACTTTTATGGAAATGCAGTCTTCAAAAACAATAAAAATTCCATTTGCTTTTAATCTTGAAAAAATAGCAAATGAGGTGCTAGGGCCTTGAAAATGGACATGGAAGTAGATTATCATAAGGTAAATCTGAGACACCAATTAGTTTGCCATAAAAATCATCCAACTCAGAAATATTAGCTTTCAAAGTTGACCTCCCTGGCAGATTTTACATTGTGCAAACAACAAAACTTTCCAGAACTCTTCAACTTGATGCTTGAAAACCCAGTCAAATCTGATCATGGGAGGCTAAAATCGAATATGCACACTCACAAATGGTAGATAAACATGTTTGCAAAGTTATTTGGCATGAAATTGAACGGGCTTTCAGTTATGATTTTTCAAAGTAGGCTCCTGGGACAGATTGTACAGGTGCATTTCTAAGTGTTGCAATCAAAATTTTCATCATGGGAACCTAAAATTTTGCAAAAAATTGTAGGAAATTTTAGGTCATAATGCCCAGAATGCAAGAAAAAGAGTCCTCACAAGAAATGGAGAGAATGATTCTTTTTTATGTCCAGGATGAAGAAAGGACATTCACAATGCATCAAGAATTTTTCAACCTCAACATAGAATACTTTTGAGATGATGTGGATATTTAGCTAAACGTAAGGACTTCCAACACTAAATTATCATTTTTGTGGGAAAAGGAGGAGAAATGTGACAATAATACTTTTGCATCCCATCAATCCATGTAACATATCCCTCTCTACTTTTCATATTGCAAATCTAATGAAGAAAGAAGGTGACGAGATGAATTTTAAAGGATTGTGTAAATATCTCATACAAGAATAAGGCAATCTCCTTAAGATTGGTGTGATTCAACTCTGCACACCAAGACAATATAGCTCACAAAAAATATGAAGTGTTACGAGAAAGAGTTTGATAGGAAGTATTCAAATAAATATCATGACAAAGACCAACAAAGGTAAAACAAAAGCAAATGAAAGTAACATAGTCAAAGTAATGAGGAGACAAGGTTAAAAATGGTGGTCATTGTGATGAGTTATGGGACATCCAAAGTATATTGTGTGTGTGTCGGGGTAAATTTTAAGAACTGGCCCCTTGAAAATTCTATAGAAATATTAGTGAATCCCCTATGTTGCTATACAATCATCTTGGCAATTTGTTCCAAAAATTGATCTGAAGTTATAGAGAGGGTAGCTATTTTATGTTAGAATGTAATTTTAAAAATAAATTGTGAGCAATTTGAAACCCAAAATTCGTTCTTGTTTTTAATCAAACTAGCGAATGAGGACCTAAATTTTCCATAAAATATTAATTGAGATGGTGAATATAGGCTAGATTTCTGATAATTTTTAATTAAGGTGGCAAATTAATCTTGAATTGCCCACAAATATTTAATTGAGGTGGCAAATTAACACCTAATGTAAAATAATTTTTTAATCATGGTGGCAAATTAAAACCTAATGTAATATAAATTTTTAATTCTAATTTTTGTACTTTTGGTTTCCAATTAATATTGATTTGAAAGTTATGTGCACATATATTTTTTGTGAAAAGACATCAAAGCACATCATCAATATTTCTATTTAATTTAGGAGAACATTAAAGAAAAGTTGTACCATACTACCATTCGTGTGATCGTCATCTATAACATTTGCATTTAATTCTGCACACTAGAACTATCTATGCAAATGGTTTTTGAAATATGTACAAACAATATCTAGACATCTGTAATATTATGTTGAAGCTGGAAGGCCATCCTTTCACTCAAAGTATCACATGAATGTGATTACTATATTCTTATTCACTTTCTTCAATTTAAATAAAACATTCATTTAATTTGGCTTAAAATTGCATAAATGAAGACGTATCTAATTGCACGCTTGACCAACTATTATAATCTTCCTCTACTCTCTTGATTTTACAGAAATCTCATTAAGCTCTTCAAATCCTAGGCTATGAGATCATGGAGCCCCTCTTCTTATTGCATTCTAATTGTAGAGAGATGGCTTTCTGTGGACCAGTCTTGCAAAGAAGGTTAACCATTACCTTCAATTTGCCCACGGATGAGGTAAAGGTGGCTGTTAAGGAAGTCATTAGCATCAAATACTTGGAACTTGATATTAGGAGTCATGTCTATTCTTAAGTAGCGTCTTATTTCCTATCCAATTTATTGTGGGTAACACAATCCATGGCATCAATGGTATTGGTGGCAAAAATGTTTGTTTGACCACAGTTTAGAGTTGGGTTGCCTATAATGGCAACAATAGAATGGCACTTCCTGCAAGAGACTTTACCAGTTGTTGGAGATGAGTTCAAAAGCATCGCTTCTATGGGAGCACTCTGTGAGTTGTAGCAGAGAATGATGAGGCCTGTACAGAATCTTCAAACACTTTGGGAAGTCATACTCACTGGCAATTTGGGAATTGCCGTTGCCAATGTTATGGGTATTTTGGATGAAATGCGAACTCCTTCCATTAATTCTCATCCCTTTGTAGATAGAATTCAATTTGAGCACATCCATCGAGCAACACTATTTCTTCTAGGTTTAGCCCAAAATACCAACTGCAACAAAGCCTAGAGGAAGGTTACTAACATAGTTTTTAGTAATCAATGTATATTTTTGTAAATATTACAATAAATACTATAAGTTTTTTTGTAAATTGTTTAGTATTTTTAATATCTTTACTTAAGAAAATAGGGAACTTCAAGTTCAAGTCTAGAACTCATGTAAACTTTTTGAAGCTCGAGTATAATACAACTATATAAATTATTTTAATCTGATTAGATAGAATATTTAGAATATCCAGAGAGATAATAAATGCATGGAGAATTGTGTTATATTAATATTATTTTAAATACTTACGAAGCAAACAATAATTTTTTTAAATTATTTATATTAAAATTAAACTACTAAAATCCCACCAACTAACATGTCACTTTCGCTGGCCAATGGTGTTGCCTCCAATTCTTACGATCTTCATTTTCTCCTTAGACATCCACAAGCCATTGATGTTGTTGGCCTAACTATGCCAACTTAGCATTCAATTTACTTTAAACAAATGTAGGGTACAAGGAGAATTTATTATATTTTAACGTGGTTAAAACTTAAATTGTAATTTTCCTATTGGTCTATGTTCCTACAAATTTGAGGGATGATGTGCCAATTGTACAACCCACGATCGAGTACACGTCAATCTTTTGACCAATCAACCAATGGCATTTCAGACTGCCCTGACCAACATTCATTTTTACTTTGACGTATATATGACATATATATGACATTGATGTGGTTAAATGGTTTGATCCGACAGAGTAGGATCAATACAAGATTTGAATGAGATGACATGTAAGATCTTCTCAGAATATGATTCAATTGAAATAATTACCAAAATATAATGTAATCACCTAAATATATGCATACAGTCAAAAAATTAGCCAATGGCACTATTGCATGCCCTGACGAACATACTTTTTATGTACAATAATGCTTGTCATTAATGACGTTAAATATTTTGATCTGACGGAGCAATATCAATAAAAAGATTGGAATTAAATGACATGCAAGATCTTTGTGCAACAATCTATGATTTTCTCAGAATAATTACCCAAAAAGAATGTAATTCTCCACATAATTGTTATGCATAGGAATGCACAAAACAACGACAACATCGGATGCCCTAAGAACTGAGCACAAGCACGTTAGCTATTTGACCTATTGGACAATCGCGTCACTACCTACCCTCACCAACATATGTTTTTACTTCTAGCAACACCTGTTGTTGATGAGTTTAAATACTTTCATCCAACATAGTGAGATGATTATAAGATGGGAATTAATTGACATGTAAGATTTTCTTGCAACAATCTAAGATTTTCTCAGAGTGATTACCCAAAAAGAATGTAATTCTTGAGAAAATGACAGTGGGGTTAGAGGCCCATCCAACTAAGCAATGATGATGTTAAATAGTTTCATCTGATGGAGTGTGATCGGTAAAATATGTGAATTAAATGACATCTAAGATATGAATTAAAGTACATCTAATATCTTCTCGAATTGTAATCACATGTGTTTAGTAAATAAATACACCATATAAGAATTATGGATTTACTTTCAAGTTGCATTGTAATTGAAAATTGCTCGCAAAAACATTAATTGAATAGAATTACAAGTAGACAAGTGCAAATTTTAAGGAACCCATATGTACTTCAACTTGCCTAGTTTGACACTCAAGTGACCCTTGGTTAATACTCAATAGAGATAAATGCATAAGCCCATATAATTTTATGTTTATCTCGCAGCAACCCGCAAAACATGGTAATTTTACCATTATAGTTTATAGTTTGTAGCATTCATGTAAGAAGAGACTTTAAAAATAAGTTTGAAACCTGAGGTATTCCTATAGCAGTCAAGACAAGAAACAATTGTAAGGAGTAATGGTGTTTATCCCAGAAGCTATGCAGAGAAGGTAATTCAACTTGTGTTTGAATTTTTAATTAAATAGTCAAGTTCAACAATTGTTTTTAATGATAATCCAAAATGTCTTTTTATTTATAATAGTTTATTTGCACTACCTTTCTAAGGTTACGCAGAATGTTATCTATTGTCAATGACGAGAATGAAGAATTACAATTCTTTCTCTGCTATGATATATTATGTCAAGAGTTAGCAATTTTGGCTTTGGCCAATGAGTCATACTACTATGGCTGGTCAGTTGAGTTTGACCTATTAGACCCCAAACGAGACAAACTTAGAATTGAAATTGATGTGTGGACGTGGTGGTGTAATGTGAGTGCCGATGACAATCAGAAAGAGTTGATAAATTTAATCCTCCTTTTTTACCTCATTGTTATTCTCATCTAGTGATGTGTTGTAAATTTAATGTAATGCTAATCACTAACATTATCAACGACCATGTTATTTAATATGTCACAAAAATGTTCCCCATCAACCGACTCATTTTGGATTACAATGATGAATTTGTTGGACATCATAGTATTCACAAACGAAAAAGACTTTGAAGGACAAGTGCAAGGATGAACTATTCTCGAAGGTTCTTCAGAAACCTTTGCATGTTTTCAATTTTTTCCTGTAGCATGTTTTGAAGGGCAAGAATAAACTATTCTAGGTTTCAAAGCCACCTGTAAGTGTAGAAGTGTAGCTTGTTACTTTTTTGCGACAAATGTAAATAACTATTAATGAGTAAAAAACTTTTTTTTTGTGCCATCAAATTATTCAACAATTTTAAGAAATTGAGATAAATGTAAATGCCCATTTGGTTTTTTCATTGTTTTATTTAAAATCACAAATACATTTCAAGCTTTATAAATACTAAATCTATTTCAAGATCATCTTAAATACATTTGCAATATGTATTTGTGAAATGTACAGAATACAATCCAAAAATAATTGCTTCAAATTTCACTTTAGTTTTTGTAACCTTTTCAAAATGCCCTGTCCACAACAAAAAGTCAATTTCATAACTTGGTCTGGATGATAAATTCAGTCAGCCAGTGAGGTAATGGATGAGACTTTCCTTCGGGGTGGTGATAACCCTTGTCTTCTATGTATCCTACCATGCTATGGATAATCTTCCCTATGTATACATTTGGTTGGGTTTCTTTCTAGCCTTTCACAGGTGTGCAAATGATTCAAGGGTACCACTTCAAGCCAATCCACCATATACTCTTCTCCTTCATACCCCTTATATCTTGTCTTGCCCTTGTAATATCTAGCTGAAAATTTGGATAACCTAAGGGCTCTTTTCTTTTCAATCTAGGTGTCAACTCATCCCATCGATCCTTACTATGGTCTCTATTATTTGTAGTATATAGTAACATTCCTTCAGCTACCTCGACCACTTTATCCTTAGCACCCTACATCATCTCCATTGTTTTCTTTATTAGTGGTAAATCTATATCGATAATGCAACACTTCCCTCACAACAATATGTTCCTCTCTTATCATAATTTCTGCATCTCTCTCCATATTGTCATACCTCTTTTTCTTCTTCTTCTCCAACCCTCTTTCTATTTGTCCTTGGATGTCACATCTCGATTTTTGCTTACAATATATTTGATAAGACTATTGGACATTTCATTATGATTATTTTACTATTGGAAAATGACATGTGCGTAAAGGTAAATTGTCATTATTTTTATAAATGCATAAATATGAAAGTCGATAAAATGATGGATTAATATGTTTATGATTATGGATTTATGATTTCTCGTGTTTCGGCTATGATTTTATGGACTAACCTATTGACAAGAATATACGTGCAGCTGAGTGTAGAAACATGTCAAAGGCAAGAACATGGTTGAGGTAGAAGTGTCCTAGCTGCCAGAAAGATTTAGCATGACAGAAACTTGTTACACACACACACACTCACGTAGTTTCATACATATTGCATCATTACAAATGAATAGCTTCGTTATGCATTCACGTAACATGGATATGTAATCTTGATTGTGCATTTTATTTTGAATATTGTTTCTGGTTATGACATTTAACGATTAGTTATCTATATGCAATTACGAATATTATGTACGTTCTTTTCAAATGCATGGTTTCACCATATAATCATTTTCTCTTTTCTTCTTTTGATTAAATAGATTTGAAGTGATTGATTTCTGATAGATTTATTATTAATTATATGTGTCTATATATTGTAACATCCCTCATTTCTGGTTTCTTTGTGAGCCTATGATATTTTAATTCTATGGTTAAATTGGATAAGCTCTGTTGAATTATGCTGAGTGTAAAGTGTTGATTTAATGCATTGTATGCATAATGTGTGATTTCATTACCATAGCTAATTGTATAAAGGTGATTATATGTTTATATTATTTCATAACAATGCTACTAAGGTGTGTGTGGTAAGATTATGTTGTGTGACATATACATGTATGGGGAAGGTGAACTAGGTCCTGGTATTGAAGTGTCATGAAATGATCCAATGGTGTGGGAAATTAAATAATGATTAAATTAAGATAAGTAACTATTTAGCAATAAATTAATTAGTAGCTTGATTAATTTATATGAGTGCATAGAAGTAAATCTATTTATTTATCTGATAATTAACTCTTAAGATTAATTAGAAAATAAAATAAATAGATAAAGTTAATCATTTATTTGATGCTTAGATTTTATTTTAAATTAATTATCTAGTTAGATAATTATAGTTTCCAATATTTTTTTAAAATAAAAATTAATGCAATTTGTATTTCAATTATTTAATTATTATAATTGAAATAGATTAAATTATGTGCATGCTTTCATTTTAGAATTTAGAAACAAATAATAATATTTATTTCAATGTGAGAAAAAAATTAATTAATAGAAGAAGAATAATTTTAATTTAAAATAAATAAATAAATAGTGTTTGGTTAATTATGTGAGCACTATATTATTTCTTTTTATTTATTTTGGTAATTAATTTCTTTAGGAAAAAGAAATAAGTTGAGTTATTTTAATTTGTTAATTTATTTAATTATTGAATGTGCACGTCTATTTTAAAGATTTAGAGAATCAATTATTAAATTTATCATATTTGTGAATTAGAAAATTATATTTTCTAATATATGTTTTAAGTAGGATGTGCATGAATATGAATAAAGTCATTTTAATATTATTTTTCTTTTATTGAGAATATAATATTATATTTTGCTTTTTAGGTTTTGAAAAAAAAGGAAGAGTTATTAAAAGAAGATAATTAGCTTTTTTCTTCTTCTTTTTTTGGTTATTGAAGCTTAAGGATTTGTAAGTGTTTTTTTGTGAAGAATTGAAGGATTGTTGTGGTTTTTGAATTGATTGGTTCATCTCCATTGTTTTTACCAAATTGTTACAAGGATTAAAGTAGGATTCTTGTCATGAAAGACTTTAGCAAAGATTTACTTTGTTAATATTGAATATAGGATTGTGTGAAGAAATTGTGATTTATATGTTTCTTGTGTAAAAAGAAAGATTTATACAAGTTATAGTTTCATTGATTTTGAAGATTAAAAAAAATTGTTGAATTGAATTTGTTGAGAATTCATAAAAGTTAGTAGGAAGATTTAATATGTTATTTGATCTGAATATGATTTTTAGAATATTGAAATATTAATTTCTTGTATAGGAAAAAAAATAATAGAAAACTTGGGAAGAGACTGAAAAGAAAAATAGTAACCTATCTTAGTTTAGACATATCTTTTAAATCATGATCTGGGTATTTCTAATTTCTGGATATATAGTTTTAAACCAGGGGATAAATTTTATCTCCAATTTTTATAATTTCATCTTTTATATTTTGTTTTTAATTTCTAAAACAAGTGAACTATTTTTTTTGTAAACTGGTAACTCTGTCATGAGAAAAAAATAGTCTTTTGCGGCATCAATAACTTTAGTTTTATGAAATGAGTTTCTCTAAAAAATTTATGGAAGGTGCACAACTAAGTTGTTTAAATCATATTAAAAAATTAGCCTTACCCAGTTTGTCAATTCTGAGATATATATTAATTAGTGACTGTCCATCTATGCTACTATTTTTAGCATGATGTTTATATGTGATTATATTACATTTATAAAATTATATTAAAGATAGTTATTATGAAAATATTTATTGGGTTCTATAGATCTATTTATTGGGTTATGTAGATCTATGTATTATCTCTTTATCCTTGTTGTAAAACAACAAGTTTTGGTTAGGAAAAACATGAGTATAGATAGTATTTGCAATTGAAAGAAATATCGCATGAAGTTCATTGTTAGAAGTATAATATTCATAAATCATCATAGATCTCGTACTTGCTAGAAAAGTATAATTTTCAATTCATGTTATTTTTTTCAAGAAAGTAATAGTAACTATTTGTTGAGCAAATGCATGTGCTACCATGGATTGTTTTTGTAAGGAAATTAGTTTATTTTTCTATGAGTGTGTTGGGCTTACCTTCTGGGATAGGGTGCCGAATGTGGACTAACAGAGAAGGCTGATCCTCTTTTCAGGATTTAACCGATATGTATAAGTGCTTTAGCCAAAGCCATGTCTTCATTGAAATAGATGAATGTTTGTCTAGCAAAATTTATATTGATATGTTTCTTTGTCACATCTTATTTGTGAGATATTGCACATTCTAGTTAGAAATGCATGTAGACATCATGTTGCACCGGGTTTTCCTTCCTACCTATTGTTTCCAGGTTGCTAGGCACTTCATGTAGGGTTAGGTATCCTTCATATTACGAATGATTCCAAAGAAGTGTAATGCTTCTTGGTTGGGCGGAAAAGTGCCTTAACCATGTTCTTGTCTCTCGGCTTGCGGAAGTCCATGTGGATTAGTGGTGGCCAGTGACAGTGACTTTATCCATTTATCATACTTATATAATTCTTGGATATTTACATTATTATTGTAAGGATTTACTATTTGGCATGAGAGCCAAGGTTGTATCGTTGTATATTATATTTCTTGTGCTAACTCATGGATATAACACATGTATTTGTAAGATGTAAATTGATATTTTTACATATGTATAAAAGATTTATCTTTTCCTTTTTCTATTAACGTGAATGTGATTATTTATTGAATTCTGTGATATAGATATGGGTAGTGTACTTTACATTGGACAAAAGAACAAAATGCTCTTAGCTAAACATCTCCCACGTACGGATTGGGATTCTAGTCCTTATCATTAGATAAAATAAAATAATGCAAATACAACTCGCATAATAAATTCTTTTCTATCTCAACTTCACTTCCTAAATAAGATTCACAAAATGCTACATGTGTATCCAAGTTTTCTGATGATCCTTCAATCACCTTTTTAAGTTATATCTTGATCCATAATGCATGCACTCTCATAGGGAGCCTACACTATAGCATTTTACTCATAAGCATTAAAATTAATTGAATTATGTCCCTCAAAACCCTATTTTCCTCATTCATCTTTTCATTTTCTATTTTTTCCTTTCTGAATTGCTATAATTTCCCCTTTTGATTGGTATGTAATGAACCAATCATTTTTTAATTTCTCCAATTTGCTCTCATGTTCCTTTACAAGACATGTTTCTTTATCCTTTACTTGCATTATAGTAACTTCTAATTATGTAACTTTATTTTTAAGTGCCCTTATCTCATCTTCTTGTTTCTTGATCAACTCACGGGCCTTCTCTAACTCCATCAGACTTGTAGCAGATTCATTAAACCCTACTATAGGCCCATCCTATTCAATATCTTCAGTAATAAGATTAACAAGTTCTTCTCCTTGTTCTACCATAACTACCTTTGCTATAGGTATCACTGATTCAGGTTCTCTTAGAACATAGCCTTTTGTTATGGGCATTTTTGCTGCAGAATTCTCCATCATAGAATTTTTAGCTATAGGTGCTCTTCTCTTTTGTTTAGTGCTCCATGACACTACTTCCTCCAAAATCTCCACCTTTGAATCAGATTGAGCTTGTTTCTCTAATCCTGTAGTTTTTTTTACTAGCCATGGCTGCTAAATTCTTAAGTCTCACAAATGACCTTACATTTAGTTTTGGAGTAGGGATTTTTGTGTGTTGTTCATCCCCATGCTCAAATTCTTTTGTCCAAATATGTTGTCTCATTTGCTTTCTAGTATCTCCTATTGCAGTTGTAGAGGGCCTTGCTTTATCTCCTAAAGACATACCTATAGGAGGTATATTACTTGTTTCAATATGTGCATCATGGACAGGGGCACGATCATCTTCCTCTACAACATCCTCTCCTTTGTGTGGCATGTGTTGCAGCAAACACTTCCCAAGTTAATTGGGGTTGCCTTCATTTCAAGGCATATGTTAGCACCAACTTAATTAACCCATGATGTGCCAAGTATTTGAGTTTTCCATTTTGCACTTCTAGATGCATCTTTCTCAAGGATTTGAATGAAAAATAAGGAACATTCATGATTCTTTAATGTCTCAAATGCACCATTAAACAAAAATGAGAACTATAGATAAATGAGTACCTTCCCTCGCAAGTCACATACTGAATGAGAGCATACGCCACCTTTGACCATAGCTTCGATAGTGAGGTCTGCAAGATGCCTTGACCAAGCACCATTTGAGTTTGCTTTCCCATATTCAAAAATTCCTTGCAAATGCTTTCTAAATTTGGCCTACGAATGGGAAAATACTACTCTCCAATGTTAGGCAACCCTACAGCAGCTACGATCAACTCCACATCAAAAGGAAAATTAATGCCCCTTATTACAATTTTATCCTCTTGGCATTCCAAGTTGAAATCTAGGGCGACTTGGTCATCAAATCCTTGTAATCATTTAAAAAATTTAATCCAACCTGTTGCCTTACAATGTGATAAGTGTTTGGCTTTTCCTTTAACTAGTCTACACCTCACAACTCTCTTCGATTATGACCACTGCCCATTGTGTTCCAATCTCTAGCACTTGACCTTTGCAACCCTACCTACTCAATGTGGCTCCACCCACCATGCCACTGTTATTATTTGCTATCAGACACGTCATAAATACAAATAACAAAAAGTGGCACGTGTAAGGTGTCTACATTGGGATTGGACAATTGACAACTGCTAGACTAACTTAATAACTTGATAGGACGGGTCATAAATACATGGTACTTTCCCCAAAATTTAAAAAGTTGCACAAGATTTTATGAATTTTTCTTGTAACCTCAAATTTTGCATCATACACATGTTGATTGTTGAAAATTGAGTGTACCACCTCATGTATTATTGCATTATGTGTGATCTATTCTTATAATCTTTTCATAATTCTCCACCTTCTCCTTATCAATTTTTGAGAGGAGTTATGACAATCCATCATAACAGATGATGTTTGTAGCGTAAGCTTCATTCATTGTGTTCATCTCAAGATTTCAAAGGCTCCTAAATGGACTTTTGCGTTTCATTATAGGTTAAATATTGAATATCGTATAGTTTTAGGTTTTCAAATATTAGGGGTGTTCATTATAATATATTTGTGTTTTTGATACTTTGGTTACACTCCAACTGGGAGATATTTCATTGTAATCTAATGATACAATGTATTTTTGATACTTCAAGGACTTTTTAATATAATTATCGGTGTATACACATTTTATCAAAAAGAAAAAAGAAATGAAGACATGCACAAATATAAATTATAATAAAATTCACGCTAATTGATTATATTGACTCTATTTTCAAAGGAAGAATGAGCTGGCAATTATAAAAAGAAAATATAAATTTCATATTTTGGAAAAATTGTTCGTAACACAATTTATTAATCAAGTTCATGAATTTGCCAAATATCTAGTTTGCTTGTGTTTGACATTGGTTGGGAACTATCTTCATGTTCTTCGTCCTATGTTTCAACTGACTACTCTAAAATCCTAATTGAATTCTCTAGTTAGTCCCCTTCTGACTAAGACAATATTTGTCACACCTCTTCTTACACAAGTGGACTTCCAAATTGCAATAGCTATGTCAAATGGAAATGTTTGAACATTGTATCTGGTCGTATAGAGCCTCAAACAATTCTCTAATTTTTTTTAAAGTTTGTTTCATAACTTTGACTTCAAAAATGATAAGGCACTAAAAAATCTTTCATCCTCCACTGAACCTAGAATCATTGTTTGGCACAGATCTGCAAGTTTGAAATATTTCAAAATAGAATATCATGTAATTTCACTCAAACTTAATTGTTTCCATAACCTAGTTATTGATCCATGTTCCAAAGGATAGTTAAGGAATATATAATGTTCAATCATTGTTGATCCAAATTGAGTAGACTATTCTGCCAACTTTATCTTATCTATTATTCCTTCTATCTATACTCTATTTATTTCTACCGTTCTACTAAAACGATGAACCAAGTACCTCACCCCAATATTCCTTCTATTATTCCTTTGTCTTATCTATTATTCCTTCTATTTATTGCTTTGAAAAATCTCATGGCGAACTAATAGAGGACATGATAATGGCATTCCAATATTGAGGATTAACTATAGTCATTGCTTCCAGAAGTTCATCTCAAGGAAAACACTCTCTTATCTCCGAAGACAAACTTCTCACAATTTTCTATAATGTATCCTTTACAAAAGACATAAGATCTTTAAAATTCTCCCTTGTAACACTTTTTTGTCTGACCCGAGATCTCCGTCCAACTTTACTTAAGTAGTGTAATTCTATCATATATCCATGCACCAACGCACATAAATCACCTACATCATTATACTCTAGAAAGTTTTCTAGGTGTTTAATGTCCATTGTTACTTGCCAGCTTACAAACTTTGGACCCGTAAATGCTTCAGATTGATTGATATATAGATTGTCCAAAGTCAGACATACCATTTTTCATAGCTTTGAGTATTCTACAATGTACATTGTTGTCTTGTGCTTTCTTTGATAGAACATTCATTTCTTCCAACAAGGGAAGAATCTCAAATAGACTCAATAGTGTCTCGACATCAATGAATATTGCTAACATATTGCCTAATCTATGTAGTTTTCGTAGAATAGACCCAACAATGACCAGTACTCTTCGAACAATCTATTTGTCATCCCGCGTAACGATATCCACCTAGTATCCACATCCTTAAGTATCTTGTTACCTGGAGTAAGTCCTTTAACAAATCTTTGATACTCTAAAAATCTTTTTGGACTTCTACAAAAATATGTATACACCTCATGCACAAGATCTTCAACTTTCGAAACAAATTGAAACTGATTTCAAAAGCCAAATCCATTATGTGGCCCATGCAGAGAATGTTGGTCATGTACGGTGAACACGATATCTGCTAATTAATAATAAGCCTATTTTTGTGACCCTGCATGACTGATGCCTTGTCTGCACTAGTGCAAACCAACTTCCTTGCAATCGCCAAATCATCCAGGCCTTCAATATTGATCAAACTATTTTTGACTATTTCTATAAGGTTAGGAAAGGTAGAATTTTCTTTCATTTTATGAACTACAAGTAGATGAGGCTACTGAATATGATTTTTTAAAATATAAACATACATACACACCCAAGAAGTATTGTCAACGGTTGTCACCTCATCTAGAAACAATGAAAAGAAAGTCGCCTGACTCAATTTCTCCTTTATATCATGCTTCTCCACCATAACCAGACACTGAACCCATTCCCAACCGATGTTGATATACCAATGAGAGAGTGGAAAATTGGGCATTCCAATAAATTGCATTAAATTCCTATATTATGGAAAGTCTGTCAACGAGTGACCTCTATTTAATATATGGAATATAATTGTGAGTTCTATAGTTTTGGATAAATGACACTTCCATGACCATTCCAAATAGAGCAAATATGGAACATCCAATAGTGAAAATTCATGCCTGCGATTGCATATATTCTTCGTACTCGACAATATTTCGAGCATGAGCACATTCATCTTTCATTTTCTAACGCATCACTGACTTCAACTCTCCATTTACATTTACCTTTTTGTAAACTTTACCTACATGCTTCTCAATAGTGTCTAGTTTCAGTTGCAATGTCTTGTCTTTCTTTAATTTCCAACTGCAAATCTTACAGCGATAGGGCCTATGAATATATACTTATTGTTGAACACACTAGGATATTGAGAGGGGGGTGAATCAATATCTAATCAAACTTCAGATCCTCTAGAGCAGATTAAAACTTAAGCATTACAGCATCAACATAAACATGAAAGATCAACATAATACACATCAACACATGACACTAGATATACATGGAAAACCTAAGAAGGGAAAAAAACACGGTGAGGATCAACTCACAATATATGAAGCTCAAAAATTACAACTTTGTTTTAGGGCTACAACCCAAGGAAGATACTACTCGTTGTTGACTTTTTTTTAGGGCTACAACTCAAGGAAGCTACTAGTCCCTAAAGACTTTGTTTTAGGATCACTTCTAAGGAAGCAACTACTCCCTGAACTGAGAATAGACTCAGAAATGATTACAGTATGACAATCCTTCTATTGCCTAAAAATTGACATTGAAGCTCACACCTTTGATGATTACAATTCTACTTTTTCTGATGATTGGATCAATCAGGCATACTCTTCACTTCCCTCCTATCACAAAAATGTCTTTAAGATGAATCAGGACAACTTCTAAAACTTATGCTCTTTCTCCTTCAGTCGCACATCACAATGCATATGATATTCATACTCTACTCTTCACACTCTCATATTTTCATTTCCACAATCAAACCACACCTAGACCAACTAGGTTTACAATATATACATGACATTACATTGATTTCATTACAAGTCAGCCAATACAATAAGAATATTACATCTTACAAGTCAGCCAGAGATCACAACATGAAACATGCATAGGGCAAGCCCTATCATGAACAACACGCTACTCCAAAAGAAAACACACACCTTGCAGATCCTAATACATGCTTAGTCCAGTCCTAAACATCATTCACAACATAATTCTTCAAGGAATAACATCTGCACGTCACACCTATTTGAAATGGGTCGCCCTTAAGTAAGAACATATGAAGCTTGTGGCATAACGGTCATTTCACCTTGGTGGTACACCTAGAAGATTAACCATTACTTGCGGTACACCAAATCACTAGATACTTCACAAAAGTATGCACTAAGCCTCTCTAAACATGTTATAAAAAATGCATTGACAAATCTTCACATCTGAAAGAGTGTGGAGCATTCCAACAAGTCTTCATCACCATTTTACTCTGCCAAAGCACAAACCGAAACTCTATCATTCATAACTTTCATTACTGAGGGCATACATACTTTATCTCTTAGATATAACATCTTCACAGCATACTAAACTTATATTCTAAATCGCATGATCATATCTACAAATGCGGAGGAATGCGGAGCATTTTCCCAAGCAATCTCCCAAGAAGCTTCCTATGGTAGAAGTCTTCATCATTTTCTAGAGATCAAAACCTACTTGTGTTCTTATGACATATCATGGGATATAGTAACATACATTTTAGTACTTCTAATTCACATTGTAATATGTCTTCTTAATGCTTCTAATTCCCATCTTAATATAACTTCATACTCAACTCTGTGTTGAGCGAGGCATGACATCCAACCGTGAACTTCAACAACCAAATGACATCTAACCATGAACTTCAGCAACCACATGACATCCAACCATGAACTTCATTAACCACATCACATCCAACACCAGTAATATATCAAATAGTCCAAACTGAGTGTTGACAAGAGTGTTGCAATCACAATAGTGACAACCCAACTGACAGGTTGTTGTAAGGTCCTAACACTTTAGATTAAAATTATCAGTTTATCGACTGAGGTAGTGTCTGAGGTTGTCTGCAATAGGGAGTTTGGATATTTCATTGAGAAACAATTTTCTAGCTCTGTTAAAAGATTGAAACAGTACATGAAATGAAACAGTAATTATATCCTTCTACAGAAAGCATTCAAATTCTATACTAAAAAGCATGAAAACTCCAGACTAGAAAGCATATAAATTCTACACTAGAAAGTAGATAAATTCTATGCTAACAATTCACAAATGGAACTTGCTATGCTGCAAACACTCCAAATTCTAACTATCAGAAAACAATAGTTCTAACTAAGGCAGATGCACTGGAAAACTTCTAATCAACACATAAAGTTTCAAACAACAGTACACAACAATTTAACTTTGAAATAACACAACTTGCAGGTTAACGACAAAAACTAAACATAAACTATCTTCAACTGAATAAAAACATCCACAGAAATGAAAATACTTATCTATCTTATAGTCCCGCGAGTGGCCAGCTCATGGGAGAAGCTTGTCTTAACTTAGGTCACATTCAATCACTTTCGCAGCACGTAATAACTCCATTCAAAACTTCATATTTCCAAAGAATTAAAACTTAGAACAACATCATTTGCATTCACGAAAAATTGCAAGTACACAGCTCTGGTGATTTTGAAAACTAAGGGATTGTCTTTCATTCATCCATAGTATATATTTATATCCATGTTTCGAGAAACAACTAAAACTGAACTACTTTAAAACTCCTAAATTTCAGATGGTCAAAAAATTCCATTTGAAGAAGTCTTATAACTGAAAAATAGAATCTTTACTACTGCTGTCTTTTAGAACATAAAAAGGACTCCGAGTGGAGCCATAATGTCTTTTGGGTAACTACAGAAATAATAGGATTAAAACAAAGTCTTCATTTAATGCACGCCTAAAATTTTTGGCGACCTCAACTTCTAGCGCATTCATCCATAGCTGCACGATGTCCACTTCTTTTATAGGCAATGCATTAACCTACATAATTACCCAACTTTTCATGCCATTAAATCAACATTTAAAAGCTAATTTCAATTAATTTTGGAAATAAGGATTTGTACAACATTTTATTAAAAATAGATAAATATTGCTTATAAAAATGAATAAATTGGCAAGGCTAGGGAATTGGGTAATGCAAAAAGGGCTATTTGTTCCATCAAAGAAATGAGGTTATTTACACCTCATCACCAACCTCATTACATCCAACATGACATCCAACCATGAACTCCAACATCAACAATATATTAGACAATCCAAACTGAGTGTTGACATCAATGACAACTAAATGCCAACACTTATAAACCCATTCCGGCTAAAAATTTCTTGACATGTCCCATTAACATGCTTTATGTTTGTTCAAAAAGCTTTTAGACTCAGGTTCACCACTACCAATACCATGGATATTTTCCCTATGTGTGATTTCATTATTCATGCTTTCACCACCAAATTGAACCACATCATGCATATCTCCTTCAAGATTTTCATTTGATGCCTCCTCATCCTCAAGGTTGTTCCAATAGAATTCCTCAATCTCAGGTAAAATTTCCTTGTTATTTAATCTTGATGGGTCATCACCCGTTGTAGAATTCGTTGTTGTTGATTAAAATAAGACTTTATGGTGGCCTTCTTTATCTTTGATGGGGCTTCTCTCACTCTTCGATTTTCTAGAGTTGAGGATGTCATCTTTCTCTGACAGTGTTAAAAAAGTGTTAAAGTGGTGTTGTCAAAGTTGCAAGTTTCAAAATATTTGTGTTATGCATATGTGAATTACTAATCAATGAAATGAAGAAAATTGAACTACTTATAAAGAAAGAGAAGAAGATGACACATGTATTTTAATATTTAATCACTATCACATAGAGTCAAATTATTAATTTAATCATTTACATTTAATTAAAAATACTCCATGCATAACCAATTGCCACGTCACCATTTCTTGCCAATGTCGCAACCTCTCGCTCTGACTATCTTCGTTTTATGCTTGGAATGTTGCAAGCCGTCGATGCGGTTTGATCGCAAGTTGTGGAATAAATAAAACATTCATCTTTTTTAATACTATGGGCTCCTAAAAATAATCAAAATTTACAGAAGTAGTAATTAAAAAACAATACAATAATGAACATGTGCTTATATAAATAATTAAAAATATATAATAAAGAACATTTAATTTAATATGAATTTATTGTGGGACACGACATCTAACACATCACTTTTATCTATCGAATGGCACTGCCCCTCACTCTAACCATATTTATTTTCTTGTTGGAGCCATGTGAGCTGTTGATACAATTTGATCCAATGGTTCAAAATAAATAAAACATGTAGCTTCGGTTGATTAATACAAGTTGATTATGAATGACTAACATAAAGAAATCATTACAAGTGGGCCCTAGTAACTATGACCAATACACCAAATATTGTTGGCCCTACGACTGATACATCACCTTTTCTAGCTAGTGGTGTTGTTTCCCACTTCAATAATCTTCATTTCTGCCTTTGAGCCCCGCCAGGTGTTGATGTAGCTTGATCCAGCGTCCTGAAATAAATAAAATAAGTCTATTTAGAACTATAGTATCTTAATAAATTGACACTTGTAGCTTCTACCTATACACTTGTAGGTATGACCTATACACTTATAGCATTGACCAATACCTCCAATACTGTGTGCCCCATGATTGACACATCACCTTTTCTAGCCAATGGCGCTGTCTATGACATGTATAATCTTCATTTCCACATTTGAACCCCACTAGGCATTGATGCATATTGATCTGACGCCCTGAGATAAATAAAACATGTTTGTTTAGTAGTACAGGTAGTTAATAAATTTATACAAGTAGGCCCTAGTACCTAAGACCCATACACCTATAGCTATGACCTAGATACACATGTAGCTAGGACCAGCACACCTGATATTGTGGGATTGACAACTGACACATCACCTTTTCTAGCCAATGACATTATCTCCTGCTTGGATAATCTTCATTTATGCCTTTGAGCCTAGGTAGTCATTGATGCAATTTGATCTGACGGCCTGGGATAAATAAAACATGTGTGTTTAGTACTAGGAACTCTTAATAAATTTATACATGTGGACCTCAACAATGCATTCAAGATTGTGGACTTTTAAAATAAAATGATTGTGCACCCCCAACTGACATGTAAGCTTTTCTGACCAATGGCAGTGCCTCCTTATCAAGTTGCATCAATATTTTCTTTTTGCAGCCCCACAAACTATTGATTTGGTTTGATCTGACGGTGCAAATTAACTAAAATATGTGCCTTTCTTCTTTCTTCGGAAAGGAGGCAAGGGACATAGAGGACAAACCATTGAAATAAATTTATTTGGAAGGAAATACATCAGGGAAATACATCCGCAAATTATTCTAGAAATTAATCATTTAATAAACAATATAGAGCTACTGTAAAAAAATAAATATTTAAATCAATATCAACATATGACAAATATGCAAGACCGTAGGTGCACATGAGAACTATTTTTATAGAGATTAATCATACAATAAACAATATAAAACTATTGTAAAAAATAAATATTTAAATCAATATCAACACATGACAAATATGCAGGACCGCAAGTGCACATGAGAACTATTGTTATAGAGATTAATCATATAATATACAATACAAAATGTGATGCAAATTGAAAATTATGTCTCTATCACTCATGAGGAATGGAAGAATGAAGTAGAGTTGCAGCATATGTCTATTCCCCAACTTTTAAGAATGTACCCTCCCATCTCACAATTGGCAGCTCATAGTTGATTGATCAAGTACCACTCTAGAGGACCAGAAATTGCAAATTCGTAATGTAGGATGAAATGGGCATATCCAAAATTGAATGCCTAAAGAGTGGATGGAGTATTGTTTTGCATAAATACCAATCCATACTACATAATCATACTACGTTTTGCATGGGCGATTAAACACATTAACCCTAAAAGACCTATAATGCCGAGGTGATGGGTCTGTTGCAAGTATGTGCCTAATTGATGTTGTCATTGATGTCAACATATCTGTGTTGTCATTGGTGTCAACTATGCTCGTACTTTATTGAGGATACTAAGAAAATTAGCCCCTCTAGTGATAACAATGTGTTGTAGTTGAAACAATGCATTACATGCAGAAGAACAGTCCAGAAGGATGCTCCACATTTCTTGTAGAATGAATATCTTTACCTGCAGATTGGAAGTTATTTAGAAGCCTGTCTGAAGATGTTATATTATGAGTTTGAGCCTTCGGCATGAAGAATTGAGTGAGATATGTTCAACAGAGTGAAAATAGCTTTTTCTGTGTGTTTGGTGGTGACAAGGAGAAAGTGTTTTGCTCCGCATTCCTCCGTATTGAAGTATTTTGGTTTGCGGTTCTAGAAGTAAGTCTATGATGATGTTAAATGCCTTCAAGTGTAATGGTTCGTGATTTGGTGGTCCGCAAGCTGTCTTTTACTCATGATAGTGGCTGGCAGTGTTGTTCTTATGCTCTGATTTGAAGAATCTTGTTGATAGAGTTGTTAGAGATCGTGCGGTTGTTCCTAGTGATTTTAATGTGCTTATGGATGTCTCTTGATCATGCTCCTACATTCAGATTGGTTCGCCAGGTGTAATTCAGATTGTGCATTTGAAGCATGTTCTTGAGAATACTCGTGTTAACATCAGTCTTGGCCGACCTGGTTGAATTCATCACTTGCGAAGATGCATCAAAGATTGTGATAGCATGTTGTAGCATGGAAGATTGTGTTTGAGTCCCACCTAAGGCGTGGCGTGATCCACATACATTCTTACATATTTTCCTTAGCTAAATTTGTATTAGGTCCAAAACTATTTTATGTATGTTTGTAATGCCGACTTTGGAGATTGTTCCAATGGTTGATGATTGTAATGCCAACATTGATGATCATTCCAAGGTTGATGTAGTGTATAAATACTTGTAATTGAGTTGTGAAAATGTATCCAAGTGTGAAGATGTGAAGATAAAGTGAAGGCAACAGAGCAGAGTAGAGTTGTTTTGTGCTTTAATGGAACTGAACCTTGGCATGAAGTAGATGTTGTTATCTCAGTTCAACCCTTTGGTAGTGAGCCTTCTTTTGGCAGTGAGCCATCCATAGGCAGTGAGCCTTTCTTTGTAGTGAGCAATTTGGGCAGTGAGCCTCTATTTTTTGGTATTGATATAATTGATATATTTTTGTGGGCTAACACCCACCATGGTTTTTCCCTTTTAGGGTTTTCCATGTAAAAATCTGGTGTCTCTTGTGTTGTTTATGCTTTTGTGTTGAGCTTCTCATTTAATGCTTTCATGGTTATATCTAAATATAAGTAATTAATAGGTTGATGATAATATTTGGTTAAAAGTTTTAGGACAACTGATTAACCCCCCCTCTCGGTTGTCTAGTACAATTCAATAGGGTCACGCTTTATAAGTGTTGTTATATGGAGCCTAATCAGACTCAAAGGTTATATTTACCCCACTTTTATCGGCGCGGTTTCCCCCCAAATTCCTTGCGGGGGTTTGGGGGCAGCATAAGAAAACCCTATTTTTTCATTGACCGACATAAGAAAACCCTATTTTGTAACCGACAAAAGCTTGATAAAAAGCGGCTAAGGGTTAAGGTTTTGGTATTGTATTGTAGCATTTTGTAGCGGTATTGAGTTGCAGGGATTGCTGATTGTAATCGGTTTGATTTACTGGATAATAATATTGGACTCTCTGTTTGGTGGATGTAGCCCGAGTTTGGGTGAACCACGTTAAAACTTGTCTCTCGTTGTTATTATTTTTGTGTATTTCCATTTCTCTGTTTAATCTTTATTTGCATTTAATTGATATCTTCTGCCGGCTAACCCTAACAATAAGGACCACCTATAATTCAATGGCTATAATAAATATTTTCCCAAATATACCTATCATTGTGTAGATATAAATTTGGTACAAAAGCAATGGAAGATAAATGATAATAAACCAATACGTTCACCTTCAAACCAAGTCCTCCACACGCGATAGAACGGAGTAGATGCACCCAAATCTACTAGCTATGTTCTAGATGATGGATGATTGATAGGATGAGATGTTGACTGCTCAAATCTGCATCATAACACTAATGCACATGAGGATGATGGATGAGAAGATCTAGAATGATCTGGATAGCATGATGATGTATAAAGATGTGTTCTCCCAAGAGCCCCCAAATGGCTTAGGTGAGGCTTCATTTATAGGAGGTGAGTGCTAGGAATGGATGGCTAGGATTAGATTAGTGATGGATGGCTAGGATTAAATGACACAAGGAGTTGTAGTCATGTGATAAGTGTCTCATAAGGGTTGAATGAGAGGAATAAAGTCAAATGGCTTCCACCTTACAAGGATTAGAAGCTTCTAGCCATGTGAAGATAGAGACAAATGTGGAATTAATTAAATAAATCTTTAATTTATTCAATTAATTTGGAGGAAAAGTGGGTATTAATTTAATAAATATAATTTATTTAATTATTTGTCTAATGGGATTTTGATGGGAATTAGTTAAATAAATATGACTTATTTAACTAATTAGATGATGAAAGGGTTTCTAGGACAAAAGTTGTTACAAAGTGTCTTAAATGATGTATCGACAAGGCATGGTCAATTTTAGGTGTCTACACATTGCATGACAATATTACACATTTTCCCTAAATTCATTATAATATCATTGGCAATTGCACCACCATTTACCCTTAATTGATTATAATTTCATTGGAGATCGTGCCCCTTTTCCCTAATTCCTTATAATTTTTATTGGCGATTGCACCACCTTATGCTCGTAATTTATGTAAAAAAGTTGGTGATTGAAACATAATTAGAAGATACCTCTATAATATCTTGGCGATTAGGACCAAACTGTAATAAATAGTATGACGATCTAATGCTATTCTAAGATTTTAAAATATCAATTTGCGAGCGATCTCAAGCTACGGGCCCAAAAATACAATCAAATTTGGGTGAAAGCATATACTGCCAAAGCTAGTAATATTCACGATTTTCAATCCCCCAAGAGTTAGAAAATCTCCACTTGGTGACAAATTGCCACTAAAATTTTCTCGTGTCTGTGTGTGTGAGTAATAATAATAATTCCACCTTAGAATTTTAAAGTATTACAATAGTTAATCTCCCTAATGGAGTCATAAATAGTGTATATTATGTCCCTAAATTATCATGCAACCTTTTGTTTGTTCATTGACTGAAGAAAATAAAAAAAAGGAGTTTTGGTTGAATCAATGTATTGTCAAAGACATCATAAACAATTATAAAGTGATTGTAATAGTTTATTTAGATTTGAAATCTAGAAAAAATATTTTCAAAGTCTTGAAGATAAACCCAACATTAGGGACCAACATACTTTGATTGCAATAACTTGTAACAAAAGCAAATTATGGAATTTTATTCAAGGACAATATTTAAATTTTATACCAAGCATGTGATCAAAATACACAGTTGACATGATTCATAGACTTCCTCAAATTATTCCCAATACTTGGTAGTGTGTGAAGTATTGGGAAAAGCATTGTACACCTTGCATAAAATATTAAATTTTGTAAAGTTATGGTCCACCTTGAAGTGGGATGCTATATTTTGGGTAGTGCAATATTTTCCTAGGTACTTACTGCATGTAACATTGGAAATACATTTAATGTAGGGTCACATGAAGAAAAGTCATTTTTGGCACTTGGGCACCCACCTCGGGAAATGTCACTTGGGTGCATTGATTAGAAAACTAGGTACTGTTTCTTGGTCCAAATTGTGTCAAGAATTTGGAGGACAATACACCTATGAGAGGATTGGGTGTATTATATTCAATAATTTTTAAATAATCAATATGCAACAATAACAACTATTGAAGTTAAACAAAAATAGATTTTATTCAAAATTGAGAGAGCTGTAATATATGGCAAACATTGTAGAAGAGATGCATGTCTTCAACTCAATTTTATTGATTTGAATTCAACCCATATGTACATGTTGCAAAATAAAACTAACAAAAACTTAGTAAACTACTAAATTATGGTTCCCATTAGAAACCGAAGAGTTTCCACACTAGTGTCTTCCTTGGAAGTTGAAATGGATAGCTAGATGATAACAAATTAGCTATATAATTTAAGAAAGCTAAGAAATTATTTAATTTTGGTACCCCAACTTAGTGGGGTCATAACAACTAGTATATACATAGAGAGCTTGGGATGGGATGTATATAGTTGTTGGAAGATGGGTCTATGCCACCAAAATAGCTCCAAGAAGTGAGTTCAATATTTCCTTAATAGCACTACCAAATTCTCTCATTGTATTGTAAATTTCTTAATATGTATAAAAAAAGTAGTGTTATTGTTTGCTAGGATATTTGCCAAAAGGGTTTCTAAGGATAAATATTGTGCTAAGTGTCTATTTTTCTTGAAAATTGTTTATATTATGTTCTATTATGCAAGTGTTCTTTTATTAAGATTAGTATTATTTTCTACATTTCGTATCAGATTTGGTTTTAGCTTGGTTGATCCGTGAGAGGAAGGACAATTTTGGCCATGTATTTATCTTGGTTTAGGTGGGAGTATTTTGCACAGATGAATCAATTTTTAGGTTCAAAAAATTATGAGCACTTTGGAAAAATGGAGTTCAAAAATTTAATGAAATGAATTTTGAGCTTTGGAAACTAAAAATGGAAGACCTTGTTGGTTCTCCAACCTGCTATCAAAAATCTCTAAAAAATTGCGAGTTCCTATGCTCAAGGTTGTTGAAAGGTTGGCCAACAAATGAGAGAAAGTGAATGTGTTCTCCCTTACTCTTTAGGTTCTGTAGGACCAAGGTGCGTATCCCTATTTGACACACGTCTAAATAAGCAATTTATTAGTATATGGTGTGTAACAGATATGAAGATTCATACATAGTGACAAGGATATTATAGATAATTCACAATTAACATCCCTTGTATCATCAATAATTCAGTATGAATGTAAAAACATAACTTACAGAAATAACTTATTCATTGTTTTAATCTTTTATGTGTTTGAAATTAGATGGATTGGAGGGTTTCTTAAAAACCGGTGCCTTTTATGGGATCACAGAGTCCATGCCTTTATGGTATTTCATAACAACTACATTCCTGATGGTTTATTTGTCTATTATTTCCTTACAATAACAAAACCTACGTATGTGGTTCAGACAACTTGAAGTCTTACTTAGTAATCCATTTCTATTCTTATGTTTCCTACAATTAATAGTGAAATACTTCCACCATTTCTTGAATAATAGTTAACACTGATAACCATTTGACACAGCAAATATGGGTAAAGAACTCCATAATCCTTGATTACCTCATTCAAAGAAATGTAAGAAAAGCTTTGGAGACGACATAAATTTTGAATATTCTCTCATATTATTCATTCATAAATGTAAGCATTACAGAAAATACCAATTGACAAAGAAATGGACACTTTATATCTCCAAACAGTAACACTTTACAATAGAGTTTGCCCTCATACTTCCTCCTATTACAATACAATGACCTCACCCTTTTATAGATAAGTTACATATCAAGTGTGTTTGGCACTCACTTTAGTGTACATTCTCCTAGCATGTTTTTAGGATCATTTCCAACCTTGGCCTTACCCTCGACCCATGAGATTTCCGTGGGTGACACTTGCTTTGTAACTTCTCTATAAAAGGTGAGGATGGGTGACACTTGCTTTGTAACTTCTCTATAAAAGGGTCAAAGCAGCATTAAGGCACATCTCATGTGTCGAGGGTAAGGCCAAGGTTGGAAATGATCCTAAAAACATGCTAGGGGAATGCACACTAAAATGAGTGCCAAACACAATGTGAAATTGTGAGCGCACATAATTTACGACGCTACATATATAACAAGGAGGATCTTATGTGAGTAGGGTAATGAATATTTAGAGGCTCGATGTTGCATATTGGGTTGTGTGTTTAACTTGTCTAGTAATGCATTGTGGTGGATGAGAAAAAAACATGTAGTGGTTGCTATTTTGACAATAGAAGTTGAATACATGATAGCTACTCACACTTGTAAGAAGGCAGTGTATATTCAAATATTGTGTTTATATGGTGGCTTGAGATAGGAGTTAGTGAGATTTGATGGTGATAGTCAGAGTGTTATCATCTTATCCAAGAACTGTACTTTTCACGTGTAGAAAAAGAACAATGATGTATAGTATGATTTTATTCATGATATGGTGGATAATAATAGTGTAATGATTGAGAGGGTGAATACTTTGGAGAATGTTGTGGATTTCTTAATTAATCAAGTAAACATAAAGAAGTTATCATGGTGCAAGACTTCCATGGGGGTGTCTCCCCTTAGCAACTATTTTATTTGGACTATTTTTGATCCCTTATGCAATATATACAATAAATGGGAGAATGTTGGGAAAGGTGTTAGACACCTTTCATGAATATTAAATTTTATAAAGTTGTGGTACACCTTGAAGTAGGATGCCACACTTTGGGTAGATAAATATTTTCCTAAGTAGTTGTTGTGTGTAACATTGGAAATGCATTTAATTTTGTAGGTCATGTAAAATGCATTTAATGTGGGGTCACATGAAGACAAGTCATTTTTAGGTGCTTGGATTGGAGAGAGCATTTGGGTTTTCCTTGGAGGTTGTAATGACTCTTGGGTGTAGAGTCAAACTTGGGCAGCCCCCTTGGAAAATGTCATTTGGGTGCATTGGTTAGAAAACTAAGTAAGTTTTCTTTTTTCTCTCATGCTTGTGTATAGAATATTTGGGATGGGATGTATATGGT
Source organism: Cunninghamia lanceolata (assembly GCA_027924645.1). Lineage (NCBI taxonomy): Eukaryota > Viridiplantae > Streptophyta > Pinopsida > Cupressales > Cupressaceae > Cunninghamia > Cunninghamia lanceolata. The sequence goes on along the minus strand of BSBN01001380.1, from coordinate 680,074 downwards.
TGTTGGAATATAGGTGTATGTTTCCAAAATAGTTCCAAATAGTGAGTTGAATAACTCCTTGATAACATGGGTAAATTCTCTCATTGTATTATAAATTTCTTAACATGAATACATAAAGAGTGGCACTATTGCTTGTTGGGTTTTTTCCAAAAGGGTTTTCTAGGTGTAAGACCAGGAATTACATACTTCACAATTCACTTTCTTATCTTTTGTACTCATTTAGCTTGTGTTTTGTTTTGTGATTTTGACCCTTGTTATCTTCCAATGCATGTTCCTAGTTCTCCCTAGTCATCCCAACTCCTTTCCTATGTGATTTGTTTTAATTTAATTTTTGCCCCCTTTTTGCTCTTCCCACTAGGTGTTTTTTCCCTTTCATGTTACCCTTACCCCTTGTAACCACCTTTTGACCTTTTGTAAAATTAATTAATCAGGTCCTATCTCCTAAGTCTAGTGCAAAAGCACCTCTTTTTGGCCTTTAAATCATGTATGTTGAAACTTATATTGATCCATAACCATCACCTTTAGATGGGCCCTTTTACCCGTGATTTGTCATAGAAAATTAAACCACATTGGGCTTAGGGACTAATCCTTGGTAGTAGGTGTTAACTAGTTGGCCTAGTTTTTTTCACCAATCAAATTAAATTTTTGATATGAAAAGCATTTATTAAGTTTGTTTAGGGATAGATAGTTTTCCTCTCCATATTCCCTCCAAAAATTCCATAAAATAGGATTCTTTTGTCTTATTTTACATTATAGATACTAAGTTTTCACTCAATAGTGTTTGAGCAAGATTTTCTAATGGAGCGAGCCGTGTTAGTGTTTACTATATTTCTACAATGAATTAGCTATCACATTAGAGTCAACATGATTTCCAAGATCCCTACAACAAAAGTTATAGTTGATCCCTTTATTTTGGTATTGATTTTTGTGGTTTTTGTGTTAGCTTGAGTAGGTTTTCATTTGGTTTTACTAACAAATCACCTCCATTTCCCTCTAATATACCTACACCTTTATTAACACCTGCCCTTATCAGTCCCCATCTATTTCACTTTATTTCTATTTCTATTTTGTTATTTCTTTCATCTCCCATCCCCTCCTTGCCTCATTTTGAGCCATCAAGAGCCCTACCTTAGGTTTTGCTTTCATTTTCCTCCTAGAATTCATAACCCATTTATCAAATCCCTATTATTACCATTTTACATCAATCCTTTTCATTAGTGTCTCAAATTTGTGGCTTTTGTTATCATTTCTTTGTCTTTTTTGTTCCCCATCGTCTTCTTTTTCCCTTTAAGCCATAGGGTGACCTTCATTATCCCCTTACAATTCATAACTCATTTGTGAAATCCATATCATTTACCTTTTGCATTGGTCCCATCCATTTGTACTCTTGACTTGTTATATTATGTTGTCTTTTCCCTCTCCTCTCTTTCTGTATCCTGTAAATCCCTTAAAATTCTAGTATTAGCGTTTCATTTCAAAGCCCTTATCAACCCACACTATTTTTTCTAATTTAATGCTTTTTCCATCCCACTTTAGACACCTTTGAACCCGTATCAAATTTTTAAATTAGTGTTTCCATTTGCATACTTTTCCCTCTCTCCTAACCTTGCCTTTGTTGTGCCTTTGTCCTTCTTGTTATTTATATTTTATCATATAACCTTATGTTTGTACTTAGATTTAGTTTAGTTTTTAGTGTAAAATTCTTTTTATCATTTTTATTAGTGTTTTATGCAAGGTAGATCCATACTTGAATTCCCACAAGGGGACTGACCAAGGGAAAATACCCTTTAACCATTATGTTTTGGAGGGTCTCCTTCATAGATTTTTGCAAGTGAAGTATAGAAGAATGTATGTAGAATCCTAAAAAGAGTGCCATAAGGAAAAGTTGTTGGAGATAATGAGAAGTTTTGTGTAAATTTTGGTGGTATTCTAAGGTATTGGACCAGGTTATATAGTAGGTCATTAGGGCAAGAGCAACCTATCTTTTAAGCCATTAGGATTCTTAGTACCCTTGTTTTGAGCTCATTTTTTTTTATAAAATTGGGTTTACAAGTCCTTTACAACCTATACTACCTATTTCTAGTGTGCATTTGTCAAAATATTAGGTATATCTCTCTAATTGCATGTTTTAATCTAATTTATAATATATTTTGGCTTGAGATCCATCCATTTTGTTGTTTTACTCCACTTTCTGGCCATCTCTCTAACAATTCACATTACAAACATTTTCTTAGTACTATTTCTAACCATTCCTAAAAAATTTAGAAGATATTGACATATAGGACCAAGTTTTTAACCCAGAATCAGTCTATCAACTTAGTTGCAAACTCTAACACTAAGTGCCTAAACTCAAAATTTGACAAAATTCAATTTGGCCACTCCTTAAGAGGTTTTGATTCTAGATCTATGATTACACTAAGATACAAGTGTGTATGTTTTGAGTAATGTTTTCATCCTCTTCCCCAGTCTAGTTTATGTCTATGCTTCTAGTTTATCACTTTTTTCTGTTGAGTGTCTCATCATGTTGTCAATCCCAAGTCTCATGATTGTCAACTTGTGGTAGGCTAGTTAGAGATAGACTTAGGTAACATTAATTTGCATCTATTTGTACACATAATCACACTAGAAAACTAACCACCTTTACCTTATTAAGGTTCATCATTTGGTGAACCCGACTTTCATGTATCTCCATTTCTATGTTTCATGTGTTAGAATAGTCCCATCATTGTGGTGTTTTGTTAGAGTAATTTATTTATCTTGTTCTAAACCCAAGTATAATAGCTCACCCTTCACTATCCTTTCTCTCCGAAGCTGTAGATTTGGGATTGTCAATCCTCAATCACATAGTAGATTTCCTTGATTTACAATCCTTATCTCTCCCCATTGATCGTATCATAGATAGTACATCTCACTATCCCACTTTCAATTTTTTTCTTGGAACCTATCCAAATGATTTAGAGTCTCTTATGTCCTTCTATACACATTTTCCCACAACTACTCCTTCTTCACCATCCCCTCCTATTTCACTTCCTCATGACCTAGATGATGTGTCTAACCCTACTTTTCCCATATTAGATCCTCTCTTCCTCTTAGGCATGAAAACTCACCTATTTACCAAGATAGTGATCCATGTTACCATATTCCCCTCTCACCTACTTCGTCTTGTCTTGATGTATCATCGAAGAGTCTTATTTTCCCTTTGACAATCTATCTTTTGTCACTTTAAGTGATTCTTCCTCTAGTGATGATAAAACCACAACCCATATAATGATTATCCACACGATGATGTTTCTTCCCATTTACTTTCTTCTAATTCTTACCATTATTATGTTTTTGAGACCGCATAAAAGACATTGACCTTGAATACTTTAGTCCATGTGATTATTCTCTCACACATCATTTAGATGAGCCACAAATTAACATTGACATACTTACTTACTACTCTCCCTTAGAGATAGATCCACCCTACTCTAAGTGTTCTCACCCCCTTGATTCAACTTTTGAGCCTCCTATATTTCCTAAATTACTTTATACATCTCATGGGTCTCCATAATATTTTGATGTTTATCCCTTCACTCTTTGCCCAAACACCTCTACCACACTCCTTGATTTCTTCCTTCCACCTTGTTATGATTCTTCACCACCTTCTTCCCCTTGTTGCACCAACTTGAAACCATTTTCACTTAAACATGAGAATACTTATTTTTATACATGTGATGAGCATGCCATTGATGATTTATTAGATAACACATTAGATGCATGTTATGAATAAAATTTGAAGATGCCTTTTCATTTTAATAATGATTGTACTAAGTTGCATGACGTGTCTTCTTTTCTCTCTACATTTGTGATATTATCTAATGCAATGAATTATAAAGTTAATGAGTAATATTCTAAAGTGCATGTGAATTAATTATGTGGTGATGAGATTCTTATGATGTATTCCTTTCCTCACCCCTTAAATGATAGCATGTTTAATAAATTTCATGAGATTATAAGTATGTTTAGCATTCATCCTCCACTTCTTTCTTCCCTTTCTATGGCCACACACTCAGTGCCCACTTCACATCCTGCACTAGAAACTTTGGCATCTATTTCTCATATGCTACCATCTTTTTCTCTTCCTTCTAATGTTACACCAGCTCCCTCAACTTTTTATCCTACACCTCCATTTCCACAAGAGCCTTTACCTTCCACTCATTATAAGCCATATCTTTCTTCCACTCCTCTTGCACCTATATACACTTATGGTGGATACTATCCTCCTCATCATGATGCTACACCTTGTCCTTAATATGATGTTTATCCTCCTACTCTTGATTGGACATTTGTCTTTACTAAGCTTAAGGATATAGATGTTCAATTGGAGACCCTCATGTCTCCCTTTCTTCATTTGATCCCGTTAAGGATAGTGTCACTCCCTTCATCTTCAATTCTTACATACTCATCTCCTAGTGACATGGCCTCATTACATTTTGATAAATATAGGAGACCCTATTTGACATGTACAATAATTCTATATCCTTTGTTCAACCATTACCTCTAATGATCATGTTCTATCCAAACACTTCTCTAGAACATTAACAAATGATGCACTAGATTGGTTCTACACTTTACCTCCTAGTTCCATACATTCCTTTGTTGACCTCATGAATGTATTTACTCTCTATTACCAATTCAACATTAAACCAAGAGTTTCTTCTACAACTCACGAATTACAAACAAGATCCCTTTGAAACTATTCAAGACTACACTTCTCGCTTCCTTTCCTTACTAATTCACATAGAATTCTGTTAGCTTAAATTTGTACTCCAACCCATATTTCTCAAAAACCTCTTATCTCATATGTAAGATAAACTACTTTTTACCTATCACACCATTCTTTATGACTTAACTATGGAGGCCATTAAAGTTAATCAAAAACTTACAAGGCTTATGGGTAAACTCCTCTTCTCCACCTCTTATTGATTCTACTTATGAATCTTCTATAGAGGATTCTTCTTTTTCTCAATAGACAAACCAAAGGAAAAAATTATACACAACTTATTGCTTCTCCTGAGAAACTCCCATCCCTTCTCATGGACACTAAACTACTCACTCTCCCACATCTCACATTTTAAAAATCCCTAAATGAAGTTGATAAAATTTTCTCCCTCTCTCTCTCTCTCTTGTTCCTATCATCACATGTTAGGTCATTCTACTAATTAATGTTGAGCCTTAAAGAGTAAAATCCAAGACCTTATTGATGATGATTCTACACTTCTTTCTCCTGATAAGGCATCTTCCCCCCTCTACTCTTGATAACTATATTGAATGGTTTGATGACCTTTGTACAACACGACTCATCATTATACCTTGATACATATAATAATATTGATCATGATCCCCATGATGATCTTTCTATACTTGATTCATATGACACTACATATATATAAACTATGTTTCCCCTTACCAAACTTTACTTTAAGAACAATGTTGATGTTCCTCCTCTCTCCACATTCTTCCTCAAAGCTACATGTGATATTTTTGAATATTATTTATATGACTCACATTGTATATAAATAATGAATGACAAATTAGGTGACCTAACTAATGTTGCCTGCTATACTTTAATTATTGTTTGACTCACCATCCTTCCTCATGTTGACCAAGTTTTCATGTTCACTCATATTGTGATCCACTATTTTTTTATATCATCTTTATTTACCCCTTTTTGTATCCCCATCTCACGTTTCTTTTGTAACTTTGTGTCTTTGCTTCTTATTTTACCTTTTTCTCTCTAACACATCTAGTATTATGATTAGAACAATAGATTTCATAGAGTTATCTTTTGTTTATTCATCAAGGATGATAATGTGTTTTCCAAATTCCCTCTTCCTCATATGTTTTCCTTATCTCACATTCACTTACCATTCCACATATACCATATATAACACTTGTTCCTACTTGTTGTTTACATGAATTGATACTTACCATGGAAGCTTCTTGATTTAATGATATGGACTTGGGATATTTGAGCCCTCCATACACTCCATCCACAACCTTCTTTTATCCTTATCACCATGTGCTAATTTTGATGTCCATGATTAGGTCCATGTGTACTTCTCTCCTTCTACTTTTTATAATATCCAAAACTCTAAAATGTTTTTTTAAAACCTCATGAGTGGATCCTTTTTCCCATCCTTCCTCATTTGAGTATTAAGTAATAAGAAACATGCAAGTGTATGCAAAAATAAATGTCCATAACTTCCTAGTCTAATCTTTGGTCATGAGCCATTGCATCTTACTAGTTGCATGGGGTTAAATCATGGGGGTGGCATTAAAAAATGAAAAGAAAAGCAAAAAAAAAAAAGAAAAAGAATAGTAAAGTCAAAAACACATAATCTTGAGATACATACTTCAAAGCCATATCAAAGTAACTCAAAGGCCAAATTTAATCAAAGCAATCACTCTACCAAACTTGAGGTGTTTGATTTTCCTTTCTTTCCTATTCTTTGATCCATGATTAGTCATTCTAGGATAGCTCTTAAGCTATAATTCCTACTATTGGTGTTTTTATTGCAATCTTTGATTCTAAGGTATCTACCATAATGGTCAAACCAAAGTAGGGAACCTATGGTCAAATCAAAAATAAGAAAAGGCAAATCAATAAGAGGCAAACAAGCCTATAATTCTCCTTGAAATATACACAATTAGGAATGATTAGACATACTTTCAGCAAGACAACAAATTAATGCTCATGTAGATTTGGTCAGGATCTATAATTATAAAGGATATCAACTTACTCCTAACATCTATGGGTTCAAGCATGAATGAATTAACTTATAGATAATTTATACTTTGATGGATCTATACTTTGTTAAACATGGATGTGGTTGGAACGATGAGGAAATTGATCGATGCCTATTTTCCTAGGATCACAGTCATTCAAATATTACTAAGACCTAATCCTAATAACCCTAATTCCTAAGGTTTAAAAACATATAATTTCCTTACAATGAAATATAACCAGTGAATACAGTTTACTTTGATGCAACCATTTTTAATTATCCTATATTGAAATTATTAATCTCATTACCTACTTTGAAAGATCTCTCACACTCCTTGAATGTGTACTAATTAAGACAAATAATAAAAAAACAAACACGAATGCAAAGATGAATCATCCTTAACAATTTATCTTCGAGAATAATAACACAACAAAGGAGATAGTAATACAAATAAACACAACATAGAGTTTCATACAACATAAAAGTTCTCTTTTATTTCTTAGAGAAAAATAGAATTACAATCATTTCTAGAGTTATGTTCTCACACTTTTTCCCCCATTACAGTAGAATGTAATATCTATTTATAGGAAAGGACAATGATCATCTGACATGGATGATTGATATTTGTGCTTTCAGATACAATATGCGATTGTAAAACATTTCATACCCACTTGAATACACGATGTGGTTTTGCTCTTCTTTTGGTTTTCATGGAGCTAACATGTGATAGTGCCTTCCTAAAATAAAATGGCAGAAGAGCTAAAATAGCACTATCTTTTCATTCAAGCTTAGCTCCATATTTATGCTTGACGAAAAAGGAGATGGTGGAGTTGCAACAATGTCCTTTTCAGGGCCAACATCACCAAGTCCATGTAGCATCTACTAAGGGCACAATATTGAGGAAGAAGTAGAAATAGGATCCACAAGCTAAGGAGGCTACTAAACCGCAACAACTTCTTCATTTTTTACTTCCTAGCTGAGAAGGTTTTTAAATTAAGCACAAAAATCTTATTGTGCTCTCATAAGAATTTTCTGAGACTTGGAGCTTAGCTATCTTGCTGCTGGGAATGCATTCATAGACATGTATCTAGGAAAAGACCTATTCAATCTTTCCTGACGGGTCTACTCATGATAAACATTATTTTGCAAACTGCATGTTGTAAGGGGTTGCTAAAATACAACCCCCAACTCTATCTATAACCTCTCATCTCTGAAATTAGTTACAAAGAAACTAAAACACCTTGATGAACCTATACTTCCAAAAGAGGAAGGAGAGTATAGAGAAGGACCTAGATGAATAATATTGAGACAAATAAAATTGAAAATTCTTCCCAGACCCTCCCTTTCCATAGCTAAGTAGAAAATAAAAGAACTTCATTGTTTACAACAACAAATTGAATGATGAAAACAACAACTATTCCTTCCTTCAATACGGAAAAATAGGATAAGCACCAACTTGAAAAAAGCACAGAACAAGAAAGGCCACATGTGAAATATAAATGCAAATTTTAAGCTGGATTTCCAATCATAGCAAAAAAAAGGTAGAACACACATGTTAAGGAGAATACTCCACCTTTTTCTCATCACATCAAGTCTTGTTTTTTATGTGAAGCACGTACCATCACGCTCCACAATATGCGAGTGTAGGGAGTCATAGACATGAAGGGATGAAAAAATATCATGGATATTCTTAAGCCTCATCTCCTTATCAATCTGTCAGGTTTTCTGTTAGATGATCACACAATTTTCAAGGTACTCCTAATTTTATCGATGTCAGCATTGTACCTAGTGATTAATCATATCTCCACTTACTTTGGAGGTGTAGACTTCTACTAGGGTTTGTTACAAGGAGTTTTGATAGTTTTAATGGAGGCAACACAATTTTTTAGTATAAATAACCTACAATAGAATGTAACAAGCCTTTTCAGAACACTATCATGCCCTAGAGAATCTTAACACAATTCTAGAAACAGAGAGGAACTGCAAATTTTGGATTAAACTTACCAGTTATCAACTGCTGCAACCACTCACAATTCTTAGAATGTTGGAGACTACAAGTATGCCACCAATTTTAACTTTTTTTTTTCAAGACATACAGCTTCCTCAGTTCTGGTTCAACAAACTGGAATGCTATTACTTTGGTTTTGCATTCAGATGAAATGAATTAATTTTGTCTTGCCAACTTCTTGGTGAATGAACATGAAAACATGCATAATTAATGTTGTTTCTATTAAACCTTTCAATTCTATTTGAATCCTGACCATTAATGTTAATCATGGAAAAGATCAATGGTTATCGTACATCACAACTTGGGATATCATGTGTCTTCTTAGAACTATAATGAGAAGTGCCCTTGCAATGAGATGTAGGCTCAAAATGTGTCCATTTTATTAACTTGCCTCCATTTGAAACTGGTAGAGAACTTTCCACTCTTCTAACTAATGAGAAAGCAACATTTGGATAAGCTAGAATATACGAGGCATTACAATTAGGCACCTTCATGGCATGCCCCTTGACAACTAGGATTTCTTTGGCATGAAGAATATCACCATCATTAGATCTCACCAACCAAGATCAATGGTCATCGTGCATCATATTTTCAATACTGCGGCCCACTTTCAAAGCCATGATGCAATAACTTGCCATATGTGCACCCAGATGATGTCATTATGACATCTCTATGAATTCCTTACATGATAGTTGATGCATCATACACATGGAAAGGATGAACCAATGATATTATGCTAATACGGATAGGGAAAGTGATGACTCACATAAGGGTTCAACAAGCTGCATGACACACAATAATATATCACACATCGTAGGGATGGAGAAGGGGATCGCAAGGAAAGCTATAATGTGATAAGCATTTGCCACATAACATGATGCAGACATAGACATAGCGATAGTGATTAGACCTCATAAACGAGGCTCTAGAATGTGTTAGCGTTTAATTCTGTACCTTTAAATGGGAAAGAAAAACAGACAGATGTGCAGTAGAACCACTTTTTGAATTTGTAGGGGAAGCTCCCTGTAAAAAAAACTTTACAATCTTTTTGGGGTTTTCAACAAGCAAAAAGGCAGAGAGGCACATTCGACAACGAAGAAAAGATTTTATGCTTTTTGACTGAAAATAGAACCTAGGCTAAATGCTTATGCTATTTAGCTAAACACAGAGGTTGAATAAAGCAAATACACAATTTGGATTGATTGAACACAAAAATACATGAATGCCAAGGTTAAATTGGATATAGGATGAGACAAAGCCACAACTCATATATTCAGCTTCATTTACAACACAAAGTCTGTAGAATGATTTATCCTTGCACACAGATGATACATTTTAATAAGCATTTATTAGCGAGATAGGCATAATAAATGTTATCAAATAAATAACAGAAACACAAATTGAACATCAGGCAATAAACAACTCTAGCATAATGAAGGCATGAGAATTGCCATTTTCATTGATTAATCAAAATGTAACAACACTGTTGGTAGGTGGCGACTGATCAGGAAAGTACTGTACACTAGCAATGTATCCTTGCCGGGGTTCAGGGTGCCATGTATCAAATTTTTTTTTAGAGCCGACATAAAAAACCCTATTTTTTAAACTGACATAAGGCTTGATAAAAGTGGCTAAGGGTTAGGGTTTTGGTTGATATTGTATTGTAGCATTTGCAACGGTATTGAGTTGCAGGGATTGCTGGTTGTAATCGGTTGATTTACTAGAGAATAATAGTGGACTCTCTATTGGTGGATGTAGCTCGAGTTTGGGTGAACCACGTTAAAACTTGTCTCTTGCTGTTATTATTTCTGTGTATTTTTCATTCCTTTGTTTAATCTTTATTTGCATTTAATTGATATCTTCTGCCGACTAACCCTAACAAACACTTGAATATTGAAAACTGAAAAAGCTAACTGCTAAAAGCTTCGAAAAAAGATAAATAACAATGAAGTTTAATTCTAAAATTTATCTCCCAAAATCTCCTAGAAAAATCTCCCTTGTGCTTGTACAAAAGCACTTATTTATACTATTCTACAAAATGCATGAGAATAAATAAAATAATTTAACTAGACTCCCAACTGGACTCTAACTGATTGCATGAAATGCAATTCTTATTTGTAACTAAAACAAATAATAAAATAATCCTAAAGCCATGCAAAAATCAATTAAATGATTATTGCATGTTTATTACAAATAGTTTCAAAATTGCATGATAAAAGGATCTAAAAATTAATATATCTATTGAGCAACCTTAGTTCTCAGAATAGATCCTTGGAAATATCAATTGCCAAAAATGGCAACATTGAAGCCCACTGAAATTTGGCTAAGTCTGGAGAATTGATAGAAATCTTTGATGAAATTTTGTGATTCTTGACGAGTTTGCATCCTTGGTGACTCGAATCTGAAGATGATCCACTACTGAAAATTCACCACTTTGAACATTTTTCTTTTGATTTACATTAATTCTTTTCTTGAAATCACAACTTCGAATGCTTTAAATGTGATGATTTGCATCTATAGATGTATTACTAGCTGGTAGGATTTGCCTTGGCTTACCAATTTGCTTGCTTGTCTTTTGAATATTTCTACCTTTTGTGGTGAGCTGAACTGGAATTAGAGGCATTTTATTCCACATGCCGCTGACTCAATATTGTCTACAACAACATAACTTGTCTTGGCTTTTAATTTTCTCTACCTCCTTCCATCCTCACATGAGTTTGGCTGCTAAAATGGCATGTACATTCATTGTGGAAAGCACTTTATATAATGAATGATGTAGAAATGGCTTGTGAGGTGTGCATGAGTTGCACTGGAGGTGCATTTGACTTTGATCAGGTGCTTGGGTGTGAATGCTAGAGAAGATCCCTCTTGAATGAGTGTTTTCCATACATAAAGGCACATCCTCATGCTGGTGTTTAAAAAATGGCATGATTTTCTTGACTGGAGGTACACTTGATTTTGTTCTTCTTTTGCTGACCACTCCAACTTACCCTTATCTTCATTGTTGTGTGCAACTAGCTGTTGTGGAAGTCTTTTTGAATACTATCACATTCTTGAATGATGGCGTCTTCTTATTTGTGGAGGCACGAAGACTTCCCTCTTGGCGCGAACTTTTGCTGGTTGTTGCCATGATATACTTGCACCACATTTTTGACATTCAATCCCTTCTTCGTTAAGCATACTTTCCTTGGCATTTTGACACCTTTCATGAGTTGAAATCTGACGTCGTTGCCCTTATTCTACCATCACTGCTGCTTCTTTCTTTGAACATCACCACCATTTCCCTTTTACTCAGCTTGAAACAATCCTCTGAACCAATATGTAGGAAAATGTTTTTGTTTGAGCTGATGCATGGTCTTCTTTTGATTACTAGCTTGAAGACTTCAACTTTGGCACCATTTGTATTTGCTGAAGCAGATTTATCTTTAGTGAATGTTTACCTGGCAATTCATCCTTTGATAAGCGTATGAAATCTGAAAATAGGTGCTAGTTTTTCTTTGCATGCTCTTTATAAGCACCTTACTTTGCTTGGATTGGCTGATGAGATTTGATGAAGAGAGGCCCGTGAATAAGAAGGAAGGCATGAGTTCTTCATTTGATGCCATGAGTTCTCACACAGGTGCGTGAATCCTAGAATGGAGGCACTTTGATTCTTTGTATGAGGGCATTTGTTTAGGATATGGGAACTGAATTTTCCATCTGAGGCAGGAGTTTAAATCTTCTCATTGACTTGGGCGTTTGAAACATTGAAAAGAGGCACTGAGTTTCTCCTTTTTCAGACGCATTCTTTCCTCCTGAGGCGCATTCATGAACTCCAAAAGGCACTTTCAACCAGGTGCATTGAAATGGTGCCTCAAGTCCCTTGTTGAAGCACGACTTTCAATTGAGTGCGTGAAAGTTGCTTGATGATGCATTTGTTGTTGCTGGGTGCAAATTGCTTGATCCTGGTGCAATTTCATCATCTGAAGCGTGCTCCTCCTCTATTGCAGTGCGTTGAATGCCTTTTACCTACATCTGGGGGCATTGAAAAATTATCTTTTGTGGTGTGATCTTCTTCTATTGTGGCACATGAGGTAGGTGAAAGAGGCATTTGAGCTCTAAATGAACTCGTTCTTCTTTTGCAATCTGCACTCCTTTATTTTCTTTGATTTTTTCCCTGTTTTGCAAAGTGCCTTCTTTTATTTTGGAACACTTTCATCTTTGGAAACACACTTTATATCTTAATTTTATTTCCTTGTTTAAAGGCGTTTCTCTAAACAAGGGCCAAACTCTTTTCTACGAAAGACATTAAGGATGGAATAAAAAAGCTAGCAGCAGGGAAAGCACATGATATAGATGGCTTACAGGGGGAGTTCATAAAATGGGGCATGGAAGCCCTCACACCATGCATCAAAAGAATATTTAATGGGGTCATACAGAATGGTTTCCTAGAGAATTAGACAACCCGTGTCGTCATCCCATTGCTCAAAAGTGGAATTGTCAATAAGCCCTTGAACTATCGCACTATAATGACTAATCCTCTTTTTGGCAAACTCTTTGGGAGTATTAAAATTATTTTTGTTATTGTTATCATCAAAAATCCTAAAAATCAAATAAAAATTGAAAAAAATATTATTTTTAATAGTCATTAATGATTTATTATTATTGACGATTATTAAAAATTGATGAAATTTGTGATTCTTGACGTGTTTGCAACCTTGGTGACTCGAATCTGAAGATGATCCATTGCTGAAAATTCACCACTTTGAACATTTTTCTTTTGATTTGCATTAATTCTTCTCTTGAAATCACAACTTTGAATGCTTTGAATGTGATGATTTGCATCTGCAAATGTATTACTAGCCAATAGGATTTACCTTGGCTTACCAATTTGCTCGCTTGTCTTTTGAATATTTTTGCCTTTTGTGGTGAGATGAATTGGAATTAGAAGCATTTTATTCCACATGTTGCTGACTCAATATTGCCTACAGCAACATAACTTATCTTGGCTTTTAATTTTTTCTACCTCCTTCCATCCTCACGAGTTTGACTGCTAAAATGACATGTATATTCATTGTGGAAAGCACTTTATATCATGAATGATGTAGAAATGGCTTGTGAGGTGTGCATGAGTTGCACTGGAGGTGCATTTGACTTTGATCAAGCACTTGGGTGTGAATGCTGGAGTAGACCCCTCTTGAATGAGTGTTTTCCATACATAAAGGCACATCCTCATGCGGGTGTTTAAAAATTGGCATGATTTTCTTGACTGGAGGCACGCTTGATTTTGTTCTTCTTTTGCTGACCACTCCAACTTACCCTTATCTTTGATAGAAATCTTTGCTAACTCAATATTTCTGGAGAATTGATAGAAATCTTTGATGAAATTTTGTGATTCTTAATGAGTTTGCAACCTTGGTGACTCGAATTTGAAGATGATTCACTGCTGAAAACTTGCCACTTTGAACATTTTTCTTTTGATTTGCAATAATTCTTGTCTTGAAATCACAACTTCAAATGCTTTGAATGTGATGATTTGCATCTGTAGATGTATTACTAGCTGGTAGGATTTGCCTTGGCTTACCAATTTTCTCGCTTGTAGAATGTTTTGGCATAAAACCTGCTTTCCCTTTCACCCTCTTTCCCTCCCTTTCTGCTCACATACTGATTCGACGCTCTACAAAATGCATGAGAATAAATAAAATAATTTAACTAGACTCCAAACTAGACTCTAACTGATTGAATGAAATGCAATTCTTATTTGTAACTAAAACAAATAATAAAATAATCCTAAAGCCATGCAAAAATCAATTAACTGATTATAACATGTTTATTACAAATAGTTTCAAAATTGCATGATAAAAGGATCTAAAAATTAATATATCTATTGAGCAACCTTAGTTCTCAGAATAGATCCTTGGAAATATCAATTGCCAAAAATGGCAACATTGAAGCCCACTGAAATTTGGCTAAGTCTGGAGAATTGATAGAAATCTTTGATGAAATTTCATGATTCTTGATGAGTTCGCAACCTTGGTGACTTGAATCTGAAGATGATCCATTGCTGAAAATTCACCACTGTGAACATTTTTCTTTTGATTTGCATTAATTCTTCTCTTGAAATCACAACTTTGAATGTGATGATTTGCATCTATAGATGTATTACTAGCTAGTAGGATTTGCCTTGGCTTACCAATTTGCTCGCTTGTCTTTTGAATATTTTTGCTTTTGTGGTGAGCTGAACTGGAATTAGAGGCATTTTATTCCACATGCCGCTGACTCAATATTGTCTGCAACAACAAAATTTATCTTGGCTTTTAATTTTCTCTACCTCCTTCCATCCTCATATGAGTTTGGTTGCTAAAATGGCATGTATATTCGTTGTGGAAAGCACTTTATATAATGAATGATGTAGAAATGGCTTGTGAGGTGTGCATGAGTTACACTGGAGGTGTATTTGACTTTGATCAGGCACTTGGGTGTGAATGCTGGAGCAGATCCCTCTTGAATGAGTGTTTTCTATACATAAAGGTGCATCCTCATGGTGATGTTTAAAAAATGGCATGATTTTCTTGACTAGAGGCATGCTTGATTTTGTTCTTCTTTTGCTAACCACCCCAACTTACCCTTATCTTCACTGTTGTGTGCAACTAGTTGTTGTGGAAGACTTTTTGAATACTAGCACATTCTTGGATGATGGCATCTTCTTGTTTGTGGAGGCACGAAGACTTCCCTCTTGGCGCAAACTTTTGCTAGTTGTTGCCATGATATACTTGCACCACATCTTTGACATTCAATCCCTTCTTTGTTAAGCATACTTTCCTTGGCATTTTGACACCTTTCATGAGTTGAAATATGATGTCGTTGCCCTTATTCTGCCATCACTGCTGCTTCTTTCTTTGAACATCACCACTGTTTCCCCTTTACTCAGCTTGAAACAATCCTCTGAACCAATATGCAGAAAAACATTTTTGTTTGAGCTGATGCATGGTCTTCTTTTGATTACTAGCTTGAAGACTTTAACTTTGGCACCATTTGTATTTGCTGAAGTAGATTTCTCTTTAGTGAATGTTTACCTGGTGCTTCATCCTTTGATAGGCATATGAAATCTAAAAATAGGCGCTAGTTTTTCTTTGCACGCTTTTTACAAGCACCTTACTTTGCTTGGATTGGCTAATGAGATTTGATGAAGGGAGGCCCCTGAATAAGAAGAAAGGCATGCTTTCTTCATTTGATGTCATGAGTGCTCACACAGGGGCGTGAATCCTGGAATGGAGGCGCTTTGATTCTTTGTATGAGGGCATTTGTTTTGGATATGGGGAGCTGAATTTTCCATTTGAGGCGTGAGCTTAAATCTTCTCATTGACTTGGGCGTTTGAAACATTGAAAAGAGGCATCGAGTTTCTCCTTTTTCAGACACATTCTTTCCTCTTGAGGTGCATTCATGAACTCCAAAAGGTGCTTTCAACCAGGTGCATTGAAATGGTGCCTCAAGTCCCTTGCTGAAGCGCAACTTCTTTCAATTGAGTGCGTGAAAGTTGCTTGATGATGCATTTGTTGTTGTTGGGAACAGATTGCTTGATCCTAGTGCGATTTCATCATCTGAAGTGCGCTCCTCCTCTGCTGCAGTGCGCTGAATGCCTTTTACCTACGTCTAGGGGCATTGAAAAATGATCTTTTGTGGCGTGATCTTCTTCTGCTGTGGTGCGTGAGGCAGGTGAAAGAGGCGTTTGAGCTTTGAATGAACTTGTTCTTCTTCTGCAATCTGCGTTCCTTTATTTTCTTTGATTTTTTCTCTGTTTTGCAAAGTGTCATCTTTTATTTTGGAGTGCTTTCATCTTTGGAAAGGCGCTTTATATTTTAATTTTATTGCCTTGTTTAAAGGCGTTTCTCTAAACAAGGGCCAAACTCTTTTCTACAAAAGACATTAAGGATGGAATAAAAAAGCTAGCAGCAGGGAAAGCACGTGATATAGATGGCTTACAGGTGGAGCTCATAAAATGGGGCATGGAAGCCCTCACACCACACATCAAAAGAATATTTAATGGGGTCATACATAATGGTTTCCCAGAGAATTGGACAACCAGTGTCGTCATCCCATTGCTCAAAAGTGGATTTGTCAATAACCCCTCGAACTACCGCACTATAAAGATGTCCCCCCAGTTATCAAATCAATGGTCAAACTCTTTTCTACGAAAGACATTAAGGATGGAATAAAAAAGCTAGCAGCAGGGAAAGCGCATGATATAGATGGCTTACATGCAGAGTTCATAAAATGGGGCATGGAAGCCCTCACACCACACATCAAAAGAATATTTAATGGGGTCATACAAAATGGTTTCCCAGAGAATTGGACAACCAGTGTCATCATCCCATTGCTCAAAAGTGGAGATGTCAATAACCCTTCAAACTACCATACTATAATGATCAATCCTCTTTTTGGAAAGCTCTTCGGGAGTATGGTTGAGCGCCAAATCAATATGTGGGCAGAAAGGGAGGGAAAGAGGGAGAAAGGACAAGTAGGTTTTAGGCCAAAACATTCTACAATTGACCACTACATTACTCTCAGACAATTAATTGAGAAGGTTTGGGATAAACAAGGAGAAGAGGGGCCTTTTGTTGTTTTGTTCACTTCAAGAAGGTGTTTGATACTGATCCTAGAAGCAAGTTATGGAGTAGAATGGAAGAGCTAGGAATTCTAGAATATATAGAGCTGCTGTTCATAGGCTGTATGATCAGGTTTGGGCCAAAATTAGAACCAAACAAGGTCTATCAGAATGTTTTGGGAGTGACATTGGGGTTAAACAAGGCTGTCCTCTATCTCCTACCCTGTTTGGTTTGTACATTGACAAATTAGAGGAATGGATAGACAAGTTTGGTGGAGGGGGTGTTCGCTTGGCCAGTTATGTAATAAAGCTGCTGTTATATGCGGATGATCTTATCTTAATGGCAAAAACAACGCATGACTTGAAGGAACCCCTTAAAGCTCTAGAATTGTTTTGTCAAGAAGTTGGGATGCAAGTGCACACCAGCAAGACTAAGATCATGATCTTTACCTTGAAAAGATAGAAGACTTTGGTGGAATTTGTCTTTGAGGAAGCCCCCTACAGGTGGTCAGTGAATACAAGTATCTTGGCTTGGACTTCCACAATAAGCTCAGTTGGGAGACATGTAGGGCAAAAAGGATAAAAGGGGGTGTTGGTTGTTTTAAATTTCCAACCTGATTCTCGCAGCAAATCTATAAAATAGCCACTTATTAATTATGGATCTGCCTTGAGGGATTAGCCAATGAATAGGAGATTTAAGGGGAGGAGGCCTTTTCTCAGTCCCCTTGTTCTTCCTCTACACTTTAGGCTCTGTGAAACCAAGGAGGGTATTTCCTATATAGAATGGACTTATCTCTAATTCTCTGGCTATTTCTTCTAACTGATGTCTTCCTTTCTTGGGGATAACAACGTTCTACTTCAAAAGGGATGGGTTTTTTCAAAGATATTAGATTGTCAACTTTGTTTATATCACATATATGTTCCTTGTAGGCTACTTGAAAGAATGTATGATAAAGTAAGGATTGGCTAGATTCTTTAAGCTCTTATTTTATTCTTTGTAGAGGAACATGCAAGACATAACTTAATCAAAATAAATATCCTAAAAGCCTATTGCTAGAAAGGAAAATATTTGGATTGAAAATACTTTGAGGATAACTAGAGGGGCATAAGTTTAGTATAGTATCCATGAAACAGATCAGTGCCTATCCAAGGGCCAAGGAGTCAAAAAGGTTATAATGGTAAAACATAAACATATAGTGATGTAAGAAACCTCTGTTTATTGTAAAGATACAACAATGTTACACATTGAAAATATTTTTACTAGTTTTGAAATCAACCATACTTAATTATCCCTGGATACCCAAATCACATCTGATATTTTCTAATAGCAATTTTTACATTACTCCTTGAGTAAAAGCCATAAGAGAAATATGCCAGCACAGGAAAGACTGTGTCAATGAATAAAGATGATTTTTAACCAAATATATATTCATAATGTGAAACTGTATACATGAAGTAGGAGACAGTGTATTCCAAAACTCAACAAAATCTATAAAATAAACTGTTCAATACCTTTCATTATAACTTTCAAATATTCTATCAAGAAACTAGAAGAGACTCAAATTGGAAACCTGAAAACAGACAACTAATTCTATTGCAGAAAACAAACTTATTTACAACTCCTCCCTGACTAGATTGATCCCTATTCCAGACTAAAGCTGGAAATATGACCTCGAACCAATCCCTAAAAATGGTACAGAAGTTACAGTCTTCTAGAGAAAGAGAGAGGAAGATGAAGAACCCTAAAAATAATCCACTGATGACACATGGCACATCTCAGCTCCCTTGATCTGCAACTGATTTGCCTTTAGAAGATGCTCCTTCTCTTCATTTTTCCTCTTCAATCTGCCCACTTCCCTTTTGAAACTGAAATTGATTTGGCCCAAATTAGATTTGCATTCCCATGCACAATTTTACCTTGGTGGTAAAAACATGTTTACCAGTTCTATTTTCAAATTTTAAGTGAAAAATATCTCCCCTGGGTAAAAACCCACTTACTGGCAGTTAAAACTTTTATTTAACTTGCATTCTGATTGAGCAAACTCCTTAGAAACTCACAATTTCCTTTGCTTTTTAATTTGACATTTTGTCAAATACTTCTCTTGTAGCCACCATATCTGCTCATTCTTTGTCTTCTTCAATCCTCTGGCATAACAAATTTCCTGCAAACCATTTGAAACCTCCACATAATGTATGGCCGTTGCAACAGAAGAAGAAAGGAATGCAGGTTGTGAGTATTTTATTTGGGTCATTTCTCTGCTTGCTGGAACTCTACAGAAGCTAAACATATTGCAATAAAGCTCCCAAGGCATAAGGAATACATTGGGAAAGCTTTTTGGATGAAGAAACAATTGCTTTGAACCTGCAAACACCCCAAAAATCTTCCCCAAATGCAAAAAAAGTGGCAGCAAAAACACTTCAGCATAGCCCTGCAACTTTTTCCGGCAAACATTTCGCACACCAAACCTTATAATAAAGCTTTAAACAAAGCTTTTCATCTTTAATTTTTACCTTTGCCGAATTAATAAAAGACTAAAATGCCACTCAAAATTGCGTTCCGCTGCACAACTATTTGGTGATTATTTTATTCCTTTGTGCGGATGGAAAATATCTATGTAAAAACATTAAAATGTTTTAACCAAAGTTTTACCCCATACCTTTTACCTTTCCAAATATTTAAAACATTTAAAATGTTTTGCTGCAACTTTCCGCCATTCCGCCAATATATTTTATGATTATTTTATTTTCTCCATGGAATGGCTGAAAAAACTTAGTAAAAATATTAAAATATTTTAACCAAAGTCTTTGCCATATTTTTACCCTACCAAATATTTAAAACATTTAAAATGTTTTGCTGCAGCCTTCCCCATTCCGCCAATGTATTTTATGATTATTTTATTTGTTTCACGGAATGGTGAAATCTGCATACTTTAAAGATTTTAATAAAACCTTTCTTCAAACTTTAATTCTTTGGAATATATTTTGAGACATTTAAAATGCCTGGCTGGAGCTTTCCGTTATTCCGCTCATCCATTTTGTGTATTTTCTTACTATGTCTGTGGAATCACGGAAAATGATTTTAAGGGTTTAATGAAGCTTTAAAACAAAGCTTGAAATTTTCACTTTAACCGTTCACCTTGGGAGGAACATTTAAAAAATATTTAAATGTTTTCACCTCACTTTTCCCTGTCAAACATTTAAAATGTTTTTCAAAAACTTCTCTACACATCCGCATTTCTTTTTGTGTTTGCTTTTTTCATCTCGGCGGAATCACAGAAATGTTTATTAAGACCTAATAAAACTTAATAAAACTTTGATTAAAGTTTTATATTTCTTTTTTTGATTTCCCATCAAAATTTAAAACATTTAAATGTTTTAAAATTAGCAAAAGTAGAACATTAGAAGATAGGGAAAATTTTATTTCGCTTATCGACCAAATGAAGGAAATTCACTGTGCGCAAACCGTGACACCTGGAGCCGAGATTTTTTGCGAGTAGACATAATTAATTATTTAAAACATGGGTTTTAAATCAGATTTTGTTCAGCAATTAGAATTTAGGTACCTCCTTTGTAAATGGGCCCGCTAGACGTGTTCGCCGTAACCGAGATGCATTAAAATAATGCATCATATGAACTCTGATTTTGTTGAAAATGGAACTGGAGATGTTTTCGGCCAAAACGAGAAATGGGTTGCCTTCAGATTCATGAAATTTGCAACTTTCTGAAACACCAAATTTACCCTGTTGTAGTCAGAAAATAATTAAATAGCCCATCAAAACTCATCCTGGAAGCATGAAACTATACAGGTGCACTACCATATGTACCAAGAAACATTGTACCACACGGAATTGTAAGATCACTTCTAAGTCGCAAAATTTTAATCGGTGAAGATGCCCCCCGGGTAGATTGAGCAGTATGTTGACTTAGCCTCTGTCGACACATTGGAAGGACATGCACTCAAAATTTGCAAAATTTTGAGGGTTCCATCAGTGGGTTTAGCTGGGTATGCATGCACCCTGCGGGCATGGCGAGATTCCAGATCTCTGGGATGTAGACTGGGTGCCTACTCCATTGGGTGGCTCTGAAAACTGATTCAACCTGCAACTTGCAGAGCTCCAACACAATTTTCAAACATTATTTGATAGCCAAAGGCCACTAAATGAAAAGAACAACCAATTTTTACCTCTATCAAATACCAGTCTGTTGAAAGAATTGATTTCCCTCAACCCACTCTTACCTTTGCCACACCATTGCAATAAGTATAGCCCTCTTCTTACAAGCATTAATATGTGATTACCACTGAACAAGTGAATACTTGCTCCACCTTTGACCCTGTTGTTGTATGGAAACCACATAACATAGGCCACCACATTGTCATGTAGAAAATTTTTCATTTTTGTAGCAGGTGGTGGACAAACTTGAAACCTCAAGTCAACACCACATGAAAACATGGAACATTCATAGCTGTTAACCTCCTCAAATGAATCAAGGAAAAAAGAAAATGCCTCCAATTCACATGGAGAAGAAAAATATGCCCCTTCATTATTTTGACTTGGGGAAGGAAACTCGTCCTCTAACATGTCAAACTTAAAACATTGAAGCTCAGACATATAAGAAACATGAGCAGCCAGAGAATCACCAACCTGGATAACTTGTTGTTGCTCATCATCACTGCAAGATGTATGTTTGGGGCCATTTATGCTGATGCAAACCTCATCAACATTTCCATCCATATCATGAGACATTTTATGTGAAGAGCCATACTCCTCAGATTGTCTCTCTATTTCAATCTCTTGGCAATTTGTTGAAACATATGTGCCATAAACATCAGATATGTGACACATATCTATCATGCTTAACTCAACAGTGCTGCCCTCCCATGACTCATTTGAATTACACTGTTCATGAGGAAGACTAGAAGTTGCATACCCCAAAAAAAGGTTCTCATATGCATCCATGTAATTGACACAATCACATTCTTCAAGTGCAAACTCATCATAAAAATTGTCATCAGTTGTATCAACATTTGTCTTTACATTTTCACTTTCATGTACAGCTACATTGATCCTATCCTTATGCAAACATTTAGTGATAACTTCAAAACTAGAAAAAGGGATAGAAGAAGGTAAAAGATCAAACAAGAAGGCAATTCCTTGTTCACCACTTACATCACCAACATATGCATGCTCTACAAAATCAACTACCTGAACCTATTCATCTAATGAATCTCTTGCACATATATCTTCTTCTTCTTTGTCCATACTGCTACAAGAATCAGTAGGGTCATATTCCTCACTATCAAACTGGACATCATCATTTATTTCTTCGTTGAATCTTCTCACTGATGATTTCTCCAACTAAAAATTGTTGCACACTCTGTCATTTGCATCTGATATGCTGCTAATCTCAAGAGGATTACCTTGGTTTTCAGCATCTATCCTTTTCATACAAGATTCTGAAAGTCTTATATCATCAGCACAATTTGAACTAGGATGATCCTTTAAAGGATTGTCAACACCATCACAGATTTTCATAATATCACCATGCATTTGTGAGTCTTCAAAAATACTGTCATCATGAAGACTTGAAACTTCAAAATCAACATAATCAGTAAGATGACCTAAAAATGAATCTTCAATTTCTAATGCACTTCCAAATGATATTAATATATCTGATTAAATAGATTCATCATAGTATATTCTTTCCTCATTAATGAGTGAGATCATATTTTTAGCATTATTTGCATCATTGCAACCTTCATTTGCTATAGAGAGCTGGTTCTTTACTTCTATATTTTCAAAGTAAGTAGAAAGCATGATTTCACATGGGTTGGCTAGAAAAGCATCTTCCCCTCTCTTCATGTCAGACAATTCATGAACAAAAACATAGAATCAACACCGCTCAAATTTTGTTCATACTTAGCTCGGAGTTCACTGTGATATGCATGTTGTAATGATGCACAAATTGGAACAACATAAATATAGCCATTTTGATAATAGTTTTCATCATCTTCCTTGGATTGGATGTATGCATAAGATGTTCCAAGACAACCAACACTTGCTGACATATAGCCCTTGGACATTCCATGCTTCCATTTATTTTCAATGTCCATGGCAATTTGATATCCTTGATGCAAAGTTGTAGGATCATTGTTTCTCAACTGATAACTCATCTTCCTATCAAAAGCTCCCAAGTAAACAACCAAACTCATTGAATCATTTGGCCTCATACCCCCAGGAATACTCCTTAATGTTTTTTCAAATCTCATGTTAAATGCTGGAACTAGCTCATCATCTTCTTTCTGAATGCTTATAAACTTACTTATCACTGAACTTGTATTGACCCTCTCACCAAACTGCTCCATGAAAACTACCTTGAGCTCATCCCAAGAATTGATACAACACATTGGCAAATATGAAAACCAATCTTTGGCATCTTCCTTCAGAGATTGAACAAATAACTTCATGACAACATCTTTATGACCTATCTCAAAATCTCCCATCAAGTCTATGAATTTTTGCAAATGTCTACATGCTGATTCTGAGCTTTGCCCTTTGAATTCTGGCAAGCATTCCCTAACTTTGTTAGGAACAAGGTTTGGGAAACCTTGAATACTACCAAAATTTATGGCTCTATATCTTTCAATACAGAATTTTTTTTTATGGCAATAACAGTGTTTCTGGCATGACATTAAAGCTTGTAGAGGGAGAACCAGAACATTCATACATATTTGCTAATGAGTTAATCCCTTCTACAACTATCTACTTCTTGATACTCCTTTCAGAATATCCTTCTTTCTCATTTCCCTTTTCTATTAGTACCTTAGAGTACTGGATAAAGGACAATATTTACTAGAACATTTGTTGCAAACCTTCATAGAAAAATGTTGCAATAGAAAAATACCTGAGAATTGCTACAACCAACTCTTTTAATGATTTGAAATATTATGTAGAGTCGCCACCTCTTTGAAAGAGGAAAACATCTTCAAGCAGGAGAAGCTTCTTCCAAGATCTAAGTATTTCTGAGTTCTCTCCACCAGCAAAGCACCAAACTTCAAGAATACACCAAAAACATTGCAACAATCTCCTTAAAGTATGCAGGTCCTTGGATCATCTGACCCAAAACTTTAGATCAACAAACTTATTGACTCTTTTCAAATGGATAATACTAGAGGTTCCCCAGTAGAGTCACCAATTTGTTGGTTGTTTTAAATTCCCAACCTGATTCTCACAACAAATCTATAAAATAGCCACTTATTAATGATGGATCTGCCTTGAGGGATTGGCCAATGAATAGGAGATTTAAGGGGAGGAGGCCTTTTCTTAATCCCCTTGTTCTTCCTCTGCACTTTAGGCTCTGTGAAACCAAGGAGGGTATTTCCTATATAGAATGGACTTATCTCTAATTCTCTGGCTATTTCTTCTAACTGATGTCTTCCTTTCTTGGGGATAACAGCGTTCTACTTCAAAAGGGATGGGGTTTTTCAGAGATATTAGATTGTCAGCTTTGTTTATATCACAGATATGTCCCTTGTAGGTTGCTTGAAAGAATGTATGATAAAGTAAGGATTGGCTAGATTCTTTAAGCTCTTATCTTATTCTTTGCAGAGGAACATGCAAGACATAACTTAATCAAAATAAATATCCTAAAAGCCTATTGTTGGAAAGGAAAATATTTGGATTGAAAATACTTTGAGGATAACTAGAGGGGCATAAGTTTGGTATAGTATCCATGAAACAAATTAATGCCTATCCAAGGGCCAAGGAGTCAAAAAGGTTATAATGATAAAACTTAAACAGACATTGATGTAAGAAACTTCAGTTTATTGTAAAGATACAACAATGTTACACATTCAAAATATTTTTACTAGCTTTGAAATCAACCATACTTAATTATCCCTGTATACCCAAATCACATATGATATTTTCTAATAGCAATTTTTACATTACTCCTTAAGTAAAAGCCATAAGAGAAATATGCCAGCACAGGAAAGACTGTGTCGATGAATAAAGATGATTTTTAACCAAATATATATTCATAATGTGAAACTGTATACATGAAGTAGGAGACAATGTATTCCAAAACTCAACAAAATCTATAAAATAAACTGTTCATTAACTTGCATTATAGCTTTCAAATATTCTATCAAGAAACCATAAGAGATTCAAATTGGAAACCTGAAAACATACAACTAATTATATTGCAGAAAACAAACTTATTTACAACTCCTCCTTGACTAGATTGATCCCTATTTCAGACTAAAGCTAGAAATATGACCTCGAATCAATCCCTAAAAATGGTACAGAAGTTACAGTCTTATAGATAAAGAGAGAGGAAGATGAAGAACCCTAAAAATAATCCACTGATGACACATGGCAGATCTCAGCTCCCTTGATCTGCAACTGATTTGCCTTTAGAAGATGCTCCTTCTCTTCATTTTTCCTCTTCAATATGCTCACTTCCTTTTTGAAACTGAAATTGATTTGGCCCAAATCAGATTTGCATTCCCGTGCACAATTTTACCATGGTAAAAACATGTTTACCAGTTCTATTTTCAATTTTCAAGTGAAAAATATCTCCCCTAGGTAAAAACCCACTTACTGGCAGTTAAAACTTTTATTTAACTTGCATTTTGATTGAGCAAACTCCTTAGAAACTCATAATTTCCTCTGCTTTTTAATTTGTCAAATACTTGTCTTGTAGCCACCATATCTGCTCATTCTTTGTCTTCTTCAATCCTTTGGCATAACAAATTCCCTGTAAACCATTTGAAACCTCCACATAATGTATGGCTGTTGCAACAAAAGAAGAAAGGAATGCAGACGGTGAGTATTTTATTTGGGTCATTTCTCTGCTTACTGGCACTCTACAGAAGCTTAACATATTGCAAAAAAGCTCCCAAGGCATAAGGAATACATTGGGAAAGCTTTCTGGATGAAGAAACAATTGCTTTGAACCTGTAAACACCCCAAAAATCTGCCCCAAATGCAAAAAACGTGGCAGCAAAAATACTTCAACACAACCCTGCAACTTTTTTCGACAAACATTTCGCACACCAAATCTTATAATAAAGCTTTAAACAAAGCTTTTCATCTTTAATTTTTACCTTTGTTGAATATTTGAAAGATTAAAATGCCACTCAAAATTGCCTTCTGCTGCACAACTATTTGGTGATTATTTTATTCCTTTGTGCGGATGGAAAATATCTTAGTAAAAACATTAAAATGTTTTAACCAAAGTTTTACCCCATACCTTTTACCTTTCCAAATATTGAAAACATTTAAAATGTTTTGCTGCTGTAACGTCGGAAAATGTCCCCTTAGGGGCTTTTCTCTCTTAAGGTTTAGGTCCCGAGTCTTTTGCATGCATTTAGGACATTTTAGTTCATAATTTGGCATCCTGATGGAATGAGCCCGAGGTAACATGACAAATGGGACCTAGGAGGACCCTTTGAGTTGTACCCTGCCTAAAATAGGGGGGAGAACTTGGGCGCCCATGCCTTAGTCCTGCCCTATTTTGGGGCAGCCCTAATTTCTAGGTGTTGGTTTATGACAGTTATTTGGGTCCTTTGCTGACACGGTAAGTTTGAATTACAAAAATCTTGGCGGGAGTGTTTGTAGTTGCATATAAAAACATGCTTAGGCATTCATTTGTAAACTAGATGGCAATTGTGATGTTCAAGTGTTCTTAAGGTGATTCAAGGCTCTCATTGTGTTACAAAAGCAGACTTGTGTGGTTTATGTGTTTGTATTTACAGATTTGAGCATCAATTTCCTCATGGAATGAAGAGCATCTTCCTCCCATGAGAGCTTCACTACAAGGTGACATTATATTATGTTTTCATCATCATTCCCTTTGGTTTTTGCCTCTGCCTCACAAGGGCATGCACTCTCTATTTGACAACAGTGTTCAGAGACTTAAGTGTCCTTTGGGGCTTGACTAAGGCAAGCCTCTAAATGCCACAATCCCCTCCCAAAGTCTTGTGATTGCAGGTTACAGGTGTCGCATTTGGAAAAAGTGAAGTTGCAAGAAGGATTGATAGACATCAAGGATTCAGGATTCGAAGAAAAGCAGGACACCAGAGCATTTCCAGGACTTGGGCGCTCACTCTAGTGTCCTCTGAAGCTGAATTCCCAGAAACAGGAGTTACAATGCTGATCAGTGTCGGAAGGAGGTCAGGATCCCGCAAAGAAACTGGTACCTTAGACTTGGGCGCCCGCTCCAGTGTCCCCGACTGTTCCACCTCGGAACCCTGAAAACATGTATTATGTGATTTGATATTTTACTCCCGTCTACAAGAGCTTTTTCCATTATTTGTCAGTTTATTGGTGTATTTGCATAATTAGGGTTTGAATGGTCAATTGAGCATAAGAGAAGATAAATTGACAATTAAATTCCCTAATCTAAGTTTCCCTACATCTCACAATGATCTAGGGTATGATAGTCAATTGCCACTCAACACTAGGTCCTTGAATGTATAGGGTGAAAGGAGGATTCAAACATCTAAACACTAAAGCATTAAACAAATCCCAATTTTACCCTAAACATTTTGGTGAACCTATGTTTTTGGACTTAAATTGTAACTTGCTGAGTGTGTGTCTCCAGATTTGGATTGATTTCATTCATTCATATAGTCTTTCATCTTATTGCATTGAGAAAAATTCAAAAAAATTGAAAATTTTAAAAAATTCAAAAAAATTGCATTGTTTGGCTTACTAGATTGTATCAATTCTTTCTAAATTTCCCTAATTCATAATTTTTGCATCAGATCTGATATAAACTACAAAAAAAGACAAAAATTCAGAAATTTGCATTGCATTTTCATCATTAATTTGCTAGACTTTTGTAAAAATTTTGACAATTTTCATTAAACCTAGAATTCCAAATTCTAGGGTTAGTAGGCAAAATCTTCTTTCAGATTTTTCTATTGATTTTAGAAGCTCATTCAAATTAACATTTGCTTGTAGTCTTAAACTTTAGTGTAAACTTGCATTTAGATTCAAAATATTTGCAATTTTGCATAGAAAATTTCAACAAAAACTAGCAATTTTCATGCATTTTCATTAGATTTGCATTGGCATTTAGCATATTAGAGCTTAAAAATTATTTTCAGATCTGATATTACTTAACTTTTATCATAAATCATACTTCAAAACATTCACATAGCATTTTGTCCCAAGATCTAAAACCTAGGGCTTCAAAAACAACGATTTTCACTAAATTTGGCCTTATCGACTCTAGAAACTTGCACCATAGGCATGTTGTGAAAATTATTTTTACATTAATTGACTATTATCAGGGTAATCATTTGCTTCCCCTCCTAAAAATCTTCACAACACCCTTTTAATGAGCTCTTGTATTGAAAATTCGGTGAAAAACTACATATTTTGTCTATTTTTGCCCTAGGCTTTGACCTAGTTTGCACTCCAAGCATGTTGTGACAAATTTAATGGATTGATTTGACTGATATCATCAATATTACTTGCTGCACATCCTAAAATTTATTACGACACCCCTTTTTCTAGGTCTTGTAATTGAAAAACCATGAAAAATAACCTATTTTTGCTATATTTTCATTAGGGTTTTACCTTAAGTGGCACTAAAGGTGTGTTGTGTTGGGAATTTTGACATTTAGTGGCTATTATCACTGATATAACTTTCTTTCCATCATCACTTTCCTCACAACACCCTTTATTATGCTCTTTTGCATTGAGTTTTGGTGAAAAAAGTGTCTATTTTGACATATTTTCACTATAGTTTGACTTGACATTATCTTGGATTTGCATCAAGAGTGTGTTGTAAAGGATCTTATTGCTGTATTGGACTGATATTAGACATATTATTTTTAGCCCCTGATCAATTTCCTTACAACATCTTTGCTTTCATATATTTGCATCGAAAAAGTACAAAAAATAAAGCATTTTAAGATCATTTTTGCATATAGTTTGCACTTGTCTTTTGCATACTCTTAGAAAATTGTTAAAATCAGATTTTGCATTTCATTATGGCATCTTCATGTTATTCATCTCTGAAATATTTGCATGAGTATATCCTAGATTTTAAAAATTTCTCTAATTTCACTAATGAGAATCCTCATATTCTAGAACACATAGCTTATATTAGTGGTATTGACGCTTCTATATGTTCTACATATGAGTTGCAATTACTTTGTTATACACATGATTTTAGTAGCTTCAATTTACTCATAGGAGCATATCCTTTGATATTAGAAGATTTAACCAAATTCATCTCTAAGAATACTCATGAGAAAGATGAGAGTGAAAAGCCCTTTTCCACCATAGAGGATGATGATGATGATGTACCTTCCTCTCATCCCATTGCTCTCCCTAGCGAAGATGTAGCATTAGTGGATGATAAAAGGTCTCTCACATTAAATACTTGAGGGATGGATATTGGGTGTAATCAAGAGGGAAACAGTGTTAATTCAATATTGATTAATAAAATTTGTAGCACTATTCTTAAGATGATTGTTCGAGGGGCACCTAATGCATCCTCTTGCTTAAAATCAGTGATTACTGTTCAAGATCAACCGCTTGATTACATCTATAGATATGCACAACAAATTGCTCAACCAAGTCAAGGTGTTCAAAATGTGCTACAACAACCATGCCACAATGTGATTGCTCACACATACAACACCCATAAAACAAGCAGAGTAAGCAAGCACCGCATATGCCTATCTCTCTTCCATGTTCTCAACCTATGCTCCCTCCACGACCTTTTCCTACTCATAAAAGTGGTCAAGAGTATGATCTTGTCAAATAGCTCCGCGCTACTTCGGCTAAGATCTCTCTTTGGGATTTAATACAAACATCGCCTACATACCATGGAATGCTCCAAGAAGCTTTACAAAAGGTGATTGTGCCACCTACTGCTAAGCCTAATGATGTAGCAGCCATATTGGATAGTATGCATGCGACAAAAATATATATTCTCTTTCAACCACATGAATTACCGTCAATTGAAGTCCAAAACCAATATGATCCTCTTGTTATCTTCGTCACAATAAACAAATCATTGGTTAAGAGAGTTATGATTGATAATGGATCGACTCTTAATGTTTGTGGCATTGACTTATTACATAAGATTAAAGTTGATACATCTGCCATCAAGATGGAAACCGTTAAGTATTCGTGGTTTTGACAATGTTGGATGACAATCCATAGGTACTATAACTTTACCTATACAAGTGGGACCTGTGATTGTGCCTACCCTAATTCATGTCATGCCTAGTTCTTTATCTTACAACATGATTCTAGGTAGACCTTGGATTCATGCATTGGGGATAGTCCCTTCCACTCTACATCGTTCAATCAAATTTATATTCAAAGGTAAACTTCATACTATTCATGTTGATCTTGAGCCAGATAACTGTTTACACATTGAAATGCAAAAACCAGTTTACAATCATATGAGCTTAAACAATTTGTGTGGTGATCCATCAATGACTAATGTTGTGCAAGACTCTCAACCATCGAATGCACTTGTTGGTGATGATTGGGGTTCATTGGATTTTAATCCTTGCAGTATAGGGGAATATAAAATTAATATCCTTGACACATCAAAAGTGGCATCGATCTCACCTAAGCAATCTTTTGAAGCACCTAAGAAACCTAAAATCCCCTTGGTAGAAAATAAAAACAATATTCTCACTTATACCACAAATTACGAGACCTATGAGGATTCAACATCTTCTAAGGAAATGACATCCCTTTATGGTCGAGGATTTAAAATCCATTATAATAATTGTGAATATGTAGGTAAGGGATGTGGTGTAAATCAACAAGGGATTCGAGTACCTATAGAATCTGCTTCAACACATTACTCAAGAGGCATTGGATATAATCCTTTTAAAGAAAAGAAGGCCTCTCATTGTCCTAAACTTAATGTCAATTCAACAAGATCAAAACAACATGAGAGATATCCTAAATGTGTATGTTCTTAATGATGGTGCTACCAGGTAAGTATCTCTAACCCTTTATCTCTCTCGTGATGTGCTTCCCCCGTGTTGTGTTATGTGTTGTTTAGGCCTCCTGGGATGACCTCAGATTCTCTCGTAAGGTCCAGGATACCAGGAGACTGCCTTTGTTGTGACCTTCTTTTATTTGTATCATCATTCTTCTATATTGTCTCTCTCTCTCTATGATTTCATCATTGTGTGTTGTGTCTTATGGACATATCATTGCGGTTGGTGACTCGGGGGCACCCTCCTACGTGACTATCCCTAAGACACTTGTTTCTCCTCTCTTATTTATTGTTTCCCTTCCTCTAGTGTTTCCATCTAGTGGGTGGATGATGACAAATATTTATACTGATACGGACCTAGTGTACCTTTTGAGAGCAATAAAAAATTGGACTTAGTTCCTAATATGATGACAGGGTTGTCTATCTTATCCGGCGCTTGGCTAGTGGAAGCACTCTTGCTTTCCGCATAGTGAATTTCATGATGTTTCTATCGCATTTACAAACCTTAACAATACTGCTGCTCTATGTACCTTTGTTTGTCTTTGAATCTAGCCTTGGCGATACTCGATTCGGAGAGTTTCATGACATAGCCCTATGGTTATCCTCGAACTCTGAATTTGTAGTATAACCTTGGCTTTTGTGTGGTTAATCATATGCATTTATGTTGTTGTTTATCATGATTATGGACACTAACATGTTTCTTGCAAGGATGTGTTTATGGGAACATTTGTCGATCGTGAAGTACATGTCACCTCCGGGGGGGCATGGGCTTTGCGAAAGTCTGTGTTCCCTTGTGTGTTTTCTTCCTACTTTAACATGCTTGATATCGATAACTAATATCAACCACTTTAAGGTAGGGGCATATATAAGGTAAGCTGTCTGTTATAGATGTTAGCAATGTGCTTGTCCTCAGGTGCAGACTAGTGCGATGAGTACTTTCTGCATCCTGAGTTTGTTTGTAATTAATCAATCAATCTTGAAATCTATTGCGTATACCTCCTTTTCACCGTAAGGTGTCTCCGTGATGTGGGTGGGGTTGTATACTTTTGAGCTCATACCTCCTTTTCATCGTAAGGCATCTCTGTGATGCGGGTGGGGTGGTATGCCATGCTTCCTTTTCACTGTAAGGCGTCTCCATGACATGGGTGGAGTTGCATTTCAAAAGTCCTCTGCGGAGGCAGGGAGTGGTTCTGTGACTAACTTAACCCTTAAACGTGTCTTCGGCGATTGTTGTGGCAAAGCCCAATCGTCAGTGTGTGCCTATAATGTGCCTGAGATGGTGTTAGACCTAGAAATAGGTACACTCCATCGCTTGTCTACTGTGTTTTCTCCATGTCTTCAAGTGTGTGTGTTTTAGCGCGCTTGCTTTGTTTGGCGTGTTTGTTGCCCCATATGCAGACTGCATTTTGGGAGGTTTTGCCTGTCTTGCGTGTGTGTTGCTCCATATATACAAGGACCTGCGCGATGAGTGCATCATGTATTATGGGAGGTTTGTTTACTTTCCAGTACTTGTATCTGCATTTCATATATATGAGAAAAAGAAAAGAAAAAAAATCATGCCTGTCTTCCATGCATTAATGTGTCTTCTAAGCATTGACTGTCTTCTCCATGTTCTGTGTGACTGTAACTGTCTTCTCTGTGTTTGCATGCCTGTTATTGTTTTCTATGTGATTTGCGTGTCTTCTTCGTGCTTGATGTGTTTGTTGTGTTTGTGGCCTTACTTTAATGCATGTATTGGCCGTGCGTTTATACATACATTAAAGTGGGGGCTAAATGTAACGTTGAAAAATGTCCCCTTGGGCGCTTTTCCCTCTCAAGGTTTAGCTCCTGGGTCTTTTGCATGCATTTAAAACATTTTAGTTCATAATTTGGCACCTCGATGGAATGAGCCCTAGGTAACATGACAAATGGGACCTAGGAGGACCCCTTGAGCTGTACCCTACCCAAAATAGGGGGGACGACTTGGGTGCCCTAGTCCTACCCTATTTTGAAGCAGCCCCAATTTCTGGGTGTTGGTTTATGACCGTTATTTGGGTTCTTTGTCGACACGGTAAGTTTGAATTACGAAAATCTTAGCAGGAGTGTTTGTAGTTGCATATAAAAGCATGCTTATGCATTCATTTGTAAACTAGATGGCAATTGTGATGTTCAAGTGTTCTCAAGGTGATTCAAGGCTTTCATTGTGTTGCAAAAGTAGACTTGTGTGGTTTGTGTGTTTGTATTTGTAGATTTGAGCATCAATTTGCTTATGGAATAAAGAGCATCTTCCTCCCATGAGAGCTTCACTACAAGGTGACATTATATTGTGTTTTCATCATCATTTTCTTTGGTTTTTGCCTCTGCCTCACAAGGGCACGCACTCTCTATTTGACAACAGTGTTCAGAGATTTAAGTGTCCTCCGGGGCTTGACTGAGGCAAGCCTCTAAACACCACAAAACCCTCCCAAAGTCTTGTGATTGTAGGTTATAGGTGTCGCATTTGGGAAAAGTGAAGTTAGAGGAAGGATTGGCAGACATCAAGGATTTAGGATCCGAAGAAAAGCAGGACACCCAGAGCATTTCCAGGACTTGGGCGCTCACTCTAGTGTCCTCCGAAGCTGAATTGCCAGAAACATGAGCTACAGTGCTGATCAGTGTCGGAAGGAGGTCAGGATCCCACAAAGAAACTGGTACCTTGGACTTGGGCGCCCGCTCCAGTGTCCCTGACTTTTCCACCTCAGAACTCCAAAAACAGGTATTCTGTGATTTGATATTTTACTCCCATCTACAAGAGCTTTTTCTATTATTTGTTAGTTTATTGTCGTATTTGCATAATTAGGGTTTAAATGGTCAATTGAGCATAAGAGAAGATAAATTGACAATTAAATTCCCTAATCCAAGTTTCCCTACATCTCACAGCGATCTAGGGTATGATAGTGAATTGCCACTCAACCCTAGATCCTTGAATGTATAGGGTGAAAGGAGGATTCAAACATCTAAACACTAAAACATTAAACAAATCCCAATTTTACCCTAAACAGTTGTAGCCTTCCGCCATTTCGCCAATGTATTTTATGATTATTTTATTTCCTCCAAGGAATGACAGAAAAAACTTAGTAAAAATATTAAAATATTTTAACCAAAGTCTTTGCCATGTTTTTACCCTGCCAAATATTTAAAACATTTAAAATGTTTTGCTGTAGCCTTCTGCCATTCCGCCAATGTCTTTTATGATTATTTTATTTGTTTCACGGAATGGCGGAATTTGCATACTTTAAAGACTTTAACAAAACCTTTCTTCAAACTTTTATCCTTTAGAAAATATTTTGAGACATTTAAAATGCCCTGGAGCTTTTCGCTATTCTGCTCATCCATTTTGTGTATTTTCTTACTGTGTCTGTGGAATCACGGAAAATGATTTTAAGGGTTTAATGAAGCTTTGAAACAAAGCTTAAAATTTTCACTTTAACCTTTCACCTTGGGAGGAACATTTAAAAAATATTTAAATGTTTTCACCTCACTTTTCCCCATCAAACATTTAAAACATTTAAAATGTTTTTCAAAAACTTCTCCGCACATCCACATTTCTTTTTGTGTTTGCTTTTTTCATCTCGGCGGAATCATGAAAATGTTTATTAAGGCCTAATAAAACTTAATAAAACTTTAATTAAGGTTTTATATTTCTTTATCTGATTTCCCATCAAAATTTAAAACATTTAAATGTTTTAAAATTAGCAAAAGTAGAACATTAGAAGATAGGGAAAATTTTAATTTCGCTTATCGGCCAAATGGAGGAAATTCACTGTGCGCAAACCGTAACATTTGGAGCCGAGATTTTTTGCGAGCAGACATAATTAATTATTTAAAACATGGGCTTGAAATCAAATTTTTCTCAACAATTAGAATTTAGGTACCTTCTTTATAAACGGGTCTGCCAGACGTGTTCGCCACAACTGAGATGCATTAAAATAATGCATCATATGAACTCTGATTTTATTGAAAATGGAATTGGAGATGTTTTAGGCCAAAATGAGAAATGGGTTGCCTTCAGATTCATGAAATTTGCAACTTTTCAGAACACCAAATTTAACCTGGTTACAGTCAGAAAATAATTAAATAGCCCATCAGAACTCATCCTGGAAGCACGAAACTGCACAGGTGCACTACCATATGTACCAAGAAATATTGTATCACATAGAATTGCAAGATCACTTATGAGTCGCAAAATTTTAATCGGTGAAGATGCCCCCGGGGTAGATTGAGTAGTATGTCAACTTAGTCTTTGTCGACACATTGGAAGGACATGCACTCAAAATTTGTAAAATTTTGAGGGTTCCATCAGGGGGTTGAAAAGCTTTATACTCATTGCAAAATCAATGTAGAAGTGCTGAATTGTGGGATTGGAAAACTAAGAAGACTCTTTTTGGGCTGCTGGTGGTGTCGGTGGTGCTATATGGGTGCAAGGTTTGGGGTGGCAACACATCAGAGATGAAGTGGAGACAGATAGAGAGGTTACAAAAGCATCTAATTACATGTAGTTTTAGAACAAAAGCATTAGTTCCTTATGAGATTGTGCTAGCTAAGGTTGGTACCTTTCTTGTTGAGGCATCGACGTTAACCCGGATGCTAAGTTACTTAAAGAGACTTGAGAACATGGCGTTGATCCGAAGGCCCATAATGGCTTTAGAGGAAAAATTAACAAGGAAGAGTACATGGATAAAATAAAATGACATGTGGATGAATAAGTGGGACATAAGCATGAAAGAGTGCCCAAATACTAAAGAGGATATTAAAAAGTACGTGCAAGAAAAAGTCAAAGTAAACATGTGGCAAGGTAATGGGGGAGGAAAAGAGAATACTACATAAAGC
Source organism: Cunninghamia lanceolata (assembly GCA_027924645.1). Lineage (NCBI taxonomy): Eukaryota > Viridiplantae > Streptophyta > Pinopsida > Cupressales > Cupressaceae > Cunninghamia > Cunninghamia lanceolata. The sequence goes on along the minus strand of BSBN01001380.1, from coordinate 643,877 downwards.
ATTTTAATCCTTCTTATGACCACACGTAAAAGAACTACATAGGAGCAGAAATAAAATGGAAAGCGAAAATGCTAATGGCCCAGATAAGGACTAGTTCGCACCAACTTAGATGTGAAACTGGAAGATGGGAGAGGCCAAAAGAAGAGTGGGTAGAGAGAATATGTTGTTTATGCACTTTGGAGTTAGTGGAGACGGAATAGCACTACATCATGGAGTGCTCGACTTACAAGGATATAAGGGTCAATTATCGTGATACCTTAAATGTGGGCTCTTTGACCAACTTGTTTGAAGAAAAGAGGATAGCTAAATTTGCAGTGTATTTGACCAAGATTCATAGCAAAAGGTTTATGATACAAAAGAAAGGGGATTCAGTTAGGTGTTGTGTGGGGTCTGCCTGATTTGGTTCTTTGCTGGGTGTTTTGGTTTCCGGTGGTCCCATAGGTTGTTTGGCCTCGTGGACATTATTAAAAGCTTTCATTCATTCATTCATTGATATTTTATTTTACTTTGCCTCACCTTTATAAAGGCACATATATGTGTTCTAACTTTGATTTTTTGATTTTAAATAATTTCATGCTTTTAAATTTAGCCTTCGGTTTTATTTATTTATTTATTTTTATTTAGGCGTTTTGCTTTCTTATAAAGTGTGTTCCAAAATTTTTAAAATCATGCCTTCGTTTTATATTTTTAGATCTTAATGCATGTCTTTTTGATTTTTAATTATTATTTTAATAATATTATTAATAAATGACTAATAATAATATTAATAATAATAATAATTTTATGACTTTTTATGGATTTTTAAATTATTATTTTTAATAATTGTCAATAACAATAAATCATTAATGACTATTAAAAATAATAATATCTTTTTCAATTTTTATTTGATTTTTAGGATTTTTGACGATAACAATAACAAAAATAATTTTAATTTTAACTTAACAATTAACAATTAATAATAAAAAATAATTATTAATCAAAAACTATTAATTAAAATTAAAATTAAGACACACGTGACATTTACAATATTTTGACAAAACGATTTTAACTTTGACACGAACAATACTTAACACAATAACATTTAATTTTAATATTTAATAAATAATTAATATATAAAATGTTAATTATAAAATAATATATCATAATTAAATTTTACGGACAAGATGATTTACGACAAATAATTACTAAACAAACAATTACTAAACAAACAATTACTACAAAAATACTTAATTTTAATATTAATTAATTAAATAATTAAAAATTAAATTATCAATTATAAATCAATATATTAAATTCAAGATTTTACAAACAAAAACATGAACATTTTGGACTAGATGACAAACTCCAGATCATGAATTTGATATTTTTACGATGATTTGTACTTAGACGAATATTGACTAGACTGACAATGGATATCACAAATGATGACTCGATACGACAACTTGAAGGACATGAAATTTTGATACAGGCGACTATGGCAAGACATGACTACCTCCATATGATGAAACAACTCAACATTTTAATGATTTGAACAAGTGACATATACGAACTTGCATCATAGTTTGAAATTTTTGGATGGGTACAACTGAATGCTATGGTGTAGACTAGGTGACAAGTGGTTAACAAATGTGAGGGGTCGGTTATGACAATGAAATGTGAGGGGATCAACCAGTAAACTTTAAGTGAGATAACTAGGGGGGTAGGTCAATGTGATAAAATAAGATAGTGAAGGGATAAAACCTATAGCCTTAAGATAACACATAATACACTCTTGGGGACATGGGTTTGTAAGTCATGAAAAATATTTTGTAGAGAAGACTCCAACATTAACTCTTGTTTGGGGACATATGTACTGACAAGACATAGTGAGAATCCAGGGAACTTCAAGATGTAGACCAGAACACACAAATAGAAACAACAAACTACACACAAACAAAAAAACAAACTTAACCATGGGTCACAGATAGCCATGGATACACAAGACAAACACAAAGGTTAGAGAATCGTGCATGGATACGGTGAGTTGAAGCTCATGAGAAATAATGTTTCAAGAATTGTCCATGCGCTGGCATTCCCTGAAACTCCCCACTAAGGCTCTTAATGAAGAAAGAATCCTCACCATAATGATTTTTAATAATGTATGGTACCAACCACATAGGATCAAACTTCCCATGTTTACCTTTATCTTGAATCCTTGCATTCCAAACCAGAACCATGTTCCTAATTTCAAACTTCCTTGGGCTGGTCCTTTTTCCAAATAGATATTTCACTTGTTGTTGTTGCTTTAGTTGGTGAATTTGACTTGTCATGGCATCATCTATATCCTCGTGCTAGTTTCTTGAATAAACTTGTACACATGCAACATATTGTTTACTAGTAGGAAAACATCAACTCCATATACTAACTTAAAAGGAGATTTACCTATGGATTTCTTTGGAGTGATCCTGTCTACCCAAACTGCAAGCCTGAGCTTTGAATCCCAACCCCTTTTATTTTTGACCTAACATTATTTTTACAATCTTTATTAAGTTCTTGTTATTAGATTCTACTTGCCCATTTCCCTGAGGATAATATGGGGATGGATGAGTCACAGTAATCCTATGGTTAGAGCAAACCTCAAGATAAACTCAACTAACTTGAAACAAAATGCATTCTCTGTCACTATCCTGTTTGGAACACCAAAACTGGTTACAATGTGGTCAAGAATGAAATCAATTACCACTTTTCTAGTGGCCCTGTTAGTAGGGATAGCTTCAACCCACTTGGTTAAGTAATCAGTCGCTACTAAAATCCACTTGAAACCTCCACTAGATCTCTCTATGATCTCTCTAATTAAATCAATCCGCCATTATTGAAAAGGTGCTTCTACACTAATGGGCCTTAAGGGCAAAGCACCTAATTTTTCAACTTCTTAGAAAAGCGTTGGAAAGCATCACATTTCCTAACAAATTTGCATGCATCAACAAATAGGCTTGGCCACCAATAGCTAGCTTTGAGAAATCTATGGGCTGTGGTCTCAGCCATTAAATTACCACCACATATACCACTATGTAACTTTGAGAGGACCCTGGTAGCTTCTTCTTCACATAGGCATCTCAAGAGAACACCATCCTAACTTCTCATTAAAATCCCTTCCACCAAAATGTATTTCAAAGCCTATAGCTTTAATGTTCTCTTTTGGTTATCATTAAGATCAAGAGGACAATTCATGTGTAGTAGATAGTGTACTACAATATCCTTTTACCATGGAGATGCATGAAGAGCACATTTCTCTTCGTTGGTCTCAGTTTCTAATAAGTTCACTTTTGAAGCCTCTAAATTTGATTCTACCATCAACTTAGCCAATCCTTTGCAAATCAGATTGAAGACCATCTGTAATGTCCCCTTCTAGCAAGCCAAAATTTTTGCAACCTTGCAAACAATTTCCACTTGTAAAAGAGCACATTAGTTTTCCATTTCCCATTTCTACTTAATATTAATGATAATCACAAACATAACCATACACTATTTGCCATTTCACAAATCCACTTTTCCATACATCATGATTCTCCTTTTCGTAATTTGTATGTCAATGTTGACCTCTTGGATCTTCTTGATCCACCAACATCTTATGCCAGTCACTTCCTGCTAGGTAAATATATCCTTAACTATAGCATGTGGCACATATGCAACAACCTGAGCACCTACTATATATGGCCTAAATTTTTTTATAGCTTTTACCAAGGCATAGACTTGCTTTTCCATGATGTCATATATTTGAGTTTAGCATTTTGGAGGGATTTGCTGAAGAAAGATATAAGTTGTTCAAAACCTTCTTGGTTCTTTTGCAATAGGATTGCAACAATGGTATGAAATGATCCAAAAGAGAACAACTAAATGGAGAAATATGGTGAGGTAAGGACAGGGGATTGTTTAATTGCCTCCTTGATATCTTAAAAACCCTAAGTTGCTTCATCCTCCCAAGCTATTGTTTTCCCTTTCTTCAACATTTTTGAGATGGCTTTTGTCTTTTCAACAAAATTAGAAACAAATCTCCTATCAAAGTTTATCTTTCCAAAGAAATATTGTATCCCCTTGACTGTCTTTGGCTGAGGGATCTTATCAATGGTTGCAATTCTTTCTAGGTCAATCTTAACTCTGTCTTTGGACACTATATGTCCCATTAGTTTACTCTCAGTCACTCCAAACATACATTTCTTTGGATTCAATGAAATACCAAACCCTAAGCATCTTTTGAAGATATTTTCTAAATGGTCACAATTTTCTCGCTCATTCTTTTAAAATGCTATCAAATAATCCTAATACACAGCTAAGATAAATCCAATGAGGTTAGCAAATGCCACATCCATAGCTCTTTGTAAAGTTGCCCCAACATTTGTCAAGCCAAATGGCATCCTAACATACACATAAGTCCCCCATGGAGTGCTGAAAGTAGTTTTGTATTGTTCAGATTCCTTAACCTTGACTTGATTATAACCAAAGAAACCATCCATCATAGACAATAACTCACAATTCATCACTTTTTGCAGCATGGCCTCCATATTTGGCAAAGGATAGTTGTCTTTAAGAGAGGGCATGTTTAGGTTCCTAAAATCTACACATAATTTGACATCTCCATTCTTCTTTCTGACAAGAACTAGGTTTGATAACTAAGAGGAATGCCTAATGGGTTTAATTATCCCCCACCCCTAAGTTTGACTAGCTCCTATTGCATTTTGGGGGCTAATGAGGGATTTATTGGTCTTTGTTTTTGCCTAAATGGTTTATCATCCATCTTTAGTGGGATTTCATGCTGAAATAGATCTTCTCTATATGCTTTCAAATCCTCATAATTTGACCAAGTAAATACTCTGCTATACTTTCTTAGTAGTGAAATAAGCATTGTCCTAATTTTAGGGTTCATTTTCTTCCCTATGTATATATACTTTGGAGTTGTTTGGGTCCCCAAGTTAATCTCTTCTAAGTCATTTGCACTGACAACAACAAGCTTAGGCTTATATCTATCATCTCCATCAAAATTCCTCTCTCGGGCTATTAATTCCTTCGGGATGTAATTAGTCTTTAATTGGATAACATCATTTCCAGATATAGTTTCCATACCATCCACGATCTCTACTATATTATTACAATCAATTTCTAAGCCATCATACTCATCTAAGCAATTCATGATTTGAAAATATCACGATCATCATTAAATACCCGCAAATGATGAATATTTTTAGGAATTGAGGGCCGCATTAGAAACTCTATTGTTTGAGCAAATGATTGAGATATGTCCCCTACTCTGGCAACTGCATTATCTAGGAAATTTGCATCACCATTCTTATCTCTTTATACTCATTTGATAGCAAAGGCATCAAACAACTCTATGGTGTCCAATACTGCATTTTTATATTGCCTCAATTTATCATTCTTTGAGGCATATTTTCCTTTACTCTATGAGACAACCAATTCAGAGTCACCCATTATCCTAATGTTCTTTACCTTGTTCTTTAACGCTATATTTATACCCAGTAGTAGAGCTTCATACTCAACCACATTGTTAGTATATTGGAAACCAAGTTTGAAAGAAAACCTAAAAGACTTATTCTTTGAGGAAATTATGACCACTCCAACTCTTTCTCCCTCTTTGGGGCATGCCCCATCAAAGAACATTATCCATACATCATTTGGTGGTGGTACTTAATTCACTGGACTTTCTAATAACTTTTCCTCCTTTCCTTCACCTCTAAAGTTTTTTATATCCACACCAATTTAGCACATTTATGGTCTTGGCACTTCAGGCTCATTAATTACATTGTGAAACCTCTTCTCTTTATCTAACCTTATTCATTTTATATTTATTGGTATGATGGCATATGATGAGTCCATCTGAATACTCCCTCCTATAGTAGCACACCATTGTCTAGATAACAACATGCCATTCTAGGAAGGGTAGTCAACCATAATTATATCCATCTTATACTCCTTGTCAGGATGAATAACTAGTCTAAAATCAACATTATTGATTATCCCAATAACATGAACTTCTTTGTAATCCATAGCATAACACTTGCCAAAAATATTTTGTAACTCATAACCCAAGATGATTCATTATATGGACGGACATGAAATTGCAAGAAGCACCCAAATCAATCATCATGTAATTCCTTACCAACTTCTTATTGATAGACAATGTGACATATAATGGGTCTATACAAGATGAAATTTTATCAAGGGTAGATCCCAAATATACCTTTGGTCTATCAACACCATCAACCCTATTATCATTAGATGGGATTATGGGAGTATCACCAATAAGGGCTAGATCCCTATTTGTTTGCTTTGTTATCCTCATGGCCTCTATAAGGGGCACCTAAATTTTAATTTGATTGAGGACTTGGGCCATGTCTATATGAACATATTTCGGAATGGGAATATCCAATGGAATGGTGTTAACTAATGCAAAGGTAATATGACCAACAACTACTTGCTCAACATTTTCTTGTTTAACCCCTTCTAAATTTTGTGGAGTTTAGATCTTCTTAGCAATATGTTGCTTTTGTTGTACCTCAGGCATTTTGTCTATCTAGTCAAACTTATTAGTATGCTTACATTATTTTCTTTGGGCATAACATGACCTTTAGTAGTAGGCTAAGCTTTCTACCCCTCTTGTTTTTCTTTAATAAAAATACCCGTAGTGTTGCCAAATCCACTATTTCCCTTTTGATCAACTTTACTTCTCAGGTTATAATTACTCTTGATCTAAGAAATAACTGTTATGGTTAGAGATTTGATTTCACCATAAGAAGTCCTTATCAGAAACTTATCCATAGATGAATTCATATTATTCACACAAAAGTTGTCTTTCTCCTCATGTGAGAACACTTACTAGTGGTAAGAGTTTGACATATTTCTTTTGTCCTCTATATCTAACTCAAATCCCAACTCATCATTAGAAGACTATTATTCACTGCTACAATATCCTCTTATAGCCAATATGCTAATTTCTTGATATTCGTAATCATATGTTGATTCTTGACTAGCATCTTCACCTTCCTCATACTCCATATCATTAATCGACAATGACAATGCCACAACACAATATGAGGAAGAATGAGGCATGCCACATGCATGACACCATGGTAAATCCTCAACTAAATTGATTCCCATCTTCTTAAGAGGATCTGGAGCTTCCTTATTGACTGGTCTTCTTGGCTCTGGTGCAATGGGCTTACCATTTTTCTAGTTAATATTGTAAGGATGATTAGATAATATAGGCATCCTTTCTTGCCTACCTTGACTGTGTCTCTCACTTGATACACCCTTTTCATTTCTAGCAACATTATAACTCAATTCCTTCAAAGCATGCATCACTTTGTCTAACTTGTCTTTAGCTGATGGGGTTTTTCTACTCTGACCTTTATCACGAGGCAAGATCCTTATATCACTTCTCTTATGAACCTTATTAGAAGCCCTTTGATTACTCTCAATATTTGCAGCAACTTAGTAGGCATCCCTTAATGTTTCTGGATCCTTGTCTCTTAGTAAGTATCACATCTTGGCATCATAAGCATTACAATATAATATCAGACACATGGACTCATTGGGCCTCATATAAGAAAATTTTTTAGACACAAGTCTAGTGAATCTAGAATTGAAATCATATATGGAATCATTTGAACCCTTAACAATATTTATGAATTCATTGATGATAAAACTAGGATTTGTTTTATCACCATATTGTTCTCTAAAAACCCTCTAAAATTTAGCCTAGGATTCAATGCTTTCATTAGGGAAGCTCTCATACCATTCCATAGAAATATCATATAAAGATTGGACAAAAAACTTCATGAACACATCTTCATATTCAATCTCATAGTCATCAATTAGATTGTTGAAATCTCTTAAATGATCTTCCTCTGAAACACCATTGTTCTCATGGAACTTAGGAAGTTTTTCTTTGAATTCTCTTGGAATAGGGTTTAAGTATCTAGGTATTCATAGGAAACTCAATTTTCTATATTTGTCTAATACTAGTGGGGGTCTTTTAGGGACATGTCTTTTATTATTTATAGAATCCCTATGACATCTTTTCCTACCAACAAGATTTTCTATGTTCCTTCGGTCCTCCTGGTCAATATTTCTTAAATTCTCAAGTCTAATTCTCATATCTTCTTGATATTTTATCTCTATCTCTAATCTGTTAAGTTGCACTCTCAAATTAGTTATCTCTTAGTTAAGATCACCCCCCTGATCACCTTGGGTGGCTTCTATTGTAACTCTATCATCCTCATACTTCTCATGACCTCAGTTATTTCCATGGTTAATGATATCTCTATAACAAATAAGGGATGTCATCTTTATCTCTAGATGGGGTTGTGGGTTTATCAAAGAGGATATTCCTTCTCACATTCATATTGTTTTTAAATACCTCATTTATATGGTCTTCCTCTTCTCTTTCCATTTTGGTTTTCATACGGTCACTTACAATCTTTTGATAGTCTAGCCCATGCCACTCACTATTGTCTCCTATCTTTGGATTTCTAGAAGTAAATCTATCACTTTGATTACTAGACTATTTATCCAAGGTTCTTTGATTAGGTGTACATTTATTTCAAATTCACCAGAGAGAGGAGCAGGAGACTTACCAACATTTTTTTCTTTCCAAGTAGTTTGTCACTTCGGGCCTCATTCGCTCTAGCTAGCTTCTTGTTAGGATTATTTTTGAATACCAACCTTCTTCCATCCATCTTGATCTTAAATAGTGTCTTTTGGGTTTATTAGCAGAGTGGCTATCCTTGAAAGAGTAAGACTTAAAATATGCAAAAAAAATGATTGAAGACAATCATAATTTATAAGCAGAGTTGCCACCTCACAGAGTGAGGAAAGTTTTAGGAACAACAAAGTCACCAAATATGAGAGATCTTCTAGGTTTACTTCACCAATGGAGTCTTAAATTTGTTCATGACTTAGGAGAAGACTTGTTCTAAATTGTCCCTAGTAGATTTGCCAATCTATTGGTGTTTTTTCTCACAATCTTTGATTCCAAGGTATCTGCCACGATGATTAGACCAAAGGAGGGAACCTATGATCAAATAAAAAATAAGAAAAGGCCAATGAAGAAGAGGCAGATAAGCCTCTTTTGCACTTTGAGCTCTATAGGACTCAAGGGGGTCACCCTATGGATGCTCGTTGAAAGCTACACAATTAGGACTGATTAGAGACACTTTCAACGAGACAACAAATTAATGCTCATGTAGATTTGGTAAAGATATATAATTAGAAAGGATATCAACTTACTCCTAACATCTATGGGTTCAAGCATTAACATATTAACTTATAGATAATTTATACTTCAATGGATTTGTACTTTGTTAAACATGAATGTGGTTGGGAGGATGAGGAAGCTAATTGGTGCCTATTTTCCTAGGATAATAGAGTTGGTCAAATATTGCTGAGACCTAATCCTGATAGCACTAATTCCTGAGGTTTAACAAGATATCATTGCCTTACAATGTTATATAACTAGTGAATGTAGTTTACTTTGATGCAACCATTCTTAGTTATTCTTTATTGAAATTATTAATCTCATTACCTACTTAGAAATACCCCGCATACTCCTTGAATATGTGCTAACTAAGAATGATAATATAAACAACAAATGTGAATGCAAAGATGAATCATCCTTAACAGTTTATATTTGAGAATAATAAAACAACAAATGAGATAGCAACACAAACAAACATTCTCTCATTTATTCCAATTCAAAAAGAGTATCAACGTAGAATTTCATACAACATAAAAGTTCTCTTTTATTTCTGAGAGAAAAAAATAATTACAATCAGTTCCAGAGTTTTGTTCTCACACTTTCCCCCCCATTAATTTTCTCTATTTATAAGAAAGGACAATGTTCATCACATGCAGATGATTGACATTTGTCACTTTAATTTACAATATGTGGTTATAAAATAGTTCACACCCACTCGAATACATGAAGTAGGTTTTTCTCTTTTCTCTTCTATTTATTTTCATGGAGCTAACACATTATAGGGCCTTCCTAAAATGAAATGGAAGAAGACCTAAAATAGCCCTATCTTTTCATTCAAGCTCAACTTCATATTTATGTTTGTTAGAAAAAGGAGATGGTGGAGTTGCAACAACATTCTTTTTAGGGCCAGCATCACCAAGTCCATGCAACATCTACCAAGGACATGAGCTTGAGGAAGAAGTAGAAATAGAATCTACAGGCTAAGGAGGCTACTAAACCACAACAATAGCTTCTTTATTTTTGACTTCTGAGTTGAGAAGGTTTTTATATAGAGCACAAAAAGTTTATTGTGCTCTCATAATCATTTTATGAGGCTTAGAGCTCATCTATACTATGGCTGGGAATGCATTTAAAGATAACATGCAGCCAATAAAATACCCATTCAATCTTTCCTAATGGGTTTGTTCATGATAAACATTGTTTTGTAGATTGCATGTTGTAAGGGGTTGCTAAAATACAACCCCCAGCTCCCTCATCTTTTAAAGTAGTTCAAGAGAAACTGAAACACCCTGATGAACCTATACTTATAGAAGAGGAAGGAGAGTAGAGAGAAGGACCTAAATGAAGAATATTGAGATAAATAAAATTAATTTTTTTCCCAGACACTCCCTTTCCATAGCTAAGTAGAAAACAAAAGAGCTTCATATTTACAACAACAAATTGAATGATGAAAATAACAACTATTTTTTCCTTAAATAGATTAAAATAGGATAAGCACCAACTTGAAAAAAACATAGAACAAGAAAGGCCACATGTGTGATATAAATGCAAACTTTGAGCTAGATTTCCAATCATAGCCAAAAAGGCAGAACACACATGTTAAGGAGAATATGCCACCTTTTTCTCATAACATCAAGTCTTGTTTTAATTAAAGCATGTACTAGCACACTCCATAATAAGTAGGTTTAGGGAGTCATAGACACGAAGGGATGACAATCATGGATATTCTTTGAGACCATCTCCTTATCAATCTGCTAGGTTTTTTGTTAGGTGATCACATAGTTTTCAAGGTACTCCTAATGTTATTGATAACAGTGTTGTACCTAGTGCTTATTCATATCTCCACTTACTTTGGAGGTGCAGACTTCTTATAGGGTTTATTAAAGGTAGGTGTTTTGATAGTAGTAATGGATGTAACACAAACTTTTAGCAGAAATAGCCTCACAATACAATGTAACTAGCCTTTTTCATAACACTATCATGCCCTAGAGAATCTCAACACAATTCTAGAAACATAAAGGAACTACAAATTTTAGATTAAACTTACTAGTTATCATCTATTGCAGCCACCCACAATTATTAGAATGCTAGAGACTACAAGTATGCCACTAATTTTAAATTTTCCTTTTCTTCAAGACTTACAACTTCCTTAGTTTTGGTTCAACAAACCAAAATTCTCTTACTCTACTGTTGAATTCAGATGAAATGAATTAATTTTGTCTCGCCAACTTCTTGATGAATGAACATGAAAACATGCACAATTAATGTCATTACTGTTAACCTTTTGATCTTGTTTGAATCTCGATTGTTGATGTTAATCATGAAAAACATCAATGGCTATCACACATCGCAACTTGGGATATCATGTGTCCTTTTAAAATTACAACTTGAAGTGTCCTTGCGATGAGATGTAGGCTCAACATGCATCCATTTTATTTCTCTTCCTCCATTTGAAATTGCCAAGAACCTTCCACTCTTCTAACCAATGAGAAAGTAGCATTTGGATAAGCTAGAACATAAGTGGCATTACAACTAGTTGCCTTCATCACATGCACATTGACATCTAGATTTCTTTGGCATGAGGCAGATCACCACTGTTGGATCTCATAAACCTAGATCAACAGTATCATGCATCGAGTGTTCAATATTGGGGCCCACTTTCAATGTCGTGATGCAAAAGAGCACCTCCAATGCAATAATAACTTGCCATTTGTGCACTTGGATGATGTCATTCCAACATCTTTGTGAATTCCTTATGTCAAAAATGACACATCATACACATGGAAGGGATAAACCAATGACATTACACCAATATAGACGGGACAAGTGATGACCCACATAAGGGATCAACAAGCTACAAGACATGTGGCAATATATTGCATATCATAGGGATGGAGAAGGGGCCTACTAAGAAAGTTGCGATGTGAAGAGCCATTGTGATGCAATAAGTGGCTACCATGTAGCATGATGCAGACACAGACATAGAGATAGTGATCATACCTCATATGACCATGGTCTATAATGCTAATGTATGAACTAGGTGATAAGTGGTTAACAAATGCGAGGGGTCGATTATGACAACGCAATGTGAGGGGATCAACCAATAAATTTTAAGTGAGATAACCAAGGGGCCAGGTCAATGTGAGAAAAGAAGATAACAAAGGGATAAAACCTATAGCCTTAAGATAACACATGATACACTCTTAGATCCTAAACCCTAGGACACACAGAGAGGCCATTTCATGAAAAATATTTTACAGATAAGGCTCCAACACCTTCTTTGTTTTTCTCCTAAGTATACATGACCTGAGCATACATGTCTAATTAAGCATGATCTCTCCATTCGTTCCACCTCCTGATCCACATATAGACTTGACTACCCCCCATCTTAGTCACTTAAGGTCATTAATTTATCATAGTAAAGTGTTAGAATAATCCATGGCAAGGCATCACTACTCTCATCCATATTGCATCCACATTTTTGCACTTGCAATGCCTACCCCAATTACTACATATTATTTTCACATCCCATCCAACATTGCAAGCCATATAATGATGAAGGACTTAAGTAAGTTCATTGTTGTCCTAATGCATGAATTTGAGACTACAATTTAAAACCCATTGATCTAAGGAACTAATCTTGAATACCATTTGAGAGCCTTTTTGCTTTTGATTATTTGCATTCTTTTTTTGTTGTTTCTTTCCCTTTTTGTTTCCAATTTTCGATCCTATAGTTTTACTTTTCCTTTTTCACCTTTTCTTGATTGTCTTTTTATTTTTCTCATGTTGATATTTGCCCTAGATTTCACCTTTGCCTTTACTTGTTTCATTTTTCACTTTGCTTGTTCTGTTTTCTTTGTTGCCTTTACCATTTCCATATTCCTTTTGGATTTTGTTTTTCTTCATGATTGTGACTCATCTCACTATGGTCAACTAGAGAATGATGATCTATACTTAGTCATTACTACATAAATTATTAGGACTAACCCTAATCCCATAATGAGATGTAGTTTTAAATCATTGTGTTTTTCATCACTTGATGTTTCCTTCACTTCAAATTTTCTCTTTTTTTCTTTCTTGATTTTTCTCTTAAGAGTTTGTTTCTTGTGTGTTTATCTTTTCTTCGTCATTATCCCACTTTCACTTCATCTCTCATCTTTCAATCTTTTTTGCTCCTTTTATTCCTAGTGGTCTATTGCCTTTATTAATATACCCTTTTACAACTTCTAGGAGCATCACCTAAATGCTTCCCCTTTATTCTCATCATTGTGCCACTTGGTCACTTAGGGGAATGACACTTGTTTTTTTCACGACTCTCTTATCTCATCATCTCTTGGGGGGATGACATAGTTCCCCTTATTCATCACCTTCTTCCTCTTTCCTTTCATTCAAATCCTTGGCACTCCTTTATTCCTCTTTCCCCTTAAACATTATCCTTAAAATGACTAACTCTCTTCACTTGGAATCTTCTTTCACTAATCATTCTAAGGGGGCATGTATACTACATCACTTGCTTTCACTCCTTTATATTCATGATCTTTGACCACAAACCTTAATAACTACCCTATTTCATCACCTTTGACCTAGCCTAGCTTATCCAATTAGGTGTTGACCTTAAAAATATTGATGAAATCATCAATTTATAGTTTGGGTGGTAATATTTTATATATAGGGTGGAAACAACTAAAAAGATAATACTTTGGGTAGCAATTGCCAAATAACCATTTATCCAGTTTCTATTTTTTAATTGGGTCGAGTACCATATTTAATTATGGGTGGCAACCGCCAATAACCAAGGGTGGAAACCTCAAAGTTATTTATCCTTTTATCCATTTTTATTTTGGTGATCATCATCAATATCTATCACCATTGGCTTAGCTTAGCCTCATTTTAGGAGTGGCTACCTTACAACCCTTGTCATTGTTTCCTATTTCTAGTTTCCATTTCCTAGTACCTAATATCTAGTTTGCTTTTTCTAAGGTGTTCATTCTATTTTTTTCATAGGTTACTATTGCACTTCCTCATCTTAGTTCTTTTGTGGAGAAGATCTTCATAGATTCCCCCCCAAAACATAATGGTTAATTTTGTGGGTTACTTTTAGCATTTCCGCTGGCATTTTCTAGATGTTTTTGTTTAGATATATGCATGTATGTGTTTTATTTAAGTGTGTTTCATATGGATGTGCTTCCTATATGTTCACATTTCCTATGTGTGTCTTTCCTTTATGTGTTTCTACTTCCATTGTATGTGTTATCCTAGTTTTCTTTTGTTGGCATACAATGACTATTTTGTTTATGGATGCTTTATAAGAATAGGTACATGTGCCAGAATGAAGAATCAAGACAAGCCAAAGATCGATATCTCTCCTTTTGGTATAATATATCCTTTGTATTTCATGTTAATTTATCATATTTCCTCCTTTGGAGCGTTGTAAGCCTACTAAAGTGAGGGTAAAATGTAAGATCAGAAACTTTATACTCGATGATTCTCTTTCTTGTGTTTTGTACTCATTTTAGCTTGTATTATGTTTTGTGCTTTTGACCCTTGTTGTCTTCCTATGCCTAGTCATAGTTCTCCCTAGTCATCCTAACCCCTTTCCTATGTGTTTTCTTTCAATTTAATGCCCCCCCCCTTTCCCTTCCTCTAGATGTTTTTCCCCTTTTCATGTTCCCCTCACCCTTTCCTTATAACCATCTTTTGACCTTTTGCCAAATTATATAATTAGGTCCTATCTCCTAGTCTAATGCAAAATCACCTATTTTTGGCCTTTAAATCATGTATCTTGAAGCTTATCTTGAGCCATAATCACCACCTTAGATAGCCTTTTTTTACCCTTTATTTGTCATAGAAAATTGAACCTTATTAGGCTTAGGGACCAATCCTCAGTGGTGGGTGTTTACTAGTTGACCTGATCTGTTTCACCAATAAAGTTTATTTTTTGATAACATAAGCATTTATTAAAGTTTCTCAAGGTGAGATAGTTCCCCTCTTTAATTCCCTCCAAAAATTCTATAAAATGAGCTTCCTTTGCCTTTTTTTTTATATAGTAGATACTAAGTTTTCACTTGAGAGCATTATTTGAGCAATTTTTTCTGAAGGAGTGAGATGATGCTAGTGTTTTTTGTATTTCTACAATGAATTATCCTTTGCATCAGAGTCAACAACAATTTTCAAAATCCCTACAACAAAAGTTACAGCTAATCTCTTTGTTTTGGTATTGATTTTTATGGTTTTTGCATTAGCTTAAGTAGGTAACAAATCACATTCATTTTCCCTCTAATCTACCTATACTCTTCTTAACACCTTTCTTTATTTTTCCCCATCCATTTCCCTACATTTACATTTCTATTTTGTTGTCTTTTTAATCCCCCATCCCCTCTTTACCTCCTTTTGATCCACAAAGTGCCCTAGCTTAAGTTTTTCTTGTTAGGACTAGGTTTGCCATTCACCTTGCAAGTTCCAAGTCTTGTAATTGCAATTTAATTATGTAGATGATAAATAATGTCTAGTCTCCAAACATCATGGAATGGAGCCAAGTTGGATGCCCATGTGAGGGAGGGGATTTATTTATTTATTTATTCTCTAGGACACTTGAGATATTGTGTAAAAAGGCATTTAATAGGGCGGTTACAAAAAAATGATCAAGAGTACAAGTTGTAAGAAGATCTTTCATATTCGGTGCTATGTCAAGGTAATCAGTACCCTCATGGAGTGCCTAGGATTGGGATCTTGGTCAATTTGACTGTTATGACTAGATCTATGCTATCTATGATGTGTAAGGATGTGTAAGAGGGGTTACATACTATTCCAAGATGCTTGACCATGACCATAGGGGAGTTGGATTTTTTTCATGGCTCATAATTTTAATTCATGGTTTTGGATACCACTCGATGGTTTCTTGTTTCTGATTTTCTTATATATTAGAGGCATGGGATAGTGGATTATATGGTTCTTTGTAGGTTCTCTTATGCATCTAGTTTAGTGTTAGAGAGATAATTGGATTATATTATTTTATTTCATATTTTGAGAATAATACAAGCTTGGGTCTCTTTGGGGTGGAGTTTTTTCCTGCAAGGGTTTCTCCATGTATATCTAGTGTAATGGTTTGTATTTTATGAGTTTGCTGATTTTCTATATTGTTTCTCCATTGTTTCATTGATATAATTTTATTGGATTAATCACATCATAATTGGATTTAAACTCTATATTGTTCATTATTTGCATTGTGTCATTTACCTGTATTTCAACATTACTTCCATTTTCCTTAGAATTCATAACCCATTTGTCAAATTCATAGCATTTCCCTTTTACATCAATCCTTTTCATTAATGTCTTAGACTTGTGAAATTTTGTTATCATTCATTTGACTTTTTCATCCCCATCCTCTCTTTGTTCCCTTTGAGCCAGAGGGAGTTTTACTTTAGGTTTTTCCTTCATTATCCCCTTATAATTCATAACTTATTTGTGAAATCTCTCACATTTTCCTATTACATTAGTTCCATCCACTTGTACTTCATACTTGCTTCCTTATTTTGTCAGTTTCCCTCCCTCTCTCCATCTCTATCCTTTAAGGCACTTAAAATCCACTCTTAGTGTTCCCTTTCAAACATTGCTAGAAATGATGAGAAGAAGCTCCGTGTAAATTTTAGTGGAATTTTGAGGTTCTGAACTAGGTTATATAGTAGGCTATTAGGGCAGGACCAAGCCATCCACCCCATTGGGATTCTCAATAGCCTTTTCTTGAGCTCATTTTCTGATAAAATTGGTTTGTAGGTCATTGATAGCCTGTACTACCTATATTTTCAATGTGCATTTGTTAGAATATTAGGTGTACCTCTTTGATTGAATGTTTTTATTTGATTTGTAATATATTTTAGCTTGACATCCACCTATTTTATCATTTTACTTTACTTTCTGGTCATCTCTCTAATAGTTTGTCATACAAACATTTTCTTAGTAGGTTGTTTCCAAGCATCAATTTTTTTAGAAGTTTCTCCTATATAGGACCAGGCTCTTAACCTAGGACTTAGTTGTTAGCTCGGTTGCAACCTCTTCCACATAGGTCCTAAACTCATAATTTGATAAATTTGGGATTGGAATCTCCCTGAGAGGTCTTGATTCCAAATCTTTTGGTTACAATAAGATACAAGTGCATATGTTATGAGTCATTTTCCCACCCTCTTCCCTAGTCTAGTTTGTTACTTGTTTTTGTTGAGTGTCTTGTCATGTTGACAGGGTGTCGTTAGACATTGTACTTTAGTTGAAAATTTATCAGTTTGTTGACTGGGTTGTGTCCAAGGCTATATGCAATAGGAGATTCAGACATCCTAGTTTAGCAACAATTTCTTCGGTTTCCCTCTTAAGTAAACACTTTGCAAAACAAATCCTAACTAAAAAGCATGGAAATCTAAGCCTAAGAAAATCCTTGAGTACAACTAAAAATAATTAACAAGCCTATATTGATCTATGAACTCAAAAGAAACACTTAATCTAAGAAAGCATGAGAACATCAAAATCTGGACTATGCTACCAAACTTTTACCAAACTATGAAAATTTCAATCATGCGAGAACTTCAAAACTTTTCTACTATATAAAATAGAAGGACAAAGCTATAGAACTCTGAAATATCTTAATCAACACACACACATATAGAACTCTGAACTACAACTTAAATTTAAATTTTACTTAACACAATAATCACAACACAAACCCTGCATGTTAACACAGATTTATCACCACACTTCAAAACAGAACATAAACGATAATAAAGACAACAACACACTCACATAACAAATAAAATACTTATCTATCTAATTCCTTCCATTAAGTGGCTAGTTCTTCAGAATATC
This sequence comes from Cunninghamia lanceolata, assembly GCA_027924645.1. Taxonomy (NCBI): domain Eukaryota; kingdom Viridiplantae; phylum Streptophyta; class Pinopsida; order Cupressales; family Cupressaceae; genus Cunninghamia; species Cunninghamia lanceolata. The sequence continues at coordinate 625,777 of BSBN01001380.1, read as the reverse complement.
TTTACTAGCTTAGATCACATTAAATAGTAACATAATCCAATCCCATATCACATAAGCATACATATAGAAACTTATTTTGTCTTCAGAGCAACTTCTTTTTCATTCTATTCATAGTATATCTCTATTTGAAAAACATAAGGTTTTTATCATTTCTAAAATCCCTAAATCTAGGGCAGCTTATTATTACCACTTAAAAAGTCTTCTTCAAAGAAACATAACAAAAAAAACTACCTTAACAAGTCTGTCTTGCAGTGCCATAAGGAGGGCTCCAAGTGGAGCTTAAATGTATCTAGTGTCTTTGAATAAGAGAAAAATAAGTGAGAATGCTATATGGATGGAAAAGAATTAGACAACTGAAGTTTTCAATTATTAGTCTCCTTTATTTCTGGTGCTTTAAATTCCAACGCTGCTGACTTCAATCTTCATTAATATCCACTTTCTCCACTCCTTTTCCAAGTCCTGCTTATGAAATAACAGATCTTCCCACAAAACTTCATCAACATTAGTGGTCAAAATCAATCAAAATAGGAACCAAGATTTATATACTATATCCCTTCATAAATAGATAATATTTATCATAATATTTTAATAAATTGGCATAATTTGAGTTAAATAATCAGTACAAAGGGGGTAATTGGGTCAATACTGAGATGAGGTTGTTTTTACCTCATCACATGTTATCAGCCCCAACTCTCGTAATTGTCAATTAGTGTTAGGCTAGTTGGAGATAGCCTTATGTAACATTAATTTGCATCTATTTGCATGCACACAATAGCAGTAGAAAAAAACATCTTTACCTTCTCAAGGTTCATTATTTTTAGGTTCTTTCACTAGAACAAATCTTGTGTTAAGTGTTTTTTTTTTGGGATTTTTTTTTAGATTCTATTCTATTATGCAAGTATTCTTCTTTTAAGATTAGTATTATTTCCTACATGAAGGTTGTTCTCTTAAAAAACATTATCATGAGAAATTTGAGGGTCGATCTAATTGGTGTAAAAAGGTACCATTAGAATCTATTCATTTTGACCTTTGCACAATGAATCATCTATCCAAATGTTACATGAGTATATATTATCACATTCATTGAACATTTTCCTAGAAGAACACGAGTTTATTTTTCAAACAGAAATCATTTGCTCATGAATTTTTTATTCAGTGGAAAACCATAGTGAAGTGATAGTTTAGGCACTATTGAAAAACTTGATATCCTACTATGGAGGAGAGTGTGTAAATCAATTCAGATATTTTATGTAAGAATAATAATATTATTTGGTTAAGAATAGTAACATACTCTTCTCAACAAAATGTTGTAGATGAATTGAAGAATGAAACCTCATTTGAAAGGGTACGATGCATGCTCTAAGCTAGAAAGGAGGGAAAATATATTTTTAGGAAGAAATGAGTAATTGTGCCAAATACATATCGAAGAAGGTCAATATAAGTGTTGTGATAACATTATTATCAAAGCATATTAATTATGGAATCCTATCAAAAGGGAAATAATACTAAGTAGAGACATCATATTTAATTGGGATATTTCACATGAGGGTGTCTAAAATGATTCCATTGTAATGATGAATATTTACACGTACAAAAATCATAGATTCAAAAAGTTTTTAATTATAACGAAGAAGAAGAACCTAGAACTGTTTCTCACCATTGAAGAAAGTGTCCCAAAAGTTGAAATACAAAATGATTCTACTAATTGAAAGATCAAATTGAGAACCTTGAATTAATAGTGTATGAAATAATAAGAGCACTAATCTAGGTTCTCTCTTTCTATATAGTTCTCTAAATTAAATCCTAATCTAAAATATACTCTAAAAATACAATAGTAAAATATATCATATTAATATCTTTTCAAATTAAGATAAACTAATATAGGCATTGGGATAGGAACATGTAAGTGAAAGAGTAAAGTGAGAATAAGCATCCCTGCAAGTGAAGATATGTTGGATATAATAGGAGAAATATCTTGTGGAAGACTATAAGGATTTGCCTACAAATTTCTAACTTTTAGTGAACTATTTTAACACTAATATCTAGGATGGGCACTCTTGTAGGTCACCTAAGAAAAAGGAAACTCCTATAAGTTACTCTGATAGTTTGGAACTTCTGTAGGTCACACTAATAGTTTGGTGTTGGGGTAGGTCACCCAATTAGTCTGTTGTTGGTGTCCTCTTTTGCTCTTAGGGCTTTAAAATTTGCAAGAGTTGGTCATATTTATTCCCTAACTCCAACCCTACTATAAATCTTATAGAAATATCTTCAATCTTGTATTATAGCTCTATAAAATTAGATGGGACAAAAAATGGGTTTGGCTATTGTTGGTTAACAGATTTGTCTTGGTCTAAAAATGTTTTGTTCTAACTCTATAACCCTTTCCTTTTAGAACAAATAGGTTAAACAACAAATGGGTGAACTATCAGGAATAATTCCCCTCTGAATTAAGGTACAACTCCCTTTTAAGTCTTCAATAAATTCGAACTATTCTAATCATTTGAACACACTTTTAACCAGAAAGCATTTAAGGCAAACTAACATCCATACATCACTATGTCATGAATGCGATATTTTTTCTTTCATATAACATCACTCAGTGATAGAACGCACAGATTCCATCTTCAACAATAATCAAATATATAAATATACACATGTATCATTGAACTAGCAAATGATAAAACATATATGATGAGTCATCCAATGAAAGAATAATTACCACATAAAGGAAGAGTTCGCACAGAAACCCAATTTCAAGCACTTAAACACACAGATTTAAGTTTGCAGCAATCATTTCTTCTTCTCATTCACAGATGAAAATCTTTCAGACAAAACATCACATACATTGTAAAGATAAAAGTTCAGCTCCAAAATTCCTTGTTTATGTTTTTCTATCTTTCAGTATATCAGTTTTAAAAACTAAAAACATATATATATTTTACCCTCATTAACTGTTCTTTAAACCCAGAGTTAAAAATAAACTCTGACCCATAGCGAGATTTAGTTTCTCAAAAGATGATTAAAAGACAAAGTTTTTAAACATAATTCTCCATCTAAATAACTGAATGAAAAGATTATGTAAGCACGATCATGACTTGGGCAGTGGGTTGGAATCTCCAGATTTTCTTTGTTCGACTCAAGAGACACGTTGCATCTTCCATTCTTGGTATGCTGCAACAAATTCCTAAATTTTTGGGAAGTTAGGGATGCCAATGTGTTTAACTCGTGCTTTCCAAACATTCTTTTCTCTTCGAATTTTTGCCACTTTTTCTGCATGCTCTGGGAGTGCATCGACACAAAGGTGAAGGAGTGATTCCACTTTTGATATCTGAGAGAAATCATCAATTATCAAGTTATCATTTTCTTTAACAAAACTCATTTTCTCTCTGAAGGATTGTACCACAGTATCAATATCTTTTTCTAGCTCCCCATCATCTTTTATGTACTTCACATCGATACATTCCAAATCATGCTGTAAAGACTGAGTAAACTCAGTTATCTCTTTAATCATCTTCGCAAACTCCATTCGTCCTTCTCTAGACACTAAGTTTCTCCATTCGATGTTTCTCTTGCTTACATACAGTATATTATCGTTTAGACTTGTTATATTCCTTTCTAATAAAAACTTTCTCACCCCATACTTCTGAACTTCACCAATTTGATTTATCACACTCATCCATTTCCCTTCATCTTTTTCCCATGAAGCATTCTATATTTTCAAATCTTCGATAGTAGCCATGGTTTCATCATATATACTTTTCAATTCATTAATATATTATGTACCCTTTTGGATGATACCATCCAGCCAATCATCGAACACTTTGGTCACCATTTTGTTTTTGTGTATCTGATCGAGCATTTTCTGATTGACTGGAGATTTTGGGTCAAAAGACAGAGGTAGTTGAGAAACAAGTTGTGGATCTGGATTATGAATGGCTTCAATATACTCTGCCATTGATCGTAAAGCTTGTTTCAACTCCCTCTTATCTTTTTCATCCTTCCACGTACGACTAACTATCCTTTTAGTAGATGCTTCAAGATGGTGCACGTCCACGGCACGCGATGCAGTTCCAAGATCTATTCTTTCTATTGCAAAATCCTGGACTATGGGGTCCTGAACTTCTTCATCAGCTATTGGTCGGGCTTTCTCTGCACTCCAATTTCATGTATTAGGGTCAATGTCCACCCTGGAAGTTGTTTTTAGCTTCTTGGATTTCAGAGTCTTTCCAAGATACTTGCTAACCATGTCTTCCAATGGTAAAGAAAATGGAACTATTTTCTTTTATCACTAATTGAATTTTCCAACCATTTGGGTGCAGGGACTGGGACTTCTTTATTAGGATTTAGTTGTTCAGAAGGCACATTTGATATTATCATCAGATCGGTAGAATCTGAAGCAACCCCTACTTGTTGGTTCGTACTGATCTCTTATGCCATTGGTGAACCAAACCCTTTATCACTCATTACTTCCTCCGAATCTTCTTCAGTTTTTAAGTCCATAACTATTCTTTCTAAAATTTCCTTCTTCCTCCTACTTTTAGCTCATGATCTGGTGGTGCGAGAAGACAGAATAGTTGCAAGGGTTTTCTTGGACCTTTTAATGACATAACCTTTTTCAATTTTTGATTTGGGAATACCTGCATCACATATATTAATAAGCTAATTAGAAGAGCCTATAGGAGATGGTGATTCATCAATTGGTGCACACCGCTGGGAATCTTCATTTTGAACCTCTTTCAGTCTCCGTTCCCTTAACCATTTTTTAGTTCTCCTTATTACAGGGAGGCTTTTAACTTTGATCCGATCCTCTTCATCTCTATTCCAATCAACTTCTAGAATACGTAGCTATTTTATTTGTTCAAAATGAGAATTAATTACATGTTCCTCATCATCTATTGTTTCGGTGATATTCATATTCAGATTAAGGGTAATTATTTGCCCTAAGGAGAATCTGCACCAAAGCCTTTTCCTAACTTCAAATTCATCTGGGCAATCCTCCCAATAGTCCTCTATCTGGGGAATGTGTGAAAATCCCTCTCCAAAATCCAAATTGTCTCTAGCAAAACTTTTGCTATCGAACTTGGATCTGGCATTATAATACTGAAAATTGAACTTCTTCAAGTCCACCTCTAGATTTAGAGCATCAGAAACTGATTGACATGAATAATGACCAAGTTCAACAGGAAAAGATATACTAGACTCTCTCTTCATTGGAAATTTCTTATCTACATGAGCTAATTGCCTGCAAACTTTGATCAATACAAAGCGGTCAAAGACATATCTGGGTAGTTTCAAAGGCTCACCATCAAAACCACCAACTTTGATGTAAGTAAATCTAGGAAACTAAATGAAGAAGCTACCATAAATGCTGATTAGCTGTATGGCTTCATCAGATATCCTTTTATTAATATTGCCTGTCAATTCATAAGTCATCCTACCAGTGAAAACATCATTAACTCTTCCATAATTTTCATAACAGTTTTGCATCTGTAAATGTCAGTAATAATCATAAATTTTGCTATCTTCAACTAAGGATGCACGAGGTAATCCTCTCCATTCTCTTGTGGATGCTAGGCAATAAAAGAGATATGAGGACATATAAAAGTCTTTATTTCCCAGATAATTACTCAAACCCTGATGTAAACATTCAGCTATTATTTATGCCCAATCCAAATATTGTTCTCCTTGAAGGATCACTTGAATGAAGAAATACATCCAGTATTCCCAATAGAATGCTTAAGAACTACCCTTTAACCTGTGCAACAATACCATGATATCTTTTATTTCCGGTATCATATGTTCTCTTGATAGTGCTTTGGGCAATCTCGAACCTCCCTTTTGAAATTTCAATAGCCAATTTCTTGCAAGTACACTCTTGTAATTTGCCTTTTTCAATGAAAAATAACTGTAAGAGGAAGTAATATTAAGATCAGAGTATGGCTCCTTAGGCAGGATTTTCATTACAGCCATTAGGGTTTGTCTATTAACAGGCAATAACACATTGCCATTAGAAGTTCTAATACATCTGTTTTGGGGGTCATATCTGCTCATACATTCGAGAACTAACTCAGGGCATTATACCGCCATAGGAAAGGCTGTAACTTCGACTAAACCAGTTTCCACTATTCTTTCCATCATAGGGGCAGACGCAGGATTTTTAACCCTTTCCTTAAAGTCCTCTAAATTGTACTAAGCTAAAAAGGTATCTCCATATTCAGGAAGAGAACAAACAAGGCTAGAACCATGTTCAGAACCAAGACATGCAGCTTTCATGGCTACAGATTGGATAAATAGAATGAAAAAGCTTTGAACTTATTTAACAATGCCAGAAACTGAAAATGATTATCTTTTTGAACAAAGAAATGGGATCAGCTATAAGAAAAGTCAAACTCACCTTCAACGGATCTGAAATCACTATGAAACTGGGCAAGAAAAGTCTTTTACCTCCAGCGCTGTACCCCCTTTGTATCACCCTATATGTTTTACTGTTAAAATTGGCTTGTCCTTTCTCGATAAAAGGCATGAAACCAGGTTGAATAATTACTGGATCAATTAACTTGTGCTGAATTTGCTTGATAAGACACAAATTCTGACAAATACATTAATTGTAAGTAGTTCTCGCGCACGACCTTAATGTGTAATCATTACCCATAACCTTTCGAAAGTTAAAACTTTCCATTTCATAAAATGTTTCAGATATATTTCCCTCTAAATGATTTTCTTCTTTTTAAAATCTCTCGCAAATTTTTGACTTAAAGAAAACTACGAGAAAAGTGGGACTAAAGTCATGGAACATTGAACCTTTGAACCTTTGAACTCCGATATGGGGTTCAATCGGGAGGTTCAAAGATACAAATTGAGTTACACAAGGGGACCAAGGGTAAATGGCTTCTCAAGAAGTATTGAATATTGAACTATTGAACTGTTGAACTGTTGAACCCTTGAACTCTTGAAAAGGGTTGAAGTTTGAAGGTTCAATTCTAAAGTAATTTTACACATAAGACGACAGGCGAATGAATTTTAAAAACAAAGAGCCTGTTGACACTCATTTTGACCAGGGGTTGATTTGTCATGATCAGGAGGTTTCTTCATTTGAAGCCTTTATCTTATTGCCCATTTTTTCTAAGTGTTGGACCTCCTCAGCATTTTTCAACTGCAGCATCATATTTTCCTGAGGAGGAGGTCATCATCATCATCTTGTCTTCGATGATGATCTGCATCATCATGTTCCTCGTCGACTTGTTTTTCAACGTCATCATCATATTTCAACTGTCGGGTGATGTTTGCTTATTATCCTGATGATGCTGCCGAGCTACAGTGCGCCCTGATCTGCTTACGAGGGTGATTCTTCAAAGTCTCCAGTGATCTTCCATTTATCACCTTGCGCAGGCATGATGATGATGTTGCTTATTCTTTGAGTTGCTCGACCTAACTTGTTTTATCCTAAGGGTCGTCATCATCATGATATTTCCAGTTTTCATCCTGCTGCTTGCGGAGGTCATCATATTTTCTGCCTTCATGATATTTCGCCGGGGTGATATTTTTATCATCGGGTGATCTTGGTTAACATCATCCTGATGATGTTGTTGAAGAGTTGTAATTGCGACCCGATATTCACTAGGGTCATCATATTTTGAACGTCAGGATGATCTTAGTCAATATCATCCTGATGATGTTGTATCACTTCTTGTTCTTTGTTTCTCATCCTGATGATGCTGACGTCATCCGTATATCAGGGTGATATTTTTCTTTCTGCCTATCTGCATCATGACATTCGCGAAGGAGGGGGTGATATTTTCATATCACCCGGATATATGTTTGTTCGAACATCATGATGATGCTAATATTAAGGAGATATCCGCCTGCTTGCTTCGCGCATTATCTACTGGGGGTGATCTTTTCAAGCAGCATCATCATATTCAGTTTTCGCCCCGATCTTACAGAGGAGCTACAGTGCAACCTGATGTTCGAACGTCAGGAGGATATTTCCAAATATCCGGTTGTCTTCCGAATATCATGATGATGTTAATATGATGATGACGTCATCAAGGTCCGCGGGGGTCATATTTCTAACAACTGATCATCTTGAAGAGACCTCCTGATATTTGCAAACATGATGATGACTTCATCCGGATATGAGGAGGTGCGCAGTAGGCAGATATGATGATGACGTCAGCAGGATATGATGATGACGTCATCAGGATGTTCATCGGCCAGACTTTTGTTATAAGCTCAGCAGGAGGATGTTCCTCCGAAGGATCAGGTTGTGCCGATTATCATGAAGGTTATATTTCAAATATCATGATGACGTCAGGGTGATTTTTCGAACAACAGGATATCATGCTGCTGGAAGATGATGATGATGAAGTCTTATACTAGTGTCGTCAGGAGCAAAAGCACCGACATGATATATGCTCATGACCTAGTATATAAGGTGTTATTGAGGTCATCGCGGGGTGCATGTGGGATATTGAGATCCTGCATATTTGAAACATCATGATGATGAATCTCGGCGGGAAGCGGTTGCGACTGTCTGTTTGATGTTCTTCCCGAGGCCGCGGGTTGGTGCGCCATCAATGGCGATTGTTGCAGAGGTATGGGCGATGGCGTGGACGAATGTTGTACCTGATTGAAGATCTGAATCCCTAGGCGGCGGCGCAAGGCTCGAAAAATCTTCCTGTCTCCTACCCTACCTGCTGCATTCAAGTTTGAGCGCCATTTCTATGGTACTGTATATCTGGCAGGAATTTTGGTCAACCTGGTAGTTGATGCTGAAGACACCCTCCTGCTATATAATGCAGATGGTGTTATTCTTTCAAGGTTGTTGAAAGTTGTGGATTTTTGGCTCTGTAATCCAAAACCAGCTGATCTGGTTGCTCTGTACAGTTTTTCTTGTGAGTTTATGTATCTCCTGTTGTAGGACTTGGCATGAATCCACTGGTTTCATGGTTGATCTTATATGAGTAATGCTACCTTAGCATGTGTTGTGTTAATTCTGTCTCTAGTATTGCATGTATCCTTCTTCTGGATCTGGATGTTTGCTTATGTTTAGATTCTAGAGCATAGAATTCCTATGTTGAATGTCTGATCTTTTAACCTCTGCTCAAGGGGCAGATTAAACTGTTTTCAGGTTGAACATTGGGAAGGGTATACTGCAGTAGGGATGCCATAAGTAGAGATAGCTCAACACTCTATATTGGGAGATGTCTGTAAGGCAGATATCATGTTTGTCCCCCTGAAATCCAGTTCTAGCTATTTATGCTGATCATTCACAGGTGTATGTCTACCGACTCCAAGCCCTGGATAGGCACCAGTCATGCTGTGTTCTTGTGTTATACACCATGTCCAGCTTTGCATCCAAATTCATATCAAAACACTTCATACCTCCACCTGTTAGTTGTAGGAGTAGGATTAGGAACCCCCTGCATACTCTCATACCCAACCAGACATCATGTCCAAGAATGTTGCCAGCCTTGTGATCTATCATGCAGATCTTGGTCCATACATGAGAGTATTCTGCCTGTTGTTATCAAGTTAGACCTTTCTATCTTTGAGCTAGTCAAGGTTACATCTTAAGTTATAGGGATACCCCCCTTGGTGCGGCAGAACCAGAAGTGAAGGGGAGGAGCTCACGCAACCTCCTGTATTCAGTTGGCCTGAATCTGCCTGTGCATTAGAAGTGGCAAACCCTAATGCTGATTCAGAAGAAATGTCAACAAATTGGCGACTCCGCTGGGGAAGGATTGATAAAATAAAGAATAATACTTGTGACCCATCCGAGTCACTAACAAAATGATGCTCTGCTGGTGGAATGAACCTGGAAAAGTAGCTTTCAGCTATTGAAAATTTTGTCCTCTCTGGAGAGGTGGCGACTCTGCAACAAAGATCCAAATGCACATGAAAGATAGATGTATGTTATTGGTTGAAAGATGTACATTTTTCTGCATCTGTATGAGAAAAGGTACCTCCTTCCTTCCCCTTTATTTGCTGTTTTACTGCATAGTTTAGATGCCAGGGGAAGCCTTAGGTCTTAGACAGACAAACAATGTCTAAGAGTAAGATTTTTGTGAATCCAAGTATGAGTTATCCCACACTCAGTGGTAAAATGTTGGATAAAGGGATTGAAGAGATAAGAAATAGGTTGATACTCTTAGAGGCTGAGCAGGCCCAGTTAAGAAGCAGTAACCCTGTTGTGTCTGCCTGTCAGAAAGCTAAACCTCCTGTCAGCCCTTTTGATCCTTTGTATGACCAACTGGATTTGTCATGGGTGGATTATAAAGTAGAAACTATGCCTGCTAGGATATACTGTCAGATGCCTAGATTTAGTGGTCACAATGTATGTGATGGGAATGCACATATCCAAAATTTTCAAAGTTTTATGGGAAAATATTCATTCAGAGATGAGGATATGTGGATGAGGTTTCTTGTTAGGTCCTTTGATGCAAAAGCAAAAGACTGGTATTTGAGCTTTCCAAAGAGATCCTTTGCCTGTTGGGATGAACTTGCTGACTGTTTCAAAGAAGAATTTGCAAAAGAACCGGCTGATCTTGTTGCAGAATTGATGAGAATCAGAAAACAAGATGAAGAGCCATGTGTTGATTTCAGTCATAGGTTTGCAGTAGCCCTTTCACATGTCCCTGAAAGTTTCAGACCTGATATTTCAGCCTGTGTTGGCATATTCTTTGAAGCTTTTGAGGAGGGCTTTAGTGCAATACTGAGGGATTTCAAGGTGACAAGTATGCAGATGGCATACAGGTTCATAGAAAAGATAGAAAAAACCAGAAATGTGCACCTGCTGAAACCACTGTCCCCAGGCCTTGGTGTGAGAAATGGTTATGAGGCTGCAAATGACCAAATGATTATGGCATCATGTGCAGATGAAAATGAAAATAAAAGCATAGAGGTTGAGACTGCTGTGTTTGAACATAATGCTAACAATACTGCTCAACTGGATTGTTTACCAGTTGAGGATGCCAGTGAAAGGACTAATGAGGATTCCCATTGCAATGATGAGGCAGCTGACCATGAAAACAATAATGAGGTTGTGGACAGCAATGAGCAATTTTTAGAATGGACCTGTGGAGAAAATTGTGAGTATTGTACTCAAGACAGAGAAGATATAAGCAAACAGAGAAGCAGTCCTATGTGTGACCCATTGCCTATCTTTCAAACACATGGAGATCATGAAGAGCAGTCAGAAATTGAAATAAGTGCTAGTTCAGAGCATGATTGTTTTTCATTTGATGGCTGTTTTGCTTATGACACACAGGCTGATACTCCTCCACAGAATGAATCCATTGATGATGAAGAGATGTGCTCTGCTGCCCATGAACAAATGGCATACTATGATGAAACTGATGCACCTGGGCCACCCATTTATGACACATATGGTGATGAGGATCTGTCTGAGTATGGTGAAGATCTAGACACTATTTTTGGCTTGGATTCTGTTTCTCATCATGATGAAAGAGGAAACAACATACATCGGGTAAGTGACTGTGAAGATGTGCCTGATTTGAAAGAGATGCCAGAGCCTGATCTTTTCCAGCCTGGTGTACCAGATGGTTGTGTACATGATGTACACAATTGTGATTTTGAAAGCTTTTCTTTTGATGAGCCAGCATATAATACAATGAGCCCTGATCTTCCTAGTTTTGTGATGGACTCTGAGTGTTTCCTATTTGCAGTCCAGCTAGGAGATCATGTTGCAATGCATGATGATGATATAGGTGATGAGTGCTATATGCCATATGAACATGCATTGTTTGATATATTCTACACCCACATGGCACATGATGCTGAAGGTTATCTGCACAGGGGTGATAATGACAAGCCAAATTAGAGGGTTGAATATGCAGATGACAAGATTTGTTTGTGGGTGGATCTTTGTAGTATCTCCAAGCTTGACCCAGTGCATGCAGATGAAAACAAGATATTTGACAAAGGGAGATACATGTTTTTCTTTTCTTGGTGGCCTTAGGCCATCAAGTGTGTTTGGTGATGCAGGTCAGTGCAGTATTTGACTCTGTGCCCAATGGATAAGGGACTGGTCTGCATCCCAGAGATCTGGGGTTCTCGCTGCAGGTTTTCTCCTGCACGTCCCCAGACAGAGCCACTGTTGACACTCATTTTGACCAGGGGTTGATTTGTCATGATCAGGAGGTTTCTTCATTTGAAGCCTTTATCTTATTGCCCATTTTTTCTAAGTGTTGGACCTCCTCAGCATTTTTCAACTGCAGCATCATATTTTCCTGAGGAGGAGGTCATCATCATCATCTTGTCTTCGATGATGATCTGCATCATCATGTTCCTCGTCGACTTGTTTTTCAACGTCATCATCATATTTCAACTGTCGGGTGATATTTTCTTATTATCCTGATGATGCTGCCGAGCTACAGTGCGCCCTGATCTGCTTACGAGGGTGATTCTTCAAAGTCTCCAGTGATCTTCCATTTATCACCTTGCGCAGGCATGATGATGATGTTGCTTATTCTTTGAGTTGCTCGACCTAACTTGTTTTATCCTAAGGGTCGTCATCATCATGATATTTCCAGTTTTCATCCTGCTGCTTGCGGAGGTCATCATATTTTCTGCCTTCATGATATTTCGCCGGGGTGATATTTTTATCATCGGGTGATCTTGGTTAACATCATCCTGATGATGTTGTTGAAGAGTTGTAATTGCGACCCGATATTCACTAGGGTCATCATATTTTGAACGTCAGGATGATCTTAGTCAATATCATCCTGATGATGTTGTATCACTTCTTGTTCTTTGTTTCTCATCCTGATGATGCTGACGTCATCCGTATATCAGGGTGATATTTTTCTTTCTGCCTATCTGCATCATGACATTCGCGAAGGAGGGGGTGATATTTTCATATCACCCGGATATATGTTTGTTCGAACATCATGATGATGCTAATATTAAGGAGATATCCGCCTGCTTGCTTCGCGCATTATCTACTGGGGGTGATCTTTTCAAGCAGCATCATCATATTCAGTTTTCGCCCTGATCTTACAGAGGAGCTACAGTGCAACCTGATGTTCGAACGTCAGGAGGATATTTCCAAATATCCGGTTGTCTTCCGAATATCATGATGATGTTAATATGATGATGACGTCATCAAGGTCCGCGGGGGTCATATTTCTAACAACTGATCATCTTGAAGAGACCTCCTGATATTTGCAAACATGATGATGACTTCATCCGGATATGAGGAGGTGCGCAGTAGGCAGATATGATGATGACGTCAGCAGGATATGATGATGACGTCATCAGGATGTTCATCGGCCAGACTTTTGTTATAAGCTCAGCAGGAGGATGTTCCTCCGAAGGATCAGGTTGTGCCGATTATCATGAAGGTTATATTTCAAATATCATGATGACGTCAGGGTGATTTTTCGAACAACAGGATATCATGCTGCTGGAAGATGATGATGATGAAGTCTTATACTAGTGTCGTCAGGAGCAAAAGCACCGACATGATATATGCTCATGACCTAGTATATAAGGTGTTATTGAGGTCATCGCGGGGTGCATGTGGGATATTGAGATCCTGCATATTTGAAACATCATGATGATGAATCTCGGCGGGAAGCGGTTGCGACTGTCTGTTTGATGTTCTTCCCGAGGCCGCGGGTTGGTGCGCCATCAATGGCGATTGTTGCAGAGGTATGGGCGATGGCGTGGACGAATGTTGTACCTGATTGAAGATCTGAATCCCTAGGCGGCGGCGCAAGGCTCGAAAAATCTTCCTGTCTCCTACCCTACTTGCTGCATTCAAGTTTGAGCGCCATTTCTATGGTACTGTATATCTGGCGGGAATTTTGGTCAACCTGGTAGTTGATGCTGAAGACACCCTCCTGCTATATAATGCAGATGGTGTTATTCTTTCAAGGTTGTTGAAAGTTGTGGATTTTTGGCTCTGTAATCCAAAACCAGCTGATCTGGTTGCTCTGTACAGTTTTTCTTGTGAGTTTATGTATCTCCTGTTGTAGGACTTGGCATGAATCCACTGGTTTCATGGTTGATCTTATATGAGTAATGCTACCTTAGCATGTGTTGTGTTAATTCTGTCTCCAGTATTGCATGTATCCTTCTTCTGGATCTGGATGTTTGCTTATGTTTAGATTCTAGAGCATAGAATTCCTATGTTGAATGTCTGATCTTTTAACCTCTGCTCAAGGGGCAGATTAAACTGTTTTCAGGTTGAACATTGGGAAGGGTATACTGCAGTAGGGATGCCATAAGTAGAGATAGCTCAACACTCTATATTGGGAGATGTCTGTAAGGCAGATATCATGTTTGTCCCCCTGAAATCCAGTTCTAGCTATTTATGCTGATCATTCACAGGTGTATGTCTACCGACTCCAAGCCCTGGATAGGCACCAGTCATGCTGTGTTCTTGTGTTATACACCATGTCCAGCTTTGCATCCAAATTCATATCAAAACACTTCATACCTCCACCTGTTAGTTGTAGGAGTAGGATTAGGAACCCCCTGCATACTCTCATACCCAACCAGACATCATGTCCAAGAATGTTGCCAGCCTTGTGATCTATCATGCAGATCTTGGTCCATACATGAGAGTATTCTGCCTGTTGTTATCAAGTTAGACCTTTCTATCTTTGAGCTAGTCAAGGTTACATCTTAAGTTATAGGGATACCCCCCTTGGTGCGGCAGAACCAGAAGTGAAGGGGAGGAGCTCACGCAACCTCCTGTATTCAGTTGGCCTGAATCTGCCTGTGCATTAGAAGTGGCAAACCCTAATGCTGATTCAGAAGAAATGTCAACAGAGCCGACTTAAGAAATAAACATATGACCAATAAGGGAAGATGGTAGGTCAACTTTTTTCTTAGGGAAGGATTGCGAAAAATTGAATAAGGGTGAATGAAAAGGTAACATTGGCTCTGACTGGGGATTGGATTTTATGACAAAATACAAAGAACTCATAAACTTTGGTTAAGCACAAACTGAAACATAGGGACAGAAGAAAAAAAAAACAAGGCAAACCAAAACTGGAAAAGGAAAATGACAGCACATGACAATAAAGAAACGACTATGTACAAAACAGGGGACACCTGTTTCACAGTTGATACAATTTAAGATCCTTTCCATTATAGGTAGGGGTAGAACAGTTCCATTTGGATATTCTAATTTGAAAGAATTAGGGCCCAGTACCTGATGAATTTTGAATGGCCCCTTCCAAAGTGAATTGAACTTGCCATGTGCTCCTTTAGGTTCTCTCCTTCTATCCCACAGCAGCACTTCGTCTCCTTCCATGAATTTTCTGGGCCTTATTTTTTGATCAAAAATCTTTTTAACCCTGGCTTGATGAGCAGTAATTTGATCAACTAGTTCATCCCTTTCCTCCTCAATCCTGGTTAAGTACATAACTCTTTTTTCTAAGGAATCTTGAAAGTATTGATCTTCAATGACATTTTGTAATTTGGCTGCAGATAATTCCAGAGGTAATGACAACTGAGATCCTATTCCATAAACCAACTCAAAAGGTGCCATTCCTATTGCTCTTTTTGGGGTTACCCTATCAGCCCAGAGTGCTTTGTACAATTTTTTATGCCAATCTTTGGGATTATCACTCACCAATTTTCTCATGATGGCTATCAGATTTTTATTACTAGACTCAGCTTGTCCATTCCCTTGAGGGTAATAGTCTGATGAGTGTGAGAGAGAAATACTATGCTCATAACAAAATGAAGTGAGTTCAACCAAGGAAAAGCTGGTAGCATTATCTGCCACAAGTTTTTGAGGGACGCCAAAACGCACCAATATATTCTCTCTGAGAAAATTACACACTACTTCTGAAGTGGTTCTCTTCATAAGGGATGCTTCAACCCATTTTGTAAAATAGTCTGTTGCTGTTAGAATGTGTGTATGTCTGACACTTGAAGGAGGTGAAAGAGGCCCAACAAAGTCTAAACCCCATTGCTTGAAAGGTTCTTCAATAACAACATGCCTTAGAGGCAATGTTGCAAGTTGTGGTCTTCCTGAAAACATTTTGAATTTTTCACAATTAGCTACCCATCTGTATGCATCTTTAAACATACCTGACCAATAATAACAATTTCAAAGGATTTTAAAGGCTGTGACCGAAGAAGAGAAGTGTCCACTGCAGGCTTCATTATGAAAAACTTCCAAAAGCTTGTGTTGTTGTGCCTTATCTACACATCTTAGAAAGGTTCCATCTAGTCCCTTTTTGTATAAGACATCACTCCAAATGACATATTTTATTGCTTTTAACCTTAGATTCCTTTTCTCCTTCAGGGATAAGTGACTGGGACATTCTCCATAAGTAAGATAATGTGCTATGTTTAGGAACCATGGGTCTTGTAAACTCACCAATAGGACAATAGGAAGTTCTTCCTCTTCTTCTTCTTTACTTTCAGCAATCAATTTGCACATGCCTTGACCTCTAACTAATTTGGCTGGCCTAACCTCCAAGTCATATTCTTGAATCTTAGCAACCCATGTTGCTCTATTATTCATCCCAACATCCTGTTGAGTCAGAATACTTTTCATAGCCAAACTAGGAACAAATACAATTGAATGAGAATGAAGTATGTAATATCTAAATTGTTTGACAGCCTTTACCACAATGAAAGCTTGTTTCTCAGTTAAAGAATATTTAAGTTCATGCTTCTTGAGAGGAACACTCATTAAGGCTATCGGGGCTTCTACATTCAATTCATTTTTCTGTAGTAAGATACCAGACATGGTATGTTCTGAAGCATAACAATAAATAATAAAATCCTTTTGGAAACCAGGGTTTACCAAAGTAGGTGTTCGTGCAATCGCTTCTTTAATATCTTCAAATGCTTTTTTAGTAGTCTCGTTCCATCTGAATGTCTATTTTTCACTCATCATCCCTACAATATGTTTCGTAATCTTAGCAAAATCAGGAATGAACCTTTTGAGGAAGTTAACCTGGCCAAAAAAAGACTTAACTCTAGTCCTGTTAGAAGGAAGACTTAACTGTTGTATTGCTCTAACCCTTTTTGGATCAATCTTGATTCCATCCTTCGAAACTAAATGTCCCAATAACTTACCTTCTATTACACAGAAAACTAACTTCTTAGGATTAAGAGATATCCCATGACTTCGACACCTTTGCAAAATAATCTCTAGATCTTTTAGATGATTCTCTCTTCTTCTAGAGAAAATAGTCAAATCATCAAGATAAATGACAATAATTTTATCTTTTAGATCTTAAAAGGATGAATTCATTGCCTGTTGAAATGTTGCACCAGCATTAATCAAACCAAAGGGCATACGGTTATAAGCAAAAGTTCCCCAGGGTGTAGTGAAAGTAGTTTTATGTTGATCGGCTACAGCCACACTTATTTGATTATAACTTGAGAACCCATCTAACATGGACATCATCTCTGATCCAACAACTGTTTGTAAAATGTGATCCATCACAGGTAAGGCATAATTATCTTTCAAATTGGCTGGTTCAGATTCCTAAAATCAACACAAATTCTTATTTCTCCATTTTTTTTGCGTACTGGGACAATGTTTGCCACCCAGGTGGAGTAATGAATCAGATAAATAATCTTGGCCTTCAACATTTTGTCGACCTCCTTAAAGATAGCCTCAACAACCTTTGGGTTATAGTTTCTCAACTTTTGCCTGAATGGAGTTGTATTTGTTTTTAAAGGAATATGATGCCAAAATTTCCCACCCCTAAAATCATTTAGGTCATCATAGCACAAGGCAAAGACATCCTTATATCTAATCAGCAAATTAATCAACTTGTATTTCTCCTCTGGCGAGCAACACCTACCAATAGAAACCCATTTAGGATCAGTTTCACTCCCGATGTTTATTTTTTCACAATCTCCCAATTTATCAGGAGTCTGAGCAAGTTTATCCTTGATATATTCATCTTGTCGACTGAACAAGTGCTCAAGAGAGACCAGTCCTCTAGGAATTTTGTTTCCTTTTAATTGAATTACATCATCCTTCGAATTGATCCCTGGATCAGGGCCAAATTCTTTACATTCTGCTTCTGAACCTTCAAAATAAGTCTCCAAGAACATCTCAACATTCTCCAAGAAGTTTCTAATATGTCAATCATTCTCAAAAACTTGCCAACTTTCAGCATTATCTGGGACATTAGGACGGTAGATCAGCTCTATTCTATATGAATCCTTTTTGAAATCAGGGTGTGGGAGAAGAGGAGAAGCTGACACTGCTAGAGAATCCGCCTGTGTGTTCTGATCTCTGGGAATTGCCTCAATAGAAAAGGCATCAAAATATTCTCTCATCCCAAACTCTATTCCTGTAATGTCTCAATCTTTCATTTTTAACTAAAAGGATGCCTCTCACCTGTTTAACAATCAATTTAGCATCTCCTTTTGCTCTGAGCATCTTTATACATTTTCCTTTGGCTTCATTTAGCCTGAGCAATAGGGCCTCATACTCTGCAGTGTTATTAGTATTTTTAAATTCTAACTTGAAAGAGTAAGGAAAATTTTTACTTTCAGGTGAGATCAAAACAACTCCTGCTCTAGAACCAATGGTAGCACAACTACCATCAAATTCCATGGTCCATAGATCATTTGAATGAATAGATTTTGGGATGGGTTCTTCCTTCATGTCTTCAGAAGAGAGAAAATAATTCCCAAATTTGCATTCTTCAAATAGAATCTGAGATTTAGGATCATCATAAGGGTATACAGTAAACTTGCATTTAGCTTCAGGTTCTAGTTTAACTTTCCATTTCCCCACCAGAATTGTAGCTTCTGACCAATCCAATTTAATCTCCCCACCCAAATCTTTGCAAAAAATCCTGCTCAATAGCATCCCATAACTAGCAGGAATATCTGCTACCAACATAGTCAACTTCACCCTTTTATCAGGATAGGCTACAAGGACAACTCGTGCATCTTTAATTTGTTTGAGCAAAGGAATCTGTTTGCCATCCATGGAGTAACACCTACCAAATGTTTTTGTAAGTGATAGACCTAGGGCTTTGGCTACGGAAGAAGGCACAATATTATCAGAACCACCTGAGTCTGTAATACAATTACTGAGTTTATGGCCATTTATGAATAAAGAAACATAAAATGGTTTGGGCTTCATATCTACCATATAAGAAGTATCATTAGATGAATTGACGACCATTTTAGGAGTGTGTGTGGGTGATTCAGGTGAAGCAAATAATTGGGCAATCAGAGACTCAGTATTAACATTTAGTTGACTTTCAGGTTCAATTTGTGTAGGACCACCTTTGACATATTTAACCAATTTATCAAGTTCTTCAGGATTTAACTTGAGGTATTCAGCAGGGGATATTTGAATATTTGTAGACTTACAAAATTCTATAATATCAAAAGAAGTTTCACGATCATTTCTGTGTAACAATTTAACTTCTTGGGCCTTCAAATTAGTATCAGAGGTTCTAATGAGAGGTTCCTTACCTTTAACGGGCACTTCTTAAGTATTAGAAAATCTCAGATTCTTCTGACTTTTGGTAAGCATAGCACATGAAGGATCTTCAAGAGTAACCACTATTTCACCTCATCTTTCTGAATCTGATTCATATTCTAGGAAGTGTATTTCAAAGTCGCCAGGTTCCTCAAAGTTCCTTTCTTCTTCGGTAATTTCTCCCAATACATCTTGAGTAGCGGCCAATTGAGCATATCTAAGCATCCCCGGACATGAATTTCTGTCATGATCAGTAGTCAAATGAAAGGCACACATATTCCCTCTTCCAGGAGGAGCTTCAATAGCTAACCTTGGTTGTGTTGATGTAAGTGGCAATGTCTTACCAGTATTTGTCTGTTGATTAAAATTTCTCCTACTAACATCTTGATATGGTTGTTGATATGAAGTACCAACCTTAGGCAATTGCCTTTTTAAGGTAATCATATCATTAACTAATCTTTGAACCACATGATCTGTAGAGGATGAGGGATGAGCATTAGGTACTTGGACTTCTTTCTTCCATTTTCCATCCATAAGAAGGTCATCTTCTAACCCAACTACCAAGGTTTGTGCGTTTGCTAAGTCGGCAACTGCACCTCTTCTAAGATGAAAACTAATATCAAGGGGCATAGAATTGATAAAGAAACATTTCTGATTCTTAGGAGTTGGCCTTTTAGCATTTGGGATTTTGTGCACAATTCTATTGAATTTGGCTATAAATTCCCTCATAGGCTCATGAATTTCTTTCTTGAGCTGAGTCAATTGAGTAAGAAGGGAATGTTCATCTTCTGCGCTTTTAAATCTATTTTTGAATGCAGTTTTCATATCATTCCAGTTTGTAATTGAAGAGTCAGATAGATGATAGAACCATTGTGCTATAGTATCAGTTAGAGTTTGCACAAAAAGCCCTATGGCTACATCTTGATGTTGTACACCTAACACACCACACGCTGCAAAAAAGGCATTCAGATGCTCATCTGGTGATTGTCTTCCATCTCCATTAAATTTGGGTAAGTTTTCCCTTGCATTTTTAGGCAGAGGATTCAGGTTAGCTCCTAAATTTAGAGGCCCTATAGCTGCTCCCCAAGGTTGGGCCATTGGTAGAAAGCTTATAGCAGACAGAATGATAGTACCAGAAAGAGTTAAGGCTTGACAAACAGAGGATGTAGAGGGCTTAGGAGGGCTAGGAGGTCTACTTCCGACTCTTCTAATAGGAGTAGGAATATAAGGAAAATTTAGGCTTTGCAATGTTTGAAAAGTAGGATCTTCAACTCCCTCTCTCCTCAAAGACCTTGTGTATCTTATGGACTCTAGTTTATTATATTGTAATTGGATAAGTAGTTATTAGTTTCTAGGATGTTCTTGACCTCTTAGGACTCTAGGGGCTTGATTTCTTATTGTGTTTTTTGCTTGCCTTCTTCTTTGTCTGAGTAACAATAATCTCAAATTATTGGCCAATTCTTCTTCCTTGTCTAATACTCGGCTTGCCCTTCTATAATCATCAATATTTTGGTGAGTGCGCCATGCAAGATTATTTAAATACCAATTATATCTTCCTGTTCATCTTGAAAACCAATATTAGGTTGTAGAACAGGAATTATATTTTCATGAGGAAGGACCATCATTGCTTCATATTAAGGTGACTAATCTTTCAACAAGCAACTCCGATCCCCAGTGGAGTCACCAAAAACTATTGGTTAACAGATTTATCTTGGTCTAAAAATGTTTTGTTCTGACTCTATAACCCTTTCCTTTTAGAACAAATAGGTTAAACAATAAATGGGTGAACTATCAGGAATAATTCCCCTCTGAATTAAGGTATAGCTCCCTTTTAAGTCTTCAATGAATTAGAACTATTCTAATCATTTGAACACACTTTTAACCAGAAAGCATTTAAGGTAAACTAACATCTATACATCACTATGTCATGAATGCAATATCTTTTCTTTCATATAACATCACTCAGTGATAGAACGCACAGATTCCATCTTCAACAATAATCAAATATATAAATATACACATGTATCACTGAACCAGCAAATGATAAAACATATATGATGAGTCATCCAATGAAAGAATAATTACCACATAAAGGAAGAGTTCACACAAAAACCCGATTTCAAGCACTTAAACACACAGATTTAAGTTTGCAACAATCATTTCTTCTTCTCATTCACAAATGAAAATCTTTCAGACAAAACATCACATACATTGTAAAGATAAAAGTTCAGCTCCAAAATTCCTTGTTTCTATTTTTCTATCTCTCTGTATATCAGTTTTAAAAACTAAAAACATATATATATTTTACCCTCATTAACTGTTCTTTAAACCCAGAGTTAAACATAAACTCTGACCCATAGCGAGATATAGTTTCTTAAAAGTTGATTAAAAGACAAAGTTTTAAAAAATAATTCTCCAACTAAATAAATGAATGAAAAGATAAGCACGATCATGACTGGGGCAGCGGGTTGGAATCTCTGGATTTGCTTTGTTTGGTTGAAGAGACATGTTGCATCTTTCATTCCTGGTATGCGGCAACAAATTCCTAAATTTTTGGTAAGTTAGGGATGCCAATGTGTTTAACTCGTGCTTTCCAAACATCCTTTTCTCTTCGAATTTTTGCCACTTTTTCCACATGCTCTGGGAGTGCATCGACACAAAGGTGAAGGAGTGATTCCACTTTTGATATCCGAGAGAAATCATCAATTATCAAGTTATCATTTTCTTTAACAAAACTCATTTTCTCTTTGAAGGATTGTACCATAGTATCAATATCTTTTTCTAGCTCCCCATCATCTTTTATGTACTTCACATCGATACATTCCAAATCATGCTGTAAAGACTGAGTAAACTCAGTTATCTCTTTAATCATCTTTGCAAACTCCATTCGTCCTTGTCTAGACATTGAGTTTCTCCATTCGATGTTTCTCTTGCTTACATACAGTATATTATTGTTTAGACTTGTTATATTCCTTTCTGATAAAAACTTTCTCACCCCATACTTCTGAACTTCACCAATTTGATTTATCACACTCATCCATTTCCCTTCATCTTTTTCCCACGAAGCATTCTGTATTTTCAAATCTTCGATAATAGCCATGGTTTCATCATATATACTTTTCAATTCATTAATATATTATGTACCCTTTTGGATGATTCCATCCAGCCAATCATCAAACACTTTGGTCACCATTTTGTTTCTGTGTATCTGATCGAGCATTTTCTGATTGACTGGAGATTTTGGGTCAAAAGACAGAGGTAGTTGAGAAACAGGTTGTGGATCTGGATTATGAATGGTGTCAATATACTCTGCCATTGATCATAAAGCTTGTTTCAACTCCCTCTTATCTTTTTCATCCTTCCACGTACGACTGACTATCCTTTTAGTAGATGCTTCGAGATGGTGCACATCCATGGCATGTGATGCAGTTCCAAGATCTATTATTTCTATTGCAAAATCTTGGACTGTGGGGTCTTGAACTTTTTCATCAGCGATTGGTCGGGCTATCTCTGCACTCCAATTTCCTGTATTAGGGTCAATGTCCACCCTGGAAGTGGTTTTCAGCTTCTTGGATTTCGGAGCCTTTCCCAGACACTTGCTAACCATGTCTTCCAATGGTAAAGAAAACATAACTATTTTTCTTTTATCACTAATTAAATTTTCCAACCATTTGGGTGCAACGACTGGGACTTCTTTATCAGGATTCAGTTGTTCAGAAGGCGCATTTGATATTATCATCAGATCGGTAGAATCTGAAGCAACCCCTGCTTGTTGGTTCATACTAATCTCTTCTGCCATTGGTGAACCAAACCCTTTAACACTCATTACTTCCTCCGAATCTTCTTCAGTGTTTAAGTCCACAACTATTCTTTCTGAAATTTTCTTCATCCTCCTACTTTTAGCTCTTTATTTGGTGGTGTGAGAAGGTAGAATAGTTGCAAGGGTTTTCTTGGACCTTTTGATGACAGAACCTTTTTCAATTTTTGATTTGGGAGTACCTGCATCATAGATATTAATAAGCTGATTAGAAGAGCTTATAGGAGATGGTGATTCATCAATTGGTGCACACCGCTGGGAATCTTCATTTTGAACCTCTTTCAGTCTCTGTTCCCTTAACCATTTTTTAGTTCTCCTTATTACAGGGAGGGTTTTAACTTCGATTTGATCCTCTTCATCTCTATTCTAATCAACTTCTGGAATAGGCAGCTGTTTTATTTGTTCAAAATGAAAATCAATTACCTGTTCCTCATCATCTATTATTCCGGTGATATTCATATTTAGATTAAGGGTAATTATTTGCCCTAAGGAGAATCTGCACCAAAGCCTTTTCCTAACTTCAAATTCATCTAGGTAATCCTCCCAATAGTCCTCTATCTGGGGAATGTGTGAAAATCCCTCTCCAAAATCCAAATTGTCTCTAGCAGAACCTTTGCTATCGAACTTGGGTCTAGCATTATAATACTGAAAATTGAACTTCTTTAGGTCCACCTCTAGATTTAGAGCATTAGAAACTGATTGACATGAATAGTGACCAAGTTCAATGGGAAAAGATATACCAGACTCTCTCTTCATTGGAAATTTCTTATCTACATGAGCTAACTGCTTACAAACTTTGATCAATACAAAGCGGTCAAAGACATATTTGGGTAGTTTCAAAGGCTCACCATCAAAACCGCCAACTCTGATGTAAGTAAATCTGGGAAACTGAATGAAGAAGCTGCCATAAATGCTAATTAGCTGCATGGCTTCATCAGACATCCTTTTATTAATATTGCATGTCAATTCATAAGTCATCCTACCAGTGAAAACATCATTAACTCTTCCATAATTTTCATAACAGTTTTGCATCTGTAAATGTGAGTAATAATCATAAATTTTGCTATCTTCAACTAAGGATGCATGAGGTAATCCTCTCCATTCTCTTGTGGATGCTGGGCAATAAAAGAGATATGAGGACATATAAAAGTCTTTATTTCCCAGATAATTACTCAAACCCTGATGTAAGCATTCAGCTATTATTTCTGCCCAATCCAAATACTGTTCTCCTTGAAGGATCACTTGAATGAAGAAATACATCCAGTCTTCCTAATAGAATGCTCGAGAACTACCCTTTAACCTATGTAACAATACCATGATATCTTTTATTTCCAGTATCATATGTTCTCTTGATAGTGCTCTGGGCAGTCTCGAACCTCCCTTTTGAAATTTCAATAGCCAATTTCTTGCAATTACACTCTTGTAATTTGCTTTTTTCAATGAAAAATAGCTGTAAGAGGAGGTAATATTAAGATCTGAGTATGGCTCCTTAGGTGGGATTTTCATTACAACCATTAGGGTTTGTCTATTAATAGGCAATAACACATTACCATAAGAAGTTCTAATACATCTATTTTGGGGGTCATATCTGCTCATACATTCGAGAACTAACTCGGTGCATTATACCGCCATAGGAAAGGCTGTAGCTTCGACTAAACCACTTTCCCCTATTCTTTCCATCATAGGGGAAGACGCAAGATTTTTACCCCTTTCCTTAAAGTCCTCTAAATCGTACTGAGCTAAAAAGGTATCTCCATATTCAAGAAGAGAACAAATAAGGCTAGAACCATGTTCAGAACCAAGACATGCAACTTTCATGGCTACAGATTGGATAAATAGAATGGAAAGATTTGAACTTCTTTAACAATGCCAGAAACTCAAAATGATTCTCTTTTTGAACAAAGAAATGGGATCAGCTATAAGAAAAGTCAAACTCACCTTCAACGGATCTGAAATCACTGTCAAACTGGGCAAGAAAAATCTTTTACCTCCAGCATAACAATACCATGATATATTTTATTTTCGGTATCATATGTTCTCTTGATAGTGCTCTGGGCAGTCTCGAACCTCCCTTTTGAAATTTCAATAGCCAATTTCTTGCAATTACACTCTTGTAATTTGCCTTTTTCAATGAAAAATAGCTGTAAGAGGAGGTAATATTAAGATCTGAGTATGGCTCCTTAGGCGGGATTTTCATTACAACCATTAGGGTTTGTCTATTAATAGGCAATAACACATTACCATCAGAAGTTCTAATACATCTATTTTGGGGGTCATATCTGCTCATACATTCGAGAACTAACTCAGGGCATTGTACCGCCATAGGAAAGGCTGTAGCTTTGACTAAACCACTTTCCACTATTCTTTCCATCATAGGGGAAGATGCAGGATTTTTAACCCTTTCCTTAAAGTCCTCTAAATCATACTGAGCTAAAAAGGTATCTCCATATTCAGGAAGAGAACAAATAAGGCTAGAACCATGTTCAGAACCAAGATAGGCAACTTTCATGGCTACAGATTGGATAAATAGAATGAAAAAGATTTGAACTTCTTTAACAATGCCAGAAACTCAAAATGATTCTCTTTTTGAACAAAGAAATGGGATCAGCTATAAGAAAAGTCAAACTCACCTTCAACGGATTTGAAATCACTGTCAAACTAGGAAAGAAAAATCTTTTACCTCCAGCGTAACAATACCATGATATCTTTTATTTCCGGTATCATATGTTCTCTTGACAGTGCTCTGGGCAGTCTCGAACCTCCCTTTTGAAATTTCAATAGCCAATTTCTTGCAATTACACTCTTGTAATTTGCCTTTTTCAATGAAAAATAGCTGTAAGAGGAGGTAATATTAAAATCTAAGTATGGCTCCTTAGGCGGGATTTTCATTACAACCATTAGGGTTTATCTATTAATAGGCAATAACACATTACCATCAGAAGTTCTAATACATCTGTTTTGGGGGTTATATCTGCTCATACATTCGAGAACTAACTCAGGGCATTGTATCGCCATAGGAAACGTTGTAGCTTCGACTAAATCACTTTCCACTATTCTTTCCATCATAGGGGAAGACACAGGATTTTTAACCCTTTCCTTAAAGTCCTCTAAATCGTACTTGTTAGAATTTGAAAAGATTAATAACCCAGAAAACTAGTGCAAAGAATAGATATTAAAACTATGAATGCAAATGATACGAAATAAAAATAGCAACACAGAGTTAGTCTCCAAGAGAGTAATGCAAATGCTAGAAGCAAAATAGCATTAAGAGGATGCAAAAAGTAAAAGATACAAAATACAAGCTAGGTAGCATGCTTATATAGACCAAGGAGAGAGAGGAGGTGGCAACACCGACCAATGAGGAGCAACCATCTATCGGACTAAAGATAGCAAAGTATCTTCCCAAGATAGCTAATGGATGCTCACATGTAGGAAGGTGACACCTCGCAACCACTCACCTAATAAGACATGCTTTATTAACCTAAGCGAGATTAATAGAAGTGTAGGAAAAACCTAAGAATATAGGAAAAATAAATAACCCATCTAGGAAATAAAAACCTACACTAACACCCCCCCATAAGCGAAGCTTAGGTGGATGTAGAAATGGGTCCCGGCAAATTAAGCCTGATGAGGTACCCATGTACATAAAATTTCCCCCCAAAGAGAGAGAAAAGAGACCCCCCCAAAAGTAGAGAGAGTTAGGACTCCGAGTGAGAGGAAGAAGCCCCCCCAGAAGATGAAGCATCTCGCACCCCCAACAAAGCTCACAAATGAAGGAACTTGCTCTCAGTGAAGGGTTTGGTGAAGATATCAGCAACCTACTCGGAAGTCAGATAGTAGCGAAGGTCGATGACATGGCCATGGATGAGCTCTTGGATGTAGTGCATGTGAACCTCTATGTGTTTGGTCCGCTGATGATGGACCAGATTCCATGAGATCTGAATGGCACTTTGGTTGTCACAAAATATGACTGATGGCCGTCTGATCTAGATACCAAACTCAGTGAGAAGATTCTGAAGCCAAATGGCCTCAGTAGTGGCATTCATAGCCCCCCGATACTCGGCCTCAGTAGAAGATAGAGCAATAGAAGATTGCTTCTAGCTCGACCAACAAACAGGATCTGAACCAAGTGAAAAGCTGTAACCTGAAGTAGACTTGCGATCCTGAGAATCACCCGCCCAATCTGAATCTGTGTAGCCCACCAAGTCAAGCTCAATGCCCGCTGCATAGTGAATCCCAAAACTATGAGTACCCTGAATGTAGTGAAGGATCCGCTTGGCTGCTTTCCAGTGCAGCTCATGAGGCTCTTGCATGAATCGAGAGACCATGCCTACAGCATATGAAATGTCGGGTCTCGTATGAGTCAGATAAATGAGACTCCCAACAAGCTGTCGGTACAAAGTGCCATCAACAAGTGGAGAAGAACACTGAGCCTCAAGTTTGACTCCAGAAAGAAAGGGAGTCGGAGCAGGCTTACAGTTAGCCATATGAAACCTCGAGAGCAAATCTAGAGCATACTTGGACTGTGTGATGGTGATCCCAGAAGAAGACTGGTAGATCTCAATCCTGAGAAAGTAATGCAACAAGCCCAAGTCAGTCATCAAAAACTTGTCATGAAGGGCAGTTTTGATAGCCCCAATGGTGGATGAAGAACTCCCTGTGATCAGCAAGTCATCAACATACAGAACCAGAAATAGGAGTGAATCATCCTGCTACAGAATGTAGACATTGGGATCAGAATGGCACCGAGTGAACCCAATTGATAGAAGGAAGGAATCCATCTTGGCATACCAGGCCCGAGGAGCCTGTTGGAGGCCATAGAGAGACTTTCGAAGACGGCACACAAGTGAAGAATCCTGAAGGAACCCCTGTGGCTGCTCCATGTAGATCTCCTCCTGAAGGTCACCATGAAGAAAAGCACTCTTCACATCCATCTGGTGTACTTCCCAACGATTAGCTGCAGCAATGGCAAGAACAAGTTGGATGGAATTCATTCAGGCAACTGGCGCAAAAGTCTCAGAGTAGTCAATCCCAGGAACCTGGGAGAATCCTTTGGCAACCAAGCGAGCCTTATGCTTGTCAACCGACCCATCTCCTGCAAATTTTGTCTGATAGATCCACTTACATTGAACAAGTTTTCTTCCCTTAGGAAGAGGGACAAGATCCCAAGTGTGGTTCCTCATCAAGGAACTATACTCCTCCTGCATAGCTGTATCCCACTCAGGAATACCAGAAGCCTCATGAAAAGACTGTGGATCTGAGGCAGTAGCAATGAAGACATGTGGAGCATCCTGGAACTGTGAACGAGTTCGCCTAGTGTCTGATGGATCCCCAACCCAATCACCTGCAGACTGCAAGGTCTGTCTAGCCCAAAGTGGACCGGAAGATGGAGAATCTGGAGGAGAATCATCAACCTCTGAATGATGACTAGGAGAGGAAGGAGGTGAGTCCTCTGAATCACTCTCTACATTAGAAGTGGAGGTAGAAGACTACTCAGGTGAATCTGACTCATCAGAAGATCTGTCATGTATCCCAAGTGACTCCAATGTCAAAGTAGGAGTTGAAGAAGTGATAGAAAGTGAGCTCGAAGAGCCCTCCTCAAACTGAACACTCCTCTCAATGAACAACTCATGTGTAGTAGGGTGGAGCAACTAATAACCCTTCACACCATCAGGATAACCTACAAATATGCAAGGTCTACTCTGCGGATCCAAGGCCTTGCGTTTCTCTGTAGGAATGTGGGCCCATGCAGGAGAACCAAAAACTCGAAAGTGCTTAACTGATGGTTTCCGACCGCTCCAAGCTTCAAAAGGAGTGACTCCCTTCAAGGCTCGGTGAGGAACACGGTTCTGGATATAACAAGCATAGTTAATGGCCTCTGCCCAATACTATGGTGCAAGAGATCTGGAGTGAATCATGCAGTTTGCCACTTCCTTCAAGGACCTATTCTTCCATTCTGCAACACCGTTCTGCTGAGGATTGTATGGAACTGAATGCTGCAAATCAATCCCCTCTGAAGTGCAAAACCTCTCAAACCGATGGTTGACATACTCACCACCATTGTCAGTGCACAAAACTTTGATGGCTTTCCCAGATTGCTTCTCTACAAAAGTCTTGAAGTCCTGAAAATGATCAAATACCTCTGACTTCTGTTTGAGAAAGTACACCCAAGTATTTTGAGAAAAGTCATCAATGAATGTGAGGACATATCTAGCCCTACTGAAAGAAGGATACTGAAATGGACCAGTCAAATCACTGTGAACTAACTCCAGTATCTGTGAAGCTCTCCATGCCTTACCTTTGTCAAACTTTTCCTTAGGATGCTTACCAAGAATGCAACCTTGGCAAACACCACCTGAAAACTGAACTGAAGGCAACCCTGTGACCATGCTCTGCTGGTTGAGCTGCTGCAAGTAGCGGAAGTTAAGATGGCCAAACCGCTCATGCCATAATCTACTCACATCATTAGAATGAGTGAGCAAAATAGTAGAAGGAGGATCAGGAACAAAGTGAGAAAATAGATAGAGCCATGACTGATGATCTGCTCTCCCAACTGCAACTGTAGAACCATTGTGCAACTCACGAATCTCCACTGAATCAGGAGTGAACTCAACCCACTTGCCTGAACCTGTGTGAGTGATCTGGTATATCCATAGGAGATTAGTTGATAATGAGGGCACACAAAGAACATCATGGAATGTGCCATCCCCCACATCAACAGACCCTCTCCCACACACCTCAACAAGAGTGTTATCACCCATCAAAATAGAAGGCATAGTACACGGCTCCAAGGATGCAAGTTCTTCCTTAGATGAAGCCATGTGGTGCGAAGCACCCGAATCAAGAACCCAAGTGGATGGTGAAGAAGCAACTGCAACAAGGGCCTTGCCCTTTCCTTTCCCCTTGCTGTTTTCTTTTGCCTTATTAGACCCCTCATTAGAACTCTGTTTGACAGACTCAGGAACACTGATATTATTCTTCTCAAGAATGTGTATCAAGTGATCAATTTGTTTCTTCAGACATTTATGTTCATCATGACTGAGTCTTTTACAATAGGCACATTGGACCCTCTCTTTCTTAGGCTTGTCGCCCTTGGAATATTGGGTCTCATTAGTTACTTTTGAAGCAACCGTTATCTGATCCTTCTTCTCCTTGCTATTCTTTTGTTTCTTATCCTTACTATTGTTGTTACTACTTTGTCCTTTCTGTTCTTTTGTGCCTTGGTTGGCAGCCAAGACATGTGACTTAGAGGACTTAAGAGTGCCCATCTGGATTAGCTTGTCCTGTTCCTGAGTGAGATTGACAGCAAAATCATCTAAAGATGACATGGTGAATTAAGTACCAAGTGCACCCTTAGTAGCATAGAAAGTAGAAACAAACACATAATATTTTGAACTTAGCTTAGAGAGAATGCTAAGAATCAGTTGTTCATCTTTCTTTTCAATTCCACATTATTTTAACTGCAGCCTTAGTGATTTCAATTTGGTGAAGAAATCCTGGATTGTGTTGAAATTGCCTGGACTTAAACTAATTAGTTCATTTTCCAACATATGACCCCTCATTGAATCTTGTGTACCAAATAGTGTTTCTAGCTTTGTCTAGATTTTATTTGGTGTATTCAAAGACTCAATGTGAAAGAGCAAATCAGGAGAAACAGACAAACACAATGTTCCATATGCCTCATCACATTTGTTAAACCACTTAGGCTTATCTTCATCTTTAGTAGGTTCAGTTTCAAGTCCCATAGTTATCCTATTTAATCCAGCTTTCCTTAAGTGAATTGTCATGCGTGATTTCCACTCAAAGTAATTGTATGGAGTTAGGATAGGTAGATTTGTTTGATCCATGATGAAGAAATGCAGAGAAGAAGTGTCGAAAAGAAGAGAACCCAACCAAGACAACCCCCCCTTTTCACTCAATCAAAGAACCCCCCAAGAAAATATGATTTGGCACTTTATATTAGTGCATTTACAACTACCACTAGCAATAAATACTAAGTGGTTTTGATTTCAACGCATTTACAAAACCCTCATGAAAAGCATATGCTGAAAATACAACTTTGGCATAATATCTAGAGAAATAAATAGCACCACTGCGATCTACTCAAAAAATCATGCACTTTCAAAAAAAGAATCACCTCGATACGAGGTCGTATGTGAAAGTTATGATCCTCCGAAGTTCCCAAAATGAGAACCGTGCAATGTCACGACTGAGAATCTACAATTTCTGAAAAATCTTGGCATCAAAATCAAAAAATGACTACACTAGTGCATAGAGCACGAAAAAATAGCCAAAATAAAAAAAAATTCGTGGGAAAAGGAGTCCGTATGAGCACGAACGGAGCATTTGAAAACTGTCTTCAAAACTGCAACTGCCAATAGAGAGGGGTCCTGTTGTAGCTTTCTGAGCGCATTTTTGCAAAATATACAGACTGCATGCAAAAACAGAAAGATACCCAGATGGTTTTTCTGTGCTGCGAACAAAACCTAGAAGGCATTTTTCTTGCAAATACACAGACGATGTTGCTCCAGTGTAAAATAAACGCCTTTAGCTACAAAAAATGACCCCAACAACCAAAAAATGACATGCAAAGGATGAATCAAATGCTAGAACCTGCAATATTGATTCAAAAGACCAAATATGCAAGTTGGTTGTCAGATTTGAGCTCGAAACCCCGGTTCCGCAACTGTGTATGACGATCTCTGATTTCGGTGAAACGAAAGCCAAATCTGACTTTCTCAAGCCTCCTGGACGCGTTGGAACAGCCAGAAATGCTGCCAGTATAACTAGAAATGCTGCAATCACCCAAATTTCTTAAACACATGTGCAAACCCCAGAGATTAAAAAAGTTTCCGTCAAACTTTTCTGATTCTCAAGATCATCCGAAGATGCAAGAGAAGAGCATATTGGGTTCTTCGAAAAACTGCTATAAGATTTATTAGCCCCCCCTGAATCTCTCAAATATGGAAACTAAAATCTACTCTTGCACATAGAATAGCTCTGATACCATGTTAGAATCTGAAAAGATTAATAACCCAGAAAACTAGTGCAAAGAATAGATATTAAAACTATGAATGCAAATGATACGAAATCAAAATAGCAACACAGAGTTAGTCTCCAAGAGAGTAATGCAAATTCTAGAAGCAAAATAGCATTAAGAGGATGCAAAAAGCAAAAGATACAAAATACAAGCCAGGTAGCATGCTTATATAGACCAAGGAGAGAGAGGAGGTGGCAACACCGACCAATGAGGAGCAACCATCTATCGGACTAATGATAGCAAAGTATCTTCCCAAGATAGCTAATGGATGCTCACATGTAGGAAGGTGACACCTCGCAACCACTCACCTAATAAGACATGCTTTATTAACCTAAGCGAGATTAATAGAAGTGTAGGAAAAACCTAGGAATATAGGAAAAATAAATAACCCATCTAGGAAATAAAAAACTACACTAACAGTACTAAGCTAAAAAGGTATCTCCATATTCAGGAAGAGAACAAATAAGGCTAGAACCATGTTCAGAACCAAGACAGGCAACTTTCATGGCTACAGATTGGATAAATAGAATTAAAAAGATTTGAACTTCTTTAACAATGCAAGAAACTCAAAATGATTCTCTTTTTGAACAAAGAAATGGGATCAGCTATAAGAAAAGTCAAACTCACCTTCAACGGATCTAAAATCACTATTTAACTTGGCAAGAAAAATCTTTTACCTCCAGCGTTGTACCCCCTTTGTATCACCCTGTATGTTTTATTGTTAAACTTGGCATGTCCTTTCTCAATAAAAGGCATGAAATCAGGTCGAATAATTACTGGATCAATTAAATTGTGCTGAATTTGCTTGATAAGACACAAATTCTAACAGATGCATTAATTGTAAGTAGTTCTCGCACACGACGTTAATGTGTAATCATTACCCATAACCTTTCGAAAGTTAAAACTTTCCATTTCATAAAATGTTCCAGATATATTTCCCTCTAAATGATTTTCTTCTTTTTAAAATCTCTCGCAAATTTTTGACTTAAAGAAGACTTCGGGAAAAGTGGGACTAAAGTCACGGAACGTTGAACCTTTGAACCTTTGAACTTTGATATGGGGTTCAATCGGGAGGTTCAAAGATACAAATTGAGTTACACAAGGGGACCAAGGGTAAACAACTTCTCAAGAAGCATTGAATATTGAACCATTGAACTATTGAACTGTTGAACTCTTGAATTGTTGAACCCTTGAACTCTTGAAAAGGGTTCAAGTTCGAAGGTTCAATTCTACAGTAATTTTGCACATAAGACGACAGGCGAATGAATTTTAAAAACAAAGAGCCGACTTAAGAAATAAACATATGACCAATAAGCGAAGATGGTAGGTTGACTTTTTGCTTAGGGAAGGATCACAAAAAAATGAATAAGGGTGAATGAAAAGGTAACAACTATTTTGGAGATTACCTTAATCAATCCCTTGTGTGGTATATTTCAACATCAATAATAGCCTTCGAAATGGTTGGAGTGTGTGATCCTATGTGAGGTTTTTGTGGTGCATGTAAGGTTTTAAAACTAGAAATAATCCTAGGAGGGTGTACATTGCTCTAATGGTGTCCACTTGTGTAATGGAGGACAAGATAGGTGATGGAAATGCCATTGATATGGTAGAAATTTGATCAAGAGAGATTGAATCTACAACAAAGATTTTAGCAAGGAGATTTTACAACAATGGAGGATATGGTGTGATGAAATTAGAATAGAAAACCCTAGTGAGTGTAGGAGATTGTAATGAATGTTATGAAGGGTTCTAAGATGAGGATAAAGGATAGAGATCGAAGGAGAGATTCAACTATGTAGGATTTTAAGATTTTCAACCATAGATTAATGTAGGGAAATGGTGTAGATCTAAAAACTTAGTATCAATCTTTAGAGATAAAATATTGGTTAAGTTTTGTAAGAGATAGTAGAAGTAGTGAATCCAAGAGCCATTCAAAGTGAAGAATAAAAACATTATTACATGATGACGAGGTGTAGATATTTGTTAGAAAACTTAGTAGGGCATAGCTAGGGTTGGGGATTTATCTATTTGTCAAATTAGAATTTCAAATTTTGAGTTGGATATTAGTATCCAAGTGTCATAGTGTCCTAGACACTAATGTTTGGGTATTCAAGTGTCATTTTTTAGAGTTAGAGTCTGAAAATTTTAGGTTAGGTTTTAGTGGTCTAAGAAACACTAGGAGTGCATGCAAAACATATTAGTGATAGTTTTATGCCAAGAAATAGGAAAAAATGAGTCCTAAACATGCCTATAAGGATGGACACTAAATTGAGTTAAAAAACATAAGGTGGAGATTGCAAAATAGGCAATTTCTGACCTTACACTATTATTAAGAAAATACATGTGAAGATTAATGGAATAAAGATGGAGCCCAACACATTCAAGTTGTTACACCACTTGGAAATCATTTTGACATTTCCATCACCATGAGAATATTATCAACATATAGAAAATACTAAATATTAGTCCAATCTTGTAGAATAGACTAGTCTTTTGAGATGGGTAACCAAGACACTTGAAGAAGTAAAAGAAGATAAAGGAGATAACAATAAAAGTTAGAGGATCAAAAGTGAAAAATAGGGGAATATTTGTTATCCTCAATTATATAAAGAATCTAAAGGGAGAGATTGATGGTGGATGAATGGGAACAAGTAATGACAAAATGATACAATTCCTTGGTCAAACAACACACTTTAGAGATAGAAACTTATCTACTTAGAAATAATATAGTAAATTCCAAGTGGATCTAAAAATAAAATTTGTGGCCAATGGATATGTCCAAATATACAAGACACTTGATTGAAAAAGGATTCTCTAAAAAGAAAGGAAATTATTAGGAAACATATTCTCATATTCCAAACATTGAATTAGTATTTATTCTTTTGGCCCTGCTAGCAAAATTTGTATGGGAAGTGCATGAAATGGATGTCAAGTGAACTTAATTTTGGATGGGGTATCAAAGAATATATCCATACAAACCAACCACTAGGTTTTATACAACATAATGAAGACACCAAATTAGTATGTAGGTTTTAAATTAGTTTGATTTAAAATAAGCACCTACAAAATGGTATGATAAAATTGATAATTTTTTCTTTTAATGGGATTTGTAAAGTGTGAATTTGGTTATTATGTTTAAATCCACGAGAATGGCTATATCCTTATTATAGTGGGAACAATAAGAGAAGTTGAGTAAAACATATGACTTATTTGGGACTACTGCATTACTTCATAAGAATATAAGTGGTCCAAATAAATAAATGAACTTTTGTATCTCAACCAAAGTATAAAGGAAATTTTCTATCTAAAATAAAGCATGTAACTAATTATCTCAAAAAAAATTGATTTGAAAGGAAACTACACTAATCCTATGAGAGAAGCAATGCAAAAAAGTTACAAATCTATATAAATTTTAGTAGCATAGAGACATAAACAACACAAGATTTACCTTGGTTACAATATAAGAAGAGTCTCAATGCCATCAATGAGATCCTCAACTCTATCTTCTAGAGTCAATCCAATAGTGTAAATCTATACTAAAATTACCATAAAACCTTCATTCCAAACCTCTACTATATAGACCAAGGAGATCAAGGAAAAAACTAATGCTTTCCCAAAACAATGAGCTAAGTAATGGTCCAACTATTCTAAGTTAGACCCATGTACCCTTCTCCAAGAGTAACTTCTCCTGAAATAAAAGTAACCCACCATGAAAATTTTTGACTTCTATGACCAAGGGAGTCATCCAATTGCTCCACATTGGAGCTCTAATTACACTTACAACCCTCTTACACACTTTTATAAATAGTTAATTAAAGATGCTCCACGTAGTCTACTATGTAACCCCATTTCAATGCTCATGTACTACTAGCATAATTCTTCCAACTGCATAGTGTCTCATCCAAGGAATATCATGGATTCCTCCAAGATTGGTGCCCCATTTAATAAGAGCCTAGATATTAAAACACAATAAAATATTAAATAATTACGTTGTTCCTAGGATTTGCAATGTGAACAACACCTAGTTCTAACAAGCTCCCACTTGTTGTATACATTACAAAAGAACATAAGGAGTTCCAACAAAATAAACTAATTGGTAGAGGCAAAAAATGCCCACAACTAGCTTACATCATCTATACTTCTCTGTGCTCACTGGTTTCGTTAATGCATCTACAAAATTCATTGAAGTATTCATCTTCTTGAGCATAACCTTCTTATGCTCCACCATGTCATGAAGAAAATGGCATTATACATCAATGTGCTTTGTCCACATGTTAGAAGTAGGGTTCTTAGATAAACTATTGGAACTCTAATCGTCACAATCAATTGACATTGTATCAGGTCTCAAACCAACATTCAAGTGTATCCTCTTAATCAAAAATACATTCTTGCAAGACCAAGTAGTTGCCATGGACTCAAATTTTATAGTTGAAATAGTAATCATAACTTGTCTCTTTCTCATCCAAGCCAATGCATCATTGAATAGGTAAAAATATAACCACTTGTAGACCTCCTATTATCCACATCACTTGCCTAACCTACATCAACTAATCATGATATCAATTATCTTTCTCAAATCAAGTCCTTCTTAGTAACTGTTACTAAATTATGTTCACACCTAATTTAGTTAGACCTGAATTGCATTTGTCACAAAAGGAATAAAATAAAATTTTTAAGTGTATGATCAATCAGTGAATGAATGACATCTTGGCAAGAGACAAGCATAGATCATTTGTTAGGATAATATAACAGTCCAATCAGAACTGTCAAACCATCTTGACAAGTGAAGTTATCTGATGACAAGATATACACAGTCAATGAATGATAGGAGATATCTAACTGGTTTTATCTTTCAGTTATGTGATGAATGAATTATTCAAATGTCACAATTCAGTGTGAAAGAAAGGTATTTATAAACTATCATTTCATATCATGTTTGGACAATATGTTTCATATCAGATTCAATTATTCTATCCTATGCATTTCATTCAAAAAAGTAAACATACATAAATCACTTGCATAAGGTAAAGTAACTGATCGTATTCAAAGAAATGTTTAAATGTGTCCCACACAAGTCGTGGGAGTGACTAAACTGAGCAATGCAAACATGGTGCAAGCTATACATCTAAGGATAAATGAGAAAGAAAGGAACATATGAGGAAAATGTATATCCATCATTGCCTTTTTGTAGGTTGATATTCTTGATTGGCTGCTTGATCTTCATGTCTTTATCTTTTACTCCTGATCAAGACAGTGAACCTGCAAAATTGGAGAAAAGCCCCATTAGAAGCTCCGGATATGCAAATTCTACATATGCTTTATCAACAGACATATAAATCTTGCAAACATTATGCATTTGATGTGATTGGATCAAAATCAGACATGTGTAATAGATCAGATCATCATGAGAAAGATCATTCCACTTCAAGAGGTATGTTTTTATGCTAACTTGTTTGTTCACTATGCAGGTATAGAAAAAGTAATGTTGCTGATTTGAAGACATTTAAAGCATGTGGAGAAAATGTGGCTCCCACAAGGGTAGAGCCCAACATGCTTCCTTCTTATTCATTTGATAAGGATATCAGATTACAATAGAGAGAATGCACTATTTGAAAGATACTATGCATTGGAACATTCAAACTTGCAAATGGAGTGAAGTCATCATAATAGAATTGAAGAGGAGCAGTTGCTCCTATAAACTATGCCCACTTCAGAAAATAGTTTGTCAAAATCAGAAAATTATGTTCAAAATGCTTCATCACATGCTACAAGATAAGCAGTGATTCTAGTCAAGAGTTGTAAATATGCAAAGGACAGGAGTACAATTATTAAAGGTATTTTTCCATCTTCTTGTAATGATTGAAATATGTTTTTTTTTGTTCAAATATACTTCATAGATAAAACAATGATCATATGGAACAACAATGTAAAAGAGACAGAACAATGTATTGTTTCATCATAAGGATATCATATTCTTTCATGCATGAATGAAATCATATCTCAGATGTATAAAGATGCAGAGAAAGTACAACAGTCTTATAATCTAGAAGACAAATTGCAAGAAAGAGAACAACTCCTAACAAGACAGTGATCATAAAAGAGAAATATGTATGACAGTGACAAATATTATACTATCAAGCATTTATGTCAGCATGAACTCATTAAATTACCAAAGAAAGATAGGGAAGTATGCTAGGTTCAGTAAATTTGATTCAAAGACAATCATAACTCAAATTAAAGTTTAAAAGTATATGGAACATCCATGTAAACCATAAACAAATGCCTCATGAGGATGGAGTTATGACAACTCTCAATGAAGATTACATGACATGCATACAATCAGGAGAGTATAGGTGTCAAACAAATAAAGTTACAACCATGTGCCTGAGAAGAAATAGAGCAACGTAAAGATCATAGCCATCTAGAGGCATTGAAACAACAATAAAAGAGATACAAGTTGAATACCATATGTATGGAATGCAATAAGGTTGATAAGACAAACGTAGTTCATCATTGTTCTAGAAGTAGGAGATAAAGAGACTGGAACAACTATACAGGAATAATGAACATCATGAGGTTACAGTTAAAAGCTACAGGAGAGAGATTAGTTTTTGAGTGATCATGTCATGCAGGAGATGAGAGATAATCAAGATATAGGAGTTTATTACCACATCAAAGGTACTAGATGCAAAAGGAAAAAGGATACAGTATTCACAAAGTACATTTTCTCTCATATATCAAATATAGAAGGAGAAAGAAACAAAAGATAAAGGGTTCTGTATGTTTCTCTTTTTGTATTTTCAAATGGACAGACTCAATTTATACCAGAATGCTTATCATTTTTTGAAACCCTCATCACCATTCTTGTAAGATGAAGTTACAGTCAAAAGAAAGGTAAAGAAAGTTTAAACATGAAGTAACCCATATGGGGTTTCCATTTGAAATGCAGATTTACATGAAAAATATGCTAAGAACAGATACAAAAGTTACTGGCCATAACCAAGAAGATGGTATTTTCTTGTGAAAAGTTAAAACTCTCTGCATATAGTTAAAAAACCCTTGATATATTTTCACAGATAGAAGAATATAAATCAAATAGAAAGGTACAGATGTCAAGGCTGTGGCCAAAAAGTTTAGGGTTTTCTTTCAACATTTTAAAACCCTAATGTATTCATGTATGCAGTCAAAGGAAATGATACAGAAGGAGGTAACAATGCAAGCCGTAGCCAAAGAAAAGTATTTCTGCAGTAAAAATGAAGACCCTTTGTATATTTTTGAAACCCTTATATTTTCACATCTGAAAGGAAGATTGAAAAGAGAATGATGTTGTTGCTGGCTGTGACTAAGGAGTTTTCGTTCTTTCAAAAAAATGAAAACCATCAAGCTTCTTTTCGAACCCTTGTGTTTTTCTTTTCTACAGAGAGAAATGAAGTCAAAGAAAACAATACACAAAGCAGTTGAGTGAAGGAGAAGAAGAGAGGCTACAGGCCATAGCTAGTAGAAGAGGTTTTTCTACAATATATTCAAAACCTCAAACTCCTTTTTTGAAACCCTAACATATTGATGGGGAGCGCACATTGAAATTGCAGAACGGGTCACTATTTCCCCACAGACGACAAGACTTAACAAGTGAGTTGCCGATGCATCTTGATCATCAGACAACAAGGATCGGTATGGCTTTCTCAAGTCTTACCATTGATCTACCTTACATCGATAGTTCAACTAAATTTATCTTCGGCGAGATACAACAGGACTCACACCGAGTCGATCAACTCTTCATTGTCAGCGAGACTTACTTCTATTGGTGAAGGCTTCTATCCTTCAACCGATGCCCCGATGATGGTTAAGCCCCCCTTGTCTTAACCGTGATGGCTTCAACACCGGTTGGACATGACTTTATCGATAAACTCCTTTGATGTGCTTCCGATATGCCAATGGCATTTGTCTTCGGCGAGACTCTTCTCGTCAGTGAGCACTTACAAATTCTGGCTGATGCACTGATGGACCAACTCCCTTGGCGAGACTGCTCGACTTTAATGGACTTGTTGTGAGTCGCAGCAATTCGCCGATGCACAGTTTACTTTCTTCCTCTTCAACCAAACCCTAGCACATGGAGATGCTAGGTCAACCTACTGTGCAAAAACACTCTGTCTGGATCCTCTGCACTGTCGGACACAAAAACAAAACAAGAAACAAAAAAATACTTGTACAACGAAGCCATTCCACTGATTTCAACAGAAATCATACCAGTGGAATGCTTCATGTCGACATACTGCAACAATGGAAAGCATAGAAAGAATAGAAATCTACAGTTATACAAATTGCAGTTACAGGGAACAGAAATCAAATTGATGAAACACAATAGTTTTATTTCTCCTTAGAACAATACACAATCACATTCACACACTTCTCCTCCTTCTCCTTAGATAGTTCCTTCCTCGGGTTGTTATCAACTCAACCTGTTAGCGGTTGGAAAACCAACCGATACAAATAGTTAGGAGACCAACTGATCCAAAACTGCTTCAAACTGTCCTACTGCCCTGTTTTGGCACTATGTGATCACAATATGACAAAAGTGTGTTTTAAGTCACTTTGGACTTACAAAATGGGTTCTAGGTCCTGAAAGACCTAGAGACAAACTAAAATGAAAATGCATTGGTCAAATAGACCTTATTACAAAAGAAAATAGAATTTTCTAGGTGCTTCTGCACCATACTCCCCGGGTGAAAGTTGTCTCAAGTCCTCTTAGAGACTAACTGCTGCAAAACACCACCCTGCTTTTTGATGTCTTCTTCCAGCATCCATGTGGCTTCTGAGTCTGGAAGTCCTTTCCATTTGACTAAGTGCTCAAAATAGGTCTGATTTCTTGTCTTCTTGGCTATCCTACTATCTAAGATGCACTCCATCTTAGGTGGTTCCTTAGGTGGTACATGCTGCACCCACTCTGCATTGTCTTGGACAAAATCTGCTATACCTTCTCCTGTATCAGGACTCCTATATAATGTTAGATCAACAACATTGAATATAGGGGAAATAGCAATATCATCAGGGAGTTCAATTTTGTAAGCATTAGGACCATATTTCTCTAAAATCTTACAAGGTCCAATTTTTCTCATCATCAACTTGTTGTGGCTTCCCTTGGGTAGTCGGTTCTTGTTGAGATGAACCATGACCATATCTCCTATTTGGTACTGCACATCCCTTCTCCTTTGATCCACTCTAGCCTTGATCTTCTGACTATTCTTGTGTAGAGTATCTCTAACTTGTTGATGGATCTCTTTCATAGCCTCTGCAAATGTATCAACACGTCCACTCCTTTTGTCCAACCCTTGAACATCTCTCAATTCAAAAATTCCTCTAGGATGACTACCATAGACAACTTCAAAAGGACTTAGACCTGTACTTCTATTTGTGGAATCATTATAGGCATATTCTGCTTGTGGGAGTACCACATCCCAACTACCTCCATGTTCTCTTGTCAAACATCTCAGCAGATTGCCTAATGACCTATTCACAACCTTAGTTTGACCATCAGTTTGAGGATGATAGGCTGAACTAAAGGACAAATTTGTACCCAATCTTTTCCACAAGGTTCTCCAAAAATGTCCCACAAATTTGCTGTCTCTGTCAGATACAATACTCAAAGGCAATCCATGAATCTTGACACTTTCTTTAAAGAACAAGCCTACAATGTAACTAGCATCATTGGTGGTTTTACAAGGAATAAAGTGAGCCATCTTGCTAAACCTATCTACCACAAGAAACACACTATCATAACATGTACTTGTCTTTGGTAACCCCATCACAAAATCCATACTCAAACTTTCCCAAGGTCTGTTTGGTATGGGTAGAGGTTGGTATAGTCCTGCATTGGTTGAGACCCCCTTTGCTCTCTGGCAAATCATACAACTCTCAACAAACCTTCTGATATCAGATTGCATCCTTGGCCAAAAGTAAAATCTTCTTACAAGATCTAAGGTCTTATTGAGCCCAAAATGTCCTCCTAAACCACCACTATGTTTCTCCTTCACTATATTATCCCTCATTGAACACTTAGGGATACATAGTTGACTCCCTTTAAACAAAAGTCCATCTTGCAATGTATAATCTAAAAATTCACTGTGGAAAGCATTGACAAACTCATTACATACCTTGTAAATCTCTTTGAAATCTTGGTCCTCTTCATACAATCCTTTGAGTGCCTCAACACCCATACTTTGTAACTACACTTCTTGTACTGTCAACACCCTTTTGCTTAAAGCATCAACAACCTTATTGGTTATCCCCTTCTTATGTTTGATGATGAAGGTGTATGATTAAAGACTTTCCACCCACTTCATGTGTCTATGACTGAGCTTTTCCTGTCCATTCAAAAAATTGAGAGCATGATTGTCAGTGTATACAATAAATTCTTTAGGAAGCAAGTAGTGCCTCCATTTTTTCAGAGCTTGTACCATGGAATACAACTCTAAATCATAAGAGGAGTACTTCCTCTTAGCTTCATTCAATTTTTCACTGAACAAGGCTACTGGTTTGCCTTCTTGGGTCAACACTACCCCTATGGCTAGCCCACTTGCATCACATTCAATGGTGAAGACCTTATTGAAATCAGGAAGTACTAAGACAGGATACTCGGCAACTTTCTGCTTTAGACTTTCAAAACTCTGATCTACCCCTTTTGTCCACACAAACTTCACCTTACCTCCACCCTTGATGGTCTCTAACATAGGTGCACAAATATCACTATAGTTCCTAATGAATTTTCTATAAAATGTGGCCAAACCATGAAAAATTCTAACCTCTCCTGATGTCCTAGGTGTAGGCCAATTCAAAATAGCTTCTAGCTTGGAAGAATCCATTTTCAAATCACCCTTAGAGATGACAAAGCCCAGGTAAACCAATTCTTGTTTATTGAAGTCACACTTTTCCAAGTTTATCATTAAATTTTGATCTTGCAGCCTCTTCAAGACTATCTCCAAATGTTTCAAGTGTTCTTCCTTGCTCTTACTAAACACCAAGATATCATCAAGGTAGACTACCACAAATTTCCCTATGAATTCCTGCAACACCTCATTCATTAGTCTCATAAAGGTGCTAGGGGCGTTTGAAAGACCAAAAGGCATCACAAGCCACTCATACAACCCTTCATTGGTTTTGAATGTTGTCTTCCACTCATCCCCTTCTCTTATTCATATTTGGTGATACCCACTCTTTAAGTCTATCTTGGAGAAATAAGTAGCCCCTCCTAAACAATCCATTAGATCTTCTATTCTAGGAATAGGAAACCTATACCTGATGGTTATCCTATTTATGGCCCTAGAATCCGTACAAAGCCTCCATTTCCCATCCTTCTTTGGGGTTAAAATAGTAGGTACTATACATGGGCTAAGGCTCTTCCTTATCAACCCTTTGTTTAGGAGTTCTTGAATCTGATTTGCTATCTCTTCATTCTGCTGAGGGGTCATTTTATATGCTACCTTATTAGGAAGTACTGCTCCTGGTATGAGGTCTATCTGGTGGCTAATATCTCTGACAGGTGGCAGGGAATCAGGTATGTCTGTTGCAATCACTCCTTTGTAACTTTCAAGCAGATCTATGACCTCCTTAGGTCC
Organism: Cunninghamia lanceolata; assembly: GCA_027924645.1. Classification (NCBI taxonomy): domain Eukaryota; kingdom Viridiplantae; phylum Streptophyta; class Pinopsida; order Cupressales; family Cupressaceae; genus Cunninghamia; species Cunninghamia lanceolata. Next base: position 581,855 of record BSBN01001380.1, on the reverse strand, counting down.
TACTTCCCTCACACTTTCCTCTCTTTCCCCCTTAGGCTTCACAATCAAAGCAAAACCTACTCCACCACCTTCCTTTAATGTGTCCATGAATTCTTTTTCTCCTACCATCATTACACCAGACCCTACAGGATGTGGATCCTCTTCTACCAATGACTGTATCCTATAAGTCACACCATCCTTTTGGAATGAGTAAGCATTCTTTTCTCCATCATGATGAGCCTTTCTGTCAAACTACCATGGTCTACCTAACAAAATATGGCAAGCATCCATTGGAAGGATGTCACACAAGATTTTATCTCTATACCCCCTAATACTGAATTCTACCCATGCTTGTTCATTGATGAGTATGTGTTGCCCCTTATTCAACCAACTGACTTTATATGGGTTGCTATGGGGTATCTTTTCTAGATTCAACTTATTCACTGCTTCCAAAGATATAATATTATCAGTAGAACCAGAGTCAATAATAACTTTACAAACCTTACCTTGGATCTTGCAGTTGATTCTAAACAAAGCCCTTCTTTGAGACGATTCAGTTTGCACTGGTTCCTTGAGCAGCATCCTTTTGATCATCAGATTTTCTCCCATTTCTGATGCTAGATTCACTTCAGGAGATGTCACACTCCTTGCATCTTCTTGAATGAAAGTGGTTCTCTTCTCACCGCCATGAGAAGTTGAGGCCTTCTCTGGACACTTGTATGCCGGGTGCCCTATCTGATTGTAGTTATAACATCTCATGTTGGAGAACTTGGATCCTCTACCTGATCCATTTGTCCCACCCCTTCCATTAGGCCTTCTTCCTCGGTAGCCTCCTTTGCTACTTGAGTCTCCAACTTGCTCTTCTTGGTTAGACTCACCACTAGGCCTCTGGTTAGGACTTCTTCCTCCAAAACTGCCTCTGCCTCTAAAACTTCTTCCTCCTCTACCTCTATTATTTTGCTCACTCTTTCTCTTTATCTTCTCTTCAGCCCTCAAGGCCATTTGGAAACACTTGTTCATGGTTTTTGGTGCTAAGATGCTGATCTCATCTTGGATGTTCATCCTTAGGCCATTCAGATACCTTGCCACCTTCTTTGACTCTTCTTCTTGTCTCTTTGATTTGAGACCAAGTTTATGAAACTCTTGTGTGTATGCATTCACATCAAGGTCTCTCTGTCTGAGGTTCTGCAATTTCTTATACATTTGCACATTATAGTCCAGGGGTAAGAATTGTGCCTTGATTTTGGTCTTCATCCTTTCCCAGGAGGTTATCATATTCTTCCCCTCCTTGACTCTCTCTCCTTGCTCATAATTCCACCATGCAAGAGCAGACCCCTTCAATCTTGCCTTTGCCAGCTTAACCCTCCTATCATCGGGGAATTCTTTGTATTTGAAATGATTGTTCAATGCCTCAATCCAGTCAATCACCTCTTCAGCTTCCATACTTCCACTATACATAGGTAACCCATCTATGGTGTCCCTATTGACTGACTTCAAAGCATTTACAAATGCCCTATGGTTTGCTAGTATCTCCTCTATCCTTTGATTGGTTTCATCAATTTATGTATCTCCTTCATCGCTGTCACTTTCATCTTCCCTATCCTTACCCTTGGTTCTTTTCAACTCCTCGAGCTTGGACTCAAACATCGCTTCAATCAGTTTCTTCACTACATCTTGTGACATGCTTTTAGGAGGCATCATGTCAGCCTCTGCTTCACTTTCATTGTCTGACGTACACCAAGACCACACCACCCCAGTGATCTTCAAAACTCGCTTTGATACCAATATGATGGGGAGCGCACAGTGAAAACGTAGAACGAGTCACTATTTCCCCACAGACGGAAAGACTTAACAAGTGAGCCATCAATACATCTTGATCATCAGACAACAAGGATCGGTATGACTTTCTCAAGTCTTACCATCGATCTACCTTACACCGATAGTTCAACTAAATTTATCTTCAGCGAGATACAACAGGACTCACATCGAGTCGATCAACTCTTCATCATCAGCGAGACTTACTTCTATCGGCAAAGGCTTCTATCCTTCAACCAATGCCTCGATGACGGTTAAGTCCCCCTCATCTTAATCATGACGGCTTCAGCACCGGTTGGACGTGACTTTATCGGTAAACTCCTTTGATGTGCTTCTGATATGCTGATGGCATTTGTCTTCGGTGAGACTCTTCTCGTCGGCGAGCACTTACAAATTCTGGCCAATGCACCGATGGATCAACTCCCTCGGCGAGACTGCTCGACTTCAATGGACTTGTTGTGAGTCCCAGGGATTCACCGATGCATAGTTTACTTTCTTCCTCTTCAATCGAACCCTAGCACATGGAGATGCTAGGTCAACCTACTGTGCAAAAACACTCTATCTGGATCCTCTACACCGTCGGACACAAAGACAAAACAAGAAACAAAACAAATACTTGTACAATGAAACCATTCCACTGATTTTGACAGAAATCATACCAGTGGGATGCTTCATGTTGACATACTGCAACAATGGAAAGCACAGAAAGAATAGAAATCTATAGTTATACAAATTGCAGTTACAGGGAACGGAAATCAAATTGATGAAATAGAATAGTTTTATTTCTCCTTAGAACAATACACAATCACATTCACACACTTCTCCTCCTTCTCCTTAGATAGTTCCTTCCTCGGGTTGTTATCAACTCAACTTGCTAGCAGTTGGAAAACCAACTGATGCAAACAGTTGGGAGACCAACCGATCCAAAACTGCTTCAAATTGTCCTACTGCCTTGTTTTGGCACTATGTGATTACAATATGACAAAAGTGTGTTTTAAGTCACTTTGGACTTACAAAATGGGTTCTAGGTCCTAAAAGACCTAGAGACAAACTGAAATGAAAATGCATTGGTCAAATAGACCTTATTACAAAAGAAAACAAGATTTTCTAGGTGCTCTTACACCACATATTCAGGTATAGAGAAGAAAGAAGTCAAATAAATGAAATATACAACCATGGCCATGACCAAAAAAGGCCATTTCTTCAAAGAAATCAAAGACCCATTTCTTTTTTCTTTAAAAAACTCTTATCAGTTTAAAAGCCACAGTGAAATAAATGCAGATACAGAAGACCGAATGAAGACTCACCTCATAATCTTGTAGAGAAGAAATGCTACAGGCCGCGGGCCTTGTCTCTTTGAAGCCTCTTTTTAATGCATGGAGATATTCAACCAAGCAAAAATGCAGTGATACAAAGAGGACACAATGAGAAAAGAATGAAAGATTCATATAATACTCAGAGAAAACTCATGTAGCCGCGGCTAAAAATGAAGACATAGTCTCAGAGAAGTGAGGAAGTAGTTTGGTTTATGACCATAGAAGATTACCTTTCATGTTTTTTGCCAGAAATGTAGAGAAGAATCGACCAAAGAAGCCGAAAGTTGCAGAGAGAAATGAAAACTATCAAACCTTAGTCGTCGACCCATGAAGTTGCAGAGCCAGAGTTCAAACAAAATGAAAAGATCAAATGACAAAGTTTAGGGTTCACAAGCTCTTTTGGTCGATGGGTTTCTCTCACCTTTTTCTTTTTGACTTCAACAAAAGAAAATCATTTGCCTTATCCAAAATCGTGGTCAAGACTTTTAGTCTTGTAAGACCTAATGATTATGCACAGGGGGCCCGTGAGGCCGAATTCTTCATTACCTTTTATTTATTTTCCTTTGCAAAGTCAAAAATGCAAATCATATCAAGGTAAGGTATTAGAATGGTCGACTAATGCAAAATCAAGTCGAAGTGCCTACATGGATATCAAGTCGAATACCCTATGCATTATGTTTTGCAAAGATTTATGTGTTTTAGAAGTCAAACAAAGAAATCATTTTAAGGCAAGGTAGTAAAGGTGGTAAAAGGATAAGGTGAGAATGCATGGAGTAATAAGGCAAGTATGGATAATGCAATGTGAAGACAAAAGTGGTATTGAGGTGATGACGCATGGTGGTGGAGTGATAAGGAGGTATATATTATGCCTTATATTGCATGTATAATGTAATAATGCAATTATTTTTGCATGGAGTAATAAGGTTGTAAAGATGCATTTATCATTCCTTTGATAATGCATAATTATTTTTTGCATGTAATGAAGTTAAGTAATTGCATGGGAGGCATAAGGAGAGTATATTCTTTATTTTTCATGCATGATGACCAAATTCTTTTTGACATCATTGTTAATGAAATCATGCAAATTATGTAATTGTAAAAGGAGAGATAAGGTGTTATTTTTTCTTTTTCCTTTCTTGCATGATTTTACAACCATAAATAATGTAAACAAATAAATAAAGTAATATTTTATAAATTACTTTATTATTTTGTCACAAGGTGTAAAATTAAAGAAATTAGACAAATTGAAACTCATAATAGAGTAATCATGCAAAGGATTACTTTATTTCTTGTCCACATCATTAACACATGCAAAATCATGCAAAAATGGAGGAGCTGAGTTAACTGAAGACTTTGAGGTCTTTTTGCATGACTTGGAGGTCAATTTGGAGAATTTTGGTAAACTTTTGGGTCAAACATATGGAAACAAGCAGTTTTGAGCTATTTTTGCTCATTTTGAGGCAGTTTTGACCTTTATTTTTAGCGATTTCATTGTTTGCTCGTGGATCAAATTGGAGAGCTTATTTTTAGAGGCAGTTGACTGCAATTAATTTTTCATGCCTCTTAGAGAGAACAAACTATATATTGTAAAGAAAAACTTAGGTTTTTCTAGTTCTTGCCTTTTTGCTCTTTACACTTTGAGAGAGAAAGAGGTTTTGTAACTCATATTTTTGTAGATTTATAGAGATTACAGCAGGTTACAGGTTCTATACTTTGTTTTATACAATTATTTCCTTTATTTTTCAAGTTGATCAAGGATCTACCTTTCCATTAATGTAGCCTTTATGGGTGATTTGATGAGATTTTATTGTGTTTAAACATCGGAACCTTTAAAATCATTGCCTCATTTGTACTTGTTTGTGTTAGATAGCATTAAAAATCACAGGTCTTAGGATGTACAATTGGAGAATCTTTCTTTTATGTTGTGAAAAACCCCTTTTCCTTCAAACAAAAATATTTTCCAGCCTCCCTTAGAAACATTTTTGTGATAAATTTGCTGAAAGTGGTTTGTGTGGATAGATTTTCTGAGATCTATTATGAGTTAGATTGCCAGGTTTTCATCATTATTAGGTGCATCACCATACTTTTATAGTTTTAGTTTCTTTTAGAAAGATCCTTTTAACCCTTTTCCACATCAAAGTCATAGATCCAATTGAATATTTTAAGGGAACCAGCCCATAGTCTAGAGGTTCAAACTCGACGTAGGTCACCCACAGCTTGAGTTTGATCCCATGTTTCGAAGGATTGCTGAGTATCACAACTTTGCATCACGGGTACAATCCTAATTGACAATAGTAACGAATAAAATACTCTAAAGTGTCTTGAATTTGTCTAAATACCCTCTTAACTACAACTCAATGCTCCTTTCCTAGATTGGATAAATATCTACTTATAACTCCCACTACTTGGGCAATGTTTTAGTGTAGACCATGGCATACATCAAGCTATCAACTGCACTCACATAAGGAACATGTCATGTGTCCTAAACCTCATAAATTGTCAAAGGACATTGATCTATTGAAAGATTTAATCCCACATGATTAGGAACACTTAGTGGTTTCAATCCTACAATTGAATCTTTGCAAAACAAAGTCAACACAATTCCTCTCACTTAACAAAAGTTTTGTTTTAGCTATATCCATCTTGATCTCCATCCCTAAGATAAAGTTAGTAGCACCTAAATCCTCCATATCAAACTATAATGAAAGATAAGATTTTATAACCCTAATCATATCCCTAATGTTACCTATTGACTACATGTCATGAACATATATAATAATAACAATAAATTTATCACCTATCTACTTGTAATAAACATAATTATCAAATTCAGCTCTCATAAATCCTAACTTCAAAGCATATGAGTCAAATTTTAGATACCACATCCTAGGGGGCTATTCTACAACATAAGTAGATTTCCTGAACCTATAAACCATGTCCTCTTTACTTGTTACTACAAAGTGTTCTAATTGTGTCACACGGATCTCCTCCTTCTAATCATTGTGTAAGAAAGTTGTCTTAACATTGAATTGTTCAACCTCAAGGTCAGATGTAGAAGTAATAGAAAATAAATCTAATGGATGCAATATTTTCATCTAGAGAGAAAATCTCATCAAATTTAATTCCCTCAACTTGGGAATAACCATTAGGCACCAACTCTGCCTTAGGCACCAATGGAGGAGTTGAGTTAACTGAAGACTTTGAGGTCTTTTTGCATGACTTGGAGGTCAATTTGGAGAATTTTGGTCAACTTTTGGGTCAAACATATGGAAACAAGCAGTTTTGAGCTATTTTTGCTCATTTTGAGGCAGTTTTGACCCTTATTTTTAGGGATTTCATTGTTTGCTGGTGGATCAAATTGGAGAGCTTATTTTTAGAGGCAGTTGACTGCAATTAATTTTTTATGCCTCTTAGAGAGAACAAACTATATATTGTAAAGAAAAACTTAGGTTTTTCTAGTTCTTGCCTTTTTGCTCTTTACACTTTGAGAGAGAAAGAGGTTTTGTAACTCATATTTTTGTAGATTTATAGAGATTACAACAGGTTACAGGTTCTATACTTTGTTTTATGCAATTATTTCCTTTATTTTTCAGCTTGATCAAGGATCTACCTTTCCATTAATGTAGCCTTTATGGGTGATTTGATGAGATTTTATTGTGTTTAAACATCGGAACCTTTAAAATCATTATTTCATTTGTACTTGTTTGTGTTAGATAGCATTAAAAATCACAGGTCTTAGGATGTGCAATTGGAGAATCTTTCTTTTATGTTGTGAAAAACCCCTTTTCCTTCAAACAAAAATATTTTCCAGCCTCCCTTAGAAACATTTTTGTGATAAATTTACTGAAAGTGGTTTGTGTGGATAGATTTTCTGAGATCTATTATGAGTTAGATTGCCAAGTTTTCATCATTATTAGGTGCATCACCATACTTTTATAGTTTTAGTTTCTTTTAGAAAGATCCTTTTAACCCTTTTCCACATCAATGTCATAGATCCAATTGAATATTTTAAGGGAACCAGCCCATAGTCTAGAGGTTCAAACTCGACGTAGGTCACCCATAGCTTGAGTTTGATCCCATGTTTCGAAGGATTGCTGAGTATCACAACTTTGCATCACGGGTGCAATCCTAATCGACAATAGTAATGAATAAAATACTCTAAAGTGCCTTGAATTTGTCTAAATACCCTCTTAACTACAACTCAATGCTCCTTTCCTAGATTGGATAAATATCTACTTATAACTCCCACTACTTGGGCAATGTTTTAGTGTAGACCATGGCATACATCAAGCTATCAACTGCACTCACATAAGGAACATGTCATGTGTCCTAAACCTCATAAATTGTCAAAGGACATTGATCTATTGAAAGATTTAATCCCACATGATTAGGAACACTTAGTGGTTTCAATCCTACAATTGAATCTTTGCAAAACAAAGTCAACACAATTCCTCTCACTTAACAAAAGTTTTGTTTTAGCTATATCCATCTTGATCTCCATCCCTAAGATAAAGTTAGTAGCACCTAAATCCTCCATATCAAACTATAATGAAAGCTAAGATTTTATAACCCTAATCATATCCCTAATGTTACCCATTGACTACATGTCATGAACATATATAATAATAACAATAAATTTATCACCTATCTACTTGTAATAAACATAATTATCAAATTCAGCTCTCATAAATCCTAACTTCAAAGCATATGAGTCAAATTTTAGATACCACATCCTAGGGGGCTATTCTACAACATAAGTAGATTTCCTCAACCTATAAACCATGTCCTCTTTACTTGTTACTACAAAGTGTTCTAATTGTGTCACACGGATCTCCTCCTTTTGATCATTGTGTAAGAAAGTTGTCTTAACATTGAATTGTTCAACCTCAAGGTCAGATGTAGAAGTAATCAAAAATAAATCTAATGGATGCATTATTTTCATCTAGAGAGAAAATCTCATCAAATTCAATTCCCTCGACTTGGGAATAACCATTAGGCACCAACTCTGCCTTAGGCACCAATGGAGGAGTTGAGTTAACTGAAGACTTTGAGGTCTTTTTCCATGACTTGGAGGTCAATTTGGAGAATTTTAGTCAACTTTTGGGTCAAACATATGGAAACAAGCAGTTTTGAGCTATTTTTGCTCATTTTGAGGCAGTTTTGACCCTTATTTTTAAGGATTTCATTGTTTTCTCGTGGATCAAATTGGAGAGCTTATTTTTAGAGGCAGTTGACTACAATTAATTTTTTATGCCTCTTAGAGAGAACAAACTATATATTGTAAAGAAAAACTTAGGTTTTTCTAGTTCTTGCCTTTTTGCTCTTTACACTTTGAGAGAGAAAGAGGTTTTGTAACTCATATTTTTGTAGATTTATAGAGATTACAGTAGGTTACAGGTTCTATACTTTGTTTTATGCAATTATTTCCTTTATTTTTTAGCTTGATCAAGGATCTACCTTTCCATTAATGTAGCCTTTATGGGTGATTTGATGAGATTTTATTGTGTTTAAACATCGGAACCTTTAAAATCATTGCCTCATTTGTACTTGTTTGTGTTAGATAGCATTAAAAATCACAGGTCTTAGGATGTACAATTGGAGAATCTTTCTTTTATGTTGTGAAAAACCCCTTTTCCTTCAAACAAAAATATTTTCCAGCCTCCCTTAGAAACATTTTTGTGATAAATTTGCTGAAAGTGGTTTGTGTGGATAGATTTTCTGAGATCTATTATGAGTTAGATTGCCAAGTTTTCATCATTATTAGGTGCATCACCATACTTTTATAGTTTTAGTTTCTTTTAGAAAGATCCTTTTAACCCTTTTCCACATCAAAGTCATAGATCCAATTGAATATTTTAAGGGAACCAGCCCATAGTCTAGAGGTTCAAACTCGACGTAGGTCACCCACAGCTTGAGTTTGATCCCATGTTTCGAAGGATTACTGAGTATCACAACTTTGCATCACGGGTGCAATCCTAATCGACAATAGTAATGAATAAAATACTCTAAAGTGCCTTGAATTTGTCTAAATACCCTCTTAACTACAACTCAATGCTCCTTTCCTAGATTGGATAAATATCTACTTATAACTCCCACTACTTGGGCAATGTTTTAGTGTAGACCATGGCATACATCAAGCTATCAACTGCACTCACATAAGGAACATGTCATGTGTCCTAAACCTCATAAATTGTCAAAGGACATTGATCTATTGAAAGATTTAATCCCACATGATTAGGAACACTTAGTGGTTTCAATCCTACAATTGAATCTTTGCAAAACAAAGTCAACACAATTCCTCTCACTTAACAAAAGTTTTGTTTTAGCTATATCCATCTTGATCTCCATCCCTAAGATAAAGTTAGTAGCACCTAAATCCTCCATATCAAACTATAATGAAATATAAGATTTTATAACCCTAATCATATCCCTAATGTTACCTATTGACTACATGTCATGAACATATATAATAATAACAATAAATTTATCACCTATCTACTTGTAATAAACATAATTATCAAATTCAGCTCTCATAAATCCTAACTTCAAAGCATATGAGTCAAATTTTAGATACCACATCCTAGGGGGCTATTCTACAACATAAGTAGATTTCCTGAACCTATAAACCATGTCCTCTTTACTTGTTACTACAAAGTGTTCTAATTGTGTCACACGGATCTCCTCCTTCTGATCATTGTGTAAGAAAGTTGTCTTAACATTGAATTGTTCAACCTCAAGGTCAGATGTAGAAGTAATAGAAAATAAATCTAATGGATGCAATATTTTCATCTAGAGAGAAAATCTCATCAAATTCAATTCCCTCAACTTGGGAATAACCATTAGGCACCAACTCTGCCTTAGGCACCAGTGGAGGAGTTGAGTTAACTGAAGACTTTGAGGTCTTTTTGCATGACTTGGAGGTCAATTTGGAGAATTTTGGTCAACTTTTGGGTCAAACATATGGAAACAAGCAGTTTTGAGCTATTTTTGCTCATTTTGAGGTAGTTTTGACCCTTATTTTTAGGGATTTCATTGTTTGCTCGTGGATCAAATTGGAGAGCTTATTTTTAGAGGCAGTTGACTACAATTAATTTTTTATGCCTCTTAGAGAGAACAAACTATATATTGTAAAGAAAAACTTAGGTTTTTCTAGTTCTTGCCTTTTTGCTCTTTACACTTTGAGAGAGAAAGAAGTTTTGTAACTCATATTTTTGTAGATTTATAGAGATTACAGCAGGTTACAGGTTCTATACTTTGTTTTATGCAATTATTTCCTTTATTTTTCAGCTTGATCAAGGATCTACCTTTCCATTAATGTAGCCTTTATGGGTGATTTGATGAGATTTTATTGCGTTTAAACATCAGAACCTTTAAAATCATTATTTCATTTGTACTTGTTTGTGTTAGATAGCATTAAAAATCACAGGTCTTAGGATGTGCAATTGGAGAATCTTTCTTTTATGTTGTGAAAAACCCCTTTTCCTTCAAACAAAAATATTTTCCAGCCTCCCTTAGAAACATTTTTGTGATAAATTTGCTGAAAGTGGTTTGTGTGGATAGATTTTCTGAGATCTATTATGAGTTAGATTGCCAAGTTTTCATTATTATTAGGTGCATCACCATATTTTTATAGTTTTATTTTCTTTTAGAAAGATCCTTTTAACCCTTTTCCACATCAAAGTCATAGATCTAATTGAATATTTTAAGGGAACCAGCCCATAATCTAGAGGTTCAAACTTGACGTAGGTCACCCACAGCTTGAGTTTGATCCCATGTTTCGAAGGATTGCTGAGTATCACAACTTTGCATCACGGGTGCAATCCTAATCGACAATAGTAACGAGTAAAATACTCTAAAGTGCCTTGAATTTGTCTAAATACCCTCTTAACTACAACTCAATGCTCCTTTCCTAGATTGGATAAATATCTACTTATAACTCCCACTACTTGGGCAATGTTTTAGTGTAGACCATGGCATACATCAAGCTATCAACTGCACTCACATAAGGAACATGTCATGTGTCCTAAACCTCATAAATTGTCAAAGGACATTGATCTATTGAAAGATTTAATCCCACATGATTAGGAACACTTAGTGGTTTCAATCCTACAATTGAATCTTTGCAAAACAAAGTCAACACAATTCCTCTCACTTAACAAAAGTTTTGTTTTAGCTATATCCATCTTGATCTCCATCCCTAAGATAAAGTTAGTATCACCTAAATCCTCCATATCAAACTATAATGAAAGATAAGATTTTATAACCCTAATCATATCCCTAATGTTACCTATTAACTACATGTCATGAACATATATAATAATAACAATAAATTTATCACCTATCTACTTGTAATAAACATAATTATCAAATTCAGCTCTCATAAATCCTAACTTCAAAGAATATGAGTCAAATTTTAGATACCACATCCTAGGGGGCTATTCTAGAACATAAGTAGATTTCCTGAACCTATAAACCATGCCCTCTTTACTTGTTACTACAAAGTGTTCTAATTGTGTCACACTGATCTCCTCCTTCTAATCATTGTGTAAGAAAGTTGTCTTAACATTGAATTGTTCAACCTCAAGGTCAAATGTAGAAGTAATAGAAAATAAATCTAATGGATGCAATATTTTCATCTAGAGAGAAAATCTCATCAAATTTAATTCCCTCAACTTGGGAATAACCATTAGGCACCAACTTTGTCTTATACTTCTTAACCTTTCTTTCCCTTAGAATTGAAGCTCTTCTTGAAAACCTATTTGCAACCATTAAAATTCATACCCTCAAGCACTTGTACCGAATCCCATGTTTTGTTCTTCTCTAGAGATGCCATCTCCTCATTGGTGTCCTTATTTGGGGACTTCCTATCTTTAGTCTCAATTGTCTCTTTTACAGTTTGAGGTTCATAATTATTAGTAGACAAAGCAAAGATGCAATGAAGATCTTCTGGGCTATACATTTCTAGTTGCTTCTTTTGTTAAGGGGACCTCCTAAAGAGTGGGGTATGAGGTTGTTCTTCCTCTAATTCCTCCAAATCACTATTTGAATTAGTTTCTTCATTAGGAATGTCTCAGACATTTGGTTAAATCTTCTTAGTCTTTGACTCAAGCTGCACCATAGTCTTCTCCTCATTTATAAGTTGTTAAGGCTTGGGAGAAGGTTTGATCTCTCTGAAGATTAAATTTTGACTATACTATATCTTGCCTATCTCAAGATTCCAAATCTTGTGTGCCTTAACTCCATCACTATAACTGATGAAGATACACTTCTCTACTTTGAAATCAAAATTGGATGTCTTCTCATTTGACACATGTACATATGCCTTGTAACCAAAAACTTTTAGATGATTCAATGAGGGTTTATTTCCCCTCTAAACCTTTTAAAGGTTTTTGTCAATAAGAGATGTAGGAGATTTTCTAATCATATAACAAGTTGTGTTCACAAGTTATCCCCAAATTTTTTGATCCAAATTGACTCTACTAAGCATGTTCCTAAACTTCTCCATCAATGTCATGTTCGTTCTTTGTACATAACTCCATTTTGTTAAGGGGTGTATGGATTTATCATATGCCTTTCAATGTCATTGTCCTTACAAAATTTCTCAAATTTTATAGAACACAACTCTTTGTCATTGTCTATTCTCAAAATCTTGATCTTCTTCCTAGTCTAATTCTCCACAAGAGCAGTAACTCCTTGAATTTGCTCAAGATATTTGATTTTCATCTAAGAAAAAACACCCAAGTTTTTATGGAGAATTCAATAATAAAAAATGCATAATAAAGGTATTTTTCTAGTTAGTTACATTTACAGGTTCAAATACATCACTATGAATTATATAAAAAACCCCATCTTATCTTATAGAGCTTGAATAAAACTTAGCACAATTTTACTTTCCATATATATAATGTTAGAAAAGTTAAAATCTAAGGAAAAGTGAACAACCCCCTCAACCTTGTTTTTAGATTTCAAGGCCTTACAGTCTTTCTCACCAATGTGGCTCATGTATTCATGGCACACCATGGCATTTTCAATATGTAGTTTCTAGTTTTTAGAATCAAGACTCTTAAAACTATTACATCAATAAAGGTACCATCATCAATTATAAATAGAGTATTAGAACTAACTCCCTTAGTTGATATCATGGATCCTCTAACCATTTTATAACCATCCTCACTAAAAGTTACATGCATACCCAAATCATTTATTTTACTTACAAACAATAGGTTCCTCACCAAATAGGGATATGCAATACACCAGAAAAAAGACTTGGTCCTTCTATCTCCAAACATGATCTTGACTTGTTGTGATCAATGATCTTGAAAAATGTATTATCCCAAATATACCTTTTTACCATCATAGCTCTTATAACTAGAAAATCATCCCCATAGGAAGTCACATTGAAAATATATGATTCAAAGTTAATCATCCATGCATCTTCACATGCATGTGTATCAAGAGATACAACAAAAACATCTCAAGTGTCTACATTTGAGGCCTTTGAATATGAATCATCATTAGATTCCATCTTGAACTTCTTATCCTTGTAGTTCTTTTTAATGTGACTAGTTTCACCACAATTCCAACATTTAACCTTAGATTTACTAGGAGACTTAGATCTCCCCTTTGAATTAGATCTTTTTGTTGGAAAGAGACACTATATGGATTCATGGTTGTTGTCATTGATGGCAACAAAGGTCATCCCACATATCCGCAAGTCATGATGTGTTTCTACCGGAAGTCAGAATAAAGAATGTTGTGGTCCGGTGAAGAAGAACAGAGCATGTGGCAAGGTCCGACAGATTGGTCCGGATCTCTCAGAGGAAGTGTCTTGGTGCAGTGCGGATTTGGGGTAGTCAAGAGGACTACCTTGAGTGGTATATTCCAAGGATTTAGCCTCCGGTGATGGACAAGGAAAAAGATATGAATGGTTGAGTACCGGATTCCTGAGAGACAGTGAAAACAGAGGAAGAACTGACTGGCAGAGTATCAAAATGCTTTCCGGATGTGTTACTGTTGATGACAGAGGTTGTGAAGGCATGAATCATGTTTGGCTGACATAATTAATGATATCTACAAGTATATGCTTGATCCGCATTGCTTGGTGAGGAAGGATTCAGCCGACAGAACAAGAGTTTGTAAGAAACTAGACTGTTCCGGATGCCGACTAGAAAGGTGATGAAATTACTTGTGCGGATATATATAGAGGATGGATTTAGTTGTGAAGGTGGTGATGGTGTGGAGATACATGCGAATAAGTCCAGATAAGAGCAGAGGTAGCAAAAAGGATCCGGTATGTGAAAGATAGCAGAATAAAGAACAGAGGAAAGATGAAGTGCAGCAGATCAGTGTACTGAGCCTAACCAGAACTGAACTCCAGCATATGCAGATGCTTCCAATCAGTTCAAGACTGTGATTCTCATCACTTTGTAGACAGTGTGTCTTCTTGTAGGCAGTGGGCCTCTTGTGAGCAGTGTGCTCGGGCAGTGAGCCCTAATTGGCAAGTGCCATTTTTGTAATTTCCTATTCTTCTAACAGAGAATAATTTTGGGTTAATCACCCCGTGGTTTTCTCCCTTAACAGGGTTTCCACGTCAAAAATACTGTGTCATGTGTTTCTTATTTCATGATTAATGTTTTTGTGTTTGATTCTATGCTGCATCAATTAAAAGGAAAGTTCAATAAGGGAAATAATTAGGATAACTGATTCACCCCCCCCTCTTAGTTATCAACAATTGGTATCAGAGCTAAGTTCCTCCTAGTAGAGCCTAACAGCTTGAGGAAGATCTGGGATTTCAAATGGATGCATATGGTTTAAGGGAGCAACTCAAGACTGCTCTTGAGGATCTTGAACAGTCAAATTCTGAAGTCAGTGAATTAAAGGAAAGACTCAAACAGGCTGATGAATTCATGAGAGAATTAAAAGACAAATTAAGTCTCTCTATGAAAAAGAGAAAGGAGCTGCTTCAACAGTTGGCAAGACAAAGTGAAGAAAGCAATACAAATGAAGAATTGACTGAGCAAACCAAGTTATGTGAAAAGTTATCAAAAGAAGTCATTATGTTAAGACATGAAATGGAATCAGGAACTATAAAGTTTACTCAAGAGATTGAAGAAAAAAGAAAGGCTGAAGACAATCTAAGACAATCTCTTAAAGAAAAATCAGAAGAATGCCACCAGATGGACAGGATTATCAGACATCTTGAATCTGATCTTGAAGATGCCAAAGATAATGAAGGAAAACTTGAGGATCAAATTGCCTCTCTCAAAAGAGACCTTCAAACAGCAAATGAATATAAAGAGAAATTCAAGATAAGTTCTGCTCAACTTGAAGTTCTTCTTGGAAGTCAAAAGAGGACAGATGACAAGTATGGTTTGGGATATGAGAAAGGAGAAAGCTCCGGATCCGGTCAGAAGAATCTTGGATCAGAAAATCCAAGGAGCAGGCCTAGAAGACCTCCGGTAAGACAGCCAAATGCTCAAAGATATCCATCCTTCAATGGATACTGCCACAGCTGCAACCACTTTGGTCACAAAGCTAATCAGTGCAGAATGAGAATGAATCAGATTAATTCATCCTTCTCCGGACAGTGCTTCAACTGCAAAAGGTATGGACACAAATCCCATGAATGCAGAATTATGCAAGTAAACAAATCATTCAAAGGTAGATGCTTCACATGCAATAGAGTAGGTCATATGGCTAATCAATGCAGATCAAGAGGATATCAATCAAATATGCAAAGAAATGTTATTTGCCAAATCTGCAATAGGTCCGGTCATAATGCTAAAGTCTGCAGAAACAAGAATCAGGACAAAAGAGGTCCGGTGTATAATCAGAATCAAGACAAGGGTAAACAAAAGATGAATGCGGATGAGGTTAGGAATCAGATGAGCAAGATTTGGGTGAAGAAAAGTTCAGAGAATGTAGAGGTTGGATCCACACCAGACTCTGGTGCTGATATCTCTTCCGGAAATTAAAAAGTGAGCTCAGGCTCAGGGGGAGACTCAAAGAAAATCTTGTTCCCCCAGCCAAACAAGTGGTGCCGGATGTGGCACAAGATGCGGATCAAAGGGTTTGTAGATATGAGTCTTGAGATACTTCAGTCAAGTTTTCAGAGGTCCGCATGGAGTTATGAAGAAGCTGTGATCGATCAAATAAGACCTGTTGAGGGAGATGCTCCGGTATGATAAAGGATCACAAAAAGGTCCGGAAAGATCCGGAAATGCACTATCTTATTCTGCGGATTGGACAGAGTGTTTGGGATGTTCTTCTAATATGTTACCTTGATTTATTCATGATTGAAAGATCCGGATGATATCCACAGATCAGGACTAATCCGGGATACTCCAAGCTATCCAGACAAGGCAAACCGGAATGATGTAGGTGAAGCATTTATTGCAAACAGATATTAGGGTTCGCGGAGCAATTTAAGGGATTTCTCAAAGGTCATTTGCTCATTCTGCACTCGAGAAGAAGCGAAAAATGGAGCTCTGCAACAAGGTTCATCAAGCACACCAAGGATCTCCTGCCGAAGTTATTGCATAAAGAAATCAATCCAACCACTCTGTGCAAACCGAAGGCGCATAAGGTATTCTCCATTTTTCATTACCTCACTTCAAATCTTTGAAGAATGGCTACTCCAAACATAGTTAAGATCTCTGATAGACCTCGCCCCTCATTCAAGAAACATCCCTACAAATCATTGGAGGTAGATCCACTAGGAGCCTTCTCTAGTGTTCCTCACGGAGTTTTACATACCGAAGACATTAGGGTTTACATACATGCAAGCATTGAGGAATTTGGGGAATTCAAATTAAGAGACCTCTATCACAAGCAGCTGATAGACAATGCTTTTGAGCTTAAACCAGAGTATAAGGATATCCAGAAGAAACAATTTGAGCAATTTATTCATTTCCCCTGCTTTGAAGAAGATGAATGGGTCCGGTATGTACTGAGCAGGATGCATGACAACTTTCTATGGCTAGATAGACCCTGCAAGATCACAAAAGAGGCAATTAGAGCAGTAACTGGTCTATACTCTTCCGGAGGGGTACCTATCCTCAAATCTGTCAAGAACAACATTGTAACTGAGGCCACCGGATCAAAATTTGACAAGAGGGCAATGACCATTGAAGATATTTTGGATCCGGATATCAAATATGCATCAATGATAATAGGATACAAGATCTATCACTCCAGCAGGGAGAATTCTGTATCCGGAACTGCAGTATACACTGCCTATGAAATGCTAAGAAAGAATGCAGATTATGATCTCTGCAAACTACTGCTAAGCCAATTAATGGAAAATATACAGAAAATCAAGAAGGATAAGAAGAATTCCTTTAAGTATGGTACTCTTATTGTATGTCTATTCTTCTACTTCATGAATGAGCTACCCGGAACAAGTGGATGGGTATGGCAGAATGACAAACCTGTTGCAGTCTAGATAAGAGACTACTTGCATGGACTTGGGGATGCAAAAGCGAGAAATTCAGCTCTATGGGGATACTTCAAAAACTTTCAGAGCATGATGCAAGCAAGAGAGAGAATTCCCCAGTCTCTTGTTGAAAAATACAAAGACTCAGTGTGCTTTATGGTTGACACTGATCAGTGCCTAATGGAGGCAGTGGAGCCAAGGACTGTCTGGATCATGCCCATGGGGTATGAAGTGGATGAACAGATAGTGGAGCTGCATGTTCAACACATGCTAAGTCAGCCCAAAGATCCTAAGGCAGAAAGGTTTGGAACCTTTGAGGAGCTGAGTGTAAAAATACATGTAGAACTCAGGGAACCTGAGATTAAAAGAAAAGTGAGAAAAGAAGTAGAGCACATTGCTCAAGGCCTTGGCATCTCAAAAGAGGCACTTGATGCCAGCCGGGAAAAGAGGAGGAAGGCTGAGGAAGAAGAGAAAAGTAAAGAAAGTGCTCCGGTTGAAGCTCCCACCCGGACCAGATCATCAAAGAGATCTGCACCTCCCACAACCAAAAGTTCTAAACCGGAAGTCCAGGCATCCGGTAAGAGATCCAAGACAAAAGCCACAAGGGCTTATGGAAGCCAAAAGGATGAAGAGGAAACAGAGTCAGATGAGGGAATAAAAGAAATAAAGAAACAGAAGAAGAAAGGATCCGGTAAGCCCTCCACAGGCCAAGACAAGGATGAAATGGCAGAGGTAACTGTTGAAAAGCCCACTCTGTCTCTAGAGAGCATAATCAAGTCGGTCACGGTGGATGGAAACCTTCAACCAATGACTGAATCCTATGATGACTTCAGTGAGGCTGACCAAAAGACTCTGCAGGAAGCCACAGTTAAATATCTGAACATATATAATAAGGCCTTCATTGAGATCATATCTCTCATTCCTAAAAGCCTAGAAAAGGAATTGGAAGTAAGAAAGAATAATGCTCATGCTAAAGATCTTGAGATCCGAGAGCAGATAGCTATTCAGCTATATCCTCAAATTGATCCCAAGACAATGAACATTATCTTCAAGGACTGCAAAGATGAGTTCAGAAGTAAAGCCAGGATGAATCAACTCATGCTTGGTGAGACTGACCGAGTGGCCCAAGAGACAGAAGAGATCCTCCGGAAGGCCTTCAACAGGTTCAATCTTCCTGTTGTAGAGGACTTAGGTGCAGAAACAGCTGCTGATTTGGAATCTTCTGTTCCGGAAGAAGTGAGCCCTGAACAGACAAATATCTCTCCTCCGGTTTCCCCTACAGTCTCCGGATACAAAGAAGAAGAGCAATTACAGGAGAAGGAAGCAGTGGTGAAAGACAAAGAGGTTGACAGTTCTAAGACTGCAGAAGAAAAGAAACATCTGTCTCCGGCAAGAGACACTGCACAAACTGTTCAACAATTTTTGAGCAAAGAAACTTTAGAGATTGATGAACCGGAGCTTCTAAAAGGCCCATTTGATTTTGACTCTCTCTCTCCAGTACAAACAATGAAGATAGCTTCATTTGCAAATGCCAAGGCAAATGAAAAGCTCCTGAAGTCTCATATGGAAGACTGTGAGTTGATAGAGGCTGCTTCCGGAGTACTTGTAAAGATCATGCCATCAATCCAGATAGATCCGACAGCCTCCTCTTCCGGTAATCTAAAAACCTTAGTCAGCAGTGTTGATACACATTTTGACTCTCTAGAAAAATCAGCTGAAGAAAAGGTCCGGAAGGAATTTTTGGATAAAAGATTTTCAGAAATATTAGAATTAATCTCTAAGGATAGGAAGATTGTAAGCATTGGAATAAAGAGCTTAGAGAATGCTCTTAAGGATGGCGGTGACATCTACAAATTTTGTATATCCTGGTCAAAGGCAACAGCAGCATTTGACAAGAAAATAAAAGAGGAACAGGATAAGCTACAAAGCTTATCTCAAAGTTTTGATCCTCTCTCTTCCTCCATAATAAATCAAGAATGTCAGACTATTGCAGTCTTGAATGAAATAAAGAATCTTGAGAAGGAAAGGAAGAACATCACCAACCGGATGGGAGAACTTAGAAGGATTATAATCCCTAAGTTGGAAACTATGCATGAGGCCATCAGTGATGCTCAGACCACCGCCCAAACAAAAGATCCGACAGATCTCAAGCGGGCAGAAGCTTTTACATTTTTGTTAAGTGGTCACATTTCAATTTTGGATAAATGAAGCAAAGTTGGGCTACAGAAATGATCCAATTGCAGACATTCTTCAATATATGTGAGTATGTAAATATGCGGCTAAGTATAAGAAATTTTTGAAAATTTTGATATGCGGACCCTACCCTTTGCCATTGATGTCAAAGGGGGAGTGAGGAGCAGTGAAAAATGAGGAATCCAACTAAGGGGGAGTTCCGGAAATTGTATATAAAGACAGAGCATCAGCAAAGGGGGAGCATAGTGAAAACACTTAGTCATTTTTCACTAAGTGTTGCCATCAATGCCAAAGGGGGAGATTGTTGGCAAGAGACACTATATGGATTCATGGTTGTTGTCATTGATGGCAACAAAGGTCATCCCACATATCCGCAAGTCATGATGTGTTTCTACCGGAAGTCAGAATAAAGAATGTTGTGGTCCGGTGAAGAAGAACAGAGCATGTGGCAAGGTCCGACAGATTGGTCCGGATCTCTCAGAGGAAGTGTCTTGGTGCAGTGCGGATTTGGGGTAGTCAAGAGGACTACCTTGAGTGGTATATTCCAAGGATTTAGCCTCCGGTGATGGACAAGGAAAAAGATATGAATGGTTGAGTACCGGATTCCTGAGAGACAGTGAAAACAGAGGAAGAACTGACTGGCAGAGTATCAAAATGCTTTCCGGATGTGTTACTGTTGATGACAGAGGTTGTGAAGGCATGAATCATGTTTGGCTGACATAATTAATGATATCTACAAGTATATGCTTGATCCGCATTGCTTGGTGAGGAAGGATTCAGCCGACAGAACAAGAGTTTGTAAGAAACTAGACTGTTCCGGATGCCGACTAGAAAGGTGATGAAATTACTTGTGCGGATATATATAGAGGATGGATTTAGTTGTGAAGGTGGTGATGGTGTGGAGATACATGCGAATAAGTCCAGATAAGAGCAGAGGTAGCAAAAAGGATCCGATATGTGAAAGATAGCAGAATAAAGAACAGAGGAAAGATGAAGTGCAGCAGATCAGTGTACTGAGCCTAACCAGAACTGAACTCCAGCATATGCAGATGCTTCCAATCAGTTCAAGACTGTGATTCTCATCACTTTGTAGACAGTGTGTCTTCTTGTAGGCAGTGGGCCTCTTGTGAGCAGTGTGCTCGGGCAGTGAGCCCTAATTGGCAAGTGTCATTTTTGTAATTTCCTATTCTTCTAACAGAGAATAATTTTGGGTTAATCACCCCGTGGTTTTCTCCCTTAACAGGGTTTCCACGTCAAAAATACTGTGTCATGTGTTTCTTATTTCATGATTAATGTTTTTGTGTTTGATTCTATGCTGCATCAATTAAAAGGAAAGTTCAATAAGGGAAATAATTAGGATAACTGATTCACCCCCCCTCTCAGTTATCAACACTTTTTTCTTTGTTCTCCTTCAAATGATCTCTAATGAATAGAGCATCTTTGGTAGATTCCATGAATTTCTACCTCATCTATTCGAATAATAAAGCTCCAACTATCCCCTCAAGGGTCAACTTAGAGGTGGTGCTATTGATTACTATCACTAGGTTGTCCCAAAAATATGGTAGGGAGCATAACAAAGTTATGCACTGATCTTCCTTGTCCACCTTAAATAATGTGGATGCCAACTAACTAGTAATGGTATTGAATGAATTTAGGTCCCTGGTTACTCAATCTTTGTCTCCCATTCTTTATGTGGACAAGTTTTCTATAGAAATAACTTGTTCACTAGGGACTTAGTTTAATACAAGTTCCTAATCTTGTCACATAACTTCTTAGTTGTATACTTTGAAGAAAAATTAGGAGCATTGAATTTGAAAGATAATATAATGGAAGATTTGGTCCTTCTATGAAGTTTGGCAAACTCATCGACATCCATTCCTTGAGGAATGAAACTGGTCACCATAATCCATTGATCATAATCTATAAGAAGACTTCCATCTTTAGATTCCAAAGCTAAATGCTTATGTTATTAAGCTTCTTTATCTCCATTCTAGAAGTGCCAACCATTTTTAACTTGAAGACAAAAGCTACCTACACAAAAGTTACACTCAAATAAGGATTAATAATAGAGTAAAAATACACTCTCCTTCCATTTATCTAAATAAGCTATTATAGATCTAATACCAAATGAACACTAATCTTATGAGAGAAGCAATGCAAATAAGTTACAAATCTAGATAAATTTTAGCAGAATAATGGCATAGACAAGAAAAGATTTACCCTAGGAAAATTCTACAACAATAAAACACTCAAATGTATCAATCAAAGAAATGGTTGCAATACAAGAGTCTCAGTGCCATAAATGGAGATCCTTAACTCCATCTTCTAGAGTCAACTCAACAACATAACCCTACAATAGAATCACCATACAATCTCCATCCCAAGCTTCTAATGTATAGACCAATGAGATATAGGAAACCGCCATTTATTTCCCAAAACAATTAGCTCAAAATTATGAGCCATGTCTTGGTCCAACTAGTCCAAGTTGGATCCGTACGCACCTCTCTAAGAGTAACTCCTCCCAAAATAAAAAATAACTCCCTATGAATACTTTTGACTCCCATGACTATGGGAACACATGTAATTCCCAAGTGCTTCGCATTAGAGCACTAATTACACTTACAACCCTCTTACACATGGCTATAAATAGTCAATCAAAGATGCTCTACCTAGTCTATTATGTAATCCCAATTTCAATGTTCTCTTATAACCATCATAATACAACTTCCAAGTGGCATAGTGTGTCATCCAAAGAATCTCATGGATTCCTCCAAGTGTGACACCTCATTCCATTAAAATACTAAATAATTACATTGTTCCTAGGATTTGCAAGGTGTACAACACCAATCCTAACATGATTGTTAACAATATTCAACTATTTAATAAAAGATAAATTTGATATCTCAATGCTCTATAGCCATTTTGGATACCACATATTATAAATAAGTGGTTGGAAGATTGTTAGTTCCTACCGCTAGGCATTACTAATGCATATGTTAGGTTCTATTAGTTCCAATTTATTAACCAATCAAAAATAAAAATAAAATACTTTGATCAATTACTCTAATGTCAACGTTTACAGTTTTTCCAAAATAATATAAATAAACAATTTATTAAATATTCTATTGGTTAATTTGTGGATAGTACTATTGTTTTTAGATATGGGTGCAATCTAATGTAGTACTATTGTTTTTAGATATGGGTGCAATCTAATATAGTATTATTGTTTTTAGCTATCCATGTAATCTAATAATGTCTAGATCTTAGCCTATGCTACAGTTGAATAGTTTCAAACTAAGTGTATGCAAATGGAACGAATAGGTGGCATTTACTCCTCTATTCCTATAAATGGCAGGTTACATTTTAATGCATTATGGTGGTGGTAGAAATGAACTGGAAGTTTCAAAGAGCAGCTCCACTAACTGAACAAGTTTAATGCCGTTCTTTATTTGTAAAAGATTCTAGGGAAACACTATCAACTAAGATACCAACAGACCTATTATTACTCTTCAAAATAAGAGAGACATGAACCTAATGAATATCAGAATACTTCTATCTATCTCTTTATGTGCGTAAATACTGTGGAATTCTAGAGAAAATCAGATGGGTGAAGCAAATAAGTAACCTCAAAATAGAGCTTTAAGTAAGAGGGATCAGAAACAAAACTGCCCCTTAAGAAAGATCGCCATCCATTTCTAGATATTAGATTTCCTGCACACAAGGAAGTTATATCATTGATACCCAAGTTTGCTTTCACAAAGGCATAATTTGCAACTCTTCTAATCTGCATCCACGCTGCACATTCAATCCCATATCAATGCACACAGTCAAAAATATAGTCTTTTAGGTTATCAATTCCAAAAAATAACCTTATTTTATCAACCTTTTCTTCCTAAATATATGTGTAGCTATGTCCACTGTTCCCTACTGCCAGCCAGTCAGAGTGAATTAACTTTGTTGCTCCGTTACATAATTCTCTTTAAAGTGTAAAACCATTTGTTTGACAGATTCAAGTTTGTTCGTTGAACATAACATTTTTACTTCACAGGCAGCTTACAGGCCTAATTTGTTTTTCTTATCAAACAAAAGAAGCATTCTAAAACCTATGCATTGGGACACACATACATATGCATTTATGTAAAAAAAAATAAATAATTGGGATGTTTTTTCTATTAACGTAATAAAATGATTTTCCAAAAAAATATTTACTTGGTGTAATTTTTTTCAAGTAAATATCTAAATGGTTCAATATAAATGGTGACAAACTTGCTCATATTATTATTCTTTTCTTATAATTGGACATTCTAAATTTCTAACTATTCTTACCACTCAGTCATTTGTAGGAAAAAAAGTTCAAAATCAACAAAACTATAATTTATGTGTTTTTTAACTCCTTATACAATCTTCCTATTTTAAAACTTTATATTACTAATGTAATACCACTCTTGATTACTACCATTTAAAAAAAAAAACCAAATTTATTACACCTTTAATACCCTCTAATCGACCAAGCAACTTTTTTCCAATTTAGAAGACCTAGTTTCGTACAATCTCGCACTACAGAGGAAAAACTCACTTATCATGACCAATCCCTAGACCCAAACCTATTCATTGAGAGTTCATTCGAAATGGCCTTGCCTACATATCCCTTTCCGTGAATTAGAGGCGTCGTAGTTCACATACCAAAATAGAAAGACTTCATTCACACAATTGGGATGAGATCTTCGACCTCAACCATTAATTGAGTTTATGCTTCTAATTCAATCCATATACGATAGTATGATAGCCAAAGCATTCTACTCAAATGTTAGTTCCATGCCAATGTAAATGTATGACCCCCCACAACCCACATAGGGACCAACTCATACGCACATCACATGTATACGCAATGTGACTAACTCATGCATACATCACATATACACAATGTGACTACATTCATGCATCACATATGCACACAATGTGATTAGCTCATGCACACATCTCATATACATAATGTGACAAACTGAGATGGATGTGTCACATATACATGTTAGAAATGAAAGCACAACTACTCAACGGAAATTTGATTCAAATATATATTTAACGATTTTTAACAGAGTATTAAAGATGGAGATTGCATCACAGAAAATAAACCCACAATACAAAAATATACCAGAAGCAGAATGAAGCACACAACACAATGTTTAACATGGAGAAAACCCTTGTGGGTAAAAAACTCCACCAAGAAAAGAGGCCAAGTTGTATTATCTTTACAAAAGGAGATTACAAATACATTTACTTCCTTTGTCCTTCAACCTTCACTCCGGCAGAACCTGGGTACCTGTAAATCTGTTATTCAACTCATTTACTATGCCATGGTTTATATAGAATTTACAATCCTCAAGATAGGCGTCTACCTTGGAATCTCCACCCATGCAACAATAAATGTCATCATACATGCATCCTACACTTGGCAAAAGATGCCCATGCAAACTTGGGTGCTTAGAGCCAAAAATAGCCACTTACAACATCTTATGACACGTCATAACCGTCATAGATACCAATAAAAAAAATCTTCCCAAGATAGGTGCTGGGGCTAAACATAGCAACTTACAACAGATTAATATCCGTCATATGTGTCATAGTGTCATAGAATCTTATGACAACTTGTAGTTGTCATAGATTCTTACATGTACCCACCAAACATTATGACATGCGTCATCAAAGCTAAAAATATTAGATTCTCCACATGGGCACCCCACCTTGACTAATTACCATTTACCATAGTAAATGACATCCCGTAACTACCGCGGATAACTCCGGAACTTACCGATGTAGTAACTCTGTAATTACCATGGACAGTAAATAATTTTTACCACTACCGGTGAAACTAGTACATCCCTTATGAGTAATTACAAATAATAAATGGAATAATATAATAATGAGATTTACAAGGTTAATGGCACCTTATCCCAACATTCTCCCACTTGACATTATACATTGTAAATCAACCCATAGGAAATCAATATGAAAAATAGTCAGGCACTAGAAACAAGGCCCATGGCCTCTCTACACCACACGAACTTCTCTGTGCTCACAGACTTGGTCAATGAATCTGCAACATTCTCCTAAGTGTCTATCTTCTTCAGCTCAATCTGTCCATTCGCAACCAACTCTCAAACAAAGTGATATTGAACATCAACATGCTTAGTCTGAGCATGATACATATGATTCTTGGCCAAACAAATAACACTCTGGCTATCACAACCAATCTTAATGATCCTGCAATCAAATCCAATACCTGTACATAGTCTCCTCAGCCAAACTACCTCCTTAGAGACATGGGTAGCAGCCATATACTCCGCTTCTGTGGTGGACAAAGCAACTGTGGGCTGCCTCTTACTCATCCAACTCATTGCTCCTCCAAACAGAGTAAATACATAGCCACTAGTGGACCTTCGACTATCCAAGTCACCTGCCCAATCTGCATCAACAAAACCCTGTATGTCCAAAGATTTATCAGCACTATCAGTACCAGAGTAAACCAAACAATAATCAGGAGTACCTGCAAGATATTTAGGCACCCTCTTTGCATAATTCCAATGTTGTCTACCAGGGTTAGACATAAATCTTCTCAAAACTCCCACTGCTTGGGCAATATCTATCCTAGTGCAAACCATTGCATACATCAAACTCCCTACAACACTAGCATATGCCACATTAGACATATCCTCAAGATCATCCTCATTCTTTGGATACATATCTAATGAAAGCTTAGTACCAATGGGTAAAGGAACTCTAATTGGGTTACAGTCCTACATAATAAATCTCTGCAAAATGATATTCACATACTTACTTTGTGACAACCAAAGCTTTCTGTTACCTCTGTCCCTTCTAATCTTCACTCCCAAAATATACCTGGTAGCTCCAAGATCCTTCATGTCAAATGCATGCGAATGTTGGGCTTTAAGATCACTGATCATTCCCTAAGTATTGCTAAAAAAAAACATGTCATCAACATATAATGCAATAACCAGTATAAAATCATCAATACAATAATTGTAAACACAATGATCCTCCTCGCTTCTAACAAAACCCAATTTCAACACAAATGAATCAAACTTTTGATACCACATTTTGGGGGACTATTTCAAACCATAAAGTGACCTCTTCAACCTGCAAACCTAATGTTGTTTTCCTTTTACCTCAAAACATGTAGGCTGTTGCATATAAATTTCTTCCTCAAGATCTCCATGCAAGAACGTAGGCTTAACATCCATTTGCTCAATCTCCCAATCATAAGCTGCAACAATGGATAAAAGAAATCTAATAGAAGTCAATTTAGTAACAGGAAAGAAAATCTCACCAAAATCAACTCCCTCTCTCTAGGAGTAGCCTTTGGCTACCAGTCTAGCCTTGTACTTCTCCAATGAATCGTCTGCTCCAAACTTCTTCTTGAAGACCCACTTACAACCTGTGGCCTTTCTTCCTTTGGGCAAATGAACAAGATCCCAGGTGTTACAAGAGTCTAAATCCATCATCTCCTCCTGCATGGCTAACTGCCAAGACTCACTATCATCTGAAAGAATAGCTTCCCTGTAGGATCTAGGCTCATCATTAGTACTCAATAAAGCAAATACACAACAGAAATCTAGTGGGCTATACCTGTCAACTGGATTCCTTTGTCTTGTGGATCTCCTCAAGGGTGAAGTAAGAGTCTCAACTTGTTCGTCTGCATGATCATCTGTACCAACTTCTTCTATAACAATAGATTCATCTTCATCAGAACTACTTGAATCCTCTTCTTCTTCTTCACCCCCTAATCCATCATTCTATTCTTCCTAATGTGCATCTTGCTACTCTAAACCAAAGTGCACTCTCTTTACCTTTTCTTCTATTTCTTTTGGCTACTCAGGTTCAAAAACAACTCTAAGTTCCCTGAAAATAACATCTCTAGAATAGACAATCTTACAGGTTAGTGGATTCCAAAGATTATAACCTTTGACATTATCACCATATCTAATGAATGTACACCTTTCATCTTTTGGATCCAACTTAGATCGCTTTTCCTTAGGCACTTGAACAAAAGGCTCACAACCAAAAACCCTTAGATGTGAAACATAAGGTTTCTTACCTGTCCACACTTCATAAGGTGTCGAATCAAGAGCCTTACAAGGAGATCTGTTAATCAAGTAGCAAGCAGTACACACAACCTTTGCCCACAAGCATTTATCCAACTATGCATCACTCAACATACTACTGGCCCATTCCATGATTGTTCGATTCATCCCTTCTACAACACCATTATGCTATGGTGTATACAAAGTTGTCTTTTGTCTGATAATACTTGCATGCTTGCAAAAATCATCAATTTCCTTAGAACAATATTCCCCTCCATTGTTAGATCTTAACATTTTTATCCTTAATCCTGATTGGTTTTCAACTAAGACTTTAAATTCCTTAAACTTAGTGAAAACTTCAGATTTGTGTTCATAAAATAAATCTATGTAAATCTAGATACATCATCAATGAAGGTAACAAAATAATGAGATTTTATGATAGATTCATTATCCACAGGTCCAAACACATTCGTATGAATAATCTATAACTTCTCTTTTTCTCTATTACTTCCTGAAGGAAATAATTTTTTGTTTTGTTTACCAAACACACAATGCTCACAGAAATCAAAGTGCTCATCAGAATAAGAGAAACCGTCCAACAAATATTTATTCTTAATAGTTTTCAAAACATTATTACTTGTGTGACCCAATCTATGGTGCCACAACATACATGTATTTTTAGTACTAGCCTCAGATACGTAGAAGACATTACAAATTGTTGTGGCTTCAAGCTTGAACAGGTTTCCCAATCTCTTCCCCTTCGCTACCACCAAGTTCCCTCTCACCAATCTGTAACCATGCTTGTCAAAAGTCACATGTATTCCCAAATCATTCAGCTTTGAAACTGAAATCAAATTTCTAGCTAATCCAGGAACATGATAAACACCACGAAGGGTTTTAATCCTCCCATCACTGAAACACAACAGTACCTTGCCTTTCCCAACTATCGGATATGTAGTCTCCAAGGTAGATATTACCTCCATCATACTCTTCGTATGTTGAAAACCATTCCTTATGCAGTGTCATATGAAACGAGCATCCTGAGTCAACCAACCAATGATCATTAGAAACAACATTACATGCAGAAAGTAAAACATCTTCATCTGCATTTGAGGACTTAACCGAAACACTCTCCCACTATTTCTTTGGGTTTCTGTACTCCTTCACATGTCCCCTTTTACCGTAGTTCCAACACTTAACTTTGTTCTTCTTCCCAGGAGTCTTAGAACAACCCTTGGACTTGTCCTTAGCCCCTTTTTGATCTCCTTTCGGTCCTCTTTCATTAGACCTTCCCCTGACACTGAGAGCATCCCCTGAACTATTTGAACTCTTCTTCCTCAGTTCCTGTAACAATAAAACTGCAACAAGGGCATCCAACTTCAGATCTGCAAGGTTAGTAGTGATAACAAGGATAACATTCTCCCAAGACTTAGGTAAAGAACAAAGAAGCAAGATACATTTATCTTCCTCATTAACATCAACATCTACTAAAGCAAGTTGACTCAACAACAAATTAAATGTATTTAAATGTTCTACAACAGATTCACCCTCTTTCATTTTCAAGGAAAATAATTTTCTTTTTAAATAGAGTTTATTTACCATACTCTTGGCTTGATAGATCTCACCCAACCATTTCCACAATTTATGTGTAGTCTCTCCCTTTACGAAATTCAGCAGGACAAAATCTGAAAGACACAAACGGATGGTTCCTTGTGCCTTCTTATCCAGTCTATCCCACTCATCTTGAGAGACATCATCGAGTTTCTTTTCTTTTAGGACAACCAACCACTGGTTTATTTCTTCCAACAAATCCTCCATTTTCAGCTTCCACTACTCATACCCTGTTTCATTAAACTTCTCAATGTCCAAATGAGAGGTTGATGCAACGGTGGATGCAACCATAATATCAACTCAAGATTTACAAAAAAAACACAACCAAATCTCCCACTACAGCTACAGCTTCCACACTACCAGCCAAGAGTCAAAGATGGCCAGGCTCTTATACCAAATGTTAGAAATGAAAGCACAACTACTCAACAGAAATCTGATTCAAATGTATATTTAACAATCTTTAATAGAGTATTAGAGATAGAGATTACATCACAGAAAATAAACCCACAATATAGAAATATACTAGAAGCAGAAGGATGCACACAACACATTGTTTAATGTGGAGAAAACCCTTGCAGGTAAAAAACTCCACCAAGAAAAGAGGCCAAGTTGTATTATCTTCACAAAAGGAGATTACAAATACATTCATTTCCTCTGTCCTTCAACCTTCACTTTGGCAGAACTTGGGTACCTGTAAACCTGTTATGCAACTCATCTACTATGCCATGGTTTATATAGAATTTACAGTTCTCAAGATAGGCATCCACCTTGGAATCTCCACCCATGCAACAATAAATGTTGTCATACATGCATCCTACACTTGGCAAAAGATGCCCGTGCAAACTTGGGTGCCTAGGGCCAAAAATAGCCACTTACATCATATTATGACGCATCATAACCATCATAGATACCACTAAAAATGAATCCTCCCAAGATAGGCACCTGGGGCTAAACATAGCAACTTACTACACATTAATATCCGTCATATGCGTCATAGTGTCATAGAATCTCATGACAACTTGCAACTGTCATAGATTCTTTACATGCACCCACCAAAAATTATAACATGCATCATAAAAGCTAAAAATAGTAGATTCTCCACATGGGTACCCCACCTTGACCAATTACCATTTACCATAGTAAATGACATCCCATAACTACCGCTAATGACTCCTAAACTTACCAGTGCAGTAACTCCATAATTACCATGGACAATAAATAATTTTTATCACTATCGGTCAAACTAGTACATCCCTTATGGGTAATTACAAATAATAAATGGAATAATACAATAATGGGATTTACAAGGTTAATGGCACCTCATCCCAACAATACACAATGTGATTAACTCGTGGATACATGTATATCATATACGCAATGTGACTAACTCATGGATGTGTCACATATACACAATGTGATTATCTCATGCATACATCTCATATACACAATGAGACTAACTCATGGATGTGTCACATATACAAGTTGTGACTAGCCCATGCATGTGTCACATGTGCATAGTGTCACTAGCTCATGCATGCATCACATATACCCAATATGAATAGCTCATACACACATCACAGGTACACATAGTGACTAGCTCACATATACCTCAAATATACATAATTTGAAAAACTCACATATGCATCACAAGCACACAATGACCAACAATCAAAGAGGAAGTGGATTCAACCTTACCACAAGCATCTTCCCCTTTACCTGGTTCATAAACACATAAGCCCTTAAGTGCATCCCAACTACAAAGAGGAATGTCAGTGTATCCCATACTACATCATGGGTCCCATCCTTTTTCTCAGTTCATTGCCAGCTATGATGACAAGCAAGCACCCCATACTACTTGTCATCATCGGCAAGAGCATAAGTATAACAACACACAACACATGCAGTCATTAATAAAATTTTTGTATCCCACTAAGCATATGAGTTATCTTATATCCAAATAAACATAATCAAGATGTTTTATGGTTTTAACTCACCTAAGACTAGTGCCTTTACTATCAATCACTTAGACCAATTTAAAAATTGAAACCTTGAGAACCATACCTTAGATAGACACAACACAAGGCACATAGATTCCTTCTAATGCACCAAAGCCAATATTGAACTCCTAAGATGGGTAGAACTTGGTATCCATCACCTACATGACACTAGTGTAAGCCTATCTAATCCTGGCATCCATCATATGCATGCCACTGGTGAAAGCCTATCTAAACCCAATGAAGTTGAGTAGCTCCTAGCATCTATCACCTACATGCTACTAGTGTGTTGGTTATTTTTCCAGACTGGATGCTTATTCCCAGTCATCCCTACAAGGTAGCCATCATTGGTCGATAGGATTCCCGGGCCAGGGGCCAACAGTATAGGAGATAGACTCTATAGATATCTCCTATTTTTCTTTAGGCTCTGCAGAACCAAGGGGGTATTCCCTACTCAACACCCATGAGATATAACTATGCAAAGACTGGGATGCTGACACAAAGCAGATAAATCCTCTCTTATGTAGACCAAAATTGTGAGATAAGAGCAAAGGGGCTAGCTTTGGGACTATATATAGTTGTAGACAGAGGATTTTAGGTCCTAAAACTACTTCGAAAGTCCTAAAAGTTTTGAAGTTGAAGTTTGAGTTTGATTTATATATGGGTGTAAAACTAGGACTTTGGGTTACAACAGAGATACCAGACCAGATCGGTGCCTATCCAGGGCCGGAGTCAGTAGACATATATATGTGAATGTTTACCACAAACCCAAGACAATAATCAAATTTCAAGGGGCTTCTGAAATGTCTGCCTTACAGACAATACCCAAGAGAGAGTATTTAGTTATTTCTGCTTACCAACATCCTTACTGCAATGTATTCTTCTTAACACTTAATCCAAAACATTTAATCTACTCCTTGAGCAGAAGTAAGAGACTAAGTACTCAATATAGAAAACCTATATTCTAGAATCTATAACACCCCTTAGATATTCAGAGTCAGAAGAAAAAACACATTCAGTTTGGAGACAAATAACGAAACACATGCAATGGAGCATTACTCATTTAAATCAACATGAAATTGATGATTCTGTGCATAATACATACAACATACAACTCATAAACTCACAAAGACACTTGAAATAGAGTCACCAAAAGGTTGTACTCCTACTGCAGCACCAAAATTTGTCCAGTTTCCAACAACCACAAAAGAGTAACACAGTTTGCTTAAAATAGCAAGAAGGTGTACTTCGCAAAAATTAATTACAAGGTGAGGTCAAAGTTTTCCGTTAGATACATAGGACCAGAAATGGCGCTCAAAATAATAAATGCAACAGGGGACAAAACGGGAAAAAGCATGAGAAGGGCGAGGAATGGTTGAGCTCGAGCCCTGTGCCATCGCTGGAAGACTCCCTATCACAAATTAGGTACTTGACCGTTCAACCACCGGCCCATGCCTGTTTGCAATTATGCCATCAATGCTTCATCTACCCGCGAGATGCAATAGCAGATGCATTTGAAGATTTTCCCGCTCAAAAATGGGCCGCAGACAAAGAAAACCATCGCTCCAGCAAAATTAAAACACAGTCATCGATCACCCCCCATTGCTGAGATCTGTTGCTCAAAACACCTTTGAAAAGTCGCGAACCAATGAAAACATGCCACGTAGGCACTTCATGCTCCTATCGTTGACTTTTCCTTTTCTTGATTTTGCCATTTTTGCCCTTGTATATGCACAAACAAATGCATATACAACTACCTTATATACAAGTCGGACCTCAAATTTTATTAGAACAATTTGAGAATCGGTTCAAATCCGGCTTGTATCTAGCCTTTGTACCTTCGCAATGTATATCGGCACATACAAGTGCCCAATATACATGCAGCGGACCCGAAATATTATTAACTTCATCTGATTTATCCCTCGGGTCCAGAATGTATGTCCTCATTTTGTATATCGGCCTGTATATGCAAACATACAAATCCCCAACATACAAGCAAGGAATCTTTTAGGATATGCGATTTAGATTACCCTCTTGTATGTCGCCAATGTATGTCAAACATACATTCAACCTTGTATCTGCCTCTCCTGTATGCTGAATATACAAACCTGTTTGTATATGCTCGCGGGCCCTACCACATGCATCACCTCCGCCGCACTGTAGCAAATGTATATTTGTTTGTATGTCAACTATACAAACACAAATATACAAACCCCTTTATACAACTGCAGAATCTGTGACGGAATATTCAATAAATGCATACTTTCCTTGTATCTTTCAACGCCTACATGTTGACTTGTATGTTAGAGATACATTCACCCTTGTACATTTTTCATTGTATATGCTGGCGATGAACCTTTACACTGTAGCAGATGTATATCGGGCCTCCTTGTATATTTTTCATTGCATAAGACCCGATGTATTATTAACATACATTCATTCCTGCACATACAAACACAGAATCTTCTACAGAATATTCCCTCAATGTATCTTCCACCTTGAACCCGATATGCAATTGAAACATGCATATAACTCAAATTTTCAACATTTTATGGAAACTGATTAAGATTTCACAAGCCTGCCTACATGCAACTTGCATTTGCATATACAAGACTTAACATGGGGACTGGTCAACCAATGAATACTATAGCACGAAGATAAAACCGAGCAACCAGGAACTCACCACAGAAGGCCACTAGTAGAGTAGACAAAACAATGCAAGACCCCAAGACTCAGAAAATTTAGGATTTGAAAGAGAAAAATCAGCAAACACTCAAGCTTAAAACCCTAAACATAAATGATTACCAACATAGGCTCCAATTGGGGACGTGCAGGCGCAAGACTACAGCGAGGACCAGACTACTCTGGGGCAGACCAGACAAAACTCAAAACTCAAAACGTGACCGACTATACAAGGCATGTACAAAATATTTACAACTAATTTACAGTGTGCATAGAAGGTACTCATTTATGTGAAAAAGGTTTTAAGGAATTTACCGTGCACTGGCAATTCCATTAGTTCACCATTTAGGGCTTGGAGAAAATAGGAATCATCTTCATAGATATTGCTAATTTGATATGGGTCGGTCCATAAGGGTTCAAATTTACCGTGCTTGCCCTTATCCTGGCTCCTTGCATTCCACATAAGGACCAGATCACCTATCTAAAACCTTCTCTCTATAGCCCTTTTATCAAACAAATATTTCACTCTTTGTTGTTTCTTGATGTTTATTTTCTGTGCTTCTCTTCTGATTTCATCTAGTTCAACCAGTTGATTTATTCTTTCAGTCATTGGGTCTCCAATCTCCTCCTCGTTTCCTTGGATGAACTTATAAACTGGCAGGAGGTTATTCATAGGCAATCTAGCTGCTGCACCATATACTAATTCATAAGGTGACCCTCCAGTGGCCTTTTTCATTGTCACCCTATCAGCCCATAATGCCAATTTCAGCTTTGAATCCCAAGACCTCTTATTTTGATCCACCATTCTTTTGATGATTTTCATGAGGCTCCTGTTGCTTGACTCTGCCTGGCCATTTCCTTGCGGATGGTATGGTGATGTATGAGACAAATTCATTCCATAGTTATTGCAAAAATCAACAAATTCACCAGACCTGAAGCACATAGCATTATCTGTAACTAGTTTTATTGGCACCCCAAATCTGATAATGATATTTTCTAAAATAAAATCCATCACCACTTTGCTTGTAGCTTTTTTAGTTGGAATGGCCTCAATCCATTTGGTGAAGTAATCAGTGGCAACCGGAATCCAACTGTGCCCTCCACATTATTTTTCTGAGATTTCCCCTATGAAATCAATCCCCCATTGCTGAAATTGAGCCTCTACAACTATAGTCCTAAGGGGCAATGCACCTTCATATCTTAATTTCCCTGAGAACCTTTGACAAGGATCACATTTTCTTATCATTTTGTGTGCATCTGAGAAGAGAGTTGGCCACCAGTATCCAGCTCTGAGGATTTTGTGGGCTATTGTATAGGCAGCATAGTGTCCACCACACACTCCATTGTGCATGTCACTGAGAATATCTTTGGCCTGATTTTCATCAACACACCTGAGTAACACACCATCATGATTTCTCCAATACAGCTCTCCTTAAACAATGATGTACTTAATAGCTTGTAGCTTCAAGGTCCTTTTTTGGATATCACTAAGATGGGAAGGACAGTTTAAATTCTGCAAATAGTATATTATGTCCCTATACCATTCAGATTCTGACATATTTATAACTTCATTATGCACTTCATTCACTTGGCATGCCTCTAGATTTGACTGTGTCATTAGCTTTGCTAAACCCTATCCTCTTACCAATTTTGTGATCTGTATTTCAATGTTGAACTCCTGCAACTTGTTTATCCATCTGCATCTTCTTCCAGTTACCTCCTGCTGAGTAAATATATCTTTGACTGCTGCATGAGGCACATATGCAATTACTTGTGAGCCTACCAAATAGGGCCTGAAGCTCTTCACTGCTCTGACCAATGCATACGCCTGCTTCTCCATTATATCATACTTTAATTCAGCAGCCTGCAATGACCTACTAAAGAAAGCTATAGGCTGTTCAAACCCTTCTTCATTTTTTTGCAATAGGCATGTAGTAACAGTATGGAAAGAAGCAAATGAAAACAATCAAAATGGCCTAGAAAAATCTGGAGATTTTAAAACAGGAGCCATCTTTATTGCCTCCTTTATGTCTTGAAATAATTTGGTTGCTTCATCTTCCCATTTGACAATTGCATTCTTCTTCAGCATTTTAGAGATCTCCTTGGTGGTCTCTGCAAAATTAGGAACAAATCTCCTAACAAAATTAATCTGTCCAAAGAAGGACTGAACGCCTTTTACCATTTTAGGGATCTGGATTTTGTCAATTGTAGCTACCCTTTCAGGATCAATCTTGACTCCATCCTTGGAAACAATGTGTCCAAGCAGTTTTCCTTCTACAACCCCAAAAGCACATTTCTTTGGGTTGAGTGAGATGCCATACTCTAATGCTCTAATAAAAATTTGTTCCAAATGCAAACAATGATGTTCTTCTTTCTTTGAAAAGGCAATTAAGTCATCTTGATACACATCCAAAATTGAATCAATCAATCCTGCAAAAGCCACATCCATTGCCCTCTGAAATGTGGCACCTGCATTTGTCAATCCAAATGGCATCCTCACATATACATATGTTCCCCATGGAGTAGTGAAAGCAGTCTTGAATTGTTCTGATTCTTTCACCTTCACTTGATTGTATCCTGAGAATCCATCCATCATAGATAGAAGCTCACAGCCAGTCACCTTCTGCAACATGGCCTCCATGTTTGGCAATGGATAATTGTCTTTCAAAGAAGACACATTTAAATTTCTAAAATCCACACAAAATCTGATGTCACCATTCTTTTTTCTGACTGGGACAAGGTTAGACACCCAAGTTGAATGTTGATTGGCATGATTATTCTAGCCTCCCTAAGCTTCATGAGTTCCTCTTGCATTTTTGGAGCTAAGGTTGGGTTGATAGGCCTTTGCTTTTGTCTAAATGGTTTAGCTTTAGGCTTCAATGGGATCTCATGCTGGAATAGATCCTCTCTATAAGCTTTAAGGTCCTCATATGACCAAGCAAAAACATGTTTATACTTTCTCAGTAATGCAATCAGCACAGATCTGATATGTTGTTTGAGCTGTTTGCCAATGTATACCCTTTTGGGAGCATGAGATGTCCCCAAATTTATCTCTTCTAAATCATTCTTGTTTGTTGGAGATGACTTTGTGAGGAGTTGGTCCCTATTGTCAAAAGCTCTCTCTAAAGAAACTAGCCCTTTAGGGATTTTATTTGTCTTTAGCTGAATTACTTCCTTCCCTAGGAGAGTTTCTTTTCCATCTACTACCTCCACAAAGTTCTGAAAATCTATTTCCTGGTTCTCATACTCATCAACACAATGCAGAAATCTCAGTAATTCCTTATCATCATTAAATACCTGCTAGTTGCATACATTATCTAGCACTGCAGGTCTGAGTTTGATCTCAACATCGGTAATGTTAGATCTAGGGCACACAACTGAGAGGGGGGGTGAATCAGTTATACAAAAACTTGCTTTTACTTCAAACACTTGATTCTTCTTTATTATTTAATAGCATATCAATTAACCATTCATGAAAGCATAAAGCATAAACACCAGAGCAGATAAACATTAGACACCAAGATTTTAACGTGGAAAACCCGTTCAAGGGAAAAACCACGGGGTGATTAACCCAAGGATTATTCTTTGTTAGAAGAATAAGAAAAATGGATGGCACATGCCAATTAGGTCTCATTGCCCGAGCACACTGCTCACAAGGAGGCACACTGCCTACAAGAGACACACTGTCTACAAGATAACAAGTATTACAAATTTGAACTAGAGAATGACATCTTTACCATGTCTGGATCGGTTCCATTTAAGCCCAAGACACTCCTGCTCTGCCTTTCGCTCTTTCTCTATACCACACTCATCCGCTTGATGCCACACTTTGAAATGAATTCACAAACCTTTTTTTATACGAGGCAACGACTTAGGAACAATCATCTAAGTCGGCAATCATCCACAAGAACATTCG
The DNA here is from genome assembly GCA_027924645.1 of Cunninghamia lanceolata. Taxonomy (NCBI): domain Eukaryota; kingdom Viridiplantae; phylum Streptophyta; class Pinopsida; order Cupressales; family Cupressaceae; genus Cunninghamia; species Cunninghamia lanceolata. The sequence continues at coordinate 543,816 of BSBN01001380.1, read as the reverse complement.
CAAGATGAATAACTCATCCAGTCGGCCAGCCTAAATAAGAACATCTTCATCCAGAAGTATATCTCCAATTCTGGGCTCTAACACTAATGCGGACAGACAACACAACCTCAACATGATCCAAGAACCTTCACAGGCTTGCCTGAATGACCAGGTACATCCGCACTTCCTCTACTTACTAGAATCTCATCTCTCTTGCCTTCGGTGCCTCAAGAACATAGTTTATCATGACTGTCACAAAGGAGTAGATTCTTCCAGACCTTCAAACTATGTACAAATCGAGGTGACACATCACAAGGACATCTCAAACACTCCTTCCAATCCGCAGAATAGGACAATGCACTTCTGGATCTCACCGGACCTTTTTGTAACACTCTGTCACTCCGGATCATCTCCCGGAACCGGTTCTACTTGATCAATCATAACTTCTTTAGATCTTCATGCGGACCTCTGAAATCTTAACTGGAACATCTCAAGACTCATATCTACAAACCCTTTGAACCGCATCCTCTGATCCTCAACCTATTGAGTACTTTTGCCTTCTTCTCATCACTGTTCTTCACTGTTCCTGATTGAGGCTAATTTTATCAATATCCTCAGCACACAGCTCATCCAATCCTTCTCATTAATGCAATATGAGTATGTTGACATCAATGACAACACTGGTTAACCTCATACTTTCAACAATCTCCCCCTTTGTCATTGATGGCAACATATGATGTAAAAAACCATCAAGACAAGAACTTCTCCTTTCTGTCATAGCTCCCCCTATCAGCAACAACTCTTCACATGTCTTCTCTTCCTTTGTTGCTCCCCCTTTGATCATCAACCACTTGTTTTTCATGTCTTCTCTCCCCCTTTGACATCAATGGCAAATGGCTCATACTTGCAATTCTAACACATCAGAATCATACCAGCTGCTCCCCCTTAGTAGCAGCTCCCCATCATCAATCCGGATCACAAGATATGACTGTGATATCCACCAGACTGATGCACATCAGTGCATCCTAGTTCATCACCGGAGGGGCCATGACCCCTAACTTCTCCCTGAGATACTCAAAAGAGTCCTTGAGAAGAGGTTTAGTAAAAATATCTACAAGCTGATCCTTGGAGGGCACATACTCCAGTCTGACTTCACCCTTATTCACTTGTTCTCTCAAAAAGTGAAATTTGATAGATATATGCTTGGTCTTAGAATGCAATACCGGATTCTTAGAAATATTTATTGCACTTGAATTATCACAGAAAATTGTGATAGGCTCCTCATATTCTACTTGAATATCTCTTAGCATTTGCTTCATCCATAAAAGTTGAGTGCAACTACATGCTGCTGCAATGTATTCTGCTTCTGTTGTAGACAAGGATATTGCTTGTTGTTTCTTGCTTAGCCAAGAAACCAACCTTTTTCCCAAAAACAATGCTCCTCCACTTGTACTCTTTCTATCATCCACATCTCCTGCCCAATCTGCATCTGTATATGCATGAAGAGAAAAGTCATGATCTCTGGGATACCATAGGCCATACTCAACTGTTCCTTTCAAGTATCTAAAAATTCTTTTGATTGCCATGACATGAGATTCTCTGGGATCAGCCTGGAATCTCGCCACAAGACCAACAGCCTGCATTATATCTGGTCTAGTCTGAGTGAGATACAATAATCCATCATTGATCTGTCTTAGGAGAGTCATCATCCTTGCTCAACTTACATCCGGTAGCCATAGGAGTGTTCATTGGCTTTGAATCCTCCATTCCAAATTTCTTCAATAGTTCTTTCACATATTTGGTCTGAGAGATAAAGATTCCTTTCTCTGTCGGAATAATTTGTAGACCCAAGAAGAAATTTATTTCACCAAGCATTGACATTTCAAACTCACTTTTCATTTGGTTAGCAAAGGTTTTACACATACTGTCTCTTCCTCCAAAGATGATATCATCAACAAATACTTCAACAATCAAGATGTTTTCATGATCAATTTGGAAATATAGGTTACTATCAGCAGTACCTTTGTTGAAACCAATCTTCAAAAGATGTTTGTCCAGCCTCTCATACCATGCTCTTGGGGCTTGCTTTAGACCATACAGTGCCTTCTTTAATTTGCAGACCATATCACCATGCTCAGATAACTGAAATCCATCCGGTTGTTCAATGTACACCTCTTCTTCTAGGTCTCCATTCAGGAAAGTAGATTTGACATCCATCTGATACACTTTGAAATCTTTGAAGGCAGCAAATGCAAGAAATAGTCTGACTGCTTCAATTCTTGCCACCGAAGCAAAGGTTTCCTCAAAATCAATCCCTTCTATTTGAGAGTAGCCTTTGCAGACTAATCTGGCCTTATTTTTGATTACTTCACCAACTTCATTTAGTTTGTTTCGGAAGACCCATTTGGTTCCAATCACATTCTTGTTTCTAGGTCTAGAAACAAGATCCCAAGTGTGATTTTTCTCAATTTGCATTAATTCTTCTTCCATTGCTTTTGTCTAATTTTCATCATTGCATGCTTCATTTATTGTCTTAGGTTCAATCTTTGAAACCAGACAACATTCATCTGAATTTTGAGCAACATTCCTTCTAGTTTGCACACCTTTGCTTTTGTCACCTATAATTTGATCTTCAGAGTGGTTCAGTCTTACATACCTTGGAACTTTGGGAGTTTCTTGCACTTTTGCTTCTTGATCATGCTCATTCAGACCAGTCTCTTCTTCCTGATTTACTGGATCAGTCTGAATCTGACTTTCAGGAGAGGATGGAGCTCTTTGAACCAGAACATCATTCTTATCATCTTCATCATACTCATAAAATCTTGAGGGCTTCTCAATAGCTTAATCAACCTTCACATTTGTACTTTCTATCATCTTTCTCAGTCTCTTATTGTAACACCGGTATGCTTTGCTTTGAGTGGAGTAACCCAAGAAAATTCCTTCATCACTTCTAGCATCAAACTTTCCTAGATCTTCATCTCTTTTAATGTAACACTTGCTACCAAATACTCTGAAATATCTCACAGTAGGAGTGATGCCAAACTAAAATTCATAAGGAGTCTTGCCGGTATTGCTTATGATTTGAACTTGATTGAGAGTGTAGACTGCAGTGCTGATAGCTTCTTTCTAAAACATCTGAGGAACATTTGCTTCCATCATCATTGTCTTGGATGCTTCCTGGATGGTCCGGTTCTTTCTCTCAACTACTCCATTCTGTTGTGGAGTCCTAGGAGCAGACAACTGTCTCTTTATACCATGCTTCTCACAAAAGTCTATGAATTCACCGGATGTGAATTCACCACCTCTATCAGACCTCAGACATTTCAGTTTCAATCCAGTTTGATTCTCTACCATAGCCTTGAAGATTTTGAACTTCTCAAAGGCTTCTGATTTCTCTTTCAGAAAGGTGACCCACATCATCTGGGAATGGTCATCAATCAGTAACATGAAGTATCTATCACCTTGCATACTCTTGATTCTTGTCAGACCACATAGATCAGTATGAACTAACTCCAATAATCCAGTAGAGGACTGATCCTTTCTTTTGAATGAGACTCTGCTCTGTTTACCTAGCTGACATTCTTTGCACAAACTATTTGTAGGTTTTATCAACTTTGAAAGATCTCTTACAGCTTGAGTATTGCTTATCTTGATGATGTTATCAAAATTTACATGACACATCCTTTTATGCCATAACCAACTCTGATCAACTTGAACAAATAGATAACTTTTATTAGAACCAACTAGATGAAAGATATTACCTTTTGTTTGAGTACCGGATGCAATCTTAGTTTCAGAGCTTTCAAAGATCCTGCATCTTCCATTCTTGAACCGGAGATCATAACCTTTGTCCACCAACTGACCAACACTGAGAATATTGTGCTTCAATCCTTCAACATACAGTACATTACCGGTTTTGTTCTTTCCATCAAAAGAGATAGTTCCCCTACCTCTGATTCTACCAGCAAAATTGTCACCAAACTTTACCATTCCTCCTTCATACCTTTCCAAATCTAAGAACTTGTTCTTATCACCTGTCATATGGTGAGAGCATCCACTGTCAATAACCCAATCATCCTTTTCTTCAACTTGGGCAGCCAAAGCTCTTTCTACAACCTTATGATTGATAGATATTGGATCTTCTTCCTTGATGGCAATAAACACCCATTCATTTCTGGATTTGTCTCCTATCTCTGATTCATCATCTATTACTCCTTCATTATCAACCTCTTCATGAACATAATAACAATTCTTTTGGAACCTTTGTCTGTTAGAATTTGACCTGGTAGATCTTTCCGGACATCTTGAGGCAAAGTGACCAATCTTATTGCAGTTGAAGCATTTAAAAGGTAACTTTCCTTCATACTTACCGGATCCTCTTGACAGTCTTTTTGCAATGAGGGCTTCAAGTTGAGCTGTTTCTGCTTCTTCCTCTTCCATGTCTTTCCTTGCTTGATCATACCATGACAGCTTCCTTGAAGAGTTTTCTCCTAGATCAAATCTTTGTTTGCCTTTCACATAGGCACTGGCTTTGAATGCAAATTCAGTTTTGGGGGGATCATCACCAAACTCAGTCATTTCAAATGCAGCCAGTTTGCCAGCCAATTGGTCTCTTGTGATAGTTGTATGGGCTTTGAATTCATCAATGGCAGCAACCTTGATTTTGTAGGCAGCAGGAAGGGATCTGAGAATTTTGCAAACAATTTCATTTTCATCCAGAACTCCACTAGCATTCCTAATTCCACACACCAGCTCATTTACTCTTGGCATAAAGGTAGTGATGTTTTCATGATCTCTCATCTTCAATCTTTCAAATTTCCCTTTGAGACTTTGCAACCTTACACTCTTAACAAACTCATCTCCTTCATGCAGAAGTTCCAGTTTAATCCAGATCTCATAGGCAGTTGGTAGGTCAATAACATTTGAGAGCTCTGAGTCAGTTAATGCACTTACAAGAGCCTCTTTAGTCCACAGATTGTTTTCAGCATCTATGATTTCATTCAGAGTTGTCGGACCACCCTGTGGAGGTGTATATGCTTTTGTGACCATGGACATGTATGCCTTTCCCATACACTCCAAGTGACATTTCATGCGTCTTTTCCAAAGAGTGAAGTTGGTTCCATCAAACTTCGGACTGTCCTTCTTGTATGACGACATCCTGGATCTCCTCAAGCGGTTAAGCTCTTTTTAGAGGAACTTGGCTCTGATACTAATTGTTAGATCTAGGGCACACAACTGAGAGGGGGGGTGAATTAGTTGTACAAAAAGTTGTTTTTACTTCAAACACTTGATTCTTCTTTGTTATTTAATAGCATATCAATTAACCATTCATGAAAGCATAAAGCATAAACACGAGCAGATAAACATTAGACACCAAGATTTTAACGTGGAAAACCCATTCAAGGGAAAAACCATGGGGTGATTAACCCAAGGATTATTCTCTGTTAGAAGAATAAGAAAAATGGATGGCACATGCCAATTAGGGCTCACTGCCCAAGCACACTGCTCACAAGGAGGCACACTGCCTACAAGAGACACACTGTCTACAAGATAACAAGTATTACAAACTTGAACTAGAGAATGACATCTTTACCATGTCTGGATCAGTTCCATTTAAGCCCAAGACACTCCTGCTCTGCCTTTCACTCTTTCGCTATACCACACTCATCCGCTCGATGCCACACTTCGAAATGAATTCACAAACCTTTATTTATACAAGGCAACGACTTAGGAAATCATCCACAAGAACATTCGCAAGATGAATAACTCATCCGGTCGGCCAGCCTGAATAAGAACATCTTCATCCAGAAGTATATCTCCAATTCTGGGATCTAACACTAATGCGGACAGACAACACAACCTCAACATGATCCAAGAACCTTCACAGGCTTGCCTGAATGACCAGGTACATCCGCACTTCCTCTACTTACTAGAATCTCATCTCTCCTGCCTCCGGTGCCTCAAGAACATAGTTTGTCATGACTGTCACAAAGGAGTAGATTCTTCCAGACCTTCAAACTATGTACAAATCAAGATGACACATCACAAGGACATCTCAAACACTCCTTCCAATCTGCAGAATAGGACAATGCACTTCTGGATCTCACTGGACCTTTTTGTAACACTCTGTCACTCCGGAGCATCTCCCAGAATTGGTTCTACTTGATCGATCATAACTTCTTCAGATCTTCATGCGGACCTCTAAAATCTTAACTGGAACATCTCAAGACTCATATCTACAAACCCTTTGAACTGCATCCTCTGATCCTCAACCTATTGAGTACTTTTGCCTTTTTCTCATCACTGTTCTTCACTGTTCCTAATTGAGGCTAATTTTCTCAATATCCTTAGCACACAGCTCATCCAATCCTTCTCATTAATGCAATATGAGTATGTTGACATCAATGACAACACTGGTTAACCTCATACTTGCAATAGGTAACATCTGATAGAGTTATATCATCTAGCCTTATAGCTACATTAGCTAGAAAATCTGCCCTAACATTCTTTGATCTCTCTATCCAGTTTATTGAAAATGCATCAAACAATTCAATTGTATCCCAAACAACATGCTTATATTGTTTTAACCTTTTATTCTTTGATGCATACTTATCTCTAACTTGGGAAACAATAAGCTCTAAATCACCAAATACCTTGAGCATCTTAATTCCATGCTTCAGAGCTACATTCAATCCTAATAACAGAGCCTCATATCCCGCAATATTATTTGTACAGGCAAACTTCAACAAGAAAGAGAATTTTAGAAGCTTACTAGCTGGAGACAGAAAAATAATCCCAGCTCCTGAGCCTTCCTTTGAACAAGCTCCATCAAAATACATTGTCCAGAGGCCCTGTTGATCAGACTTTTGAATGCACATGTCTCCCTCTTTACCTTCTTTAACATCTGAGACAACTCTGAAATTATCACAGTCGGTGTTCACAAAGCATATCTGTTCCTCTGATTCTGGATTCTCCACTGTCTCTGATGATCTTTCCTCCCTGATCAGTTTGGCATTCCTTCCATTCATAGGGATCATAGCGTATGACAGATCTAATTGCATACTCCCGCCAATCAATGTTGCCCATCTTCTTGACAACAACATGCCATACTGTGGCTTGATATCAACAACTGTTATGTTCATTTTGTAGGTCTTTTCAGGATATGCTGCCAGTCTGAAATCGATATCTTTCATAATTCTGATGACAGGTACCTCCCTAGCATCCATGACATAGCACTTCCCACATACCTTATCTATCTTTAATCCAGCTTGCTGCATGATGGCCAAAGGCATGATGTTTGTGGATGCTCCTGAGTCAAGCATACAGTTTTTAATTATTCTTCCATTTATGACAAGGGAGACATAAAATGGCTCCACTTGTGAAGGGCACTTTGTCATGGTCATCCCCAAATACACTTCAGGAACCTCATCTTCTTCAATGCGCAGGGCCTGTTTCTTGGCCTGAGGTTCATCATTCTGCTTGGCTTGACAGGGTGTTCCTGAGATTAAGGACACAGCCTTATTTCTGAACTCTTCTACTTTCATCAGTTCCATTAGTGGAACAAAGACTTTTATTTGAGACAAGACCTGAGTGATGTCAAATGGAGCATAATTTTGAATAACAGTTGTAGCTTGCTCCACCGTTTTACCTTTATCCTGAGATGATCTAGCTTTAGTTTTTATGGCTCCTTGACTGTCATTCTTGCTCTGAGAATTTCTACTTTGATCCTCAACCTGGGGAACTGTGTTTTCTATTTTTTGAGAATCGTAACCTATTTTTTGCTTAAAACCTTGTTTATTATTGTTCCATTGTTTCTTATATGCTTCAGTCCCCTTATAATTTTGCATTGGTTGGCTCACAAAAGTGTTCTCTGGTTGAGGTGTACCACTTACCTGAGCTTTACCCCTGAGATTGTAATTGCTCTTGACTTGAGCTACTGCTGCAACTGTGAGGGCTCTAATTTCTTCATCAGACGGTCTCCTCAAACTATTCAAAAATTATGTGAATCCTGAGCATAGGCATAATTGTCCTCTTCATCCTCATCATATGGGAACTGTTGGCAGATCTGAATTTCATTATCTACACTTGCACTAGCATCATGAAAAGAGTATCCTCTATTTGTAGACAACATATTGACATTATCATCCTCCATGCAATGTGACTCATTGCATTCATCACAGGCAACAACATTATTATATAGAGACTGAGCAATCATACATTGTGACTGTGAATGAGGCATTTGGCAGATTATACACCATGGGGTGTCATTAACAATATTTATAGCTTTCTTCAAAGGATCAAGAGTTTCCTTTGTATTCTGAGCTCTTGGATTTGTATTGCTGTGCAGGAGGACGAGTTTACCATCACGCCAATTAGTATGATACGGCATATCATGTAATGATGGTCTTCTTTCTTGCCTTTAGTGAACTGGCCTGTCAGGACCTATCCCCTTTTCATTTTTAGCTATTCTATAACTCAGGTCCTTAACAACATCTATTAATCTATCTATTTTATCCTCAGAAGTAGATGCATTACCTTGAATACTCTGAGATTTAATGTTTGGATTTTGCAGAATTTTCACATCATCCCTTCTATTTGTCTTACCAGATGCCTTCCTGTTATTTTCAATATTAGTTGCTATTTTGAAGGCATCCCTAAGGCTGTGAGGTCCCTTGTGTCTTAATCCATAAGCTATCTTGGCATCAAAAGCATTTATGTACAACACTATGCACATAGGTTCATTAGGCCTCAAGTCCTATGGCAATTTGTTCAATACCTTCATGAATCTAGCATTGAAATCAGCAACCTGTTCATTTGATCCTTTGGCAATGCTAGTGAATTCATTAATGAAGAAACTAGTTTTGTCACCATATTGTTCCTTGAATATTCTCCTGAAGTCATCCCATGATGAAATGCTTCTATCAAGTAGACCCTTATACCATTCCTTGGCTTCATCAACTAAGGATTACATGAATGATTTCATGAAAACATCCTCATGCTCAACCTCAAAGTTGTCCATGATATTCTGAAAAGCTTTTAAATGGTCCTCACCTAAGAAGGTATTGTTTCCTAAAAATTTAGGCACTTGCAGCCTCACATGTTTGTCAATAGGGTTTGGATAACCAGGAATGCCATCAAAAACTAGTTGTCTGAATCTATCTAGCTGCATTGGTTATCTACCAAATTGATTAGCATTTGCATTTCTATTTGCATTCTGATTTCTTACATTATTTAATGGAGCTCTTATGTTATTTGCATTCTGTCTTTGATCATTACGTTGATCACATATTTCATTTCTATGTTGATTTCTCTGCATATTTGTATTTTCAAGGGTAGGATTTGAATCATTCTAAGCAACTCTCAGGGCTTGCACTTTCTGTCTCATGTCATCTCTGATTTTCACTGCTTGTAGATATTCTAACTCAGCCCTTAAGCTCTTAATTTCATCAGCTAGTTCTTCCTCTCCAGGCATAGAAGAGGAGGGTTTCATCATATTCTGATCATCATTATCATCATCCCTTAGGGATTCAGCTTCTTTAAATCTGTCAGGGGAGTCGTGGAAAGGGCGTTCTTGAAACACCTCTGATCTTATTCTCAGAGCACCATCCAGCTATTTCTCATATACATTTTGGATTTTAGCTTCTGTGTTTGAAAAATAAGGCATTGTTTGCTCGAAAGATCTTGGATTGTCCTGAATAAATTCATTTTTCCTGGGGCTAGGAGAACCATCTTGACTGGCTCGAATAGTCCCCTTTTTCCTATACATCATTTTTGTGGGTAACTCCTCAAACAGAGTATTACGCTGGGATCTTCTCCCTTGCATACAAATTTTTACTTTACCGGTTGGGAGATTGGTTCGGAGTCGCCACCTATTACTAGGAATTGTTTTCTTTTGGAATCAGGGTCTTTCACTTCACTTCCCCAGTAGAGTCGCCAAAATCTGTTGGTTATTTTCCCAGACTGGATGCTTATTCCCAGTCATCCCTACAAGGTAGCCATCATTGGTCGACAAGATTCCCGGGCCAGGGGCCAACAGTATAGGAGATAGACTCTATAGATATCTCCTCTTCTTCTTTAGGCTCTGCAGAACCAAGGGGGGTATTCCCTACTCAACACCCATGAGATATAACTATGCAAAGACTGGGATGCTGACATAAAGCAGATAAATCCTCTCTTGTGTAGACCAAAACTATGAGACAAGAGCAAAGGGGCTAGCTTTGGGCCTATATACAGTTGTAGACAGAGGATTTTAGGTCCTAAAACTACTTCTAAAGTCCTAAAAGTTTTGAAGTTGAAGTTTGAGTTTGATTTATATATGGGTGTAAAACTAGGACTTTGGGTTACAACAGAGATACTAGACCAAATCGGTGCCTATCCAGGGCTCGGAGTTAGTAGACATATATATGTGAATGTTTACCACAGACCCAAGACAATAATCAGATTTCAAGGGGCTTCTGAAATGTTTGCCTTACAGACAATACCCAAGAGAGAGTATTTAGTTATTTCTGCTTACCAACATCCTTACTGCAATGTATTCTTCTTAACACTTAATCCAAAACATTTAATCTACTCCTTGAGCAGAAGTAAGAGACTAAGTACTCAATATAGAAAACCTATATTCTAGAATCTATAACACCCCTTAGATGTTCAGAGTCAGAAGAAAAAACACATTCAGTTTGGAGACAAATAACGAAACACATGCAATGGAGCATTACTCATTTAAATCAACATGAAATTGATGATTCTGTGCATAATACATACAACATACAACTCATAAACTCACAAAGACACCTGAAATAGAGTCACCAAAAGGTTGTATTCCTACTGCAGCACCAAAATTTGTCCAGTTTCCAACAACCACAAAAGAGTAACACAGTTTGCTTAAAACAACAAGAAGGTGTACTTCGCAAAAATTAATTACAAGGTGAGGTCAAAATTTCCCGTCAGATACACAGCAACAGAAATGGCGCTCAAAATAATAAATGCAGCAGGGGACAAAACGGGAAAAAGCATGAGAAGGGTGAGGAATGGTTGAGCTCGAGCCCTGTGCCATCGCTGGAAGACTCCCCGTCACAAATCAGGTACTTGACCGTTCAACCACCAGCCCATGCCTATTTGCAATTATGCCATCAATGCTTCATCTACCCGAGGGATGCAACATCAGATGCATTTGAAGATTTTCCCGCTCAAAAATGGGCCACAGACAAAGAAAACCATCACTCCAACAAAATTAAAACATAGCCGTCGATCACCCCCCCATCGCTGAGATTTGTTGCTCAAAACACCTTTGAAAAGTCGCGAACCAATGAAAACATGCCACGTAGGCACTTCATGCTCCTATCGCTGACTTTTCCTTTTCTTGATTTTGCCATTTTCACCCTTGTATATGCACAAACAAATGCATATACAATTACCTTATATACAAGTCGGACCTCAAATTTTATTAGAACAATTTGAGAATCGGTTCAAATCCGGCTTGTATCTAGCCTTTGTACCTTCGCAATGTATATCGGCACATACAAGTGCCTAATATACATATAGCGGACCTGAAATATTATTAACTTCATCTGATTTATCCCTCGGGTCTGGAATGTATGTCCTCATTTTGTATATTGGCCTGTATATGCAAACATACAAATCCCCAACATACAAGCAAAGAATCTTTTAGGATATGTGATTTAGATTTCCCTCTTGTATGTCGCCAATGTATGTCAAACATACATTCAACCTTGTATCTACCTCTCCTATACGCCGAATATACAAACATGTTTGTATATGCCCACGGGCCCTACCACATGCATCACGCCGCACTGTAGCAAATGTATATTTGTTTGTATGTCAAATATACAAACACAAATATACAAACCCCTTTATACAACTACAGAATCTGCGACGGAATATTCGATAAATGCATACTTTCCTTGTATCTTTCAACGCTTGCATGTTGACTTGTATGTTAGAGATACATTCACTCTTGTACATTTTTCATTGTATATGCTGGCGATGAACCTTTACATTGTAGCAGATGTATATCGGGCCTCCTTGTATATTTTTCATTGCATAAGACCCAATGTATTATTAACATACATTCATTCCTGCACATACAAACACAGGATCTTCTACAGAATATTCCCTCAATGTATCTTCCACCTTGAACCCGATATGCAATTGAAACATGCATATAACTCAAATTTTCAACATTTTATGGAAACCGATTAAGATTTCACAAGCCTGCCTACATGCAACTTGCATTTGCATATACAAGACTTAACATGGGGACTGGTCAACCAATGAATACTATAGCACGAAGATAAAATCGAGCAACCAGGAACTCACCACAGAAAGCCACTAACAGAGTAGACAAAACAATGCAAGACCCCAAGACTCAGAAAATTTAGGATTTGAAAGAGAAAAATCAGCAAACACTCAAGCTTAAAACCCTAAACATAAATGATTACCAACATGGTGAAAGCCAACTATCCCTATGGAATTGGGTAGCTCTTGGCATCTATCACTTGCACACTATTGGTGAAAGTTGGCTAACACTATGATATGGCTAAATACTTCTTTTGATAGAGTACACTCCCGTCATGCTGAGTAACAATAAGCTTAGCTTTAAGCGGGTCATAGGTTTTTCGATGATCACCTCAGGACGAGTGGGACAAGTTACACTAAGAGAAAAAATATCCTCTGGTACCTATGTCCTTGTAGAGTCCCTTTCTCAACCCTAGTTGTGATGCCAAAAAGTTGTTTCCTATATTAATCTCAGTTCAACATTCTGGCATTTAGAAGGTATACGAACATTGATCTAAAGCATATTGTCCTAAGGGTTTACACCTTAGACTGGTTAATTTGGTTACAATACCACGTAGAGGGATCCATTAACCCATACACATGGTCCTATAGGTCTTGGGGTCAAAATTACCAACACTCTAGGAACACATTGAACCCACATGACCTGGATTCCAACTGAATACATATACATAATCAAATACATACTCATAAAGTAATAAACCTCAAACCATCCACTCCATTCACTTGCTTATACTTTCATAATAAGAGTACTCAATAATGGAAGATGGATCTCTATAACATGGTTAAAATGATATTATGGCTATCAATGTTCATTATGGATATAACTAGGAAGACTCTATGGTTTTAATCTATAACTCAATCAATCATGAGCTATTTCAAACCATGCATTACTGTTCATTCACATAAGAGACAAACCATGATTACAATGACTCTAAAAGTTCATCTAAGATTGGATTAGATTTTGGAAAGTCAACTACCACAAACCTCAGAGTAGATAAGCTTGATGATGTTGGATTGCCATTTATTGGATCAAACCTATATAGTGGAGGCATATTAATTAAAAAGTGAGCTCACAACCGTTTGATGCAAATTTTAGCCTCAAGCTTGAGCATACTAAAGAGGGAAGGTTTATCAAGTTTAGGGACAACCCCAAACCATGGAGTTATTCCCTAAACCTCTCCCCTACAGACTTGGGTCACATGGGCATCCTTTGACCAAGAACTGCCCACATACCTGCTTCCAAATGGGATCGAAGTCCTATGTAATTATCCTCACAAAATCTCTTAAGGAACATACACATAGGTTCCTATCCCCAGGGTTTCATAACTACTCAAGTAACTTTCCTCATGAAAGTGAAATATAAATAATATTATAGAAGGAAGACCAAAGAAGGGTTTAAGAACAAGCAATGTAATAGATCACTATTTACCAATACCCATTGCAGAATAAAACCATACCTCACAAGTTTATTGATTAATAACAAAACTCCAAATTCTTGGATTACTATTCCTTACCCCAATAGGATTCCTTTGAATGATTGCCAACAATTAATAATGCTTAACGGGTATGCAAGGAAACCCAACCAAGTTCCTAATTTAGCAAACCTATCTCAAAAAAATTCCATCTAAGGGCATCAAGATCTCAACTTAAACCTTGCCCCATTATTATTCATAATTCAACATGAACATCCCAGAATCCCTTAAAGGCTCATCTCATTAACACAGAGGCTAATTTGATTACGTATCAACAAGAAGTTCTCTTTGTTTGCACATCCATATTGTGACCATTATCTTGATGTATTACTCATAATATTTATAAATTGAAGTAATCATTGGTTCAAGTCTTTGCATAGACCCGTTAGGATAAAAGAGCCAAATTAGATCTCTACATCCCCCATTCAAATTCCCCACAAGTTATGGGAATGTTGCATTTATTAATGCAAACATATATGATAGTTATCATCCCATGTTGATGCTAATGAGATAGAGGGTTGAATATGTATATATATTTAGCTCAATAGATATTAATACCCACTTTATATCAATTTTATCAAATAAGAGTCAAGTTTCATTGCTACCTAACTTCATACCAACTCTTACTAACATTTCCAAAATCAAATCCATACAAAAATATGCATAACAATATTAGAGCCCATGTTGCAACATTAGGAGCTCTGGGTTGTATGTTCTACTTGTGTTCAAGCATGTGTGGGGTCCTTGTATGGTTGTGTGTTGTGAGTAGTATGTGTTGTTTTTCAATATGATTTCCTTTTATGTGTCTGGTGGAGGAATATAATATTGTGGGATTAGTTAGACACTTGTATTTGTCAAGAAGTGGCTTTTGTGTGATTTGCCTTATTGATGTTATGAATGCTTGGTAATAATCTTGCTATGTGTATGAGTGTTTGACTAACTTTTATGGGGTCATGATGGGTTATTGTAACCACTTTTGATAGTGTGGCTATGTAATCCTTTGTATGAAAAGAAATGTTGATGTTTTCGGAATTTTAATTGAGCATTTTGTACTCTCTTAAGAATTATGCATTCAGTTGTTAAAGAGATAATGTTTGATCATATGTATGGTATTTGAAGAAAGAGGATGTGGTAATGCTAGTGTAAATGAACTTTGCATTGTGTACCCTTGTTGTGTGTATACCATGTTGCAAGAGTGGCATACCTTCTTACCCATTTTGTCATACTTGGAATTATCATTTGCCTCTTTTTGTATGGTGACTAGAAATGCTTGCATGAGGTGCACCTTGCATTTGTCTCCTATGAGTGCATCTTTTTATGTGTGAATTAATTATGTGGGTGCATGAAATAAAAACATTGAATTGTTGTAATAGATCATTTGGCTAATGACTTATGTCACCAAATTGCATTCTTTCCTAGGATTCATGCAAGAACCTGGGGGTGATTATTGCATTGTATTAATTGAATAGTTAAAAGAAAAGGGTTGTAAAAGGGTCATATACATGGAAATTATGATGAATGTTGTGTGAAGTTAATAAATGCATTAGTAAATCCAACATCTTGTGATTCTAAATGTATTTTCCTCTATTACATAGTGTGCATATTGGCTTGCAGAATGAGTTGTGCATTGAAGGATTTATTGGGTTGGTGTGGACTAGAGTCCCCAACTGCTTGTCATTCCTTGTGAAGTATGTCAATGTTAGTCTCTTGTTGTGTATAGAACATAGTTGTGTTATGGATTTATGTAAATCTCCCCATTGAGTGAAGTTGTAATTTGCACTCTTGTTATGTGTGCATTTCATTTTAAATGTGCTTATTATCATGTGGTAGAGAAATTGTAGCATTGTAAGGGTAGAATGTTGGGAAAGGGGCTTAAGTCTCAACTGAATTCTTCCCCCTTTTATGCCGTTATGTATTATAAGCTAAATATTGTATTAATCCATTACCCATATGATTGGTGAACTTTGGTGTCGTATTAAATGTTAATTAATCCTTGATGTGTTGAGTTTTTTTTTTTTTTTAAATAAATGCGCTTGGTAAACTTTTTAACGTGACCGGTGACACTGGTGCGACACGCCCTCCAGCTCCACACAACACTTTTTCCCTGAGCTATGAACTGATGAGGCTACAACACAGGGGACCTCATCTCCAAGAAAGAACACTTCAAACCCGCGAGCTCGTTGGCCCAACGAAGGCGTAACGCCTGCAAGCTTGATGGCCCAGTGAGGGTTTGAACTCTGGTGGTCGCCACTACAACCAAGTGACTTAACCACCGAACCACGCCCTCATCGGCAAGATGTGTTGAGTTATCTTGGCTTGTGAGCTTGATTTTGTCCTAACTTAATCTTGGTTTGTTAGATGATTGCTAGTGTATGACTATGTGCATAATTTCATTGTAATTGTATTTCACTTTAATTTGATGTTTGAGTGAAGTACCATTCATGTGTAGAAAGGTAAATTATGTTGGATACCTTGGGCAATGTCATAGAAAACCTTGTAATGATCTTTTTATGTAATGATGTGGTTGTGATGTGATGAAGCTTTAGTTGCTTGAAGACCTAATTTATGCTTATATGGATAAGTGAAGTTTATGATCTCATGCTTTATAAAGTGATTGGAGTCTTAGAAGACTCATTTTATTGGTGTAGCATGAAGCATGTTTTCTTACTCACTATGGGTTGTGGAGATCCAAGTGTAGTGTAGCATTTTACTGTTGAACACCTAGAATACTGAGAGAGGGGGGGGTGAATCAGTATTCTTTTAAATCATTCAAACATTAAATATCTAATCCATTTAGCAAATTTAATTGCAGCAAATGAAATAAAGCATAAAACATTCAGAAACAATTCAAACCACATGAACACTAGGATTTTTACGTGGAAAACCTAAAAAGAGAAAAACCACGATGAGGATCAGCTCATAGTATATTATAATAAAGCAACTGTTTAAGGTTGATATAATTGGTGGAATCACTCTCCAAGAATGCTCATTGCCAAAGGACTCACTATCTTGAAAGAAAGAGATAGAAGAGATAGTGGCTCACTGCCAATTTTTAACTATTACAATTGCATCTAACATATGCATGAAATACAGTTCCAATGAAAGCTCAGAATACAGATACAAAACTATTTTCATTCATAGGCACTTGTCGTATCATTCACATCACACACGTATCATCTCCATCATGAAAACAATCTTCCTTATATATATGCTTTACCCATAACATCAATTAGGTCAGCCTAATTGGGTATAACGAGCAAAATATCAAAATGTAACCTATCGGCTCCAATCCTTCACACACACGCTTCGCACCAAGATTCAAACCTTGAAACAAATTGAAATAGGTCGGCATGGACCTAAAATAGCTCCCATAAGATATGTTCAATCTCCACAATGCTTATTTATCCTTCACATATCTTCACATCTATTGGGTCGGCACTGTGGAAGACCTAACACAAAATTTTGCCAACTGTACATTCACATCCTGACACGTGGACCTTCAAATATCATGAAAACTAGAATATATCATCTATTGATATCTGTGAGCATCTTCTTAGAACCACAAGACCAGAAACCCATCCGCAGAGGAATGCAGACTCTTTTACTCACATGCTCTATTTAGGAAATAACTGTAATATGCCAGGCCAGACTTCTGTCATTCACAACTCTCACACTGGAGATCAGAATTAGATAAAATTATGGAATTAGATGCTTCTGAAAACCAACAAACATATACTAGAACCACAGAGAAAAATCTTCACTAGTAGACAAAATTATTGGATGCTCTGTAACTCAAAAATGCCAGACTTGACACTTAACCAAATGTCATAACAAGTTTCCTTACCGGATCAAACCTTCTTGTAAATTTGTCTTCATACAAAGATACAATGTTGACATCAATGACAAAACTGCAACACATAGTAACATACCTGTAACATACCTTGTGCTTATCCTACATGTTCATGTTGCCAACAACATCAATGACAAACTTCCAACATTTACTTCCTTGCTTGTGATTAGAACTAGTCACGTAGTGCATGTTAAGTGTACTTTTAATATTTTAATACTTTCTTTCAGTTATTGATGAACTCTCTAAATGTCTATAAGGGCCAAGATTGATTTATTATTTCTACTTATGAGTAGTCTAGCCACTAAAATTTGATATCTATTTATCTTGTGATTTTTATGGTCATGCTTGATTTATTGTTCAAATTGAGTTCGTTTTATGCCTTATTGTTGGAATTGATATTTCTTCCACTTTGGTGTTCTATTATTATTGTGGTGGCTATGCTAGAATGTTTTAACTACTGGTCATGTATCATATAATGTTCTTCTCTATCATGTCCATGATGGTCCTCTGATGGATTGTATAAGGGAGTAGATTACAAAGAACGTACTAGTGCTTGATGTTTGGGTTGTTAGAACTATGGTAGTGTGAATTCTTTATTCCTTTCTAGAATGCAAGTGAATTTTGTGTGAAGTGTTTTGGAAAGCTATGATTTGTGATGTATTCATGTGGAACTTGGGATGTGAGTAATCGTGTTGGTCGGTTTATATATCATGCCTAGATGGTAGTGATTGATGTATATATGAATTTATGTATGAGTTGAATGTTGTTCTTTGTTTGTGTGACCATGAGATGAGATATGTTGAGATCCTTGTATGGATTGCATCTTACTTTTAGTATCTAGTATATGGTTGAGTGTTGACTTCATTTTCCAACTGTGATTGTTCTTACAATTTGTCTCCTTCTTATTTGTCTTGATCATGTTGCCATTCTTCATAGTGTTCCAACATTAGTGGAGTATATGATGTGTTTTAGACATAAAGACCATGTTATTAAATAACATGAAAGCACACATCGTGTTATTTAGATGCAAATTTCATAAATTACATTGATGTTCTAACATAGTGTAGGGTATGATAGTATTAAGTGTAAGGGAACACATTATTTATATTTTTATTGTGTTATAGTTATTTTCCTATTCTTGTTGGGTCACTGGTTTTGTAAATCTAGTTGTGGCAAGAGTTTCTCCTAGGTAGTTTGGAGGTTTCCTATCATGGTGCTAGAAGGGATACAATTCTTGTGTGAAGAAGTTTCTATCCTATGTATTCTATTTGATGGATACTTTATGTTTGAGCTGTGATGAAGTCTCATGTTGCCTTGTAGATCATAATTCTTGATCTTGTTGTGTTGTTTAACGTTGTTTTAGAATAGTTAAGCATCGAAGTGGTGTCAAGAATAGTCTTTCTCCTATGTTTTGTGTGTATTTTTCTTCTTGGAAAATTCCTTGTGAGAAATGGATTTCTAAGCCTTTCTTATTGGAATGCTTGTGCTTTCATGAGGATATTGTCAAGATCCTTTTTTGCAAGAACTTGTAAGTTGTTCCTAATTCTAAGTTGTGGAGCTAGAGTGTTAGATAAATCCTCTCTTTTCAGGAGTGGAACATGAGGAAGAACCTTGTCAAAAGCAACCATGACTAGAAGTGAGGAATGTTGTTGGTGAGCATGAAGGCAAGGTAGTTTTGTTTGTATCTTTTAAGAGTTGGATTTCCCCGATCTTTATGCTTTAGTGTTATGGGAAAAGTCCTCAATCTCAGGAAGAATCATAGGGGGTGTAATCTTGCATTATACAAGGTAGTAGCAGTCCTGGGTTTAAGGACTTTGTGTTGTTTGTGGTTGGTTGGGCCATTTGGCTAGATCTTGTCCTCGGTAGTAGTGGTGATTGGAGGATAGATTGTTGCAATCTTAGAGGAGCTAGTAGGTAGTGGTTGGTTTTCCACCTATTGGATGCACCTTTGGGGACTTGTTATGTGATTTGAGACCTAGACTTGGCGATGGTCTAGAGGATTGATCTTTTGAGATTTGTTATGTTTGTGAAGGATTGTGTACCACGTGTACCTCTTCTATATGTTGTTGCAAGCTTCCAGGAGTAAGCCTAATCTTAGTGGGGGAGGATGTAATGCCCACTCTTGTGCATGGCTTGTGTGCTTACTGATTCATATGATATATGTTGTATTGAGTGTTTCATCAGTGTATTATGTGATTCTTGTGTTATGACTCGTTGCACCGAACTTGTCAATGAAGTCTATTGTGCCATTGAGATGTTCTGATGGTGTATTTTGGATACTTTTGTGGAGATGTTTGTATGAACATTGAGGTGTTTCTGATGAGGTTATGTATTGACATTAGTTTTTTGACTATGCATTATGGGATGCATATATTGTGCCTGTGTATGTTAGATCATTTCAGTGTTTCAGCTTCACTGTTTTCATTATATTGGATATATCTATGGTTATTTTAATTATTTAGCATTATGAATTATGGTTGATTATGCATCTTGTTCCTGGATCATGCTAGTCATAGATGATTTATAGTTAGATGTAATAATTTGATATCATGTTATGATTTGTACCACCTTGGTTGAATTATGTTGCTTCAGCTATTATTATGTAGAGCACATATGCTTGATGTTTGATTGAGTGTGCAAGAAATTTACAAGTGTTAGACCAATGGTTTCTATGTGGAGAAGTTGACATGGATTATGTTTAGCGATCTCACCCTACTTAGTCCTTGTGAATCCTTGTGTTAATTGAGATTATAATTGGTTGCAATTCCTGATTCTGTATGTTGTGAAAACTTGTAAAGTGTGGTTAAGTCCTTTGCATATGTTTAATTTATCCTTTGCATTGCATTTAAATTTAATTTGAAAAATATATTCACCATTTTTACAAAATATTTAATGCTTGTGTCAAAAATATAATATTTATGCCTTAGTAGGAAAATGTTTGTTACATTATTATATTTTGGTAGAAGAAATTAAATGAATTTAATTATTTGTTGAAATAAGATATTTAGCTTAGTTAAATTGTAGACACCCTAAGTTTACCTCACCAATTTCCCACAATTATTCCTAAATTAACTACTTTCCGCCATTTAATCCTATTTCTTGTAATTAATTAATACAACTAATTTAATGTCATAATTAATTAATTCTTCCCTCACATCACAATTAACGTGACTAGCCTAATTCAAACTAATTCCATCCCCATCACAATTAACCCCCTTTCTCATCCCTAAGGTTAATTAATTAAATATACATAATTAATTAACCTTAGCCCAAATTATTCCTCCAACTTAATCAATTGATTAATCCATGATTAGTTAATTAATTAAGACTAATTAATCCCCCTAACATTTCTTCTAATTTAATAATCCACATCACCCTCAATCCTTGTCCTTTTAATCATAACTATCTAATCCATCTACATGGATAAAGATCTAAACCGTCCATCATCTGACATGTGTCCAAACCCCCCTTAATGCTCACACATGTGTGAGCATGCTAAATCATCCCACTCTTTGCTCACACGTGTGGGCTTGCCAACTTGGAGGCATGCTAGCCCTCCACCTCAACCCACTTCATGCTCCCACATGTGTGAGCATATTTGACTCATTCCACTCTTTGCTCACACATGTGTGAGCATACTTAGTTTTTCGCCTCATAAATCCATGTGCAAACAAATCTCAACCAGTGATTTCATCCTTGCATCCTAGCCCTTCATCTCTCATCCAAAAAATCTTTTTAAGAGAGGCTTGCCCCTCTCATTCCATCAACAATTCATGCACTATCATCATGCTACCAAATTTATCAATAGCCAAGCACTTGAGCACCCACATTATATATGGCATACCACTATAGTCATTAGATCACATCCACAAGAACAATGGAGGTAATATGCTTTTATTTGTGTCTTGCATTGTGATTTTTGCTTCCATTATTGCTCAAACCGAAGGTAGATGTTAGTATTGGATTGTAGGTTTGTTTATGACTCACTACACTTGTTTGATCCAATTTTAGCCTCTACCTTTTTTGGCACACTCGGTGGGACTCTTTTCTTGTACTAATATTTTGTCTATTGAGTGTTTTTTGTGAGTTTTTGCAAGTTTTTGACATTCTTGGATGTGCTCTCAAGTGCCCAACATTTTTTCCCTATGTACTAAGCTTTGTGTAGTCGACCATGACGTTTCCACATCTTTTGGGCTCCTATTTCATAATTTCAATGTAGGTAACTCATAGGTGTAACATCTATGCATTTGTTGTGGTGTCTATGCCCTGCTCACTATGCCTATGCATTTTTTACAATTACATGTCTCTAACTTTGTTTTTCTTATAGGTGTTTGGTTGTTTTGGGTCCCCTAACATTCTCCTTAGTGTTGTGTTGAGGTTTTATGGTGTTTAATCATTTTCATAAACATTTTCAATCATTTTGGGCTAAAGATTTGTAGGGTTTCTCCTTAGTTGTCCCCTTTGCATAGTTGTCCCTCTATTTGTCATTTATACTAAATTTACTTTCAGGATACACTTGCTTGTGTCTTTAAAGGGGTTGGCTAACTTTTACTTTGTAGGGATTTGAATAATTTTGGGACTAATCTCCATGTTTTTCAAGTTAGGGATGTTCTCGGTGTAGACGCTTCTGCCCTATGGCATTTTTGCCTTTCCTAAGGTGTATCTGCGTTCCTCGTGGTCCCTATGCCCTATTTTGTAATAGCTTGCTATTTTTAGCATAAATCAAACTTTGACCTTCTCTGTTTGCAGGTTCTCAAACCTCTTAGGATCATAAATACTATCATTTGTGTTATTTAGGCCCTTTGATAGTTTTTTGCCATCCTAGTTGTCATTTTATCAATCATTTTAAGTAGAGTTTATGTGAACTCAATCCTTGCAAAAAGAATTTGATGATTAATTGACTTTGCTCAGATTTTGGCACTAAGTTTGACTTGCAGGGGTACTTGTGAGCATCCTTGATGTTCTCGGCTAACCTTCTTTTTGCAAGATTTTGAGTTTTATTTTATTATTCTTGCATTTTTGTTTCTATGAGTCCATTCAAGTGTAGACATTGCTCCCTATTGTGTTTCTGCATTTTGGGAAGCATCTATATATTTTCTCAATTTATTTTCTGCATAGTTGTGCATTTCTACATTTTGAGAAGTGTTTGTGCATTTTCCCAAGTCGTTTATGCATAGTTAGGCATTTATACTTTCTGGGTCCATTGTTTTTGCATTCTATGTGGCATTTTTTCCCTATGTGTCAACATTTCTACATCGCCATACATTTTCTAGTATTACTTTGATTATTTTGGGCTAACCTCTTTTGCTTGTGGATTGAATTACATTAAAAATTTGATCACTAACCTCTTGCAAGTTTGTTAGTAGAATCCCTAAACATCCAAAACTACAAACAAGTTTTCTCATAGGTTCGATTGACGAAGACCTATCATCAAACCTTAATTATGTGTTTTATTTCACATTTCCTTGGGGTTTTAAAATTAACTTTGTTTGGTGAATTTCATGTGCTTGAAGGTGTGTGTATGCTCCTTCCCTTGTGTCAAAAGATGATCTTGGGAATCAAAAACACCCTTTGAACATATTGATCTTCACACCACACATTTCAATTCATAAGGTTAATTAACTTTGTTCGAAGTGTTTGTGTGGGTCAAGAGAAGTGTGTATGCTCTCCCTCACACCAAAAGGTGATCTTAGGGATCAAAAGAACCTCTTGGTTCAATTTTTGTTTATCCCAAGAATTCCAAGTTTATGGATGCTCTTCCCTTACGTCGAAACATGATCTTGGGAATTAAAAGCACTTGGAATTCTTTCCCTTTAGGGGTCTGCCTAAGGATTTCATCACCTTAGGGGATAACCTAAACTACACATTTTAGTGGGGTATATTAGAGAGGGAATAACAAAAGGTGTACCCCAAGAAGATCCATCGTCGTGTCTTGGCACAACCTTGTTGCCTCTTTGCATAAGGAACCAAGATGAAGTGGGATTGGATTAGATCATGAACACATGCTTGTAGATGAGATCCTTCATAGAATCAAGCCCCACGTACCTTGTGTATATCAGGGATACCTCTAGCAAGCCTTGTTTGAACCTATCTTAAGACCTTTTGGTCGTCTTTCCTTATGGTGCATCAGATACTAGTTAGGCCCAAGAAGTTACTCACACTGTACTTTCAAGTTGGGGAGATAGAGCTAACTTTGGGAAAGGATTTGGCCTCCAAGGTAAGGGGTGCATAGGTGGCCCATGACCTTGGATTCCCTAGCTATCCATCACTTGATAGATAATAAATTTGTGGGCTGATAGGGATTTACACTCCTTGAATAATTTAGGCTTATTGTTGTGTCTTATTGATTTGGTGTTGTGAATACCAAGTGCTTGCTTGCAAATCCTCAAACCAAGTCAAGTTTTTTAACACCATTTGTTTATTTGAACACATTACCCAAATTGGTCTCCTTTAAGCATAAGTTGAAGCCAAGGTTGGGCCAACCATCATCCATAACCTTAGTCCAAGTCACCTCACATCACCATCCTCTCCCCATACATTAACCCATTATCCTTTCGTCCATTTGAATCCATAAGCCATAATCCCCATCCATTATCCTTTTTGTCACATCCCTAATTTTGACTATGTTTTACTTTTTACTTGTATGTTATTAGTAGTTGATTATGCATGATTTAATGATTTGACATTAGGTGGAAATGTCAGGATAAATCAATAATATCATGAGTTTATGTTTATACGTTTAGAATTTAGACATTTGATTATATGTTGTCATGATTATTTATTCATAAGGCATATGGATGGACTAACGATACACTAATCCTAGTTTGGTAATTGTAAGTTATAATTCAGGAAACAAGTTTTCACCCTCTGAGAAAGAGAGGGAAAGCATCATCAGAGAGAACTGAATTGACGTATGGATAAGAACAGGTTTTTGCCATCTAAGTCTTGTGCTTGCACCATTTAGTGAACCCTCATTGAGTTTGGTAAGTTGTGTTCAACCCTTTTGGTCTAAGTTTGGGTTTTGATTCAACAATTGTTGATTTGTCGTCAAGATCCTTAAGCGTAGGTTTTGTTGAAAAACTGAGTCTGGATAGCATGACCATTGACAAGATATGGTCGATAGTCATTAGTTCTTGCATGATATGAATATAGTCTATATTCAAGAAAAAATAAAATATTAGTTACTGGTTAAACTAATTTATTATCGGTGATTTCTGATAAGTTTTCAATTTTGTTACTCTATCTAATTGGCATTTACGCAAGATAGAGAAGGGGGAGAATACCTCAACCCCATTCCCGTACTTGGTTGAATGTTTGAAACAATGTAAATATATGTTGTGTGCACCAATCTTAAGTTGTCATATATATATATGTAATTAGTTTAACCTATAGTTTTTAAGTCGATGAGAACTTAAGAGATCGTGGTATGCTTAAATTGAGTGCAAACCACTTCACTCAAATTGTGGTGCTTGAATCCCTTAACTCCATGATAGTTTTGAGAATAAGGAGGAGCTCTTTATTAAGATAGTGGAGTGGTCTTAATGACTAGACACTCTACCTGCTAGCTACTTGCATCGTGGAGAATGATGAGAAGTGGGATTTTAGCTAGGAATCTTGGGAGTAAGGCAAGGTAGAAGCCTTTTAAAAGGCTACATTGTTGATGTTAAGGGACGTGTGGGTAATAGTATGTTGATCAGTGACTCTAATTTGAAGTGGTGAACGATAGACTATCTTTAATACAGAGGATAGTGTGCAAGAGTCGGCGGGGCAGTGGAGACAACACGCTGAGAAGAAGGCTCTAAGTTCTTATAATTGTAGAGGATAGGAAGGAAAGTTTTAGCACAAGACACTGTGTGAGCTTTTCAAACCTCAGGGGATCCATTTGTTAGATTAAGGACAGACAACCGAGAGGGGGGGTGAATCAGTTGTTTGAAACTTACTTCCAGTTAATCACTTAAATCCTTTTATTAATTCAGCAACATAATAATAATTCAATCATGAAACATAATACAACAGTTCAAGAGCAGAAACACATTAACACATAAGACACCAAGATTTTGACGTGGAAAACTCGGTTAAGGGAAAAACCACGGGATGACTAACCCAAGATTGTATTCTCTGTTAGAAGAATAGAAAGAACAAAATGGCACATGCCAATTAGGGCTCATTGCCTGAGCACACTACTCACAAGAGGCCCACTACCTATAGGAGACACACTGTCTACAGAATAATAAGTATTACATACTTGAACTGAAGAATAGCATCTTCACCATGCTTGAGTCAGTTCCATTTAAGCTCAATACTTTTGCTCTACCTTTCACTCTACTCCTCTCTACCACACTCTCATCTCCACAAGATACATTTGAAATGACTTTACAAATCCTTATTTATACAAGACGTTGACTTAGGGATAATCATCCAAGTCGGCATACATTACAGAGCAAATACATAAATACAACATGACTATTTGCAAAAAGACTTCACGCGGATCAACACATTGTCGACCACACAGATCTGAGACTTCAATCATCCTTTAGGAACATGTCATTCTTCATAGAACATCTTCAAGATCATTCGCAGGATGTGTAACTCATCTGGTCGACTAGACTTAGGAAGAACACCATCATCTAGAAGTAATTCTTCAATTATGAGCTCAATCTTCAATGCAGACCACCAACATGAACTGGACACAATCCAAAGACCTCCACAAGCTTGCCTGAATCACCAAGAACATCCACACTACTTCTGCTTACTGAAATCATCCTCTTCTTCATCCGGAACCTCAAGAACACAGTCTGTCAACACTGTTATATTGGAATAGATGCTTGCGGACCTCCAGACCATGAACCAATTGAGTTGTCAAATCACATTGACTTCCTAAACACTCCATCAAATCTGCAGAACAAGATATTGCATTTTTGGATCGCACCGGACCAATCTGTATCACTCTGTCACCTCTGAACATCTGCCAGAACTGGTTTTACTTAAGTGGCCATAACTTCTTTAGATCTTCATACGGACCCCTAAAATCTTTACTGGATCATCTTAAGACACATATCTACAAACCCTTTGATGCACATCCTCTGATCTTCATCTTAGCTAGGATCTTTTACCTCACTGTCTTCACTGTTCTTCTCCATTCCTGATAGGACTAATTTTCTCAATATCCTCAGCATACAACTCATCCAATCCTTATCATCAATGCAATAAGAGTGTGTTGACATCAATGACAACACCGGTTAGGCCCATACTTGCAACAATCTCCCCCTTTGTCACTGATGGCAACATATGATGTGAAAAACTGTTTTAACCATCAAGACAAGAACTTTTCACTTACACAACTCCCCCTGTCAGTAACAACCAATCACATGTCTTCTCTTCCTTTACTTCTCCCCCTTTGATCAGCAACCACTTGTTTTTCACATGTCTTCTCTCCCCCTTTGACATCAATGGCAAAGGGCACATACTTGCATCACTTCAGAGTCATACCAGCTACTCCCCCTGAGTAGTAGCTTTCCATAATCAATCTGGACCACAAGATGTGACTATGAGATCCATTGGACTGATGCACATCAGTGCACCTAAATTCAAAACCGGAGAGGTAATAACCCCTAACTTCTCCCTAAGTTACTCAAAAGAGTCCTTGGGTAGAGGTTTAGTAAAAATATCTACAATCTGATCCTTGGAAGGCACAAACTCTAATCTGACTTCATTCTTGTTCACTTGCTCTCTCAAGAAGTGAAACTTGATGGATATATGTTTAGTATTTGAATGCAACACCAGATTCTTTGATATATTTATTGCACTTGAATTATCATAGAAGATTGTGATAGGTTCCTCATACTCTACTCTGATGTCTCTTAGCATTTGCTTCATCCACAATACTTGAGTGCAACTTCTTGCTGCTGCAATATATTATGTTTCTGCAGTGGACAGAGATATTGCCTCTTGTTTCTTGCTTAGCCAAGAAACCAATCTCTTCCCCAAAAAGAATGCTCCACCACTGGTACTCTTCTGGTCATCCATATCTCCTGCCCAATCTACATCTGTATATGCATGAAGAGAGAAATCATGATCTCTAGGATACCACAAACCATATTGAACTATCCTTTTTAGATATCTAAAAATCCTCTTGATTGCCATGACATGAGATTCTCTAGGATCAGCTTGAAATCTAGCAACAAGACCAACAACATTCATAATGTCAGGTCTAGTTTGAGTGAGATACAATAATCCTCCAATCATTGACCTATACTTTTTCTGATCAGCCTTAGGAGAGTCATCATCTTTGCTCAATTTACATCCGGTTGCCATGGGAGTACTCATTGGTTTTGAGTCTTCCATCCCAAATTTCTTCAACAATTCTTTCACATATTTGGTCTGAGAAATGAAGATTCCTTTCTTTGTTTGAATGATTTGCAGACCCAAGAAGAAATTCATTTCCCCAAACATGGACATTTCAAATTCACTTTTTATTTGATTTGCAAAAGTTTTACACATACTATCTCTTCCTCCAAAAATGATATCATCAACAAACACTTCAACAATCAAGATATTTTCATGATCAATTTTGAAGTACAAATTACTGTCAGCAGTACCTTTGTTGAAACCAATCTTCAAAAGATGCTTATCCAATCTTTCATACTAGGCTCTTGGGGCTTGCTTGAGTCCATACAGTGCTTTCTTCAACTTGCAGACCATATCACCATGATCAGACAATTGAAATCCATCTGGTTTCTCAATGTATAGTTCTTCCAAGTCACCATTCAGGAAGGCAGACTTGACATCCATCTGATATATTTTGAAGTCCTTGAAGGCAGCAAAGGCAAGAAATAGTCTGACTGCTTCAATTCTTGCCACCGGACCAAAAGTTTCTTCAAAATCAACTCCTTCAACTTGGGAGTAACCCTTGTAGACCAATCTGGCTTTGTTTCTGACTACTTCACCATCTTCATTCAGTTTATTCCGGAAGACCCATTTGGTTCCAATCACATTCTTGTTTTTAGGTCTGGGAACAAGATCCCAAGTGTGATTTTTCTCAATTTGCATCAGCTCTTCCTCCATTGCTTTAGTCCAATTTTCATCATTGCATGTTTCATTCACTGTCTTAGGTTCAATCTTTGAAATCAGATAATACTCTTTTGAATCTTGAGCAATCATTCTTCTTGTTTTAACACCTTTGCTTTTATCACCTATGATCTAGTCTTCGGAGTGATTCAGTTTTACATACCTAGAAATTTTGGGATTTACTTGCACTTCTATTTCTTGCAAAGGTTCATTCAAACTTATCTCTTCTTCCTGATTCACCGAATCAGTTTGAATCTGAGTTTCAGAAGGGGGTTGGACTCCTTGGATCAAAACATCATTCTGATCATCTTCATCATATTCATAAAACCTTGAGGGTTTTTCAATACCTTCATCAACCTTCACATTTGTATTTTCTACAATCTTCCTCAATCTCTTGTTATAACACTAGTATGCTTTGCTTTGAGTAGAATAACCCAAAATATTCCTTCATCACTTCTAGCATCAAATTTTCCTAGAGCTTCATCTCTTTTAATGTAACATTTGCTACCAAAGACTCTGAAATACTTCATAGTGGGAGTGATGCCAAACCAAAGTTCATAAGGAGTCTTACCAGTATTGCTTCTGATTTGTACTCGATTGAGAGTATAGACTGCAGTGCTTACGGCTTCTCTCCAATAAATCTAAGGAACATTTGCTTCCATCATCATGGTTCTAGATGCTTTCTGGATGGTCCGGTTCTTTCTTTCCACTACTCCATTCTGTTGTGGTGTCCTTGGAGCAGACAACTATCTTTTTATCCCATGTTTCTCACAGAATTCTATGAACTCACCGGATGTGAATTCTCCACCTCTGTCAGACCTTAGACATTTTATGTTTAATCCAGTTTCATTTTCTACCATAGCCTTGAATATTTTGAATTTCTCAAGGGCCTCAGATTTCTCTTTCAGAAAAGTTACCCACATCATCCGGGAGTGATCATCAATTAATAACGTGAAGTATCTATCACCTTGCACACTCCTGATTCTTGTCGGACCACATAGATCAATATGAATTAAGTCCAATAATCTGGTAGAAGACTGTTCTTTAATTTTGAATGTGACTCTGCTCTACTTACCCAACTGACATTCTTTGCACCTACTATTAGTAGGTTTCACCAGTCTTGGAAGATCTCTTATAGCCTCAGTGTTGCTTATCTTGATGATATTATCAAAATTCACATGACACATTCTCCTATGCCATAACCAACTCTGATCAATTTGAACAAATAAGCAACTTTTACCAGTACCAACCAAGTGGAAGATATTACCTTTAGTTTGAGTTCCAGATGCAATCTTTGTTCTCAAACTTTCAAAAATCTTGCATTTTCCATTCTTGAATCGGAGATCATAGCCTTTGTCCACCAACTGTCCAACACTGAGAAGATTGTGCTTTAGACCTTCAACATATAGTACATTACTAGTTTTGTTCTTTCCATCAAAAGAAATGGTTCCTCTACCTTTGATTTTGCCATCAGAATTGTCACCAAATTTTACCGCTCCTCCGTCATACCTTTCCAAATCTATGAACTTATTTTTGTCACCTATCATATGGTGAGAGCATCCACTGTCAATGACCCAATCATCCTTTTCTTCAACTTGGGCATCCAGAGCTCTTTCTACAATTTTATGATTGGCAGATTTAGAGGGCATTGGATCTTCTTCCTTGATGGCAATAAACACCCAATCACTTCCAGATTTGTTTCTTGTCTCTGATTCATCATCTGTTACTCCATCATCATCTTCATGAACATAGTAACATTTCTTTTGGAACCTTGATCTGTTAGGATTTGGCCTTGAAAATCTTTTCAGACACTTTGAGGCAAAATGACCAATCTTATTGCAGTTAAAACATTTAAAAGGCAATTGCCCTTCATACTTACCGAACCCTCTTGGCAGTCTTTTTGCAATAAGGGCTTCAAGTTGAGTAGCTTCTGCTTCATCTTCTTCTAGATCTTTTCTTGTTTTTTCATACCATGATAGTTTCTTTAAAGAGTTTTCTCTCGGATCAAACATTTGTTTTTCTTTCACAGAGGCACTAGCTTTGAATGCAGATTCAGTTTTGGGGGGGTATCTCCAAACTCGGTTAATTTAAATGCAGCCAATTTACCAACCAATTGATCTCTTGTGATACCTGAAAAGGATCTAAATTCTTCAATAGCAGTAACCTTGTATTTGTAAGAATCAGGAAGGGATCTGAGAACTTTGCCAACAATCTCATCTTCATCCAAGATTCCACCAGCACATCTAATGCCACAAACAAGCTCATTTACTCTTGGCATAAATGTAGTGATATTTTTATCTTCTCTTATCTTCAGGTTTTTGAATTTTCCTTTCAGACTTTGTAGCTTGGCACATTTAACATACTTGTCTCCTTCATGCAAAAGTTCTAGTTTTTGCCAAATCTCATATGCAGTTTTTAGATCAATAACATTTGTCAATTCTGAATTAGATAAAGCACTTAGAAGAGCTTCTTTAGTCCGTAGATTATTGTTAGCATCTCTGATTTCATCTACGATATGCGGACCATTCTGAGGAGGATCATACTTCTTTGAAGCCATGATGCAATACAGCATTCCCATACATTGCAGGTGGCATTCCATGCGACTTTTCCAAAGAGTGAAATTGGTTCCATCAAACCTCAGATTATCCTTTTTGTAGGATGACATCTTGGATCTCCTCAAGCAGTTAAGCTCCTTTTAGAGGAACTTGGCTCTGATACCAATTGTTAGATTAAGGACAGACAACTGAGAGGGGGGGTGAATCAGTTGTCTGAAACTTACTTCCAGTTAATCACTTAAATCCTTTTATTAATTCAGCAACATAATAATAATTCAATCATGAAACATAATACAACAATTCAAGAGCAGAAACACATTAACACATAAGACACCAAGATTTTGACGTGGAAAACCTGGTTAAGGGAAAAACCACGAGGTGACTAACCCAATATTGTATTCTCTGTTAGAAGAATAGAAAGAACAAAATGGCACGTGCCAATTAGGGCTCACTGCCTGAGCACACTACTCACAAGAGGCCCACTACCTACAGGGGACACACTGTCTATAGAATAATAAGTATTACATACTTGAACTGAAGAATAGCATCTTCACCATGCTTGAGTCAGTTCCATTTAAGCTCAGTACTTCTGCTCTGCCTTTCACTCTGCTCCTCTCTACCACACTCTCATTTCCACAAGACACATTTGAAATGACTTTACAAATCCTTATTTATACAAGACATTGACTTAGGGATAATCATCCAAGTCGGCATACATTACAGAGCAAATACATAAATACAACATGACTATTTGCAAAAAGACTTCATGTGGATCAACACACTATCGGCCACACAGATATAAGACTTCAATCTTCCTTTAGGAACACACCATTCTTCATAGAACATCTTCAAGATCATCTGCAGGATGTGTAACTCATCTGGTCATCCAGACTTAGGAAGAACACCATCATCAGGAAGTAATTCTTCAATTACGAGCTCAATCTTCAATGCGGACCACCAAAATGAACTGTACACAATCCAAAGACCTCCACAAGCTTGCTTGAATCACCAAGAACTTCCACACTACTTCTGCTTACTAAAATCATCCTCTTCTTCATCCGGAACCTCAAGAGCACAGTTTGTCAACACTGTTATATTGGAATAGATGCTTGCGGACCTCCAGACCACAAACTAATTGAGTTGTCAATTCACATTGACTTCCTAAACACTACATAAAATCTGTAGAACAAGATATTGCATTTCTGGATCGCACTGGACCGATCTGTATCACTCTGTCACCTCTGAACATCTGCCAGAACTAGTTTTACTTAAGTGGCCATAACTTCTTCAGATCTTCATGTAGACCTCTAAAATCTTTACTGGATCATCTTAAGACACATATCTACAAACCCTTTGATGCGTATCCTCTGATCTTCATCTTAGCTAGGATCTTTTACCTCATTGTCTTCATTGTTCTTCTCTGTTCCTAATAGGACTAATTTTCTCAATATCCTCAGCATACAACTCATCCAATCCTTATCATCAATGCAACAGGAGTGTGTTGACATCAATGACAACACCAGTTAGGCCCATACTTGCAACACCATTGACTTTAAACAGGTAGGATATCTACCATAAATCAAACCTTGCATTACTCAACAACATTGTATCTTATCTGTGAGCATACACATTAGTGTATTTAAACTGTCATCTGTTTAAATGTTGTAGTTAGTTATTATGAGAGTATAACACAATAGACTTAAGGAATTTGTTTGGTTTGGTTTAAACTGAGATATTGTAGAAAATAGTGAGAGTTTAACATAGAAAAGAAGAACCTTTGTGTCTTAAGTCTGAGACAACTTTTAGATTTCTTGAGTCTGTATAACCAAATGTATGAAAGAATAGGTTTTCTTAAGTATAGGAGAAGCATACAGTTTGCTTTATCTAAGTGGTATAAGAACCTTTTCAGCTATATTTAAATGTAGTTTATATCTCTGCTCTATAAATAAGTCGTAAGGTCAAGTAAAACCATAAAGATATCGGCCTTCAAGTGTTTTATTAGAAAGCATTAAATGAGACCTATGTAGATTGTAGTCTTAGAGTGTAATATAAGCTTTGTCATGTTGGCTATGTTCGTAAGCATAGGTTGAAGGGTTTAGATTTTTTTTATGGATCGACTGAGTAACTTTAAGAGTTTATCAGTGGAGTATAAAAGAGTTTATTTGATCTATGTTATTCTTTGTGAAACATCTCGGCTGAGTAGTAAACTATTTCTTTGAAAGTCAATTGTATAGATCAACATAGAGACCACAATTGTAGGAATAAAGATGAGCAAGTTTTGACTGAGATAGATATATATGTATATATATCTCATGATAATTTATATTTTTTTATATATTGTTTATAATCATGAAAATTCGTGATAGAGACTCACTTGCTTAGAGATTTATGAATGATATTGATATCTTTTGCAACATTGAAGGAAAGTGAAATAATTTCTCTAAAGCATTTTTTTTGTTAGGTAAGAGGAGCTATTTCTAGCCCCGCGCTGGAGGTCACAAGGGGGGCATCCTCCCCATCAACTGAATCCACTTAGTCAATGTATTCAACTTAGAAGCCACATATCTAAACCACATGTTGCTTTGGGGATTCAAACTTGGATCTCCATCATGAGAACCTTCTGGCCTTGCCATTTAAGCACAACCCCTTTCAATTCTCTAAAGAATTTATAACAATGGTAAAGTATTATCATTATTATTATTATTATTTTACGTGAGTTCAACACCTATCCTTTATAGTGAGTTAGTGGACTTGAAGATTAAAGGTTGATAATTTTACTATTAGTAGAGACTCAAACTTATTTAGGTCGAAGAATTGACTTAGTTGTGAGTTCTTTTATGGAAATGATAGTATTTTATGTAAATAGGTTATACTTCATGTAGATCATGTTTTTATACGTTATGAGGAATGTGAATTCAATCAATGCCCTAGTAGTCGAAAGATGACTAAAGGTTTTTGTCTTCGTGTTATATTGAACTTATACTTAGGGAAAAAAACAAGAGTATTTGTTATACAATGAGTATGGGATAAAGAAGTTAAACCCTAGAATCAAGCTAGAAGGGGTTTAGAAAACATAAATTCTCTAATCAATTATGACATTGTCTATTGTATATTATGGTCGAAAGTAAAAAGGTCAAGAAACCATAGATCAAGACAATATAAGGAGTCTAAGAAACACCTTGTTAAATTTTAATGATTTCTTGATAGAGTCGAATTAGATATATATCACAAGAGTACTTAATTATTTGAGTCATTAAGTAGAGTGATAGGAAGCCATAGACCCTGATTTTGCAAGAATGTAACTAGGGACTCTCTGAAAGGTTTAAATCATCTAAATCTACATTATGTATACATATCCTATAATCAGGATTAAATTCTAAGTTGGAATGACTGGGATTAAGTTTAACCAAGACAATTCATGTCTAGAGTTACTAGTCAGATAAATCAAACTGTAGGATGAGATAGTTACCAAGTCAGGTTAGAGTTATGTGAACACATGACTACGTTTATTGCAAACATCTATTTGATGCATTTGTCTTTGCATGCATTAGTCAGTTCACAGTGTCTAGATGGCGTGACCTGTCAGAGTGATCATACTTAGCTAGAAGTTTGTCTAGAGCTGTACGGTCAATTGAGTTACGTAAGACACAACACTAGAACTCAGGTGGCAACCTGTTGGTTCCTTATTTCTATACTCTTTGTGAAGGGTAGGGCCACATCCAGGAAGGAAGGTGTGCAGGGGATCACTGGTCTGTGGTTGGAGGTAAAGCATTCGGATGATGCTCTCCCTCTATAGCAGAAGACTCATCGAGACTTGTAAGATAGATATCAAGATTCCAGATACATTGTACTTCATGATTGACTTATGATTGTCAAACTTATGTAAACTTATTGCTGAATGCAAAATATTTATAAATGTAAAGTGAAAAATTTTCACTAGGATTTATCTTTGAATATATTGTTTTTCAAGGTTGAAAGATATTTAGAAAAGATATGTTTTTATTTCTTTGTAATTATGAAAAAATTCACTCATGTTTATCATGTTCTTTTACTTTCCTAGTAAATTGTGTGTGTAATTCCAAGTAATATGAGATGGCATGTTACATATGGTATCAGAGCTACTGGGTTCAACACATGGACCTAGGTACTCACTACGAGAAAAAAATTGTCAACATTCAGCAGATTTGCTAATGTTTGAAATTGGTTTTATGCCAGAATGGTGTGGAGAAGAATGAAGAAAACTGCCAGAAAGTTTGTTCTCCATCATTTACCCAAAATTGAGGTTAAGAAAGAACCTATTGACAAGGTAAAACTCAAAAAGCACATTGGTTATGCTGATGGTGCATGGCTGAAAGATTCTGAGAATTTGGCTGGTGCTCTTAAGCGTATTCGGCTAGAAAAAAAACAATGAAACAAACTGGCCAAGAAACCTATTGTTCCTACTTGTGTAGCTAAACCAAGTAAACCTTCTGCTAGATGTGACATGTCATTTGGGTATGGTCACGATGCACCTATTTTAGGAAAAGAGGTGATGGAAGAGTACCTGCATGTACACCCACCCTCTAAGTTTATTTTTACTAGATTTCGATGGGGAAGAGGAACCTAAGGAATGTCCACTCACTGGCAATATCATGTAGTCTTGTCATGTTATCTATTTAAATCAGGATGTATTTATACCCAGAATAAACTATAATAAAAAATGAGATTGTTTTGTACAAATCTGAGTTTTGTGAATAGATTTATTGATGAATTTTGAATTAATGAGATGCATTATTTATGAATTCTAATCTATAACTTGATATGAATATCAGATGTGATATAGAGTCTCAACATGGTTCAAACTCGAACAAATCTTGAAGATAGTCAAGGAGGGTCAAATCCCTCCGATAACCCAATGGATAAGTTGGATCGGATATTGACCATGCTGAATGAAACCAAGGAGAGGCTTGGAAACCTAGAACAAGAAGTTAGGGGTCAAGGCAGATCCGAAGGGGAAAAAGAGGACTCACATCAAGGGGATGATGATTATGTCCATGAACCCAATATTCATAGTGAGCAAAGGGAGGATGTTGATAAGACTAAGTCTCAAGAGGAGAAGAGAAGTAGACTTGCCTTTGAATTGTCAAGAGACATGAAGAAAGTGACACGACCCAAGTTTGATGGAACAATAAGTGGTGATGCTCCAGAAGCTTGGTTGATAGAGATGGAAAGTATTTTGAGATCAGAAATTACTCTGAGATAACCAAGGCAGTATGGGGTGCCTATCAGTTGGCAGGTGAAGCTTCCACTTGGTGGATGAACAAGAAAATGGAACTGGGGTTAAGTTTTTTGAGCTTAACCTAGGATCAATTTGTGGTCATATTTTGCCAAAAGTCGTTATCTCAGCTTTTCTTTGATCAAAAGCTAATAGATTTTCAGAATCTGTGACAAGGAGATATGTTGGTGGTTGAGTATTAGGAAAAGTTCACCCGTCTCTTGAAGTATGTGCCATGATACCAGAAGGATGAAAGGTTTCGGATCAAGAAATTCATCATGGGTCTAAATGCCCATATAGGAAGAGAAGTGGATGTACATGGTCCTACCACTATGGACCAAGTTTTTGAGAAGACAATCAAGAAAGAGCAAAAATTGAAGTCAATTTCTGCACATCGTGAGAAGAATCACAAGGGGTTTAATAAGTCCCCAACTTCTCATCCTTTCAAGAAAAGGAATGGAAAACCAAATGTGAATAAGAAAAGTGACAAGGGCTACAGAAATAGCAAGAATGGACCCAGAAATGAGAAGAAGAACAATAATAGTTTCCCAAAGAATGACTCTAGAAAACCTACTGAGAAGCGTGGACCTCCTGGAGGATGTTTCTCTTGTGGTGGATATCATTACACAAATCAATGCCCAACCAAGAATCAAGGAGTTCAATAGCGTGGTAACACATTACCTACCCAAAAAGTAGCTTTTTAGCATAGGATCCATGCAGCTTTGGATAATCGCCAGGCAGAGTAATAGAGTACACCCATAGAGATGACATGTACTTTATTTGGAGTTCCTATTTCTATTTTAATTAATACTGGAG
Source organism: Cunninghamia lanceolata (assembly GCA_027924645.1). NCBI lineage: Eukaryota > Viridiplantae > Streptophyta > Pinopsida > Cupressales > Cupressaceae > Cunninghamia > Cunninghamia lanceolata. Next base: position 506,508 of record BSBN01001380.1, on the reverse strand, counting down.
AAATTAAAAAAATTATTTCTCAAAGAGTATTGAATAAATTTCCTAGAAGAGTTGGATATAAGGCTAAAGCCTAGTCAGTTGAACATGCTAATGAGACTAAAGCTCAAATAGAGTAATGTCTGTTTGAAGCCAAACTTGAACTTCCTAGTTTTTCAATTGACTTGAATTTATTTGTAGCCCCCCTAGGTTCCTATGATGTTATCTTAGGAATAAATTGGCTATGGAGACATAGGGCCAATGTCAACTATTTTTTAAAAACACTTGAGTGTCTAGACAATGTAGGAAATAAAGTCTTTTTGCCAAGCACTCAAAGAGAAGTCAAGATCAAAACAATCTCTGCTATGCAACTAAAAAGGGCTAGGCAAAAAGGTTGTCAACTTTTTACAGTCAAAATGGAGCAAGTAGAAGAAGATCCCAGTAAACAAAGTGTAACCTTGGAGGACTATCCTTTCTATGAGATTTTTGAGATGTTTTCCTAGACGAACTTCTGAGATTATCTCCGTAGAGAACTTTTGATTTCTTTATTGATATTATACCTAGATCTAAGCCGATTTTAAAGGCACCATATCGTATGACTACTATGGGTTTAATGGAATTGAAAGCCCAACTTTAGGAGTTATTGGCTAAAGGGTTGATTAGACCCAGTGTTTCTCCTTAGGGAGCACCTTTGATCTTTGTCAAAAAGAAGGATGGGACTTTACGTCTGTGCATATACTATCATATGCTCAACAAAGCAATGATAAGGAATAAGTATCCTTTACCAGGTATTGATGATCTTTTCGATCATATGCGTGGCACAACTGTATTCTCTAAGATCGATTTGTGATCTGGATATCATCAACTAAGGATAAAAGATGAAGACATTCATAAAATAACTTTCAGAACAAGGTATGGACATTATGAGTTCACAATCTTACCTTTTGGACTTACAAATGCCCCTGATGCATTCATGAATTTGATGAACAGTGTTTTCCAATATTTCTTGGATAAATTTGTTCTACTGTTTCTTGATGACATTATTATTTATTCCAAGAATGAGGAAGAGCACTTGCAACATATGTAATTAGTTTTGTAACAGTTGAGAGAACATAAGTGTATGGGAAGCTTTCTAAGTGTACTTTATTTGAGAAAGAGATAGAATATCTGGGACATATAATATCAACTGAAGGCATTTCAGTAGATCCTACAAAGATCAAAGCTATACTAGAGTGGCCTATGCCAAAGAATGTGCATGAAGTGCATAGTTTTATGGGACATATTATAGGAAGTTTGTTTTGAAATTTTCTAAGATTGCAAGCCCAATCACTTCACTTTAGAGGACAGGAAAGAGTTTTGTCTGGTTAGAAAAATATCAGGAGGCATTTAATTAGTTAAACGAGAGGTTGAAAACTATACTAATATTGAAAGTTCTTAAACCGGGAAGTCAATTTGTTGTAATTACTGATGCCTCAAGAGAAGGTTTAGGAGGAGTGCTTATGAAAAATGGACAAGTGGTAGCCTATGAATCTAGGAAGCGAAGAGCATATGAGTAGAATTATGCTCCTCATGACTTAAAGTTAGCAGCAATTGTGCATGGTTTGCAAGTATGGCAACACTACTTGCTAGGAAAGCCTTTTGAGTTAAAGTCAGACCATCAAGGTCTTAAGTACATATTTTCCCAACCTCATTTGAATGCTCGGCAAAGAAGATAGCTGGAATTGATGTGTGACTATGACTTTGATATAAGTTATATCAAAGGAAAGGAGAACCGAGTAGCGGATGCTCTGAGTCGATGGAGGCATATATCTTCAATTTTCTCTATTCACTTGAACTTTAAGGAGTTAGTATTGCAAAACTCTGCTAGTGATGAGTATTTTCAACAAGTTAAGTAAGATCTCATAGTAAATCCTCAAGACTTGAGATATGATGGGTTCTACTTTGAACCAGATGGGCTTTTAAGATACAGAGGAAGGATGTATATTCCAAAATCTACATAATTAAGAAACCTTGTGTGGGAGGAAGTTCTACACCATATTTAGGTCATCCTGGAGTAACCAAACTCCTAGCTGATGTGAAACCATTTTATTTCTAGAAAGGAATGAAGAATAATGTTGCAAGATTTGTACCAAGTTGCCTAGAGTTCTAGAGAGTCAAGGATGAGCATCAGCATCCAATAGGGCTTCTGTATCTGCACGATATTCCAGAGTGGAAGTGGCAGGCCATTAGTATAGACTTTGTGCAAGGTCTCCCAATGTCTCAAAATAGGCATGATGTTATTTTAGTGGTGGTGGACAAGCTCACCAAGGTAGCTCACTTTATACATGGAAATCTAACAGATGGAGCACCAGTCATAGGTCACAATTTTGTGCAGGAAGTGTTTAGATTACATGGAGTTCCTGAGAAGATTATCTCAGATAGAGATGCGCGCGTGACATCAACATTTTGGCAAACCTTATTCTTAGTGCTAGGAACTCAACTCAATATAAGATTAGCTTATCACCTTGAGATAGATGGTCAGACTGAGAGGGTAAATCAAGTTCTAAAAGATTTGTTGAGGATGTATTGCTTGGATCAGCAATATAAGTGGGAAGAGTATTTACCACTTGTGGAGTTTGCTTATAATAACTCCTATAATTCTACTATCAAGATGGCTCCATTTGAAGCATTATACAGAAGGAGATGCCAAAATCCTATAAGCTGGGATAAGCTAGAAGATAAGATTAGCATTGGTCCAAAAATATTTTAAGAAATGGAAGAACCGATTGAGATGATAAAAAATAGATTGGTGGAAGCAAATGATAGACAGAAAAGTTACGCTAATGCCAAGCGTATACCAAGGCAATTCTCAGTTGGAGAAAAAGTTCTTTTGCGGGTCAAACCTCAAAAAAGTTCCATAAGGTTTGTAAAGTCTTCCAAACTAGCTCCTTGATTTGTAGGACTGTTCGAAGTTCTCGAAGTTATCAATCCGGTTGCCTACAAAGTCGCTCTACCACCAACTCTTGCCAGGATGTATAACGTTTTTCATGTTTCATATTTGAAAAGTATATAATAGGTGATAATCATATTCTTGATTAGAATGCTTTATAGGTACAGGACCTAGGAGTGGTCATGATCGAGCCTCTCAAGGTGCTTGAAGTTCGTAAGCTCCGCTTGCGCAACAAAGAAGTTACTCAGTGCAAGGTCCAATGGGACCAGTATGCAGAGGATAGTGCCACATGGGAAGATTATTATGATTTTTATTAGAGATTTCCTCATTTGTTTTATGCTTTTCAAAGTTGAATAAAAACTTTATCATATTATTATTTTGGATACATTGGATCATCGAGGACGATGAATCTTATGGGAGGAGATATGTCACATCCCTAATTTTGACTATGTTTTACTTTTTACTTCTATGTAATTAGTAATTGATTATGATTTAATGATTTGACATTAGGTGGAAATGTCAGGATAAATCAATAATATCATGAGCTTATGTTTATATGTTTAGAATTTAGACATGTGATTATATGTTGTCATGATTATTTATTCATAAGGTATATGGATGGACTAATGATACACTAATCCCAGTTTGGTGATTGTAAGTTGTAATTTGGAAAACATGTTTTCACCCTCCAAGAAACAAAGGGAGAGCATCATCGGAGAGAAGTGAATAGATGTATGGATAAGAATAGGTTGTTTCCATCTAAGTCTTGTGCTTGCACCGTTTAGTGAACCCTCATCAAGTTTGGTAAGTTGTGTTTGACCCTTTTGGTCTAAGTTTGGGTTTTGATTCGACAATTGTTGATTTGTCGTCAAGATCCTTAAGCATAGGTTTTGTCAAAGAATCAAGTCTGGATAGTATGACCATCAATAGGATATGGTTGATAGCCGTTAGTTCTTGCATGATATCAATATAGTTTATATTCAAGAAAAAATAAAATATTTGTTAGTGGTTAAACTAGTTCATTATTGATGATTTCCGATAAGTTTTCCATTTTGTTAATCTATCTAATTGACATTTATGCAAGATAGATAAGGGGGAGAATACCTTAAGCCCATTCTCGTACTTGGTTGAATGTTTGAAACAACATAAATATACGTTGTATGCACCAATCTTAAGTTGTCATATTTATATTAAGCAGTTAAGAGATCGTGGTATGCTTAAATTGAATGCAAACCTCTTCACTCATATTGTGGTGCTTGACTCCCTTAACTCCATGATAATTTTGAGAATAAGGAGGAGCTCTTTATTAATATAGTGGAGTGGTCTTAATAACTAGACACTCTACCTGCTAACAACTTGCATCGTGGAGAATGATGAGAAGTGGGATTTCAACTAGGAATCTTGGGAGTAACGCAAGGTAGAAGCCTTTTAAAAGGCTATATTGTCGATGTTAAGGGATGTGTGGGTAATAGTCTGTTGATCAATGACTCCAATTCGAAGTGATGAATGACAGACTGTGCTTAACACAAAGGATAGTGTGCAAGAGTCTACAGGGCAGTGGAGGTGACACACTGAGAAGAAGGCTCTAAGTTCTTATAATTGCAGAGGATAGGAAGGAAAGTTCAGGCACAACACACTGTATGAGCTTTTCAAACCTCATAGAATCCATAGACTTTAAATAGTTAGGATATCTACCATAAATCAAACCTTGTATTAGTCAACAACATTATATCTTATATGTGAGCATACACAGTAGTGTGTTTAAACCATCGTCTGTTTAAATGTCATAGTTCGTTATTATGAGAGTATAACACAATAGACTTAAGGAATTTGTTTGGTTTGGTTTAAACTGAGATACTGTAGAAAATAGTGAGAGTTTAATGTAGAAAAGAAGAACCTTAGTGTCTTAAGTCTAAGACAACTTTTAGATTTCTTGAGTCTGTATAACCGAATGTATGAAAGAATAGGTATTCTTGTTTAAGTATAGAAGAAGCATATAGTTTGCTTTATCTGAGTGATATAAGAGCCTTTTCAGCTATATTTCAATGTAGTTTATATCTTTGCTCTATAAAGAAGTCATAAGGTCAAATAAAACCATAAAGAGATCGGCCTTCGAGTGTTTTATTAGAAAGCATAGCATGAGAGCTATGTAGATTGCAGTCTTAGAATGTAATATAAGCTTTATCCTATTGGCTATGTTCATAAGCATAGGTTGAAGGGTTTAGATTTATTTTTTTATGGATCGACTGAGTAAATTTAAGAGTTTATCAGTGGAGTATAAAAGAGTTTATTTGATCTATGTTATTCTCTGTGTAACATCTCGGCTATGAGTAGTAAACTGTTTCTTTGAAATCCAATTGTATAGATCAACATAGAGACCATAATTGTAGGAATAAAGATGAGCAAGTTTTGACTGAGATAGATATATATGTATATATATCTCATGATAATTTATCTGTTTTGATATATTGTTTATAATCATGAAAATTCATGATAGAAACTCGCTTAGAGATTTATGAACGATATTGATATCTTTTTCAACATTGAAGGAAAGTGAAATAATTTCTCTAAGGCATTTATAACAATGGTAAAGTATTATCATGATTATTATTATTTTATGTGAGTTCAACACCTATCCTTTATAGTGAGTTGGTGGACTTGAAGATTAAAGGTTGATAATTTTACTATTAGTAGAGACTCAAATTTATCTAGGTCGAAGAATTGACTTAGTTACGTGAGTTCTTTTATGGAAATGGTAGTATTTTATGTAAATTGATTATACTTCGTGTATCATGTTTTTATACGTTATGAGGAATGCAAATTCAATCAATGCCCTAGTAGTTGAGAGATGACTAAAGGTTTTTGTCTTCGTGTTATATTAAACTTATACTTAGGGAAAAAATAAGAGTATTTGTTATACAATGAGTATGGGATAAAGAAGTAAAACCCTAGAATCAAGCTAGAAGGGGTTTAGAAAACTTAAATTCTCTAGTCTATTATGACATTGTCTATTGTATATTATGGTCGACAGTAAAAAGGTCGAGAAAACCATAGATCAAGACAATATAAGGAGTCTAAGAAACACCTTGTTAAATTTTAATGATTTCTTGATAGAGTCGAACTAGATATATATCACAAGAGTGCCTAATTCTTTGAGTCATTGAGTAGAGTGACAGGAAGTCATAGACCCTGATTTTGCAAGAATGCAACTAGGGACTCTCTGAAAGGTTTAAACCATCTAAATATATATTATGTATATATATCCTACAATCAGGATTAAATTCTAAGTCATAATGACTAGGATTAAGTTTAACCAAGACAATTTATGTCTAGAGTTACTAGTTAGATAAATCAAACTGTGGGATGCGATAGTTATCAAGTCGAGTTAGAGGTGTGTGAACACACGACTACATTTATTGCAAACGTCTATTTATATTGAAACTTTAGCCAAAGTGATGCATTTGTCTCTGCACGTATTAGTCAGTTCACAGTGTCTAGATGGCATGACCTATTAGAGTGATCATACTTAGCTAGAAGTTTGTCTAGAGTTGTATGGTTGATTGAGTTACATAAGACACAACACTAGAACTCAGATGGCAACCTGTTGGTTCCTTATTTCTATACTCTTTGTGAAGGGTAGGGCCACTTCCAATAAGGAAAGTGCATAGGGGACTGCCGGTCTATGGTTGGAGGTGAAGCCCTCAGATGATGCTCTCCCTCTGTAGCAGAAGACTCGCCGAGACTTATAAGGTAGATATCAAGATTCCAAATGTAGTGTACTTCATGATTGACTTATGATTGTCAAATTTATGTAAACTTATTGCTAAATGCAAAATATTTGTAAATGTAAAGTGAAATATTTTCACTAGGATTTATCTTTGAATATATTGTTTTTCAAGGTTGAAAGATATTCAGAAAAGATATGTTTTTATTTCTTTGTAATTATGAAAAAATTCACTCGTGTTTATCATGTTCTTTTACTTTCCTAGTAAATTGTGTGTGTAATTCAATATGAGATGGAATGTTACACTTTTCATCCTAACCTTATCCCATCATCCTTACATTATCCCAAGCCTAAGGAAATTTTTGTCCTAATCACCTTATCCATGTTGAACATTAGTCTATCCCTTAGTCCATCCAAATCAAACTTAAACCTACACATGACCTTAGTATATCCTTTGGTCCATCCATCACCAAAATCATCTCTTGTCCAAACCTTATTCCAATCCAAACCTTATCCCCGTCATCCAAATCAAACCTTAACCTATTCCTAAACCATCCAAATTAACCTTACACCTCATTCCCCATCCAAATCCACACAAGCCTTAGTCCACCAAACTAAATCCTTTACTTGAACCCTAGTCCATATCCACTCTCCAATCAACCTAACATCCCAAAACTTTGGTTCATCCTCAACCTACCTAGTCCAACCTAATGCCATAAGTACACTTCCCATCCCCTTAATCATCCAATCCACATTTATCCAAACCTCACATCTTCATAATCCAAACCCACCATCCTTAGGAACAAGTCTTGGAAAATTTAACAATTGCATTGGATCATTTAAACCAAGCATCCCATCTATCCACTATTACACTTAATCATCCTAGGGCCCAAATCCATCAATCTTAATTAGTCCTCAACCTCCCTAAGATCCAAATTTGAATCGTGTTATAGTCCAAGTTACAATTTATCCAAACCATCTATCCAAAGTCACCTATCCAAGTCATCCCTCCAAATCATCCCAAAGTTGTTGGAAAGGTTATCTAAGGCTACCATTCCCCTTTGAACTTATTTTGGAGTTCATTATCCCTTTTAATCCAACTATCCAATAATCCAAAACCTACCAATCCTTGTCATCCCAAAACTCCTCACCATCAACCTTATCCAAATCATCCTACCATACACATAAATCCTTGGAAGGTCAAATCCCAATTGATCCAAACTTAATTCAAAGGTTAATCCTTAGCATCAATCATCATCCAATCTAAAAATTATCCTTGGGTCTCCCACATTAACCTCAATCCTAGGGTCATCCTCAATCCAAATCCATTCAAAATCCAAATCATCTAAAATCTCAAACATCCAAACAATCCAAATCCTAAGACCTAGCCACAATGATGGACCCATATCCCACACAAACAAAGCCAAAAATCATAATCGAAGGAAGGCCCAAGATCACAATCAAGGGAAAAGTAAACACCATGAACCCCTTAGATCAAATCCTCTTCTCAAATCAAGACAAGCACAATGACTATAACAACCTTGTTAATCAACAAATATATGATCCATATGATGATGATGATGATAGTCTTGTCGACCAACTAGAATATGAGCCCTTTAAACATGATGATGATGATAGTCTTGTTAACCAACCAGAATATGAGCCCTTTGAACATGATGATGAAGATAGTCTTGTTAACCAACTAGAATATGAGCCCTTTGAACATCATGATAATGTCAATCGGCCTGAATATGACCCCTATGATGATAATGCTAGTATTAACCAAAACATTATTGATGAGATAGTCATGAGAAAGCTTCCCATAGATCCTCCATGCTCAACAATAAGCACCCATATCCTCCAAAACCTAAGACACCCTAGTGCCATCTACTTCATAAACCAAAAGCAAAGGTTTGAGAGTCATCTTTATCCCATCCTTGGAAAGGGAAACACCCCCTAGAGTCATATCCCTCATCTCCTACATCCAACTCATCCCAATCCTTCCCATCATTGTCACTAAAGTCCTTCAACTCATCCACCTCCACCAAATCTCCCTAATCATTTGCATCCACCTCCTCCGAATCATTGTCATTGAATCCTTCAAATCCTTTAAGTTCACCAAGGAATCCACATCTTCTATGTCACCCACATCCTCATCCAAATTCTCTAGCCCATCTTATCCAAAATCCACCCATACTTGGAAATTTTATTGGTCTCATCCATCTACCAAAGACTTTGTCCAAGCACTAATCACATGGGATAAACAACAAACCAACAAATCCAAGAACTCCATGTCCACAACACCATCATGCACTCCACCACCTATCAGGCCCACTCAAGAGATTCCTATCCAATATCCATTATCGCCATGCCAAAATCTTGAGCCCTTCCGAGAATCCCCCATCCCTATCCAATCTCACATCCCATTGTCCAAACTATTGGATCTACGTCAAGAGCCAAGCCCAAAGCATGACAAAACCAACTCCATTCCAAATCTAGATCAAGTTACCCAAACATTCCCCATAGATGGTCATGAACTCCAAACTAATCCAATCTTTGATCAAGATTGTGATGTCCCGATATTAAGGCATTGTTTAAATTAAATATTTAAACATCATGATAAAGATGGAGAAGTCACTTTCGTCAAATATGGTGTTCGTCATCGTCAATTTGGATGATAATTGTGTATATTATTTAATGAATAATATTAAATAATATAATTGTGAACGGGGTTGTGCTTGAATGGAAAAGGCCAAAGGTTCTCATGATGGAGATCCAAGTTCGAATCCCCCAAGTAACATGTGGTTTCTATGTATTCTATGTGGCTTCTAAGTTGATTAAGTTGATTAAGTGGCTATGTTGATGGGGAGGAGGTCCCCCTTGTACCTCCAACGCTTATGAAACAATATATATATATATATATATATAATATATTTATTAACAAGAAAATATTATTATATTTATAAATGATAAATATAAATACAATATATAATATATAAATATAAATATTAATAAATTAAATATTCTAAATAAGAAGACCGACTCCCTCACAAGGAAGTGCTCCATATAAGACAAAATATCTTATTTACAATACATATTATAATTACCGATTAATATAAAAGAACAGTCAAAGATAATATGCAAAATGAGTAATGACTCTTGAATAAGATCAGCGATCAAGATAATAATACATAGGAAATGATTAATATGGAGAGCATGGTGCGATTATGTATAAAGTAGCACTTATAAGGTGGAGTAATTAGTTTACAACGATTACATTGTGGATAACAACGATCATATTTAGTATGCAACGATGACATCCTAATAGACCAACGATTCATTAGTACATATGTAGTGATTAATATATCTATAGTTAATATGTGTACAAAAATTATGTAATTTGATAAGGGCAACAATTAGTATGTTTATAATGAAAAGGTGTATGATAAATAAGAGTTGTCTCCCTTTACAAAGAGATGGATCCATTCATGAAATCATCCCTTTGAAGGAAGGAATAAATGAAGGTTGTGAAAGATGGAGAAGAGGATCTTACACAAAAGATTTACAAGTAGGAATATGCAAAGGATATATATATCAGAAGTTTTAAGAACATATAAATTCTCTGATTTTAAGAGGAAGAGAAAAGAAGAGTAACAATATGTATTCAGATATTAAAGAACATATGCAACAGTATATGAAGACAATGTGCAGATGTGTATGATGATTAGATTATTGTGAAGAATAAATAAGAAGAACAACACTAAAGAAAGGAACACAATCCTTAGATCTCTAAAGGATACAAAGGCAAGAATTATCTACTGGTATGATGTATCTAACCCTATGTTTATTATGATGAATGCCATGTGGTAAGTAATGACAAATGCATATAATTGAAAGATTATCATTAGACATGTATATATATATAAGCATTGTGAAACTTGCTATGAAATATATAAGAGAAAACATCAATAGATTATATTCACAACACATTTGGTATGTTCAAACTCAATGCTTATTTATTTCTATTGGCCACAAGCATTGGGAGAGGTAAAGTAAATCCAACCATCGAGTTGGTTTCATCGCGCCCTAGACAAGTAAATCATTAAGGATTAGAAGAGAAATAAAGATTGAGACTTGAACATAACCAATACATAATGTGCTATGAATAAGTGTGATCATTTGGTATGTTGAAGTATATCAAAATATGTTCAAGTTAATACTTAGTTATTTCTATTGCCACAACCATTGGGAGAGGCAAGGTTTTGTTAGGGAGGGGCGAAGTAAATCCAACCATCGAGTTGGTTTCATCATGCCCTAGACAAGTAAATCCCCGCCCAAGGTTGAGGAATATAAAGGAAGTAAGGATTAAGACTTGAACATACTTGATACTGAATTGTGTTATGAATTGAATTGATTGTGGATTATGCTAAGATGAATTGATCTCATTATTTGTGTTATGTAGTATTGTTCTCATTATTAATTATACTATTATAGATGAGTTTAATATGAGTGATAGATGAATTCAATATGAATGATGCTATGAACTGAATATTGTCTTAATTTATTGATCTTTAATATCTCTAATGTCCCTTTCTAGTGATCTTATTGTATGCAAGTAAAGAAATCAGGAATATCCTAAAAGGGGACATTACAAAGATCCCATCTATGACCAAGAAGCCCAAAATGATCCCCTCATCCACCTGTATCCCATCCATGACCACAAAATCGAAGCTAATCACATCCATACTCCAACAACCTCAATTTCCCAAGATGAAATGCTTGCCTCCCTTGGACACATAGATGATCAAATAAATGACATGGATTCCATCAAGCATGAGGATGCACGAGATAAGATTGATCACATTGAGAATATCATTGGTCAAGATGCCACTATAATCATAAACAAGGAAAAAGCACAACCATTTTATCAAGTTGGCCCAACCACCTTCATCAAATTCGGTCTCCTTATAGATGAGCCAATTTCAAGTTCTAACCGAAAGGAAGCAAGGTATGCAGAACACACTTCCTACATCGATCTAAGGAGAGTTGTACAATTTTTTTTATCTTTTAACAATTACAGTAATGAGATACACAATACAAAGAAGATATCAAATAACATCAAATGCAAATACAAAAGATCACAACACAAGATATACATGGGGAAAGCCCTTTTGAGTGAAAACCCCCACACTCCAAAGCACAACCCAATATATTAATATGTAAATAGTGAAGGTTACAATATATTTCTAGAGCCAAGCTCTTACAGAAGTTCACCAATGTTGATAATATGGAGTAGTTTCGGTAGCATAGCAGTACTTGCAAATGAACCATACAAACTACTCCAACAAGCACCTTATTTATAGACAATAACAAGCATGAAGGAAGATTCTAGAGCAAGATACAAGAGGTGGGCGTCCAAATATACATGGTACATATTCCAACACCTCTTAGAATGCAAATGACACTTTTCCAAACTTGGGTGCCCCAAATTTACCTAAAATAGGTATGACATGCTCTTACACCGTCATAAAATTTATCATATATGACAACACTTATAGTTGTAAGAGAATCTGTCATAACTGACTAATAGTACCATATTCTCTTACAACTTGTCATAGTCAAACTTGGGCACCTAAATATGCCTTATTCAAACATGAAAAGATGCTTCATGACACATGTCATACCTATCATAAGAATCTCTATTTCTGGCTTTTACATGTCATAGATTTTGTCATATGTCATAACATTTTACACATTACTTAAGATGCTGACACATGGAAAATTAATGTCACCTCAAATGGGACACCTACATTTCCTCATGTTGACATGTCCATCCAAGTCACCTTCCAAGTGGGATGACAACTCACCATGCCACCTCACACTAAATGACGAAATAAGATGTGCATAAATAAATACAATATAGGAAAATAATAAATAAATAATTACTAATGTTAGGAACTTGCAAAGGTTGAGACACTTTAATTCCCAGCATTCTCCAACTTTTCGAACACCTTTCAAGAGCCAATAGTAAAACATGATTTTAACTGCTAAGGGCTGAGAGGCCCATAGACTTCGAACACCATCTGAACTTCGTGCTCAAGGGTTTAGTCGAGGAATCTGCAACATTCATCAAAGTATCAACTTCCCCAAATTCACTCTTCCATCTTCCACCATGTCACAGACAAAATGGAACTAAACATCAATACACTTCATTCTAGCATGGAAGGTAGGATTCTTTGCCAAACATATAGCACTCTAACTATCACAACAAATAGCAATCTTCCATGCATCAAACCCAACATTAGAACACAATCTTTTAAGCCAAATGGCTTCCTTGCAAGCATGAGTTGTTTTCATGTACTCTACTTCTGTAGTGGACAAAGCGACTATAACTTGTCACTTACTCATCCAATTAATAGCATCACCAAACATCATGAACGCATAAGCACTACTAGATCTTCTATTATCAGTATTACCTGCCCAATCTGAATCCACAAATCCATGAATACAAAATGAATGCAAAGATCTTGTAGGATGTCCATGATAACATAAGGAATACTCAGAAGTACCCTGCAAGTATCTAAACAGACTCTTTACTACATCCCAATGTACTCATCCAGGATTAGCCATAAACCGACTAAGGACTCCCACTACTTGGGTAATTTCTTGTCTTGTACAGACCATGACATGCATCAAATTACCAACAACACTAGCATAAGGTACTCTCATCATATCCTCCATCTCAAAAGGAGATTTTGGACAATCTACAACATATAACTTTCTCCCCATCATAACAGGAACACACAACGGTCTACAAGCTGCCAAGCTAAATATCTCCAACATTCAATTCACATACTTACTCTGGCCTAACCAAAGTTTTTTTTTGCTCCATCTCTTTTGATTTCCATTCCCAGAATGTACCTAGTTGCCCCTAAATCTTTTATCTCAAATTGTGCTCATAACTGAGACTTCAAATCAGAAATCAAACTTTTACCATTCCCAAAGAACAACATATCATCAACATATAATGCAATAATGAGAATGTAATCATTATCCATTTTATAGTAAACACAATGATCTAATTTCAATCTCAGAAACCCCAAACTCAACACAAAGGCATCAAACTTTTGGTACCACATTCTAGGAGACTGTTTCAAACCATACCAAGACTTTTTCAACTTACAAACCAAATTTTCTATACCTTTCTCAATGTAATCCTCTGGCTATGATATATGTATCTCTTCCTCCAAATCACCATGAAGGCCATCTGTTCAACTTATAAATCGTATGTAGCAGCAAGTGATAACAAAAATATGATGGATGTCAGCTTTGCAAAGGGAGAGAAAATCTCACCATAATCTATTCCCTCAACCCGAGAATAACCCTTTGCAGCCAACCTTACCTTATACTCTTCAAAACTGCCATATGAACCAAATTTCCTTTTGAACACCCATTTGCATCCAACAGGTTTATGTCAATCAGGCAAGGGCATGAGATCCCAAGTATTATTTTTCTTCAATGCAACTATCTCTTCTTCCATGGCCTCTTTCTAGGAATCTACATCACTCATACCCATAGCCTCCCTTACGGTCCTAGGCTCATCAGTGTTAGAAATCAAAGCAAAAATACAACTAGAATCATGTAATGAGTATCCAAACCTATCAAATTGTCATCTTATCCGAGTGGACCTCCTCAAAAGCTGAGGTTGAGGTTCTTCATCTTCTACTGAACTTTCAGAGCTACTAGAGCTCTCCTCATCATCAGGTCCAACAGGTGTTTCCGGTTCAACTTTTTTAGGGGTAGAAGGAAGTTGAACCACACCCTCTTTCTTCTCTTCTTTTTCTAGCTACAAAGTAACAGAAGAAGGATTCATCTCTCTAAAAATAACACTTATGTTGTATAGAACTCTTTTGACCACAAGATCTCAAAGTTTGTACCCTTTCACATCGATACCATAACTGATGAAGATACACTTCACTACCTTGTTCTCTAATTTTGACCTTTTCTCCCTAGGCACATGAGCATATGCCTCACAACCAAATACTAGAAGATATCTCAATGAGGGCTTTTTTCCCGACCACACCTCCATAGGTGTCTTCTCCACAAGAGTTGATGTAGGATACTGTTAACCAGGTAGCACGCAGTGGCAATAGCTTCATCCCTGAATTTTTGTTCAAGGCCAACACCACTAAGCATACTCTTAGCCCTCTCCATCAATGTCTTGTTCATCCTCTCTATAACTTAATTCTATTGAGGGGTATACAGAGTAGTCTTATGTCTCTGGGTGCTGCCACAATAATGGGTTACACTTTCTGAGACATTCTGATTTTAGCTGAAATCACATATTTTTAGAAAATATAATGATTTAAGCCTTTGAAGGTTCCATTTAAAGGATTTTAATTGAAGAGGATTTGATCAAACCCCCTTAGATTCAAACCCCCTTGGATAGAACCCTGCTAGTTTTAAACCATATCTATAATGGAGTCTCCTCTACACCTATCAAAATGCTAATAAATATCCACTTTTGATTTACCTTTTGGGAGATCAAATGAATTCATTTAAAATTTATGTTTTGTAAGTATGTAGTCCTTATTATAAGCTTCCCAAAAAGTATAATTTTAAATATATTTAATTTGATTATTATATTTATTTTTTATTTCTTGTGAATGTAGGTTTTTCACCGAACATCAAGTTCTCTATTCTACACACATGGAAAATTAGTAAATTAGTGATTTTTTTTTTTAAAATACCTATGCCCTAGGTATTGATGTCCTTGTTTCAACAAAAAAAAAAAATTCGATACATACAGAAAAAGTTATGTTTTACGGAATACGACTATGTCTAAATTATAATTGGTTTGACTTTAAAACTTAATTAAAAAAATCAACAAAACATTATAAAACCAAATTCATTCCCTATATATCGGTGTTACCAATCTAAATTCAAAATAATCAGAATTTTATCCTTTGTAGAAAAAAAGTTGTGTTACAAAATACACATCACTTTAAAAAAATGTTGTTTACTATTAAAAACTAGTTATCAAAGGAGATGCAAAAAATTTACAATTTAACTCCAAATTTATTTTTAAAAATATATTTAGAATCTACAAACAAAATCTCACAAATCACTAGTTCGCATCATCTTCAAATTCTTAACGGTTTAGCGGCTACAGGTGTCAGAAAGTGAAGATTTAATTCAAAATGTTGATTTCAAAGTCAAGTTTGGCCAAAAAGTGTAACCCGTTATTGTGGGATGACCCCTCTCAATCCTATTTTCTTTATAGAACTTGTCGAAATCTGTTGAACAAAATTCACCGCCATTGTTAGTCCTCAAACACAAACTTTTTATCCATTTGATTCTCTACAAGAGCCTTAAAATCTTTGAACTGACTAAAGACTTCATATTTGCTTCTAAGGAAATAGACCTATGTCCTTCTACTGTAATCATCAATGAAAGATAAAGTAAACAAATTTTGAAATCTAAGGAACATTCACAGGACTGAAAACATCAGAATGTATCAAGTCCAAAACCCTAGAAGATTTATGAGAACTGGATTAAAATTGAACACAATTTTATTTTCCATATATGCAATGTTCACAAAAATTGAACTCGAGATTACAATCATTCATCCCCTCAACGAGGTTTTTATTTTTTAGGGCTCTAAGACCCTTTTCACCAATGTGACCAAGTCTTTGGTGCCATAACATAGTTTTCTCAACTAGAAGTTTCATCTCCATAGAATGAGCACCCTTGGGTACCCAGAAAGCACGACCATCAAAAGTAGATGCAACTATCCTCTTTGTTGTTGGTTCCAATGGTGAGGATGAAAACTTTGAAGATCTCTTCTTTGAAACTAAAGAACTATTGCACTGAACAATGCATGCATCAAGCTTGAATAGAGTGCCAATCCGAACACCCTTATCTAACACCATAGCTCCTTTAGTCATCTTGCATCCTCCATTCAAGAAAATAACATGCACACGCACATCATTCAACTTACTTACTAATAATAGGTTCTATGCCAAACCAAGGATATGTAGAACACCATTGATCCCCTTCACTCATCCATCAGGGAATCATATAAGACTCTTCCATGAGCAACAATCTTTAGGTGAGAGTCATCGCCCAGGTACACCTTCCCACATCATATTCTTCATACTTAGTGAACCAACCTTGATGTGAGGTCATGTGAAAATATGCACTAGAGTCAATAAGCCACAATCCTTAGATGCATGTGTTTCCAAGGCAACAACAAACGCTTCTCCTTAATCCTAAGAGGATTTGTCAGAATCAAAATCATAGTTCTTTTTCTTTTTCTTCTCCTCCTTGCACTCCTTGCAAAAATGACCAGGTTTGTTGCAATTCCAACACAGTGCCTTTGACTTTCCAAGAGACTTAGATCTCCCACGGGATTTGAATTTTCCTTTTTCTTTCTTCTTGTCCTTCTTCTTGCTTTTGTCTTTTGATCGACCAAGAACTCCAAGAGCCTCCTTAGTTGTTCTAGAAGATTTTCTCCGCATCTCTTCAGACATTAATGATGCAACCACTTCATCCATCTTGAAGGTGGTAGTGGTACTCCCAATGGCCATAACAAGGTGGTCCCACGAATCTGGCAAAGAACACAGCAAAGTCATACACTGATCCTCCTCCTCCATTTTCACACCAATAGAGCTCAACTGGGCAAAAAGCATGTTAAAACTATTCAGATGATCTATGATAGATCCTCCATCTTCCATCCTCAAAGAGTACAACTTCTTCCTCAGCAACAACTTATTTACCATGGATTTAGCCTAATAAATCTAACCAAGTTTAGTCAACAAATTTATCGTTTTATTCTCTTCATGGACATTTAGTAACGCAGAGTTAGCCAAACAGAGTCTCACAAGACCCTTAACCTCCAATATATCAAGTCCCAATCTTCTCATTTCATGTCTAATGGCATCTTTCCATATATAGTAGTCCATAGGTCTCTGTCAACCAACATGTCTTCCATCTTAAGTTTCCACAACTCAAAGTTTCCTCCATTAAATTTTTCCATCTCTATCCTCCTAGATGTGCTCACCATCTCTTTCTTGCAACAAAGTTTTCAAAATCATCTGCACAAGCTCCCACTCAAATGAAGATCAATTCAAAAAACCCTCTACCCACAACTATAACCAAAACTAGTCAGGCTCTAATACCAACTGAAAGGAAGCAATCTATGCGGAACACACTTCCTACACCGATCTAAGGAGGAGAGTTGTACAATTATTTATCCTTTAACAGTTACAATAATGAGATACATAATACAGAGAAGATCAAATAACATCAAATGCAAATACAAAAGCTCACAATAGAAGATATATGTGGGGAAAACCCTTTCGTGTGAAAAATCCCACACTCCAAAGCACAACCCAATATATTAATTTGTAAATAGTGAAGGTTAAAATATACTTCCAGAGACAAGCTCTTACAAGAGTTCACCAATGTTGATAATCTAGAGTAATTCTGATAGCATAGCAATACCTACAAATGAACCATACAAACTACTCCAACAAGCATCTTATTTATAGATAATAAGAAGCATGAAGGAAGCTTCGAGAGGAATATACAAGAGGTGGGTGTCCAAATCCACATGGCACATATTCCAACACCTCTTAGCATGCAAATAACACTTGTATAACATTCTCTTTCACCCCTTACAACCCTCCAAACTTGGGTGCCCCAAATTTACCTAAAATAGGTATGACAAATGCTCTTACACCAGCATAAAATTTGTCATCTATGACAACACTTACAGTTGTAAGAGAATCCATCATAACTGACTAATAATATCATATTCTCTTACAACTTGTCATAGTCAAACTTGGACACCTAAATATCTCTATTTTTGGCTCTTACATGTCAGAGATTTCGTCATATGTCATAACCTCTTACACATTACTTAAGATGCTGACACATGGAAAATTAATGCAACCTCAAATGAGACGCCTACATTTCCTCATGTTGACATGTCCATCCAAGTCACCTTCCAAGTGGGATGACAACTCACCATGTCACCTCACACTAAATGATGAAATAGGAAGTGCATAAATAAATATAATATAGGCAAATAATAAATAATTAATTATCAATGTTAGGAACTTGCAAAGGTTGAGACACCTTAATTCCCAACATTAACGGTTTCTAGAAATACACTAATGGGTTGGCATCATGTTTTCAACACAAGTATCCCATCACAAATCAAATGTGTCAACTCATGGGTTACAACGGCAAAGGCTTGGGCCTTCACGAGCAAGGAATCTTAGAATTAGTACAATTCCATGTCAATCATGGACATTAAGGCCTTGGCTACAAGCAATCTAACAAAGTTAGTGATCCTTCGGCAATTGTTGGGGCAACTTCATCCAATGAAAATGTCACAATAGAGGCCATTCATAGCCCTTGCCATAATCTTGCTACAACTCACCCTTTCACTCCTACCTCTAATCATCCCATCAACCTTCACCTCCCACATCCTAAGCCCATTGATTTGGACCAACACTCTTATACATCATATCAAGCGAAGCGTCACATCGAAGCAAAAGATCAACATCAAGAATCGAAGCAAAAATGAGTCCAAAATCCAAATCAAGCATAAAATCAACATGAATGTCAATGACATGCATCCAACAATCAAGAAGAAATTAAAAAAAAAATATGGCTCCCAATGCAAAGTGAAGCGCTAAATATGATCAAAGTAAGATGTTACATGGAAGCAATCAATTAAAAGCCATGCATTTCATATAATAGGTGTCTGCCACCTTCTAACTTGTATAAGAATGTTGGTCCTAATCACCATCCTGATACCAAACCCAAACTCCCTAATCCACCATCCCAAGTATGGAAAACCAAGAATCCTCCAATTCAATCTACATCACCAATCTCTCCACCTAAACCCCACAAACCTCAATCACCTAATTCCACATCCAACATCCCCTATCCAAATCCAAAATCACGCCTCACATACAAGAACTCAAAATCTCGAATCTGTCATATCTTGGAAGTGACACTTTACCGTAAAGGGTATGATGGCACCTTATTAAGATGTGCACATTTAGACAAAGCCAACCTAGCTATCAAAGAGCATCACAACACTTGTAAATTATACAATAGTGGAATGATCCTAGCAAAACAATTACACTAAGCAGGGTACTATTGGCACGTCATGATAGAAGCATCCAAGATGGATACATCAAATCAACAAGGTCTTGATACCTAAAGTAGCAAATTCAAAATTCAAAAAATCCAAAAATTATCAAAAAATGCAAAAAATAAATAAATCAAAAAATAGTAAAGAGAAATAAATTTGTCCAATGGTGAAAACCACTCCTTGTGGTGCCTTGGGAAAGTACCATGATGAAAACCCATTCATGGGAATCTTGAGTAAAATCCAACTATGTGTACCATTACACTTGGGGACAAGTTGTCTCATCCATTCCACCATACCTGTCCCTCCCATCACATCCATCCATCCTATCTACATGACCCATTTATCCTATCCAATCTACCTATGTTTGACCTTGATACAGACTGGGGGAAAAAGCCTAAAACATGCTTTGGCACACTCTTAACATGGCCATCCTTTGGCTACACACCATCTAATGTCATCCCATCACCTACATAATGTTGTCCAACCTCGTATCTTAGATAAAACATGTTATCCCATTGTGATATAGTCCTCAGCAATCTCCCCCTACATCCTTCCATCAATCCATGTCTTCTCTATCTCACCCTAGTTCGTATCCTTCAACCATTTCATTTGATCCACTTCCATCCTTGTCTTTAGGCTTGACTTTTTTCTTTCCACTAGATAGTAACCACAAGCAAATACTTATCCAAGCATAATCCAAAATCTCAAGTATGATCCCTAACACACCTCATTCATGTGCAAGCTCTCTAAATCCAAGAAAGTCTTGTCCAACACCCTACACCCATCCAAAAACATCCATAAGCTTTGTTCCCTATCTTGCTACAAGTAGTCTTTAGTCCTTAAAAATATTCCAATCATCGTCAATGGGATATATCATTCCCAATCCATGTGTTGTTCTCATTGTTAACAACATTATCCTCACATTATTCTTATCATTAATAATGCAATCATCAGCATCATCGTCATCATCAAATCAATTTATGGCTCATAGCTCGACCAGGGGAAAAATATAATCCTACACCATCCTTTTATCCTTGATCTCAAACCAAACATTTTCTCCACTTCCATCCCTCCATCCCATCCCCCCATCCATTACCTTGACTTCAACATTGCACAAATTTTTGGGTCATGTTTTTTGTGTGTTTGATTGTTGCCAATTGTCCTAATGTTCCACACAAATACACCATCATGGTCACCATCATCTTCCATATGATTGGTGTGCCTTGACAATGTGCCTATTGGATCACTAGGCTATTCACAACATGTGTGTTTTCATGGAAGTCCATATGGACTTGGTGCACCATCATCATGATCCATTATATTGTTTGTATGATGCATAACTCTAGTGCTACATCAAATCTAGGTTGCTCTCTTGCACGAGTACTATCTTCGTAGCATGTATCTATCATCACCAACATCCATCACATCATCCATTCTATCACATTTTTCTCTATTCTAACATATCACATTCTATCATCCTATCCTATCCATAACCTCCATTTATATGTTATCACATTATTTTCTATCCATTCATTCATGCCCCACTACCATTATCCACTTTTGCCCCCTCAAAATTCTCCCTCAAGCGTAGATGCCTAAGGGTTAAGCATATGCACATGCTTCAAAATCCACTCCCCAATCACTCCTATCCTTCTCACCCTAATCCACTCCTTCCTCTCAATCCTAATTTATCTCCTCCTTCTAACCCTAATCCACCTCATCCTCCCAATCCTAATTCCTCTCATCCTTCTAGCCTTAATCTACCCCATCCTCCCAACCCTAATCCCTCTCATCCATCTAACCCTAATTGCTCTCATCCTTCTAGCACTAATCCACCCCATCCTCCCAACCCTCATCCTTCTCATCCAACCCTAATCACTCCCATCCTTATAACCCTAATCCACCCATCCTCCCAATCCTAAGTCGTCTCCTCCTTCTAACCCTAATCTCTCTCATCCTTCTAACCCTAATCTACCCCATTCTCCTAGCCCTACTCCATCTCATCCATATAACCCTAATCGCTCTCCTCCATCTAACACTAATCCACCCCATCCTCCCATTCCTAAGCCATCTCCTCCTTCTAACCATAATTGCGCTCATCCTTCTAACTCTAATCCACCCCATCCTCCCATCTCTACTCCATCTCATCCATCTAACCCTAATTGATCCCATCCTTCTAACCCTAATCCACCCCATCCTCCCAACCCATACTCCTCTCCATCCTCACCAACCTCTGCATCCTCATATCCTTCATCAATAACATTCATCCCTTTAATCCCTCTCTTTTGTCACCGTCAATCCTCATCCTAGATTCAAATCCCCATCTCTCCTAACATTGGTTTCATCCATTTCGAGAGCACACTTGTGTTCTTAGAACTCACCCATCCTCTCAAGGGGAAATCCTCATATCATCCTATCATCCACTTGAATCTCAAATCTAAGCCTATCCCAAGTGTCAAAGAATCTTTCGAATCAAATCAATCAATCAATCAATCAATCCTCATGTTGTTCTTATCATTAACAACATAATCTTTGCATTATTTTTATCATCAACAATGCTATTTGTCAATCAATCCAATCAATATAATTAAATCCATTAAATCAATTGATCCTTAATCTTTGACACTAGGAGCAACATGTATCATCAATATCCAACCTCCAATCTACCAATCCCCACTCTTCCTAATGACCAGGGTAACCTGCCATCAAAGCTTCTTCCTCTGTACTTTTTTCTTCTTTGACAGGACACTACTTATTCTAGTTGTATGGCATATCAAAGAGGGGTAAAATGTAGACACTCCAAATTGACCTCACCAATTTTCCATAGTTATTTCCAAATTAACAACTTTCTGCCATTTAATCATACTTCTCATAATTAATTAATACGACTAATTAAATGTTGTAGTTAATTAATTCTCCCCACATCACAATTAATGTGACTAACCATCCTCATCGCAATTAACCTCCTTTCTCATCCCTAAGGTAAATTAATTAAATAATTAACCTTAGCCCAAATTATTCCTCCAACTTAATCAATTAATTAATCCATGATTAGTTAATTAATTAAGACTAATTAATCCCCCCTAACATTTCTTCTCATTTAATAAACACCCTCAATCCTTGTCCTTTTAATCTTAATTGTCTAATCCATCTACATGGATAAATATCTAAACCACCCATCATCTAACATGTGTCCAAACCCCCCTTAATGCTCACACATGTGTGAGCATGCTAACTCATCTCACTCCTTGCTTACACGTGTGAGCTTGCCAACTTGGAGGCATGCTAGCCCTCCACCTCAACCCACTTCATGCTTCCACATGTGTGAGCATGTTTGACTCATTCCACTCTTTGCTTACACATGTGTGAGCATGTTTGACAGATCCCCCACTCCTTGTTCACATGTGTGAGCATGCTCTCCACACATGTGAGCATACTTGGTCTTCCACCTCATCAATCCATGTGCAAATAAATCTCAACTGTTGATTTCATCCTTAAATCCTAGCCATCCATCTCTCATCCAAAATATTTATTTAAGAGAGGTTTGCCTCTCTCATTCCATCAACAATTCATGCACTATCATCATGCTGCCAAATTTATCAATATCCAAGCACTTGAGCACTCACATCACATCATGGGATACCACTATAGTCATTAGAGCACATCCATAAGAACAAAGGAGGTAATATGATTTTCTTTGTGCCTTGCATTGTGATTTTTACTTCCATATTGCTCAAACTGAAGGTAGATGTTAGTATTGGATTGTAGGTTATTTTATGACTCACTTCCACTTGTTTGATCCAATTTTAACCTCTACAGAAATAATTACTAGTTAAAACATTATTTAATTTTAATTGATTTTATTTATGTGCTTTTGGAAAATATCAAATAAAAGTAAATTAGTTGCATGGCGGTTAAATAGGTTTATTGATTTATTTATTTGAAAATATCTTACAAAAAGAAATAGAAAAAGAAAATAAAGGAAAAAGGGTAAAAGGAAAAATGAGAAGACTTTTCTTCACTTTTGCAGTTTTGCATGTTTTTCTCAAAACCTCTCTCTTCCCTTTGTTTTGAAAAATTGATTTGGAGGAAAATCTTGGAATGATTTTGGTGGAGTTTGGTGATTGCTTGTGAAAGGAAAAGATTGTTTGGAGTGTGTGTTCATGGAAAGGGCTCTTCTCCACTATTTGAACTTGAGAAGGAAAGGTATTTTCCTTAATTTAAATTGCATTTTTAAAAAAATCTTTCTTTTGCCATGCCCACATTAGGTGGAGTCATATGGAACCATTCTATGGGAATGATTTATGATTGCAATTTGTAGTTTAATTTTATGTTTGGAATTTTTTTTTAAACTTGCATTTTGAGGCCAAGTTATGGCAAATTTTTCTAAAACCATGTGTTGGAAATTTGGAAAAATTGATTGTTGAAGTAGGTTGTGCATTTTAGATCAAACGGGTATCTTCAAAATTTAGAAATTTCTTTTATTTCAAAAGTTAAAAATTTGCATAGATTCTTGAAGGTATCATGTGACTCCATTAATGGAGGCTAGATGATTTTTATGGTTTTGACATCTTTGAATAAAAACAAAAAAATGCATTTTAGATCTCAAATGAATGAATTATTTTGTGAAATGAATTGTCTCCTTAATATTTTGGAATTCTAAATCTTATGGTAATGTGCCATGAATTATTGCATTGATTTACATGTGAAGCCCAATTGTAGATTTGAAGCGTTGGATTGTTAGGATTGAGGTATAGGATTGGAAAGGAGTGGCTCTCACCTGTGTTGTCACAATACAAAGGGATCGATGGAACAAATGGATGGAGAGTTGTTAATAAGTGATAATTTTATTATACATTTGGGTAAATGAAAAATAAATCGAATAAGAATTTTTCCCCTATGATGTGAATGCTTGTAGAGATTCGGTCATAGTGTGAAGGGCGTGTCCCAACTTTAGGAGTTGGTGAATGTCGTAATTCTCCATAGTCATCATGATATGTGTGATGACATGTAATTCCTTGTAGCCATCTTGCTACATGTGATGACACTTCTTGTCCTTTTCCTAGGATCCTCGTCCTTTTTGTCGGATATGGTATTCGACGAGATTATGATCATTTGTATATGCATTGATTGGTGTGTGTGCCATATATTATCTTATATGCATTGATTGGTGTGTGAGCCATATATTGCCTTATATTCCTTTTTTGGTGTGTCGGATTTGGTATTCGATGTGATTATAATCATTTGTATATGCATTGATTGGTGTGTGTGCCATATATTATCTTATGTGCATTGATTGGTGTGTGAGCCATTTATTGCCTTATATTCTTTTTTTGGTGTGAGTGTTGCCACTACTCCTTTGATGTGTGTGAGCCTTGGCCTTGATAGCGATGTATCCATGAACTTCTCTGTAGCTCAAGGGTTGCCTAGAGTGGCATAGACATCTATTGCACTCGATGATGGTAATATGGTTGGGAGGTAGGTAACATTCCCCATTGGTTTATTCTTGAAGATCCCATGGGAGCTGGAAGAGTTCCTTGTTCAACATTCTTGTGGTATTCATGTTATGCTTTGTAGCTATTGGAGCACCTTTAGTATGGCTCATTATTAATGTAATAATATTCTTTGTATCATTTATGTATTAGAGTGTGATTCATCCATGTTTGGGAAGTAGCCTCTACCTTGTAAATATTGCTTTGATCTCATTTGGTTGGAAATTGATTCTTGCGTTGGAAGGTAACAATCATGTTGTAATATTTATCCTTTGTGTGGAAATGAGTAATTTGGAATGTTGGAATCCTATTTTATTTATGTTGTAATTATGTTTATGAATGCCTTGTTGATTTGCATTTCGTCCATATAGGTGGCGGTGTCATATCTTTGCATTTTGTCTCATGTCGACGTTGGTGTCGAGCGTACACCACGTGTCGTAATGCTTTGTCATGTTTTGCATTGTAGTTCTTTCCCTTGTGCTTGGAAGCAAGTGTTGCTTTTATCCTTGTTCCTTGAGAATTGTGTCTATCAAGAGGCTCTCGTATGGCCGAGTCAAAGTCCATAATCACTTGAGCATTTCACCCAAACCATTTTTTAACTACTTGTAAATCGAGAAAGTTATGCCTCATTGAGTGTGAGAAATAAACCTTGTTGTTTTTATGCCTCAAGTGTTTTCCCTACTCTTTCGTTGCAAGTCAAGAAAATAGTTCGAACTGCATATTAAACAAGTTTGTCAGTCCGAAGTTGCAAGTTGCAGTCAGACCCCAAAACTCGAAGTGCAGGAGGTCTAGAGTTCGAAAGTTTGTCACACATTGCATGTTGCAAGTTTTCATCGGTTCCTGGATTTCGAGGTCATGGGAAGTCCAGCGTTCAGAGTCCCATTGCATGTTGCATTGGACTCCAAATTTCAATTTATCTAAGGGGTCGGGGTTCAAAGTTGACCCGACACTTTGGAAGTTGTAATTGCAAGTGAAACCCTAAAGCTCAAATTGCTGAAGATGTCTTGTTCCAAACTTTTGTTTGACTTTTGCATGTTGTAAGTTGTCTTTCAGATCCAAAGTCTGAAGTGCATATTGTAATTGATCTTCAAGGTCTAAAGTTGACCTGAACCCAAGAATCAGTGTCTCTTCACACTTTGCATTGTGCAAACTACAATTGTTTTCTGAAACCTAAGTAGGTGTTGCAGGTTGTGAGTTTTATCCTGAAGTCAAAGTTTGAGGCAGTATTAGGCATAGTTACAGTTCAGGGAAGAAACCCAAAATGCAATTCTAAACTATTAAGTTGAGTTGCAAGGTCTTATTGAAGTTCAAACTTTTTGCAAGTCTTTCATGAAGTTTGAACTTTGGCAGTTTTGACCTTTTTGCTTTATATAGCTCTAAGGTGGCAAAGGGGAGATCTAGTAGGGATGTTGTAAGGATTTTTCAGTGACCTTGGAAATCTTGACTCTCCTCCTTGTCTCATTTTTCGTGCCAACCATGGTGTTTTGTCCCATGGTATTTTTAAGTTTTCTGCTTGTGTTACTTTGCATCGTGCATTGATGTGTGTGCCAAGTGTGTCATTATGTATTGTTATGACACCTTAAGCATGTAGGAGTGTTGTGTGGCTTGTTTAATGCCATTTTTGTAACACGAAAAATTTGTTTGTTCAATTTTTGTCCATTAATGTCGTCAGCATAAGCTTGGGGCATTACAAACAACATAATCAATATAAAATAAATCCAGACATGTCAAAGGCCCAGGCACCAATAGTCAAAATATCATTAGAATGCACAATTATGCAAAGTCCCGATAAGGCTCTAAGTGATGTCCTACTATAATATGATTTAATGATATCAAGTACCATAATCATATTATATTATGACCTTCTCAGTCAAAAACACAACATGCATCAACAAGGCCACATAAAAACTATCTGAAACTTCAGAAGGCTTACAATAATAATTATAAACTTCCTTTAAGCACATTTAATACTCGAGTCATACCCAAGACAATCGTTCCCTAATAATTATATATCAAGGATATCATGCAACATTCAATGCCTTGAAAATAACACCATACATATATCTATCACCTACCCTATAGATCATAAATACATCACCTTGTGATTAAGTACTTAATACATAGTGTTGATTATAACTAGGGGGATATCATAACATCTTGTTCTATTCTGTAGTGACCTCATGAATCTCATTAAAAGAGAGCTACATAGTCATATAACATAGCTCAATGCATTGTTTCCATGTAATTTATCATAAGGAAAGGAAATCCAATTATCCAACTATCTATATTTAAGCATTGCACTTCTCATAGTGTTTTAGCAATAGTAGCACACTCATGATCAACCACTACATATATTCCAATATGAAGAACATTCAACTAAGTAATCTAAATTATTGAGACTGGAGTCACATATACTTGCAACATTTTTAAGGAGCAATGAACTATACAAGTATGTCATTTAATCTAATATGATATCTACTTAACATACACATCTATTCACAACACATGCTGGTCAAACAAGTACGCATCCAAAATAAAATCACAAGCATGATCAGTCTGCATACAAATACTTTGCTCACCACAAATATGGTTTGCTACAAAGAACCAAAGCAAATTAACACATGCCCATTCATTCTACTACTATGACCCAACTTATGAAACAAAATGTTTTATTCTATAGAAACTTGATATTTATGGATTAATCAAACATGATAACCTTAGGTTAATAACTCCTACTAAACATATTCTAACAAACCCCTTGCTATTGCTCATAGAAAACCATGAAGTTAAAATGTGTCAAAACCAAACATATATTTCTATATGAATGCTGGGGTTTTAATATTTGGCATGACTAAATTTTTCCGACAAGCTGGCAATAAACCCAAGCATTACCAGTTCAAGCTTAAAAGGCCCTCGGCCCAATCAAAAGTTTCCTACACTAATTGAATAATCGAGCTACAAAGTCCACAAGGCTCTCTTAGCAAAAGATCTAGGATCTAGAAAGAAAGGGAGTTCAGTTAGGCATTGTGTGGGCGGTCTGCCTTTTGTAGCTTGTAGTTTTCCTGCGGGTTCTAGTTCTCCTTGCAGCGTGTTTTGGTTTTTGGTGGTCCCATAGGTTGTTTGGCCTTGTGGACGTTATTAAAAGCCTTCATTCATTATTAGAGACTTCAGTATTTAGTAAATAATATTATAGTGCCTAATTTGTGGCTTGTGTGCCACCATTGCAATAAGACAGCTATAAAATGAACAAACCATAAATGGATAAAACAATGAGAAGAGGTTTTCACCCTGTATGCCAACAAGTTCAAGTTTCAAAGTAGTTACTATAACACGTAGGCCTATCCAGTGCCATTTACAGGTTTCATTAATGAGACAAAGCATAGGAACTCGTAGGTACAAATAAATTCATATTTCATTGAAACAATATTAAACCTGCTCCGAGCAACAATGTCAATATTGAACAAAGCCCATATCTAAAACCATACAAAATCCTTAAATTTATATGTTCAAATGCAAATTTCCTAGCATGAATCCTTCATTCATCACTTCACAGGTAAGATAAAAAAAAGTTAAATAACAACATACCCAGATAGTCATGAGCACACAAAACAAGAATTGACAGCTAGCTAGTATCATCAAGCTGCATCCACTCAAAAAATGTTCACAATAAGGTAAGCTTGGAATTTGAGGGCGAAAAGTTGTTGGGGCCTGCCTCCCAAAGTAATCCATCCTTCTCCACTATGATGCTATTGTCAACCATACGATCAATGGCCTCTATGAGAAGTAATTGTTGGATGAGAGAAGAGTGTTTTGAGTGAGGGCGTGACCAATTATCACAATGTACCTCTCTTAGAGATTCATAGCCTTCTGATGCAGAGCATGGTGGAGACTTTCAAACAATCACAATTCAACCAACTTCTCAATTTGGAAACCCAATCTTTGTGTCTTGTTCACAATTCCTTCAATCTTGCTTGTAGCCCTCCAAACAAGGTTTATTTAACATATCTTTTGGAGAAGGCCTCAAACCCAGAAACAAATTAGCATTACAAGTACCCTTTTGGCCATTTGATAACATATCAAGAGTGCAAGTGTGGTTGTTTTGAAACAAATCCCTCTAAAATTAACTGCTACAGCTCTACTGGGCCTAATTAGGACAACAAAAGAGGTTTTTTTGACATAATTTCCAAACCGGGGCTCATACCCAAAATCTAATTGTAGTTATGGATACCCTTTGCCCTCTTACACAACATATCTCAAAATCATATGGGGGTGTTTTGTAACATAAGGGCCTAAAATTGACTATTCCGCTTGAAAAGAGGCTTAATTAGGCTTATATAGGTCACTATGTGGTTTCAACAACCCAGACTCCAAATCTTCATACAAATGGCTCAGACATGTCAAATATGGTCTGCCCAAGCTCACCAAATCAATTCCCACACTTGCCCAATGAATTTTATTCAAACCCTAACTCCTAGCTAACTTCTAATGCCAATCCTAAGTAGGGTTTCAGACCAGTTTTAGTAAAATGCCTATAAAATGCTCAAATCTTGATGAAAAACGATGAGACCAAATGCAAATGAAAGAAGGCTCAATGCTTCATCAATACCAATGCTTAACTGATCACTTATAGGTCATACAAAGCCGTACAATCACCTACAACAACAGAAAATACAGTAAAAATGTAGAAAAACAGAGTATATTGGTATTATTTGATCTCCAAAACATCACCCCCCAGATCGCCACGACCCTCCAAGGCAAACTTAAACATTTACAACCAAGGACAACTATTGGCTAATTGCCCTTTGAGTTTCTAACCATTTAACTTCTCATTTTCCACCTATGACCCTTCACATTCCTTGATTTTGCATTCTTGGAATAAAGACAACATTTTTACATTATGACTTCATAAACCACCTAACAACCTAATATTGACTCAAACACATATAAAGTGGTCGTAATTGACCTTATTACATCAAAGACACAATATTAAAGCATAATTTAACAAAATTGCCTCATGGAGGCATGAAATCCCAAGGTGCCCCTGCACCACCTTCACTCTAAACCCTGGGACACTTGAAAGAACATAAATGGTGGTGTATGCACACCATCACCAATTTCCATAGATATTCCCAACAGCATAACCAGTAAACGTTAAGCACATAACTTGTGGTGTTTTTCCAAAAGAAAGACGTAATCAAAGAACTCTCGCCGCTCTCTCATACCCTACCCATGTTATAAGCAACACATGTTGCTTGAAAGCCTGTTGATTAGGTAAAGGCTCACACTTGTCTGTCTACACAGCAACAAATTCAATGCAAAAGTCTTGCCTTCACCATCGTCACTCGCAATCCAAATGAGAGCACCTTCCCCAATGTAGGGGAAAGGGGCTAGTTGCCGCCCACACCCCCAATAACTGCTATGTTATTGTGCACTTGACCCCCAATTAAATTTTTAAAAAGAACCAATACATGTAAAATACCAACCTAATAAATTAACACAAATGCACCAATACATGTTCACAATTCCATGGGGCGACATGTTGAAATGACACTTTTTCG
Organism: Cunninghamia lanceolata; assembly: GCA_027924645.1. Lineage (NCBI taxonomy): Eukaryota > Viridiplantae > Streptophyta > Pinopsida > Cupressales > Cupressaceae > Cunninghamia > Cunninghamia lanceolata. The sequence goes on along the minus strand of BSBN01001380.1, from coordinate 475,658 downwards.
ACCCATGTGCACATAACGCATCCTAGAGTGAAATGTTTAAGTGCCCACAAGCTAAAAGAATAGCTTTAAGCTCTTTAGTCGCATACGGAGAAACCCAAAAAATCGTCGAAATCATATATGTCTAGCTATGAGCTTGACAAACACGAGCGGTTACCGACACATTGTTGCGCATGTATGGAGCGACATGTTGAAATGACACTTTTTCGACCCATGTGCACATAACGCGTCCTAGAGTGAAATGTATAAGTGCACACAAGCTGAAAGAATAGCTTTAAGCTCTTCGGTCGCATACGGTCCTACGAAGAAACCTAAAAAATTTGTTGAAATCCAATGTCTAGCTATGAGCTTGACATGCGCGAAGTTAGGGTGGGCAGCCACTGGCCCCTTTCCCCTAATGGGCATAAAAGTTCACAAGATATATATAGGGGAGAGGACCCAATAGTTGAGCACCCTAACTTCACGCCTCTCAAAATCATACGTAGTAATTTTGAATCACTTCAAAAAATTCACAATAGCTTACTTGGCAAGGCCCCTGCTTGTAACTAAGGTTTCAGGGCCACATCATCAAATATGTTGCCACATCAGCATGCTTTTTGTTGAGGTGTCAAATAGTTCCCCAAAAAAAGGGTGGACCAATAGGTGTGCATTAAGTCATGTTTTGTTGGTGCGTTGATGTGGCATCACATGATTGGTTGCTTTTTAGATCTAAAGGGCACATTTCATTCAATTATTAGTACTTATAGTCAACACTAACAACCTTAAAGTCACAACTACTAGTGCTAAACTTGTAAAAATATTGGGCCTTAAATGCACAAATACTATCTCAGGAATTGGGTCTTTTCCCCTATATATAAAAAAACTCTCCCAAAAATGGTCATGAAAATCCCCTCAAAAGATCTACCGACAGGAATCAATAATGATTCAGACCAAAGTCGATTGCTCATTCACTGCTAATAGTATTTGTCTTCTCCATGACTGTAGCCCTTCCCCTTCAATATCTTTGTCCCCCCTCCCCCGCCCCCAACTTTTAACTTATTTTTATTTATTTTCCCAACCTACCTACAATGAGGGATGTGACAACTAATTTTATTTCCTAGTTAGAAGCTAGAGTTGGCAATCCCTTGTCACACTTATTGGCGGATAACTCAATCCATTACCTAACAATGTTACATGTTCTTTTTAGAACCCTTACAATCTAGTTTGTAACATTTTATTCATTTTAGACAATATTATATTTATATTCCTATTCCATAGATATGATTGCTGGTGCAATCTTATCCAATACATTCAAAATTTGAATTCCCATATTACAAGACCAATATTCCTTAATTACATGTTCTTTTTAGAACCCTTACAATCTAGTTTGTAACATTTTATTCATTTTAGACAATATTATATTTATATTCCTATTCCATGGATATGATTGCTGGTGCAATCTTATCCAATACATTCAAAATTTGAATTCCCATATTACAAGACCAATATTCCTTAAACTTGACCATTGACAACAAATATGGACACAAAAAATTGAAATTCACACATCTAGGGTTATGTATTTTATATGCTTTGCTTCAATGCACTTTTTGTTATGTTTTTGTGTTGTCGAACTCCATAAAGCTCAAGTTGTTTTTCATTATACAATTGTTATTGGTTATGTATTAGTAGGACCATAGCCACTAATTTAGCTAGTTCCTATGTCCTACTAATGCCCTAACAACCTCATTTCCACATTGTTCCATAAACATGCACTACATGTTATCCATAGGCTAAAATGTCATTATTAAATGCACTGCTCAACCTACAACATATGTCTACTCAACAAACGCATAAATATTGTCCTTCCACTTCTATTAAACACTAGCTCAAGGAAATTGTATGTTTAAAGTCTGTCGAACAATTAAATGAAGAACTAGATGAGTCAGAAAATGTCACTTCTAAGTCTCTAATTACGCTGAGAGGCGAAGTCTAGAGGCGTTATACAGCCACACCACGATTGAAACTTTTATTCCACCGATTTAAATTGACGCTTAGTCAGTTGTCAAGGTAAATTTGCATACAGTTATAATTTTTGCATCTTCCATATTTCAAGAGAGAGCTTGAAAATAGGCTGTCCTCTTTGCTAGAAACTCATAAAAGAAGCCCTTGCCCATGTGCTGCCAAGCGCGGCGCCAGTTGCCTGCTGAGGTTACTAACAGCTCCAGAATGGAGTCAGTTCAGTCTTTAAATGCAGATCCTCCTATTGTAAATGGACTGTCATGGACGTTTTATAAGAGCACATCTCCCAAACTGGAATCCATTGTCAAGAAACGGATCAAGTTTTATTTAAAGAAGGATATTATCAAGCCGCTGGGTTGCTACTCTTCACTTTCACGACTGTTTTGTTCAAGTTGGGTTTTAAATAATTTATTTATTTTGCTAGGTTGCTGTTAAATGTTAATGTTAATGTTGAAAGGTGTTGAACAGGGCTGTGATGCATCGGTTCTGTTGGATCCGCCAGATGCCAAGAGGGGTTACTAACAACTCCAGATGAACTGACTCCATCACTGAATGGACAGCATGAAAGCCAACGAGAACAGTTGGACAAAGCCAGAGACCTCCCTTTCCGCTGCAACGCTGCACCAGGCCACTGTGACATTCGACAACTGGGTAACATTTTAACCTTTCAATCCCCTTTCCTCTCCTCTCCACAGTTTTGTAGTTAACATTTGCTCTTGTTGTTTGTGTTGGCAGGGATTTTCATGCCCAGAAATATTTGGTAGACTCTAAAACAGTTAGTAGTATGTATGTACAGACATAAATAAAAGTGTCTCTGCCTCTGCCTCTGCCTCTGCTAAATTTTTTGATTGTTGTTCGTAGCTGGCACATTATCCTGTGCAGTTACAAAACTAAACCTCAGGGCAGAGTAGTTTTTCTTTTTTCTTAAGTTATGTAAAATCCGCTCAAGGATTTAATGAAGAGTATCTATATTTCAATGCTTCCTACCATATCTAGCTGTCTGGCGGCTGTTCTTAAAATTGCAATTGATTGTTTGACCATTGAAGTGGATGATATTTAAGTAGAGAGCTTTCTGACTGTTCAAATTGAAGTGGAGTGCAAACAGAAAACACAAGAATCTTCTTCCCGTGGAGGAAATCTTTTTTTTCTTTTTTAAAAGGTATTTGCATCTTTATTTTTGTATCAAAAAACTAAAATCTGTTTGATGAAATTTCATTAACTACAGAAAAATAGAAACCCCATTGCCGCCTTTAATTCAATGCAAGGGCTAGTGCAGCGAACACGTGCAGGTAACCACTGATTTGGACAGTTGGGCAATTTAGGGTTTTTAGTGTGTTGATAAATTTACATACTGCCAGTCTGGCATGTAGACGAAATGTGGACAGACTATATATGGATAGGTGTTGTTGGACATGCCAGGCATTAGATGTCAAAAGTTAATGGCATTTCGGTATACTTCTTAAAATTTAGTGGATACATATCAAAGGTATTGAAATCCATTCGGGATAGATAATTATCCCATCTTAAAGTTGCATTTGTTAGATTTATTGAAATTTATGGTACATTTTCCTTTCTGCGTCAAGGGTTTTTATATGATTTTGTTTATTAGTTCAGCCTTATTTAATTTAGTCCATGTCTCTTCATTTTCAGGTTTTGAAGAATTGGGTAGAAGTAAAGCTGCAACGGAATGCAGTTGAAGCTCCAATTGGACATGAACTAGAAGATGAAATTGAGTGTGAGAAATCAGATTTGGGTAAAACCAAAAAACTCAGGGCTTTATAAAAATCCTTACATGCACTAGACTAATGGGGCCTGGGTTCATTGTGGATATAATTCTCCACCATTATGGAAGTTGTTGCTTCTGACTTGCAATTAAGCTTCTTTTCGTCTTTAAAAAGGTTGTTTGACTTGTCTACAGTTGTTTATTTATTTTGCTAAGAATTGCATAGCCTGTGGCATCTAACAAATCCTCCATGAGTGCTAGGTTTTATATAAAAGGTGTTTCATTAAAGTGGGCCCATTCCAGTGATACATATTATTTTACTATACAATTGTATTTCTATTATTTTTCTTCTTTCTGGAAATATATTTGGGTATCACTAGGTGTGCAAACTTCTGAGATTTGTTGCCTATAAAGTTTTTATTTTTTTTGTTTTCCCTTTCTTAATTCTCTCTCATTCAGTTTTTAGAGGCATATTTCAATTTTTAATAGTTTGTTTTGGGATGTTAAATATTAGTATGACATACTTTAATTTTGGACCTGACCTAGAATTATTTTCATGTTAATGATGACAATGATTACGAGGGCCTATTTTGGGTTTTCTTTTTTCTAGATTTCAGTGTGTTGTTTCAATTTCTGTGGAGTATAGTTCAAAATTTATACATTATTTTTTGGCCCAGTTCGAGAAAAACTAATTTTTCATAGTTTATTTGGTGAAAGTAAAGTCAACCTCTTTTTTAACCAGCCCTCTCTATTGGAAATGATCTCTTTTAGGGGATTCTTGAATGGTCAGGATGGCTCTGTGGAGTATAGTTCAAAATTTTTACATTATTTTTTGGACCAGTTCGAGAAAAACTAATTTTTCATAGTTTATTTGGTTTGGTGAAAGTAAAGTCAACCTCTTTTTTAACCAGCCCTCTCTATAGGAAATGATCTCTTTTAGGGGATTCTTGAACGGTTAGGATGGCTGCAAGTACAAGAGTCTGATATGCAAGTCAGTCGGCAGTGATTAGTTTCTCTGGAGGACCGATGCAAGGTTACTTTTTAGGAAAGATATCTCCACTGTAGTATTCAATTTACACGGCATTGATATGACTTAGAAAAAGTGTGAATGGAATTCAATAACTGGGGATTGAAGATGAAAAAAAACTTGGCAATTTAACTCAACAAACTAAAAATCAATGTAATATTCATAAAAATAGAGAATAATAACTTATTTTGTTATTTCATGTTGTTGTCTCTTGTATTGACACAGACACTGTAGGGGTAAAAAACCCTCACGTTTTAATACCTTATCTATTGGATATCCATTACCAACATTTGCTAAGAACTTATTAACAAACTAATAATGAAATCCTAATTTAGAGAAGGGAGATTGAAAAGAAAATGCTTTGAGTAGAAATAGAATGAATCAGACACATCTTCCTTTTGGAGATAAAACATGAATTAGATTTATCAACACCTAGGAGCCGATGAAGACATTTGCTAAAACAACTCATAATAAAAATTACAAAGCTTCAAATTTATTAGGATTATGTGCCAAATTAAAGTCGACTAGCTTAGTACTCTGAGGCATGAACAATAGAGGACTAAATAAAACACTTTACCAACCAAAGAGATCAACTTTGCAAATAGCAAAGGTTTAAATGTAAATAAGTAATAAAGCTACAAAGTAAATATTTTAAATGCAATTATTAATCATGAAAGCACATAAACAACAGAGGCACAAATCTTATGGTAATAGTCAAGAATAACACATAAAAAGCTCAAAGGAATGTAATACCTCTTTGTTTACTCCATACAACTAGCAGAGGCTCAAAAAGTCTAAAGATATATAAAGAAATTTATCACCAATAATTGCAAAGTAATGAAGCTCCTTTGTATTAAAATCTGAATCCATTTTGGTCTCTTTCACAAAACTGTTTGTTCTTACAAATTTTGCATTCCAGTACATCATGTTCTATCCTATCTTGCCCACCTTTATTGCAAGTTTCGTTATATACTTATGGGCTTATGCACAAAGTGTAATAAGGAAGGTGAACCTAACAGTTGTAATTGTGTTTATTCAAATTCTTGCTTTCAAGGTTGTTTTGTCCTTTTTAATATTTTATGTTATGAAAGTGTAACATATTATTTAAAATTAATTTGTTGTTGGAGTTTTTTTCGGATCATTTTTCTGTCATTTCTTTTCCATATTCATTGTTGGGGTCGGAAACTAACCACAAGCATTTCATTCAAGGAGACAAATCTTTGTTATCTTGCTATATTCGTTTGGAAATAGATCATCCTTTAAGAAAAATAAATCATGCTAAATCCCTTCTCAGTGTTCAATGTTAAATTTAGATTTGTTAGGGACCTTAAATCAAAGAAAGCATTGAACACCTAATCAAAATGAAACAATCCAAGGAAAGCATTGAACATTAATACACCTAATCAAAATGCTTTAACATGTAGGGTCCTAAAATAAAAACATTGATTTTGAATGATGAGAGAATCTTTCCACAGTTTACATAGTGAAATCATTGAGAGAAGGCTATAATTGACATTAAATGCATGATAAAACCTAATTGAGAGAAGGCTATAATTGACATTAAATGCATGATAAAACCTAAAACACTTAGGGCTACATAGATAACAGAATGAGATGTCCTTGCTCGCTCAGAAGAAAAACGAACACTGGAGGGTCATATGCCAAGGGAAGAGGCAAAGGAGACATGGAATGAGGGTGTGACAAGTGTTGCAATCTTGAGTGAAATGAAAGCACAAAGGAATTAAACCTTCAGATAAACATACTTGAGCACAAGATAGAATGAGAAAGTGGCAAGTGTTATGATCTAGTTTACTTTGAGGGAAAGATTAAAAAAAAAAAAAAATTCGGAAATACCCCTCATTAGGTAAACAATGCGTGAAAACAAGGTGATGATGAGTTAGTTTGGTCCATTTTGAAGGTAATCCTAGGCATGGAATGAGGCACATCCCTAAACACTAACAGGGTAGAGATATGATTAAGGTGAATTATTACGGGGGCTTGCTCTCCTCTGCTTACAAATTTAATGTAATATAAAATTTCAAACTTTTATAATTAGGGTTAAGGTAGGCCTAGATTCAAGTTAGTGTTAGGGTTAAATCATAGTTGGAATTAATTTTTAAATTAAATGCATGAGTTTAAAAAAAGCACAAAAAAATTTATATGGATTTCAAAATGTTCAAATTTCTTTTAATTAGGTTACTATTAGAATTAGGGTAAGAATTAGAGTTAGGGTAAGCATTAGAGTTATAGTTAGGGTTAGTGTTAGGGTTAAAATCATAGTTAGAATTAGGATTAAGTTAAGGGTTAGAATTAGGATTATTGTTACACTTAAAATTAGGATTATAGTTACACTACAATCAAGGTTATGATTAGAATTAGGGTTAGGGTAAGAGTTAGGATTAGGATTGCTATTAGAATTAAGGTTAAAATTAAGGTGGGTTCCTATTAGAATTAGGTTAAGAATTAAAGTTACAGTTAGGGTTAGGGTTAAAATTAGAGCTATTTTTAGGGTTACAATAAGGGTTAGGGTTAGGGTTAGGGTTAAAATTAGGATTAGGGTTAGGTTTGGAATTACAATTAGGATTACAATTATCAATGTGGTTAGAGTTAGGGTTACAATTAGGGTTAATGTTAGAATTAGGATAGGGTTACAATTAGGGTTAGGGTTGGAATTGAGGTTGGGGTTATAGTTAGAATTAGGGTTACTAAATTAAGGTAAGCATTAGAGTTACAATTAGGGTTAGGGTTAGGACTAGAGTTAGGGTTAGAATTCAAGTTAGGGTTAGGATTAAATCATAGTTACAATGAGCATTAGCGTAAGGGTTGGAATTAGGGTTATTGTTAGATTTAAAATTAGGGTTATAGTTAGGGTAGAATCAAGGTTATGATTAGAATTAGGGTTAGGTTAGGGTTGGAGTAAAAATTAGGGTTCCTATTAGCATTTGGATTAGAATTAAGGTAGGTTACTATTAGAATTAGGGTAAGCATTAGAGTTAAGGTAAGCATTAGAGTTAGGGTTAGGGTTAGGGTTAGGGATAGAGTTAAAATTCAGATTATGGTTAGAGTTAAAATCATAGTTACAATTAGGACTAAGATAAGGGTTACAATTACGATTATTGTTAGATTTAAAATTAGGGTTATAGTAGGGTAGAATTAGAGTTATGATTAGAATTAAGGTAAGGGTTAGAGTTAGAGTTAGGATTAGGGTTCCTATAAGATTACAAGTAGCATTATTTTATAAGCCTCAAAACCCTCAACCTAATCGTATTTCAAAATCTAACCCTATTTAACATAATTTTGACTGTAACTCTAATAATAACACTAACCCTAATGCTAACCATAATCCCAACCCTAATTTGAACCCTAATTATATTTCTAACCTTAATCCTAACACTAATGCTAACTCTAACCCTAATTATAATAAATATATTAATTATTAGATTAATTGTAACTCTAACTCTAACCTAGACACTAACCCTAACTCTAATTTGAACATTTAACTCTAATTCTAAATATAATATATAATATATTATATTTAATAATATTATAATATATTATAATAATATATCTAATCTATATTATAATTATAATAATTCATATAATTATATAATATAAGATATCCTTCTCGACGTACTTTAAAAATATTTTTTAAATATAGCTATACTAGTACTAGAACCACTTGCAAATGTTTGGCTGAAGAGATGGAAACAAATTAAAACCAAAAACTAAACCACAAATCATACAGTTTATCAAATACAATAAACATATCGACATGAAAACTATTGCAAATAACAACTTTTATTATATGTTCCATTCACAATGGATGAAAACACATTGAAACAAGACACGTCAACATGGGAAAAAGCAAATTATAAGACTTAACCAAACAAAGTAGTGACATAAATCCATGATAGGCGGTCGTGGGAACCACAAAAGAAAGCTTCACCAAAACAAATGTTTTTCCAACAAAACATGGGGAAACAATTCTGGGTTTTACTTAAGTCATATCATGACTAGTAAAAAGCCAAAGAAAACAAAAATAGATGCCATGAGAAGCCTTATATTTAGTTAATTTTTTTTAAGCAATGTGTTGTGAAAACAGAGCATATTAAAACTTCAGCTAAAATTTTATTCACTCTTTCAGAATATTGCAAATAGTCAAACTTGAGACAAAAGCAAAATACTATAAAAGCAAGACGAAACAAATTACAAAACCCAAAACACAGCTAGACGAGATTAAAAATGCCTTTGCAATTAAGAAATATTATGACTTTTTAAAATAAATAATTGGAATTGGCTATTGTTATGTAATTTTAACAATCAGAGATTTGACATGCATTATTATCTTCTCTCATTTCATCCCTTTTGTGTAAAGATGAAAATATTGCACTATTTATCAATAATTACTAATCTCCACTCCATATACAGTTTTAATTATCAAATTGCTGACAGGGATCGGACACAATGTGTCTCATGTTATGTCTAACACACATCAAATTAAATTTGTCCCTTAGATTCATTAAAGCGTATAGGTTTATGTAGAAGATCAACGAAATACTTGGGAAGTTGCCTAGTGTTGAGCACCACATTACCAGTGCCAGGACCATTAGCTGTGGAAATATCATTACCTGGTGTAGAAATCATTTAGCTTACATTTCCATTTTGTTGTAACCCTGGAGTTGGTATCATTGTTCCCACAGAAGAAGGATTGTGATGACCAAGATTCTGGTTACGATTGTTTGGTGATTGAAACTGCCTCACCATAATATGCAAGCGCCGTTCTAAGGTATTCAAGTCCATGTATTCTTCCTGACATAGAAAAAGAAAAGATTCCCCTCAACTCAAGTAAATAATTCAAAGGACGTATAACAAACTTCAGCTCAACAAACTGAGAAATTTTGGTTCAAATTGAAAAAGAACTGCTTTTGAAAATAAGAATTATGAATTTGAACTACCAATTATGGGTACAAATCGAAGTGATCTGGCAATCAACCTTATTTTCATTACATAAGCAACATTCACAAAACAATAAAATGACTTGCTACAGGATTTTAATAACACCATTTGAATCCTAAGCAAGCCAATACACAATGTATTAGAAAAATGGATTACAACTAGTGTATATATATATATATAAACACCTTTGAAGCAGCCTCCTTGAATAGAGCTTCCTCTAGGCGCTTCGCAAAATCAGGCAACCGTTGTTGCCACTCTGGAGTAACTGGGCGCCGCTGAAAAACTTGCAAACTGAGAAAACCAAAAACAAGGAAAATTAAACAGAAATCCCACAAATTTGAACAGAAGTATTTGAAATTACTCAAGATGAAGCATGATCTTTAATGAATGAATGAAACCAAAACACAATAATTTGGTTAAAAAGCATGGTTCAAGAATCCCATCACTTAAATTTAGATTCTTAACGACCGCTGAGTTTTTGCAGAAGCAGCTGTACTTTACAACTCTATCTTGATGTTTAATAGTTTTCTATACATTAAGATTAATTTGATTATCTTGGCTCAAAAAAATAAAAAAAATATTGACGTAAACAGAAGAAACAGTTATGTTAAATCATTTTTATTATAATTTACATAATATTGGCGGATACGACATTGTTTCACAGTATCAGCCAAGACAACATTCTGTAGCCTTAGGCATGCCGCCTTGTCTTTTTCAGACTTCTCCATTTCTTTCAAAGGTAATTTAAATTCAACAATCATCATATACACATCCTGCTTAGAATTTTTTTGCTTTCTCAAAAATTCTTCTTACACAAATGTCTGATGAAGAATCTTTAACCAGAGTTTGTTGAATGCTATCACTTGAATCAGGTACTGACAATCATTACTTCTCCTAAAAAGATTATGATGTCTCTATTTTTCCATCATCTCGCACTTTGGAACAAAATGACATACAAACTTACTTAGCCCTCTTCAAACACCTAATGCACCTGACTAATTTGATTGGTATGGTCGGAGTCTACTGACCTATGCATTTTCTTTTAAAATGTTCAAATTTATTTTTGGGCCGTTCTTTCTACGTATTGCCATATGCAGGTTGCATTTTATCACTTTGGTTTCTGCAATGTTCATAACTTACTTGTTTCATAGGGCACTGTAAGAATCCCAATGGCATGGAATAATCTCCCGTTCTTTGAAATTGGGGTAAAATTTCTCATGACACGACCTTTCAGATTCTCTTTTGAATTTTTACAGTTCCTGTAACCAATGTCAACCAGCACGTTCATGTTTTCTATAGTAATTGTACCCTCATTAACTCACATAGCCATAAGGTTTAGATGTGTAATGCCAGAATTATATCATCCGTTTGTTAAAAATTTTTGTTTGAATTCTCTGTTTTCAGGCTGCTCTGTGCTTCAAACTGCATTGCTTTCCCAAAATACTTTGATTTTGTACACTAAAATAAACCTTGCTGGATTCCTGCATACATAAAAAAATACAGTTTGAATTTGAGTTATTCATTTACACATACAGAAAAAATTCATGTGATTTCATATATGTTAAAAGCTATTACAAATACTGCCCTGCTGCTGCATACACTCTGTTTTTCTTGCTGCTGCTGCTTCCCATTTTCAGCTTCTCCTGAGTGTATATTTCTAAAACATACTGCTGCAGTTTTTAAAAGTAAACACCTACTAAGACAAAAACAAAAATCTAGACGCCTCCTTTTTAGAGGATTCTAAAACATTTAATATTCCCATCTACTGTGACCTCAGCTACAGCTGCTGTGCACAGGGAAGAAAAAAGAAGCCTACAACAAATTTACATTAAATATGAAGGGTTTTTGGTACAAAATCTGCAGGAGAAGACAGAGTATTAAAATTTGTACTGGGATGTGACAGGAGGGAAGATTGCTGTGAAAACAAGCTTACTGCCAACACTCCCCCTTAAGCTTGATTTCCCAAATTGATTATACCCAAATTATCACTGAGTCTCTCAAAATTCTCCTTTGACAATGGCTTCGTGAAGATATCAGCATACTGATCTTCTGACTCACAAGATTTCAAGTATATTTCACCATTCTTGACAAGTTCCCTGATGAAGTGATATCTAGTATCAATGTGCTTGCTTTTGTTGTGAAAAACATGATTCTTGGACAATGCTATAGCTGAGTTATTCACAAAAAAATCTGTCACTTCCTCTTGGTCATTCTTCAAGTCTAACAATACTCTTCTTATCCACACTGCTTGGCATACTGTTGATGTGGCTGCTACATATTCTGCTTTTGTTGATGAAAGAGTGACTATGGGTTGCTTCTTGGAGGCCCATGAAATTGCACCTGATCCAAAATGAAAAATGTAACCGGACATGCTTTTTCTATCATCAATACTTCCTACACGTCACTGTTTGTGTAACCAATCAACTTGAAATCATTTGATGTTGTATATAAAATGTCATAATCTTTTGTTCCACTAATATATCTCAATATTCATTTCCCAGCTTGCCAGTGAAAATCCTTCGGTGACTCAATGAACCTTGAAATTAGGCTTACTCCATACATGATATCAAGCCTTGTGGCTATTAAGCACATCAAACTACCAACAAGTCTTTTGTACAAGGTCGGATCTACATTGGAGACCTTATCTTCTTTGCTCAATTTCAATTCTATGGCAATTGGTGGTGTTGTTGGCTTGCAGCTCATCATTCTAAATCGCTTCAAAATATCATTGGCATATTTTGATTGACAAACAAATATACCATCATTTGACTGACTTACTTCTATACCAAGGAAAACTTCATTAAACCCAAATCAGTCATTTCAAATTCTTTTTTCATTGTTGATTTGAATAAGTCAATTGACAAATCTCCTGTAAATATCAAATCATCCACATATAAACATACAATCAGAATATGACCTTGATCATTCATTTTGATGTATAGTGTTGGTTCACTGCTACTTTTGATGAAGTTGTTCTTCAAAAAATAAGAATCAATCCTACTACGCCAAGCTCTTGGAGCTTGTTTGAGTCCATATAAGGCTTTCCTTAATCTATAGACTTTGTGTTCTTGACCCAAAATGTCATACCTTGGTGGCTGCTGCACATAGATTTCTTCTTCTAGTACTCCAAAAAAGCAAATTTGACATCCATTTGATATACTTTCCATTTGTTTTGAGCTGCTATTGCTAATAAAGTTCTTAAAGTTCTTATGATGTCTAGTCTAGCCACTAGAGCAAAAGTCTCATTGTAATCAATTTTGGGTTGCTATAAAAAACCCTTTGCAACCAACCTTGCCTTATGTTTTTCAATATTTCCATCTGCATTGAATTTGGTCTTATAGACCCACTTCACACCATTTGCATCATTTCCTTTTGGAAGATTTACAAGATCTCAGGTTTGAATTTTCTCAATAGAATCAATTTCCTCATCCATGGCTTTCACCCAATTTTCATTTTCAATTGCATCTTCAAAGCATAAGGGATCATAAGGGATCAACTTGAGAAAGTAATGCAAAATCAGAGAATAAATCAACATTTACATCACCTTGAGTTTCATCATAAATCTCTCTCAACCTCTTTTCTTCTGAGGCCTTAATAGTGATGCTAGAGTTGGGTCCGAGGTATTGTTAACATGAGACCTTGAAGGAGTTGAGGTTTCGGCATGACCTGATGCTTCACCTATATGATATGTTGGAAACATCTCTAGAGGTGTTACCTAGGTGATGTCTTAGGAGGCTTTGGGCTCTGGATACACTAGAAGGTGTTGTTGGAGCAAGAGCTTGTGGAGCTAAATGACAACTTGACACCACATTTTCATTTGAGGCTATTGTTGCCATGATAGTTGCTGATTTTTCAATACTGTCGTCCTATGCTTCTTCTTCAATAAACTCAACACCTCTGCTGATTATCACTTTCTTTGTGATTGGATTGTGCAATTTGTATCCTTTTGTCTGTTCACTGTATCCAAGAAAAATGCATCTTTCTCCTTTATCATCTAGTTTCTTCCTTCTTTCCTCTGGCACATGAGCATATGCTAAACAACCAAAGACTCTTAAATGAGAGATGCTATGTTTCTTTCCACTCCATGCTTCTTGAGGTAATTTGTCTTTTACACTTTTTGTGGGGCACCGATTCAAAATATACACTGCACAAGCTACCGCTTCTACCCAATATTCATTTGACAAATGCTTGGCCTTCAACATGCTTCCAGCCATTTCCATGATTCCTATTCTTTCTTTCTACAACTTCATTCTATTGTGGTGTATGCCTAGAAGTAAATTGTTTCTTGGTTCCATGTGTCTTACAAAAATTTAAAATGTCACTTGACACATATTCTCCTCTATCTGTTCTCAACACTTTAAAAAAAGACCACTTTGTTTTTCAACCATGACTTTAAACTCTTTGAATATACCAAAAACATCTGATTTGTATTTCAATAAATAAACCCATATCTTTTTGTTGAAATCATCAGTGAAGGTCGGGAAATATAGGCTGCCACCAATAGAAGGTGTTTGCATACTTCTAAACAGATCTGAATGGACAATCTCAAGAGAAGCCTTAGCTCGATATGACTTTCCCATAGGAAATGAGTCTCTATGTTGTTTTCCTAGAATGCAACCTTCACAAGCTAGATTTAGTTGTTCTATTTATGGCAAACTATTTACCATATTCTTTTTGCGCAACAAGTTCAAACCATTGAAACTTAACTGTCCAGACTCCAAACCTCAAATGTCAAAGTCAAGACTAGTCTTTTATGTCAACTTTGAATGCAGCTGAAGGTATCGTTGTAATGACAGCTTGGGCATATGAAACTGACAATTCATGCTGAATTTTCAAGGGAAACATTCTATTATTTGTCATTTCTACTTTTGCAATGAGTTTATTACTTGGATTTTTATCTTTAATCACACATGTTCCATCTTCAAAATAAACTCTATATTCCTTCTGTACAAGTTGACCAATACTCATTATGTTGTCTTTGAGTCCAAGAACATAATACACATCAAGAATGTGTTTTTTTTACATCTTGCTTGGTTTTAATGTTTATTGTTCCTTTACCCATAATAGACACTTCGTTATCATTTCCCAATTTTACAAATTCATCCATGTTTGCAAACATTTCTATACATCTAGTCATGTGACTACTACATCCACTATCTAGAAACCATACATCTTTAGTACTTTCTTGAGCAACATTGCATGTAATAAACATAGAACCACTATTTTCATTTTCAATTTGGTTTTCTCTAGAAAAGTTTGCATTTTGTCTACTCATATCAAATTGTTTCTTCCTACACTCATTTGCATAGTGTCCAATTTTTTGCAGTAATGGCATTGAACTTGGAATTTATCATAGCTTTGACCATGAGAGTGACCGTGTGTGATGCCCCCGTCAAATAGAAGGAAGAAGCATTGCGGCTGACGTCCTTATTGTGGCTGACCCCACACAAAAGCCGACCACCTCAATATAAGCCGACCACTTCAATATAGGTCGGCCATTGGGTGATAAAAAAATGGTGATTAAAACAAGAGTGTGAATTGTTAGGAAGAAGTTTATTAAACAAAAGACATGACTATTCATTGGGGACACGTCATTACAAGCCATAAGAGGTATAAAAAGGAAATCGCCGATGGAAAGAAAGCATCAAGAAGTCAGCAAAGAGATCTGCAGTCAATACCATATTCAGGGATCTGAAAATCAAATACCAATCAGACTTAAGTACAAGTATACACTAACAGCAAAGAGAAATCTGGTATGAATTTGATGAATAATATATATATATATATAGTGACTATTTTATAAGATTTGAATTCTCTCATATATATATCATAGTACTGCTATTATAATTTGATATTTAGATCATGTAATATAAATAAATGGTATACATATATGTCTTTATCCTATAACCAATCAAAGGTTGAAGGAGGTAAGATAGGGAATGTTGTTTACGGGCACATCATGCTAAGCACGCCACTCCAAGGGTGGAATTGGATATTCCGGCCGCTCGGGGCCCAGAAGTGGGTTGTTTTAAGACACTCGTGCTCTTGGGCTTAGGTGGGTGTAGTTTACAAGCATCCCATTCAAGGCTTTCCTTTCAAACCAAATTATGACTGGTTAGTAGGATGGATTCAAGGAACGATGGAAGGGGTAACATGGATAAGAAAGCAAATACGAGTTTATCCACCAAGTACGCCCACCCAAGGGTGGAATTAGATATTCATGCCACTTGGGCCAAGGGGTGGGTTGTTTTAAGACACTTGTGCTCTTGGGCTTGGTATGGATAGCTCCAAGCAGACTTATCATGTTCCTCATCCAAGTCCTATCATGATTAAATTGCCTCTATACATTATAGCTGATCCTCTATCATGCATTATAGATATTGTATAGTTTATGTAGATCTGAATTTATATATATATATCTTACATGATTTGAATAGATAATTTGTTATACATGTTTTGATCATATGAATTATATTTCCAATGTTACCTAACAGGATTGTAGGACCTAAACTAGGATTTCTCTTGCTTACAACATTTAATTGGTAAGTTGTAACCCTAATTTGTGATTCTAGGGCAAGATTTAGGGCAATCCCAAAAGGGGACATTACACCATGGCTGCTACCTCTAACTCTTTCACTTGTGGTGTAGAAATTTGTGTTTGCAGTTGGTCTTCCGCCATCATGAAATGTGCTTGTTCTTCGTCCTCTTGACAAATCTCTTCCTCTGCCTCTATTGAAATTCAATGTCCTCTTCCTCTATTGCTGCTAACTGAAGCTTGTGATTTGAAGGCATGTTCAAGGGTGGAACTTACTATTCTATTCAGTCTCTACTCATGGTTTTGTAGAGATCCCGTCAACTCATCAACAAACAACTGCGCAAGTCTTTTGACTCTTCTATTGCCACTACAATGGAATCAAACCTACGAGGCAAACTTCTAAGAATTTTTTCTACAACCCTTTGATCCTCTAGTTCTTCACCATGAGATCTGATTTGGTTTACTACACCCATTACATGGGTAAAAAATACATCTATATAATTTGAGTCTTCCATATGTAAATTTTCAAAATCTCTCCTAAGCATTTGCAACTTAACTATTTTAACCTTACTTGTACCTTGGTAAGTTATTCGTAAGCTCTCCCATGCCTTTTAAGATCTAGTTGCTGCTGTGACTCTCGAGAAGATGGATTTATCCATGGCCTGCTGAATGAAGAACAAGGATTTTGCATCCTTCTTTTTGTTCTCTTGACAAATCTTTCTCTGCTTGTTTCAATGCATTGTATACTGCTTGGTCAGTTGGTTCAAGAAACCCATTTTCAACCAAATCCCACACATTTTGAGAGCAAAACAGGGTCTTCATCTTGATGCTTCAGAAGTCAAAGTTCTTTCCATTAAAGAGAGGAATTTGAGGTTGAGTGAGACTGCTGCCCACACTAGCCATGACTGAACTTGATTCGAAAAAAAAATTCACAACCAAGCTCTGATACCAATTTGTTAGAAAATTTTGTTTATTTCTTTGTTTTCAGGCTGCTCTGTTTTTCAAACTGCCTTGCTTTCCCAAAATACTTTGATTTTGTACACTAAAATAAACCTTGCTGGATTCATGCATACATAAAAAAATACAGTTTGAATTTGAGGTATTCATTTACACATACAGAAAAAATTCATGTGATTTCATATATGTTAAAAAGCTATTACAAATACTGCCGTGCTGCTGCATACAGTCTGTTTTTCTTGCTGCTGCTACTTCCCTTTTTCAGCTTCTCCTGCATATATATTTCTAGAACATACTGCCATAGTTTTTAAAAGTAAATACCTATAAAAACAAAACAAAAAATGTCTAGAGGATTCCTCTCTAGAGGATTCTAAAACATTTAATATTCTCATCTACTGTGACCTCAGCTACAGCTCCTGCGTACAGGGAAGAAAAAAGAAGTCTACAACAAATTTTTTGATTCTCCCTATTCCCAGACTCTATGGTCCATGCCAAATCTGCAGGGATAGATTTCCATTAAATATGGTTAAGGGTTTTTGGTACAAAATCTGCAAGAGAAGATAGAGCATTAAAATTTGTACTGGGATATGACAGGAGGGAAGACTACCGTGGAAACAAGCCTACAAATCTGTCAACACTGTTTAGGTCTGTACAAATCTGTGGTAACGTATGAGTGACATGATACGACTTAAGAAAATGGCAGTCCAACCCCTTTGAACCTTTCTGATACATATTTATATAAGTTTCCATCAAAGCATATGAAGTCAAACCATTAGAGAAGTTGGAACAGTTCATGTTCTGCCTTTTAGTCCTCCAGGGGTTATCATCGGACTGAGGCGTCCACTTTCCATGCATCCTGTTGTTGGCATCAAGCAGCTCATGCTAAATTACCCGTTATGATTGACAACAGAATTTGCAGCATATTGATGGAAAAACAAAATAGATAGATGTTTGGTTAACCTGCACAGTTCTGTTGCCACCTAGATCAAGTGCAAATTTATGTTGTAATTTGATTTCTCTCTTTTGTTTTAAATACATTGGTTTCTATCTGCATATTATTGATATTCCTATACGTCAAATGAAAAAAAATTCAACAAAGGCATTATAAAACATTTCATCATTTTAAATGTGCTTTCCAGCAAAACTGATAGCTTAGAGTTGTATTGCTCGATTATTTGAAATTTGTCAATGTTTCTATAAAATGCTATTACATAAAGCTGGACTAACATTTTCTCCTCATAATTATCATTTTTGGATAAACAGTAAGAGGGAGTTTTTGAGAAGGCAAGAATACGACAACAATCAAATGACATCAAGAATCCGATCACAGCAAAAAACAAGAGTCACAACGGCTTGAAGCCAAACTTCTCCAGCGAACATTGAACTTTCTCTTTGAAACCCTCCAACGAGACTTGGGGGCTTTTTTGAATCCGGTCAAGATCACTGTCAACCATGGTCGACTGATCAAAAAATTTCATCTTCAAGCTTGAAAACTCTTCCTCCTTACGGGGAGAAGAACCACCAAGCAAGAGCTGGCAACCAACAGGCACAATCTGAAGCTCCTCACTTTGCATCATGTTGCCAAGACATTGAATTCTACAATCAACCTCTGAAGGGAGCTCGTCGGAGACATCCTTCACAATGATCAAACCCTGAATCCCTTCGCCCTTGAAATCACCATGCACCAAGATATTTTTCTCCTTTCCCTTTTGCTGCAGCTGCTTATTAATCCAGCAACAAGAAGTGGAATGGCCAGCCATACGCTAGTTTCCACACACAACCGCAGATTCCTCATAATTATCATTATTGCCAATTGCTTCCCTTCTTTCTTGTATAAACCCCCTATCTGGTGATTACCCTTAATTTAAAGGCGTATCATATTCTGTATGTACGCTCCCACATTTCTGAATTACAGAATTTTGATAACCCATATGCAATAAGTACATTTAGAAATTTAATATAGAATTCAAATAAGCAAATTAAACACTTCTAACAGCACAATCAATATATTATGTTTCATAACCCACATCAGTGGGTCCCTTCCATGGTTCAAACCGTACATTCCCCAGCACATAATGCCTTTTCATGGACTATTATATTTGGGACACAATTCTTAGATATAAATCTTGTTAACTTTATGTATATTTAATTAGACTACTATATAATATTTAATTATAACCCTTAATAATCATACATGAGTTAATTAAGTGCAATTGTATTGATACCCATGTATATTGACTAGTATCATCTCTTTTTGAAATACTATAATATATACAGCATTGTGGTGCACTACCCTTTGATTACACACCACAACGATCCCACAAAAATGGAGGTAGTTTTCTACCCAGATGAAACAAATAATGAAACATATAGCGTTGAAACAACAGAAACATGTCCAGCAAAAAGAAGCTGGATAATAATGAACTCCTAACCTTAATATGGAACACTAAAAAAGAAATCAAAAACAACTGGCAAAAATTCAAAACCTAAATAAAATCATCAACAGAGACATTGAAACCTTCAGAAAAGAAAAAGTTCTTTAAAAAAAACTCACAAAGGTAGAATCAGAAATAAAAACAATGAAACTAAAATAAATTCTTTATGAACAAAACATGACCAAACTATCGAACAATTCAAAACAAGAATTGTAAGAAAAATGATATGATGGCATAAGTATAAACTGAAAAAGAGGAACCATAAAACACAATCAGTGGAAAATAAAGACTGCCAAGGAACAACAAAAAGTGCAAAAGGAAAAATTACACAAAAAGATGATGAACCATTATAAACCATTAAGAGTGAGAAAATTAAAGGCTTTGTAGTGAGATAGAAAGCTTCAAGAGGCAAAACAGGAAACATCAACAAGGTAGAAGAATCAAACACAACTTAAAGAATCAAAATCCAGAGATGAACAAAATAAATTCAGATAACAAAATATGATCACTTTTAATAAGGATATCAAAGGCATTGGCATGAGATTGGTAGTAAAGACAGATTGTAACATAGAAAGAATACGAAAGAACAAACAAGGGATAAATCCTGACCAAGGCAACAAGGCAACAATGAGACCAAAGAATGTGGATATGGGTTTCAGTGAGGTAATTCAAAACAGCATGTAATGTCCCGTTCTAGAGTTCCCTTATTTCTTAAAATATAATAAACCCTAGCTTACGATAATAATTGCAAAATAAATTGTAAACATGAAATCCATCTGAAATTGTAGTTACAACAGTTTAATGTAATTCAGAATTACTATTTAAATTGTATTTTTTAGTAGAACAAAACTTATCCATATATCTGCTGTTTATCTTCTCCAAACTGCAATGATTTTTCTTTAGTAAATTGCCTTTGAAATGTCCTTGGGCCTGCCTGAATCATGGGTTTCCGTCCATTAACTCAGCAATAGTAATTAAGGGTTTTCGTCCTTAATTGCATAATCATGAGGGGTTTCATCCTTAATTGCATAATCATGAGGGGTTTCGTCCTCAGATTTATAGATCAGGTTTCATGCTCCTACAAGGAGTAAATAAAGACATAAATTGTCTTCTCAATATATGCCTTCTCCTCCTTTTTTGGATTTCTATTATATACCTTCTTTCCTGAATAGATATAACTCTTCATAGTGTCCATTGACCATTCTTAACAACTTAATCTTTATTTAATTCTAGTTTTGTGTAATATTAATTATCTTCCTTTGGGCGCTTCCTTAATAACCCTTGGCGGCTGATAATTGTAATCATATTCCCTTGGATAACAGCAATTTCTGCTTAATGCAATCTGCCTTGTTTTAATATTCCAGGACCTCGCTGTTTTATCTGCTCATAATAATAATCCTCACACCCGAACAGATGTGTAAGTGTGTTGATATGAATCTGACGCCTCCTTTGGATTTAGGAATGGTAAGTGTGAAGTGCTAATGCCTCCAATAAGCTCTGATGTCTATAGCCTGTGGCCTCTTCGTTATGTGCAATCCCTTTTGCACTAGTGAATCATGATCTCTGCAGCTCCCACGATATAAAGTGCCCTGGCGCTCTTAGTGAGTAGCGATGTCAAAGGAGACACTCCTTCCTTATCTCGTGGGTGGACAAATGCGGCCTTGGTGTCACAAACACCTTACTAATGAAATCGTGCTTCTGCCAGTGATCGTCCCCCACTTATGCTTGACAAATGAGTGAGCAAGTCAGCGCCTTCCAATTACGAAATAATTCGGCTCCCAGCAAGATTTTGTTATAATATAATAACTTTTGATATTATTATGATTTATAATATTATATTATTATTTCTAGTGTTTAAAAACACTAAGTAAATTAAAGTTAATATTTTATTTTGTCCCAGCAGAGGGGACATGACACAGCAATAAAGACATCAGTAGCAAGATCAAACAGTTAGATCACACAGAGGTCAATGACAAACAATACAAATAAAGACCTATAAGGATCTACCTGTATCAACACCTTACCATCAGGAAAACCTATAACTTCAACACGATAAATTGTATATCAACATTGACATTCCTATTTGATCCAATAATCATGATAGCAAACAGATGGCTACGGAAAACAAATGGCTACAGTCACACTGCAAATAGAATTGATAGCAAGGTAATGAATACAAATGAATATTTATGCTGCAAGACACTGACGACAACAAAGCGGCAAAGATTTGAAGTTAGTTGGACACAAAAAAATACACAACCATGCATTGATACCTGGAAAATCCATATATGGATGGATGAATAAACAAGCACGGTGATGATTGAGAGAAATGTACAATTTCTTCTTCTAATTAATGGCAAAATTTGAAGAACTAAGTCAACCTTGACCTTCTTCAATGTATTTCAGATACTCTTCTTCTATTCTTACAGACCAAAGAAGAAAAAACAGACAATGGAGTAGCTAGTAAAGCCTTTCTCTCCCTTTGAGCAAAACCCCTTCTAAGATAGAAATTGCTTCTTCAACTTGGATGGTTTCAAATAGATTATTGATATGCAATGTTAGTCCATTGATCTGGACGTCAATTATTACTTCTTTGGTCATTCACCACATTTTCTTCTTTTGTCATAACATACCATGCAATAGTAATGAGGAGTCTTTACATATTATGTACTTCTCATGGTTATACTGAAAGCCATAGTAATTCCTCTTCAACACCAAAAACTTCTTACACGAATCAGGAGATGGACATTAATTTTCTTCTAGTCTTCTTTCAACAATAATAACCTTTCAAGTTCATTCCAGGTTTCAACAGTCTTCAAAGGGATAGAATTGTGAATTGCAACACGTGACATTGGCCAACATTGTCATGCCTCCGACAAGGGAGATTATTATTAAACAAAAGAATTAATAAAAACCCCATCCGCCAGCCATAATAAGACAAAGGAAAGTGCTAGAAGACAAAGACAAAGTAAGCGCTAGAAGACAAAGGATTAAACTTTAACTGTTATTAACAAAAAGGCAGCGGTGATGTTAAAAGGGTACGACCCTTTGGAAAAAGGAAACGAATGTATGTAAAGAGGTGCGACTACATCCCAAGGAGGATATAAAAAGAAAAAAATCACAAAACATTTGAAGGCATCAATCGGCAAGGATCATCCAGCAATAGAAATAAATGAAATAAGATATATAATAAAGATCTACATCAGATAACAAATATATACAGCAGAGAATCATTTATTGCAGCCATTGAAGAATAAACTTGTCAATCCATCAAGAGATACTCAATCAGCAATCATCTAGCAAATTCATCAAGCAATCAGTTTTGAATTTAAGGAAGTGTTTTGCAAATAGGAAGGATGGCCCCCCTTCCGGTTCACAAGAGATGAAAGGATGGCCCCCCTCTCATGCTCTTATCAAGTTTGGACCAGAGTTGGAAGGACGGGCAGCCTTTCATGCTCTGAATCTGCCAAGAATTGGAAGGATGGCCAGCCTTCCATGCTCTTGGGCTTGATCGAGGAGGACAGCCAACCTCCAAGGTGGACTGAGAGTGGGAAGCATGGCCCACCTTCCCTGCTCTCGGCAAGTCAAGGACAACTAGCTTTGATATTGCCATTTGCAAGTAATTCCAAGAAATTCACAATGTGATTGGCTGTGAGAATTATGCTATGATGTATTGATCTGAGTATTAATGATACTATGACGTATTGATCTGAATACTAATGGTGCTATGATGTATTAATTTGAATATTAATAATGCTAGGATGTATTGATCTAAATATTATCATAATTTCTTAATCTTTAATATATCTAATATCATTTCTAGTGATTACTGTTGTTTGCAGGTCAAGAAATCAGGAATATCCCCAAAAGGGACATTACAATTGGTATCAGAGCTTTGATCCCGCCAGCCTGCGAATCAAAGATAGTGTATGCA
Organism: Cunninghamia lanceolata; assembly: GCA_027924645.1. Taxonomy (NCBI): domain Eukaryota; kingdom Viridiplantae; phylum Streptophyta; class Pinopsida; order Cupressales; family Cupressaceae; genus Cunninghamia; species Cunninghamia lanceolata. The sequence continues at coordinate 452,096 of BSBN01001380.1, read as the reverse complement.
ATTAAGCCAAAGAGCTCAACGGGCCTTAGATAGGGAAAGAAGAAAAATAGAAGAAAGTAGCAGCCAAATTAAAAGTAGTAAAATGGGTGATCATGAGGTTAACCTAGGAAATGAATTGAGGGCTTTTATGGAGCAACACGGGAAGACATCACAATTGCTTCCAAACACTTGAAAACATGAACAATACAATCAATGCTCTTAGATCTAACCAAACCAATGGAACAGATGTTAATTCCAACCATTCCAAGAATAACAATATAACTCCATTAAGATCATCACCTAGATTAACAAGGCCTATATTCTTACCTAGAGAAGCGCAGCCAAGAGAAGAAGAAGAACCCAACATGGCAGCAAATGACATTGATGAATGTGTAGAAGCATATTCAAGAATTGATCCTGACCTTAGAAGACATATTCCATTTAGAGAATATTGTGATGCTGAACAAGAAATACCTCAAGAAAAGAAAGAAGGCAGCCCAACAAAGATTTACGACGTAGAGTAAGTAAGACGACTCTTTCCAATTTTGATGGTTCAGGGAAGCTCACTACACGAGCATGGATCCAAAAACTAGATACATATTTTAACCTTAGCCCCATGACAGAAGATGACGTTATTAATTTTGCCATTCTACACTTAGAGGGGATTGCACAGGATTGGTGGCACCATGGTATTGCCACACAAGGGCATCAACACGTGGAGACGTATAAATCGATTTGATCAAAAGCATCCCGAAAGACATTTCAAAGAGTTGACACAATTAAAGCAACAAGGTTCAATGGAGGATTATGTGGTAGAGTTTCAAAGAATTTCAGTCATGGTGCCTGGTGTCACCAAGGGAAAGCTCACATACCTATTTATTGAGGGATTGACAAAGTCACTCTGTGGCTTGGTGGGCGCTCTTGATCTTACATCCCTACAAGATGCAATCCAAAAGGCATTAAGGTTAGAAATTACAACTAGGAATAAGTCATTCTAAGAATGCACCAACCGAGCAACATAAGGAACCATTCCCCCAAACAGAGTCATTACCTCCTCAATCCAACATAACAGAAGAACCCAGAAAAGAACTTCGAAAGAAAGGGTTGTGTTTTATTTGTAAGGAAATATGGGAGCTAGGTCATCGATGTTCAAAAAAGGGACAAGTACACAACTTAGAAGCAATGACGGATGAGGAAGTGGAGGAAGAAGAAATTGAACCTAAAAGGAAGAAGTGGAAACAAGATGAAGGGTTTTGCAAGTAGTGCATTAGCAACACTTTCAGGTGCCCCCAAGTATCACCCTTTTAGGATTCATAGTGTGTAACATGGACAAAAGGTAACAGTATTAGTTGATAGCGGTGCTACACATAACTTTATTGATGGCACATAACTTTATTGATGAAGGGTTAGTAACAAGGATGGAAAGAGCATGCAAACATGGACAAGTACAAGGTGGTGGATAAGCTCAAAGACCGAATATATCTCGTCCCAGGATCGAAGATGAAAGAAAAATAGTAAAGGACATAACCACGCCATGGATCTCGAATTGCACCATGAAAGGAGAGAAGAATCTTGGGATATTTCTAGAAACTCTTTGGGACTAGTTACAGAATATGAGAATCTTGAAAGTAAACCAAAAAGATATGAAATCATTCCAGAAAAGAACAGTGCATTCAAGGTCGTAGATGTGTGTCGTGCTTCAAATCCTCATCTTAATATATGGGAAGCTCACTATGTTGCTTTGAATCAAAGCATCCAACTCAATTGGTTCTTTGAAGATGTAGTTGACACCAAAAGAAGAAATTGATCTTCGGATTGATGCTTCCTGTTGTGACGTTTTCACACATCGCCCCATTGCAAATGGGGACCCCCTCTTTTTTTGGCCTAGTTCCAGTTTTGCTTTGATCTTGCAGTTTCTTGCTCGAATCCATGAAGCTAGGGAAGAATTTCCAAGCACTTAGCTCACAACGAACATGAAGAATGCTTGAAGTGGTGAAGATTGATTTTCCTGAGGATAATTGAAACCCTAACTATCATTCCTCGTTCTGAAAATTTGGCCAATCCATGGCAGAAGTCCATCATCCCATTAGGAAAAGGTCTAAATCCTTCACTCTTAGTATAAGAATCCATGATGAATAGGCTATCTCTGTCCAAAGTTCCAATCCAGAAGCCTCTGTTCAAAGTTCCTATCCGGAGTCCCATTCCAAGGTCCATCCTAATTCCTGTTCCAGAGTTTTAAATCCAAAGTCCTAAATGCGCCAAAGGCTTGCCATTCCTTGCCAAAACTCATCATTCCATTGGGAAATCCTGGATTCCTGACTGAAAAATAGGAAAATTCCAAGGACAACCTCAGGAATTCCATGACAAACTAGGCAATTCCTAGTCAAAAGGTGGAAATCCTTGTCCAAGTGTTGAAAAACCCCATCAGGATTGACTTGATTTCCAGGATAGACAGAATTCCAAAAGTCTAAATTGCAACTTAGGACAAGAATTCCACAACTCACCTCAGGAAAAATCCAAGACAAGGAATTCCAGACAAGGAAAATTCCATGACTAAAGTGCAAGCGACCCTTGGACAAGGAATTCCAGACAAGGAAAAATCCACAACTAGAGTGTAGGTGCGCTTTGGACAGGGAAAATTCCAAGGAAAAGACATGACAGGAATTCCACAACTCAGGACAGAATAATCCACCTCTTAGTGAGACAAGCTCCTCAAGGAGAGAGAAAGTCATGATTTAGTAAGACAAGCTCCTCAAGGAGAGAGAAATGTAGGGCTTAGTGAGATAAGCTTCAGGGGAGATTAAGCCCATCATTCAGTTTAAAAGGAAAAATCCAAGAATCCATGAAGTCATTAAAACGACATCAACACTTCCTTTACGTGGTTTCAAACTATACTAATGCAAGATGCCTTTGGTGAGGGTGAGAGAAAACTTGTCTTAAGTTACGAACCTTAACCCGTTACCAACTCGTGGTTTTGTTGTTGAGAGATATGGGGAAATACAAGTACCTGAACCCGAAGAATATTGGACAATAAATTGTCCTCATATTTTAGAGAATATTATGAACCTTATGATCTTAAAGGACTATGTTGGCGGTTGGATGGAGACAAATATACTAACAACAATTCTTCAAAGACAATCTATGTCTAGGAATTACAGATGTAAAAGGTTGACTTGGGATCCTGACTAGTGATTGTTTGAGGACAAGCAATCTTGGGAAGGGCGGATTGTCATGCCCCCGACAAGGGAGATTATTATTAAACAAAAGAATTAATAAAAACCCCATCCGCTAGCGATAATAAGACAAAGACAAAATAAGCACTAGAAGACAAAGGATTAAACTTTAACTATTATTAAAAAGGCAGCGGTGATGTTAAAAGGGTATGACCCTTTGGAAAAAGGCAATGAATGTATGTAAAGAGGTGCGACTACATCCCAAGGAGGATATAAAAAGAAAAAAATCATAGAACATTTGAAGGCATCAATCAACAAGGATCATCCAGCAATAGAAATAAATAAAATAAGATATATAATAAAGATCTACAACTAGTAACAAATATATACAGCAGAGAATCATTTATTTGTTACATCCCTTTTTGTTTAAACAAGTAAATATTAATTATGTTGTTAGTTGAGAACATCCGTTTTTCATATGAATGTGAAAATGTTCAGTGAAAGTGTATACGATGATTTATTCTTTAATTGCAAATATTTTATTATATGAAATGGATTGATGGAAAAAATATTGATTATTAGTGTACCATGGAAATGATTTAACTTTCCTAATTGTCTAAGTGGTTGCAGGACAAAATAGGTGACTAAGAAAAAGGGATATCAACAAGGAGAGGGTAATAACCGGAATCAATTAACAATAATTTAGCCAAAAACCTAAAGTTATCATAGCCTTGGCCAAGGCATATGAGTATATATTTATATATATAGATATATTAAAATAAAGAAAAAGATTTATCTCTTTTGTTTTAAAAATTATTACTTAAGTCTTACCTTTGGAGCGCTTGATGTGTATGAGTTGAGTCTTGTTTTGTAACTCCTTTCTTTCCACTACGTGGAGCGGTCCTATTTTGATCAATTATTCCTTCTTGGCGTGCATTTTTTTTCTTCATATAGTAGAGTAGAGGAAACATTCGCATGACATGAAACTTTCTTATTTTTCATTCTGAAAGAATGGGTTCGAGTTGTAATTCTTGGGAAGGCACCACTATTTTCTTCGGGTATACTATCAGCGTTTTTCTCTTTGAAGTGTCTTTGAGTCGTGCTTTCATCTAGCAGTCTGTGATACCAACATCACTGAATATTTCAGCCTTGGTCAGCCATTTCGTCTTACAAAATATTATCAAGCAAGTTCTTAAATCTTTAGAGCAGTTTGATAAGAACTCATTGATCTTAGTACTGGTATTATCTATTGAATGAAACGAATTCTGAACTTTCGAATTCAATCAATTGAGATCAGCATTCGTGTCTTCTTTATTTCTGTTACTGAGTTTACTTCCATCGAGACACTTTTATTATATGATCATTGTATGGTATGCAATTAAAGAATGTGTGTGTGTGTGTGTGTGTGTGTGTGTGTGTGTGTGTTTATATATATAAATATGTTTCAAGAAAATTCCTTGTTGTTACTACCAGCCTGAGTATCATTTTATTCTGAAAATAAGAATCCATTGTATTCCTGAGGGCAGAGTCCCATCTATGTGATGCTGTTTTGTCTCTTTATGTGAACAAAAGTTGGCAAGTAAGATATGCATGATGCTATGTGTAAACCTGCATTCCAAAATAGAAGAAGAAAGCATTAAGTTAACAACAATGTCGAGCAAGGGTGAAGGCTGACGACACAGTAGTGTCAGATATATGTATATATATAAATATACTAGAAAATCCTTGGCCAAGGTTACGATGCAGATAGGCATCGGTCAGCGATTAAGTACCAGATATACCACTGGTCAGAATGATCTTTCCAGTTATGAGGTATCTATAGAGAAAGATCGATCAGGAGGTATAGGTCTTGACACTAGGCTCAGAGGCACATTGTTGTTAATAGATTCCTGTTATTACCCTCATGAAGGGTCGGGTTTCTTCAGATGAAGAAGCACGGGAGACCAATTGGTCTTGGTTGGGTGGATAAAACCCTTGTTGATATCTCTTTTTCCCAAAAACAATCCAGAAGAGGATCTGCTAACAAATCAGCAAGAAGCTACTCAAGTTGTACTTTTCTTATTCTCCTTTCTTTCTTAAATATTTGAATTTTCATTGAGGAAAGTTAGTTAAATGATTTAGTTACAAGTATTCTGTTGGAAAGTTCATTTCAGCTGAAAAAGAAGTTAGTTGTGATTCAGAACTTTATTGCATTCGATGTTGTTTCTTATTGGCTAGTTAATCTTTCTGCTGAAATTCTGTTATTAGACAAATTACTATTTTTCTTAAACTAGAGAGGGTGTAACATATGGTATCAGAGCTACCAGGTTCTACACTGAACCTTGGGGCTCATCATGCTTAGAACATTATAAACAATTAATAATGTCTCTTCAGGATGGTTTTGATAAGACAAACACCCCGGAAAAAGGTCCGAGACCCTATATCCCACCGACTATGGAAGATCAGACTACCATATGATTACTCAAGTTGTTCACTCCAGTAGATTCGGAGACAATAGCCGAAGCTTTGCAAAGACTTCGGAGGGAAAGAAGGAAATAGACAATCTCGGGAAAAGAGAAAGTAAAGTCCGCCATAATTGCTGAAGCAAATAAGACCAAAACTAAAAATCAAACTAAACCAGAAACATCTAAGGGAGATCGAGTTCCGACTTCTGGATATAAACTTATACCCTATTCAGAATTTAGTGATCAAGAGGAACCTGTCACTAATAATGAAGATGATTCAGAAAACTGATCCCAGAAAGTGATTATTATCTTTTTATTACAATAAAATTTATCACAGGAAGTGATAGAAATTTTGTAATTATCACAAGAAGTGATAATCTTTCTTTATTAATACATGAAAATTTTGTACTATTTGCACTTATTATGAGTTTCAAATGAATGTTTTCTTTATGCAAAGGAAGAATCCTTAAATACAGTGGAGAACCACTAAATAACAGTAACTCACAACCCTAAAACTAATTAAAACTCTTAAATTTCTTCAAGAACTTCATTGGAATGGAATATTCCGGAAATGAGTTTAGGGAAGAACAGAACAATGGACACATGGATAAACTAGATCAACTCTTAAACATGATGAAAACAACTCAGGATAGATTAACCCATCTAGAAAGAAGGATGGAAGGGCAATCTGAGACAAAAGAAGGGTCTGAAAATCGTAGTGACCAACATGAAGATAATTCGAAAACCCTAAGCCTAGGACTCAAGAAGAGCAAATTGGCTGATGAATTAGCTAAGGACATGAAAAAGATTAAACCTCCTAAATTCGAAGGTTCTACTTCGGGAGATGCCGCAGAGGCATGGTTCACTGAAATGGAGAAGTATTTCGAACTCCGAGATTATTCTGATAACTCAAAAGCAGCATGGGCAGCATATCAGTTGGCAAGAGAAGCTGCCACATGGTGGGAAAACAAGAGGGCTGAAATGGGATTAGCAATAGTAGATGTGTCTTGGGAGCAATTTGTAAAGATATTCCGCCAAAGATCGCTGCCCCAGTTATTTTATGATCAAAAATTGATGGATTTTGAAAACCTCCGACAAGGACTCCTAATTGTTAACGAATATTGGGAAAAATATACCTGACTCCTCAAATATGTTCCACGGTATCGACAAGATGAAAACTTTCGAGTACGGAAGTTCATTATGGGGTTAAACAATCGTATTGGGGGTCCAGTGGATGTTTTGGCACCCCAAACTATGGATGAAGCTTATGAGAAAGTTGTTCGGCAGAAGCAAAGGTTAAAGAAAGATGATTCTTTCAGAGATAGAAAGCATAACAGGAATAAGTGGGACCAGAATTAGCAGAGCTTTAAGAAAAAAGGATTTAAGAATAATCAGTTCAAAAAGAACAATAATAATCCTCGGAAGGATGAAAATTTCACCAATAAAAACATTGAAAAGAGAGGACCACCAGGAGGATGTTTTAATTGTGGAGAATATTATGCGAACCACTGCCCCTCTAAGAGTCAACAAGGACAGCAGCAACGAAAACCCTTACCACCTCAGCAAACCGTGTTCCAACAAAGAATTCATGCAGCCGTTGACAATAGGCAAGTAGAGTACCAAGTTGCTCTTATAGAAACTCCAGGTATGCTTTATGGAAACCCAATAACTATTTTAATAGATACAGGAGCCACTGAATGTTTTATATCACCTAAGTTACTGGGAAGATTCCCTAAAAGAACTGGGTTTATGGCTAAATCATGGATGGTAGAATATGCGAATCAGACGAGAGCTCGAGTAGAGCAGTGTTTGTTTGAAGCAAAGATTGAATTTCCAGACTTCTCGACATAGGTCAACCTTTATGTAGCACCTTTAGGGTCCTACGATGTGATCATAGGAATGAATTGGTTGAAAGAACATAGGGCTAAGGTCGACTATTATGATAAGGTAGTGGAATAGATGATTTGAGGAATCCAGTACAGATTCAAGGGAAACCACGAGAAGTCAAGGTTCAGCAAATTTCGGCTATGCAGCTGAAAAGAAATAGAAGGGATGCAAATTGTTTGTAGTTAAGATGGAAGCAGTCAGTGAAGGGACAAAGCATTTCCAGAATAGAAAAAGAAGGTTGGGAGTTGAAGAGGAGAAAGAAATCTTTGTTGAAAAATACCCTTATCTCTAGGAATATCAGGATGTATTTCCCAAGGAACTACCTGGGTTACCACCTAGAAGAGTTTTTGATTTTGCCATTGACTTTGTGCCAGGGGCCGAACCAGTTTCAAAAGTACCTTACCGTATGACCACACTAGAGTTGGTTGAGTTAAAAGCACAATTACAGGAATTAATGGATAAAGGCTTGATCCGGCCAAGTGTTTCACCATGGGGTGCCCCAATTATCTTTGTCAAAAAAAAGGATGGGACTCTTCGTCTGTGTATAGACTATCGAATGTTGAATAAACTTACTATCAAGAACAAATATCCCTTACCTCGAATAGATGATCTATTTGATCAGATGAAAGGGGCTGCAGTATTTTCTAAAATAGATTTGAGATCGGGATATCAACTTAGGTTGAAAGAAGAAGACATTCATAAGATGGCTTTTAGAACTAGATATGGGAACTATGAGTTCACAGTTCTACCATTTGGGCTTACAAATGCCCCAACCGCATTCATGCATCTGATGAACAGCGTGTTTAGAGATAGCCTGGATAAGTTTGTGTTGGTATTTTTAGACGACATTCTTATTTACTCCAAAAACAAGGAAGAGCATCTACAACACCTTCAAAAAGTTCTTCAGCGGTTAAGGGAACACAAACTGTATGGAAAATTGTCGAAATGTACCTTCTTTCAGAAAGAAATACAATATTTGGGACATATTATATCAGCCAAAGGAATTGCACTGGATCTTGCTAAGATCAAAACCATAGTAGATTGGCCAGTACCAAAGAATGTTTCTAAGGTTAGGAGTTTCATGGGGTTGGTTGGGTACTATAGCAGATTTGTCAGAGATTTTTCTAAGATTGCTCATTCTATTACTTCTCTTCAAAAGAAAGGAAAAAGATTTGAATGGACTGGAAGATGTCAAGAGACATTCGATCTATTAAAGGAAAAGTAACAACCGCTCCCATATTGACAGTACTGGATCCCAATGGTCATTTTGTTGTTATAACAGATGCATCTGGAGAAGGATTGGGCAGCGTATTAATGCAAGAAGGGAAGGTAGTAGCTTATGAATCCCGAAAACTGAAGCAATATGAGAAAAATTATGCACCTCATGATTTAGAATTGGCAGCTATTGTCCATGCTTTGCAAATGTGGCGACATTATTTGTTGGGAAAAACTTTTGAACTCAAGATGGATCATCAAGGTTTGAAATATATTTATACCCAACCTAATCTAAATGCTCGACAGAGAGGATGGATGGAGTTGATCGCCGATTATGATTTTGAGATTAGTTATATTAAGGGCAAGGAAAACAGGGTCACTGATGCATTGAACCGACGAAAGCATATAACGGCAATGGTATCTATTAACACCGATTTTAGAAACCAGGTGATTGAGAAATTGAAAGAAGATGAATATTACTTACAAGTTAAAGAAGCTCTGCAATCAAATCCTCGGGAGCATAAATATGAAGGTTTTCATATTGAGACAAATGGACTTCTAAGATTTAAAGGCAGAATGTATATTCCAAAGTCTTCTGAATTAAGAAAAAAGATATGGAAAGAAGTTCACACCGCGCCATATTCAAGACACCCCAGAGTAACCAAGATGTTGGCTAATGTCAAACCATTATATTTTTGGAGGGGAATGAAAAAGGACGCAGCAAGATTTGTGGCAGAATGCTTTGAATGTCAAAAAGTAAAAGTAGAGAATCAACATCCAGCAGGACTACTTCAGCGCCATAGCGTACCTGATTGGAAGTGGCAAATTATCAGCATAGATTTTGTGCAAGGGTTACCTTTGACCAAGAACAGGCATAACCATATTAGTGGTAGTGGATAAACTTACAAAAGTGGCACATTTCATACCAGGAAATTTAATAGATGGAGCACCAGTGATTGCTCAAAATTTTTTACAGGAAATTTTCCGTCTTCACGGGATACTAGAAAAGATCATATCTAATAGGGATGCACGGATGACCTCCAGATTTTGGCAAACCTTATTTTCAGCCTTGGGAACCCAGTTAAATATTAGTACAGCATATCACCCCAAGACAGATGGTCAGACAGAAAGGGTAAATCAAATTCTAGAGGATTTACTAAGAATGTACTGCATGGATCAACAATACAAATGGAAAGAATATTTACCCTTGGTAGAATTTGCCTATAACAATTCATATCGATCAGCAATAAAAATGGCACCTTTCGAGGCATTGTATGGCAGGGAATGTAGAACCCCTATAAGCTGGAATAGGTGGGAAGACAGGATCATTTTAGGACCTGAGATGCTTCAAGAAATGGAAGAACAAGTGAGAATAATCAGGCAGAGACTAAAAGAAGCCAATGACAGGCAAAAGAGTTATGCTGATGCAAAACGTGTTTCCAGAGAATTTGTGATAGGAGAAAAAGTTCTTTTGCGAGTGCAACTGTAGAAGAGCTCTATAAAATTTGGAAAAGCCTCTAAGTTATCCCCGAGATATGTGGGACCATTTGAAGCTCTTGAAATTATCAATCCTGTGGCTTACAGAATTGCTCTACCTCCAACTCTAGCCAGAATTCATAATGTGTTTCATGTTTCATATCTTAAGAAATATTATGCAAACTCTGAGCATATGATTGATTGGAAATCATTGCAGGTATGAGACCCTGGGGTGATCACAATAAAGCCACTCCGGGTACTCAAGATACGTAAGCTGCATTTACGTAATCGCGAGGTGGTGCAATGTAAGGTCCAATGGGACGAGTATTTAGAAGAGAATGCCACCTGGGAAGACTATGATGAAATTCACCAGAAATTTCCTTACTTATTTCCAAATAATTGAAACTGATGTGAAAACTGTGGTTAAACTTTCTATTGCTTATTTATAAATAATCATCGAGGACGATGATTCTTAAGGGGAAGAATATGTTACATCCCTTTTTGTTTAAACAATTAAATATTAATTATGTTGTTAGTTGAGAACATCCGTTTTTCATATGAATGTGAAAATGTTCGTTGAAAGTGTATACGATGATTTATTCTTTAATTGCAAATATTTTATTATATGAAATGGATTGATGAAAAAGATATTGATTATTATTGTACCATGGAAATTATTTAACTTTCCTAATTATCCAAGTGGTTGCAAGACAAAATAGGTGACTAAGAAAAAGGGATATCAACAAGGAGAGGATAATAACCGGAATCAATTAACAATAATTTAGCCAAAAACCTAAAGTTATCATAGCCTTGGCCAAGGCATATGAGTATATATTTATATATATAGATATATTAAAATAAAGAAAAAGATTTATCTCTTTTGTTTTAAAAATTATTACTTGAGTCTTACCTTTGGAGCGCTTGATGTGTATAAGTTGAGTCTTGTTTTGTAACTCCTCTTTCTTTCCACTATGTGGAGAGGTCCTATTTTGATCGATTATTCCTTCTTGGCATGCATCTTTTTCTATCATATAGGAGAGTAGAGGAAACATTTGCATGCCATGAAACATTCTTATTTTTCATTTTGAAAGAAAGGGTTCGAGTTGTAATTCTTGGGAAGGCACCATTATTTTCTTCGGGTATACTGTTAGCGTTTTTCTCTTTGAAGTGTCTTTGAGTCGTGCTTTCATCTAGTAGTCCGTGATACCAACATCACTGAATATTTCAGCCGCAGTCAGCCATTTCGGCTTACAAAATATTATCAGGCAAGTTCTTAAATCTTTAGAGCAGTTCGATAAGAACTCATTGATCTTAGTAATGGTATTATCTATTGAATGAAAGGAATTATAAACTTTCAAATTCAATCAATTGAGATCAGCATTCGTGTCTTCTTTATTTTTGTTACTGAGTTTACTTCCATCGAGACACTTTTATTAAATGATCATTGTATGGTATGCAATTAAAGACATATATATATATATATATAACTTTCGAATTCAATCAATTGAGATCAACATTCGTGTCTTCTTTATTTCTGTTACTGAGTTTACTTCCATCGAGACACTTTTATTATATGATCATTGTATGGTATGCAATTAAAGACATATATATATATATGTTTAAAGAAAATTCCTTCTTGTTACTACCAGCCTGAGTATCATTTTATTCTGAAAATAAGAATCTGTTGTATTCCTGAGGGCAGACTCCCATCTATGTGTTGCTGTTTTGTCTCTTTATGTGAACAAAAGTTGGCAAGTAAGATATGCATGATGCTATGTGTAAACCTGCATTCCAAAAGAGAAGAAGAAAGCATTAAGTTAACAACAATGTCGAGCAAGGGTGAAGGCTGACCACACAATAGTGTCAGATATATGTATATATATAAATATACTAGAAAATCCTTGGCCAAGGTTACGATGCATATAGGCATCGGTCAGCGATCAAGTACCAGATATACCACTGGTCAGAATGATCTTTCCAGTTAGGAGGTACCTATAGGGAAAGATTGATCAGGAGGTATAGGTCTTGACACCAGGCTCAGAGGCACATTGTTGTTAATGGATTCCTGTTATTACCCTCGTGAAGGGTCGGGTTTCTTCAGATGAAGAAGCACGGGAGACCAGTTGGTCTTGGTTGGGTGGATAAAACCCTTGTTGATATCTCTTTTTCCCAAAAACAATCCAGAAGAGGATCTGTTAACAAATCAGCAAGAAGCTACTCAAGTTGTACTTTTCTTATTCTCCTTTCTTTCTTAAATATTTGAATTTTCATTGAAGAAAGTTAGTTAAATTATTTAAAGAAAGTTAGTTAAATTATTTAGTTACAAGTATTCTGTTGGAAAGTTCATTTCAGCTGAAAAGGAAGTTAGTTGTGATTCAAAACTTTATTGCATTCGATGTTATTTCTTATTGGTTAGTTAATCTTTCTGCTGAAATTCTGTTATTAAACAAATTACTATTTTTCTTAAATTAGAGAGGGTGTAACATTATTGCAGCCATTGAAGAATAAACTTGTCAATCCATCAAGAGGTACTCAATCAGCAATCATCTAGCAAATTCATCAAGCAATCAATTTTGAATTTAAGGAAGTGTTTTGCAAATAGGAAGGATGGCCCCCCTTCCGGTTCACGAGAGATGAAAGGATGGCCCCGCTCTCATGCTCTTATCAAGTTTGGACCAGAGTTGGAAGGACGGACAGCCTTCCATGCTCTGGGTCTGCCAAGAATTGGAAGGACAGTGAGCATTCCATGCTCTTAGGCTTGATCGAGGAGGATGGCCAGCCTCCAAGGTGGACTGAGAGTGGGAAGGATGGCCCACCTTCCCTGCTCTCGACAAGTCAAGGACAACTAGCTTTGATATTGCCATTTGCAAGTAATTCCAAGAAATTCACAATGTGATTGGCTGTGAGAATTATGCTATGATGTATTGATTTGAGTATTAATGATACTATGACGTATTGATCTGGATACTAATGGTGCTATGATGTATTAATCTAAATATTAATAATGCTAGGAAGTATTGATCTAAATATTATCATAATTTCTTGATCTTTAATATATCTAATATCATTTCTAGTGATTATTATTGTTTGCAAGTCAAGAAATCAGGAATATCCACAAAAGGGACATTACAAACATGGATGGAATTGTGATACACGATAATGCAGGCTAACTTAAGGATATGCTATGGTTATTGCTATGAAGCCAAAGGCTAGCATTCTAGTAACATCATTGTAATAAGCATATAACAAGCAAAGCAAAGCAGATGTTGGGATATAAGGTGTTGCAATCTTGCAAATTTCCTAGAATTATTTATTTATTACTTAGCATTTTCCCGCAACATTGCAAATTATTATATATTATTTTATTTAATATTTGTGCTCTAGCATAAATGGGGCATAGGATATTGAGTTGGCATTATTTGCCACTTGTTGGTGCTTTGTAAGGTGTAGTAAGGGGTATCTAATTTGATTATCTTTAGCAGATTTGGGACTCCTACTTTTGTGGGATCCTATGACAGCTTATGACAGATTCTTATGACGCATAAGAGCCAACAATAGAGGGAATTACTATGGAATCTTGAACAAGCTATGACAGATTTTATTATTTGTCATGAAGTGCCTATTTTAAGACTGAGAATAATGACAAGTCGGGTGCCCATGTTGGGTGGATTACAATTGGTTAATTATGACAGCTATAAGAGTGCAAGAGAATATGCTATTTTTTGCATATTAGTGGGAATCTTTGAAGGTGGTGTTGGAAATTGGGTCAAAACTAGGCGTCATCCTTCTTGGGATTTTGGCAAGATGGTTTAGAAAACCACAAATGGTTTCCAACTTGTTCATTTGTCTATAAATTGGGTGCTTTTGAAGAGTTGTATTGTATTGAGAATTTGTAGGTACCATCAGAATGTTGTCAAAATCACTCCAAGTTTAACATGCTAGTGAAACTCCTATGAAAGCTTGCTTCGCAAATGTGTTGTAATCTTGTTTTAATTTGATAATACATTGAGCAAGTTTTGAAGTGTGGGTTTCTTTGCTCCCGAAAGGGTTTTCCCCACGTAATACTAGTGTTATGGTTAAATTGTTTATGTTGATTTATATGTGTTTCTGCATAATTTATGTGATAGTTTACATCTGATTTTAAAGTTTTTGTACAACACTCCTCTCAAAGTTTAGTGTAGAAAGTTGATTGTGCTACTCTTACTTCCTTGCAAGTGGTATCAGAGTCTTGCTAGTTTTGTTTCTAGTAGTTAGTTTTTTGAGCTAATCTAGTTTGAGTGGGAGGTTGTGCAGAAGTATACTTTGTGATCTTATTACAAGAATTACATATGGCAAGCACTGAGGTTGAAATTTTTTTGGTACAAATTTTGAGCTGTTGAAAATGAAAATGGAGGATCTGTTGGTAGATCATGATATGTGGGGTGTCATTGATGAGAATGTTCATAGACCTATAGATACAACTACAACTGCTCAATATGACATTATGGACCGGAAAGCAAAGGGTCTCATAAGATTATGTCTTGCAGTTTCTGTTTTGATTAATGTCCATGAAGAACCTACTGCAAAGAAATTATGATAGAAATTGGGTGAAATCTACCAAGCTAAATCCCTAATTAATAGGTTGTTTCTGCGGAAAAAATTATATTCCTTAAGAATGGAAGAAGGTGGACAGATTGCAAACCACCTAAATGCGTTCAATACATTGGTGACTCGGTTAAATTCAATGGGTCTGAAAATGGACGAGGAAGAAAGATGTCAAACTTTGCTATGTTCTTTGCCTGATTCATGGGATAGTCTCGTAATGTCCATTGGGCGTACTTCTATTACATTGAAGGTTGAAGATGTTGTTGGTTCTTTACTTTCTAATAAAATGAAAGGGAAGGTTTCCATCAAAAGAGGCCTTGAATGTTCATGGTAGATCGAAGGAAAGAGGTAAAAAGAACAAGAAATAGTGTGAGAAGTCAAGATCCAAGCCAAGGGGAGATCTAAGTCTCTTGGAAAGTCCAAAGTGATATGCTGGAATTGTGGTAAACCTAGTCGCTTTTGAAAAGAAAGCAAAGAGGAGAAGAAGGAAAAGAAAAATAAAGTTGACTCTGATTCTGAATCCAAAAAGAAAGATGGCGATGCCTTCATTACAACTTTGGCAATGTGAGCAAGTAACAATGCATGGTTAATTGACTCGGGTGCATCCTTTCAAATGACCTCTAATAGAGATTGGTTTTCACAGTATGAAGAATTAAATAGAGGTAAGGTGTACTTGGGTGATGACTCTCATTTAAAAATTGTTGGTCGTGGTAGAGCACAAATTAAATTTTTTGATGGTAGAGTTAAACGAATTAGGTGTGTGTTGCATATCCTGGAGTTAGCACAACACTTGTCTGTTAATAAATTGATTGATGCGGGTGTGTAGGTTGTCTTTTTTGATGCAGGATGCAAGATGGTTAGAGGTGCTATGGTGAATGCTAGAGGTGTGAGATTGGGCACTTTGTTTTAGCTTGATGCATGCATTGTTGAGTGCAATAGTACTTCTACTAAGACTAAATCTTCATCTAGTTTGTTGGATAAAGGAGTGGTATCTTCTTCAGCAAATGGAATAAAGGAGTGGTTCTTCTTCAGCAGATGGATGTGCTTTTTGGGTACCTAAGGGTGCTCTTTCTATAGAGACTAAGTTACCGGCTGAAAAGACAATGTTATGGCAATAGAGACTAGGCCACATTGGAGAGAAGAGTTTAAGGACCTTAAAGACTAAGAACCTTGTTGAGGGTTTATTTGATTGTAATCTTGAAATTGATTTATGTGACCATTGTATATATGGAAAACAAAACCGTTTTCAGTTTTATTCAAGTTCTCATAAGTCTTCTAGAATTTTGGATCTTACTCATTCAAATGTGTTTGATTGTGTTGATGTTCCTTTGATTGCAAAATCTATTTACTATGTTACATTCATTGATGATTATAGTAGGACATAAGTTTCTTTTCTTAAAGCAAATAAGAAGTTTCTAGTCGTTTAAAGAGTTCAAAGCTATCGTAGAAACTCAGACTGGAAAGAAAATTAAATGTTTGAGGACTGATAATAGGTGAATATTGTTCTACAAATTTCAATAGATTCTATAAGGATTGTATTATTTTGATGCAAAAGACAACTCCGTATTCTCCACAACAAAATAAAGTTGCAGAGAGGATGAAAATGACATTGATGGAGAAGGCTAGGAGTATGATTAGTGGGGCTGGCTTGGAACAAAAGTTTTGGGCCAAGGCTATAGCCATTGCTTGCTACGTGATTAACTGTTACATCCCCTTCTACTGAACAATGAAATGTTGGTTATGTTGTTAGTTGTGTATAACTGCTTTCATGTGAATATGAATTTATTCGTTGAATAAGGTGTATAATTACGTAAGAATGATTTCTTTTATATGCAAATATTTTTCAATTATATGTGAGAATGGATGTATGAATATTATATATAAATGTTCGTATCAAGGAAATGATGTAACCTTCATTAATTGTCTAAGTGTTACAGGACAAATCAAGCGACAAGGAAAAAGGGATATCAACAAGGAGAGGGTGGTTACGAGAATCAAAAAACATCAATATTGTCTAAGTCTAGACGACTATATCATCGTAGCCTTGGCCGTATATATTTCAAGTTGGTAAGAATTATTTCCTTATGTATATTAAATATTATATATTGTCAACTTACCTCATGAGGAGCGCTTAGTGGTTTGCGAGCTGGAGTCTTGTATGTAACTCCCCACTCTACCCGCACGCAAGATTATATATTGTCAACTTACCTCATGAGGAGTGCTTAGTGGTGTGCGAGCTGGAGTCTTCTATGTAACTCCCCACTCTACCCGCACGCAAGAAGGAAATGTTCCTTCTTGCATGCGGACGGGGGAAGGAGTGGGCGGCATATATTGTTGGCATTCATCCTTTTCATTGCATTCTTTACTCAATCTTGAAGCACAACATTCGCACCTTTTTCATAAGAGCATTTGCACCCTTTTCCAAGAGAACATTTGCAGGTTTAGGGAGCGATTGATAGCATTCTTTGAGTGATCTGGTCCCTCAACTCTGAAATCTAAATCATATTTTCCTTGTGCGTGAGCTTCATACTCTACTAACTCTGCCGAATTAATATCATTGGAGCGAAAGCAAGAACCAGTCCATCAATAAGAAATTGTCCTTGCAGTCGCTTATTTCTCAACTTCGACTTGCAAAAGCTTAATCAAGCAAGACAATGTCTCCTTTTAGTATATTATAGATCCTCATCCGATGGATAGAAATGCATTTTTGGATGGCCGTAGCTGTTCAAGATTATAATTCTTTCTATTTCTCTATATTTTCTAATCTGCGATTCATGCATGAATCTCCTGAATCTGTATGTGTCTTTTTAATATATATTTATATCTATATATAAATACGAAAATATATATACACATACTATACTCTCATTGTGGGATTTAACTTCGGTCACTGAGTTAAAGGATACCTTTTCTGTCTAAATGTTCATATGCTGAATCTCTTATAAATCTGTAAGCATGTCAAGTGGATTATACATGTTGTTTGTCCAAAACTGTAAACAAAAAGAAACATATGAAATAATGTCAATGTCGAGCAAGGCTGAATGCTAACGACACAGTAGTGTCAGATATATATATTAAAAATCCTTGGCCAAGGTACGATGCAATATAGGCATCTGTCAGCTATCAAATACCAGATATACCACTGGTCAGAGTGATCTTTCTAGTTAGGAGGTACCTATAGGGAAAAGATCGATCAGGGGGTATAGGTTCTTGACACCAAGCTCAAAGGCAATATTGATGTTATTAGATTCCTCGTTAATCACCCTCGTGAAAGGTCGAGTTTCTTCAGTTGAAGAAGCACGGGAGACCAGTTGGTCTTGGTTGGGTGGATAAAACTCTTGTTGATATTCCTTTTTCCAAAATCCAGAGGAGGATCTGCAAACAAATCAGCAGGAAGCTATTCAAGTTGTACTTTTCTTAATCTCTCTTCCTACCTTAATATTTGAATTTCATTAAAGGAAGTTAGTTAATTTATTTTGATTATATGTATTCTGTTAGAAAGATTATTTCAGCTGAAAATGAAAGTTAGTTGTAATATTTGAATTTTATTTCATTCGATACTATAATAGTTAGTTATTCTTTCTGCTGAAATTCTATTAAATGTAAGTTTATAATCTGTTAAATATGAGTGGGTGTTACATTAACGAGTCTCCTACATCAACTCTTGTTGATAAAATGCCTATGGAGGCATGGTTGGGCCGAAAGCCTTCATTGAGGTATCTTTGTATTTTTGGTTGTGAAGCATATGCTCATTTGCCGAGGGAGAAGCATACTAAGTTGGATAACAAGACTGTGAAATGTATTTTCATTGGTTATAGTTATGGAGTAAGAGGATACAAGCTTTGCGATCCTATTGCACAAAAGGTATTATACAATGGAAGTGTAATTTTTAGAGAAACTAAGCCTTCTTCCGTTGTATTGCAGCCAAAACAAAGTGAAAAGAAAGATGTGGTTTAGTTTCCTCCTAAGCCAGAGAAAGTTGGCTTGAGAGTCTTGTTGAGACCTAAAGTTGAGGAGAGCTCTTCAAGCTGAAAATCTTTAGAAGAGGAGGTAGAACCTCCACCTCAGCTTGCACGAAGGTCAATTCGGCGAAGACAACCATCGAAAAGGTATTCTCCTAGTGATTGGAGTTGTATTTTTGCGTTAAATACTAACATTGATGAACCTAGATCTGTGCAAGAGGCTTTAGGTATGCATGATGCAAAGTCTAGGAAAATTGCCACTGATGAAGAGATGGCGACCCTGGAAAAGAATGATACATGGGATTTAGTACCTTTGCTTGAAGGATACAAACCAGTTGGTTGTAAATGGGTATTCAAGAAAAATATCGGTTCAAATGGAAATGTTGAAAAATATAAGGCATGGTTGATTGCAAAAAGTTACTTCCAGGTTGAGGGAGTGGATTACGATGAGATATTTTCTTCTATTGCAAAAATGTCATCCATTATATTCTTGCTTTCTATTGTCGTAGCTTATGATTTAGAAGTTGAACAAATGGATGTGAAAACTACTTTCCTTCATGGTGATTTGGAGGAAGAGATTTACATGACACAGCTAGAGCACCTCATGGTGAAAGATAAAAAAAAAATAGTTTGTAAATTAAAAATATCTTTGTATGGCCTCAAACAAAGTCCTAGGATGTGGCACCAAAACTTTGATACATTTGTGTTGAGTTTGAGATTTGAGCATTCTAAATTGGATCATTGTGTTTATTTTAAATCTAACGGTGATCATTTTCTAGTTATTGCTCTTTTTGTTGATGATATGTTGTTTATTGTCAAAGGAAAAGATTTTGTAATATCCCCACTTCGAAATAGGAACCAAGCACAACAACAATTAGAAGGGTTGCTAGACATTGCAAGGGAGGCATGCCATCTTCTAAGACAGAAGATTCAAAAACTACTATGACAAACCATTCTTGTCCAATACAAAAAGCTTGGAGAATAGATGGGGCGCCAAACCTACTATAAAACATGACGCAACAGCAAATCAAGGAAAATTTGATTTCCATCCTTAAGGAATATTATAAAATGAAATTATAATTAAAGTTTAATTTTAAAAATATTAACCAAGGGGCATTTGAAGAGGTACGTCCTTTTGACGTAAGATCTATTTAAGAGAGGCATCAAATTGTTCAACTATTCTATTATCTAAATTCTACTCCTTGTTGGAGCATGGAACTTCGGTTCATTTAACTTGAGGACAAAAACCCTCTAGGTCTGGACTTGGAGGACGAAAACCCACAATTCTTTCAAGTGATTTCACACAAAAATACCACTATGTAGATCTAATAAATTTATAGTTTATAATTAATTTCCAGATAAGTGAAATGTTTTGTTCTCAAATATATTGTTACTAGGGACATTATAGGCGGCAGCTTTATGGTTGTGACTCCTTCATATTACAGTCTGCCACCCTTGTATGAGCTTGAAAGCAAATATAACATAGTGAGGTTGGGACCCACAAAGGATGCGACCAGGTATTAGTTCTTTAAGTGCTGCAGTGGGTATGAATGGGACCCACAATCCCCCAATGAATCCTTCACAATATTTTCTAAAGATAAATTGTGAACCAAGGAAGACTCGTTAATACATGTGGCGAACCAAACAAAACAATGTGTCAGAACTTGTCTCCTCCTAGTGCAGTAGGCATAGCCTCAAATACTACCATTCACCACTCTTTTGTGGCGATTATGAAATATACACTGGCGAATTCAATATTATATTATTCATGGGCCCCTCTTGATGACTATATGATTGGAATTTATAATCAAGGTGGCGCCAATCTCAGATAAAGAGATGGCGGAAAATACTTGAGGCGCTAGCAATTTGGGATAACAAGTTTAATTAAAAGTAATTAAATCATTAATTTATTCCAAAGGGCAGCAGTAGTATTCTAGAGGGGTGCGACTATTTTAAGAGACAAGAGGTGCATATGAAGAAGTGTGACTCCTTCAACCAAGAGGGTATAAAAGGAAAGATCATACCTTGGGAATTGAAGGAAGCAAAAATAAATAAAAATATATAAAAAGATCTACAACAGATAACAACAAACATATACGGCAGAAAATCATCTATTGCAGCCATTAAAGAATAATCTTGTCCATCCATCAAAGAGGTACTCAATCAGCAATCATCTAGCAAATTCCCTAAGCAATCAATTTTGAATTTAAATAAGAGTCTTGCAAATAGGAAGGATGGCCCTCCTTCCGGTTCACAAGAGATGAGAGGATGGACCCCCTCTCATGCTCTTATCAAGTTATGGACCGGAATTGGAAGGACAGCCAGCCTTCCATGCTCCGAGTCTAACAAGAGTTGGAAGGACAGCCAACCTTCCATGATCTTGGGCTTGATCAAGGAGGATGGCCAGCCTCCAAGGTGGACTGAGAGTGGGAAGGATGGGCCACCTTCCCTGCTCTCGGCAAGTCAAGGACGACCAGCCTTGATATTGCCATTTGCAAGTAATTCCAAGAAATTCACAATGTGATTCGCTGTGAGGATTATGCTATGATGTATTGATCTGAATATTAATGATGCTATGATGTATTAATTTGAATATTAATGATGCTATGATGTATTGATCTGAATATTATCATAATTTCTTGATCTTTAATATTTCTAATAGCATTTCTAGTGATTATTATTGTTTGTAGGCAAAGAAATCAGGAATATCCCAAAAAGGGACATTGCAAGTGGTATTAGATCTTTGATCCTGCCAGCCTGCAGATCAAAGATAGTGTATGCAATTAAGCCAAAAAGCTCAACGGGCCTTAGATAGGGAAAGGAGAAAACTAGAAACAAGTAGCAGCCAAAGTAAAAGTAGTAAAATGGGTGATCATGAGGTTAACCTCGGAAATGAATTGAGGGCTTTTATGGAGCAACAAGGGAAGACATCACAATTGCTTCTCCAAACACTTGAAAACATGAACAATACAATCAATACTCTTAGGCCTAACCAAACCAATGGAAGAGATGTTAATTCCAACCATTCCGAGAATAACAATAGAACTCCATTAAGATCATCACCTAAATTAACAAGGCCTACAATCTTACCTAGAGAAGAGTAGCTAAGAGAAGAAGAAGAACCCAACATGGCAGCAAATGACATTGATGAATGTGTGGAAGCATATTCAAGAATTGATCCTGACCTTAGAAGACATATTCCATTTAGAGAATATTGTGATGCAAGAACAAGAAATACCTCAAGAAAAGAAAGAAGGCAGCCCAACAAAGATATACAACGTAGAGTAAGTAAGATGACTCTTCCCAATTTTGATGGTTCGGGGAAGGTCACTGCACGAGCATGGATCCAAAAACTAGATACATGTTTTACCCTTAGCCCCATGATAGAAGATGATGCTATTAATTTTGTCATTCTACACTCAGAGGGGATTGCACACAATTGGTGGCACCATGGAATTGCCACACAAGGGCATCAACACGTGAAGACGTATGACGAATTTACACAAAGACTTATAAATCGATTTGATCAAAAGCATCACGAAAGACATTTCATAAAGTTGACACAATTAAAGCAACAAGGTTCAATGGAGGATTATGTGGTAGAGTTTCAAAGAATTTTAGTCATGGTGCCCGGTATTACCGAGGAAAGGCTCATATACCTATTTATTGAGGGATTAAGGGAGTCACTCCATGGCTTGGCGGGTGCTCTTGATCCTACATCCTTACAAGAGGCAATCCAAAAACCATTAAGGTTACAAGTTACAACAACTAGGAATAGGTCATATACTAAGAATGCACCAACCAAGCAACATAAGGAACCATTTCCCCAAACTAAATCACTACCTCCTCAATCCAACATAACAAAAGAAACCAGGAAAGAGCTTCGAAAGAAAGGAGTGTGTTTTACTTGTAAGGAAAGATGGGAACCGGGTCATCGATGTTCAAAAAAGGGACAAGTACACAACTTGGAAGCAATGATAGATGAGTAAGTGGAGGGAGAAAGTGAACCTGAAAGGAAGAAGTGGAAACAAGATGAAGAAGGGTTTGCAAGTAGTGCATTGGCAACACTTTTAGGTGCACCCAAGTATCACCCTTTTAGGATTCGTAGTGTGTTACAAGGACCAAAGGTAAATGTATTAGTTGATAGCGGTGCTACACATAACTTCATTGCCGAAGGTCTAGTAATAAGGATGAAATTGAAAGCTGAAAACTTTGAAGGTTTCAAGGTAGTCATGGCAGACGGATTCACTACCCCTTGCACACAACGAATTCAACAACTAAGCATTACCTTGGGGAAACACCAAATATGTGAAGATTTCTATGTGGTGAACATAGGCAATTCGGATGTTGTTTTGGGCATTCGATGGTTACATTCTTTAGGTAGATACTATCAAGATTTTCAAAAGATAGAACTATGTTTTCCAACATAATGGCAAGGAAGTAATTCTACAAGGTATATCGGATGGATCTCCAAGGGTTGTGTCATCAAAAAGGATGGAGAGAGCATTTAGACATGGACAAGTACAAGGTGGTGGATGAGCTCATTCTATACAAAGACCGAATATACCTCATCTCAAGATCGAAGATCAAGATGTCCTTTGAGGATGAGAAAAAACTTGACTTAAATTATAGACATTGCAAATTACCCACTCTTGGTTTTGTAGTTGAGAGATATTGGGAAATACAAGTATATGAACTAGAAATATATTTGACAATAAATTGTCCTCATATTTTAGAGAACTTTATCAACCTTGTGATCTTAAAGGACAATGTTGGCAGTTGGAGCGAGGCAAGTATGCTAACAACAATTCTTCAAGGCGGTTGATTTGGGAGCGTCCTAGTTTGTGATTCCTTCAGGACAAGCAATCTTGGGCAAGGTGGACTAAAATGTCCCGTTCCAAAATATATTGTTACTAGGGACATTATAGGCGGCAGCTTTATGGCTGCGACTCCTTCATATTACAATCCGCCACCCTTGTATGAGCTTGAAAGCAAATATGACATAGTGAGGTTGGGACCCACAAAGGATGCGAGCAGGTATTAGTTATTTAAGTGTTGCGGTGGGTATGAATGGGACCCACAATCCACCAATGAATCCTTCACAATATTTTCTAAAGACAAATTGTGAACCAAGGAAGACTCGTTAATACATGTGGCGAACCAAACAAAACAATGTGTCAGAACTTGTCTCCTCCTAGTGCAGTAGGCATAGCCTCAAATACTACCATTCACCACCCTTCTGCTATGATTATGGAGTATACACTGGAGAATTTAGTATTTAATTATTCGTGGGCCCTCCTTCATGACTATATGATTGGAATTTATAATCAAGGTGGCGCCAATCTCACATAAAGTGATGGAGGAAAATACTTGAGGCGCCAGCAATTTGGGGTAACAAGTTTAATCAAAAGTAATTAAATCATTAATTTATTCCAAAGGGCAGCGATGGTATTCTAAAGGGGTGCGACTCTTTTATGAGGCAGGAGGTGCATATGAAGAAGTGTGACTCCTTCAACCAAGAGGGTATAAAAGGAGAGATCATACCTTGGGAATTGAAGGAAGCAAAAATAAATAAAGATATATAAAAAGATCTACAGTAGATAACAACAAACATATACAGCAGAAAATCATTTATTGCAGCCATTAAAGAATGGTCTTGTCCATCCATCAAGAGGTACTCAATCAGCAATCATCTAGTAAATTCCCTAAGCAATCAATTTTGAAATTAAGGAAGAGTCTTGCAAATAGGAAGGATGGCCCCCCTTCTGGTTCATGAGAGATGAGAGGATGGCCCCACTCTCATGCTCTTATCAAGTTATGGACCAGAATTGGAAGGACGGCCAGCCTTCCATGCTCCGAGTCTGACAAGAGTTGGAAGGATGGACAACCTTCCATGCTCTTGGGCTTGATCAAGGAGGACGGCTAGCCTCCAAGGTGGACTAAGAGTGGGAAGGATGGCCCACCTTCCTTGCTCTGGGCAAGTCAAGGATGACCAGCCTTGATATTGCCATTTGCAAGTAATTCCAAGAAATTCACAATGTGATTGGCTGTGAGGATTATGCTATGATATATTGATCTAAATATTAATGATGCTATGATGTATTAATTTGAATATTAATGATGCTATGATGTATTGATCTGAATATTATCATAATTTCCTCCCGATAATGGGAAAGCACATTAAATTGTCATAATGGAGAAAGGTGGCGAGCTATCCGATGGCATGTGTGAAGTGAAAGGTGGCAGAGCCTTAATCACTGCTTGTGATGGCGTGGTTCAGAAGGCAACTTGCCTTTATGGATCATAGATTACTCCCATTTCAGCATTTCCTTCTGGTCTCGTCCGGTTCTGTTGTGGTTGCTTCGATGGAAGGTGGTCTGGCAGGTGGCCCGGGCTCTAGGGAGAAAGGCAAGCGGTCAGTTGCCTCCCTCGATGGCAAATCCCTCGCCTTGGACCGAGCAAATCGGTTGGTGGGCGTATGAAAAGGAAATATACACCTCGGAAGAGGTTGAGGAAGATTTCAGCAGAGGAAGCTATGGCGGGGTTTGTAAAGGAAATTGAGAGTGAAATAAGAAATCCCATCTTGTGGGAATGGCTCTACAGGTTGCTGAAGGTTGCGAAGGAGGTGGATGGCAAAGATGGAGTGAACATGAGGGAAGCCATGGCTCACTTGCTTTTGGACCCAGGAACTTCCAGAGTGAGATGGAATGTCTTTGGCGCTGCCCAGTCTTTGGCGGTGTCGACTATGCTTTCAGTGGCGGCAACTTCTGTTCTAACACACGAGAACCTTATCAACTCTTCCCAGCAGACTGCAGAGAATCACGAATTGGCCTTGGGTCACTTGCACGACATTCTTTAGAATGTGTTGGATACCAAGAGGATGGTCAAGGGCTTGGCAGAGAAGCTAGAGGTTCCTGTTCCTGTGTGGGCTCATCCGTTGTATACCTGTGCATGCGATGATGAAGGCATAGTAGATTTGGTTGGAAGTAAAGATAAGTAGGATGGTGTCTGGTTTCTAGTTTCTGTTTTTTTGTCTGTCTCCTATATCTGTTTCTGTTTTTTTGTCTGTCTCTTGTATCTGTTTCTGTTTTTGGAACTGAACTGGAGTGAGGGCCGCTGTAATTTGCCCCACTCCTTGGACATAGTTTGATGTTTTAGACTTGGTTTGATGTTTTAGACTTGTTATTCAGAACCTCTCCGTTTGTGGTCAGATGTTAAAAACTTGCGGGCTTGGCCCTATTTTTGATGGGTCCCTGGTCCCTAACTAGGGTATATATATATCAAAAAAAATATTATCATAATTTCTTGATCTTTAATATTTCTAATAGCATTTCTAGTGATTATTATTGTTTGCAGGCAAAAAAATCAAGAATATCCCAGAAAGGAACATTACAATGTCTGATCTAGCAATTTCACACTCTGTCACATCCTAGTAGCATTTGGACTAATTGCAGCCTCAGAACCTTGATTGGATAAACTACACTTATTGAATAGTCACATATCTGATCACAACATTGGAATTCATTGAAACAGTAATTTAATTGATTGTTGGCAATAGGGAGACATTAAATCTTATCACTAGGCTGTTAGTATTACTGTGGATTATTCTATTTTCCACATGCATCATTCCTATAATACACTAGGCTTGCTCTACAAAATCTTGTTTTGATTTGATAATACATTGAGCAAGTTTTGGAGTGTGGGGTTTTTCTCCCGAAAGGGTTTTTCCTACATAATACTAGTGTTGTGTTAAATTGTTTATGCTAATTTATATGTGTTTCTGCATAATTTCTGATAGTTTAGATCTAATTTTAAAGTTTTTGTACAACACTCCTTTCAAGGTTTAGTGTAGGAAGTTGATTCCACTACTCTTACTTCCTTACAGCAGGCATATATTCTTCCAAAGAGGCCTGTAATAAGAAAAGATCTTAGTTTCTTTTCATTTAAACATCTTATCATTTATAGCAACCAAAAAATAAATATTATTAGTAATAAATGATGACTTTATAATATCATTTCTCTATTATTAATTCAACAATATATATTATAAAATTTTTGTATGTTTCAAAATCCACCTATTTCACATATTATTAACTTCATTCTATAGTATACAGAGATATACTATTTGATGTTTGCAACTTTATATGTATGCATATAGAGCACAAACATGAAAGTCTGAAACCATTATAAAAATCCATATCTAAGTGGTTTGTGGTTCAATAGCAATGAAACAATTATAAGAGCATGACCTAGTTTAATTCCAGCTTGACACAATGAGGTATCCCAGTAATTCTGTTCTTTTGCTGACAGCTGCTGGTCCAAGTCCAGGATTCTTGACATTAGCTCCTGTTGTGAGGGGAATTACTATAGTGAGAGTGCTGAAGACTGTGAGGAAGTCGAAGATGGAGCCTTCGCTGGACACTATTGCTAATCGTTTCAATTGGAGGAGATGCATGATCACCCGAATGATGAATTCTTATATGGCTGTCATGTTCCGGCTGTTTACTGTTGCTGCCCCTGCCGCTGTGTTAACATCTTCTTTTCTTTTTATATGTAACAGGATGTTTGTGCGAGGCTGCTGAGTTTACACAGCAGCCTTGTTCGCTCTGTCCCTGTCGCTGTTTCTACAGCTGTTTTCTGTAATTGGTTTTTATGCTGAATCCAATATTAAAAAAAAAAAGATTAAAAGAGCCTCCAAACCTTAAAGTGATCCAAGCTTACTCCACATCAGGTCAAAATTCCCACCCTACCGAGCCAAAAAAAAATTACAAAGCTATAAAATTCTGCTTATTCCTATTTGGTATTCCCCATGCATCAAAATGAATTTTAATCACTTTTTCTGCACTAAATATTTTTTATAGGAATTTCGATGTCCACCAAATTCCAACATGAACCAGAAGCAATTTAATTAGGGTGGAGTGTGACAAGCAACAGAAGACATTAAAGATAAGAGGGGGTGAGGCTGAGAAAAAGGCAACAAAAAATCAAGTGTCGTACTGTGCACAACATGGAGAAACTGCTTTGATCCCATTTGATGTCATAGGCCAGTCATATGTGATTTTTTCTATAATGTTACAACTAACAACTAATTCATTAGCTAAAATAGTTCAAAGACCAAGTACTTCAAACTAGGAGACGGTTGTTTTCATTTTTGGAAAAAAAAAATTGCAGCTTTAGTTAAATTTATCTTAAATAAAGGAAATCAACCTAAAACAACCTTATTGTCACAACTAATGATGAGAATGATGGTAATAACAATACCGCACATCAAGTGTGATCTGTCGGTTATATTATAAATAGTTGTGTCCCCTTATTGATTCACACTACAATTAGTAACAGAATATATTTAAATATTTATTATTTACCATATAACAGAAACATACAGATTTAGAAAAAAGCATTTGATGTTCTTGTTCTGAAGTATTAGGGACTTTGATTACTTACATCTTTTCTATAATAAATCGCCGCACTTCATTATTCTCAATGTCCGTGTGCCATGACCTTCGTATACCCCCATGATTTGATGTCTGTGAAGCTAAACTGCTCCCATTCTGTTGTGCCAACCCAGACAACTGTCCTCCCACTTGACCAGTTACCAGCCCTGGCATCCTATTGACATAGCGCAATTTAGCTGATGTTAGTAGGGAAGATAATGTCCATTCTGCAATATCAATCCCATTTACATAGGGTAATCTAGCTGGCATTACTACGAGCAAGCCCGTCCTCTGCGCAATAGCAACCCAATTGCCATAAGGAAACTAAGCTGAATGAGAGCATGAGCATGAGCATGACAAATTACAGAATGGGGATTTGGAAATTCATGTCCAGCCAACAGGTGATCTAAGTAAATTTTTTTTTTTTTAAAACTCACAAACATCGCCAGAAAAGACTATTCCAATTTTTTATTTGTTTAAGATTTTGTGTCCGATATATAGGTTATTAAGGAAAATTACCCGAGCCAACCAAAACCCCCAATTTGTCGAGCTAAAACAAATACCCTGTTAATTTTAAATGTAGCTTGGACAGGTGTTCTAGTCTCGGGTGGTGATTTCGAGGCTGGAAACACAGCTGGAATAATTATCTCCATACCTAGATAATTGATTTCTCGAGAGACTTCTAGATATTAGGGTTTAAAGTCTAATTAATCCTAGCCATTGATTAAGATTAAATCATGGCCATTGGTTTTCAATGAGGGGATTATAAAAGAGGATCAATAGGTATTTGGAGAACACAGATCCGAGAAGTATTTGCAGCGATAGCAAATAAATAAATTTGCGGCAATAGCAAATTGATTTGCAGTGAGAGCAAAGGGCGCAGTGATAGCGTTGGAGAGCAGTGGAATTGCCGGAATAGGAAAATATTGCCGGAGCAATTTCAGCAGGGACAATTGAGGGAAGGGAATTTACAGGAAAGAAATTTCCAGAGCTCTGCCAGTAAGAGGCAAGCAATTTTGTATCTCTTGATTTTCTGCAGTTGAATAGAATTCTTATCTGCTGACTGGTTTTCCCTTCGGGGTTTTTCCAGGGACAATTTGTCCAAAATGTTGTGTTGATTTTATTTTTCTATCTCCGTGATTTTTCCGTGAAGTTGCAGCTGTGTTATTATTTAATATTTGCTGTAAATTAATTAATTTTTCGGCAGCCAAATAATCTTATAAGATAGGAAATTAATAATCAGTAGCTGCAATAGATTTTTCACATGGTATCAGAGCGGATCTGAGGGTAGAACAGGCACAGGGAGAAAGGAAAAATAATAAATAAAAAATCTAGGGTTTATAAAACCCAATTTGACCTCTTCAAATTATTATTTCTTTTGAGATGGCCTCAGCAGGTTTAAGAGATCAGGACAGATTGGATGGAGCCTCAAATTTTGGTGTCTGGAAAGCCAGAATTTCTTTATTGCTGGAAGAGAATGGTATCAAGGATTATGTGACCACTGTTGTACCTGTACCTACAGACGCAACACAGCTCGTAGCATATAAGAAGGAAGATGCCAAGGCAAGGAGGCTGATTCTTGACGGTGTTAAGGATCATATTGTTCCGCATATTGCAGAGTTAGATACAGCAAAGACAATGTGGGACGCCATTATGAATCTGTACCAGAATGCTACCCTTAACCGAAAGCTGATTCTCAGAGAAAAGTTAAGGAATACCTGGATGAATAAGGGAGAAGACGTCACAAGTTACCTCACCAGACTTAGACTTGTCAAGGATGAATTGGCCGCTGTTGGAGACAAACCAAAGGATGATGAGCTAGTACGAATAGCCCTGAATGGGTTTACTAAGCAGTGGGATGTCTTTGTTCAAGTTATTAATGGACGAGACACCTTACCGAGTTGGGATCGACTATGGAGTGACTTCACTCAGGAGGAGCTTAGACTAAGTCTTGTCAATGGAACCAGCAGTAATAGTCAGAAAAGTGAAGTGGAATAGGAAAACGTTGCCCTAGCAGGAAAAGGGAAAGCGAATAAGGGGTCTGGGAAAGGATCAAATCCAAAAAGTGAGAAGAAGAAGGACTTATCTAAGATCAAATGCTATGGCTGTCACGAATTCGGCCACTATGTCAGCGATTGCCCACAAAGGAAGAAAAATGAAAAGAAGGACAAGAAGTAGACGGCAGCTTCAGCAAGTGTAGATGAGCTTTCTAGTAGAATGGAGGATGCGTTTGCACTCATAGCTTGCCTGACTAGCTCAACCTCACAGGGTGTTTGGTATATAGACAGTGGGGCGTCATTTCATATGACAGGAGTTAGGGAGTACTTCTCCAGATACAAGGATGAGGACATCAGGTTCCAGATTCAGATGGGGAACAAGTCCAAGTGCAATCCAGTTGGGAGAGGGACTGTTCTATTTCAGAGGGAGAATGGCAAGCCTATTCCCATTCATGATGTGTTGTATGTGCCAGGCTTGGGCATGAATCTAATTTCCGTATCTGTCCTTCAGGATAAAGGCTACAATGTACTCTTTAGAGGGGCGCATGTTTTAATCAGGCATAAGGATTGGAAATCACCCATAGCTATTGGAGTTAGGAGCGGCCGACTTTATAGGTTGCAGTTTGATACTCCTAAGGCACTAGTGAAGCAACAGTAATCCTAGAGATCAAGGAGAGCTATGGCATAGAAGGATGGGCCATATACATCATGGAGCACTTAAATTGCTTCGTGAGACAGTGACAGGTGTTCCAGACGTGAGCACAGAGCATGATGATGTATGTAAGGGATGTGTATTGGGGAAGTTTGTGAAAGCATCTTTTCCAAGGAGTGACACCAGATCCAAGGGGGTTCTTGATCTAGTACATTCAGATATATGTGGACCAATGTCAACGAAGTCTCTCAGAGGATATGAGTACTTTGTTACTTTTATTGATGATTTCTCCAGGAAGACCTGGATATACTTCTTGAAGACCAAGGATGAGGTCTTCAGTCACTTCCAGGAGTTCAAAGCTCTTGTGGAGAATTCGACAAGCAGGAAGGTAAAGGTTATTCGGTCAGACAATGGAGGCGAGTACAAAGGGAAAGAGTTCCAAGAGTTCTGTACTAGGGAAGGAATCAAGAGAGAGTGGACCGTTCCTTACAACCCGCAGCAGAATGGGGTTGCTGAGAGGAAGAATCGTTCTATATCGGAGGCAGCAAGGGCTATGTTGTATGACCAAGATATGCCACGATACTTATGGGCAGAGGCATGCAGTACAGCAGTATACATACAGAACAGGGTTCCACATAAGGTATTGGGCAAGATGACACCAGAGGAGGCATTCTCAGGGAAGAAGCCAGATGTTAGTCACTTCAGGATATTTGGGAGTTTGGCATTTTGTCACATTCCAGGGGCTACACGTTCCAAGTTAGATCAGACTGCAGAGAGAGGGTACTTTGTGGGGTACAGCGAGACCTCAAAGGCATATCGGATATTTATTCCAGGGACCACGAGGATTATAGTCAGGCGTGATGTCAAATTCATGGAGGACAAGGCATATAGGAGGTCCAGAGATTTGCCAGCAGATGATCAGAATGAGCAGCCAACAGAAGCTCCAAGGATTGTTCAACCAGAACAGGGGCAGCGAAGCACGAGTACAGTTACTAGTACAAGCACAGGCTCAGGTGCTGAGAGTTCGCAGAGTATGGAGCAACAGATACAGCAAATCCAAGAGATGCATCAAGAAGATATGGAGTTTGATATTTCATCCTCTATAGTTGACAGGAGGAACCGTGAGGTTCAACAGACACATAAGGATACTTAGGAGTTTGTGGGAGCTCCTAGGACGAGTAATAGACAGCGGAAACAACCAGCTAGGTATAATGACTATGTGGCATTGGTTAGTCAGTTGGTAGATAGTGAGCCTTCTAGCTATCAGGAGGCTGCACAGCAACAGGTGTGGCAAGATGCGATGGTTGAGGAATATACCTCAATAATGCAGAATGATGTGTGGGAGGTTGTGCCTAGACCGACAGATAGGGCAGTGGTTGGATCACGCTGGATCTATAAGATTAAGCATGGTGCAGATGGTAGCATCGAAAAATACAAGGCAAGGTTCGTGGCTAAGGGGTTCTCTCAAAAGGAGGGAATAGACTATGAGGAGACATTCGCTCCAGTGGCCAGGTATACTTCTATACGAGCCGTAATCTCACTTGCAGCGCATATGGGATGGCAGATCCATCAAATGGATGTCAAGACGGCATTTCTTAATGGTGAATTGTTAGAAGAGGTATACATAGAACAACCAGAGGGCTTTATAGCACACAGCAGTGAAACCCACGTGTGCAGATTGAAGAAAGCTTTGTATGGACTCAAGCAGGCTCCCAGGGCGTGGTATGAGCGCATTGATAGATACTTGCAGGGAATAGGCTTTGTGAAGAGTGAGGCGGATGCTAACCTCTACTACTTGGTGGTTGGGGGTGAAATTCTCATTCTTGTTCTATATGTGGACGACTTGTTTTTAACAGGTTCACTGGGGCTTATAGAGGAGTGCAAGAGGGACCTTGCAGCAGAGTTCGAGATGAGGGATTTGGGGCTTATGCACTACTTTCTAGGCATGGAAGTGTGGCAGACAGATGGAGAGATTTTCCTTGGACAAGGGAAATACTGCATTGAAATCTTGAAGAGGTTTGAGATGCAAGATTGCAGAGCCATGTCTACACCTATGATCACGAATTGGAAGAAGGTAGACGCATCCAAGGAAAAGGATGTAGACCCCACCTTATACAGGATGTTGATTGGATCTCTCATGTATTTGGTCAACACTAGGCCAGATATATCCTTTGCAGTAAACTCTCCTAGTCAGTTCATGGTTGAGCCGAAGAGAGTGCATTGGATAGCGGCAAAGCATGTATTGCGGTATTTGCGTGGTACAATCGAGTATGGGATCAGATATGCTCGAGGTGATGGTATCAAGTTGATAGGCTATACTGATGTAGATTGGGCAGGTAGTGTAATGGACAAGAAAAGCACTTCAGGGTGCTGCTTTAGTTTGGGATCAGGAGTTGTCTCTTGGTACAGCAGGAAGCAAAAGTCTGTGGCTCTGAGTTCTGCAGAAGCAGAATACATAGCAGCTAGCATGGCAACGTGTGAGGCTATATGGCTTCGGAAGTTGCTGGTAGCCTTGTTTGGTCAGAGGGTTGAGACTACAGTGATACACTGTGATAATCAGAGTTGCATCAGATTATCTGAGAATCCAGTGTTTCATGATAGGTCTAAGCATATAGACATTAGATATCATTTCATCAGGGATTGTGTACAGCGGAGGGTTGTTCAGCTACAGTATATACCTACAGATCAGCAGGTAGCAGACATTTTAACGAAGGCATTGGGGAAGGTGAAATTCATCTTCCAGAGGTAAGTTGGGTGTTATGCAGAACACCTTCCTCGCTAAGAGGGAGTGTTAATTTTAAATGTAGCTTGGACAGGTGTTCTAGTCTCGGGTGGTGATTTCGAGGCTGGAAACACAGCTGGAATAATTATCTCCATACCTAGATAATTGATTTCTCGAGAGACTTCTAGATATTAGGGTTTAAAGTCTAATTAATCCTAGCCATTGATTAAGATTAAATCATGGCCATTGATTTTCAATGAGGGGATTATAAAAGAGGATCAATAGGCATTTGGAGAACACAGATCCGAGAAGTATTTGCAGCGATAGCAAATAAATAAATTTGCGGCAATAGCAAATTGATTTGCAGTGAGAGCAAAGGGCGCAGTGATAGCGTTGGAGAGCAGTGGAATTGCCGGAGTAGGAAAATATTGCCGGAGCAATTTCAGCAGGAACAATTGAGGGAAGGGAATTTACAGGAAAGAAATTTCCAGAGCTCTGCCAGTAAGAGGCAAGCAATTTTGTATCTCTTGATTTTCTGCAGTTGAATAGAATTCTTATCTGCTGACTGGTTTTCCCTTCGGGGTTTTTCCAAGGACAATTTGTCCAAAATGTTGTGTTGATTTTATTTTTCTATCTCCGTGATTTTTCCGTGAAGTTGCAGCTGTGTTATTATTTAATATTTGCTGTAAATTAATTAATTTTTCGGCAGCCAAATAATCTTATAAGATAGGAAATTAATAATCAGTAGCTACAATAGATTTTTCACATACCCAGTCCAGGGCTTAAAATTTGCTAGGTATTAAATTCAAAGACCAAAAAAATGGTACCTTAATTTAGGATGTGGTTGCGGTACAATTGGTAAAATTTTGAAACCGGACAATCAAAATACCCAACCCTAGCGCGGCCCCAATCTTCCTGTGCGAGCTGCGTCTTCCACCCGCAATTTCATTTATGGCATCTCCCAACGCAGATCGAAAAGACCATGAGAACAGTTAAGCACTTCTATGCTCTTGCAGTTTTGGAGAGTTGCTGGTATACAAGTCAATTATAGCAAGACCAAAATCATGATTATCTGTAACAAAAAGATAAAGTTCAAGCACACGTTTTTCTTTGAGAGAAGTATTATCAAAGAATTAAATGAGTACAAGTATCTTTCGATTAACTTTAACAACAAGCATCGCTGGGAGATTTGTAGAAAGAAGAGAACTTTGGGAGGTTGGAAAGCATGGTATGCCCTCCAAAACAGATGCAAAGAGGCAGAATTATGGGATTGGAAAACTATTCTAACCATTTTTAAACTATTGGTAAGTCTTGTGGTACTTCATGGGTGTGAGATTTGGGCTAGCAGCGTGTCAAACTCCAAGTGGAAGCAAATAGAGAGAATTCAAAAGCACATGATCACTACCAAATTCAGGGTAATTGAGTAGATGGAAACAAGTAGGTCGCCTAAGGTAGTTTTCAACGAGGCTTTAAGCAAAAAAAAGAAGTCCTGGATAAAAGAAAATAGCAAGTGGATGAACAAATAGAATATCTTTATGAATGTTTGCCATACAAATGGCAAAGAAATAAAAGCTTTTGTCATAGATAAATTATGCAAGTCTATGTGGATGGGACTCTAGGGAGAAAAAGGAAGTATTATCTCGAGATGTTTAACCTCACTTGTGATTGTCAATAAAAAGCGTACATTGGGGAGGATATCCCTTGGAGAGCTAAGATTTTGATTGGTCAGATTAGAACTAACTCTCATCAGCTTCAAATGTGAAACGGGAAGGTGAAAGAGGCCTAAAGAAACGTGGGAAGAGAGAGTGTGTGAGTTCTGCACTTCTGGGGCAGTGGAATCAAAAAAACACTTTATTTTGGAGTGTGACACTTACATGGACATCAGGGTAAAGTATGTGGGCATCCTGACAATGGTATCTTGGCATGGCCTATTTATTGAAGGGGCATTTGATAAGGTCGAAGAGCTCATTATATCTTTGAACAAAAGAAGAACTGAAAGGCATAAGCAAAACTAATTGGATTGACTGTCATAGGCTATTTTTAGCCTAGTGGACATTAAAAGTTATTATATTCTATTCTATATAGCTTCTATTAAATCATGCCTATAGCAGAAGAGGAGAATGACAGCCTAAAAAGTATGTGTATATATATACACTAGAAGGGCATCGGGGCAAGGTTCGAACCCTTGAAGCCCAGCTAGTATTGTTGCGATCAAAATCACTTAACTAGTGATTATTATTAGTTATATTTTTGCACCAATTAAATATTATAATTTTTTCTATCTATAGTTTATCTACTTTTTAAAAATTAAATATGTAATTTTTTTAATTATAAATATTTTAAAGTAATTGGGTTCTATGTTTTCGCTTTAATTTTGATAGGCTAATATTTTTTAGTGTTATGGACAGAAAATGTGGATTCAAGTTTTTTGAAATATTCTTTTATCGTATTTCAAGCTTAGGATGCCCAAATTTCAAGCCCCTCATTTCTCGCCAAGAAAAACTAAGCGCATAACTCATTAGCCCTAAGGGTAGGGCCCTATTAGGTCTCAAAAACGCGGGTTGTTAACCTTAAGAGGTTGCCAAACTCTCTTGACACTTTTGGCTAACAACACGGGGCAAACATGGTTAAGACCCCCTTCACTTCAGGTCCTACCAAGCCTAGGTGGGTATACCTGACTATTAATGCAGACTTGTATGACCTTCACAATGGCATATGGGTGTGAAGTAGATGTAAGGCTATGAATTATTCTTACTCCTAATATGTGAGCTTTTAAATGTGTGAATAAAGTTGCTGAGTGTAAAAGATTGTTATATAATGGTTGTGACCAGTGCCTAATGCTATTGGGTAATAGGGTCAAGATTCATATGCTTTGCAGATCAAATTGGCTTAACTCTGAATA
Organism: Cunninghamia lanceolata; assembly: GCA_027924645.1. Taxonomy (NCBI): domain Eukaryota; kingdom Viridiplantae; phylum Streptophyta; class Pinopsida; order Cupressales; family Cupressaceae; genus Cunninghamia; species Cunninghamia lanceolata. The sequence continues at coordinate 415,669 of BSBN01001380.1, read as the reverse complement.
TCTGGCACCTTTTAAATGTTTACACTTTATGTAAACATGCAAGATCGTTGGTTGTTTTTGATTAATATGGTCAAACAGGTATTGAAGGGGACCCCGAAACCCTTAACAAAAGGTTGCAAACATAAACAGTAAGCCTGTTGTCAGCCAACAGAAAGCTACCAGAACAACATAAGCATAGAAAACATAGCAAAAAAGAGAACAGACCAAACTAAACTAATTCATTTTCTTCAGGGTCTCTGCTGCCTCTATTTCATGTTCATAAAAAGTCTCATGCATCTTGGCAAAGTCAATCAATTCCTTCTTTTCAGCTTCAAACTGTTTCTTCTTACTCCCCCTTGTGCAGGTAGAGGGTCCACCTGAGTCCTCCGTAGACACCTATTTTCTAGTACTTTTAGTGCCCTCATCTTTGTCTTGTATTCCCAAATCTTTGACATCATGATATCCTCTGCTCTGAAATCTTTGAATTGCTCTTTCTTCAGTTCTTTCAGCTTATCGGTCAGCATCTTCATCCCATTTAGACTATTCTGTATAGTTAGCTTGTTGATGTGCATTATCTTCTCTAAATTGTTATTCACCTCCATGAGTTTCTCCTCCAGATATTGAATTCTAGTATTAAACTCTTCACTCATACTACCCAATTCACGATCAATCTCCTCCATTTTCAGAATAGCTTCCCAATTTTTAAAAATCAAAGTATCATGTTCAACTGTAGTGTTGTTTTCTCTCCCCAAGCTTTCCTGCATCAGTTGTAACTTTATATTGATTCTATTGATCTCGAGGAAGAACCATTTGGTCGTCTTATGCTGTGAATTAACAACATTCTTTACCAATTCAAACACTTCCTCAACCTGGTCTCTGTTTTTGGCTTGGGCCAGCATGTCATCAAAATCCTTAGGAAAGTTGCTTGATGGGTCATGAATCTTAGGAAATCTTAGGCCAACTCTAGGGTCAAGGATCTACATAGTTTTACCCTGGGTTTCCAACCCACTTTCTATTCCCTTCTCAATCAGCTTATCACATTTCCCCTATTTCGAGTTGGTCCCCTGCTTCTAGGTGATGTTAACAATGCTAGGAGCAACCCCCTCTTCATCACTTTCTTTCTCTATAACTTTCTTACCCTTCTTCGTAGGAGTGGGGATTTTCCTTCTCATAGGTGTAGCCCTCTTGCCTGTAATCTCCTTGATAGAGGTATCGAAGTCATCGCCATTGTTGGACCCATCAGACCAGGAAATGTTTACTTCCCGCTTTTGAGTTCTTCTCCTCTTCTTTGTAGACTCTGCTTCACTTTCCTCCTATTCTTCTTCCATTCTCCACTCCTCATCATCCGTGTGGGATTCCTCCTCACTAGACACCACACACCCCTTTTTTTTCCACTGTGTTTTTCCTTAGGCCCTTTTTTAGGAGTGTTATTTTTCATATGTTCCATGATCAACAGAATGAGATTTTCATGCAAAATAGGCAACTTAGGGTTTCTGTTGTTTTCTTTAATGCCATACTCTATAGAGGAAAGCAAGTAAAAGGGGATAGAAACAAACATATCGTGGCGGAAGTGGTTGAGCATATTGAAATGGTAGCTATAAACAACAATGTACCTCTCGTCCAGTGTTATATACCTCATAATCACTTCAACCACCTCAGCCCATATGGGTTTGATAGAGAGGCGGTTATACCCTCTTGACTGCATCTTTACCAACTTGTCCCTTTTATTGCCTTTAAAGAAATTGTTTAGGGCTTCATCGCTATATTTGTGCTCATGGAAGAACTTCTTCCCTCTAGTTGATAGCCCTGAAACTAAGGCTATTAGGTCCTCCGTGATGGCTAACTCCCAACCATACACAGAGACCTTCTCGTTCTTCTAGCCTTTCACAAACAAAGTAGTAACATTAGGGTCAGCTCCATATAATTTCTCCATATATGGAGTAAACCCCCCAGCCTCCAAGATTTTCTAGACCTATTTTTGGCAGGTCCCCTCACAAGACAACGGTTCAACTCTGTTACTCTCACCATCCATACTAAAACTTAGATCCCTATAAATTTCACAATCTGTATAGAGCAGAACGAAGACGAGAATGAAATGAAGCTTATGCTGGATAATCTTGCCGTTATTCCTACCCATAATCAGTGTGAACAAACCTTTCCGAAGAGAAATGGCCTTCAGACCCTTCGAGATCATGATAATCTCTTCATTAGATATCAAGCTTCGTACCATTCTTACCATCATTAATAATGAGCTCCTTAACCTTGCACAAGATTTTTTCCATTTCATCCCATATACACTTTGATTAGCTATTAACCCCAAGGTTGGTAAAAATATCTGCCACCTTGTTTCCTTCGCAATATATGTGAGATATGTAGGTTGCTTCAAAGGTTCTCAATATCATGATTGCATCTTCAATTAGGGTCGCTATAGACCAACTAGGTTTTATGGTGTTCTTGAGGCAATTTATAATGTTATTAGAGTCCCCCTCCATCCAAACTTTTCTATATCCCTTAGCTTGAGCCAGAGCTATAGTGTGATAGGCAGCTGCATCTTCAGCAAAGTGGTTTGTCTGGGTACCTAGAGGGAGTGCCACTACCGCTATGAACCTACCAAGATCATCTCTCATCACTCCCCCACTGCCTGTAGCTCCAGAGTTCCCTTTTGCTACCCCATCAAAGTTAATTTTGATCCACCCTTTCGGAGGCAATTTCCATACCACTTCCCCTCTGGGTTGTTTCATTCTTTTAAAAGGTATAGAAATGTCTTCAATGATGTCCCAGTTCTTATAGATATCAATCTCCACCTGAGACACCTCTATCCTTTTTCCATCAGCTAATTGTTCTTCAATTCTGACTTTAAAATTCTCCTTGATACTCCTAACTACCTTGAAAAATAAGTTTTCTGAGCCAGGCTGCTGTCCCTAAAAACTCTATTATTCCTCTCCTAGAAGCTCCAAGCAATGTGAGGGACAGTCAGGGACCAAATAAATCTAAGGGATGGATTAGAAATAGGGAAAGTCCATTAAGAGACCAACTCCTTGGAAGAATTAGAGAAGGTCCAGCTCAGGTTGGACATAGAGAAAGAACCTTATTCCAGACCTCTAGAGAGTAAGGGCGGGAGAGGAGCAAATGAAAGGAGTCTTCTGAGTTCTTAAAGCATAAGGAACATATATTAACCAACGAGAACCCCCTTTTACACAGGTTATCTAACATAAGCACCCTATCCTTAGCTAGCAACCAAAAGAAGATATTAACTTTATGAATAAGTTTGTCATCCCACAATCTTGCCCAAAAGGGAGGGTCATCTACCTTAGGAATAAGCCCTTTGAAAGCTGAAGCAACAGAGCACTACCCAAACGAGGTGGCCTACCAAATGAGTTGGTCCTCTTTCCGACCAAGAGGGATATGGAAAAGATTTAACCTGGTCTAGAACTCCTCCATGCACCTATAGATAGTCAAGAAGTTCTTCCATCTACCTTCAAAAATGTAATCCATAACCTTCGGACCACAGGTGGAAGAGCAAACTTCTTCAAAAGGACTCGCCCATTCCTACTGATTGAGAGGGGAGTTTCCAAACCATAGATCCTTCCAAAAGTCCACCTTACTATCGTCCCCAATCTTCCATCTAGACCCTTTCTTAATAATTTATCTAGCCTGTGAAATGTTTTTCCATATTTCAGAACCCTCCAACAGATTAGGACAATCCAGTGCTTCCCTGAAGTTATTGAAACCTCTCAAATATTTATTCGTCACATTTTTGTCCATTCTTTCTTCTCATTCATCAGGCGCTAGGCATTGATCACCAAGAGGCCAGAGTTGAAGTCTTTTAGCTTTCTCAGACCGAGACCCCCAAAGTTTTTAGGATTGCATACTGAATCCCAAGCGACCAATGCGATTCTCTTCTTCTCCTCAGTTCCTGACCAAAGGAATCTTTTTTGGATTTGTTCAATTCTGTCTCTGACTTTGATTGGAACTTTAAACAAGGACATGGAATAAATAGGCAGGGTTTGAAGGGAAGCTTTAATCAATTGAATCTTGCCCACCTGACTAAGGATCGCTCCCTTCCATCCAGCAAGTTTGGACTAAAATTTGTCAACCAGACCAAGCCAGAAGGAATCAGGAATCCTTTTTTCATACAGAGGTAGCCCAAGATAGATGGAGGGCAAGGACTCAACTTTACACTGCAAGATACGAGCTATCTTTAGCTGGTTGGGCTTTGAGGTATTGAAAAAGAAAATTGAACTTTTAGGAAGGTTGATCTTCTGACCCGATGCCTCTTCACAATTTTGTAGAATACTCCTCACCTTGTGAGCTTCCCTAATAGAGGCCTCACCCATAATGATAGTGCCGTCCACAAATTGTTGTGAGAATAGGAAGGTCCCAACGAGGATGGGCATAACCTTTTGAACTGCCCTTCAAGAATCTCTTTCTAAATATTTATGTGCAGTACTTCCACCATGATAATAAACAGGAAAGGCGAGATCGGATCCCCTTGCCTCAACCCTCTTGAACTAACGAAGAAGCCTGACGGAGAACCATTTGATTTTCCAAATTACTGTTGTTAGACTCTTCTTTAAAATCCAGTTGATTTTTTGAAATTACTGTACGGTTATTTGAAAGGGTTTAATTCTACTTTGAAGGAAACTAGATAAATTGATTTACTTAAAGGGTTTTAACTCAAAGCAGAGACCAATAAATGTAAATCACTTAGGAGGACTTAAATTAACTTCTGATAGAAACCAGTCAAAATATACCACACCAAGACAACAAATGTGCCTTGATAAATCTAATGATTTAAATTACTGGAAATAACCAAGATGGAGATAGTCAAACAACTCATAAACTTTCAAGATGCAGTTGTTAGACTCTTCTTTAAAATCCAGTTGATTTTTCCAAATTACTGTGGTTATTTGAAAGGGTTTAATTCTACTTTGAAGGAAACCAACTAAATTGATTTACTTAAAGGGTTTTAACTCAGGGCAGAGACCAATTAATGTAAATCATTTAGGAGGACTTAAATCAACTTTTGATAGAAACTAGTCAAAATATACCACACAGAGACAACAACTGTGCCTTGATAAATCTAATGATTTAAATAACTGGAAATAACCAAGATGGAGACAGTCAAACAACTCATAAACTTGAATATCAACAGAATATCAGAACACCACAAATATATCCATAGATGAAATCATTCTTGCCCATTATAATATTAAATTATCATGAACATTCAGTATCTTAAGCTTGAAATATGACTGGAGATAATAGTATTGAATATATAAATTGTCTTGTTGCTAATTGATTGATTCTTTTTCATGGCCTTGGTTTCCCTTATATATATGGGAAGCGAACAAGTTTCAGGCCTAAAATGACATAACTATTCATGAATTGCACCGTTTCTTAACTAAACATAATTAAGAAATAGATTATGGGCTTAAGCAACTTGATTAAGATCTAGATCCGTTAATCTTCGTAGAGCACCCATGACCATAGGCCTGGCAAGGTACTCCTCTCCATGTTGCAGTATCTATCGAATGTGCTTTGCTTGTTCTTATGGCTGAAGCAATACATCGACTTATACATCGCAAAATTTATCAAATTTTTATTCTTGTTTCACTCGACCTCTTCATGTTGCTATGGCAAGGAATAAGTTTATTTTAGAGATGTGGTCGATGTATTCCTGAGTTGCATAAGTATCTGTAGAGATAATGTCACTCATGGCTGACTCCAGAGTAAAGATTTTATCTAAACATGTATGTGTGTTCTCTATTAATCTGTCCTCATCGTTTATCTTTTCAAGAGCTGTGGGCAATAATTAGATCAATTCCTTTTTCCAAACATCCTTTTCTTGCAAATTTCTTTTAGTGTCAGAGAAACTAGGTAATGCCATGTCTAGATACCGATCAAAGTCACTTAAGTCTTCTGTTAACAAAGCATTGAATCTCTCATGCTCACTGATCAGATGGAAACAAGTAGGTGGACTAATGTAGTTTTCAATGAGACTTTAAGCGAAAGAAAAAAAATCCTGGATGAAACAAAAGAGCAAGTGGATGAACAAATAGAATATCTTTTTGAATGCTTGTCCTACGAATGGCAAAGAAATAAAAACTTTTGTCATAGATAAATTCTGCAAGTCTATGTGGAATGGGACTCTAGGGAGAAAAAAGAAGTACTATCTTGAGATGTTTAACCCCACTTATGATCGTCAACAAAAAGCATACATTGGGGTAGATATCCCTTGGAGAGCTAAGATTTTGATTGGTCAAATTAGAACTTACTCTCATCAACTTCGATGTGAAGCGGGAAGGTGGAAGAGGCCTAAAGAAATGTGGGAAGAGAGAGTGTGAGTTCTGCACTTCTGGGGTAGTGGAACCAGAAAAAAACATTTTATTTTGGAGTGTGATGCTTACACAGACATCAGGGTAAAGTGTGCGGGCATCCTGACAACGGTTTCGTGGCATGGCCTATTTATTGAAGGGGCATTCGATAAGGTCAAAGAGCTCGTTATTTCTTTGAACAAAAGAAGAAGTGAAAGGCATAAGCAAATCTGATTGGATTGACTGTCTCATAGGCTATTTTTACCCTAGTGGACGTTAAAAGTTATTCTATTCTATTCTATATAGCTTCTATTAAATTATGCCTATAGTAGAAGAGGAGAAATGGCAGCATAAAAAGTATGTGTGTATATATATATATATATATATATATATATATATATATATATATATATATATATATATATATATATACACTAGAAGGGCATATGTGCAAGGTTCAAACCGTTGAAGCCCAGCTACTATTATTGCAATCAAAATCACTTAACTATTGATTATTATTAGTTATATTTTTGCACCAATTAAATATTATATTTTTTTCTATCTATAGTTTATATCTACTTTTTAAAAAATTAAATATGTAATTTTTTTAATTATAAATATTTTAAAGTAATTGGGTTCTATGTTTTCACTTTAATTTTGATAGGCTCATATTTTTGAGTGTTATGGACGGAAAATGCAGATTCAAGTTTTTTGAAATATTCTTTTATCGTATTTCAAGCTCGGGACTCCCAAATTTCAAGCCCTTCATTTCTCGCCAAAAAAAACTAAGCGCATAACTCATTAGCCCTAAGGGTGGGGCCCCATGCGATTCCTTGGCTTAAGTTGGTTGGTAGTCATTGCTCAACATTTTAAGGAGTTTTTTGTGGAGCTAGTGGTCCCATGAATTTTTTTTTTTTGCTTATGAAGAAATCATCTTTAAAAAAATTAACTCTATAAATTTTTTTAAATAATTTTTTCAAAAATTATTGTTTTTTCTCAACCAAAGCTTACAATGAAGCATACATGTTTGCTTGATGATTTTCTTTTCTCTGGTCCCACCTACATCATATATGTGAATGTTTTAAGCATATAATGTCACTTCGATTCACATAGGGCTCATTGCCATGTCTTGATCCTTCTGACTAATGGTTCAACATTTTGTAACATTAGTTCTGACAAGCAAAATAATTCTTGTAGGCTGTTGATTTAAATTGTTATGTGAACCATGGGAGTGTTTCAAAGGCTTTAAGTAGCTTCCTATGGAACCAATGGTGCGTCTGTTTATCTTGCCAGATGTCTCCTATAGTCTTTAAAATGTGTGAGAACCATTGATTTTATTTGGCATTGGATGGTTCTAAAAGGGGTTGCAAGGATTCAATGAGTGTGTTATATCTATTTGATGATGCACTTTTGTGATATCGATTATGCAATGCTTTGGTGAGTAGGGTTTTTGTGGAGTGTTGTGTAATACTCTTTAAACAAAACCAACATATAGTTTGTTTACTAACCAATATAGTTTCACTTGCCTTAGACATGTGAACAGATCAAACATCTGTAAAGGAAATTACTTTCACAGTTCTAGTAAGATAAGATGACATTCTTCTCAATGGTGTCTTCTCAAGCAAGTGCAATAGACCTACACTAATGCATGAACCAATGTCTTTCTTGTTTGTATATCTTGTAAATGATACAATCCCTTGTAATACCTCCATGAAACTCACTGCCAAATAATTTTTAGACACCAATTTTTTAGAATTAGATAACATCAACTAGAAAATATATTGTGCAAACCAGATAAATCATGCCCATAACCAATTAATTTCATTTAACCATAAAATATTTAAAATTTCTTAAAAGCTACACTTGATCCAACTACAATCCTAATTCATTTTGCATGTCAATGCTAATATCCTTTTATCATCTAACCTACTTGTGTGAATTTTTTAAATTTGGAATTAGATTCTATAGGGCACAACTAGAAAGAAGGAAAACAATAGTGTAGAAGTAATCATACAAAATAATTTAAGTAAATGCATTATTTTTTGGCAACTGATAAAGCATAAAATTATACCAGACCAAGGGATAAAATAGAAAAGAAACTAGAACAACCATGTAGGCAGTACTAGCCATCTCATGCAACAAACAAAGACAAATTACCTCTAACATGAGAAGAAAACAATTTCAATTAAGGAACTCTAAATTTCTATTGTATAGTCATTTATATGGGAACATCATTATGAACAAGATTTATTTGGCTCAAAACTACTTACAAAATGCAATCCATAGACAATGGAAGACAAGTAAGCAAGAAATAGTATAAATTAAAGTTGTGTCTCAAAAAAATTAAATAGATCAAAATACATGATCAAACAAAAGGTCAATTGACAAATAAAACTTTTCTCAATAATTGGGAATTATCAATAAGCAATGTTTGACCTTAAATAGACTTGTACTGATTGTTGGTGTGAATAGGGTTATCACGTAACCGGTTTATCCTTGTGTGGATAATTCATTTTATTTAACTATTTACTAGTTAAATAATATTCACACATCACACATAATTCACACATGTTAAGTTGACTTAGTGAGTCTTCTAAATGTTTAGTTGGGTCTAGTTGTGTGTTGAGTTGTTGATAGTTGGAGTGAGTTGTCTTATCCTCCACATGTGCAATTAGTTATCATCCTCTAATTAACACATGTTGTAGGAATATCTCCACCTTCCACTCCACCTTTCTAGCTCTTACCTTGTCTTTATAAGCAAGGCATATCATGTACATTAAAAACAATGACACTCTTTTGCATTCATTGATAGAATAACATTATTCTTTCATTTCATCTCTCTTGTGCTTTCATGAAGTCCTAGATCCTGGGTGGCTCCAATCATAGCCAACTCTAACATGGTATCAGAGCTCTAGGAAGAATCACTTTGTGTTAGTCATTTTTTGAAAGATCTTAAGTGCAATTCATGGTGGATCTTGATAGTTGAGTATGCTCTTCTCTTGCATTGAATGATGACCTAGAGAATCAGAAAGACTTGATAGAAACATCAGTTTTGTGAGGGTTTCCCCTTTGAGGCTTTGTATTGCAGGTTCAAATCGGTGTGTGTTGTTGCAAATCAGACTTCACCATTGTGTCCAGAGCAGCCAAAATAATCAATATCGCCTTTTGTTTCGTCCAAATCGGACATCAGAGGCAAAATTGATGAGGGTTTTAATTTGGGGCTCTTTGGCGTGATCTGGGACTTACCAACAATTTCAGAGTAGTTTGACCCAAATCGGACACCGCCATTGCGTCTAGAGCAGCCAAATCAATAAAGATCGACTGTAAAATCATCCAAATCAGACAAAGTTGTAGCGAGAGGCAAAAAATTCTTTACCTCTCGACCGTACAGAATCTCTGCAAAGCATATTCCTTCTGAATCTTTGACTACATCAGTGGAATCACACCCTGCATCAACGAATAAATCTTCATCCGTTGGGCACAGTTTTCTTTTATTGACCATCGGGTAAAATGTTTATGTTGAAGGTTTAATTTTTATCTGTTGGTTATATTTTATTTTCGACAAATCTTTGTCAGGGTACAAAGTACCCTCTGTGCAGGTTGTAGAGCGCAGGGGCGCCTTTAAGGTGCGGGCCCCCTGCCTTTTGTTGGCTTCGGCCTTCAAAATTTTTACAGATATGAGATTAAACAATCTCAGTCTCCGCATTCCATCAACTACCTGCATCATCGGCGGTCTTCACACATTTTCCCAGCTTTAAACATCAGCAGGTGTGGATTTCGGTGGTCTTTGCATCAAATACAACCTGTAGAGGCTTTGGTGGTCTTCCTTAAACCCTCCTAACGACGGTTCTTCAAGATCCCGGTAGCCTAACCCAGCAAAGGATCCAAATCAGAATCTGTCCCATGCCATATAAAATTTCAGTTAGAAAATCTTCAAGCTCGTCGGTGGTTTCTATCGGCGTATACTTTGAACCCCTAGCATCATCTCTTCCGATCCGCCAAATCACAGTTTTTGCAAATCATTTCACATGACCTCTGTAGGCGGGTAAAACCATCAACTGCCAACGATCTTGCCTCCATCGATGATAGTCTACAGAATTCATATACCTAGCCAAACACATCAGTGGTTAAATTTGGCAGATCTTTCAAATCGTTTGTAGCGACTCCCAACAATCTATACTCTAGGCATCGGAATTATCTCACACGGTTAAAGAAATTCACGCTAGAAAATTTTCAACTCGTCGGTGGTTCTTATCGGCGTATTCCTTGAACATTCTGGCGACTGGCATCACCAATTAGCAGACCCCCAATGCCGATGTGGATTCCTTAAGACCACCGATGAATGTTGTCTATCGTAGACCGTTGAGGGTATGGTCACTGATGTAATTGGCAATGAAAATTGCCAAGGCTATTGAAGCGTTTGGCGGGTCTACACTTCAAATCTCACAATTTTAAGACTTCGGTAGACTATCAACTTCCCTCCAGCAACTTAAACCAAAATCCCTTCCAACAGGGCTCCAAACGACGGTAATTTTAGTCTTAGTGAGTTTCCATCAACCCACGGCACTAGCAAAATCAGCCAGATAGGCTGTGAACCACTCTGCATAAACCATTAAGCAGTTTTCTGTGATAAAATAGGCAGTTTCTGACAAAAACGGTGGTTTTGTGCTTAGAAGAGGGTTGTTTTTTGCACTATATGTGGTTTTCCACCAATTTTTTGCTTTTCGGGAGGGAGGCATTTTTTCTGCCAAAAGGGAATATTCCTAGAATATTCTGCTGACATCAGCACCAAGGGCCATTTTTGCCCCTTAAAGCCTTAAACAGGGGCTTTTTTCTTTTTTTTGCATAACTTTTGCCCACGGAGGCAAAATTGGGCAAACAAGATATCGTCAGAAAGTTGATAGAGAGCACTTCGCAGTGGTGTTAGTAGTTTTCTGAAATTTGATTGCAGGTGACTGCTACAACAATTTGAAGATAGATCTTTGTTTTTTTCTTCTGAGCTCACAGTTTCTTGTCATGATCTCCAATTTTTGCGATTCTTACGTCATTGGAACGGTAATTAGGAGCTCTTCAAATCCATCTGTGCACTTTTCTTAGATTCAGCTTCAGGTTCATTTTATTCTATTTGTCAATTTTTTGGCTTTTGGGTGATAACTTGGGCATTCTGACACTTGAGGAAGTGAAACTTGTTTTGAAGGGATTTGTTTGCTATGGTTAATCATTGTGAGCAATTGTAATATTCTTTGGATCTCATTTTTAAAAGATTTTTATGCTTTCCCATTTTTGGTCCTTTGAGGACAATTGTAAATCGCACTAAGTATAAAGTGCCACAATCATTCTTTTTTAGGGGGTGATCTCTTTGATTGAGTAAAAGGGGGTGTACTTGTGTTCTTTTTTGTACTTTTGCATTATGGATTCACACAAACTTCCTCTACTCACACCATATAACTATCATGAGTGGAAAACTAAAATGGAGATTCATTTAAGAAGTTTTAAAATTCATAGAGTAACAATGGGTACAAAAATTGAACCAACAGCAACTACAAAAAAGAGAAAGTGATACAATAGATGTGATCAAGCCTATGGAACACTATGCTTGTCTATCTCTCTTGACCTTATTTTTCATATTGAATCTTGTAAAACACCTAATGAAGTGTGGACTACCTTAGAAAATCTCTTTGGTAAACAAGATACTATGAGAGGTTTCAAATTGGAGAATGAACTAATTGGTTTGAATCCAACCGATTTTGCAAGCATCCAAGACTTCTTCACAAAACTAAAATCACTTAGATTACAGCTCAAACAATGTGGAATTGAGAAAGAGGACACTCAATTGATTCTTTCCATCCTTGCCAAGCTTGGTCATGATTATTTAGTTTTTGTTTCTACCTTCTATGCTACTATGGATGCACTTGGGAAAGCTTTCACAATGCCTTCACTTGATGAGTTTGTTGCATCACTCACAAGGGAGCAATCTAAGTTAGTACACATGGGCACATTGAAGTCTCCTAAATCTCAAGCACTTCTTGCTAGTCAAGGTACAAAGGATCAAAAGTCTTCAACTAGCAAAGGCAAGAAATAGAAAAATAAAGATTTCAAGAACAATGAACAAGCAAAGGAATCAACCAAATCACTCAAGTCCTCATCCTCTCCCAAGGAGGAATCATCTAAGAAGGAGACACCAAAGTGTGCATTTTGCAAGAAACTAGGACATGATGAGCATAAGTGTTATGAGAAGAAAATTGATGAGTTGACTCACATTATTCAGAAGCACAATATCCAAATGCCACCATCATCACCTAGTCCATCATCTTCTTTGACACCATCATCATCTACACAGACAAGGACAACAGGCATTGCCAATGGGACAAACAAAGGAAAAGGACATGTACTATTTGCTTCTACAAGTCTTCAGTCAAAGAGATGGCTTCTTGATTCTTGAGCTTCTCATCATATGGCATCTTCACAAGGAATGTTCTCTTCATTTGAGTCATGTACTTCGCCACCTATCTTGATGGGTAACAATACATGCATGCATGCAATTGGTAAAGGAACTATTGATGTTGGAGAGAATACATTCAACAATGTGTTGTGTGTACCTTCATTAACATTCAATCTTCTTTCCATCTATCAGATTACTCATTATGGTGCAGGTAAGACAGTTGAGTTCACTCCTGATTCAGTGATCATACGAGACTTGGAGAGCAGAGATATCATTGCAGTTGGGATGGCTGATCATGCATCTCACTTGTATATATTCTCCCATTTTGCTTCTTCTATTGATGTAGATCCATTGATTGATATTCACACGCATGCATCAAGTGTGAATCATGTTTCTGAGGAGAAATTTGGTCACTTGAACCTTGGTGTTCTTTCACCCACTTTGGTTCATGAGACTAGTGTTGAGCTTCCATCACCTCAACCTCCTGCTTCTTCAGAGATTGGCATCGACATGGTTTCATCTACTTCAGTTGAGCAAGATCATTCTAGTCTTTCAGAAACAGCTTTGTGGGATACTTTCTTGGCAGGCATATCAGACTTGTTTTGTGAGTCTCATATTGTAGATTTGGAGGACACACTTGAGTGGATATCTCTCCTCTTTGATGACAGTTACAGCACAATTGTTATCCCATCTACTTCATCTTTGGAGGTTGTTCTTCATGAGTCTACCTAGGATTTTGGATTGGTCACACCTCATTGCACTGTGCCATTCTTTGATTCTGACATATGGATACTTGAGCAGTCTTTAGAGGCATACATCATGAGGCTTTTTCCCTCATTCCTTGAGATGGAGGTTCTTTGACATCAACCTTTGGATTGGTTTCTTCCTAAGGGGAGGAATGTTGTTTGCAGCTACAAGACACTTGCCAGCGTTCATCTTCAAGCATTCACCATTGGCACAGGAGCTACTTCATTGTGGGGGGGACTTATAGTCTCACTTTTTCTCTCCTATGGGGGGTATTTGATTGTACATATGTGATAGAAGTTGTCCTTGGGGGGTCATGTTGAGTCCTTCCTACTATCACTTCTTTCACTTTCATTGTTTCATGTATTCTCACTTTTGGAGAGGAGTTTTGTCCCATGAGGTTTTCTCCTTTTCTCCACTTGAGATTTGTTGTACATGGGTACCTAACATGACCTAGTAGTCGAGACCCATCGTCATCATCCATCATTGTATCTTGCTTTAGTCAACTACTCCCTAAGTTGCACTTAAGGGGGGGTGTTGGTGTGAATAGGGTTATCACCTAACCGGTTTATCCTTGTGTGGATAATTCATCTTATTTAACTATTTACTAGTTAAATAATATTCACACATCACATATAATTCACACATGTTAAGTTGACTTAGTGAGTCTTTTAAATGTCTAGTTGAGTCTAGTTGTGTGTTGAGTTGTTGATAGTTGGAGTGAGTTGTCTTATCCTCCACACGTGCAATTAGTTATCATACTCTAATTGGCACATGTTGTAGGAATATATCCACCTTCCACTCCACCTTTCTAGCTCTTACCTTGTCTTTATAAGCAAGGCATATCATGTACATTAAAAACAATAACAATTTTTTGCATTCATTGATAGAACAACATTATTCTTTCATTTGATCTCTCTTGTGCTTTCATGAAGTCCTAGATCCTAGGTGGCTCCAATCATAGCCAACTCTAACACTGATTACAAACCCAATATTTTAATTATAAAGTTCAACTAGTATATGTACAACATGAATAGCCATTATATTTCTTTATTGTTGATAATAACATTTTTATCACAATAATATCATTCAAAGTTGAATCGTGAGTTCTTGCAAAAAGAATCAAAATATTTCAGAGAGTCTTGATTAAAATCCAACCTTTAAAAGATTAATGTGTTCTTGACTTAAACAGAGTCTCAAATTTTTAATAACATTGACAAATATTGACAATTAAATATAGTTTGAATAATAAAATTAGATTATATTTTACAGCCTTCAATTGGTGAGATGCACAACATTTTCATTATCATTAATGAATTCCATTAAGGCTATTAGAGCTAACCCTGCAATAGAATCCTTTAGTATTGCTTCATTGTTTGGTATATTATTCTCATACTCGTCAAAGTGACTAGCTTCATTGTCTTCTTCAAATATCAACATAATATTATTCAAAATACAACACACAAAAATAGTTTTTGGCAACATTTGCAAATTTGGATGGCAAATTTTTGAATTCAGAATTTGTCAAATGCCTTTTAGTTTTCCAAAGGCATGTTCAACAATAATATGAGTTGAAGATAGTTTAAAGTTGAATGACCTTTGATTATCTGTTGCAACTCCACTAAAAAGTGTGATTAACCATGGTAGCAATGGATATCCACCATCACCAACAATGTATTCTCTCATTTTTGATAAACCAATAGAAGTTGGAATTCCATTTAACCTCTCTCCACCTTCGCATAACTTGTAGAAGGAAGAATTTCTTAGGAGACTAGCATCATTGATAGATCTAGGCCAACCTGTAAAAACATCCATGAAATGCATATTACTATCAATAATGGCTTGTAATGACATATTGTAGTTGTGATGACAATCATACCAATAAGATGAACATTCATTAGTTGGAAGCTCAAAATCAACATGAGTTACATCTATAGCCCCACAATAATTTGGAAAGCCTTGTTTTTGGTGAAATCCATGCTTTACAAGTTCAAGTATTGAATGATCACTTGGCCATTATATGTAGTTTTGAACTAACATGCATAGCATTAATGAACTTCTTCACAACTCTTGCAGCTGTGACTTTCCACACCCAAAAAGTTCACTTATGTTAATCATAGCCATTCCAGATGACAATCTTAAAATGGTAATAGCCACCTATTTCTCAACTGGAAGCACCCTACTCTTAGATAGATGTTGCTAATGATAGAGGTATATCACCTTGCTTGAGATCTTCATATAATGATTCACATAGAAATTGAAACAATGAATATGGTAAACTAAAGATGCTATAAAATTGTTTGTCATCACATTTAACTTCAAAAATGTAATGGTTCCACCAATGCAAAGAACATGGCTTGATATACCACTCACCACTAACATTCCCTTCCCATTGAGAAGTAGGAGTAAACTTTGTTGCTCATAACATATTGTATTGAACTCCAAATCTATTTCATCTTCTATCTCATCATCTGAATAATTTGAACCTTGAGATGATTATTTCTTATGTTTCTTTAATATGTTAGTTGAATCTTAAACATCACACCAAACTTGTAGTGTTATTTGGTGTTTCATTGAAAGACAATCTAACAATACTCTGACTCTTTTTCTAGGTCATTCAAATCCATCACCTGTGTTGCAAAATTAAAACTAATTAATAAAAAAATATACTAAAAAATAAAAAGCAAGGTCTATGCTCTAAATATACATTGTAAATAGTGTATTACAAATACAATGATATAGTTTGAAAGATAACAATATGAATCAATGCATGTTAATTCCAAAAGAGATGGTCATCACAATACACACTCAACATGGAAGATAAATATTACTATAAAAAAAGATGCACTTTATTCATAAGCAGTTTTATACATCTTATTTGTTTTATTTTATAGTTGTATGTTGCTAACAAATACAAAATCAATCTTCTTTTGCATATGATTGGTTTATTTTTAACATTGCTTGGCCAATATTGTTTAGTGCTAAAACCATGCTCATTTGGACATTATTTTTTTGTTCTTCAAGTTTCAGTAACCTTTCTTCATTCAAATCATCCTTGTTCATGGTGTTTCATGCATCCCTCCTTAGCCATTTGTAGAGTAGAAATCAACAACCTATTGTTGTCAGCAATAACATCCTTCATGCCTATTGCATTGGAAATTGTTTTTCATTTTTTTTTCCTATGCACTGTTTGTCCCTTTCACTACCATTTTTAGATTGTCCATACCTTTCCATATTTTGTATTTTAGGTTCATGCAATGGCTTATCTTCATTTGAAGGATTGTTCTCATCAAATGCATAACTTGTGTCAGAAGTGTCAATAATGATATTTCATAGATTGATGGCTCAATTTTTACCAGATGTCTCCATTGCATCATAAAGTTCAATAATGAACTTTTGCAAGAAGTTTCTTTTCAACCCTCTCCCAACTTGTCATATTCCAATAAATATCATTCCCAAATGGAATATTATGTTCATAGTCTCTAATTCTTTTGTATAATCAAGTTAAAGATGCTCCCAACGATCTCGACATTGATTAGATGTGTGAGGAACACCATGAGCATAACAATATTCTTGAATAATTTTCCACTTTTCATTGGAATTTAATGCTTTTCTTATTACACCATCACTTGATTATATTTTTCTCTCAATTCGTTTATCTTCAATTAGAACCATTGTGTTTGTAATGCTCCAACGAACTCTAATTTTTGCTTGAAGCGGTATATGAGACCAATTTTCTATGACTTTTACTTCATTAGTTGGAATTTTCTTTTTAGTTATCACATCTTCAGTGACTACTTCTTCATTGCTCACTTGTGTACTTGGAACAAACTTTGGGTAATAGTCATCATTAGAGGAGAACAAATTTTCACCCATGCCATCTTGTGAAAACATTAAAGTGAAATTTGAGAAACCATGTCAAGGAATTGGGCATTATGTAATTTTATCCATGGAAAATAATATATTATTGGTACCTATATTAAAACAACCAAATTGACAATATTGAGCCATTTAAAAATAACTCTTAAAATTTGGATAATGACTATTAGACAAAATTTGGATAATGACTAGTAAATAAAACTAATTTAACCATATGAAACCACTCTATTGATGTGAATGTTATGATCTATTGTTTTTTATGTAGGAACATGACCACAACAAACATTTAGATATTGGGAATTGGTGAAACAAATTAAGACAAAACGATACCAATTAAAAACATGTGTGCTAAGGAGAAATTATTATTTCAAGACATGTAAACAAATCTTGAATGAGTTATAGAAGTAATTAGAATAGGTAAGTAAGGAGACAGACAGAAAAAGCAACATTTCATTCTCATTTGGAATTTTAGAGTTTAGAAGAAAGCAAGTGAACTTTGTTGTTTCTTACCATATCAGTTATTGAAAATGAAAAAATAGGAACTGCAAAAGTAGATTCACCTTTAGAAAGTCATTGTAACCTATTAAACTTAGGGTGCAAGTAATAGTTTGTCATACATCTGCCACAACTCTTAGTAGTTCATAAGTAGCTACATACTACATGCAGTTTGCAAAAAGAAACCCTTTGGCCTTTGAAAACTCAAGGAAGAATCTTATATTTATGTATGATTAGAAATTGGATGCAAAGTTACAAACTACATAGGATAGTTGCAGCCATGTGTAGCCATACACCAAGAGGATCCAATAACACGTCTATATCCCAAACACAAAATTTGAAGGAAAACTAAACCCTTCAATAATAGGTCCTACACAAAAAGAGTAACCTTGGTCATTCAAATTGGGATGATGTGCATAAAATGTCCATAATCAACCCTTCTTCTAGTTTAATGGCTATCAAAAAAAAAAACTTGGAAATTTGCCCTAATACAAATAAAGGTTTTTTGACCACTTATTAATATAAAAACAATTGCACATCATTTTCAAATCCCTAAAGCATTATCAGATTCAACCTTCTGCCATCACCTAAACTCTAAAACCATTGTCACCAAGAAACTCAACTTCATAAATAGCGATGGATGCCAACAACCATACGTGTATCATCTCCTAGCAATTGTACTTAAATCTAATATAGTCATACCCTTATTCATATAATCCACTATCCTAAATGTGGAAGCAAGTGAATTAATTTTAACTATAACTGTACTCCTCGAAACATGACTCAAGCACAAATGCGGATGAGTTAGCCTTGATATAGCACATGAACCCTCTCCTTATTATGGGCGATCTCCAAGTCACTCTCACTCTCATGGCAAAAGCCAGTCGAGTAGCAGCATAACCTGGGGTGGTTCTGTTCTCACGGAAGCAAAAAATCGCAGAGTGGTTGGCTAGTCCTGGGGCCTGATATGTGTTGATGTTTGTTCTTCTAAGACTATGATGGTGGAGATATGGCCTGAAGGGTCACCGGTTGTCAATATCATGTTTGGATTCCTTAAGTTACAATGCTTAGATGGATGTCAATTTTTCTCATTGATGACTCTTAGGTGTTCTATGTAGTTGTCTTGTTCTAGTATGATTTGGTGTATGATTATTGCATTCTAGATGATCCTAAGACCGTGTCCATGCTCTTCTATCGTTTGAGGTGCTTGTTGTTATCTAAGATGTATCAACCCTATTTCTTCAAGGATTGCCCTAACCTGCTATCTTCTAACTTCTGGGCACATTCGTATGCTTGAATGATAGAGAGTTGACTAGAGTTGATCAAGAGTTGACTTTTTGTTTAATCCTAACTTTGTAACGTGATCAAAGGTTTTCTATGGTTTCTCTATATTGTCGACCTTGTGATGGCATCAATGACTTTTCAATTTTAATTTGATCTCGTGATGAAATCGAGGGATTTGTGTATTCACTTTGTTTTGATTTTCTCTTTTCTAATGTTTTTGGGTTTTGATGTATGCAAGCTAAATGTATGCAAAGCAATGTTTTTCTTTTTGTTCTTTTCTGATTTGATAAGATGATTTAATTACTATGAATTGAAATATGGATGCAATCTTAAAATGACTTTTCTAATGCAAATCTAACTATGTTTTTGTTGTTTTCGAGATCAATTTTGGAATTTATTCTAATAAAAGCAAATAACAATTAATCTAGTGCAATAAGAGAATTTATTCTAATAAAAGTAAATAATGAGCCAATCTAATGCAATGAAAGGAAACTATACTAACAATGCTTAATCTATCAAGAGTAAAGCAACGAAGTATTACTTTTCTCAAGAGCAATTTGATTAGCTAATTACTATGAAAGCATTAAAGAACTTGTCATGAATTTGGTGCATGAGCTTTGTATGATCCTCATAAATCCTTGTATGTGGCAACCTCTTTCTCCTCTGCAATAGTAGTAGGGTCTTTTGCTTGGCAACAGGGACGAAGAGAGTAATTGATTTGAAATAACTTGAGCTTTGAAAGCTAAAAATGAGATTGAGGGAGCTTGGAGAGCTATGAATACGATGGAAGCACTATGTAAGCACAATGGTTGTGAAAGCAAATTGAGAGCATAGTAATGCTATATGAAGCTAAAATTGGAAGCTTGGAAAACTATCCTAAACATAGAACAAAAGGCACATAAGTCCTACAATGAGCATCAAAATGTCGGTGGAGAGCAAAAGCAAAGCTTTTCGAATGGCTGCAATAATGAATTTGCCTCCCATGATGCATATAGGAGGGGGGTATTTATAGGTTGGGAGAGCTCAAAAGAGGTGGGATTGATTGAAGAGTTAACTCAATTGATTAATGAGTTAACATGATTGGTTGAGGAGTGAATTGGGTTGATTAGATAGTGAACTAAGCTTGATAGCTTATCACTCATGGAGGAAGGAGAGTTAGCATGAGAAGAAAGGGAGATAAGAACAACTCAGTTGGAGCTAAGAATAGAGTGATTGGGAGTGGAGATCAAGTTATAAATAGGCTAGGCTCAGTTAGGGTCGAATTGGCATACAAATTGGAATTAAAATGGAGCTAATTTGGGCCCAAAATGAAGAGGAATTCACATTTAAAATATGAATGGGTCACCCCTTTTGGCAGGGCAGGTCACCCTTGGGGATTAGGGGCCGCCCCTAGGGGGGATCTAGGGTCACTCAAGGGGATTTGGAAATGACAAGGGATGACCCACAAGGACAAGGTTCTACATGTGAGTTTGAGGGCTAGAAATGGTCAGAAGGGGCTAAGGATGGCATATGACGAGCCCCATAATTACCTCTTTTATCTCCTCTTTTCTTGTTTCCAAGTACCTTCTAATGATATTTTATCATATTATGGCTAAGACTTGATATTATACTTTGATTAAAGAACTATATTAATTACATAATGTTTAATAGATGTTGTGTGGTTAAAATGGTTATTTTCATATGCAATACGGGTGAATACGTATGTTTGCAATAATATTTATGGTTAGATATTTTTATGAGACTAACTCTTCATGCAACATCCAAGATCACTATCATGAAGCCGTGCCACAGAGTTCCTGTAGCCACACCACAGACATCCTACAGCCAAAGTGCGGAGGTTTCTACAGTCGCACCTACAAGAGTTCATGCAGCTAAAGGTTGATTCTTGCAATAGAGCATGCAATTATTGAATAGCTGACCTGCAACGACCTGCTTTCTTTGGAAGACCAAGATAAGATGAAAGGGGACATCATGATAGGATAATAACTCTTCAAGTGAAGACGTGTGAAGCTAAGATAAATATTTCCATGCTTTTGGGGACATGTTGGTTCCATTTCAAGTGTTTCAGTTAGAGTTCTTTTTCTAGTTAATCAAAGCTTTTGTTTCCTAGTTTAGTTATAACTCTGCAAGAATAAGGAATCCTCTCCTTCTATGAAGGAGAGTAGATCAGTTGTTATGGTTATTCAATTAATGTTTGAAGTGTAGATGGCATCTATATATCTGCTTCTATTTAGATATCTCACACACAAATTTTATTAGAAGTTTCGTATTCAGTTTTGATTCCAGTCAATAGAAAAATATATCATTTGATTTGCATATCATTTTGTTCTTGTTTCATATAAAGATTAGAAAGTAAATATGTTGATTTAATACTTAATTAGTAAAGGAAGGAAGTCAACCCAAGCAAGGCCCCACTTGCGGTTAGGCTGCTCCCTATTAGCTTCAGTCTTATGTGAGTAGATTTGTTAGATTGTGAATTGGTTTTCAGTTATTAACTAGATGTATGATTCAGTTTATAGTTATTATGCTTGTGTATTTCAACAATAGTAGAATTTACTTTTTGTAATTGTGATTTCCTTTCAACATTACTTAGATTTTATTTCAGCATTACTTTGAGTTTTGTTTGTTTAAACTATACACAACTAAGAATCCTATATTTCTCAGCTGTACATATAGTACAGACATCATTTCAAGAAACATGTCCCTGGGTTGATAATTAAATGTAGAATCTCTTCACCTATTGGACTGCTAGATTTAGGGATGGTGACATCCATCAGGTTATATGCATTCCTTAGCTGCATTAGGTTTAGTGGGAAATGAAATTGCTCTTCATTTTTGGCATTGTTGTCGGGGATGGTGTCAAGTTGTTAAATTTTTGGGTCCTTATAAAATTTCCCTATTTTCTTAGGATATAAATTTCATTTTTTATTATTTAGGAGTAATTTATCCAATCAAAAAATAGAAATATCAACTAACATTATGCATGAGAGCAATTACTAGCTTGAGTATGATTGCATGCGGAGAAGAAGATATTTCTTATGGAGATTTCTGTTGATAGATTGGAATCCCATTAAGACAACAAATATAGATATAGAAGAAAAAGTTGCAACAACTACTGTAATTGAAGACACTGTAGACCTAGATTATTTAGCATCTTTGTTCCAAGATGCAAGAGTGGATGAAGTGGAGAATCTGACAGAACTGGTGACATTTGCGTTTTGTTACATCCCCAACTTTGATTATATTTAACTTTTACTTTTTACGAGATTAACTGGATCAGTAATCATAGATTAATGATTTGATGTTTGTGGAAAATGTTAGGATAAATCATTAGTTATATTGATTATGATTAATGTTGTTAAATTAGACATGAGATTACATGTAATTGAGATTATTTTAGTATGATGCATAATGATTTGATGATGATACACTGAGCATGGTTTTGAATGATTGTGAGTGTAACCAAGAAAAGAGACTTCCAATTCTGAGAAGGGAAGAAGAGTATCATCCGAGAGAAGGAAATAGATGTTATGGAAAAGACAAGTTGCCATCTGAATTCTCAAAGTTGTTTTTTACGTGAACCATTGTGAGACTGGGTATGTTTCGGTCAATCTCCCTTATTTAGTCGATTTTGATCCAACTAATTGTCATCATGTCAAGTTAGGATTTCTCGACGTCTTTTACATTGATCTGACTAAATAAATGTTCTTGAAACATTATTATTAGTCAGAGTTAACCTTTGTCTTTGTCGGGGCTATCCTATATGTTTATTTATTACATTTGTGTATATCGATTTATTTACTCTTGATATTTTGCTAAGATTGCGAAGTGGGGGAGTGAACCTCGACCCCTCGTTCACAATTTGGTGCTTCTTGATGCTATACCATGTTGTTCGTAATGCTATCTTAGTGATAGTATAGATTACCATATTGTACTTATAGTGCATTTTTGTGATGTATGTATATATGTATTATGTGGTTTATCATTATTTTCACCACCTTTTACTATAATAATTATCTAGTGATTTATTATCACTACGTACTCATAGCTTATGCAACCCATGTTCCTCAAAGTATGGAGGAGTGGGAGTAGTACTTATGAAAGCCCAACCGACCCATGATTGTAGCACAATCGAGTGTTGCATGCTCTCGATGGGAGGGCTTTTAGGTGATGGTGGAACTATTCCCACGGGAGTGGGAATGAGAGTGGAAACTCTTGATACCTCTACCAAAAATGAGACATTTCAAGTTAGTGTCTTGGGGGGGATCAAAAAGAAAAGAGAATGGAGCTCTGGGTGAAGAGCTGGAAGACAAGATCAATGTTTAGCTCAAAGAGAGGCATAGCTTCGAATATAAGTTGACAGACTTCTCATTATACTCAAGTACTCCAATGACTATGTATTACTCATTATATTACAATAATATAATACTAAGCTATTACTACTGGCCTTAAGGGCCGAATGATTTAATAATCTTGTTTATATTGTGTTAGTCCGTTGAGGCCGTGAGGCTGAGGACTGGTAATTCTTTTATACTGTATTAGTCTATCAAGGCCATGAGGTCGAGGACTTGAAACCTTGTTAATATCAGATAGAAACTTGTCAATGCCTTTATGGCCGAGACAAATGATACTTCAATGGAAATTGTGGAGGTCGATAAGGCCGATAGTGTATTCCACTACTGTAGCAATATATGTATATGACCTCGATCATGGTAATGGCTGGTATTCAATTTACCTTTACTCAAGACAGTGATGTCTTTATAAAAGGTTGAGTCGAAAGACTAACACTAGCCATGCTTTTGAGCTAAGGAAAGATAGTGTGTTATTTTGTTTATCTGGAAGTTGGCCAAGAGCCACCCCACTTTTCTATGTGCTAATTTTCTTGAAACAATGTTGTAGAAAGAACCTTAATTTCTTGGCATGAATTATATATTATAAAGATTCCTTTATAGATGCTTTATGAATGTATCTTCGGTTATCTTTTGATAGAAAGAGAGCAACAAGCTCTTCTTTAATCATTAAAGATAACTAGGTTGGTAATAATAACATTACCACACTATGAATATATACATTAAGAATCTTTGATATGAGATAATATGTTATGTATGAAAATGAGGATGATCAAATTGTATGTTAATTAGACTCAGTGAAACCCTTCTTTCACACATACATTCAAGGACATAGATTGAGCTAAGTCACAACTGTGATAGAGGACTCAACTACAGGTTTGATGTCACTATGAGATGCTTGGAAAGATAAAATAGATTGATATTTTGTTAAAACCCTAATCTGATTAGGCTTAAAACCCTAATTATGCAAAATCGTAAACAAATATATGAAACCCAACAAATGCTCGCACAAGAAGGCACTAAATACAGATTAGAAACATACCAAGATTTTAATTTCAGAAAGCGAAAACTTCAGGGATGAAAGAGGGATCACCCTTGTCTAATGTGGCATTTTTTTACAGGTCGAGAGCCAAATATGTTGTAGACTGTACTCTACTTAGAGATTTCCAACAGTGATAAAATGGAGGACAAAAGAGGGATTGCCCTTGTCCAATTAGGGATATTTTCCACTACTTTATTTAGATTTGGAATCCTTATGCTTTGCACTGATCTCCTGGAACTCCTCTTCATAAGATCTGACACCTATCACCTACAATCACAAGAGAGGTGTTGGGGGTTGTGGTGTTTAGGAGCTTGCCTCGGTCAAGCCTCGGAATCCTACATTCAAGCCTTCCAACACTGTTGTTAGATAGAGAGTGTGTGTCCTTAGTGGACATAGACAAAAGAAAATGATATGATAAAATTATTGAAACAGACAAAAGAAAATGATATGATAAAATTATTGAAACACAAAGTAGATGTCACTTCAGAGGTGAAGCTCTCATGAGGAGATGGATTGATGAAGACAAATCTACAACAAACAAGTACAAACACAACACAATACTGCTTTACAACACAATGAAAGCCTTGAGTATCCTTAATACAAGATCAGCAATTCACATTATCCATCTAGTTGTAAAATGAAGTCCTAAACATGATTATATATGCATTCCCACTAAACTTTTGTAATTCAAACTTAAGATGCTGACAAGGGAAACCTTTTTAACGGCCACAAGCAAACATTCAAATTCGTGACCCCAACAAAATAGGGTAGGACAAGGGCACGGGTGCCCAAGTCTAGGGCCCTATTTTGGGTCCAGATTAAGCTTAAGGTTCACCCCTAAGTCCCATTTGGCATACGTTTCAGGGGATTTTGCTTCGAGATTCATGCATGATTAAATCTAAGGGACCCAGGAGCTAAACTTAGGAGGTAAAAATCCTAGGGGGACATTTTACGATATAACATTTAGCCCCCACTTTAATGTATGTATTATCTTACAACTCATACATGCATTAAAGTATGGTCTAAAACACATCAAACATGTTGGGATAAGTTGCCATTAACTTGCAATCGTAACCAATTCATGTGTCTCCAAAGTTCTTGGAATGTGTTCCCCAACCAATTAAGACTTTGAGAGATTAATTATTTATTAATTATATCACTTTGACTTTTGCAATCAATTCCTAATTGATAAATTCAAACTTTGGCATCTGTTTTTAGAGTGGGGGCCATGAAGATTTTGTTGACTTCTCCTAAGTCTATTTTGAGAGTTTGATAATTCCCAGTGAGTGGGAGTTAAACTTGGGTGTCCCCTTTTGATGGAGATTTATATTTAGACTTGGAATTGTGCTTTTTTATGTACATGAGTGGATAATGTTGAGACACCTTGCATGGATATAATGTTGGAGTTAACTACGGTGTTAGAGATGCATGAATTGGATATTGCTTGCATGTGGTCATAATAGCTTGCATGGACTTGCATATAGCTTGCATGTACTTGCATGTTGTTGCATGTTAATGCATGTTGTTACATATTGCTCATATGGACTTGCATGTTGTTGCATGTCACTTGCATGTGCTTGCATGTTGTTGCATGTCACTCCTATGGACTTGTATAACCTTGCATGTTGTTGCATGTCACTCCTATGGACTTGTACGACCTTGCATGTTGTTGCATATCACTTGCATGTGCTTGCATGTTGTTGCATGTCATTCCTATGGAATTATATGACCTTACATGTAGTTGCATGCCAGTTTTGTGAGATTACTTGCAGAACACTCCAACTCCAGAAATTGTAGGATGGTACATCTTAGTGATTCATGAAATGGGTATCAGTTGCAGGTTGTTGAAAATGCTTGCATGTCAGTTTTAAAATATTACTTGCAGGACACTCCAACTCCCGAAGTTGCAGAATGGTACATCTCAGTGTTTCAGGTACTGGGTATCAGTTGCATGTTGTTGCAAATGCTTGCATGTTAGTTTTAAGATATTACTTGCAGAACACTCCAACTCCAAAAAGTTGCAGGATGGTACATCTCAGTGTTTTAGGTAATGGGTATTAGTTGCATGTTGAATCTGGTGTTTGCATGTCACTTGTATGTACAAAACAAGGTAATTTAGAATAACATTGGGGAGATCAATTGTGCAAGTTGTTGCATGAGAATTAGTGTGTGTTGATCACTTCAGTTGATTGAAATAGATTGGGCTAACTTGAGCACACAATCATGGGATTTTTAGTTGTTGCTTTTATTTAGAAATTTGTTTGATGTTGGTAAAGCTAATTTTGGCATACTTGTGTGCACACATCATGAAGGGGCAGTTAACTCAAAGCTTAGACTTTGTTTGAGTTCAGTCTTCTCAATTTAAGTGAGCTTGATTTTTGCATGAGCTTTAGAAGCTATGTTATCAATTGTAATTTATTATAATTTGAGTTTCAAGTTTTTGAATTAAGAAGCTTTTGAATTAAAAGAGGGTTTTTGATTTAATTGTAAAACCCCATACATTTTCCAGAGAGTTGATTTGAAGAAAAAAGCAAGAAGCTTTTTTGACTTAGAAGAAAAAACAAGCAAGAACTTTTTTTAATTGAAGAAGCTTTTGAAGAAAAAAAACAAGCTTTTTTGAAGTTTTTTACAGGTTTGAAGATTGAAGAAGTTTTTGTGAAGTGCATCAAGGACTTAGAGAAATTTCAGTATTGAATGTAATCTTTTCCAAAGAGATTTAATACAAGAAGGAAACATCTTTGAGTGTGGAGTTTTTTCCCAAAAGGGTTTCTCCACGTAAATATTGTGCAAGCTTTTCTCTTCTCTTCTCTTCTCTTCTACATTGGTTTGAAAGTGCATAAGCACTTGTTCATTAATTGTTATAGATTAATCTTAATTTTAGCTTTGCATACACAAAATTTTAAAGTTTATAGTAGCAGTTCTACCTTCATTTTCAACAAAACACACCATGCACTTAAAGCTAAGGCATACACAAAGATTGAGGAACTATTTCTAGCCCCCAATCTTAGCTAAGCACTAGAAGACACATCACAGATAGGCAAAACATAATGAAGACAGTAGGAAGCATGCAAAACACGGAGAAGATAGTATTGAAGACATGCAAAACACGATGAAGACATGAGAGCAGTCATGCAAAACACAATGAATAAAATGATATAACATTTTCATTTTCATAATATATGCATGGAAATAAAAATTGCAACACAAAACCCCAAAATGTAGGAGGAGCTCATCGCTACACCCTTGAAACTACACTAGGGGAAAACATGCCATACAAAACCTAAGTGTGGGAGGAGCTCATCGCTACACCCTTGAAACCATACATAGGGGAAAACATGCCAAACAAAGCCCGAGTGTGGGAGAAGCCCATTGCTACACCCTTGAAACCACACAAAAGGGAAAACACACGGAATACACGAGCCTCATATAGCATGCCATAGACATACTATACGTCTAAAACACAGCAAACAAGGGTGATGGAAGGAGCTTATTGCTAAGTCCCACCATCTCAAACACGCTACAGACACACCTGACGGTTGGGCTTATGCCACAACAACCTCCAAAAACATGCTTAAGGGAGGATAGTCTCAAGATCCAACCCTACCTCTGCGAAGGACTTTTGTAATAAAAGGATGTGCACTAGCTCAAGAGATACACCATCTCACCTTCTGCAGAAGGGATTTTGAATAAAAGGATACGCACTAGCTCAAGAGATATGTTATCCTACCTCACATAGAGGGTTTCTTTGATAAAGGATATGATATCCTACCTCACGGAGAGGGATTTTTGCTTGCAATATAAATAAAGATGTGTACTCATGCCAGAGATACAACATCTTGCCTCATGGAGAGGGCTTACAAACATGCTTCGTTAGTACCAAAATCATTAGATAGATATCATTATATATGCCCCCACCTTAAGGTGGTTGATGTCGTGTACCGATATCAAGCACATTAAGGTAGAGAGAAAACATGAAAGGGAACAAGAGCTCTTGCAAAGCCCATGCCTCCAAGGTGATGTGCTCATGATCGCCAAATGTTCCCACAAACACATTGATAAGATATGCTAAGGTAAACAACAATAAAGGTTAGAAATCTTACTCTAAGATAATAACCAAATTAATTCATTAAAGCTATGCATGAAAATAGTCACATCAAGGACCAAGGCTATATTATGGGTTCAGAACTGAGTATAACCGTTGGGCTATATTGCAGATAACTCATAACCGAGTGTAGCAACAAGGTGAGATACCAATCAAAGTGTACAAGAGCAGATTGAGTGGATCTTAAAATGTTAGTCACAAGAAATGCCATAAGATGATACATCACATAGAGTGATTCTACTAGTCAAGCATCGGATTTATATATGTAAATCAACCCCATCCTCATGTATGGAATAGGTCCATTCTTGCTTTGCTTGCTGAAGGGACACATGGTTTGTATCAGTATTTGTTTGTTTTTGTCATTCACCGACTAGGTAGAATCACTAGAAGAAGATAAGTAATAAAATGAGAGAGGAGAACAAGTGCCTTAGGAACACCACGTAGGAGGATGCCCCCAGGTATTCAATTGCAATGCTATTCCCCTAAGGCATAACACACAACAATAAAATAGAGGAGAGGAACAATAGAAGAATGATGATACAAATAGAAGAATGGTCACAACAGAGGCAGTCTCTTGGTATCCTTGACCTTACAAGAGCATCAAGGGTCATCCAAGGAGGCCTAAACAACACATAACATATCATGGGGGAACACAATACAAAGAGAGAAGGTGCATGTAAGCGAGCATAGCATGCTACGAAAAAGGTGGCCAATAGGGTTAGAAATACTTACCTGAAAACACAATTGTGCTAGCGGTTGTCAATGAGCAAATCATCCTCCTCCCAATCTCAAATACCAAAGGAGAGAGGTACATAGGGGACAAGTGCCCATTTAGATTCTTTATCCTTTACCTTATCGACCTTAGGCTCTTCTTTGTTTGTTTCAATGTTAGGTGGTTCAATGTTTTCTTATTGAGGTGATGCGTTGTTTCGAGCCAAGGCTCGTGTTCTCTTCCTTCTTTCTCTAGCTTGTCTATTTCTTCTTGTTTTATTGTTGATATCTTCAAAAGGAGTCTCATGCTTTTCCATAGGTTTTTGTATCTCATAGAAAGAGGCAGATGTGTGATTAACTCGTGGTGGTGCATGGTATTGTTTTCTATGGTTTTTTCCCGATCTTTGTAGGGATGATGGAGGAGGAGCCTCAACATATATCCCTTTTCCTTTCAGTCTATGGTGTTCTTGTAATGTGGGTTGCTCCTTAGGTATTGTTTCTTGAATAGAGGGTTAGACTAATCTTGATAGTAATTGTACTTTGTAATGTAATGCCCCAATTTCACACAGGACATTAGCTGAACAAACACCGAACCAACAAATTTTTTGCATTTGCAAGTGTGACATTTACATGTCGCATTGCACTCTCACACACACAAGGTGTTGCAACATGTACAACAACACCTGAAAAGACATCACCATTGCACAATGCAAGGTGGCACAAGCAGAAGACTTCACCTATCATGTGACAACTCACCACGATGACCAAGAGAGAGGTGGAGCTCACTCCATGACGAGGATCAGATACATGTCCACAACCTCGATCCCTCACGAACACATGGAGTAGGATGAGAGTGACATCCACCTAAGTCTATTCCATGATGACACAAGACATCCCAAACACAAGGGTAACGCTCACCCACATGATAGTCCAACTAGGAGGTACGATTCCTCAACCAACTAGAATGGTCACTAGTTAAACTCGTGTAAAGGCACACTTCCCAATGCAAAGGAGGGCATAATCCAAGAGTGCATATCACATCATGGAAATGACACCAAAACACCTACGAGGCTAAAAATAGTAATCAATGCCAAAGATGATTAATTTTAACCAAAAATATTAAGTTGTCAAACCAATTATGTCCACATGTCAAAAAGGACAAAAGTGATACAAAAGGCTATGCATGTTCGACACCAATGTCGACACATGCCAAAAGAAAAGATAGGATCCTCACCACCTATGTGGGATGAATACGATCCAACACAAACATATCTATAAACATCAAATAAATGAGTCTAAACATGCTAACATATCTAGATTCTAACATGTAAAATCTATCAAAACATGCCAACGTCCTCACAAACCGAGGCGTGGAAAAATACAAGACGATATCCAATAATTACAATATTTGAAGGGATTCATCCTAAACATAGATGAATCATAGCCAACATCATAAATCAACTCAAAGCATGAATTACATCTTATTACAAGGGTCTCAAAAGACATACATTACAAAGGTTACAATAATCAATAATGATAAAATACAAGTGCATAAACCACCCGAAACCAACATACTCTCCAAGGTGCAACAAGGCACAAAGCACAAGGTAAACCACTTGCAAAAAGATAAAGGAATCCATCCAACACCTAAAGATCATCATGAAGGACCAATGGGGAAATGTTGCTCACCTCCCAACCATATTGCCATTGTCGAGTGCAATAGATGTCTACGCAACTCTAGGGAACCCCCGAGATACGGAGAAGGTGATCATGGCAAACCCACTAAGAGCATCTCACACATCCAAGGGATACATAGCAACATATGGCATACACGTCAATCAATGCACACAACACACATGGCGCAACTACCAATACAATGCATATAAACAACACATGATAAACATCACCAATACAATACATATAAACAACACATGACACACTTGCCAATGCATAATAAAGTGACATCACAACATTCAAGCATAAGGGAAATGATCACACCTTTAATGCATGCCAAACGAGGCATAAATCATAGTCCATCATAGACACAAACAAGCATAAATCAAGCATCACAATGCACATGCAATCACACGATAAACATCACACGTCAAGTCAAACTCTGATGGTGGAAGAAGGAATAGAGACCTAGGTAGTTAGGACAAGGATTGTCAAATGAGGGAAATACTCACCTCGCAGTAGAACATAAGGGCATAACCTCCTCATAGCAACCGAACACTACACCAAAGATTTCTCTTTACACCCAAACCCAAGCAAGGTGGACACTTCACCAGCACATGCACTTTGGTGTAGATGATCTTATTATTAAATTTTATTACCCAATGTGCTTAAATGTTATTGTTGATTAAAACTTCCACTTGATAAATTCCAACGACCTCTTTGGGCCATGGCGCATGATGGAAGCCACTCCTTTCCTAGCCCTAGACCTCTTCTTAAACACCCATAACACCAATTTAACCAATTGGGTATGGCACAAATTTCAAGGTGACAAAATCACAATTTTGACAAAACATATTCTCAAAAGATGCAAAATACCATTCTAATTGGGAGACAACTCATCCCACAAACTAAAACATCAAAGAAATGCATACAAAGCAATTTTTATGTTTTCAAAAATAGAGAAATAAGTGGCACAGATTTCAATGCACCAAAATGTCTCAAAAAATAACTGTCTCACAAGATGTAGAATCACATAATATGAAGGAGTCAACTCATCCCTAAAAAAAATCATAAAGGAAATGCATAGAATTCAATTTTCATGTTTTCTAAAAGTGCAAAATAACCATAAGGCCCTAAAAACACCATTGGAGCTCTCTTTGGCACCTTGACCAAAGTTTGACCAGTTTTCTAACTTTTGTTTTTCAATAGCTATGGATGATATGACAACTACCCATCATAGATAACATGCCCAACAACCAATATATGCAATAAAAATGAGTTGGGGATTTCCACATAAAATTTGCCAAGGTTTTGTCTGTATTTCTATGTTTCCAAAAATTTGAAAATACATGAAATAAATAAATAACAAGCTGAAATATATTTTCTAAGTTTCCTACAACTAAGCAAAACCATCTTCAACCATTCTAGATGGTGTGGCATGAAGGAAACAAAATTAAATAATTTAAATGAGAAGATTGGAGAAACTTACCTTCCAATACAAGCAAAATCCAAGGAAAAAAATGAGGTTGAATGTCAGACTCAATCCACACACAACAAGCAAACACCAAGCTCTTGAATCCAATCCAAATTCCAAACAATTCCAAGAAAAACTCCCTTCCAAGCAATCAAATATTCATTTTTCAAGCAAGAGGGTTTCAAACAAAGGAGAGCAAATTTTGGAGAAAAAAGAATAATGAAAAATACATGTCTTTTTCCTTTTATTCCTCCAAAGACACTATTCTTTTTCTTATAATAAAATAATCCTTTAAGTGATTTAATAAATCAAATCAAAATTATAGAATTTGCACCATTAAACTATTTAGTTCAACAATTAAATAATTGAATGTCTCTTTAGCAAATCAAAGAGGCATATAAAATAACACATTAATAGTTCCATTTCACTAAAACGTCCAATTAATTCACTCAAAGCAACAAGGAAATAGATAGTCAAACAAACTCAACTATTCCAAATAGGTTATTGCCATATAACTCAGTCTCATTCTAAAAATTACAAACACGCCATACTAGGCATTCAATTTTCTCATTTAATGCAATTTCTACCTTTTTACGAAAAAATATCAAATTCCATAATTAAACTGAAATCACTCAAATTTGTTCCATAGGCATATAACGATGCAACAAATATTTTAACTAAAGAAGAAATAGCAATTTCCAAATTAAAATCATTAATTTAATCCAAAATCACAGAAAATACATTTTTCAAACCATTTTAAAATAAAGTGCAAGAATGCTAAGGAAACACACACAAATGATTCCAAACACACATCACAAGTTTCCACAACACAAGGATAAGGGTGAGATGTCTTAGCGTCCCATGTCAACCTTCTCCACATTTCCCACATTCGTTAACACCTGTAATTACCTGCACACTCAAGTCAACCATTAGGCGTACCTGCTCCACATATAATAACCGAAGCAACATAATCCACTCCAACATGGTATAATCACACATGATATAAAATAATCACATCCACTATAATCATCTATCACTAGCATGATCCAGGAACATGATGCATAACGAAAACATTTCACAATGTGGGAATAATATGACAATCGCAACTATAACAAGTATAGTAAAAATAGTGAAGCTGAAGCACTGGAATAATCTAACATGCACAATCACAACATATTGGAAACCAATTAACAAAGCACAACCACGTCGGAAACACCTCGATGGTCATGCATAATACACCCTCAGAACCCATCGATGGCACCATAGACCTCATTGACAAGTTCGGTGCAATGCATCAAAGCATAATAATCACATAATACACTGATAAACACTCATATCAACATATAACACATGAATCAAAAGCCACACAAGACACAAACTAGGGTGGGCATTACATCCTCCCCCACTAGCATTAGGCTTACTCCTAGAAGCCTACAAAAACACAAGAATGAAGTATCCTCAGTACATAGTCCTTTACAACACAATAGATCTTAAAAGATCAGTCCTCCTAACCAACACTAGGTCGAGGTCTCAAAACAAAACAAACAAATCTCCAAAGGTGCACCAACTAGGTCAAAACCAACCATCGTGCATACAACTCCTCTGAGACTACACCACTCCATCCTCCAACTGCCACTACAATGAGAAGAGACTCTAGCCAAAAGGCACAACAAACCACAAGCAAGTGAAGTCCATAAAACTTAGGACCACAACTATGCTGGGATAACCTCTCAAGCTCTCAACTAAGTCTAAGGAAACTCACAAGGCTACCATACCCACTCTCAAGGAGAATTGTAAATAAAATATTTTTCTCAACAATCCTTCCTCAGGAACTACCCACAACAAAAGCATGCCTCAACTCTAGACATGGTTTCCCTACATGAGGTACTTCCTCATGTTCCACTCCTAAAAGAGAGGGTTTGTCTAACACTCTAGCTCTACACCACCAAAACTAGGATCAACCAAATAGGTTCTCAGTGGGAAGAATCTAAACCACATCCTCTAACAACATAAGCACTTCCTTCAAGCAAGACTTAGCAACCCGTTACTCACTAGGAACACATCTAAGGTGGCCACTACACACCAACAAGGTGTAGGACTACTCACAACACCACTTCAAAGCTCAACTATCCTAGACCAAAAGGTCCTAAAACACAACACGATCATGAATTCATGATCGACTAAGAAACACAAGGCTTCCTCATGGCCTAAACACCAAGTATCCATAAAATGGAATACATAGGATAGCAACCTCTTCATACAAGAGTTGCATCCCTTCCAACATTATGCTAGGAAACCTCCAAAAAACTAAGGAGAAACTCTTGAAGCAACCAAATTCCCAAGGTTGGCAACTCAACAAGAGCAAGAAGACAACTATAATACCATAAATATATAAATAATAGTGCTCATGCACTAACTAAGGTTCCATCATACCCTACACTATGTCAAAACATAAGTGTAGTTATGGAACTGACATCAAAAGGACACAACATCATACACTCCACTAATGCTAAAACACTAGGAGCATGGCATCACGTCCAAGACTAATAGGAATGAGACAAGCAAGAACAACCATAGTTGGTGGACTAAGTCAACACCCAACCAAAAGCAATATACTAAAAGCAAGATTCAGTCCAAAACGAGTTCTCTACATATCTCATTCACATAGACACAGTCAAGAATCAACATTTAATCTCATACAAGAATTCAATTCACATCAAGATCCATAGCAGCACAACAATTTCAAAACTTTCTGAACATTTCACACAATATTCACTTGTGTCTAACAAAAAACTAAGGAATTCAATCTACCATAGTTCTAGTAACACGCACACCAAGAAATAGTATTCTCTGCATTCTACTCCCTTATACAATCCATCAGAGGCCCATCATGGACATGATAGAGAACATGACACGATACATGACCAACAATTAAAACATTCAAGCATAGCCACTAATAATAAATAAATAAAATACCAAAGTGGAAGAAAAATCAATTCCAATAATAAGGCATAAAATGAGCTCAATTTCAATAGTAAATCAAGTATGACCATAAAGATCACAAGATAAATAAATTTCAAAATTCGATGGCTATACTCATTCATAAACAAGAATAAAAATTCAATGCTAGCCCTTACAACATTTAGTGAATTCACCAAAGTCAACTAAATAAAGTATCAAAATTCAAAAGTTCCACATTACATGAACTACGTGACTAATTCTAGTCACAAGAGAGGGAGTACAATGCTAAACTACACTAGATTCCAAAATCCAAGGCAAGTAAGAGAACACATTCAATCACACCAAACAAATGAGTCTTCTAAGACTCCAATCACACCTATAAAATGAGATCATTTTTACTAAACCACACAAACATCACTCAAGATACCAAGCAACCAAAATTTGCATCCCATTCAAGGGAATCACAATCACCATGCAATGAAACACAATGTCACACACTTGCAAACATCTAGTAACCAAGATTAAGCTAGGACAAAATCAGGTTCACAAACCAAGATATCTAAACACATCACTCTCACAACAAGAGCGGTTAACATTTCTCACCTAACAAGGATTCACCAAGCATATGGATAATGAATTAATGCAACATTCACATATAACACAAATCAAAACATGATGGAGAATTAGGTTGGGGGTCACGAACTTACCCAACATTCCATTCACATGATTCTAAATTTCTTTACAACATGATGATAACCATACTAAATGCACACATTACAATAGGGGAAACACAACTTAGAAAAACAAGATGCATGGTTTGCTACTTTACTCATGATTCTAACACCTCAAACATTACAAGGACTGTGCAAATGACCCTTTTCAGAACCCCTTTTCTCTTTAACTCTTCAAATAATGCAATGCAATAATCAAACCCAAGTGCCCTAATGAACTATTATAGCAATTTAGGGACATAAGTCATTACCCAAATGATCTATTATAGCAATGCAATGCAACACTATATTTCTTACAACCACATAATTAATCCACACACAGGTGTTGGGAATTAAGGTGTCTCAACCTTTGCAAATTCCTAATGTTGTATTTATTTATCCCATGTTGAGTTGGCATAGTCAGCACCTTGTGTGTATGCAGCAGGGTAAATTTTGGTGACTTTGGCAGCCGCGGTTTCCCCCTTGAATAATTAACAGGGGTTTGGGGGCAGTGCCCCCAAGACAGGGTCAAGGGGTGTAACCCCTTGTGGGGTCCAGGGGCAACGCCCCTGGCGCGCTCCCTGTCGCAGTACAGGGCAGGGTTGAGGGGCAACACCCTCGTGGGGGCTCGGGGGCAATGCCCTCGAAACCTCAAATGATTTTTAATTAATGACAAGTGTCGGTGAGTATCTTTACATGAGAGAAAGGCATCTTTGGGCGGTCAAGGGAGGTTATGACATGTAAGAGGAATATGATATTTTAGTTAGTATATGACGGATTCTATGACAGCTGTAAGGTGCGTAAGAGCATCTGTCGTAACCTATCTTGGGACCAAGCGCCCACTTCGGGATGGGATGTTGGACAAGTGTCCTTAGGCGTGGGTTTTGGGGCATGAGTCCAAGATGGATGCCCATCTCTAGAAGGTTCCATATTTGCCTTGTAAACTCTATATAAACAGGTGCTTGGATGGGAGATAGACAAATTTGGTACAAGTACTGTTATGCTGCCGAAATATCTCTAGATTTGACATTCGAAGACTCCTGAAAGAGCATTGGCTCTGAAACTGTATTGTAATCTGTTATTGTTTACTGTAATACATTTGAGCTATGTTCTGGAGTGTGGGGTTTTTCACCCGTAAGGGTTTTCCCCACGTATATCTTGTCTCTATCTCTTCTGTCTTCTTTCTGGTTCTTGTGTTTTGCTACAATATCTCATGTTAATGGTTTAGCATTGTTGTACTAGTTAGGATAAAGTTGGATTTGCATAGCCCTCTCCTCATTAGATTAGTGTAGGAAGCATTTTCCGCACACCTAGCTTCCTTTCAATAGGGACATGCTCTCAAGAAGACAATGCAATATGCATTTCAGGAAAGCATTTCCAATCACCATATAAAGGATATTAATAAACAAATATGACAAGCATTACAAGGGTATGCTACTCTTGCAACAAACATACACACAACAAGGTGCACAAAACAAGGTTCATTTAAACTAGAATTACCATAACAATATTCTTCACATACCATGCATATGATCAAAACATCATCTCTTTCACATAGAAATGCATAACTCTTAAAAGAGTAAACCAGGTTCAATCACACTCAAGAACATGGTATTTCCTTTCACAAAAAGTTTCCCATAACTCCAATAGCAAAAGTGGTCACACAAGCACAAACATGACCATGCAAAGGTCACTCAAACACACTCATACAAGGAAGACATATAGAAAGAAAGCACATGCTAATCACAGCACGTAAACACACAAGGACCCCACACATGCTCGAATGAGCTAAGAAGAACACACCCTAGAGCTCCCAATGCTGCAACATGTGCTCTGATACCAAGTGTAATGCCCTAATTTCACACAGGACATTAGCTGAACAAACACCGAACCAACAATTTTTTTGCATTTGCAAGTGCGACATTTACATGTCGCATTGTACTATCGCACACACAAGGTGTTGCAACATGTACAACAACACCTAAAAAGACATCACCATTGCACAATGCAAGGTGGCACAAGCAGAAGACTTCGCCCATCATGTGACAACTCACCACGATGACCAAGAGAGAGGTGGAGCTCACTCCATGATGAGGATCAAATACATGTCCATGACCTCTCTCCCTCGCGAACACATGGAGTAGGATGAGGGTGACATCCACCTCAGTCTATTCCATGATGACACAAGACATTCCAAACACAAGGGTAGCGCTCACCCACGAGATAGTCCAACTAGGAGGTACGATTCCTCAACCAACTAGAATGGTCACTAGTCAAACTCGTGTAAAGACATGCTTCCCAATGCAAAGGAGGGCATAATCCAAGAGTGCATATCACATCATGGAAATGACACCAAAACACCTACGAGGCTAAAAATAATAATCAATGCCAAAGATGATTAATTTTAACCAAAAACATTAAGCTGTCAAACCAATTATGTCCACATGTCAAAAAGGACAAAAGCGATACAAAAGGCTATGCATTTTCGACACCAATGTCGACACATGCCAAAAGAAAAGATAGGATCCTCACCACCTATGTGGGATGAATACAATCTAACACAAACATATCCATAAACATCAAATAACTGAGTCTAAACATGCTAACATAGCTAGATTCTAACATGTAAAATCTATCAAAACATGCCAACGTCCTCACAAACCGAGGCGTGGAAAAATACAAGATGATATCCAATAATTACAATATTTGAAGAGATTCATCCCAAAGATAGATGAATTATAGCCAACATTATAAATCAACTCAAAGCATTAATTACATCTTATTACAAGGGTCTCAAAAGACCTACATTACAAAGGTTACAATAATCAATAATGATAAAATACAAGTGCATAAACCACCCAAAACCAACATGCTCTCCAAGGTGCAACAAGACACAAAGCACAAGGTAAACCACCTGCAAAAAGATCAAGGAATCCATCCAACACCTAAAGATCATCATGAAGGACCAATGGGGAAATGTTGCTCACCTCCCAACCATATTGCCATCGTCGAGTGCAATAGATGTCTACGCAACTCTAGGCAACCCCCAAGCTACGGAGAAGGTGATCACGGCAAACCCGCTATGAGCATCTCACACATCCAAGGTATACATAGCAACATCTGACATACACATCAATCAATGCACACAACACACATGGCACAACTACCAATACAATGCATATAAACAACACATGATAAACATCACCAATA
Source organism: Cunninghamia lanceolata (assembly GCA_027924645.1). Lineage (NCBI taxonomy): Eukaryota > Viridiplantae > Streptophyta > Pinopsida > Cupressales > Cupressaceae > Cunninghamia > Cunninghamia lanceolata. The sequence continues at coordinate 376,296 of BSBN01001380.1, read as the reverse complement.
CAATACATATAAACAACACATGACACACTTGCCAAAGCATAATAAAGTGACATCACAACATTCAAGCATAAGGGAAATGATCACACCTTCAATGCATGCCAAATGAGGCATAAATCATAGTCCATCATAGATACAAACAAGCATAAATCAAGCATCACAATGCACATGCAATCACATGGTAAACATCACACATCGAGTCAAACTCTGATAGTGGAAGAAGGAAGAGAGACCTAGGTAGTTAGGACAAAGAGTGTCAAACGAGGGCAATACTCACCTTGCAATAGAACATGAGGGCATAACCTCCTCATAGCAACCAAACACTACACCAAAGATTGCTCTTTACACCCAAACCCAAGCAAGGCGAACACTTCACCAACACATGCAGTTTGGTGTAGATGATCTTATTATTAAATTTTATTACCTAATGTGTTGATTAAAACTTCCACTCGATAAATTCCAACGACCTCTTTGGGCCATGACGCACGATGGAAGCCACTCCTTTCCTACCCCTAGACCTCTTCCTAAACACCCATAACACCAATTTAACCAATTAGGTATGCACGGATTTCAAGGTGACAATCACAATTTTGACAAAAAACACAACATATTCTCAAAAGATGCAAAATACCATTATAATTGGGAGACAACTCATCCCACAAACTAAAACATCAAAGAAATGCATACAAAGCAATTATGTTTTCAAAAATAGAGAAATAAGTGGCACGGGTTTCAATGCAACAAAATATCTCAAAAAGTAACATAGTCTCACAAGATGTAGAATCACATAATATGAAGGAGTCAACTCATCCCTAAAAAAAAATCATAAAGGAAATGCATAAAATTTAATTTTCATGTTTTCTAAAAGTACAAAATAACTATAAGGCCCTAAAAACTCCATTGGAGCTCTCTTTGGCACCTTGACCAAAGTTTGACCAGTTTTCTAACTTTTATTTTTCAATAGCTATGGATGATTTGACAACTACCCATCATAGATAACATGCCCAACAACCAATATATGCAATAAAAATAAGTTGGGGATTTCCACATAAAATTTGCCAAGGTTTTGTCTGTATTTCTATGTTTCCAAAAATTTGAAAATACATGAAATAAATAACTAACGAGCTGAAATATAGTTTCTAAGTTTCCTACAACTAAGCAAAGCCATCTTCAACCGTTCTAGATGGTGTGGCATGAAGGAAACAAAATAAAATAATTTAAATGAGAAGATTGGAGAAACTTACCTTCCAATACAAGCAAAATTCAAGGAAAAGAATGAGGTTGAATGTCAGATTCGATCCACACACAACAAGCAAACACCAAGCTCTTGAATCCAATCCAAACTCCAAACAATTCCAAGCAAAATTCCCTTCGAAGCAATCAGATATCCATTTTTCAAGTAAGAGGGTTTCAAACAAAGGAGAGCAAATTTTGGAGAGAAAAGAATAATGCAAAATACATGTATTTTTCCTTTTATTCCTCCAAAGACACTATTCCTTTTTTATAATAAAATAATCCTTTAAGTGATTTAGTAAATCAAATCAAAATTATAGAATTTGCACCATTAAACTATTTAGTTCAACAATTAAATAATTGAATGTCTCTTTAGCAAATCAAATAGGCATATAAAATAACACATTAATAATTCCATTTCACTAAAAACGTCCAATTAATTCACTCAAAGCAACAGGGAAATAGTCAAACAAACTCAACTATTCCAAATAGGTTATTGCCATATAACTCAGTCTCATTCTGAAAATTACAAACACACCATACTAGGCATTCAATTTTCTCATTTAATGCAATTTCTACCTTTTTATGGAAAAATATCAAACTTCATAATTAAATCGAAATCACTCAAATTTGTTCCACAGACATATAATGATGCAACAAACATTTTAATTAAAGAAGAAATAACAATTTTCAAATTAAAATCATTAATTTAATATAAAATCACAGAAAATACATTTTTCAAACCATTTTAAAATAAAGTGCAAAAATGCTAAGGAAACACACGCAAATGATTCCAAACACACATCACAAGTTTCCACAACACAAGGATAAGGGTGAGATGGCTTAACGTGCCATGTCAACCTTCTCCACATTTCCCACATTCGTTAACACCTGTAATTACCTGCACACTTAAGTCAACCATCAGGCGTACCTGCTCCACATATAATAACTGAAGCAACATAATCCACTCCAACATGGTATAATCATACATGATATAAAATAATCACATCCACTATAATCATCTATGACTAGCATGATCCAGGAACATGATGCATAACGAAAACATTTCACAATGTGGGAATAATATGACAATCGCAACTATAACAAGTATAGTAAAAACAGTGAAGTTGAAGCACTGGAATAATCTAACATGCACAATCACAACGTATTAGAAACCAATTAACAAAGCACAACCGCATCAGAAACACCTCGATGGTCATGCATAATACACCCTCAGAACCCATTGATGGCACCATAGACCTCATCGGCAAGTTCGGTGCAATGCATCAAAGGATAATAATCACATAATGTACTGATAAACACTCATATCAACATATAACACATGAATCAAAAGCCACACAAGACACAGACTAGGGTGGGCATTACATGTAACGTCGATATTCCAAGAAAAGTTGATCCATTCGTGGTTCTAGTTCTGCTATAGGTTCTGACCAGAAGTAATCAAGGATGACATTCTTTTGAGTGACCATAGGTTGCCATTGACTATGGTGAATGGTATGTGTACTCCCATGATGAGTGAACTTTAAGCATTTATGGATTGTTGAAGGGATAGCTTTCATAGCCTTGAGCCATGGATGGCCTAGTTTCACACGGAAGAGGTCAAATGTCGGGATAATATCAAATGTTTATTCCAAGGCCTTGTCAAACACTCGAACCACTAAAGAAATCTTCCCTAAAGCTAGGATAAGAGCTCTATTATGCATTCTTATCATCATGTCGGTAGGTTCCTAAGTTTCTTGTATCAAATGGTTTGAATAGAGGAACTCTTCGTAGCGATGTTAGTTATGCAATTTGGATCAACAAGGGCTCCTTTTATGGGAGTCTTCATAATGCTAACTTCAATGTAAAGGGGACCTTCAACATTCCCTACTGTTCTATCATGTGGCGTGAATGTAATATCAGGCTCAAGGATCTTCCTTTTCCTATCAGGGCGAGGAGGGATCATAGCATTGTTTTTATGATGAAAAACCATAGACGAGAGACTATTTCACACCTAAAACAATTGTTTGAGGGAAACGGGTAAAAATACACACAGAGTCCACAACAATCAAAGTGGGTAGGAGGAAATAGTGCAACACAACAAGGCCCAATTGATGTTTTTAAAGGTTTTGATCAAAAGATGTGAAAAGGTGTGTAAACAAGTAGTGTTGCAATACACATTGTGTAATTAAGATTATGCCAATTTTCACACAATGATATGAAATTATGCAAAAATTTTAGATGACAAATAAATAAATGCTTGAATATGAATGCAAGATCTGAAATGCAAGATATCTAAGATGAATGCAATGAAACAACACCAATATATGCTTGTTTATGCACCTAAAATGCTTGATTTTTTCACTTTCTTCAATGCAAATGCACAAAATGTGTAATGAAATTAGAAGAATGGTGAGAGGCAGAAAATTAAAATATTTTAATTAGTCCAATAATGCAGCAAAATTTTTCACAACACACCAATCTTGCAATGCTAGATGAAAGATTAGTCGAAATGTAGTAAAAATGCAAGGATTTTTGAAACCCTAATAGTGAAATAAAGGCATGAAAGTATCCAAATGATTAATGAAATGAATCTAATCAGATTTAATATGTAAAATAACTCAGATCAGATTTGAAAATGATGCAAAAATCTTACAATGCTTAATGCAAGTCAAATTTTAAGGAAGTATGAATGAATATGCTAAGTTTTGTTGAAATACACAATGTGTAAATGCAAAATTTGAAATGTAGACACAATGATGAAACACTACTATCCAATATCAGATTTGAATGAGTATTAAAATGAGTAGTAAAATCTGAAACAAGATTTTAGCTACAAACCATAGCTTTTGGAATTACTAGGTTATATGAAAAATGCAAAATTTCAAGCAAACCCTAGCAATTGAAGTATGTAAATGATTATGAAATGATGTATTGGTATAATTTATGTTAGATTTGATGTAAATATCATATATTTAAATGATTTAGATGAAATGCAATGAAAATAGTGCAAACTATGCCTTGATGCAAGCCTAAAATGCTTGATTTTTTCAAAATTTTTAATTTTTTTGCGAGATTTTTGAATGTAGAATGATGAAAATGAAATGTATGAATGCAAATATGGTTTACAATAGTTAGTAAGATGCAATGTTAAAAAAACACAGGTTCACCAAAATGTTATGTATGAAAATGGGGATGATCAAATTGTATGTTAATTAGAATCAATCAAACCCTTCTTTCACACATACATTCAAGGACATAGATCGAGTTAAGTCACAAATGTGATAGAGGAATAAACTATAGGTTTGATGTCACTATGAGATTATTGGAAAGATAGAATAGATTGATATTTTGTTAAAACCCTAATCCAATTAGGCCTAAAACCCTAATTATGCAAAATCGTAAACAAATAGACGAAACCTGACAAATGCTCGCAAATGAAGGCACTGAATATAGATTATAACCATACAAGGATTTTAATTTCGGAAAGATGAAACTTCAAGGATGAAAGAGGGATCGCCCTTGTCCAATGTGGCACTTTTTTTGGAGGTTGAGAGCCAAATATGTTGTCGACTGTACCCTACTCAGAGATTTCTGACAGTGATAAAATAAAGGACAAAAGAGGGATCGCCCTTGTCCAATTAGGGATATTTTCCATTGCTTTCTTCAGATCTAGAATCCTTATGCTCTACACTGATCTCCTACAACTCCTCTCCACAAGATCCGACACCTATCATCTATAATCACAAGAGAGGGGTTGGGGGTTATGGTGTTTAGGAGCTTGCCTCGGTCACCCCTGGAATGACATTCAAGCCTTCCAACATGGTTGTTAGATAGAGAGTGCGTGTCCTTGGTGGATAGAGGAAAAAGCAAATGATATGATAAAATGATTGAAACACAAAGTAGATGTCACCTCAGAGGTGAAGCTCTCACGAGGAGATGAAGACCTTTCATGCCATGAGGAGATGGATTGATGAAGACAAATTGTTTAGTGGTAAAAAGAGGGGTTTAGGTTTAGTTAGGTTTAAAAGACAAATCCTCCCTTCACCACAAACATTCAAGGGCATGTCAACTGAGTTGAATCTCCACTAAGTGAGAGCAATCACCTATCAGGTTGGGCTGCCACTTGGAACGATGCAGAAGTTTAGATGTATCAAACAATATCTCAATTTAGTGCTCAATTACTCTCAAAACCCTAAATAAGCAAAACAGTAAGCAAATTAATGAATTGCGACAAATCCTTTCAGACTAAGGTGAAGGACAAAGATTATTAACTTATTTTTTTAAAGTTTGGAATGCAGAACAGTCCGAGACACTAGGAATAGCGCCCTAGTCCAAGGTATAGTTTTCATCACAGAATATGAATCTCCTTCTGACACTGATCTGCACTATATCTTCCGTTTCTACCTCAGGAAAAGTGGAGGACACAGGGTCTAGCGCCCTTGTCTCAAAATGTTGCACATTGTCCTCTTTCTTTCAGATCCTGAATCCTTGCCGTCTACAACCTCCTTTTTGCAACTCCACTCCGTGAAACTTGGTACCTGTAACATGCAATCACAAAGGAGTGTGGGAGGGGGTTGAGGTATTTAGAGGCTTGCTTTGGTCAAGCCCCAGAGAGACATTCAAGTCTTTTGAACATTGTTTTCAAATAAGAGTGTGTATCCCTGCGGGATAGAGGCAAAATCCAATTGATAAATGATGTAAAAACACAATAGATATCACCTTGAAGTGTAGATCTCATGGAAGGAAGATGCTCTTCATGCCATGAGGAGATGGAATCAAATCTACAATTACAAACACAATAACAACCAAATACTACTCTATAACACAATGAATGTCTTGAATAACTTTAACATAAGCTTGTAGATCAAATTGCCCATCTAGTTTGCAAATGAAACCTAAACATGCTTATATATGCAACTACAAAGATTCCTGCTAAGAATTTCATAATTCAAACTTGAGATGTCGGCATAGGACCTAAGTAACGATCATAAAACTGACATAAAAGCTTAGGGCTAACCTAAAATAGGGCAGGTCTAGGGGGCTAGCAACCAAGTCCACCCCCTCATTTCTGTTCAGGGATCATCAAAATAGCACCCCCTAGGTCCTATTTGCCATAAGACTTCAGGGATCATCAAAATAGCACCCCCTAGGTCCTATTTGCCATAAGACTTCAGGGTTTTCTCATCGGGAGTCAAAATTATCATGTAAGATGCTCTAAATGCATTCTAAAGACCCAGGAGCTAAATCTTAAGAGCGAAAAACCCCTAAGGGGAGATTTTCTGACATAACATTTAGCCCCCACTTTAATGTATGCATAAACATAGGGACAATACATGCATTAAAGTGCGGTCAACAAACACAACAAATAAACCAAGCACGGTGAAGACATGCCAAACACATTGAGTACTATAACATGCACACAAAACACATAGAAGATAGTTACAGTCATGCAAAACATGGAGAAGACAACATTGAAGACACAACAAATACAGTGAATGCAGTGATTATTTATTTTTCTTTTTCATTTTCATATTTATGAATAAATGCAGATACATGAAAAGTAATAATGCAACATACAACCCCAAAGGGAAAACATGCCATGAAAAACCTCAAGTGTAAGTGGAGCACGTCGTGACACATACACAAGAGGGGAAAGCATGCCATACAAAGCCCAAGTGGGGGTTAGCCATACAAGGGGGAAAACACATGGAAGACATGGAGAAAACATGGCAAACAAGGCGATGGAAGGAACTTATTGTTAAGCCCCCACCATCTTAGGCACATTACAGGTACACACCGACGATTGGGCTTCACCACAACAATCACTGAAGACACACTTAAGGGTTAGGATAGTCTCAAATCCGCCTCACCTCCTCAGAGGGATTTTTTGGAAAATGATAGGATGTACAATCTTCTCGAGAAATACACCATCCCCGCCTTCCACATAAGGGCTTAAAATAAAAGGATATGCACGATATCTTGCCTCCGCAAAGGGCTTACAAACACACTTCGTTAGTACCAAAATCATCAGACAACTTACCTTATATATGCCCCCACCTTAAGGTGGTTGATATCATGTAATGATATCAAGCACGTTAAGGTAGAGAGAAGACACACAAGGGAACGCAAGCTCCCGCAAAGCCCATGTCCCCTAGAGGTGACATGTACTTTACGATCGCCAACTGTTCCCACAAACACACAATTTTTTTCAAGAAAAGGTGTTAGCAACCATGTAATCATGATAAACAAAAATGCATATAATCATTCACATAGAGAGCCGAGGAAAGCAAGATCCAAGATAGATAAAGTGCATGGAGCAGTAGTATTGTTATGTTTTGTAAGTGCAATAAGTCAACATCAAGATATCACACGGAGTGATTCTACTAGCCAAGCATCGGATAATATGTATCAACCCCATCGTCATGTATGGACTAGGTCCATTTTTTGATTTCTCACCGAAGGGACACTAGGTCCGTATCAGTATAATATGTTTTTCGTCATCTGCCAGCTAGATAGAACCACTAGAAGAAGGTAAGAAATAAATCAAGAGAGGAGAAACAAGTGCCTTAGGGACAGTCACGTAGGAGGGTACCCCCAAGTCACCAACCACAACTTTATGTCGATAAGACAAAACACACAACAATGAAAATAGAGGAGAAGCAATATAGAAGAATGCTGATACAAATAGAAGAGGGCTCACAATAGAGGCGGTCTCTTGATATCCTTGACCTTACAAGACAATCAAGGGTCATACTAGGAGGCCTAAACAACACAACACATCACAGGGGAAACACAACACTAAGGTAAAGGGTTAGAAATACTTACCCGTTTCATCCCAATGTTAAGAACATACGTATCTAGGAAGAGGCCACCCTTGAGAGTGACTATAATATGTGTTACAACGAGTGTGACTTATTGACTCAGGATATCTTGCATGTTCATTTGGTCTTGTTGAAATTGCATTAACATTGCATTTAGATGACGAGAGGCCTTCTTTTCTTTAAAAGGATTATATCCAATGCCACTTGAGTAACATCTTGAGGCGGACTCTATCAGTACTCGAATCCCTTGTTGATTTACACCACATCCATTACCTACATAGTCACATTTGTTATAAAGAATTTTGAATCCTCGACCATAGAGGGATGTCATTTCTTTATAAGATGGCGAAGCCTCATATGTCTCAAAATTTGTAGTATAAGTAGGAGTATTGTCTTTGTTTTCTATCAAGGAGGCTTTGGTTTCCTTAGGTGTTTCCAAAGTTTGCTTAGATGAGATCGATGTGACTTTTGATGTGTCAGGGTTATTAAGTTTATATTCCCCTACACTGCAAGGATTAAAATCTAATGAACCCCAATTGTCACCAAAAAGTGCATTTGATGGTGTAGAGTCTTGCACAACATTATCCTTGGCAAGAGGCGTTGATGAATCAACTCATAAATTGTTTGAGCTCATATGATTGTAAACTTGTTTTTGCATTTCGATATGTGAACAATTATCTGGTTCAGGATCACCGTGTATGGTGCAAAGCTTGTCTTGATAAATAAACTTTATTGATCTATGAAGGGTAGACGGAACTGTCCCCATAGTATGAATCCATAGTCTACCAAGAATCATATTATATGAAAGCAAACCAGGTATGACATGAAAAAGAGTAGGTAAAGTCACAGGACGCACCTTTACAGGTAAGGTTATAGTATGTACTAATTGTCTACTATGATTATCAATGCCACAATTACTAAGTTTATTCAGTTTGATTTTTGATGTGTCGGCCTTTATTTTGTGTAGTAAGTCCATGCCACAAACATTTAGAGCTGATCCAGTATCAATCATAACATGCTTGATCAGTTTGTTTTCTACTTGGACAAATATTATAAGAGGATCATACTAGTTTTGAACTTTGATTGATGGTAATTCATGTGGTTGAAAGAGAATATTCATTTTTGTCGCATGCACACAATCTAATAGAGTTGCTACATCATTAGTCTTAGCAACATGTGGTGCAATCCCCTTTTGTAAAGCTTCTTGAAGAATTCCATGGTATGTAGGTGATGTTTGTATTAAATCCCAAAGATAGATCTTAAGCGGAGTAACACGAATTAGCTGCTCGAAAAGATCATATTCTTGACTTCTTTTAGGAGTAAGACAAGGTGGTGGAGGAAGTATAGGTTGAGAACATGGAAAAGATACAGGCACATGAGGTGCTTGTTTACTTTTCTTATTATTATGGGTGTTGTACATGTGAGAAATTATGGGATGTTGTGGCACACTAATTTGTTTTGCATAGTTGAAAATGTAATCAGGGTGTCTAGGTGGTTTTTGATCTCCTTAAACCGTGATCACTAGTTTTAAGCAAGAGGGTGCACTAGGTGCCCCTCACACAATCATCTTAGGAATATTGCTATAAAGTCTATTAGTGAAGATTGAATTAACATTGTTTCCCTCGCAATTGCACCCAACATCTATTCCTAAAGGATTTAATGTGAGATACCTTTTGTCATCCACTAATGCTACATCTTGGCCAAGGAGAGCATTGGAATGAGAGGAAGGTATAATGTTGTTAGGAAGGTTAGGTGTTGTAACATTAATAGAGCTATCCATAGTCTTCTCATCTAAGGTTCTTGGACATTCAACTATAGGAGAAGTAGAATAACTTATGGAATAATCATTATCATCATCACCATATGTTTTGGCTATTAATTCCAAGGTGTTAAGGGGAGTTTCACACTCATTACTCTCAATGTGTTTTGTTAAATCTTCTACTACCAAAGGGTATGTATTCATGGGAGATATGAAGTTGTCATAATAAAAAACATAGTCAAGGATTTCAAATGAAGAGCATTTAAATATATCCTTGTGATACATAGCTTGTATATAAGTGAGACATGAGGATTCATATTAAGAAATTTGTAGAAATTCTTGAAGTTTTTGATATATGCATGTAAAGATACCAAAGAACAATGAGATGAAGATGCCATGATGAAATGTATTGTGACATCAATGTCCAATAAGCTCTAATAAGACAAGACATGCAAAGTTTTATGATGATTAAGGCACCCTAGAGGTATGACTATTTCACTCCTAAGCACTCATTTGAGGGAAACGGCTAAAAGGACACACCAAGTTCACAACAAACACAATGGATAGGAGGAAAGAGTTCAACACCACAAGGTCCAAATGGTGAGTTTATGTATTGAGATTGTATGCAACGAAACAACACATTTTATGCTGGTTTATGCACCTAAAATGTTCACTTTTTCCACCATTTTTCAATGCAAATCACTAAAAGACAAGGTGTTGTAAGGAAAATAATGAGGGGCAGCAAGTAATGAGGTAAATATCAGTCCAATAATGTAATAATATCCTTCACAACATGTCTTTAATGCAATTCTCTAGAGATGACAAGTCAAAATCTAGTGAAAATCAATGTAAATTCGCTAGTTTTTTGTTGAAATTAAATATGTGTAAATGCAAATTTTTGAAATATGAATGCAAAAACACACTAATATGCATCACTACATGCAAAATAAGATTTGAATGAGTGTCTAGGATGAGTAGTAAAATTTGAAACACAATTTTAACTACAAACCCTAGCTTTAGGAATTACTAGGTTATAAGAAAAATTTCAAAATTTCCAACAAACCCTAGCAATTTTAATATGAAAAATGCAATGCAAATGATTAACTAATGATTAATTTCTGTAATTTAAATCAGATCTCATGAAAATATTATAAATTAAATGAAATTAATTCAAATTATTTCAAAATGCAAGCCTAAAATGCCACTTTTTTCAAATTTTGCATTTTTTTTTGTAAATTTTCAAATGCAATAAAAAAATTATAAATAAAAATGAATTTTTGTAATTTAGGTCAGATCTAATTTAAAAATAAGAAATTAAATGAAAATTAATTCAAATTATGTCAAAATGCAAAGCTTAAATGCCAATTTTTTCAAAATTTTCAATTTTTTTGTAATTTTTCCAATACAATAAGAAAATTATAAATGAAATGAATATGAATTTCATATCTAATGTAAAAATATTAAAATTAAATGAAAATTAATTCAAATTAATTCAAATTATTTCAAAATGCAAGTCTAAAATGCTAGTTTTTTGAAAATTTTCAAATTTTCAATTTTTTTTTTGTAATTTTCAAATGCAATAAGGGTATGATGAAAAATAAATTTCAAAATTTAATGCAAAAATTAGAAATTAAATAAAATGCAACTAAATTAATGTAAATTATGTGACAATTCAAACCCTAGAATGTAATTTTTTTTTGAAAATTTTTAATTTTTTTGTAATTTTTCGAATGCAATAAAATTAATGACTGCAAATCTATCACACAACACTCAACAAGGTGAAAAAATCATGGGTTCACCAAAATCTTTAGTGGTAAAAAAGGGGATAAGTTTGTTCTAGGTTTTAAAGGTAAATCCTCCCTTCTCACCACACATTCAAGGGCATGTCAACCGAGTTGAATCTCCACTAAGTGAGAGCAATCACCTATCAGGTTGGGCTACCACTTGGAATGATGTGGAAGTTTAGCTGTATCAAATAGTATCTCAATTTAGTGCTTAATTACTCTTAAAACCCTAAATAAGCAAAACAGTAAGCAAATTAATGAATTGCGACAAATCCTTTCAGACTAAGGTGAAGGACAAAGATTATTAACTCACTATTTTTTGAAGTTAAGAATTCAGAATAGTCAAGGACACCAGGACTAGCGCCCTAGTCCAAGGTATAGTTTTCATCACAAAATATGAATCTCCTTCCAACACTGATCTGCACTGTATCTTCTATTTCTACCCCGGGAAAAGTGGAGGACATAGGGACTAGCGCCCTTGTCCCAAAATGTTGCACACTGTCCTCTTTCTTTTGGATCTCAAATCCTTATCGTTTGCAATCTCCTTTCTGCAACTCCACTCAGTGAAACTCAGTACCTGTAACCTGCAATCATAAAGGAGTGTGGGAGGGGGTAGTGGTGTTCAGAGGCTTGCCTTGGTCAAGCCCCAGAGAGACATTCAAGTCTTCCCAACAACACTGTCAGATAAGAGTGCATATCCCTGATGGATGGCAAAATCCAAATGATAAATGATGTAAAAACATAATTGATATCACCTTGAACTGTAGATCTCATGAAAGGAAGATGCTCTTCATGCCATGAGGAGATGAAATCAAATATCCAATTACAAACACAATAACAACCAAATACTACTTTGCAACATAATGAATGCCTTGAATTGCTTTAACATAAGCTTGTAGATCAAAATGCCCATCTAGTTTGCAAATGAAACAACATGCTTATATATGCAACTACAAAGATTCCCGCTAAGAATTTTGTAATTCAAACTTGATATGTCGGCATAGGACCTAAGTAGAAGTCATAAAACTGACATAAAAGTTTAGGGCTAACCTAAAATAGGGTAGGACTAGGGCGCTAGCGCCCAAGTCCACCCCCTTATTTTTGTTTAGGGATCATCAAAATAACACCCCCTAGGTCCTATTTGCCATAAGACTTCAGGGTTTTCTAATCGGGAGTCAAAATTATCATGCAAGATGCTCTAAATACATTCTAAAGACCCGAGATCTAAACCTTAAGAGGGAAAACCCCCAAGGGGACATTTTCTAACATAACATTTAGCCCCCACTTTAATGTATGTATAAACACAAGGCCAATACATGCATTAAAGTACGATCAACAAACACAACAAACACACCAAGCACGGTGAAGACACGCCAAACGCATTGAGTATAGTAACATGCATGCAAAACGTAGAGAAGATAGTTATAGTCATGCAAAACACGGAGAAGATAGTTACAGTCACGCAAAACATGGAGAAGATAGTTATAGTCACGCAAAACACAGAGAATACAATGAATGCAATGATTATTTCTTTTTCTTTTTCATTTTCATATTTATGAATGAATGTAGATACATGAAAAGTAACAATGTAGCATACAAACCCAAAGGCAAAACATGCCATACAAAACCTCAAGTGTAAGTGGAGCACGTCGCGACACAAACACGAGAGGGGAAAGCACGCCATACAAAGCCCAAGTGGGGGTTAGCCACACAATGGGGAAAACACATGGAAGACACATGGAAGACAAAGAGAAAACATGACAAACAAGGTGATGGAAGGAACTTATTGCTAAGCCCCCACCATCTCAGGCACATTACAGGCACACACTTACAATTGGGCTTCACCACAACAATCACTGAAGACACACTTAAGGGTTAGGAAAGTCTCAGATCCGCCCTGCCTCCTTGAAGGGCTTTTTTGGAAAATGACAGGATGTGCAATCTCCTCAAGAAATACACCATCCCCGCCTTCCACAGAAGGGCTTAGAATAAAAGGATATGCACGATATCCCACATATGTAGAGGGCTTAATGATTGCAATATAAAGAAAGATGTGATCTCTCTTGGAGATACAACATCCTGCCTCCGCAGAGGGCTTACAAACACACTTCATTAGTACCAAAATCACCAAATAGCTTACCTTATATATGCTCCCACCTTAAGGTGGTTGATATCATGTAACGATATCAAGCACATTAAGGTAGAGAGAAAACACACAAGGGAATACGGGCTCTCAGAAAGCCCATGCCCCCAGAGGTGACATGTACTTTACGATCACCAAATGTTCCCACAAACACACAATTTTTTTCAAGAAAAGGTGTTAGCAACCATGTAATCATGATAAAGAATAATGCATATAATCATTCACATAGAGAGCCAACGATAGATAAAGTGCATGGAGCAGCACTATTTTTAAGTTTTGTAAGTGCAATAAGACAACATCAAGATAGCACACAGAGTGATTCTACTAGCCAAGCATCGGATAATATGTATCAACCCCATCATCATGTATGGACTAGGTCCATTTTTTATTTCTCACCGAAGGGACACTAGGTCCATATCAATATAATATGTTTTTCGTCAACTGGCAACTAGATAGAACCACTAGAAGAAGTAAAAAATAAATCAAGAGAGGAGAAACAAGTGCCTTAAGGACAATAATGTAAGAGGGTGCCCCCAAGTCACCAACCGCAACACTATGTCCATAAGACACAACACAACAATGAAAATAGAGGAGAAGCAATATAAAATAATGATGATACAAATAGAAGAAGGGTCACAATAGAGGCGGTCTCCTGATATCCTTGACCTTACAAGAGAATCAAGGGTCATCCTAGGAGGCCTAAACAACACACAACACATCATGGGGGAAACACAACACGGAGGTTAAGGGGTTAGAAATACTTACCTGTTTCATCCTAATATTAAGAACATACGTATCTAGGAAGAGGCCACCCTTGAGAGCGACTATGATATGTGCTACAATGAGTGTGGCTTATCGACTCAAGATACCTCGCATGTTGATTTGGTCTTGTTGAAATTGCATTAACATTGAGTTTAGGACGATGAGAGGCTTTCTTTTCTTTAAAAGGATTATATCCAATGCCACTTGGGTAATGTCTTGAGGTGGATTCTATTGGTACTTAAATCCCTTTTTGATTTACACCACATCCATTACCTACATAGTCACAGTTGTTATAAAGGATTTTGAATCCTTGACCATAGAGGGATATCATTTCTATAGAAGATGGTGAAGCCTCATAGGTCTCAAAATTTGTAGTATAAGTAGGAGTATTGTCTTTGTTTTCTACCAAGGAGGCTTTGGTTTTCTTTGGTGTTTCCAAATTTTGCTTAGATGACATCGATGCGACTTTTGATGTGTCAGGGTTATTAAGTTTATATTCCCCTACACTGTAAGGATTAAAATCTAATGAACCCCAATCATCACCAAAAAGTGCATTCAATGGTGTAGAGTCTTGCACAACATTATCCATGGCAAGAGGCGTTGATGAATCAGCTCGTAAATTATTTAAGCTCATATGATTGTAAACTTGTTTTTGCATTTTGATATGTGAACAATTATCTGGTTTAGGATCAACGTGTATGGTGCGGAGCTTGTCTTGATAAATAAACTTTATGGATCTATGAAGGGTAGACGGAATTGCCCCCATGGCATAAATCCACGGTCTACCAAGAATCATATTATATGAAAGTGAATCGGGTATGACATGAAAAATAGTTGGTAAAGTCATAGGACCCATCTTTACAGGTAAGGTTATAGTACCTACTAATTGTCTACTATGATTATCAAAGCCACGAATACTAAGTTATTCGGTTTGATATTTTGATGTGTCGGCCTTTATTTTGTGTAGTAAGTCCATGCCACAAACATTTAGAGCTGATCCAGTATCAATCATAACATGCTTGATCAGTTTGTTTTCTACTTAGACAAATATTATAAGAGGATCATTCTAGTTTTGAACTTCGATTGATGGTAATTCATGTGGTTGAAAGAGAATATTCATTTTTGTCGCATGCATACAATCTAATAGAGCTGCTACATCATTAGGCTTAGCAACAGGTGGTACAATTGCCTTTTGTAAATATTCTCGGAGCATTCCATGGTATGTAGGGGATGTTTGTATCAAATCCCAAAGAGAGATCTTAGTCAGAGTAGCGCGAAGATGCTCGACCAGATCATATTCTTGACCTCTTTTAGGAGTAAGATGAGGTGGTGGAGGAAGTATAGGCTGAGAACATGGAAGAGATACAAGCACATGAGGTGCTTGTTTACTTTTCTTGTTCTTACGGGTGTTGTACGTGTGAGCAATTATGGGATCTTGCAGCACACTAATTTGTTTTGTATAGTTGAAAATGTAATCAGGGTGTCTAGGTGGTTTTCGATCTCCTTAAACCGTGATCATTGGTTTTAAGCAAGAGGGTGCACTAGGTGCCCCTCACACAATCATCTTAGGAATATTGCTACAAAGTCTATTAGTGAAGATTGAATTAACATTGTTTCCCTCGCGATTGCACCCAACATCTATCCCTAAAGGATTTAATGCGAGAGACCTTTTCTCATCCACTAATGCTACATCTTGGCTAGTGAGAGCATTGGAATGAGAGGAAGGTACAATGTTGTTAGGAAGGTTAGGTGTTGTAACATTATTAGAGCTATCCATAGTCTTCTCATCTAAGGTTCTTGGACATTCAACTATAGGAGAAGTAGGATATCTTATGGAATCATCATTATCATCATCACCATATGTTTTAGCTATTAATTCCAAGGCGTTAAGGGGAGTTTCAAGCTCATTACTCTGGATGTGTTTTGTTAAATCTTCTACTACCAAAGGGTATGTATTCATGAGAGATGAATTTGTCATAATCAGATACATAGTCAAGGATTTCAAATGAAGAGCATTTAAATATATCCTTGTGATACATAGCTTGTATATAAGTGAGAACATGAGGATTCATATTAAGAAATTTGTAGAAATTCTTGAAGTTTTTGATATATGCATGTAAAGATACCAAAGAACTATGAGATGATGATGCCATGATGGAATGTCTTGTAACATCAATGTCCAATAAGCTCTAATAAGACAAGACATGCAAAGTTTTATGATGATTAAGGCACCCTAGATGTGTGACTATTTCACTCCTAAGCACTCGTTTGAGGGAAAGGGATAAAAGGACACACCAAGTTCAAAACAATCACAATGGATAGGAGGAAAGAGTTCAACACAAGAAGGTCCAAATGGTGAGTTTATGTATTGAGATTGTATGCAATGAAACAACACATTTTATGCTTGTTTATGCACTTAAAATGTTCACTTTTCCACTATTTTTCAATGCAAATCACTAAAAGACAAGGTGTTGTAAGGAAAATGATGAGGGGAAACGAGTAATAAGGTCAATATAAGTCCAATAATGTAACAATATCCTTCACAACACGCCTTTAATGCAATTCTCTAGAGATAACAAGTCAAAATCTAGTGAAAATCAATAAAAAATTGCTAGTTTTTTTGTTGAAATTAAATGTGTAAATGCAAATTTTTGAAATATGAATGCAAAAACACACTAATATGCAACACTACATGCAAAATAAGATTTGAATGAGTGTCTAAGATGAGTAGTAAAATCTGAAACAAAATTTTAACTACAAACCCTAGATTTAGGAATTACTAGGTTATAAGAAATATTTTGAAATTTCCAACAAACCCTAGCAATTTTAATATGAAAAATGCAATGCAAATGATTAAGTAATGATGAATTTCTGTAATTTAAATTAGATCTCATGAAAATATTAGAAATTAAATTAAATTAAGTGCAAATTAATTCAAATTATTTCAAAATGCAAGCCTAAAATGCCACTTTTTTCAAATTTTTCAAAATTTGCAATTTTTTTGTAAATTTTCAAATGCAATAAGAAAATTATAAATAAAAATATTTTTTTGTAATTTAGGTCAGATCTAATTTAAAACTAAGAAATTAAATGAAAATTAATTAAAATTATGTCAAAATGCAAGCTAAAATGCCAATTTTTTCAAAATTTTTATTTTTTTTGTAATTTTTCCAATGCAATAAGAATATGAATAAAATGACTATGAATTTCAGATTTAATGCAAAAATTAGAAATTAAATGAAAATTAATTAAAATTATTTCAAAATGCAAGTCTAAAATGCTAGTTTTTTGAAAATTTTCAAATTTTCAATTTTTTTTTTGTAATTTTCAAATGCAATAAGGGTATGATGAAAAATAAATTTCAGATTTTAATGCAAAAATAAAAAAATTAAATAAAATGTAACTAAATTAATGCAAATTATGTGACAATTCAAACCCTAGAATGCAATTTTTTTTGAAATTTTTAAAAATGTTTCAATTTTTTTTTTGTAATTTTTTGAATGCAATAAAATGTATGATTGCAAATATATCACACAACACTCAGTAAGGTGCAAAAATCACAGGTTCACCAAAATGTTTAGTGGTGAAAAAAAGGGGATAAGTTTGTTCTAGGTTTTAAAGTCAAATCCTCCCTTCTCACCACACATTCAAGGGCATGTCAACCGAGTTGAATCTCCACTAAGCGAGAACAACCACCTATCAGGTTGGGCTGCCACTTGGAATGATGCAAAAGTTCATATGTATCAAACAATATCTCAATTTAGTGCTCAATTACTCTTAAAACCCTAAATAAGCAAAATAGTAAGCAAATTAATGAATTGCGACAAATCCTTTCAGACTAAAGTGATGGACATGGATTATTAACTCGCTATTTTTCAAAGTTCAGAATGCGGAATAGTTAGGGACATTGGGACTAACACCCTAGTCCAAGGTACAATTTTCATCATGGAATCTAAATCTCCTTCCAACACTGATCTGCACTGTATCTTCTGTTTCTACCCTGGGAAAAGTGGAGGACACAAGGACTAGCGCCCTTGTCTCAAAATGTTGCACACTATCCTCTTTCTTTTAGATCTTGAATCCTTGTCGTATGCAACCTCCTTTCTGCAACTCCACTCTGTGAAACTCAGTACCTATAACTTGCAATCACAAATGAGTGTGGGAAGGGGTTGTGGTGTTTAGAGGATTGCCTCAGTCAAGCCCTGAAGAGACATTCAAGTCTTTCAAACACCATTGTCAGATAAGAGTGTGTATCCTTGCGGGATAGAGGTAAAATCCAAATGATAAATGATGTAAAAATATAATAGATATCACCTTGAAGTGTAGATCTCATGGAAGGAAGATGCTCTTCATGCCATGAGGAGATGGAATTAAATCTGCAATTACAAACACAATAACAACCAAATACTGCTTTGCAACACAATGAATGCCTAGAATCACTTTAACATAAGCTTGTAGATCAAAATGCCCATCTAGTTTGCAATTGAAACCTAAACAGGCTTATATATGCAACTACAAAGATTCTCACTAAGAATTTCATAATTCAAACTTGAGATGTCAACATAGGACTTGAGTAACGGTCATAAAATTGACATAAAAGTTTAGGGCTAACCTAAAATAGGGTAGGACTAGGGTGCTAGTGCCCAAGTCCACCCCCTCATTTTTATTCAGGGATCATCAAAATAGCACTCCCTAGGTCCTATTTGCCATAAGACTTCAGGGTTTTCTCATCGGGAGTTAAAATTATCATGCAAGATGCTCTAAATGCATTCTAAAGACCCGGGAGCTAAACCTTAAGAGGGAAAATCCCCTAAGGGGACATTTTCTGACATAACACAAATCTACAACAAACAAGTAAAAACACAACACAATATTGCTCTACAACACAATGAAAGCCTTGAGTATCCTTAGCACAAGATCACCAGTTCGCATTATCCATCTAGTTGTAAAATGAAGTCGTAAACATGATTATATATGCATTCTCGCTAAACTTTTGTAATTCAAACTTAAGATGCCGACAAGGGAAACCTTTTTAACGGTCACAAGCCAACATTCAAATTTGGGACCCCGACAAAATAGGGCAGGACAAGGGCACAGGCGCCCAAGTGCAGGGGCCTATTTTAGGTCTAGATTAAGCTTAAGAATCACACCTAAGTCCTATTTGACAAGGGTTTTGGGGGATTTTGCTTTGGAATTCATGCATGATTAAATCTAAGGGACCCAAGAGCTAAACTTAGGAGGTAAAAGTCCTAGAGGGACATTTTACGACATAACAAATGCATAGATATAGTCTTGCATTATCTTGGAAAGAAAATAATAGAATTGGGTAGCTCATTAGTTGTGTTATCATTTGGTATAACTATTTATAAAGATGGTAGCTATTATTATTACTTATCAAGTCTCTAGTAGACTATGAATATTTCTATGTTCAAAGATGATATGCATATATATATATATATATCGTTATCTTGAGGTAACTAATGTGCTTATAGTGAATTCAAGATTGGAGACGATAGCTCTCTAAATACACCCTGACACCTTTGGCAAAGTGTGAAACTTGTTTTACAAAGGTACTATTGATTTGAATGGTTCATGTTTCAGTCGACAAGGATCAAATGGAGATCCATTAACCTAAACAATTATTCAAACTCATCTCATAGAGGTGTTATTCACAACTGATTTTGTGGCAGTGAAATAAGAACTTATACATTTAAGAATGGAATAGAGTAATGAGGAGTCACAGGTTCCATATTGTAGATGCAATGAGAAAACCAATGAAATATACTCCAGGAAATGGAGTTAGAATTCTAAGATAATGGAATAAATTAATGACCAGGAAGGGTCAACCAAAAACACTGTAGGATGAAATAACTTCTAAGTCAAGTTAGAGGTGTGTGAACATTCGACTACGTTCATTGCGAAATATTTATTTATATTAAAACTTTGGCCAAAGTAATGCATCCATCTCTGCATGCATTAGTCGGTTCACTGTACTCCATATGGCATAACCATCCACTAGTGTCATACATAGTTAGAGTGGATCTATAGTTGTATGATCGTGACGAGTTATGAAGGACACAACACTAGAACTCAAATGGCAAACCTTATGGTTCCTTATATCTACTTCCTTCGTGAAGGGTAGGGCCACTTCCAGGTAGGAAGTTGTGTGGGGGACTGTCAATCTGTGGTTGGAGGAAAAGCACTAGAGTGATGCTCTTCTTCCCAAGCAAATGACAAGCTGAGACTTATGAAGACATATATCAATACTCTAGATGCATTATATTCTATTATATGACTTGACATTCAAAATTTTATGTAAGACTTATCATTATTGCCATGAGAAAAGCATTATGATTGTAAAGTCAAGGAATTCACTATTATGTTATCTTTGAATATGTTGTAAATTTCAGTTTTGAAATTATTTAGAAAAGATATGCATTTTAATTATTAATTATGAAAATGATTATTGTTAAACAGAAAAATGATTATGTTGATCATGATTATTTACTTGATGGTAAATTGAGTTGATAATTAGGGTAATATGAGTTGACATGTTACATATGGTATCAGAGCTACCAGGTTCAATACATGAACCTATGAGCTCACTACATGAAATCTTCCTCAGACATTAACCATTGCTAATGTTTTGGATGTTCTTTTTCTAGAATGGTAAGAACAAGAATGACACCAACAAAGAAGGTAACAAGAAATGGATGTTACCTAAAGGCTATGAGGGAGTGGGCCTCAAGAATGAAAAGCCTTGGCCAAACTAGTTACTTGAAAAGTGCATGGTTATCTGATGATGAAAATTTCACTAATGCTATTAAATGCATCAAGCAGGAGAAGGAAAATAAGTTAGGGCTACTACTCCTATCTATGAAAATGAATCAGTGAAACCCTTTGCACCTAAGGATTTACCATTGGCGAGTGATCTTAATGCTCCTATTGCTACTTAGGAGGTCATGGATGAGCACTTGCGAGTATGTCCACCTCCTAGGTATGATTTGATGAACCTCAATGATGAGGATAAAGTTGGGAAGATATCCCAATCTGAAAAATGACTTGCGGTTGCAAGATGTGAAAAATTGTAATAAATGATGGATTTTATGTAGTCCATGGAAACTATAATGTAGTTTTAAATTTTGGCAAATCTTTCCTTTCTTGTTAAGATTTCATAAATGAGAATAGATTTATGTTATGAATGGATTCAATAGTGTGAAAACCTAATTGAATGATTAACCTGCAAACTTTAGGAGAAGTAGATTGCAGCATGGTTCAGACAGGAACCAACATTGGGGATAGCCAAGAGGAAGGGCAACCTTCAGGCCACTCCAATCCAAAACTTGACTAGATCCTTGCTATGCTCCATGAGACAAGGGCAATAATTGAAACTCTAGAGCAAGAGGTCAGGGGTCAGAATGGACCCAAGTAGGAAGCCTTCCACAGGGATGACAACGAGGAACATCATGAAAACACTACCCAAAGTGGACGCGAAGAGAATAACTCAAAATAAGACATAATGAGGATAAAAGAAGCCACTTGGCTCTAGAATTATCTAGCGATATGAAAAAGGTTACACCTCTCAAGTTTTATGGGACTGTAAGCAGGGATGCCGCAAAGGCATGGCTTACAGAAATAGAGAAATACTTTGAAATAAGAAACTATTTTGAAATCACCAAAGCAGTATGGGGAGCATACCGATTAGCAGGTGAAGCATCCACCTAGTGGATGAACAAGAAAATGGAGTCAAAATTGAGCTCCTTGAGTCTAACCTGGGAAAGGTTTGTGGAAATTTTCAGGCAAAGATGATTGCCTCGGTTGTATTTTGACTAGAAACTTATAGATTTCCAAAATCTGAGACATGGTGACTCATCTGTGAATGAGTACTGGGAAAAGTTCACTCATCTCCTGAAATATGTTCCCCAATATCAACAAGATGAGAGTTTTCGCATCTAAAAGTTTATTATGGGTTTGAATGCCCAAATTGGAGGAGAAGTTGATGTGCATGGTCTTACTGCAATGGACCAAGTTCATGAGAAAGCTATTAAGTAGGAACAAAAATTGAAATCCATGTTTGCATACCAAGAAAGGAACCGTAAAAAGTTTAATTGGTCCCAATCCTCCAAATCATTTAAGAAAGATGGCAAAACGCAAAATTTCACTAAGAAAGGTGATAAGGATTCAAGGATAATCATAATGAATCCAAGGGTAAAAGGAAAGGCAATAACAACTCTAAGAAAAATGGAGACAATTTTGGAAAGCCTTATGAAAGGCGAGGACCCGTGGAAGGGTGTTATTCATGTGGCGGTGATCATTATGCCAATCAGTGTCCCAATAAGACCCAAGGAACCCAACCATGAGGAAATTCTTTACCCTCACAATAGGCAGCTTTCCAACAACAGATACATGCAGCCTTGGATAATAGGCAAGCTAAATATGAAATCACTCCAATTGAAACCACATGCACTAGTACAAAAAGAGCAATATATTACTAAAAAAATACTAAAAACTACTTATAAATGACCAAACATGGTCACGTGACCATTAGTAGTTTATTGCCAGTCATTTATAACACGACCAAATTGATGACTAAACCATTTTTAGTCATTTATTGGTTGTTTTGATTGATCGATTTGGTAGTATATTTAGTCATTGATTGTTGTAATCTGGTCACATATTGAGTCATTTTTTATTTACTTCTATATTTAGGCATTAATTTAGTCATTGATTGTTGTTAACTGGTCACTTATTTAGTCATTTTTATTCACTGATTTCTGTCCATTGGTAGTGTATTTAGTCATTAATTTTAATCATCATTTTGATCAATCTGGTAGTATATTTAGTCATTTTTATTCACTGGTTTAATTCTAGTCATATATTTAGTCATATTTATTCACTGTTCACTAATTTTTGTCAATTGGTAGTATATTTAGTCAATTTAATTATTAATTTACGTCAATTAGTAGTATATTTAGTCATTTTGAAGCTTGCATTTAGTCATTAGTATATTTATTAGTATATTTTGAAGCTTGCACAATGAAACAACTTTGAGAAAGTAAAAACAACTTGTTTTATTGATAAAAAATGCTTACAAACAACATATAGATCTGAAAATAAGTTACAATGTTTTCTCTTTGCTAAAAAAACCTTCATGGTTACAATACATAGCTCAAAGAATGAGAAAGAAACTAATTTTCTGAGTATCATTGAGCATAGAAGCACAAAGACATTCATAGATGTCTTCTTCACAAATCCATGACTGTCCCATATTGAAGCTCACTGTCGTAGTTCAAGATCACACTGTCATCTCTGCAAAGATCCTGTCTCATGTACCCAACTTGCTCTAGTTCAAAGCTGCCACTATGAATTGTTACGTGTAGCAATAAATTGTCCTTATCTCTGATGATTATGCCTCTAATGACTATCATCTTTGGTAGGATGCCTCAATTGTCATGGACTGTTATTCAACAATATTGCCTTATGACTAGGCTATGCATTGTCCTAATCAAACTTGTCGCTTCTTGAAATGCATTGTCCAATCGCTTGTCAACCTACTGTCATGCATTTTCCCTTTATAAAATAACAATGCCTCATGACTGCCACTACCTAGCTCATTATTCTCGCATGCTTTCACTTGTACTCTGCCTCCCATCAATGTAGAACACTGCCCCTCTATTGAAAACCTTGACTACCTTTGACATCACTGCATCTTTTACAAATTTCTTGAAAACAGTTCATCACTACTACTGTTACCTTGGTATGCACTGTTTGTCATCTTCCAGACTATTACAAGTTCACTTAGTCCATCATTAGTCCTGTCACTTATCACATCACTATCATTAACAACTGTCATATCATATCATCACCTCTAATATAGAAATCAACATCCATCCAAAATGATTGCATGATATGCACAAATTGAACTTTTAATTGAGAAGACTTTAGAAACTTTCAAGCAAATGCAATTGGCAGGTGTAAAGCTAGACTCCACGACCTTTGCCAGCATCCTCCCTGCCTGTGCCAAAGTGGGAGCTTTGGAATAGGGTATGGACATCCATCAAAGCATGAAGGATAGAGGAATTTTGTCAAATGTTGTAGTTGCAACTACCCTAGTAGACATGTATGCAAAATGTGGAACCATGGACAAGGCACATGAATTGTTTGATAGAATGCCTAAAAAAATGTGGTCTCATGGATTGCATAAAGAGAGCTTAGAGAGAGCCTTCTGATCAACTACAATATAAAGGAGGAAAGAAGAATGAAGAGAGGTGTAAGTAATGCAGCTGTGCAGGATTAACTTGCTTAGAAATTTAGGGAAGACATCTGTTGGGTATTTCATTTGGTGTGACTGCTCCCCCACAACCCTACAAGTAGCCAAGGCATGAAGGCACGGGATGGCGACTCTCCTCGCATCCCCACAAAGGATCTTTTATGTGTGCGCGGGGATGCAAGAAGAGCAAAAATGTGGTCTCATGGACTGCATATAGAGAGAGATTAGAGAGAGCTTTTAACCACTTAGAGAGAGATCATATGATTGAGAAGGTGACATGAAACTTTCATGGTATGTACAATGATTTGAATGGTAGTGTGTTCATATTGTTAGCCTCCTAATCGATTGCAATATGAAGGACGAAAGAAGAATGAAGAGAGGTGTAAGTAATGCTGCCGTGCAAGATGAACCTGCTTAGAAATTCAGGGAAGACATTTGTTGGGTATTTCATTTGGCGCGATTGCTGCCTCACCTACTTATCTCTATGCAGTCCAAGCTCCCCTGTAGCCCCGCAAGTAGCCAGGGCATGAGGCTGCGGGATGGCGGGTGCGAAGGAACTTTTGTGTGTGCATGGGGATGTAGGAGAGCAATTATTGCTGGATATGTACAAAATGGATTTGTTGGAAAGACTTTACAAACTTTCAAGCAAATGCAATTAGTAGGTGTAAAGACAAATTCCACAGCCTTTACTAGCATCCTTCCTTCTTGTGCCAAAATGGGAGCATTAGAACAAGGTATGGACATCCATCAAAAAGTAATGGATAGTGGAATTTTGCCAGATGTTGTAGTTTCAACTTCCCTGGTAGACATGTATGCAAAATGTGAAAGCATTGACAAGGCATGTGAACTATTGGTAGAATGCCTCAAAGAGATGTCATCTCATGGAATGCAATGATTGTGGGATATGCACAAAATGGACTTTTTGAAAAGGTTTTAGAAACTTTCAAGCAAATGAAATTAGCAGGTGTAAAGCCAAATTTGATAACCTTTGCCAGCATCCTCCCTACTTGTGCCAAAATGGGAGCTTTGGAATAGGGTATGGACATCCATCATAACATAATGTAAGGGGAATATTTGTCAGATATTATAGTTGGAAATGCTCTGGTAGACATGTATGCAAAATGTGGAAGTATAGATAAGGCATGTGAATTGTTTGATGGAATGGCTCAAAGAGATGTCATCTCTTGGAATGCAATGATTGTAGGATATGCACAAAATGGATTTTTTGAAAAGGCTTTAAAAACTTTCAAGCAAATGTAATTAGCAAGTGTAAATCCAAATTCAACAACCTTTGCCAACATCCTGCCTATGATATCATGGATACCCGCTCTCCCGCAAGCACTTCAAGTCATGCCTGTGGTGATGCGAGGCTTTCCTGTATCACCGCAGACATGACTTGAAGTGCTTGTGGGGGAGCGGGTGATGCCGGGGTATCTAATTCTTGCATCAACTGCTCCCGCAAGCAGTTCAAGTCATGTCTGCAGTGATGCGGGAAAGCCCCGCATCATCACAGTCATGACTTGAAGTGCTTGCGAGAGAGCGGGTATCCATGATATCATATTTCTTTGAGGGATTTTTTGAAATAGTTTGCTTGCCTTGTCTATGCTTCCACATTTTCATGTATGTCTAGTAGGGCACTTGTAACTACAACATATGACAAAAAACAAGGATCACCGAGTCTGATACACTTACTTGGGACTGTGCATTCTCAGTGTATCTTATTCTTGTGACTATGAGGTGGAAGTTTTAACTATCCAAGTGATGGGTTTAGAATTTTCACAATCACAATATGGTGGTCATTGTGAGAGGACTGCCATAGTATAGTAAAATGCCAAACAAAGATAATGAAAGGATAGTGACTAATTTGATTAAGGCAGTGACTTCACAAATGTTGAAGGGACAGTCCTAGTATCTTTGTTTTGAAGGTCAATGATTTCCATGTTGGAAGACAGTGCTACAGATTCTTCCATGCCATCAACTTCAGGAAACAACACAATTGGCTGAAGGAGCTTCTCATTTTACACAATGCAGTTTGCCAAGCTCATTAGAAGCTACACATAAATATAACAAATTGAAATATGAACCTAAGAATCAATGCATATGATATTATTCTTTACCTCCAAGTGGGGCCCTTAGTCCTCAAGACATTATCAATACAATGATATGTTTTCAAGGGCAATACTTTCAACCTACAGGGACCTTGCATTGTGACATGAATGGAAGAAGTTGTCTAGCAGTCTAGGGTGGTGATTTTCAGGAGTTTTGTGTCAACAATGATTTCAATAAGCTATGTTTCATATGCCCTATATGGTTGTTAAATGCTAAGGCATGAACGGAAATTTCTTCAAGTGCTATGCAAGGCCATTGAAATCAAAGATCTGTCCTCTAAGTCATTTGCACATGGTGATTGAGAACACAGTGAGTAAGAAGTAAAAGAGCACTGGATCATAACACTGTAAAATGGTCATGAGTTATGCAATGAACTTCACTATTCTTTTGATCATAAACGAGATCTAGATAATAACCAACATAATGATGTGCACAAAGAATGTTCATGGAGGAGTGCAAACTTCCTTACAAAGCAATTACCACAACAGAGTTTGAGGTGAATTGCACCTGTTATTTTATGTTGATATGGATATGTTCTAACATGTAGTTAATTGTTGTAGCATAACAGATAGGCTAAATAGTTGTTCATATACCATTATTTCTAATTCAAAATTGCTATACCTTATTCTAGAAGCAAATCACGAGGGGAGTCTATACATAAGACACCATTGTTTCAAATTCAAAATTGCTAGCTCTTTCACAATTGTTTGCTTAATTTATTTGATCTAAGACAACCTGCTGTATAGAAGATGCTCTCAAAATCACAATAAAATTCTTTATTTTGGGAAGATTGTTCAAAATCTTCCCATCATAACAATGAACAAAAGCATCAGTCATTAACCTGAACTTTGCAAGAGTTTCATCAAATTCTACTTTTCCACTCTCTTTTCCATTTTGAATTTTATTCCCAAATTTCATCCATGAAGAACTTCCTCAGCCTGTAGATCCTACTGTTAGCACAAATCCTCACAATTGGAACTTAACCTGTTAGAATGTAGGAACTTTCTCTGTCAGAGCTTCATGACCTCAAATTGGATCTCAAAGTGGACCAGCAGATTTATGATTTTATCTTTAGAATGTAGAAACTTTCTCTGTTTGATATTCACGACCTCAAATCGGATCCAAAATTGGACCAGTAGATTTATGATTTTCTCTGTCCAACAACATTTGTATTCCTATACTCAAGTTTTGCTTCCAAGTGAAAACACCCGAAAGTGTTTTAGACCGGCTCAAGGTACTCTCCAACCTGGTTATGTCACTTAGAGCAATCCAAGTTTGCATGAACCATCCACACCTAAATGTTGCATCACAATCTATTCTTCCTGCACATAAAAATGCCACATATTAACCCCTTCTAAATAAAACATTTGATCATCATAAAACCATAATTAATAAATCATTTCAATTTCAGAAAGAATCCAATGTCATTTACTATCAAAACAAAAGCTGTATAAATCACAAAAAATCCATGAAGCCTCCTAAATGTATCTTAAAGCAAGTTTACAGGATGGGCTTCAACATAAGAAGCTTTCTACTACAGCTCTCAATGAATGTATTATAAGCAGAAAACAAAATTCTTCACACTCGAAGTAATGCAGTCAAACATTTATTCCAAAAGTATGTTAGCAGGAGTTAACTAAAAACAAAATGATTTTTTTCTTGGTTTCTTTTAGAGAAAACAATTCCAAACACTTCACTTCAAGCACGACAAGATTTGTCAATTTGTAATTGAGATCTGTCGCATATGGACAAAAATAGAACAGTAAAAAAATTTCCCCCCAAAATTTGCTTCTTTAAATCTAAGGGAAAAAGAACTTAAATGACAAAATAATAATCTAAAAGGACTATATAGTCCTGCAAAACACAAAAAGATTAGTTGATTTGTACACAACACTTTGACAGGAAGAAAGAATCGTAAAAACATTACTAAATCTTAAGTTTCTGTTAAATTTCTTAACAAATTTTCATTGGTTTATCACTTTGACACAAAAGAAAGCATTGCTAAAACATTACTACATCTTAAGTTTCTATTAAATTTCTTAACAAATTTTCATTGGCTAAGGCAGCTTGTTCTGTATCTCAATCAACAAAGCTTCAATAACTTTCATTAGCTTTATTGAAAAATATTAATGCAAACAAAATAACATCCAAGTTATAAGTATTCATCTTTCTTCACACAATTTCCTAAAGCTACTTTCTGTTAAACAAAGAAAAGTCAAAACAGAGCAATTAAGAAATGTAAAGCTAACCTTGCTTCATGGAAGCACTGGCCTGGGGCACATTCCGTGCCATGGAGACAAGAAGAGCCATGCCGTGCTTTGCAGCCGCTACAGTATTTGCAGTGGGAACATTAACCACCAAACAGCCATGCTTCTATGCCATGAATTAGAATCAATTGAAAACCCTTAGCCCTTTTGAACAAAAAGGAATTAGAATCAATTGAAAACCCTTTGCCCTTTTGAACACAAAGGAATTAGGAATCATTAAGGACTACAAAAGGGCTCTGAATATCACTTGTAAAAAGGGTCGTTGAATTATGAGTCAACAGATATAAGGGCTTGAAAGAGGATTTGAATACATTAATCTAGAATTATCAAGCATTGACTCTATATGCAGATGTTTGTGTGGGATAAAATTTCATTTCCAATGTAAAAACTAAACTCCATAAGTTAGAAAAACAAATAAATTGAAGCTTATCCTCATATTATTCTGAGGGATAAAAGTACATACCATGAAAACCCTAAACAACTTCCATGGAGGATGCCTGATAACCACTCATTAGTATTGATGAATGCCTAAAATCCCTAGACCTCTAAAACTAATAACTTCCTTCAACCTCCCAATATCTACGCCTCCTTCTTAGCCAGCAATGTGGTGACAAAAATCTTTAAACTCCTTCAATATCAACATTGGAGCTCCTTTCACACCAAACTAGGAAACCCTATCCTTTTGAGATGCGTAGGTCTGGAAAAACTCCTTTTCACTTTTGGCACCCATCCTTTTTCACTTTTGGCGCCCATATTTCTAATTTTTATTTGTGTGACTAATTATTTAGTCATTTATTTAGTCATTTGTAGTTGTGATTTTACCCGACGATCAAATTAGTCGTTTACTTAGTCATTTATAGCTGTGTTGCAAAAAATGATTAGAATTTAGTCATTTTTAGTTGTCGTGACTAAAAGTTTTAGTCACGTAGTCATTTATTTGCCCAAATTCTACTAGTGAGGTATTTTATCTGGTTTTCCAATTACAGTTTTAATAGATACTGGTGCTACAGAATGTTTAATTTCTCCAAAAGTTTTAAGTAAGATTTCTAGAAAAGCTGGTTACATGACAAATACTTGGTCAGTTGAATATGCTAATAAGACCAAAGCTTAGGTAGAGCAACATTTGTTTGAGGCTAAGGTTGAACTTTCGAGTTTCTCCACTGAAGTGAACCTTTATGTAGCCCCATTAGGCTCATATGATGTCATCCTTGGGATAAATTGGTTATGGAGACATCGAGCTAAGGTGGATTGTTTTGCCAAAACAATAGAATGCCTAGATGACCTTGGGAATAAAGTATTTATGCAAGGCAACCCTAGAGAGGTTAAACTGAGATAAATATCTGCCCTATAGATGAAAAGAGCCTAGAGAAAAGGATGTCAACTTTTTTCCATTAAAATGGAGAAAATAAATAATCATAAGGAATCTATTTTCCAAGATGATTTGATGTTTTATGATTCTCAAAAACTCCAAGGAGTTGATAAAAGGGAATCCATAGATCAGCAGAGATCAGATATGGATAGATACACCTTTTTTTGAGATTTTGAGGATGTATTCACAGATAAACTACCAGGATTGCCTCCCAAAAGAGATTTTGATTTTTTAATAGATATAATTTTAGGATTGGAACTTATATCTAAAGCTCCTTATAGAATGATCACAACAGAGTTAATGGAGCTAAAGGCTTAGCTGCAGGAATTGCTTGATAAAGGGTTGATAAGACCCAGTGTTTCACCCTGGGGAGCCCTAGTAATTTTTGTTAAAAGAAAGGATGGTACTTTGTGTCTATGCATAGATTATCGTATGCTAAATAAGGAAACGATAAAGAACAAGTATCCATTGCCTCACATTGACGATCTCTTTGATCAAATGCGAGGGGCAACTGTCTTTTCTAAGATCGGTCTTCAATCAGGATACCATCAATTACAACTAAAAGATGAGTATATTCATAAGACAACCTTTAGAACAAGGTATGGGCACTATGAATTCACTGTCGTACCATTTGGATTAATGAATGCACTTGCAACATTTATGAATTTAATGAACAGTGTATTCAAAGACTGCTTGGACAAGTTTGTCCTTGTTTTCCTTGATTATATTTTGATTTACTCTAAGAGTGAGGAGGAACACCTTCAGCATTTAAGGATTATTCTTTAGAGGTTAAGAGATAATAAACTATATGGAAAGCTCTTGAAGTGTACCTTCTTTCAAAAGGAGGTGCAATATTTGGGTCATATAATTTAAGCTAAGGGAATAGTTGTGGACCCAACAAAGATTAAATCCATTTTGAAATGGCTAGCACCAAGAAATGTGCATGAGGTCCAAAGTTTTATGGGCCTAGCAGGTTATTATAGAAAATTTGTGGCTAATTTTTCAAAGATTGCTTATCTTATTACTTGTTTACAAAGAAAGGGCAAAAAATTTCATTGGTTAGAAAAATGCCAGGAGGCATTCGGCCAACTAAAAGAAAGATTGACTACGACACCTATTTTGAAGGTACCTGACCTGGATGATCATTTTGTAGTCATTACTGACGCCTTAGAGGAAGGTTTAGGTGGTGTACTTGTCCAGGATGGGCAAGTTATTGCTTATAAGTCCAGAAAATTGAAAACTTATAAACAAAATTATGCTCGTCATGATCTGGAATTGGTAGCAATGGTTCATGCACTACAAATGTGGAGACACTATTTACTTGGGAAGCCTTTTGAACTTAAAACAGACCACCAAGGGCTTAAATACCTGTTTACTCAACCACATCTGAATGCTTTCCAAAGAAGATGGTTAGAGCTAGTATCTGATTATGATTTTGAGATTAAATATATACAAGGCAAGGAAAACAGAGTGGCAGATGCCTTAAGGAGGAGAAGACATATCTCCTCAATGATTTCCATACATTCTAATTTTAGGAATCATGTATTGCAAAAGACCAAAGAAGATGAGTATTATGAGGAGGTAAAACAAGCTCTTATGGACAATCCTTAGGACCCTAGATATGATGGGTTTTATGTTGAACCAGATGTACTATTAAGGTTTAAGGGAAGGATGTATGTTCTAAACTCTAAGGAGTTAAGGAATATCATGTGGAAGGAGGTTCATTCTGTACCTTATTCAGGACATCCTGGAGTGATGAAATTACTAGCTAATGTAAAAAAATTATATTTCTGGAAATAAATGAAGAGGGATACTGTAAGGTTTGTATCTGGATGTCTAGAATGCCAGAGGGTGAAGGCAGAACACCATCACTCGGTAGGACTTTTATACCCTCATGAGATTCTGGAATGGAAATGGCAAATCATTAGCATGGGTTTTGTGCAAGAACTTCCTATGTCTAAGAATAGACACAATGCTAATCTAGTTGTGGTGGATAGACTCACCAAGGTGGCACATTTTATACCTAGGAATTTGATAGATGGGGCACCATTCATAGCCTACAAATTTGTGCAAGAAGTATTCAGATTGCACGGTATTCTTGAGAAGATTATCTCAAATAGGGATGCTTGTATGACATCAAGGTTTTGGCAAACCTTATTCTCCTCACTTGGAACTCAGTTAAACATAAGCTCTACTTATCATCCCGAGACAGATGGCCAAACTGAAAGAGTAAACCAAGTGTTGGAAGATCTACTGAGAATGTATTGCATGGATCAACAATACAAATGGGAGGATTATCTTCCTCTTGTGTAATTTGCTTATAACAATTCATATCATTCCACTATCAAATGGCTCCATTTGAAGCATTATATGGAAGAAAGTGATGAACTCATATATGATGGTATAAGCTAGAAGATAGGATTAGCCTTGTTCAAGAAATATTGTCAGAAATGGAAGAGCAAGTCCATCTGATTAAGAAAAGGCTAGTTGAAGTGAATGATAGGCAAAAAAGTAATGCAGATGCTAAACACATCACAAGACATTTCTCATGGGAGAAAAAGTCATTTTAAGGGTTAAACCACAAAAGAGTTCTATTAAGTTTGGAAAGACATCCAAACTAGCTCCTAGGTATGTGGGTCCCTTCGAAGTTCTCAAAGAGGTCAACCCAGTTGCATACAAGATTGCTCTACCGCCAACCCCTGCCATGATGCATAATGTTTTCCATGTTTCTTATTTGAAAAAGTATATTACAGGAGATAATCATGTTCCTATTCTTGTTGGAATGCTATACAGGTGAAGGACCCAGGGGTGGTAATGATCAAGCCCATCAAGGTGCTTGAAATATGTAAGCTACGCTTGTGTAATAAAGAGATTACTCAATGCAAGGTCCAGTGGGACCAATATGCAGAAGAGAATGTCACTTGGGATAATTATGATGATATTTATCAAAGATTTCCTCATCTCTTTTAAGATTTTATATGTGATGAACAAAACTCTTCTTATGTTAAAAACTTTGGATATGTTAAATCATCGGGGACGATGATTCATATGGGGGGAGATATGTTACATCCCCAACTTTGGTTATATTTAACTTTTACTTTTGTGAGATTAACTAGATTAGTAATCATAGATTAATGACTTGACGTTTGTGGAAAATGTCAGGATAAATCACTGGTTATATTGATTATGATTAATGTTTTTAAATTAGACATGAGATTACATGTAATTGAGATTATTTTAGTATGATGCATAATGATTAGATGATGATACACTGATCATGGTTTTGAATGATTGTGAGTGTAACCAGGAAAAGAGACTTCCAATTCTGAGAAGGGAAGGAGAGTATCATCTAAGGGAAGGAAATAGATGTTATGGAAAAGACACGTTGCCATCTAAATTCTCAAAGTTGTTCTTTACGTGAACCATTGCGAGAGTGGGTATGTTTTCGTCAATCTCCCTTACTTAGTCAATTTTGATCTGACTAATTATCGTCATGTCAATTTAGGATTTCTCAATGTCTTTTACATCTATTTGACTAAATAAATGTTCTTGAAACATTATTATTAGTCAGAGTTAACCGTCGGGGCTATCCTATATGTTTATTTATTACATTTGTGTATATCAATTTATTTACTCTTGATATTTTCCTAAGATTGTAAAGTGGGGTAGTGAATCTCAACCCCTCGTTCACAATTTGGTGCTTCTTGATGCTATACCATGTTGTTGGTAATTCTATCTTAGTGATAGTATAGATTACCATATTGTACGTATAGTGTATTTTTGTGATGTATGTATATATGTATTATGTGGTTTATCATTATTTTCACCACCATTTGCTATGATAATTATCTAGTGATTTATTATCATTGCGTACTCATAGCTTATGCAACCCATGTTCCTTGAAGTATGGAGGAGTGGGAGTAGTGCTTATGAAAGCCCAACCAATCCATGATTGTAGCACAATCGAGTGTTGCACGCTCTAGATGGGAGGGCTTTTAGGTGATGGTGGAACTATTCCTGTGGGAGTGGGAATGAGAGTGGAAACTCTTGATACCTCTACCAAAAAGGAGACATTTCAAGTTAGTGTCTTGGGGGGATCAAAAAGAAAAGATAACAGAGCTCTGGGTGAAGAGCTGAAAGTTGAGAGTTGTGTTTATCTCAAAGAGAGGCATAGCTTCAAATACAAGTTGATAGACTTCTCATTATACTCAAGTACTCCAATGACTATGTATTACTCATTATATTACAGTAATATAATACTAAGTTGTTACTACTAGCCTTAAGGGATGAAAGATTTAGTAATCTTGTTTATACTGTGTTAGTCTGTCGAGGCCATGAGGCCGAGGACTGGTAATTTTCTTTATACTGTATTAGTCTGTCAAGCCCATGAGGTCGAGGAATTGAAACCTTGTTAATATCAGATAGACACTTGTCAATGCCTTTACGACCAAGACATATGATACTTCAATGGAAACAGTGGAGGCCGATAAGGCCGATAGTGTATTCCACTGTTGTAGCAGTATATGTATATGACCTTGGCCATGGTAATGGCCAGTATTAAATTTACCTTTACTCAAGACAGTGATGTCTTTATAAAAGGCTGAGTCAAAATCCTAACACTAGCCATGCTTTTGAGCTAAGGAAAGATAGTGTGTTATTTTTTTTATCTGGAAGTTCGCTAAGAGCCACCCCACTTTTCTGTGTGCTATATTTCTCTCGAAACAATCCTGTAGATACAATCTTAAGTTCTTGGCATGAATTATATATTATAAAGATTCCTTTATAGATGCTTTACGAATGTATCTTCAGTCATCTTTTGATAGAAAGAGAGCAACAAGCTCTTCTTTAATCATTAAAGATAACTGGGTTGGTAATAATAACATTACCACACTATGAATATATACATTAAGAATATTAGATATGAGATAAGATGCATAGATATAGTCTTGCATTATCTTGAAAAGAAAACAATAGAGATGGGTAGCTCATTAGTTGTGTTATCATTTGGTATAACTATTTATAAAGATGGTGGGTATTATTATTACTTATCAAGTCTCTAGTAGACTATGAATATTTCTATGTCCAAAGATGATATGAATATATATATCGTTATCTTGAGGTAACTAATATGCTTATAGTGACGTCAGGATTGGAGATGATAGCTCTCTAAATACACCCCAACACCTTTGGCAAAGTGTGAAACTTGTTTTACAAAGGTACTATCAATTTGAATGGGTCATGTTTCAGTTGAAAAGGATTAGATGGAGATCCATTAACCTAAACAATTATTCAAACTCATCTCATAGAGGTGTTATTCACAACTGATTTTGTGGCAGGGAACCAAGAACTTATACACTTAAGAATGGAATAGAGTGACAAGGAGTCACAGGTTCCATGTTGCAGATGCAATGAGAAAACCAATGAAATATACTCCAGGAAACAGAGTTGGAAGTTCAAGATAATGGACTAAATCTATGACCAAGAAGGGTCAACCAAAAACACTGTAGGATGAGATAACTTCTAAGTCGAGTTAGAGGTGTGTGAACATTTAACTATGTTCACTGAGAAACATTTATTTATAATAAAACTGTGGCCAAAGTAATGCATCTGTCTCTGCATGCATTAGTCGGTTCACTGTGCTGCAGATGGCATAACCATCCAGAAGTGTCATACATAGTTAGAGTGGATCTATAGTTGTATGACCGTGTTGAGTTATGAAGGACACAACACTAGAACTCAAATGACAAGCCTTATGGTTCCTTATATCTACTTCCTTCATGAAGGGTAGGGCCCCTTCCAAGTAGGAAGTTGTGTGGGGGACTGCCAGTCTATGGTTGGAGGAAAAGCACTCGGGTGATGCTTTCCTTCCCAAGCAGATGACAAGCCGAGACTTATGAAGACAAATATCAATACTCTAGATGCAGTATATTCTATTATATGACTTGACAGTCAAAATTTTATGTAAAACTTATCATTATTGCCATGAGAGAATCATTATGATTGTAAAGTGAAGGAATTCACTATTATGTTATCTTTGAATTTGTTTTAAATTTTAGTTTTGAATTTATTCAAAAAAGATATGCATTTTAATTATTGATTATGAAAATGATTATTGTTAAACATAAAAATGATTATGTTGATCATGACTATTTACTTGATGGTAAGTTGAGTTGATAATTAGGGTAATATGAGTTCACATGTTACACATTTCCCATTATTGATCAAGAATGGGTAGCCGCCATAAAAAATATACCTCCTTCAACATTGCCAAATTTTCATGGTATGATCATTGAAAATCTTGATACTTTTTTTTTTCGAGTTCAACGTGCTTTGCCGCATCTATGGTTACACAACCGATGCTCATAAATTAAAACTCTTCCCAACCACTCTCAAAGATGTTGCCTTATGGTGGTTCATGGGATTAGGAAGAGATGTTGTTGCAGAATGGAGAATAATGAAGGAGAAATTTCTTAAGAATTACCAAGATTATTATAGAGGCAAAACATGAGATGAGATGACATCTTCATGATGTCACAAAAAGAAGATGAGCCTGTTGAAGACTATGTGGAAATATTAATGTTCTACCTTCAGAAATCAAAACAGAATTGACATACTCTAGAATCTCAAAAATTAGTATTCTTGAAAGGGGTAAATGAGGACTGCATGGATGCCCTGGATTTAATAGGAGAAGGAGATGTTTCTTAACTTAGCTTTGATGAAGTTTATGAGGTTTGCATAAATTATTTAAGGTCTACCATGAAGAAACCATGTGGCCTTAGGGCTTTATCAACCACCAAGACTATTGCAGGAGTCTCTCGGGTAGAACTCAATAATTTGCTAACAAACATGAAGCAGGACATCATTAGCCACTTGGCTACTCAATTGGATACTTTATATATAAAGAAAAAACAAGAAGAAGCGGATGCAGCATTGGCAGAATACTGCCCTCATTGCAAGCAGAGAAGAGTTAATTGTAAATGCAAAAAGATGGCCAGCATCACCAAAGAGAAGAGGGAGATGTCAAAATTTTGGGAACTAGAAGATGATGCATGTCAATTGTTCTACTTGGCCCAGTGCAAACCATGGGAACAGAGACAAGGTATGCCTCAAGATTCTATATCTTATAATACATTATTTCCAAATTCTTCCTCAAGTTTTTCTAATTGGTATAACATACCATGGAACAACATGCAAACTCAACCTTGGTAAAATATGCCACAACCTAGTTGGAACCCATAACAAGGAGCATGGACACAACAACCCTATAACCCTCAACCACAAAACCAACAATGGTAGACATCACAAAACCCACGGTCCCAACAATGACAAGGAAAGCAGTAGTGGCAAAACCCCAATGCAGGTTACCTGCAGCCATTGCAAATTATACCACAACAGCTAGCATTAATGCCAAACACTGCTACAACTACACCCACTCTACCTAGATAAAATTCACTACCCAACTTGCACCTAACCGAAACAATAAGCCTACCCAACATGCTTATTCTAATGAACATCTACAATATTTAACCTATGCAGTTAAAGTTAGCGATGTGCAATTGCATTCAAGAATAATGTTAGATGGGCCAACTTCATCGCTCATGAAAAAACTCTCAAAAGAATAAAATATTGGTAATACTGACATACATATCAATAACTAACCTACTCATCATGAGCGACTAGCACTGCAAGAAGAGGTAGAAACTAACAAGCCCCTATTTCCTAAGAGATTAACCATACAGAAACAAGTGTCAAAACCTAAGTTTGATTTTTTGGGCCAATTAAAGAATGTATGTATTAAGATTCCTTGTTCCAAGCTATTAAGGACATACCCATTTACAACAAAACAATGAAAGAACTATGTCTAAAAAAACCAAGTAGGAAACACAAAGACCCCCAAACTGTTCAAGTAATTGGACAACTTACTGACATT
Source organism: Cunninghamia lanceolata (assembly GCA_027924645.1). Lineage (NCBI taxonomy): Eukaryota > Viridiplantae > Streptophyta > Pinopsida > Cupressales > Cupressaceae > Cunninghamia > Cunninghamia lanceolata. Next base: position 337,849 of record BSBN01001380.1, on the reverse strand, counting down.
ATGTTAGGTCATGTGGTAGTCCCAAAATATGCAAACCCTAGAAGCCCTGTTGTAGATGTGCATATTAATGGCACCCTCATTAAAAATACATTGATTGATCTTGGGACAACCATTAATGTGATGACCAAAGAAATAATGGCATACTTGCAACTGTTGAATTTAAGGCCAACACCCACTGTCCTGCAGCGAGCAGACAGATTAACAGTCAAACCTGAGGGTGTAGTAGAGGATTTGCTTATCACGCTGGATTCCTGGGAATACCCTATTTATTTCAAGGTCCTACAACCAAAGGCTACGCTAGGTGGATACCCTATTATTCTAGGGTATCCATGGCTAGCAACTGCTAATGTCTTCATTGGCTGTAGGCCAGGCAACATGATCATATCCAATGGCAATGTCATGAAAAAACTAGTCTTATACCCTCCGACCTAGTGTTTCTCTAATATGGACCAATCTGTATGGCCAAACCTAGAAGACAATGACTAGTACTCCATTCAAACGCTTATGACGATAGAGCAAAGTCCATTACTAGTCAATGAGGATGAGGACAATGTGATTGCAATTATAATGCAGAACAATTATGGAGTAGACCCATTAATGGATGAATGATTAACTTGTGTATGTTGCCCTTTGTAGAATATCTTTCTAGGGGAACACTGGTCTAACTATGATTCCAATATCAACATATTTCACCACTTGTTACCCCATAACTGCTATCTCACAATATCCTATTCCAACATATCCGCCATGCAATCTCTAATGAAACGAGTAGAAATTACCCCAGGTTGAATGTTGAACATCAATAATTAATTGACCCTACAACAATAGAATGATTTGATCCCTATGTTGCAGGCTCACAAAACTGCTTTTTCATGGGACTGCCATGACATGAAAGGATTAGACCCAAACATCTGCACACACTGTATTTATATCAAGGATGATTGTAAACCTATTAGATAGCCACAACGTAGGATGAACCCAGTAGTCCAAAACATTGTGAAAGAGGAACTCAAGAAATTATTGGATGCTGACTTTATCTACCCCATATCAGACAGCCAATGGGTTTCTCCTTTGGTAATAGTGCTAAATAAAGGTGGAAAATGGTTTGTCTGCATCAACTATAGAGAACTTAACTCGCCACACACAAAGACCATTTACCCTTACCTTTGATTGATCATGTTCTAGATTTCTTAGAAAGAAAGAAATACTTTTCCTTCTTAGATGGTTTTAGTGGATATAACTAGATAAAAATTGCACTCGAGGACCAGGATAAACAACATTTACCTACCCTGGGGAACATATGCTTATGCAGTCCTTCCATTTGGACCGTGTAATGCCCCTGATACTTTCCAAAGGGAAATTCTTAGCATTTTCTCTGATCTTACTCATGACTATTTGGAAGTCTACATGGGCAAATTTATAGCTCATGGTAATAGTTACACCGAAGCCTTAGCCAATCTATAAAAAGTCCTGCAGCGCTGTCAAGATCATAATCTTTCTGTCAACACCAAAAAATGCTATATGATGATGGAAGAGGCAATAGTTTTGGGACATTATGTCTCGCAAGTGGGTATTCAGGTAGACCCAGATAAGATACAAGTCTTTTCTAATCTACCCATACCCTAGAAATAAAAATATGTTAGAAGCTTCCTTAGCCATGTAGGTTTCTATTGTAGATTTATAAAGGATTTCAACAAAATAGATGCACCTTTATTTACTTTGCTTACAAAAGATGTTGAATTTGATTGGACACCTACATGTCAAAATGCTTTTCAATCATTGAAAGACCGAGCCTTGATCACTACACCTGTGCTAAGAGGACCAAATTGGATACTTCCTTTCCACATCCACACTGATGCCTCTGATTATGCTATAGGGGTTGTTTTAGGACAAAAGGATAGTTCTATAGAATATGCCATCTATTTTATCAGTAGAATCAGTAGAAACCTCCAAGCAACAGAGCTGAATTATACTGTCACCGAAAAAGAGCTCTTGTCCACTGTCTATGCAATTAATGAATTCATGCATTATATAACAGGTTATACTATCTTTGTCCACACTAATCATGTAGCAATTAGGTACGTAATGAACAAACCTATAGTTAGTGGTAGATTGGTCAGGTGGTTGCTGCTACTTCGAGAATTTGATATAACAATTATTGATAAACTAGGAAAAGAAAATGTTGTAGCAGATTTATTTTCTAGAATGACATGTAATGCTAAAGAACCCATTATTGATGACTCATTTCTGGATGAGAATTTGTTTGCATTAATTGTGTAGCTCTCTTGGCATGCAAATATTGCTAACTATTTGGGTGCAGGCAATAAACCATCTCACTTCTCACCAAAAGAGAAGAAACAACTAGTAGAAAAGAGTCTTCCATTCTCATGGATTGTTGGATATATGTTCTACACTGGCCTTGACAACATCATGAGAAAATGTATCAGAGAATATGAGGTTTATGATATTTTGAAAGCCTGTCATGATGAACCTTGTGGAGGGCATTTTGCAACAAAGAGGACAACATTCAAGATTTTGAAGAGCGGGTATTATTGGCCAACATGCATAAGGATGTTCTACACTAGAAGATGTGATGATTGTCAAGGGATGGGGAGACCAATGAAGAAAGATGAAATGCCCTTGCAGCCTCAGCTAGTGCAAGAACCTTTTGACAAATGGGGTCTAGACTTTATAGGGCCCATTGATCCAAAGTCAAACAACAAAGAATACATTCTGGTATGCACTGACTACTTGACAAAGTGGGTGGAAGTTAAGCCTTTGACATGCAAGAGATGAGAAGGTGGCATAATTCCTTTATGAGGAAATGTTCATTGGATATGAAGTGCCTAAGGAGATTATTACTGACCAAGGACCACAATTTACTTCTGAGTTGATTGTTGCACTTGTCAAAGAATATGCACTTCATCACATAAAATCTACACCTTACCCTCCACAATCCAATGGACAAGTAGAGGTCACCAATAGAGAAATTGAGGCCATTCTAACCAAAATTGTATCTCTACATAGAAAAGATTGGGCGAACCACCTTCTTGAAGCAGTTTGGGCATATAAAACAACATGGAAGACCACCATAGGATTTACACCTTATGAGTTGGTATATGGTAAAACAATAGTCTTACCTATTAAATTTGTGCATTGTACCTTAAGGACAACATTAGAACTAGGGATAGATATTTTAGTGGCACAACAAGAAAGGATAACTCAACTCAATGCCCTGGATGAGTTCAGAAAAGAGGCTTTTCATCATACAAAAATTGTGCAAAAGCAACGAATAAAGTGGAATGATAAGTTTATCAAGACTAGAGCATTTCAGCCCATTGATTGGGCACATCTATATGATTCTCGCTATAAAGATTGAAAAAGGAAACTACAAAAAATATGGCTAGGCCCCTACAAGAAAGTTGAAATGTTTCCAAATGGAGCAGTCAAGTAAGTCACCATTGACCCTATTAGATTCTCTCGAATGGTAAATGGCCATCACCTCAACCTCTAAAAAATCCACTCACCAAGGATCAATTCATGCAGCAGATAACATAAGACAATTAAATGGAGATAACACCAGTCTGTCATCAGACAAAGAATGAGACTTACAGTTAAGACCATGTCCTCTCTTAGGTATAACCTCTTCACTATGCACACACAAAAAAAATGAAACTTCAAATTGACAGTGAAAACCCTTTGGGCACTGTTAATTATTCCATAATAATGCAAGTTTGCTTGCACACCTTATTTTGCATTAGTATTTTGTCAGTTGCTTTTCCTGCAGCATCACCTATTGCACCATGCAACATTAGTACCTGTAGCCTATGGCATTCCATACCTATTTTCTTGTAGCAACATGCATTCTTTCATGCAACATCAACACCTACAGTTTGTAGTACACATACCTATACTCCTACACCATCCATGGATTCACTCCTACAAATTGTATAATTACTTTCCTGCAACAACACAACATTCATTCCTACAACAAGATTCTTGTAGCATCACTACTTTGAGAATCTTGTCCACTTGCTTTGACCCATTTCATGTAGCTCTAATGCATCATATCCTTCCATGTGTACCTTCGTTGTTGCATTCAATAAATTTGTACCTATTCGCTGACAAACCTGTCACATCTGTCCATCCATCAACAATCTTCATCAATAAGTGACATGACCACCAACCTGTCGATATCTCTACTGTCACCAGTCAACATCAACACATCATTACAACATGCCATACAAGGTGTTGTAACTACTTTTCTTCCATTCACATTAGATTGTAATTATTTTTTATGTAGGATTTATTATAACATATTAATTAATATTGTGCTTTATCATTACAACTTAACTATGCCATGTCAACATGCCATTTCTTGTCATTTCGAGCCTACTCAGCCATGAGGACACGTGTTGTGCTCAATTGGGGGTGGTAGTTTTTTTGGCTATTTAATCCTATTTATCAACCATTAACTAATGTATGCCAAGCCAAATCTAACTGTAAGATTCATCACCTACTTACATCATCACCTTGTGAACTGTGGATGTTCGTACACATGCAACATCATTTGATGTTAATGTTTAAGCATGCAACATCATTTGAACTTAATGTTCAAATTGCTGCATTTGTTGCTAATATCCAACAACAAACCCATAGAATTTATAGCATTCCAAGTTTTAAAAAACCACATTGCAGCTTAGAACTATCTATGTGTAAACCCTTCCCCATAATTGAGCTAACGAGAATTGTGTCTGTATTTGAACTATTGAGAAATTGATTGAGGTTAACATAAGAAATGGGAGGTGATTTAGTAATACTAGAGCCTACAGATCATACAATCTTGATGAATGATGTAGACTCTCTAGCCATATTTTGATAGGCTGGATGGTTAGCTTATTTGTAAAGACTAGATGGTTATGACAAGGACATAGCTGCAAAATTTGCAAGCACCTAGAATAATGGGCAGGTAGTAGTCAAAGGGTTGAGTCTGGATGCTTCGAAAGCAACCATAACTGAGGTAACAGGTCTTCTAGTAGTAGGAGAGAATTTCCAATAGAGAGGTGATGCGATGGAGTTAGGAATGATTTAGTTGAAGTTGGTGAGCAGTTGGAGGTTGTTTCGTAGGGGATTCGATGCTTGTCACTCCATCCGCAATGGGCACAAGTAGCCACATACATCATCAAATATTTAACCTGCGAAGGTAGACAATCTTACCTTCATGTTGTACATTTTAAATTGTTGAACCATCTGTGGCATGGAAGAATTGTCAATGTTCCCAATTTCCTATTTAATTTGCTGAAGAAAATGGCAAACGAATATCAGAGATGGCCTACAATTGCATTGTTCGACCACAGGTTTATTTAGTTGTCAGTGAAAAAGGGTTTGAGTGACAAGTTTCCAAATTACCGGTTTCCTCATGTGTCATGGGAAATATTTTTGGGTTTAAATGTTAAGAAAATTATTGATGTAGGGTGACGAGGATCCTTGCAATCCTCTTCATTTAATTTATCAATCCAAGGTGGTGTCCAAAGGCTGTATGCATTAGGAACTTAAAGATTTATTTTTTTGGCAAACAGTTCTTTCTAACAAAAATAGAAAAGAAAAATTAAATTAATCTAATGAAATCACACATGTAAAATTTAAACACACTTGCATAAATTAAAACTATAAATTTAAAACATGTTTCCATTAATTAAAAATACAGAAATAAAATAGCTCTTGCACTAAAGTCTAATTTAATACATTTAAAATAAATAGAAATGGATGAAACTAAAATAATACAAACAATAAAATAAGTACCAAATGTTGTCCTTTTCCTCAGGATGAGCAATTTGCTTGCTCCTCCCTTGGAATTGGACCAAGATCATTCACCCAACTTTGTGCTCAATGCTCCATATATCTTATTTCTTCAACAAAATATTACAAATTTACTTCTAAAACTGTTGTAGCTTTCTTATTCCAAAAAATGCCAAAATAACAATGCCTTTCTTTAGAGTTGAGAGGTTTATTTATACATTGAAGATCTTCACCTAACTCCCTAAACTAATGGAAAGCATAAATACACTTGTGCTTCCCATTCCTATGATAAAGGAACAACTCCCTTTATTCTCTACACATATCTCTCCTACTCCTATGTTAAAGGAAACAAATTCCTTTATTCTCTCTATATAGGAAACAAATTCCTTTATTCTCTCTACTAATCCTATGCTAAAGGAACAACATCCTTTATTCCCTCATTACAAAGTGACAACACATCCACATCCTTTTAAGGGAAAAAGGCTTTATTTTTGCTACTTTTATTATTTTCCCAAAACAATTTATCTTCAACTTTTTAGAAAATAAAAGGTTGAGAGAATATCAAATCTATGGTTCAAGCCAAATGAGTTGAAACACCTTTGGCTGAAATCAAGCTAGAATACTTTCAAAATTGGCTCCAAAAGTGATTTTTAGAATACTTCAAGGTTGGCTAAAAGAGGTTGGAATACTTCAAGACTAATTCTGCATCAATTTAAAACATATTGCATTCTATTTTTCCAACAAACATTAGAAAATGTTAGCAATTAAATTGCAATAGACTTCTAAGAAACAAACCAATATATATCTATATTCTATTTTAAATAAGCTAACAGTTCGTAAAACTACATTTAAATCCACTTTTAATGCTAATTTTAAGAGAAAATAGAGATAAATTTAGATGAGACATTTCTAGTCTCATTGTAGGGCCACATGGTTGAAGGCTTAGAATAAAAATAAATAAGGTACAACAAGCAGAGGATGTACAAGAAGAAAGGGGAGAGAATTTGGGAGAAGCACAAGTAACACCTTCTGCTGAACATGCATCCACATCTCGTGCTCATGTAGCACTATCTGAAGAACATGTAGCATCAGCTGCTAAGCATGCAACCTCTTCAGAAGGGCATGCAGTGTCAACCTCTGACCTTGAAGCACCCTTGGAGAATCTTGCAGTACCTACACCTGACCTTATCATGTACATGAAACTTCATCTCCTGAACCTAGAATTCCATCTGTCGTAGCTGAAACTTTATCTCCTATGTCTGAAACCCCACTAGAACCCATTTCACCTATATGTGAAGAACAAGTACCTTTTTTTGAAGATATTCTACCCATTCAAGAGTAACTTTCACCCTCTTCTGCTAATAAATCAAAAAGGAAATGGAAGTTGTCCCCTTCCTTACCTGAAGCAAGTAAAAAGAAGGCCACAATAGCTAAGCCTCCACCAAATCAAAAGCCTAGGCATTCACACCACCTTAAAACAAAAAGAGCACAAACCAAACCTATCATTTCCAAACCTAAAGTGGTGCTATTAGAGACACACATATTCTGAAAGGCAAGACATGTTTGTCTATAGAGGTGAACAAAATGTGTCAAGCACCCCGAAATTTGATCCTATAGGAGATTCTACTCCATCTTCCTTTGAATTCACTAGTCACAATATAGGTCAGGAGATGGTCCCCGTTGATGATGAAACAAAAGATGAGGGGGAACTCTAGGCTGCCCTCAGAAAGATAAGTTTGTTAAGCAAATAACTTGAGGAGCAAGTAATTACCAATCAATAGTTGCAAGCAGAATTAAGGGAAAAAGAATAGGGAAGCAATGAATTGGATAGGTAAGTCGAAGTGTCTATGGAGGAAATGAATGAAGAAATGGAGATAAATGAGTAGAAGACATTGTTGGCTATAGGGAATGATATCCCTTCCACTTCATCTAGTCCTTCCAGCCATCATATAGCCACATAGACAGATGGTCCTTTAATTGATTATTTGTTATGGAGAAGGGATAAGGAGATAAGAATGATGAAGAGAAAGTGGGATGAAGAGAAGAAAGAAATGGAGAAACAGTTTGAAGGAAAGATGAAAAAGAAAAAGAAATTGATTAATTGAGATAGAGAATAGAGAAAATGGTAGAACTCACTAGTCAAATTATACAATGCAGACCCCTTGCTAGAGTATATACATTGTTTTTAAGAGAAAAATCTCTAATTTTTTAGTTTATGCAACTTGTAAGTAATCTTCCATTGTTGGTAGACACTGCACAGATATTTTTCTGGATCTTTAGGATATCTTACCCAAATTTGTAGGACCAACTTTGTGAGTTTTATCTGCATGATTTAGCCATTCCTTATGACTTATACTAGAACTCCATTCTCTATAATGGGATATACAAATTAAAGCACTCACTTCTTTTATTAGGAATGAGTATGATAAGGAGTTCAGATGAAAAGTTATCAGGAAAAAGAAAAATCTATGGCTTTGGTGATTAGGGCAAAGGTAAAGGACCCCAGTGAAATTGATGATGAATGGTTTGTCTTGATGTTTAATTTTGCAAATATTCACCAACAATGGAAAATTACAAGAATGTGGGACAAACTCTTGAAATAACCTCCATATTTTAAAGAAGTTGGTTCTTCTCTATGGGTTTTGATGTAAAGGGAAGAAAAAACAAGATTATAAAAGAAACACCTAAATCTTCTAAGGTAATGCACCAGAAATGTATTGATATCCACACTAATAACACAGTGATTAAACTTGCAGAATCTATTGATAAAGTTAAAGAGCATAAAGCATGATTAACATTAATAGCATGTATATATCAGATTCATCAAAGGCTAATACAAAAAGTAAGAAACAAGAATTAGAAACACATCATGATATGCACAAAATACCACTCTCTCTTCATTACTTGACAGGAGAATAAAGTACATAAGGCAAAGTTTGCACAGAATACAATATTCAATCCCTCAAGAGAGGCACCTGTTGAGGCAAGAAAATATGCTTCTAATCTAGAATCTAAAACTCTCTGATAATTCATGTATATTTTCCCTAGCATGGACTCTGCTATTTAAAGCACAATTTTTTTGAGGCTCTTTTGTTACCACTGAGATCCTAATGGCCTAGAAATCATAGACTCCAATTAACTGCCACTTCCATTATTAGGCTCTTGCACTGTAAATCTTCTAAGAATCTTAAGTCCCTATTCACCTATGTTGTTGTAATTGATTCTACAAGTCTCAGATCTCTCTTTTGTATCGCAAACTCTCCCACCTTTTTCCAGGGTCGAAACCTATCTCTAATGGCCAATGGCGCAACAAAATGGACATTTGAAAATAAGACTCTATCAATTCATGTCGTTGAGACACATGGTGTCTTCTGCGGCATCTACAAAAAGACTCAAGAAGGGTACATGGCGGGCTGGCGCTCATTTCACAAAAACTTCAACAAAAGACTCCTCCATTGAGTGCCCTGTCAACACTTGTCACTTTCCACTGAGATTCTCCTTTTTAAAAAAGTCTTGAGCCCCTGGGGATGCGTGGCAGATTCTTGCAACATCTAAGGCTTAAAACAAAAGAGATTCAATGAATAAGTGCCAAGCAAACATGTGGTGAGCTCCGCTACCATTTAGAGGCTTCAACAAAAGAAACTCTGTATTGAACGTGGTGTTGACACTTGTCACCATCCACAGTATATGCAAAGGCTCTTTACCTTTTTTACAGGTGGCTGATGATATCACAACCCTTTTCTTCACCCCTTCCACTTTTAAAACGTAAAGTCTTGATGTTGCACCATGTGGAACCCTGGCGCTTTTCCAAAGAGTTTCTAGCTTCAAAAGCTTTCAAATAAGCACCGCTTTGACACTTGGTGACTTCCACAACCCAAAACTCTTTATTCTTCAAAAGGCTCATGACTTTGACATGCCTCAAAAATTAATACTTAACTAAGACTCAAACAATTATAAATATTGATGTATATATCAAAATGTAGAGTTTTAACTCTACAGTTCTTGGCGACCAATAGGGACTCTACGCTTGCGTAGAGAGAACCATAATCTTACTACCAAAAAGAGAACAAAATCAAAATTGTACCTCTTATTGTAGCCCCTCAAAACTTCTGTAAAGCAACCTAGTAGCCAGCCCATTCTGCCTCTAATGGATATTCCTTTTTCTAAAGGGCTTGAAAAGACAAATCCAATTCAATTATTTCTTTGTGGTAGAAAGTCTGTAGACTCTGTACCACTGCATGTAACTAAAATTCCAACTGAGCTACCGGAAGCAAAAATGATTCCAATTCAGTGAGACTTGATGAGTCACTCAGAGTCTAAAAAGTAGTTTGATCATTTTGCTTTGTAAGTAGCAGAGTCTTTATTTGGTCCTCCATTAGGATTGTGTTGCTATCTGGGAATGGAGAGGGGAGTCCTAACTGGACCAGATTCTCAATGTGTCCCTTCATTCCCTGGACTCCTTGCTTCAAAAGATCTAATAAAGTTTTGCACTTTGTGGCAGCTGTGTTGCAACTTAAAATTTCATTCACTTCAACAATTGTTGTCAGTTTGTCGGTGATTCCTGCTCACTACAAAATCTCATCAGAAGCATCATAGAATTTTTGAAGCAAAAGATGTGACTTAGAAACCTTCACAGCTACTGAGGATAAGAATTTTTCAACAAAAGAGTCCACTTTGTCACAAAGCTGCTGAGCTTTTGAAATAAACCTAAGTGCAGGCTTCAGCTGAGTCACACCATTGGATATTCACTGCTAGGAAGAAGCATATAGCTCCTTTACCATTGATAATACCCCAACATTTTGAGGCTGTTGTGTGAGCTCTAGAGTCAACTGTTTAACCTTTTCTTGCACATCTATATACTGGCTCTATAAATTGCTATTCTCATCCTTGAAAGCCTTAAGACTTTGATGCAACTAAGTGACTTATTCAATTTTATCATTGTATTTCTTCTCCAAAAGACTCCTTTCCTTTTCCATTGTATCCATTAAAGTTTTGGCTTGCTGTAGCTCAGTCTAAAGTCTAGTCACCTTGGTTTGTGAAGCCTAAAAGACTTCTTTGGATACAATCTCTTTGATATCCTTATTCAGCTAGTCAATTTCCTAGCCTTTGGCTTTATTCTCCACAGTTAGATGACTTACAGTAGCTTTTGTCTGAGCTAATTCAACCTCTACTTTTTGTAACTTCTTAGAGGCTTTAATGAAGTCAGTGGTCACAATAGTTGAGGTTTCTTTCATTTGCTCCACCTTGTCCCAAGGCCTAAACTGGGTCAGATCCATTGCCATAGCATGCATTATATAATCCTCAGGTTGCATTTGTTCTAGTGGTTTAACCATATTTGGGGACATATCAGTAATGATCAATGAATGTTCAGTGAGGTCATAAAGAGACCTCATTTGAGTAGCACTAGGGGCTCTACCTTCTTTCTTTGCTTGTTTCTCCTTCCTAGATTCCCTTGCCTTTTTAGCAGCTTCTGCTTGACTTTGGAAAGCAGAGGGAGAGGCTATCAGACCACTGGAAAAAGGGGATCCTAATGCCTAAGACCATAGGGAATGGTTGTCATCTATTGGCTTGGGGCTTGGGATGATGTTTCCCTCTTGGGTAGTGATGGGGAAAATACTGGTAAACTCAGTGTCTGTGAAATAGCAAGAGATGTAGTAGTGGGTGGAGGTGATATGGATTGTAAAGGCACATCAGAGGTGGCAGGAAATAGTGAAGTATGGGACATTTGGGCAGCCACCCCTTGAGTGGAACAAGATTGAGAAGAAGAAGAAAGAGAAGAGAGACTTACCTGAGCGGCATCTGAAGTTGCTGGATATGCATGTGGGAAACATCTATAACCTCCTTTTATTATTCTTCATACCCTTGAAGGATCAATTTGTACCTTTTCCTAATAGGGATGTTTGAAGGGTCCTTTGGCATTTCTTCTATCATCACCTGCTATGATGGCACCAGTGACTCTATTGCTCCTATATTATGTGGAATTTCCGCTCCAAGGTCCCTAGATGCCAAAGCTATTTGGACCGAATGAGACGACAGTTGAGAAGCTTTCTGTTGCTCTAATTTGCTGAGGGATGGTGGCCAACTAGTAGACTTTGGATTTGGCTCTATTGATTCACCGCCTACCTCTTCCTCTAATTTCTGATGCCCTAAGATATTACTTGTGTTGGGGCTGGAGACTGGAGTCATATGAGCCTCATCCCATAGGCTTTCCCATTTCTCATATGTATCAACTTGTTCAAAACCCCTTTCTAGCTTAGCAATCTCTTGTCTATATTTCCAATATGCAACAATTTTATTTGTTTCCCATCCTCTCTTCAATAGTGCTTGTCTTAAGCCATGGTTCATATTCTTATTTGGGTCATACTTCCTAACGGGTGTGTAAAAAGTTTTTCATGGTTCAAGAGGCTCATTAGGAATGCCAGTTACCTCTACATAGACATCTAGAGTGTCTGCTACTAGTGACTTCCTATCTTCAAAAAAAATTGATGGCTCTCATGTACAAAAGAGGCATGAACTTTATTATTAGTGAGCCAAGAAGCCATGAAACTATCAGGGGCAAACTTCCACTGGTCTAGAACCATAACTAGCCCATAATTGGCTAGTTTCCTCATTAAAAGGTACTTTGTCTCTCTCTTTACCAACGTGATGCCACCTTTTGAACATGGGAGGTCATAGAAGGCCTTCTTTTTCCTTTTTGCTATGAATTCAGAGTTAATAATAGACAACTGTCAGGCCATTTCTAGGGCTAATACCCTAGCTGTCAAAACCTTAGGGAGCAAGAAAGGCTCCTCTCCAAAACCACAGACCCTAATCATTGTATAATGAACCCCAAAGACATAATCACAAGGGATTCTTGAATTTGTTATGAGTCCTCTCACCCTATCAGTCATTTTGTTTTTGACCTCTTTTAGATCCAATTGTTCAATAAGGGGTGACACAAAAAGCTCCAAAAATTCATAAGCATCAAAGGTTTCAAACAATAAATGGGTCCATGCAGACATGGGAATTACCCTCTAAGCATCTACCTCAAGATCATATAGATTCAAATGCATGTGCTGCAGGAAAATCTGGTAGTTCTAATACAAAATTAAATGAAAGAGGTATGATGAATACCTGAATGTTTGCATATTTTGGAAGTTGGCCAACTAATGATTTAACGTGTAAGCTATATGCTCTACGAAATCAAAATTATAATCTTATGTCCATGTGATTGTCTTGAGATGAAAAATAGCCCCAAGATGCCAATCATGTACATTTGCATACTCATCTTGCCCGAAGATGAATGCCAGCATTGAATAGGCATCTTGTACATCTGAAGTTAATGAATATAGAGGAAGGGGTAGAGATGGTAACTCAGTATTGTTTTCACCAAGAAGAAACTACCTATTCAAGAAGCCCTACTTCTTTTGCACTTGATGCCAAATCTTCTGTAATTTAGCCAAATCATAGAAATTGGCATTGGGGTCATACGACAAACAAAGAATGTCACGAATAGCTTGTGCATGAATGATGACCTGGATGTTTTTTCCCTGAATAATGCCAGGAGAGGAGTCAAAGTTAATTGCACACAACCAAACCAATTCTGAATATGAATGGATGAGAGGAACCATGTACTGAGCTAAACCAGAGCTCTAAATTCTCATGCCAAAAGACTCAGACTTGCCCTGCTTTGCCTGGATAATTAATCTCACATGTGCCCCTTCTCTTAGAGTCTTTGGGTTCTTGGAAATCCTAGGGTCAAAAATACCATCTGCATAATTGACAACCTAAGAAGGGTCTACAACCTTACCTTTACTCAACTCTTTCATTTTTGGAAGCTTGACTCTAGGTTGTGCCTTGGCTGCTGCATATGGCTAATTGTTCTTCCATTTGTCTGGCAATTCAAATAGCCCCTTTTGCTCACAACCTTTTGAAGATGGTCCCTCTTCTACCATTTTTGCTCCTACTTGACACTGACTATGACTCTTACTATCTTCACCACACACCTGCTCAAAAACTTGAAACTATAATAGTGCCTTAAATCTCAAGGAAAATTCTTCTATCGATACTACAAAAATAAGGAGTTGAGACTGTCTTTGAAAGCCTTCCGCTCCTTCGACACAAGTTAATATAACTCTTTAATGAGCCCATCATTTCATATTTAATGACTCTAAAAATACGCGCCTCAAGGGTGGCTAACTAGATCCTTTAGATCTATAATCATTATTCAAAATTATTACCATTAATATTTCCCATTCGAGGCCATTAGACACTTTTAGATTTTTGGGTCTTATCAATGGTCTTTAATGAAAAAGACACTTAGGAGACCAACAGAGGCTTTAGCTGTTGACACATGTTCAAGGAACACTTATTTGAAAGATGTGGGAAAACAACCTCAAGAAAAACAAAATGGAAGGGAAACTATACTAACTATAATACAAGAGGCAGGATTGGATTCTATGTAAAAAGTTTCAAGAAGATCCCATTGATAGGAATCTCCAATGACTCCCTCCATTGTTTCTAATTTGTAAGCATTGCACTGCTTATAGGTAGTTATCTTAAAGGGGCCTATCCACAAAAAATCAAATTTTCCATGGTGTCCTAGCTTTGCGGCTCTTTCATCCCATTTTAAAACCCAACTACCAATCTCAAATTTGGGTTCAGAAGTCTTTTGATCAAACCAAATTTTAACAGTCTGTTGGTGATTTATCAAAGATTCATGTGTCAATTCCCTTTTCTCTTAAAGTTCCAATAGTTTTGTAAGCCTTACTTGCATTGGGCCATTTTCTTCTATTTCAATTTGCTTAATCAACTGTAGAGATGGAATCTCCAAAGATAGAGGCATTACTGCACTTTTACCATACACTAATTCATAAGGAGAGACCTTGATCACCTACTTTGGTGTGATTATGTCTGCCCATAAGGCTACCTTCAAATGTTTATGCCACCCTTTCTAATGCTTTGTTCCAATTCTTTTTATGAGTCTGAGCATGTTCTTATTTGTTGACTCAGCAAGGTCATTTCCTTGTGGGTAATAATTTGATGAGGTCTTCAAATAAATGCCACTTTTCAAAGCAAATTCATAAATTTTTGACCCTAAGAATGCCTTAGCATTATCAGATATAATAGTGTGGGGAGGACCAAACCTAGTGGCAATTTCTTCAAGGAAATTCAGAATGACTCTCCCAGTGGCTTCTTTCAATGGGACCGCTCCACTCCATCTTGTGAAATAATCTATAGCAGTAAGAATCCATTTATGTCCTGAATTTGACACTGGATTAATCATCCCTATAAAATCCATACCTCACTGGGCAAAAGGTTCTTCCACAACTATGGGACTTAAGGGTAAGGCTACATTCCTTCTTTTACCAACATAAAACTGCCATGAATGGCATTCCTTGACCATTTTATGGAAATCAGAGAACATCGCGAGTCAATAGTATCCTGCTTGGATAATCTTGATGGCTATAGTTTTTGTAGAGAAGTGTCCTCCAGACATGCCACCTTGCATTTCACACAAGATTCTATGAGACTCATCCCTTTCCACATATCTGAGAAAGATTCCATCAAAATTCCTTTTGAACAGAATATTGTTTATCAAAATAAAACTGGATCCTTGTTGCCTATAGTATCTTTCTTTTCTGAAGAAAGTAGGCCAGGGTATTGACCAGTTTCCATAAAATGTATTCTGTTACAAACCCAAGAGTCTAACTCACTCTCCTGTACCTTCAGTATAGTCTCTTCGATGTCCTCTCCTTTTGTTGGAACCTTTGAATCTTGGGCAATGTATTAACAAAGCCCCCTTCCTCTTATCAATTTGGTTGGTTTAACCTCTGCGTCATACTCTAAGATCTTGGTTATCCAATTGGCTCTCTTTTCAGTGATTTCTCCTTCCTTTATGTACTCTTAGACACTTGAATGGGCCACAAATATTACAATCTTGTTTCCTGTTACCAAGTGCCTATGTTTTTTTAATCCTTTTACTATAGAATATGTTTGCTTTTCAACAAATTGTACCTGGATTCATACTCTCGTAGTGTTCTAGAAAAGAAAGAAATAAGATGTTCTCCTTCTTCCACTTGATCCTTTTGAGTCAGAACAACTACTATATTGTGCTCTCCTCCATATACATACATTATGATGTCTTTAGAAAAATCTAGATTACACAGCACTGGGACAATAGAGATTGCCCTCTTGATATTTTCAAAAGCTTGCCTGCCTTCAATTGTCCATTTAAAATTAAGATCCTTTTTCAACATTAGAGTGATAGGTCTAATTGATCCTGCAAAATTAGATATGAATATACTAACAAAGTTAATCTTCCCTAAGAAAGACTGTATTTCCTTCTTGTTCACAAGTAGAGACAAATCCAATATTGCTTTAACTCTATCTGGGTCAATGGAGATTCTATCTTTGAGACTATGTGCCTGAGCAACTTACCTTGAGGCACTCCAAACACACATTTCTTATGATTCAAAGAAATCCCAAACTCTTGGCATCTTTAGAATATGGCTTCCAAATAATCAAAATGATCTTCGGCGGATTTTGTGAATACAGTTAGATTATCTAAATAAATCAGAATAATCGTGTTTATCAATCCCCTAAATGTTATGTCCATAGCACACTGAAAAGTTACCCTAGCATTAGAAAACCCAAAAGGCATCTTTGCATATGTAAAAGTTCCTCACTTGGTGTTGAAAGCAGTCTTGTATTGATCTTCTTTTGCCAACCAGATTTGATTGTAACCTGAGAAACTGTCCAGTAAAGAAAACCTTTTAGCACTAGCTACAATCTACAAGATCTATTCCATTGAAGGAAGTGGGTAATGATCCTTTAAAGAGGCTTTAATTAGGTCTCTAAAGTCAACACACAGTCTAATCTCTCCATTTTTCTTCCTTATCGGCACTAAGTTGGACACCCATGTTGAGTGTTTGATTGGAAAGATTATTTTAGATTCTAACAGCTTCTTGAGTTCCTCTACCATAAGAGATTCAATCTTTGGATTTACTGGTCTTTGTTTCTGACACATAGGATTTGATCCTTCGATGAGTTCAATAGTATGCTAAACTATGTCCTTATTGTAACCATGAAAATCATCATAAGTCCATGCTATCAGCCTATCATATTTGTTACATAGAGATATCAGCCTATCCCTTTCTTCTTGAGTAGTAATATTGCTTACTTTCAGTTTTCTTCCATTGCTGACCTCAATCTCTAAGTAGTCATCCTTGCTGGCCACAAACTTCCTCTTGTCTAGACTTGCATCATCAGGGTCAAAAAGATTCTCAAGGGTTATCAATCCTTTTGGAAGCTTATTTGATTTTAATTGGATTATCTGGTCACCATATGTCTTCAATTTTGGGCTGTAATTGATCTGCAAATTGTCCTGACTGTTGTAAAAATAACAGGATTTGAAGATCACTATCAAAGACGAGCCAATTATATCCATTGTTAGGGATAGTAGGGCAAATAATAACCTTGACTGCTTCTTCATTAATTAACAAATATTTGGTTGGGTCTAATTGAGATCCAATTTGGACCATTCTATCTGCTTCAGCATTTTGGGACCTTGGTATGACCTCTATATTGAAGGTATCAAACTCTTCAATTAAATCCCATATACGGTGACGATATGACCTTAACCTCACATTCTTTGCTGCAGCTATCTCTTTGATTTGTTTTACTACCAATTTTGAGTCACCAAAGACTCAAATTTCTTATCCCTTTCTTTTTGGCGAGGATCAAGCCATGTACTAGAGATTCATATTCAGCTTCATTATTGGTACAGGTAAAATGGAAATGCATGGCTCTGACAATCTTTTCCTCTTTTGGTGAAGTAAGGCAAATGCCTATTCTAGCACTATTCTTGCTCTTGGCTCCATCAAAATTTAGAGTCCAAATCATGGAATCTTCATTAGGATCTTCCTTTTCTAGCATCGATTGACTCATTATCTCAGGTATCTTGGGGTTTTCATAAAAAATGACATATGTTCCTAACCCAGTAGAATCATAATTACCAAAAGGGTCACTCTACATCATATCTAATAGATGGTTCTCATCTTCTTCATCTCCACCAGTTCTAGTCCATTCTCCCATTTCTTCCACATAAATTCTTTCCTCTCTATTGATCATAGCATGTGATGCTTGAAACTTTGATGTTGCTTCATTAGTAATATGTTCCTTACACAAAGGCTCTAACAACACTTTCATCTTAGAACCATACTTGGTCCTCAAAATTAGATGTGACAATCTAAAGACATGTATCCTCCAATTTTAGCTATGAAATCTCTATATAGGCATAAACCAAAAACAGGGGGAATATCAATGACCACCACATCTTGCAGTACAATTATATTTGGGCAGGTATACAATTGTAATGGAAGTTGTTTGATAATACCTATGATCTGGACTGATTTTCCATCTAACTACATCACCCCTTTAGCTAATGGCTCATATTTTATCTTTAAGGCATCTTCTACTTGCTTAGGCATAACTATGGTGCTTGCACCCGAGTCTATCATGGAATTGTGTAGTAACTTCTTTCCCACTATTAGGGTTAAATAAAAAGGATTAGGCTTAATCTTACTCACCTCTCCTTTTGCATTCACCAGAGCAGACCCCTTTGGATAAGATGCTTTGGATTGATCTTTCCTTTTATCTACTAAGCCTTCCTTGGTGCTAGTAGTCTTAGGTTTATTTCGACATTCTGAAGCTTCTTGCAATAGTACCTTCTATTTAGGGATGGCTAACATATCCCATAAGGATACATTAGTAGGAGCCTTTTTCAACTGCTCCACCACATTTATTGGTCCTAGTGACTACACCTTAGGGTAATAGGGATACCTTGTCCTTTCCATCATTGAGTTAGAAACTCCTTGGCTTTGAGTCATCATTGAGGTATCTTGTCTTTCCGTGGGGATATAGGAAGCTTGAACTGATGGTCCTTTTCTTGATTTAGTCATTACACTGGGAATGACTTCTGGTGTCTCTAGCATCCTCCTCTTTGACCTAGTGTAATAATCTGACTGAATTGAGGGGTTCTTGGAAGTCAATGCTTCATTGATGAACACTGATTCTTCTTCTTCAATCCATGAAAATAGTCCATGTTCAGGGGTGATTTCTCCTTCTTTCTCTATAGACATGCCTTGCATTTGAGCTACTATTGCTGCATTTTGAACACCAGGTGATTGATATGGGTATGATTCTGATGATGGACCAGCTTGGTTTCCCATTCTTCTTTGTTCTGCCACCTTCTATTGTAAGCTTCCTCTGGGACAATCTTTGGGAATATGTGCATTATTACAAGGGAAGCACCATGCATTCGTCTCTTCAGCCAAATTATTTTGTCCAGGAACTAATTCTCTACCTGGATTAGCTGGGATAGTTTGTAATGGTGTTGGCACAGGGACAAACTGATTAGATGGCTATGACAAGTTTGGTCTTTGTGGCCCGTAATACTGATTTGGTTGATATGGGGGTCTATTTCATTGAAATCTCTGGTAGGGAGACTTTTGATATGAGGTTTGATATCTCTTAAGGTTAATAATTTTATTAGAAAAGGTTCTGAGAATGCTCTCAACATCATCCATTTCAGATGGAGAGGAAAAGGATGCCATGATTGTTGGTCTTTGAGGTGTAGGAAATGTATACATAGAAATAGGGACTGATGAAACATTAGGGGCTTCTTCTTGAGCAGGAATTGACAAATCCAAGAACATAGGCATAGGGGGTCTTGGGGGTAATTTCCTAGCATCTATTAGACTATTTTCTTCTTTAACAACTAACTCATATGCTGCGGGAAGTGTCTATCCTCCTAATGACTAGATCATAACTGAAATATCAGAATTGAAAGCCTTAAGGTAGAAGACAATTGCCATACCTACTGGTGGTTGAGCAACAACTGGGATTCTTCGCTAGGTCTTCTAGAATCTGGTGTTGAAATCAACTATGGCTTCTTGTGGTGCTCTCTTTATAGTGATCATCTATTGCAAAAGAGAGGACCTATCTCCCTTCTCACCAAAACTTTCAAACAATGCATCTCCCAATTGATCCCAAGTTCCAATAGAATTAGGTACTAAAGATCGATACCAATCAAGAGCTCTACCTTTAAAAGAAGCAGCTAGTAGTCTCATAGCAATATTTTGCTTTGTGATATAATGCACTGTGCATACATCAACCACATCTTGTAGATGTTCAACTGGGGTGTTGAAATCTTCTCTTGTGAATTTAGGTAATGCTTTTAGAGCATTAGATAGAATTGGGTCCCATGTATCCAAAGGTCTTGGAAGAATGAGTGGGCTACCACTATTCTAGTTGGCAAAATTTTGAGGTGGAGCTGGGGCACCCATTTGTCCTCCTGAGATATTTTGCTGATTTTTCCTTCTTCTTGAGGTAGTTGTCAATGGTGGCAACAAGAGTCCCGGAGTAGTAGCAAATCAAGCTCAGGTAGTTGGTCCGCAACTCTGACTTCTTTCAGGATGTTGGCTCATGCACTTCTAATCAAGAATCAGTAAATTCTGTCTCGCTAGGCGTGCCAAAAAATTGTTGATGTTTAATTTTGCAAATATTCACCAACAATGGGAAATTCCAAGAATGTGGTTCTTCTCTATGGGTTTTGATGTAAAGGGAAGAAAAAATAAGATTATAAAAGAAACACCTAAATCTGCTAAGGTGACATGCCAAGAATGTATTGAAATCCACACTAATAGCATAGTGATTAAACTTGTAGAATCTACTGATAAAGTTAAAGAGAATAAAGCATGATTAATATTAACAGCATGTATATATCAGATTCATCAAAGGATCATACAGAAAGTAAGAAACAAGAATTAGAAACACATCATGATATGCACAAAACACCACTCTCTCTTCATTGCTTGACAGGAGAACAAAGTACATAAGGCAAAGTTTGCACAGAATACAACATTCAATCCCTCAAGAGAGACACTTGTTGAGGCAAGAAAATATGCTTCTAATCTAGAAGCTAAAACTCTCTGATAATTCCTATATGTTTTCCCTAGCATGGACTCTGCTAT
This sequence comes from Cunninghamia lanceolata, assembly GCA_027924645.1. Taxonomy (NCBI): domain Eukaryota; kingdom Viridiplantae; phylum Streptophyta; class Pinopsida; order Cupressales; family Cupressaceae; genus Cunninghamia; species Cunninghamia lanceolata. Next base: position 317,036 of record BSBN01001380.1, on the reverse strand, counting down.
TTAAAGCACAAAATTTTTGAGGTTCTTCTGTTATCGCTGAGATCCTAACGGCCTGACAATTAGAGACTCCAGGTAATCGTCGCTTCCGTTATAAGGCTCCTGTGCTACAAATCTTCTGAGAATCTTAAGTCCCTGTTCACTTATGCTGTTGTAACTGATTCTGCGAGTCTTAGATCTCTCCTTTGTATCACAAACTCTCCCGCCTCTTTCTAGGGTCGACACATGTCTCTAACGGCCAATGGTGCAACAAAATAGACATTTGAAAATGAGACTAACAATTCATGCCGTTGAGACACATGGTGTCTTCCTGGCATCTACAAAAAGACTCAAGAAGAGTACGTGGTGGGCTGGTGCTCATTTCACAAAAACTTCAACAAAAGACTCCTCTGTTGAGCGCCCTATCGACACTTGTCACTTTCCATTGAGATTCTCCTTTTTAAAAAAGTATTGGGCCCTTGGGGATACGTGGCATATTCTCACATCTAAGACTTAAAACAAAAGAGATTCAATGAATAAGCACTAGGCGAACATGTGGCAAGCTCCACTACCATTTAGAGGCTTCAACAAAAGAAACTTTGTATTGAATTGGACGCTGACACTTGTCACCTTCTGTGGTAGCTGCAAAAACTCTTTACCTTTTTTACGGGCGAACGATGACGTCACAACCCTTTTCTTTGCCCCTTCCACTTTTAAAACTTAAAGTCCTGATGTTGTACCATTTGGAGCCTTGGTGCTTGTCAAGAGAGTTTCTATCTTCAAAAGCTTTCCAATAAGTGCCGATTTGACACTTGGTGACTTTTGCAGCCCTGAGACTCTTTATTCTTCAAAATGCTCACAACCCTGACGTACCTTAAAAAGAAATACTTAGCCGAGACTCAAACAATTATATATATTGATGTATATATCAAAAGTAGAGTTTTAACTCTACATTTTATTTTGTAGAAGATTCCAAGTGTGGCCACAAAGCTCCTAAAAAATCAGAGGACCATCTATGCAACTTACCAGGAAGTACTAAGTGAAAAAGGAAATGATGCATTTGATAGTTGCAAAGCTAGGTGGTAGGAACTAATAGTATATTTGAAGCAGAAGGAGCCACATTCTTTATATAATTATCATGCAGAAGTCAATAGAGGCCACATGTACATCAATTTAGCCAGAGCACATGGACTAGCATGGTTGCCACTTACCTTTCATCCACTTCTTTTGTGGTATCCTATTCGCCATTAGATTAACAAGAGAACATACAGAGTAGAGGATGAAAACAACAGGTGGGATTGCATAGAATATCAAAGAGGATTCTTCTTGAAGGAGAAAGAAGGACATGTTGACCTGTATGACTTTAGGGGGATTGTACTCATGCTCAACTCTAGACCTTAGTATTTAAATTGCCTAGTTCCTTGATTGCTTGAGGATAAGCAAACCCTTTAGTTGGGGGGTGTGATGAACCCCATAATTGTCTCTTTTATCTCCTCTTTTCCTGTTTCCAAGTACCTTTTTCTAATACTTTTACCATATTATGGCTAAGACTTGATATTATACTTTGATTAAAGCATTATATTAATTACATAATGTTTAATAGATGTTGTGTGGTTAAAATGGTTATTTTCATATGCAATATGGGTGAATAAGTATGTTTGCAATAATCTTTATGGTTAGATACTTTTATGGGACTAACTCTTCATGTAACATCCAAGATAACTATCATGAAGCCATGCCACAGAGTTTCTGCAGCCACACCATAGACATCCTGCAGCCAAAGCACAGAGGTTTCTATAGTCGCACCTACAGGAGTTCATGTAGCCAAAGGCTTATTCCTGTAGCAGAGCACACAATTATTGAATAGTTGACTTGCATTGACTTTCTTTCTTTGGAAGACCAAGATAAGATGAATGGGGACTTCATGATAGGATAATAACTCTTCAAGTGAAGACGTGTAAAGTTGAGATAATTGTTTCCATGCTTTTGGGGACATGTTGGTTCCATTTCAAGTGTTTCAGTTAGAATTCTCTTTCTAGTTAATCAAAGCTTTCGTTTCCTAGTTTAGTTATAACTTTGCAAGAATAAGGAATCCTCTCCTTTTATGAAGAAGAGTGGATCAATTGTTATGGTTATTCAATTAATGTTTGAAGTGTAGTTGGCGTCTATATATCTGCTTTTGTCTAGATATCTAGCATGCATATTTTCTCAGAAGTTTTGTATTCAGTTTTGATTCTAGTCAATAGAAAAATATATCATTTCATTTGCATATCATTCTATTCTTCTTTCATCTAAAGATTAGAAATTAAATGTGTTTATTTAATACTTAATTAGTAAAGGAAGGAAGTCAACCCAAGCAAGGGCCCGCTTGTGGTTAGGCTGCTCCCTGTTAGCTTCAGCCTTATGTGAGTAGATTTGGAGATCTCAGACTAGATTGTGAATTGGTTTTTAGTTATTAACTAGATGTATGATTTAGTTTATAGTTATTATGCTCTTGTATTTCAATACTAATAGAGTTTACTTTCAACATTACTTAGATTTTATTTCAACATTACTGTGAGTTTTGTTTGTTTGAACTATACATAGTTAAGCACCCAATATTTCTCAGCTGTACATATAGTACATACATCATTTCAAGAAACATGTCCTGGGGTTGATAATTAAATGTAGCATCTCTTCACTTGTTGGATTGCTTGATTTAGGGATGGTGACATTTGTCAGGTTATATGCATGCCTTAATTGCATTAGGTTTAGTGGGAAATGAAATTGCTCTTCAACATCAAAACCTAGAGAATGACTGAAAAATAGAGAGAAGGTGGGTCACCCCTTGTAGCAGGGAGGTCACCCCTGGGGATCAAGGGTCATCCACAGGGGATCTAGGGTCATCCAGGGGGATTAGGAATTAATAGGGGCAACCCAAAAGGGAAGAAATGGGTGACAAAAATGATGATGGGGAATGATTTGGGAGGCCAATTAGAGGCCTTTGAAATGTTGAAATGGATGAAAGGAGATTAGGGAAAATGTATTTCCTATCTTGGGACACTAGGGGTTAAATCAAAAAAGTTAGAAAGTGACAAAAATGAATTGTTGACAAGGAGTGAAGGATGAATAAAAAGGACCTAGGAGGGTTAGCTAGGGGACTGGGGAAACACAAAAAAGATGAACTTTGATCCACATGTCACCAATAGGAATGTTACTGAGAGGGTATAATTACATGCTTGCATGTACATGTTCAAGATGACAGCTCATCATCTGATCAATAGGCCCATGCATTTTTTAGTGTTTACATATTCGCCTCCTCGAGGATGGTAGTCTACATGAAATATAGGTACCATTCTCGAACTAGGCCTTACCTATTGTTTTTATCTACAATTGTACCTGAAATAATGTTTATTGGTTCTATAATAATGATATTCAATAAGTACTAAAAAATAGAAATGAGGAAATGTATCATCAATCTGTGAGTCATAAGTATACCTAAGTCACCTCACTTTGTCTGGGGATCTACAAGAAGGAAAGCACACAAAATGAGGGTGCAAGAGCACCACAAAATACAAAATTACTCCTAAATGCACATTCAAATGAACTAAACTAGAGAAGAGGAAAGAGGAGAAATCAGAAGAAACAAGGTCAAGTTGTGACAGAATTGCACACAGAAGTAGTTGATGGAGAGATATTGACGAGGGGATCACGAAGATGGTAGCTAACCCTCCTCTTGCTGAGTATTAGGTATGAAAAATGATAAAAATCCCTCTTGCAACCCTAGCTTTTATTTTGTCAATTTTGGTCAAATGAATCTGTCATTTTCTAGTTTTGTTGTTGCATTGTCTTAGTTTTACTATTTTAGTCATTTTGTAACCTTTTGTTCGTCAAATTTTGATCATTTTTGGTATTTTCTGGGATGATTTTACCCTCTTAAGGCATGGGGTAGGTTTGCCTCTTTTGACAAGGTTGGTCATCCCTTGGGATCAGGGGTGGCCCCTAGGGGGATCTAGGGTCGTCCAGGAGGATTTGCCCTAGTGAAAGGGGCAACCCACCTAGAGTGCACTCAGATGAAATCTTCAGTAATTTGATGCTTCTAATTCTTGATTTTGTCCATTTTTCAACACTAACCTCTTTTTTTTATTGCAAATTTTTAACAATTTACACTTTTTTAGTGAAACTTTGTCTTGTTTTATGATTTTTTTGTGAGATTTTCTGAGTTTTCAGAGAACTAACTTAGCATTCCTTATGTGTGATAGAATGGACACATTAAATGAAATGCAACACATGACCAAGCTTGGTTTGCTGAAGCCTATGGCGATTTGTCTTCTAGGGATCATTCTATTCTTAGAAGGATGGGTTTGGATCTAATTGCTCAAACTCTAGTGGTTTATCCTCCTTCACAGATTTGTTGTGACATTCTGACATACTGGGACGCAGATAGGAACACTTTTTGATTTCCTTAGGTATCAAGAGAGTGGATGATCACTTTGTATGATGTGTATCGCATACCAGGTGTTCTTGTGAGAGGAAAGCACCTTTGGCTCCCCCAGATCAATTTTGAGTGAGAGCAACAGTCCTGGGCCGCTATTATAGGGGTTACTCATTTGAGAGACATATTAGGAGTTCAAATCATTTTAGTTCCTAACCTTGACATTTCACCTTTACAAAAGGTTCTCATTGGATTGATTGCTTCTAGGCTATCAGGGGATAAGGGATTAGTGAGACTCAGATGGTGTTGGGCATCAATCATTCAAAGGCTTGAGCAGGGTGCAATTTTTGCATGGGAGATTGATATCCTCACCATGGTCTATCGAGACCTGTATCATATTTCAAGGCAAGGGGATCTTACCTTCAATCATCCTTCTTTGATCATGTCATGGATTTATGAGCACATTACAACGTATCAGAGAGATGTGCCACTCCCATATCCTAGACTACTAAGAGCTATTTGATGGGGCCATATGGGTGTTTTTGATGCCACTACATGCACCATAGCTACTTTGACTGATGTAGACTTTGTTTGTGATCCTTATACTGATATGGAGGGTTGATGGCCAGATGATAGCTAGACTTGAGACTATTGCAACTTCACTTTCGAGATAGAAATGGGTTAGTTGAGTCTTGTTGCGTCAATCGAGTTCTTTAGTAGTTTGGCGAGGACTTGCTTCTAGTTTAGATTTGTTATAGATCTACTCAAAAGATGGTGGATGTACAACATTGGGCATCCTTCTAGACCTCTTTGACTCCTAGTGTTTCGATTATGAGGCTACTTTGTGGACTAGGATAGAGGCTTGCGAGGCCTACCTTTGCTCAAGGATTGGGGGAGGAGATTGAATGTTCTTGATTTTAGGCTTTGCAAAAGGCTAGACACTGATCTTTATCTAGACAAAACATTTTGAGAAGCTGTTAACTTAGACTAGTAACAAATTTTATTAGTACATTCTAGATTTAGATCAAATATGGCCAACAAGATAGACTTGGGGTAAACTAAAGGCTCCAGAGCAAAAGATGGTGCTAAAGATAATTAGACTCTTGGATTTTCTCAGCTAGTGTGTGTGTGTGTGTGCTTCTACCTTTCTTTTTTTATTTTCTGTGATAGATGTCACTCTCATAGCATCAAGCTTAGATTTATCTCCACTCAAGAGTACGGACATCAACAATCTTCTTTTTTTCACTTTTTTTTTGTATTTTTATTTTTTTCTCTTTTTTGTTTGTATTTTGCAATTCCTCACTTGAATCTCTCATTTTTAAAGATGTTTGATATTTTTGATTTCTTGATGCTTCGATATTCTTCTATTTTGATGTTCTCTCTTATGATCTCTCTTTTTTGTTCACTCATATTTTCTTGATTGATTCTTGCAGAGTTATGATCCCCCTGGGATTTTTGGCCAGGAAAGATAAGGGGCTGAGCACCACCAAGGGTTTTCACCATCTATTCAAAATTCCCTTCTACTAAGGAGGAATGGGGTTCAAGGTCTACTTACAAGCTTCTATTGAGTATTGTAGGTTTGAATACTAACTTTTTTTATAACTAAAAACATGGTTCATCAAGAATGGGATTGGTGTGAAGCTAAGAGCTAGGATTTACTTTAGAATCATTAGAAAATGTAAATAGGGGAGCAATGATAAGTGGTAAACATGATTATTAGGAATCTTAAAGGCTCGAAGGGGCAAACTATACCTAAGAAACCTTAGACTCCTTACTAAGACAAAAATCAAACAAGAGCATGTCACTCACACAATGCATGATGGAACATAATGAAGAATGCAAAATTTTGAATTTTCATAATTTTAATTTTTTTTTGGAGTTTTCTACATTTTTTATTTTTTTTGATTTTTCAAACATAATATTTCTTAATGTGGAAGGCATTAACTGTCTCACCAAATTCTTCACCTTCCATTGTGGACAAGAGATAAGTGATGTTTCTAACATCTTTCTTGATTATATAAGGTCATTTCCAATCTTCACTAAACCTTCATTTCTTTTTATTTCTTGTTCTTTGTACTTCCTCTTCTAAGGAATATTTCTCCTTCCCTATAAGCCCTGATTGGTTCTTCTTGTCCTTGGGATGTTTCAGTGTTTTCCCATAGTATGGTGAGATGGGATAAGGTCTGATAAGCCTATTGATGGGAAGGGGTCCAATATAAAACTTTGTTACAATTCAATAATTATGTAAGTAGATCAAATTCATCTTGCATGCAGACCTTTACCTCTACTCGTTCTTGTATACTTTGTAGGAATCGAAAGAGTTCAAAGGGGGTTTGAGGCTTCTTTTTTCATGTGGGGGGATAAATCTTATACTAGTCTTTTCATTCAAATTTGGTTGCAAATCCATAGAATATTCCATGTATTTCAAAGGAAGCTCAATAATAGTAGGGTTTTCTAATATGGTTATTAATAATTTTTTTTCTTTTAGGAATTGTCACTCACTAACCTCATCTTCATTGGGGAATCTTTTAATTATTTCAAGTTGAACTTGTGGTGGTTCCTAGGTATCACTGGATTGTACTAAGGTAGAGGTAGAAGGGACCTCATGTGAGCTAGGAACTATAAAATTTCTTGGGGATGCTTCCAAGGCATTGGTGGACTCATTATCTATTGAATAGGGTTGATCATGGTCTTCATCATTTGTGTGAGTAGGAGGTGTACAAGGTGTGTAGTTTTTTGAGGGTGACAATGGTGTGTAGGAATCACTTTTCCCTTGTGTTAAGGGTTCATATGATTCACTTGATGAAGTGTGGTTCAGTGGGATCAAGGGTGTTTATCTTTCCAATGATTCCTCTTCTGGATCTGAAAATGCACCTGGACTTGCTTCTCTCAAGTCTAATGTTGTTGTTGAGAATTGTTTATCATATCTAGGGAATTTTATGGGGGTAATTTCTCCCATGCTTTATTTTATTGGGGTCCATTGGCTAGTCTTTTCATTGTTAGCATTTGAGAATATGTTAATTGTATAAATGTCCAAGGGGAATTGTAAAGGACTGTTTTCCAATAATTCCATGATTTTGGCAGTAGTATCTTTTGGAACTATTTCTCTTTATTTTTTGGTTCTCCTTTTTCAAAGGTTTTAACCTCTACATTGTTTATTGTTTCATGAGGTTTAATCCTTTTTAAACATAAGGCTTGTGGAGTGGGACCAAGCATGGAATTTTTATTCATAGGCAACTTGTAGTCGATGGGGATACCTATTTTCTTTTTAGTTGTGTTCGTCTTGACCATGCTAAATTGTTATGGATCACCTTTTGCAATTTATAGACTTTCCCCAAATGTAAGAACCATACCTCTTGGAATAGGGTGGAAGGCACCTCCTTCATTCTATGAATCTAGGGTCTTCCTAACAATAAGTTGTATCTAGTGTGTTTGTCAATGACATAGAACATGTAGTAGGGACCGTCTTTGATCCCAAAGAGACTGGTAGGGTGATTTTTCCTATTGTTGCCACCTTTAGATTATCATATCTTCTCAACATGTTGTAGCATACCATGATGTACGTGTGCCCATACCCCATCCTTTCTAGGAGGGAAAATGGGACTATGTTTACTACTGCCCCATCATAAGTTAATGTTCTCTTTATGCAAGTGTCATAAATCCAATCTTGTAAGTATAGGGTTGGGTTTTTTTTCTTTGTTAACTCTGCTTCTAAGGGTATTTGCTTTAAATCAAAGAAGAAACCTAGGTCTTGAATTTTTGCATTTGGTGGGTTCATATTGAGATCCACCTGGTTGATTTGTTTGTCGGGCGATGGAGTGATTTTGTCAAGGTATTTCAACCCAATTGCTTGTAGGAGGGCCGACCGGTGTGAAGGTGAATTTCTAAGGAGATATATAAAGGAGATATGGACATAAGTCTTCTTAAGATCTTCCACCAAATCATAAGGCCCAATTAGAGGTAGTGTGGATTCCACAGCTGAGACTATCTTTCCATGGGATTCTTCTTCTAGTTCAACTGGTGAATCATTACCTTCTTTATCATGTATTATTTCCACTAGCCCTAACATTCTCTTTTCTCCCTTTAGTCCTAATTGAATAGGGATGTTGTATTCTAGGATTTTTGTTACACTGGACCTTGACTATTTGCATTATTGTTTTTATGGGTCAAAAAGGGACCTTGGAACATCATCATATCTGTATTATGTGGTATGATGGGTGTTTGTTTAATGATGTCACTATTATTCATCGTGACTTCTTGTGGGTTGAGGAAAATTTCAATAAACAATCATTGTTGATCATCTGGGATTTTGTTTATGAACCTATTATACTCCCAACATGACTCAGTACTATGTCCCCTTGTCCTATGAAAATAATAAAATTGATTATATTCATAGGGAGGTTGGTATGAGTCATTTCAGTTATTGTTCTATCTTTGGTTCCATTGTTGGTGGTTTTCCCTTTGATAATAATTGTTGTTGCAGGGACATTCTATTGCATTGATGTTAGGAGGGAAATTATCCCTCCCATTATAGTCATCCCTTATCTTCTTGCTTATGGGTAGTGATCCGTCACCCCATCCGTAGTTGCACTTCTATTATTTTTTAGTATTTTAATGGTAGAGGGATTGTTTCCATTGTTATCATTTTCTAACCTCCCGTTCAGACCATAAGTTTTTTGGCAACTATCAATGGCAACTTGGTCAATTCGAAACACACTTTCTATTGCTTCCTCATAGGACTTGTATGGTAGTTTTTGGACTTCATCTCAGGTGTCCCTATTAAGGGCATGCAAGAAGAGGTCACATAGCTCTCTGTTGTCCATGTTTGGGGCACTTGTTTATGAATAGAGAACTTGTATCCATTATGTGATGAAATGTGGCGCTAACTTGTTCACATCTTGTTTCATCATTAGGAATTCAATATTTCAATCTTAATAAGTTTGTTCATGTCAAAAGCCATGATAAACTCACCTATGAGTTGACGGAAGGAGTGGATTGAAGCTTTGGGAAAGCAATAGTACCAATATAACACATTCCCCTCAAGTGTTTTTGGGAAGATTCCTTTTACAACTCCAACCCAAGGGAGGAGTTCTCTTATGGCAGTGGTATATGCCTTGATGTGTGAATTGGGATCTCCTTTGCATTTAAACTTTGGCAGGTTCAAGAGAGGTCTTGGTAGTAACACATTATGAATTATGTGATATAGGGGTTCTTTTAGGTATTTAAAGTAAGTCCCTAAGAATGCATTATAAGATTGTGAGGTTGAGAGTATCAACCTTGTTGGTAGAGTTTGTTAGATTTGTGCTTGATATCCTAGTATAGCAAGATAAGTGGCTTGATAATTTTGCATTGGATGGGATCCACTTGGAAATGTATCATTGCTTCCGTTGCATGAATAGAAGCTTAGATAAGGGGGATTTTGAGATGCCCCTTGGTTTTGTTTGGTTCTCAAGTTGTGCAAATTTTCATTCAACTTGATTCTCTTATCCTATGGAGGTTGTTCTACCCTTGCTACCTCTATGGTCCTGATCCATTGGACCGACATTGCTATGAGGTTTGTAGGAGTAGCTGTCCCTATACTTTGTGGGTTTTTGAGATTTGTTCCAACCACTTGTTCTCTTGAGGTGTTTTCTCTTTATTCTTCTTGGAAAGTGACATGTAAGGCTTTACAAGCCTCCCTAGCTTCTTGCAGGTGATTTTTTAAGCATGCTACCTCATTATCTAGGTGTGTTGTTGTGTCATTTATTGAGGGTTGATCCACCTGGTGGATTTCTAATCACACAAGCATTCTAGGTGTTGTAGTGTAAGTTGGCTGGATAACTATTCCTTATTCTCATGTGGGATTGTTGAATGTGAGAGAATGATGAGGTTCTCTCCTATCATTTTCATAATCAAAGTCTTCATAGTCGAAGTAATTTGTTATAGGTGACAAAGACTTTGATGACACATATCTATTGAAAGATGGTTTTTCTAGTTCCTTTGAAGGAATAACTCTTGATTTTCTCTTGATTCTGACATATTAGGGGGTGTCGTAGACACCATAGAATAAATGGAATGGATGATGGAGATGGTGAGGGTGTAAATGAAGATGAAGATAAAAATGGTGGAAGGTAGGATCAATGGAAAAGTGAGAAAGCTCAACCAAAAAAAGGCTTTTGCTCTTCACATTGGGTTCACCAAAATATGTACTCCTTAAAATGTGACTCAAGCATAAACGTGGATGAGTTAGCCTCGATACAACACATGAACACTCTCCTTTCTATGGGTGAACTCCAAGTCACTCTCACTCTCATGGAAAAAGCTAGTTGAGTAGGGGCATAACCCGAGGGTGGTTTTGTTCTCGTCAAAGTAGAACATCATAGAGAGTGGTTGGTTGGTCTTGGGGCCTGATATGTGTCGATGTTCATTCTTCTAAGACTAAGATGGTGGAGATAACATTATGACCCAAAGGGTCACTAGTTGTCGATCTCCTGTTTGGATTCCTTAAGTTCCAATGCCTAGATGGGTGTCAATTTTGCTCATTGATGACTCCTAGGCATTCTATATAGTTGTCTTGTTCTAGTATGATTTGGTGTATGATTATTGCATTCTAAATGATCCTAAGAGTGTGTTCGTGCTCTTCTACCATTTGAGGTGCTTGTTGTTGTCTAGGATGTATCGACTCTATTTCTTCAAGGATTGCCCTAATCCACTCACCTTTAACTCCTGGGCACATTCATATGCTTGGATGAGAGAGAGTTGACTAGAGTTGAATTTTTGTTTAATCCTGACTTTGTGACATGATCAAAGGTTTTCTATGCTTTCACTAAAATGTTGACCTTGTGATGGCATCAAGGAGTTTTCAATTTCAAGTTGACCTCATGATGAAATTGAGGGATTTGTGTATTCACTTTGTTTTGATTTTCTCTTTTCTAATTTTTTTGGGGTTTTATGTATGCAAGCTAAATGTATGCAAAGCAATGCTTTTCTTTTTGTTCTTTTTTGATTTGATAAGATGATTTAATTACTACAAATTGAAATATGGATGTTAGCTTATAATGACTTTTATAATGCAAATCTAACTATGATTTTGTTGTTTTCAATATCAATTTTGGAATTTATTCTAATAAAAGAAAATAATGATCTAATCTAATGCAATGAAGGAAAACTATACTAACAATGCATAATCTATCAAGATTAAAGTAACAAAGTATTACTTTCCTTAAGAGTAATTTGATTAGCTAATTACTATGAAACCATTAAAGAACCTATTGTGAATCTAGTGCATGTACTTTGTATGATCCTCATAGATCCTTGTATGTGGAAACCTCTTTCTCCTTTGTAGCAACAGGGTCTTCCTCTTGGCGACATGGATGAAGAGAGAAATTGATTTGAAATAACTTGAGATTTGAAAGCTAAAAATGAAATTGAGAGAGCTTGGAGGGCTATGAATGATATGAAAGCACTATGTGAGCATAATGGATATGGATTGAAAGAAAATTGAAAGTATAAAAATGATATATGAAGCTTTTGAAATCTTGGAAAGCTATCCTAAACATGAAACAAAAGGCACATAAGTCCAGCAATGAGCATCAAAATGCTAGGGGAGAGCAAAAGCAAAGCTTTTCGAATGGCTACAACAATGAATTTACCTCCCATAATGCATATAGGAGGGGGTATTTATAGGTTAGGAGATCTCACAAGAGGTGGGATCGATTGAAGATTTAACTCAATTGATTAATGAGTTAACAGGATTGGTTGAGGAGTGAACTGGGTTAATTAGATAGTGAATTAAGCTGGATAGCTTATCACTCATTGAGGAAGGAAAGTTAGCATGAGAAGAAAGGGAGATAAGAATAGCTTAGTTGGAGTTAAGAATAGAGTGATTGGGAGTGGATATGGAGTTAGAAATAGGCTAGGCTTAGTTAGGGTTGAATTGGCATGCAAATTGGAATCAAAATGGAGCTAATTTAGGCCCAAAGTGAAGAGGAATTCACATTTAAAATATGAATGGGTCACCCCTTTTGACATGGCAGGTTGCCCTTGGGGATCAAGGGTCACCCCCAAGGGGGAATCTAGGATCACCCAAGGGGATTTGGAAATGACAGGAGGTGACCCAAGTACATGGTTTTGTAGGTGAGTTTAAGGGCTAGAAATGGTCAGAAGGGGCTAAGGATGGCATCAAAACCCATAGATTGACTGAAAAATAGAGAGAAGGTGGGTGACCCCTTGTAGCAGGGCAGGTTGCCCCTGGGGATTAGGGGTCACCCTTGGGGGTGATCTAGGGTCGCTTGGGGGGATTAGGAAATAATAGGGGGTAACCGTGAAAGGAAGAAATGGTGGACACAAATGATGATGGGGAATGATCTGGGAGGCCAAATGGAGGCCTCTAAAATGTTGAAATGAATGAAAGGAGGTTAGAAAAATTATATTTCCCATCTTGCGATACTAGGGGGTTAAATTGACAAAGTTAGAAATTGATAAAAGAATTATTGACAAGGGGTGAAGGATGACAAAAAGGACCTAGGAGGGTTAGCTAGGGGTCTAGGGAAACACAAATAAGATGAAGAACTTTGATCCACATGTCACCAAGAGGAATACTACTGAGAGAGCATAATTACACACTTACAGGTACATGTTCAAGATTACAACTCATCATCAGATCATCGTGTAGGCCCATGCATTTTCTTAGTGTTTATAGTAATAGGTAGGCAACAACAACATAGGGACAAATATAAAAAAGTGATTAAGTAGATTGCAAAGGAATTCAATTACAAAATTTAATGGCAAAATCATAAATGTGGATAAATTTTTGTAGTGAATTTGTCTTATCTTAGGCTCTGCCTCTATGCTGGAAATTAGTGTTGGAATTTCATAAGAATAGTTCTTGTCAGATAAAAAATAATGATGGAAAAAAAATTTTCTCTTAAGGGTAAGAGAAATTTATTGAATATTTTTTGGGTAAGTACCTAGTACTTAGAAATCTAACATTTCAACAACTACTACATACAATAGTGGTGCTAATGGGAACTCCATGTGGACATATCTCTTAAGATGAATAAACAATGATAACCATTAACTTCAAGTTTGATAAAGATATCAGTAAATAGGGTATTCATAGCAAATCTTAACTTCTTACCAAAGTCAAGCCAAAGTAGTATATCTCATATAAAATACCACTTAGACCTATCATAAGCTTTGTCAAGTGACCTTGAGAAAAAAACTTTATCTCCAAATTTCTTGGTCAAGTCATTAGCTCCCCATGCAAAAATAAGATTCTTCCCTCAACAAAGCCTCTATGCACAATCTTTACAATCATAACCATCTTTCTAGCTTGCTGGCTAGATCTTTAGTGATACTTTTATTGTCAATATTCAGAAGAGTATTTGGATCCCACCCTCCTATCATGTAAATTATTAAAGCCCTTAGGAGTTATTTTAATAATATTTACATTAGTCTATGCTGCCAAAGACTGTGTGGCTAAGACTTCATATATTTAAAAGATCCTAACCAATCCCTCATTTCTTAAATAGAAACTCACATTTCCTCAAAGGATAGTGGCCTTTCAAGTTCTTTTATCACATGGAATTGTAAGATAATATATATCTCCAACAAAAAAATTAGCCTTTTTAAGTTTACACTTAGAGCAACAAAGATGATGAGAAAAAACTAGAGTTATGAAGACATGAGGTAATTCTTGTATCCATTGATAAATGTGCAAGTTCAATATTCATACTAGAGAAATTTAATGCACAAAACCATTAGGAAATTTACAAAATGCATGAATACTAGACATTAAAGCACTCATAACTTGAAAATTTTACAAAATGCTTTCAATTACTAACACAAAGGATTGCAAATCACACTTTTACACATAGAGGATTGGAAATCATGTCACAATTAAACAAACTTGACAATGAATATGCAATCGGCATGCATAAAATGAATTTATACATGCTACTCCAATGATCATCTCATCTTTGTGGGTGAAGAAGTGAAAATGCCACAAGGCTCACTCTGCACCTAAATAACAAATATTGGAGGGAGCTTGACCTAGGGATTTTGTTTATTAACAAGTTGGCATAGGATAGAGTGGAACTAGTTTAATTCATCTTCCCCGGTCAAGCATCAAAGCATTTGGAAACCTCAATAAGAATGGCCCTAATTTTTGGACCAATGCATAGAAATATAAGATAAGTTATGGGAAATATATTTAGATAGAATAAATATTACTGCTAGAATTAGATATCTGGTTGATGAATGCTTAAACAATTTGTAAATTATCCAGTCACATAGGGAGATATTAAAATGCAAGAGAGATTAATTTATACTTTAGAAACTTTAAATTATCTTCACCTGATTTTACCCACAGAGATATTAAAATGCATGGAAAATTAATTTATATTAATCTCATTTCAAATCATTATGTGGGGCAGGCATTAAAAATTTATTTTTTTAGATTAAAATAAAACTTCTTCAATCCCCACCAATTAACACGTCACCTTTTCTAACCAATGGCATTGCCTCCAGCTCTAACAATCTTTATTTTGTTAGATTCCATGAGATGTGAGAACTGAGCCAGGATCTGATGTCAGTCGTAGATCACATACACTCTACTCGACAAATGATGGGAGATCAAAATAGTGGAATGGAGAGAGAATCCTAAAAGAGAGAAAAATAGAGACAAAGAAAGAGAATTTGAGAACACTCTCGATACTCTCACAAAGCTTTCATCGAACTGGTATTGAACTAGTGAAGGTGAGAGTAGAGAGCTATATATATAGCAAAAATAGGGCATATAAATCCAAGAGGTGCACTAACTCCTACTACCCATAAAAGGTGGGAGGTTTTACCTACTTGGTAAATGACAAAACATGTGGCATAACCTCTTCAAGTGAAGACAAAAAGGAGGTGGCACACAAAGGCAAAAAAGTGTGAGAACTCTAATTACCCCGTAACATACTCAGGTAAAGACAGAATAGTGGTTATGAGAGGTGGCACAACAAGACAAAAGAAGGTGTGTAATTCAACTACCCATGTGTGGGAGAGAGTTACACATGTAACTGATGTATTTCACCACATGTCCTCATATTAACCACATATAATAAACCTAAGCAAGCTTAATAATGTGTAGGAAAAAGAAATATCCCTAAGGAAAATAAAAAACCTACACTAACACCCTCCCTTAAGCGTAGCTTAGGTGGGTGAAAAGGTATGGGTCTCAACAAGTGAAGCCTGATGAGGTACCCATGTATAAAGAATTCACCCCCAAAAGAGAAGAAGCCCCCCCACAAAGGAATAGTCCCCCCAAATAGAGAGAGAAAACACCCCTAGAGCAGAAAGAGTGAAGCAAAGGACTAAGAAGCCTGTCCAGAAGTAGACATTGGTTGCACCCTTAACAAAGCTCATAGATGAAAGAACTTGCTCTTGGTGAAGGGTTTGGTGAAGATGACTGTGATCTGCTCTGATCTTTGAATGTACTTGAGATCGATGATGTTTCCATGAATCAGCTCCCGAATGTAGTGCATATGTATCTCAATGTGTTTCATCCTCTGGTGATGTACTAGATTATTTGAGATCTGTATTGCACTCTGATTATCACAAAAGATGACTGTGGGCTTTTTGAATGAAATGACAAACTCAGTGAGAATATTTTGAAGCCAGATGGCCTCAGTGGTGGCATTAACTACCCCTCGATACTCAGCCTATGTAGATAAAAGAGCAATTGTAGACTACTTCTTGCTCGACCAACAAACTGAACCAGAACCAAGTGAGAAGCAATACCCTGAAGTAGACTTCTGATCCTGAGAATCACCTACCCAATCTGAATCTATGTATCCCACCAAGTCAAAATCCATGCCTACTGCATAATGAATCCCATAGCTGTGAGTTCCCTGAACATAGTGGAGAATATGCTTAGCTGATTTCCAATGTAACTCATGTGGCTCTTGCATAAACCGAGAGACCATACCCATGGCATATGAAATGTCAGGCCTCATGTGAGTCAAATAGATGAGACTCCCAACAAGTTGTCAGTATAAAGTGCCATCAACCAAAGGTGAAGAACACTTAGCCTCAAGTTTGACCCCGAACAGAAATGAAGTCAGTGCAGGCTTATAGTTAGCCATGTGAAATCTAGAGAGCATGTCAAGTGCATACTTGGGTTGTGCCATGAAGATACTTGAAGATGACCGAGTGATCTCAATCCCTAAAATTTAGTGCAAAAGACCCAAGTCTGACATCAGAAATTGATCATGTAGAACAATTTTCACTGCTTTGATGGTGGATGAGTGACTCCCTGTGATCAACAAGTCATTGACATAAAGAGCCAAAAATGTCAGAGTATCATCTTGCTGCAGAATGTAGAGATTAGAATGGCATCGAGTGAACCCAACATATAGAAGGAAGGAGTCCATCTTGGCATACCAGACTCGAGGAGCCTATTTGAGGCCATAGAGAGACTTTTGAAATTGACAAACCAATGAAGGATCCTGAACAAACCCTTGTGGTTGCTCTATATAGATTTCCTCCTAAAGATCACCATGAAGAAAAGCACTCTTCACGTCCATCTGATGAACTTCCCAATGATGGGCTACAACTATAGCAAGTACAAGTCAGATGGAATTCATCTTGGCTACTAGTGCAAAAGTCTCAGAGTAGTCAATCCTGGGCACGTGGGAGAATCCTTTGGCAACCAAGTGAGCCTTATGATTATCAACTGACCCATTTGTTGCAAATCTTGTCTGATAGATGCACTTGCATCGAACAAGTTTTTTTTTCCCTTAGGAAGAGGGACTAAATCCCATATATGATTCCTTTCCAAGGAACTGATCTCTTCCTACATTGCTACATCCCACTCGGGGACACCAGAAGCTTCCCAAAAAGTTTGTGGATCAAAAGCTAAAGCAACAAAGAGATGTGGAGCCTACTGAAATTGTGACCTTGTTCTTCTTGTATCTGAAGGATCACCAACCCAATCACCTTCTGACTACAAAGTCTGACAAGCCCAAAGAGGCCCTGTGGTAGGAGAATCTGGAGGAGAATCATCAACCTCTGAATGATGACTAGGAGAAGAGGGTGAATCCTCATCATCACTAGCACCATCTGAAGTGGAGGAAGAAGATTCCTCATGTGGATTAGGAGGATTAAAGTCCTCTGAAGAATTGTCATCATGCTACAATGTCTCCAATGTAATTGTGGATGGAGAAGTGGTAGGAGAAGAACTGGAAGAGTCCTCAAAATGAACACTCCTCTCAATGAACAACTCATGCATGGTAGGATGAAGAAGCTTATAGCCCTTGACACCGTCTGGGTATCCAAAAAATATGCAAGGCTTGCTCTGCGAATCCATAGCCTTGTGTTTCTCTACTGGAATGTGGGCCCATGTAGGAGAACCAAACATTCAAAAGTGCTTAACTGTGGGTTTCTGACTAGTCCAAGCTTGGAAAGGAGTTACCCCCTTTACAACTTTGTGAGGAACCTGATTCTGGATATAACACGCACAATTGATGGCCTCTACCTAGTATTGAGGTGCCATAGATCTGGAGTGAATCATACAATTGGCCATCTCTTTCAAGGACATGTTCTTACATTTTACAACACCATTCTGTTGTGAACTATAGGGAACTATGTGCTGAAGATCAATGCCCTCAAAGGCACAAAATTGTTCAAACCTGTGGTTGACATATTCCCCCATTATCCATACGCAAAATCTTGATGGTCTTCCCTTACTGTTTCTCTACAACAAATTTGAAGTCTTGAAAAGACTCAAAGACCTCAAACTTCTATTTGAGAAAATAAACCCAAGTGTATCCAAAAAGATCATCAATGAATGTCAAAACATATCTAGCCCTGTTGAAAGAAGGATGTGGAAATGGTCTTGCAAGGTTACTGTGTACCAACTCTAGAAGTTGTGTGGCCCTCCAAGCTTTGCCTTTGTCATACTTCTCCTCAGGATGCTTACCAAGAATGCATCCCTAGAAAACTCCATCAGAAAATTGAATTGAAGGCAACCCTGAAACCATGTCCTATTTACTGAGCTATTGAGAGTAGCAGTAATTCAAGTGGCCAAATCGTAGATGCCACAAATGACTCACCTCATTTGAATGAGTGATTAATACTGTTGAAGGAGAGTTAGGACCAAAATGAGAAAACCGATATAGTCTAGACTGATGATCTACTTTTCCCACAACAACTGTAGACCCATCATGCAATTCACTAATTACCACATTATCTGGTGTGAACTCAACCCACTTGCCAGAGTCTGTGTGAGTGATCCGATAAATAGATAAGAGATTAGTTGACAAAGATGGAACATAGAGAACATCCTGAAATGTTCCTTCGCCCATGTCAACAGACCCTCTCCCATGCACTTCAATAGGAGTGTCATCACCCATAAGTATGGCAGGCATAGAACATGGATCTAAGGAGGAAAAACCATCCTATGAGGAAGTCATGTGGTGCGAAGCACCTGAGTCAATGATCCATGTATTTGGTTGTGAAGCAACTACAACTAGGACCTTTTCCTTTCCTTTCCCCTTACTCTTTTCAATGTCTTTTGAAGACCCTTCTAATGAACTTTGCTTGACAGAATCAGGCACCTTGATGTTGTTCTTCTTAAGAAGATGTGATAGGTGATCAATCTACTTCTTTAGACACTTGTGCTCATCATGTCCTGGTCTTTTACAATAAGAACATTGTTAGGGTTTAGAAAAATTGGAGTAATAAGCACTAACAATTATATGCATATTAAATAACCCAAATATAGCAATGAAGAACAACACAAAAGAGATCAACACATAAATTTAACATGGTTCACCCAAAACGGGCTACATCCAGAGGAAATTTAGCCATCCAATGATTTTATTATCCAGTGCAAAACATATTACAATCTCATGAATTTCATGCCCGCAACATACATCCCAACCGCTTATATCAAGATTTTTGGAAGCTTCTAGAATTAGGGTTTTACAATGTCATTTTTCTTTGTCAGTTAACAAAAATTAACAACCAACTCCGAACAGGCAAAAAAGAGGGAAACAAATTTTTTTAGGGGCTACACCCCTGAACCCTGACGAGGATACATTACGAGTGTATAGTACTTGCATGATCAGTCACCACATATCAACAATCTCCCACTTGGAGACTAATCCTGGATGACACTGCTGCACTTGTAGCTCCCGTTGGATTACAGGCCTAGCCAGTTTCTTATGTCCACCATTTTCAATCATGAAGGCCAACAAAAACTGATGAGGAAATTAGTTTCTCCCGTGTAATTGCCTTTGTGAACATATCTGTAGGATTCTCACTTGTGTGAATTTTCTCCAACTTCAACTGGCTATCCTCCAAAACTGACCGAATGAAGTGGTATCTGAGCCGTATATGCTTAGTTTTTGAATATAGAGCTAAGTTCTTAGCAAGATGAATGACACTCTGGCTATCGGTGTACAAAGGGATATCTTCTTGTTGTTGCCCCAATTCCTCTAGAAAACATTGCAACCAAATCATCTCCTTGTTAGCTTCTATAGCAACAACATACTTAGCTTTAGTGGTTGAAAGTGCAACAACCTTTTGCAGCCTTGAAATCCAACTGACTGTAGTACCTCCTATAGTAAAAACATACCTTGTAGTACTTCTCCTACTATCAATATCACCTGCCAAATCAAAGTCAACATATCCTTTTAGAGCAAAATTTATTCCTCCAAAACATAGTTTCTTTGAAGTAGTACCTCTCAAATATCAGAGAATCCATTTTACCGCATTCCAATGTTCCATTCCTGGATTGCTCATATACCTACTCACAACTCCCACTACATGTGCAATATCTGGCCTTGTACATACCATTGCATACATCAAGCTACCAACTGCTGATGCATATGGTATCTTAGATATTTTGTCTTCCTCCTCTGGTGTCTTTGGACACATCTCCTTAGTCAACTTAAAATGACTAGGCAAAGGTGTACTGACTGTTTTTGCATTCTGCATGTTAAACCTTTTCAACTCCTTATCTACATACTCACTTTGGGACAAAAATAAGTTTCTGTTTGTCCTGTCCCGTGTGATCCTCATACCATGGATTTGTTTTGCTGCACCCAAATCCTTCATAGCAAATGAATTTGCTAATTTCTGCTTAAGTTCATTAATATGTTGCATGTTAGACCTGACAACAAGCATATCATCAACATAAAGCAACAGGATAATATAGCTGCCATTACCCAATTTCTTGAAATAAACACTAATCAGAATGACATCTTTTGTAACCTTGTTTAGCCATAAAACTATTAAATTTCAAATACCATTGTTGAGGTGCTTGCTTCAGGCCATACAAACTCTTCTTTAACCTGCACACAAAATCCTCCTTACCCTTGACCTCATATCCCTATGGTTTCTGCATGTATATTTCCTCTTCCAAATCCCCATGGAGAAAAGTTGTTTTCACATCTAGCTGTTCAAGATACAAGTCTTCCGTAGCCACAAGACTTAGAATAGTTCTAATAGAAGTCATCTTTACAATTGGAGAAAATATTTCATCAAATTCTATACCATTTTTCTATGCAAAACCTTTTACCACGAGTTTGGCCTTATATCTCTTCTTGCCTCCATCTTCTTCCTTCAACCTATAAACCCATTTATTTGGCAATGCACTTTTTCCTACAGGTAATTTGACTAAGTCCCAAGTCTGATTCTGTAGCAAGGAATCCATTTCCTCTTTCATGCCTAGCTCCCACTGCTTTTTGGTATCTACCTGCATTGCTTCTTCATAACCTTCAGGTTCCCCAGAATTAGTTAATAATATAGAATATAATGATGGAGAAAAACTTTGTGGAGGTCTTGTTATCCTTGTAGAATGTCTAACACTTGCATGAGTCTATGGGATAACTTATTGTTGCTGAGCATCAGGTACCATTGGTATTTTATTTTTTGGAATCTCATACAGCACCACATATTCCTTTTTGGCCTGTTCATGCTTCTTTTCATGTAGTTGATCCTTATACATGACCTTCTCATTGAATATAACATCTCTGCTCCTAATGATTTTATGATTTTCATAATCCCATAATCGATAACCAAATTCATCTACTCCATATCCAATGAAGGTACATTTTTTAGACTTAGCCTCAAGCTTGGTTCTATTTTCAATATCAACATGGACAAAAGCTTCACAACCAAAGGTTTTCATAAATGAATAGTTTACCTTTTTGCCCATCCATGCCTCCTTTGGAATGCCACCATCCAAATGATTTGAAGGTCCCCTATTTATTAAATAAACAATGGTATGTACAACATCTACCCAAAACTGTAAGGGTAGTCTAGCATGAATCTCATACTCCTTGCACGCTCCATAATGGTCCTATTCATCCTCTCAGACACACCATTTTCTTGTGGGGTTCCAGAAACTTTTTTCTGCCTACGGATTCCATTATATGAACAGTAATTCTCAAATTCTTTGCTGCAATACTCACCTCCATTATCAGATCTAAGACACATCAACTTTTTTTCTGTCTCATTCTCAACCAAATCTTTCCACTTTTAAAAGTTTCAAATACTTCTAATTTTTGTTTTAGGAAATACACCCATGTTTTTCTAGTTGCATCATTAATAAAAGTAACATAATAGTAAGAGCCACCAAGAGAAGATACCTGAGCTGGTCCCCATACATCTGAATTCACAAGCTCTAATTTCTCTCTTCTTCTCTTTCCCAACTTTGAGAAATTGAACTCTTTTCTATTTTCCATAAACACAATTTTTGCAAAACTCCAAGTCAATCTGCTTCAGACCTGGTAGCAACTTTCTGGAGTGAAGGATCTTCATCCCTTTCTCACTCATCTGCCCAAGTCTATGGTGCCACAATTCTGTTTCTATCCCTGTAGCAAGTGCTATAACTATCTCAGTAGCAACTTTTTCTGTAGCAACTAAGGTAGAATAAGTATTACCATTACACAAATACAATGTGCCTACCTTTTCACCTTTAGCGACTACTAATGCACCTTTAGTGACATTCCAGACTTTGTCTGAAAAGGTAACTATACAACCTTCACTAGCCAGTTGTCCTGCAGAGATTAAATTCCTTCTCAAATTTGGAACATGCCTTACCTCCTATAGCAACCATTAATTTCTATTCTGTAACTTGATTTTTATTTTTCCTTTTCCAACAATCTGACAGGGTTCATCATCACCCAAATATACCTGTCCAAAATCATCTTGAACATAATCTACAAAATATTTCCTATGGGGTGTGGCATGAAATGAAGCCCCTGAATCTATTACCCAGGAATCATTAGCATTGTCTAAACACAAAATTAAAGCATCCTGTAATTTATTACTTGCAACATTAGCTTCCTTACTGTCATCATGTTGTTCATCTCCTTGTTTGCCCTTTTGAGACCAGCAATCCTTCTTCAAGTGTCCTGGCTTTCCTTAATGCCAGCAATCCATTCTTCCTCTGGATTTAGATTTGCCTTTCTTTGACTTCCCTTGATTTGTAGCGCTTTTCCTCTTTCCTCTGTTCATCCCTTGTTCTCTATAGTCAAAGCATTACCAGATGTTGAAGTCTCACCTATGCTTTTCCATCGCATTTCCTCGCTAAGGATAACACCAACAACATCATCAAATTTCAAAGTATTTGAACCAGAGACATAGTTACTTACAACCATTACCAAGCTATTCCATCTTTCTGGCAAAGAACATAAAACCAAGAGAGCCCTTATCTCTTCATCAAATTTCACTTTTACAGAAGTTAACTGACTGGTAGTATTAAACTCATTTAAATGATCTGACATAAATCCACCTTCAATCATTTTCAGATTAAACAAGCGCTTCATGAGAAATACCTTCTTAGAGGCTGAGGGTTTTTCATACAATTTAGCCAAAGCTTTCATCAAATCATCTATTGTTGTTGCTTCTATTATATTGAATGCCATAGATGGTTCTAGGCACAACCAAATGGTTCACAATGCCTTTCTGTCTAGAAGATCCCAATCCTCATTAGTCATTGCTGCTAGTTTCTTGGCTTTTCCTTCCAACGGTCTCCATAAATCCTTCTGATAGAGATAATCCTCCATCTGCATTTTCCATAATTGATAGTTTTGCCCATTGAATTTATCTACCTTCAATTTACCCTCATCCACCATTGCTCCCACTTAACTGTGAGACTCCCACTCAACCGTGAGACTCCCACTCAACCGTGAGACCTTCCTGTAGATGATAATCAAACACAACCTGCTCTGATACCATTTGTTAGGGTTCAGACAAATTAGAGCAATAAACACTAACAATTATATGCAGATTAAATAACCCAAATATAACAATGAAGAACAACACAAAAATTTAACGTGGTTCACCTAAAATGGGCTACATCCACAGAAACTCAGCCATCCAATGATTTTATTATCCAGTGCAAAACATATTACAATCTCATAAATTCCACACCCGCAACATACATCCCAACCACTTATATCAAGCTTTTTGGAAGTTTCTAGAATTAGGGTTTTACAATGTCATTTTTCTTTTATCGGTTAACAAAAATTAACAATCAACCCCAAACCCCGACGAGGATACATTATGAGTGTATAGTACTTGCATGATCAATTGCCACATATTAACAAACACTTGACCTTCTCCTTCTTAGGTTGATCACCTTTTGATGAAGAGGTCTGATTAGCTGCATTTGGAGCAGCAGGTTTTTGATTTTTCTTCTTCTTTTCTTGATTCTTTTGTTTCTTTTCCTGTTTGCTAGACCCCTTCTGTTCTTTTGTGCCTTGATTTGCAGCCAAGGCATGTGACTTTGAGGGTTTAATTGTACCCATGTGAACTAGTTTATCTTGTTCCTGGGTGAGTTCTGGAGCATACTCATCTAGAGAAGGCATTTTATAGTTTGAACCTAGGGCACTTTTTGTGGCATGAAAGGTAGAAACAAACACAAAATAGTTCAGACCAAGCTTAGAAAGAATGCTTAAGATCAGTTATTTGTCTTTCTTTTCTATTCCACATTATTTCAACTGTAATCTGATGGATTTCAACTTTGTGAAGAAGTCTTGTATGGTGTCAAAATTACTCAGACTCAACCCTATGAGTTCATTCTCCAATTGATGACCCCTTAACTCATCCTGCTTACCAAAGAGGTTTCCCAATGTGGTCCACACTTCATTGGGTGTAGTGGCAGATTCAATGTGAAAAAGAAGGTCAAGAGAAACTGACATACATAGAGTACCAAAGGCTTCATCACATTTATTAAACCATTTTGTCTTTTTCGCAACATCATGAGGTTTAGTTTCAAGTCCCATTGTAACCCTGTGATATACATGCCTTTTGAGATAGATTATCATCTTAGATTTCCATTCAAAATAGTTATATGGTGTTAAAATAGGAACTGTAGATGGATTCATTTGTGTAGAAAAGTAGATTGCAAAGCAGAAAGAGAAGTGTGAAAAAAAAGACAATTGAGATACCCCCTTTTCACTAGTTTCTAAAATGACCCCCCTAGAAATTACAATGTTGGCACTTTATAATTAGTGTCATTTACAATGCAAATCTCACATTTTCAAACTCTTACAGAGCCCAAAATGGCTAAAACACAAAAACTACATCTCAAGTACAATATGAGATCAAATTGAGAGCACTAATGCAGTGTCCATAGAAAAATATGAACCCTAGAAAAAATGGCACCAAAAATAGAGTCTGTTTGCACAAGTTATGGCTCCTGAAAGGTCTCAAAATGAGAACTGTGCTGCAAATTCTGGAAGAATCTTCAATTTTTGGGAATCTGGAGCATCAAATCAGAAAACCAACTTCACCATGGTGTAGAGCGTGAAATTCTACCCCAAATAAAAAAAGCTTTCGCTAAAAAAGGAGTCAGAATGCTCAAGTTATGGCTCTTCAAAGTTTGACTTCAAAAGGCAAAACTCCAATGGTGAAGGGGGAGAAAAATCAAAACCACCTTGCTAATGTTAGCATTGAGTAATGGCCAATTTTAGCCAAAAAAACTCCAAGTTTGGCAGAACCGCCAATTTTAGTTATATTTATCCAACTTTAAACCTATCGCCAAAAATGGCGATACACCAGGTAAAAATAGTCGGGGACCTTTTTAACAGAATTGCCAAATTTTTAGAAAAACCACCAAATTTTTAAAGATTTGAGGTCGGGCACACATGCTGAGGTGCAACCTTTAGCAGTTGGGGGTTTTCTTTTTAATAAAAAATTTACAGGCCTTATAGGCCGAGTGGTAAGGGCGGGGGCCAAAGGCCTCACCCACTCCCTTGGAGGGGGGTTGCGGACTTAAGAAGGTCCGCGTGACCTCTTGTGGGGCCAAAGCCCCTTTAAATACTACTCTTAAAGCACTTAGTAGTAGTGCTTAGAAAAAGTATATATATATATATATATATGAAAAAATTTTGTATCACTGGCGTAGAAGGGGTCGTACATCCCGGAATTCAAAAAATTTGCCTCAGAGGATAACTTTTCCTAATTTGACTTTTGGACAGTTGATCCTCAGGTTTTGACGTCCTCTAAGCATGATGGCGAGGTTTGTTTGGGCCAAAAATGCAACGATTTATCAGCTACCTCTAGGAACACCTCTAAAAACCTCTGTAGCAACTGGGTCCTTCGATCTTTGAATTCGATGAAACAAAAGCCAATCTTGACTTTTTTGAGCCTTCTGGATGTTATGGAGATGTTGAAAATGCCTCTAGGATTACCAAAAATGCTACAATCACCCATATCTCATAAGAACACAAATATGCATGCTAGAGTAATACCAATGCTTATTTTCCTTCAAACTATTCTGATTCTCCAGATCATCTAAGGATGCAAGAGAAGAGCATGTTGGAATTTTTTAGAAAATATTAGCAATCAAATAGTCTCAAATCTCTCAAATATCAAGATTACAAAAAATGAACTAAACCAAACAACCTGGCTCTGATACCATGTTAGATTCTATGAGATGCGAGAACTGAGCCAGGATCTGTTGTCAGTCATAGATCACATACACTCTAGTCGACAAATAATCGAAGAACAAATTAGCGAAATGGAGAGAGAATCCTAAAAAGAGAGAAAAATAGAGAAAAAGAAAAAGAATTTGAGAATACTCTCGATACTCTCATAGAGCTTTCACCGAACTGGTATTGAACTAGTGAAGGTGAGAGTAGAGAGCTGTATATATAGAAAAAAATAGGGCATATACATCCAAGAGGTGCATTAACTCCTACTACCCCTAAAAGGTGGGAGGTTTTACCTACTTGGTAAATGACAAAACATGTGGCATAACCTCCTCAAATGAAGACAGAAAGGAGGTGGCACATAAAGAAAAAAAAGTGTGAGAACTCCAACTACCCCGTAACATACTTAGGTAAAGATAGATAGTGGTTATGAGAGGTGGCACAACAAGCCAAAAGAAGGTGTGTAATTCAACTACCCATGTTTGGGAGAGAGTTACACATTTAGCTGATGTATTTTGCCACGTGTCCTCATATTAACCACATATAATAAACTTAAGCAAGCTTAATAATGTGTAGGAAAAACAAATATCCCTAAGGAAAATAAAAAACCTACACTAACATATTTTTCTCCTTGGACATTTGTGAGTCATTGATGCAATGGACCCACCAATGCCAGCTTAGAATTAAATAGACAGTGATAGGGCTTTTCAATTAAGGCTTGAAAGTAAACAATTATGAATCCAATGATCATTCAATTTACCTTAAATCGACATATGGTATAGGGGAATTTATTATATTTTAACGTTGTTAAAACTTAAATTGAAAATCATGAAAAATAATGTAATCATTATTGTAGACACTTCTCAACTGGTGTAAATTAGTTCCTCTAAACCCATAGGTTAAAAATCTAGAAATACCTTGTTTGTTTAATTTGGCCTCACAAGATGAATAAGTTTAAAATAGACTAAAAACAAAGAGGGACATTCACACTCAAATAACCGTCTAGGGAAGCCACAATAAGATCATTTATAAATTTTTGAGCAGTCAGATAAGACAACTTAACACAATGATAATATGTCATTAACATAGGCAAAAGAAATATACAACACCATACTATTCCTTTTAGCCTTTGTTGGGAATAAACATCAGATCAATTTCCTTTCCAAAAAATTTAAGGGATGATGTGCTAGTTGCATAGTCCATGATCTAGGAATGTGTGCCCATATGTAATTGCTATTTGCTAGCTAAGGAAATGGTGGAATAAATTCCCACATCTAGAGTATGTAGTTGCCTTTCATAACTACCAATGCTTCACTATTCAATTAGTATCTAATTTTGTGGTGAATCATTAAATGGTATACATTAGTCACCCACATAAATGCATACACAGTCACAAAATGTGGGGTCGTAGAAAACCCTTTTGGAAAAAACCTAGAATCAAAGGAGGACTCAAGTGATCTTTAACATCAAGATTTCAATACAATATTAATGCAGTAGACCTTTCACTCAAAACCTTCAATTTGTAGAATATAAATGCATAATACCTTCATCCCAAGCATACAATAAATAGAGCAAGTCTAAAACTAGAAACCACCAATGGTTTCCAATACCATGGGACAAAAAAAGAATCTCAATTTGGGTGCCCAAATGCATGGACTAAATTTGAATGTCCCCCTCATCATGAGTCAACCTACCACAAATTTTATGTAACTCTTGATGATATAGATTTTGCCCACCAAAACTAGGGCTCTCCTTTTTAGGCTATTCTAATCTCTTACAAGATGCTCTTACATGTCTATTTTATGCATCATAAAACACTAAAAGGTCATCTACATACTCCCAAGTCCACTTTATAACTCCCTCTAACATGCTCTTATGTGTCACAAATTCCATTCATGCATCTTACAATGTCATATATGCTCTTAAACATCTTACATAACATATATACTCTTAAAACACACCATACAACAAATAACAAGTGGAAAAGAGTACTACTATGGACTCTCAAGATTTCATCCAAGAGGTGATTCCTTTTTCCATGTGGACACAATATTTAAAGTATTATAAATATTAAATAACTACAATGCCTACCTAGATTTGCAAGGTGTACAACACTTAAACCTAACATGTTGGACCTTAACTATTACAAGAATAAAATTTTAGATCCAAATGATTCATCAAAGGCTTAAATAAGCATCAAAAGAGTTATTTTTATTTGAAGAGGACACCCCATAAATTTTAGGTATGAGAAATGGTATTCTAAAGGTATTTCCATATAAAAGTTCAATTAAGTTTGGAAAAACATGCAAGCTTTCCTAAGTTTTGTTGGGTCATTTGAAATACTGGAAGATATTTATCTAGAAGGTTTTAGGTTGGATCTCCCTCCTTTCTTGTCCAAGATACATGATGTCTTCTACATTACCTTCGTGAAAAAACATATACTTGATATTTCACATGTTTTAAATTGGCAAAACATATAGATAAAACAAGAAAGTAAAATTATCTCAAAACCAATCAAGATCCATGACCATCATAGGCTTAATCTACATAAAATATATTCAACACATGCTAGTCATGTTAGTGCTCCAAGTTTTTGCCTTAGGACTATAAAATCATCCATGATGAACTCTTGGGGAATGTCAAATTGGTTTGTCAAGTGAGATCTATGATCAAGAAACAATTGCATTTAGGCCCTTGATGAGAATGGATAACTCTAACACTTATAGATCTACAAAACCAAGGAGGGTTCTCTAAGATTGAATGTGATAATTAGAGATAACTATGAAAAAATGTCTCATATGACTTGGCTGCACCCTAACTAATTTTTTTCACTAGTTATTATTAGGAAAGGTATCTCAACCTTGCATCCTAATGTTAAGAGCAAACAAATGTAATTTTCAAGGCTCTATAGGTCAATTTTGGCCCCAAAAATGTCAAAATGGGCCTTAAATAGAGAAAATGGGTTACAATGACATGGATCTCTCTAAGATCTTTAATTTTCAAAAAATGGGCTCGATCAGCTTCCCAGATTAAAAGTTATGGCCTCCAGAAGGTAGGCCGCCCACATAAAAAATGTAAGAGCATCTATGATGCATAAGAGAGATGTAAGAGGGAGTTACACTTGTTGACCAAATTATTACACATGTTATGACATGTCATAAGACATCTTTTATTGGAGATAATGGAGCCAAAATCAAGTACCCAAGTTGGTGAGTGAATTATGACAAGCTTATGATAGAATATGCTATTTAACCTTTAGACTCATCTTGGGATTTGGGCATTGGATTTTGACTATGGATTTAGGTACCACATTTTGTATGGTTATAGCTCATGGTTTCCTAATTACCATTTGATGGTTTCATGTATTGATTCTCCTATTTATTGGGTGCTTGAGATAGAGGTTTCACAATAAGTTTTGTAGGTGTATTGTTCTAATGCCAAAATTATGTTGAGGATTTATACCTATGTTACAAAGGAACAAAAAACTAAAATAAAAAATTATCAAGATTATGTGTTTAGCTAACATTCAACAACATGTATCAAATCTAAAGAATCAACACATATGAAAATAATGGAACATTATGCAATCACAAGATTACACAAGACACAAAGATTTTTATGTGGGAAACCCTTATGAGAGAAAACCCACCACTAAAATATGTTCACAATTGTATTATTCATAATCATCATTAATTCAATACAACAAGGTCTTAGGAAAACCTTCTATGGAGTCTCAATCAATAACATACCCTTCTTCTGCAATCTCTCAAGTTTTTACACACCAACAATGTACACAAATGTCTTCAATGTCTATACAATGAATTCATAACCTCAAGTAACCTTACTACATTCACACAAACTGATATATAGTCCAAGTACATCTGCACCTTAGACTAGGAGATTAACAAGCACAAGTCATGCATTTACTTCTTCAACACTAAGAAGAGTATGTGAAGAAGAATCCTTGCCTTGTTGGAGTTCCAACCTACAGAGTTGCCCGAGAAATATCTGGGAGTGCCTCTTTTTAAAGGGGTTGTGAGAACAAGTCTATGGGAGGACACTGTTGAGAAGTGCAGGTCAAAGGCCGCCTCATGGAAAGGAAAGTGGCTCACACTAGATGGGAAGATAACCATGATCAAGGCTGTTCTATTAGCATTACCCATCTACCTCCTCTCAAGCATTGAAATCACCAACAAAGTAGCTAATAAGATAGATGAGATCCTTAAGAAATTTCTCTGGGAAGGATCTAAGGAAGCCAAAAGAGTTTCGTTGGTCAAATGGGACATCATATACAAGGAGAAATCATAGGGAGGCACGAGAATAAGAAGAATCAAAAAGTAGAATATGGCACTAGGGGAGAAACTAATATGGAGAATGTATGAAAATCCAGAAAGTAGGTGGAGTAAAATTCTTCAAAGAAAATACCTCGATTCAACTGACAGGGAAAGGATCCTGACAACACCTAATCCACTATAGGCTTCCCACATTTGGAATTTCATGCTCAGCTGTAGGCACATTATAACATACCACATTTCCTGGAAAGTTAACAATGGGTAACACATTCTATTTTGGATGGATTCATGGAATGGGTACCCCCCTTTGGACAATGATGAAATACTTCAAACTAGCTTGAGGATCCTCTTAGAAGAATGGGGAGATCAGGTTAAAAATTACCTTACAATCCAAATTTGGGTGGCATGTGTTGGAAATCATTGGAGAATATAAACATACTGGAGGAAAAGACCGTAATCAAGAACTTATGCGAAGGAAGGTTTTTCCAAACAATGAAAATGACAATCATTTGGATGGGGGCCAGATCAGGGATATAGTCAGTAAATCTTGGCTATAAACTCTAGACTCTAACAGAACAAGAAACAAGTTGGCTGACGGAGCTATGTTGGAGTCATTGGTGTTTACCAAAGGTTGGCACCTTCACATGGAGGGCCACCTAGAAAAGGATCCTAACAAATGACAGATTGAAACAAATCAGCATTAGTGGACCATCTAGATGTGTACTCTATAGGAATGCAGAGGAAGATGCCAACCATCTGTTAGCCACCTGCCCCTTTGCAGAGAAAGTATAGAACTGGTTCTTTGACTATTGCAGCTGGAAAGGAGCCTTACTTGATGACATTTTCTCCCTCTTTGCGAGTTGGCCAAGGATTGGGAATTCGGTCTAGGATGGCATTTGGATAGCTAGCCCCTCCTTAATCATCTGGCACATATGGAGAGAGCTGAATGTAAGAATATTCAGAGAGAAGGAATCTTCCATCAAGGACGTGAAGAGGAAAATTGAAATCGAGATTTGTGAAACTATGACGTTGCGAGTTGGGAAACCACAACAACATTCAAAGCCTCTTACCAAGTGGGATGAAGATCTTATGAGGAAATGCAACTAGTTGAAAGTACCACCTGAATATTTCTCAAATGAAACTTACTTTGAGAAGAAAAAAAGAAGGGTTCATGCGAAGTGGAACCTGCCCCCAGCTGGATGCCTAAAGCTTAACTTTGATGAGGCAACAAAGGGTAACCTAGGAATCTCTGGGAAAGTATGCTCAATCAAAAATGAAAAGGGGGAGATTGTGTGGGCCATCTCAAAGAAGCTTCCAGAGCGTACAAACAACGAAGTAGAATTTCAAGCACTACTAGGTGGCCTGAGGTTATGCAAAGAAAATGACTTAAAGGACATTGAAATTGAAGGTGATTCCCAAATTTATATTAATGCTCTAAGAACAAGGAAAGTGGTGAACTAGAAGCTAAGTAAACTTGCAATCTTGATCTGGGACCTACTGGATAATCTACACATTTCTTCCATCCAACATTGCTATAGGGAAGCAAACCAATTGGTGGACCAACTCGCAAATAAAGCATGTCTCCAAACAGAAGAGAAGATCATCTCCAATGATCTCAATAGTTGGGAGGGCCTAGCACCCTAATTAATTTTTGTCATTTATATTCAATATGCTATCATATTGGTAGCAATATATATATATATA
The DNA here is from genome assembly GCA_027924645.1 of Cunninghamia lanceolata. Lineage (NCBI taxonomy): Eukaryota > Viridiplantae > Streptophyta > Pinopsida > Cupressales > Cupressaceae > Cunninghamia > Cunninghamia lanceolata. Next base: position 284,739 of record BSBN01001380.1, on the reverse strand, counting down.
TACTCTTATGCGAAAACCAACCATCCAACTATCCAACCAACCTAAGGAATACCAAGAGTCATGTAACCATATTTTTACCATACATGATGTTATCATACCACACTTATCACTAATTAAGATATCTCCACATGGATAATCACCTTGTAAATTTTGTTGTTGCCACACACTATGAATCAAAAGTTACAACCTTTACACTATCAGTATCAATATGTTTTTAGTATAGTCATCGCTATCAGCTTCTCATTTGTGGTAGCATATACAAACATAACTCCACTCTAAATTACTTGTGATACCTTGTGTCATATTCTAGGATATTATCCAACCCTTTAATCACATCATGTTCACTAGTTCTACTACAAGTGCTCATGCATCACTAATCATGCTCCAATAAACACTAAACTCATATGTGGTTAGGAGTTCTTCATTTGAATGACTTGTGGTTGTTTTCTTAGCACCACCACATGTGAAACAATATATGATGTACTGCAAGACCTAAACCATCATTAACATATGTAAATAATTATGTCTTCTATATTACGATACTTAAAATTCACCGCATTCCACCACAATGAAGACTGTAGATAAACTCTTCCTACAAGGACTCTTTGTAGGTGAATACCACCCAAGTCCCAACATTATCCCACTTGATATTTACTATAGGAGAGTATGCAATATTTAAGCTAAGAAGTTAACCTCATGCTCAAGACTGGGATAACCCCATCTCATCTCTACACCACATGAATTTTGTAGTACTTATAGATTTGGTCAAAGAATATATAGTGTATAACTTAGTGTCAATTTTCTTTATCCAGACTTTCTAGTTCTCAACCATCTCCCTCACAAAATGATATTGCATATCGATATGTTTTATTCTAGCATGGTAAACAGGATTCTTAGCTAAACAAATTACACTATGTGAATCACACTTCAACACTATTTGACTCTTAAAACCAATACTATTACTTAACCTCTTCAACCACATGAATTCCTTACAAGCATGTGTTTTGGCCATATATTATGCTTTAGTAGTTTACAGGGAAATTGTCTACTATCCCATGTTCATCCAACTTACTTCTCCTCCAAATAGAATAAACACATATCCACATGTAGTCCTTTGATTATCAAGATATCCAGCCTAATTTGATTCAACAAATCCATATACACTTAACATATTTCCCATATCATTAGTATCATGATAAACTAAGTAATAATCTAGAGTTCCCTTCAAGTACCTAAACACCCTTTTTACATGTGTCCAATGTTCTTTACCTGGCTATGCAATGAACTTACTTAGAACTCCCATTTCTTGGGAAATGTCTAGTCTTGTGTAGAACATCACATACATGAGAATTCCTAATACACTTGCATAAGGAACCTTCCTAATGTCCAAATATTTTGTAGATTTAGGACATTCTTCCTACTCAACTTTGTGCCAATAGGTAAGGTTGAACTTACCGGTTTACTATCTTGCATTGCAAACCTCCACGAGACTATCTCAAGATACTTTATTTGGTTTATCCATATTTTCCTTTTACTCCTATCCTTGTGTATCTCCAATATGAGAATGTATCCGATAACTCCTAAGTCTTTCATATAAAACTTACTAGCCAATTGAGTTTTAATCTCTTGAATTAATGATTTATTGTCTCTAATTATAAGCATATAATCAACATATAAAATATTAATTAGATTATGATCATTTAACTTTTTGAATTATACACAATGATCAACATCACTTCTTCCAAAACCTAATTCTAGCACATGAGTGTCAAACTTTTGGTTCCACACCCATGGGGATAGCCTTAATCTATATAGAGACCTATTAATCTTACAAACCAATTTCTCTTTACCTTTCCCCTTGTATTCATTAAGTCCTTCAATAAAAAATTCCTCCTCTAAGTCTCCATGTAAGAATGTTGTTTTGACATCCATTTACTCAATCTCTAAATCAAGTGTCACTACAATAAACAACAACATTCTAATGGAACTCAACTTAGAAATAGGCAAAAATATCTCATAGATCTCTATTATCTCAACCTGGGAATAACCATTTTCCACCAACCATGCCTTGAACCACTCAAGAGAATAATTTTCTTTGAATTTCTTCTTGAACACCCACTTGTAGCCAATGGGTTTCCTATCCTCAAGCAGATCAACCAAATTCCAACTCTTACTCTACTTTAATGCCAACATCTCCTCATCCATGGCATTCTTCCAAGATTTTTTCTCTTTGGAAGTGAGAGCCTCTTCCATAGAACTTGGTTCACTATCAATACAAGTAAGTGCAAAAACACAATGATATTCTAGAGGACTAAACCTATCATATGATCTTTGTTTCCTTAGGGACCTTCTCACAGTTATTGGTGAAGAATTTCCTGTTGTATCTACACTTTATTCTTCTTCAAAGCTATTGCTAGATGTGTTAAACTCTTCTCTCAAACTATCATGTCTATTATGTTGTTCAATTTTAAATACATCATGCTACTCTACCTTTGTCTAAAAATGCATCTACTCTCCTTCATTTGATTATTCAATTTTGGGCACTACACCAAGTTCCCTAAAAGTTACATCCTTTGAGTATAGAACCTTAAAAGGGTTTTAGATTCCAAATCATATGGTCTTTAACATTTTCTTTATAATTGATAAAAATACACCTTTTAGCTTTTAGATTCAACCTGAATTACCACTCCTTAAGCACCTGAACAAATGCTTCATAGTCAAATACCAATAAGTGTGTCACCACTTGTTTTCTTCCAGTCTACACTTCATATGGAATCTTGTTTTTTAGTGCAAATGTGGGAGACCTATTCTTCAAGCATCATGTGGTGCTCATAGCCTTCATCCAAAACTACTTTCTTAGGTCCACACTACTCAACATACTCTTTCCCTATTCCAGCAAATTTTTGTTTAACCTTTCTACTACTTGATTTTGTTGTGGTGTGTATGAGGTAGTTCTTTGCTTCACAGTTCTATCATTCTTAAAAAATACATCAAATCCTTTAGAATGGAATTAACTACCATTATTTATCATAAGCACCTTTATTTCTTACTAGTATGATTCTCAACAAGAGCTTTGAACTCCTTAAACTTGATAAATACCTCATACTTTTTTATAAGAAAATATAACCAAGAGTACCTAGAATAATCATCAATGAATGACAAGTACTACACAGAATTAATAATGGACATGATATCCTTAGTACCAAAAACATCACTATGTATCACCTCCAAAATCTCCTATGCTCTAGTGCTTCTAGAGTTGAACTAGACTCTATTCTATTTATCTAGTACACAATGTTCATAATATTTAATACTAATAGAACGATCACCAATACCTTTCACTATATATTTACTTATTGTGGTTTTTAATCCTTTTTCACTCAAATGACCTAGCTACAAATCCCACAATATCCCTGATTTAGATGTAGTAACAATAACAATACCAAATCAAGTTGATGCATCCAGCTTATACAAAGTATCATACCACACTCCTTTTGCAAGCACCAAATTACCTCTAACTAATCTACATCCTTTTCCATAAAAAATGACATGAACTCTTGCATCAACAATTTTAGACATAGACATAAGGTTTCTTACCAAACTTGGTATATGTAGTACATCTATGCGTGTCTATACTCTACCATCTATGAAAGAAAATTTAACCTTTCCCTAAACAACAATATTCAAAGAGTTGTCACCAAGAAAGATTTTTGGTATACTCTAATTACTAGTCCCTATGTGGTGTCATATGAAAAGAGGAACCTGAATCAATCAACCAAGAATCATCACCAACAACATTAGTAGATACAAATGCATCACTAGTATATTCATCAGTGTTAGAGGACTTATCAAAGAATTCATCATTCTTCTTAGACTTACACTCCTTTATGTGACCCTTTTTGCCACAATTCCATAATTTTACTTTGACTTACCTAGAGACTTAGACCTATCATTACCCTTAGACTTCTTATCTTCTATCTTCTTATTACGTCTCTTCTCTTTTGACCTACCTCTTACCACAAGGGCATCCAAAGTTTTATCATCCATAGACCTTTTTCTAGTTTCTTCACTTAACAAAATACTAATCACATTTTCTAGTTTAAGTGTTGTATCATTATTGCTTATAGACATTACGAGGTTATCCCATGAATTTGGTAAGGAAAAAGTAACATAATACATTTGTCCTCCTCTTCCATCTTGACTCATATTGAAGCAAGTTGACTTAATATCATATTAAAATAATTCAAGTGATTAGTTACATAGCCTCCCTCCCTAATTTTCAAAGAATATAGCTTTTTCTTCAAAACACATCTATTAACCAGGCTATTGAACTAATATAACATACCTATCTTCTTCCATAATAAATTTATTGTTTTCTCTTGAGACACATTTATTAACACAAAATTTGATAGACATAACTGAATAGTACTTCTAGATAATAAATCCAAATTTACCATGTTTTCATCAAACATACCTAAGGGTTTAACCACTGAAGATACCGTAGTCCAATAATCTCTTTCCACCACAAGATCCTCCATCTTCAAATTCCATAATTTGATATTCAAACATTAAATTTATCAATTTTAGACCTTGATGTGCTTGCCATAGATTTAATGTTGTTCTATTTTCTCACAAAATCCATCAAAGATTTCATTTGATTCCAATCATACACCAACTGTAACCTTTTAAACATGACAGGGTTGCATCAGCTCATATGCTAGTATTTGCACTCTAATGAATTAGATAACACCAAAACTACCAATATTTCTTTGATACCAAATGTTGGGGATTTATACCCTTGTTACAGAGGACTGAAAAACTAAAACAATAAATTCTTAAGATTATGTGTTTAGTTAACAATCAACATGTATCAAATCTAAAGAATTAGAACATATGAAAATAATGGAGCAATATGCATTCATGAGATTACACAAGACAAAAATAGTTTTACATGGAAAACCCTTATGGGAAACCCACCACCAAAACACATTCACAATTGTATTATTCATAATCAACATTAATTTAATACAACAAGGTCTTAGGAAAACCTTTTACAGGGTCTCAATCTAAAACATACCATTATGTGATCTCTCAAGTGTTTATACACTAATAACATACATAAATGTCTTTACTGTCTACAATGAATTCATAACCTCAAGTAACCTTGGTGCATTCACACATACTATTAAATATAGATGTATTCATGGGAAAACCAACTATCCAACTATCTAACAAACCATGGAATACCAAAAGTCATGTAACCATACTCTGACCATACATGAAAACAACATACCACACTTATCATTAAGTAAGATATCTCCACATGGATAATTATCTTGTAAAATTTGTCATTGTTACAGACTATGAATCAAAAGTTACAACGTTTACACTATCAATATCAATATGTTTTCAATATAGCCACTAATACCAACTTCTCACTTGTGGTAGCACATGCAAACATAACTCCACTTTATATTACTTTTGGTGCCTTTTTTCATCTTCCAAGACATTATCTAGTCCTTAGATCATGCTACATGTTCACCACTTTTATCATAAGTGCTCTTGCATCACTGGTCCTACTTTGACAAACATTAAACTCATATGCAGTTGATTTTTTCATCTAAATGACTTGTAGTTGTTGTCATAGCACCACCACGTGAAACAACAAATATGATGTACCAAAAGACCTACAACATCATTAACATATGTAAATCACTATATCTGCTATACCACAATACTTGAAAACTCACAATATTCCACTATAATGAAGATTGTAGATAAACTTTTCCTACCAAGACTCTCTGCAAGTGAGTAGCACCCAGGTCCCAAAAAATTTCTCTAATTCTCTCATTTTTGATACTCTTATAAAGGCTTAGACTCTGTAAGTGTATTATAACCATTGATTACTGAATAGTACATTGAGTTGCTTTGGAGTGTGGGGTTTTTCTCCTAAAATGGTCTTCCTGACATAAATCATTATGTTATGGTATATTATTTTTGTGTTTATTTTTCTTGTGACTATATAATAAGTTTAATTTTTGCACACATCTTCTTCCTTTCACTTGGTACCAAAGCTTGATCACCTTAGGCCCTAGGTGTTAGGAACAATGTTTTTTGTACTAATCTTGGATTGAGTGAGAGCTTGCACAGAAGGAGATCTTGTTGCAAGAAAATGGAAAGCACATCAAGAAAGAGATGGAGATATTTATAGGAACTAATTGTGAGCTATGAAAGCTCAAGATGGAGGATATGTTCATAGATAGATATCTATGGGCTACTATGACTAGATCGAAACCCATTGCAATGTCATGAGCCACTTGGGATATATTCAATAGAAAGGAAAAGGGCCTCATTAGGCTCTGCTTGGTAGATTTTGTTTTTTTGAGTGTACATGAAGAAGCCACTGCATAATCTCTTTAAAAGAAGTTGGGAGACTTGTACCAAGCTAAATCCCTAGATAGCAAACTTTTCCTAAGAAATTTGTACACCTTTAGAATGGATTATGGTGGTTATGTGACCAAGAATTTGAATGCTTGGTTGTGACCAAGTTGCACTCTATTGGATTCAAAATATATGAAAAGAATCATTTCATGACACTTCTCTATTCTTTTCTAGACTCATGGGATCACTTGGTGATGGCAATCGGGAGCACTACCTTGAAACTCAAAATGGATGAGGTAGTGGCTACTTACTCTTAGAGGAGATGTGGTGGAAATATTTTGAGTCTACTAAGGAGGCCCTAATTGTTCATGGAAGAGTGATGGAGAAAGGAAAGAAGAAGGACAAGAATAAAGAAAATCTTAGATCCAAATCCCATGGGAGATACAAATAAGCTAGAAAGTCTAAGGCTAGATGTTGGAACTATAGAAAGACCAAGAACTATAGAAGAGATTGTAAAGAAGAGAAAAATAAAAATAGATTGTGTCAAATGATGAGTTTGAAAAACCTTCTCAAGATGATGTAGATACCTTTGCCATGACCTTGGGAACTCATGCATTAAGAGATGCATGGTTGATAAACTCTAGAGCTTCCTTCCATACAATTCGCCATTGGAGGTGTTTTTCAAAGTATGAAGAATATAATGGTGGGAAGGTGTACCTTAGTGATGAATCTCACTTGAGCATAGTTGGTTATGGTAGAGTTTAGATTTAATTCCATAATGGACAAGTGAAGGGGATCAATGATGTGTTGCACATCCCTAGTTTGGCATGGAACTTGTTATCAATTAGCAAACTCAATGATGTAGGTGTGTAGGTTGTTTTCTCTAGTGGAGGGTGTAATATGGTGTGAGGAGCTATGGTACTCCAATAAAGGTGTTCATGTGGGCACTCTATTTCAACTATATGCATGCACTATCTAGTGTAATAGTTATCATGTTCCTCTAGTGAAGATATCTATATAATTTAAACCTTTTCCATAAAAACCAACAACAAAGAGGAGTGTTATGTATATATTTTATGGTCATGATTTCTAGATGCCTAGGCAAGCTCTTGCTCCAAAGATCAAGTTACCTACAAAGAAAACAATGCTGTGGCACTAGATAATAGACCATATAGGTGAGAAGGGTCTATGGACCCTAAAAATAAAAATCTTGTTGAGGGGATGAATGATTATACTCTTGAATTTAATTTCTATAAACATTGTGTATATGGAAGATAGAATTATGTTTAGTTTTAATCTAGTTCTCACAAATCTTTTGGGGTGTTGGATTCAATTCATTCATATGTATTTTTTCCTATTAATGTTCCTTGAGTTTCTAAATCTTTGTACCATGTACTATGTATCTTTTATAGATGATTATTCTAGAAGGATGTGGGTGTATTTTCTCAAAAGTAAATCTAAAGTCTTTAGTTAGTTTAAGGAGTTTACGACTCTTTTAGAAAATTAGACTATTAGGAAGATTAAGGTTTTGAGAATTAACAATAGTGACGAGTTTTGTTCTATAGATTTTGATAGATTCTCTAAAGAACTTGTGGGATTGAGAGACATAAGAAAACATATAGCCCTCAGTAGAATGGAGTTGTAGAAAGAATGAATAGGAGGTTAATGGAAAGGGATATGAATATGCTTAGTGGAGCCAACTTGGAACAAAAGTTCCAGGTAGGAGCAATTACTATAGATTTTTACCTAATTAATAGGTCTCCTATATAAACTGTGATTGATAAGACTCTTATGGAGGTGTGGATTGGAAAAATACCTCATTACAATATCTTAGAGTTTTTGATTGCAAGTTATATGCACATGTACCTAGGGAGAAGAGGTCAAAATTGGAGAATAAGACAATGAAATGTAACTTCAATGACTATGGTGTTAGTGTGAAAGGGTACAATCTTTGAGACCTTGTGGTTGAGAGTTTTGCATTGTAGAAGTATTATTTTTAGTGAGATTAAGCCTTCTTCCATATTGTTGCAACTAGAAGAGGATGAGAACAATATGTGGGTTAATTAACCCTAAAGACCAATAAGGTTGAACTAGAATCTCATGAAGGACTTGAAAAGGAGGAGAGATAAGATAGTTCTTATAGTTTAGAAGAAGAGGTAGAAGCTCCACCTCATTGTTTGAGGAGATCCACTTGACAAAGATAGCAACTAAATAAGTATAGTCCTCCTAATTAGAGATGTATTTTTGTTTGATTACTAATATTGATGAGCCTAGAACTATGAAGGAGGTAATATATATGGATGATTTTGAGTCCTAGAGAGCAACTATCAATGAGAAGATGGCAACATTTAAGAAGAATGACACATGGGACTTGGTAGCATTTATAGAAGGAAGAAAACATATTGGATGTAAATGGGTATTCAAAAAGAAAATTGGTTCATATGGTAATATTGAAAAGTATAGGGCAAGGATAGTTGCAAAAGGATATTCCCAAGTTGAGGGGATAAAATTTGGTGATATTTTTTCCTAGTTGCTAAGTTGACATCTATCAAGTTCCTATTATCTATGGTGTTAGAAATGAAAGCAACACTACTCAATGGAAATCTGATTCAAGATAAATTTCAGCAATCTTAAGTGTGCATTAACAATGGAGATTGCAATAAAACATAAAACCCACTATAGAAAATATGTCAAACATGAAGAAATCAACACAATGACATAGTGTTTACGTGGAGAAAACCCTTGCGAGTAAAAAACTCCACCAAGAAAGAGGCACAAGTTTGTATTAATCTCAACAAGATTGTACAATACATCAACTACACAACTCTCTCCACAAGTCTTCAATCCAACAACATGTCAGAAGCACCTAAGTGCCTAAAATCTATATTGCAACAATAAATACATGGAAAATACTTATAGAAATGTTTTTGACTCCATTCTAGGTGTTCACCTTCTCTCTCCTAAGATTCTCCAACCTGTAAACATTAATTACCAACTTACAAGCATCTTACCCTTGTCCAAAAACAACCATGCAAAGGTTGGGTGCCCAAGACTAAATCTGGCCTCTTACAACATCTTATGATGTGTCATAACCATCATAGATTCCACAAAAGAGTATCTTTCTAAGATAGGAATCTTGGGCTAAATATAGCAAATATACAACTAACATATCCATCATATGCGTCATAGAACCTCAAAATCTTATGACAACTTGTAGCTATCATAGATTCACTTACCAAACATTATGATAGTTGTCATACATGCCAAAAATAGTAGATTCTTCAAGGGAGCATGCCTACCCTCCTTTACTTTGAGTTTTTACATTTGCCAATAGTAAAAGTCACTTCGTAATTACCTCCGGTTACTCAGAAATTACCCCTGCCAGTGAAACTAGTACATCTCCTCATGGATAATTACAAATTACATATAATAAATGGAATAAATACAATATTGGGATTTACAAGGTTAATGGCACCTTATCCCAACATTCTCCCACTTGACATTATACATTGTAATCAACCCATAGGAAATCAAATGAAAATAATCAGGCACTAGAAACAAGGCCCATGACCTCTCTGCACCATACGAACTTCTCTTGATTGTCTATCTTCTTCAACTCAGTCTCTCCATTTGCAACCAACTCTTGAACAAATTGATACTAAACATCAACATGCTTACTCCAAGCATTATACATGGGATTCTTGGCGAAACAGATAGCACTATGACTATCACAACCAATCTGAATGATCCTGCAATCAAAACCAATACCTGTACACAGTCTCCTCAACCAAACTACCTCCTTAGAGACATGAGTAGCAGCCATATACTCTGCTTCTGTGGTGGACAAAGCAACTGTGGGCTATCTCTTAGTCATCCAACTCACTACTCCTCCAAACAGAGTAAACACATAGCCACTAGTGGACCTTCAACTATTCAAGACACCTGCCCAATCTGCATCAATAAAACCCTGTATGTCCAAAGATTTATCAACACTATCAGTACCAGAATAAACCAAACAATGATCAAGAGTACCTACAAGATATTTAAACACCATCTTCACATAATCCAATGTTTTCTACCAGGGTTAGACATAAATATTCTCAAATCTCCCACTGCTTGGGCAATATCTGGTCTCTAGTGTAAACCATTGCATACATCAAACTCCCTACATCACTAGCATATGGCATATTAGACATATCCTCAAAATTATCTTGTCTTTGGACACATATCTAATGAAATCTTAGTACCAATGGGTAAAGGAACTCTAACTGGGTTACAGTCCTGCAAACTAAACCTCTACAAAATAGTATTCACATACTTACTTTGTGACAACCAAAGCTTTCTATTAACTCTGTCCCTCTTGATCTCCATTCCCAAAATATACCTTGCAGCACCAAGATCCTTCATCTCAAATGCACCTAAAATTTGGGCTTTAGGCTCACTAATCATACCCTTAGTATTGTTGAAAAACAAGATGTCATCAACATACAAAGCAATAACCAATATAGAATCATCAACACAATAAATGTAAACACAGTGATCCTCCTCACTTTTAACAAAACTCAATTTCAAAACAAATGAGTCAAACTTTTGATACCACATTCTGGGGGACTATTTTAGACCATAAAGAGACCTCTTTAACCTGCAAACCCAATGTTCTTTTCCTTTTACCTCAAAACCTGTAGGCTGTTGCATATAAATTTCTTCTTCAAGATCTCCATGCAAGAACGCAGTCTTAACATCCATTTGCTCAATCTCCCAATCATAAGCTACAGCAATGGATGAGAGAAATCTAATAGAAGTCAATTTAGCAACAGGAGAGAATATCTCACCAAAATCAACTCCCTCTCTCTAGAAATAGCCCTTGGCTACTAGTCTAGCCTTGTACTTCTCCAATGACCTGTTTGCTCCAAACTTCTTCTTGAAGACCCACTTACAACCTATGGCCTTTCTTCCTTTGGGAAAATGAACAAGATCCCAGGTGTTACAAGAGTCTAAAGCCATCATCTCCTCCTGCATGGCTAGCTGCCAAGACTCACTATCATATGCAGAAATAGCTTCCCTATAGGATCTAGGTTCATTGTTAGTACTCAATAAAGCATATACATAGCAGAAATCTGGTGGGCTATACCTGCCAACTAGATTCTGTTGTCTTGTGGATCTCCTCAAGGGTGGAGTAAGAGACTCTACTCATTCTTCTACATGATCATTTGCACCAACTTCTTCTGTAACGATAGACTCATCTTCATCAGAAGTACTTGAGTCTTCTTCTTCTTCATGCCCAATCCATCATTCTATTCTTCTTGAGGTGCATCTTGCTGCTCTAAATCAAAGTGCACCTTCTTTACCTTTTCTTCTCTCTTTTGGCTGCTCAGGTTCAAAAATAGCTCTAAGTTCCATGAAAATAACATCTCTAGAAAAGATAATCTTGCAGGTAGTAGATTCCAAAGCTTATAACCTTTGACATTATCACCATATCCAATGAATGTACACTTTTTAGCTTTTAGATCTAACTTAGATCATTTTTCCTTAGGCACATGAACAAAAGCCTCACAACCAAAAACCCTTAAATGTGAAACAAAAGGTTTCTTACTTGTCCACACTTAATAAGGTGTCGAATCAAGAGCCTTACAAGGAGATCTGTTTATCAAGTAGCAAGCAGTACACACAACCTCTACCCAAAAGCATTTATCCAACTGTGCATCACTAAGCATACTTTTGGCCCTTTCCATAATTATTCGGTTCATCCTTTCTACAACACCATTCTCTTGTGGTGTATACGGAATTGTCTGTTGTCTGATTATACCTACATGATTGCAAAACTCATCAAATTCCTTAGAGCAATATTCCCCTCCATTGTCAGATCTTAATATTTTTATCTTTAAAATTGATTGATTCTCTACTAAGACTTTGAATTCTTTAAACTTAGTGAAAACTTTAGATTTATGTTTCATAATATAAATCCATGTATATTTGGATACATCATCAATGAAGGTGACAAAATAACAAGATTTTCCAATAGATTCATTATCCATAGGTCCAAACACATCCATATGAATAATTTCTAATTTCTCTTTTGCTCTATTGCTTCCTAAAGGAAATGATTTTTTGTTTTGTTTACCAAACACACAATGCTCACATAAATCAAAGTGCTCATCAGAATAAGAGAAATCATCCAACAATTCTTTATTCTTAATAGTTTTTAGTACATTATTACTTGCGTGGCCCAATCTGTGGTGCCACAACATACAAGTGTTTTCAGAAGCCTTAGAAGCATAAGAGGCATTACAAATTGTAGTGGCTTCAAGCTTAAACAAGTTCCTGAATCTCTTCCCTTTCACTACTACCAAGTTCGCTCTCACCAATCTGTAACCATGCTTGTCAAATGCCACATGCATTCCTAAATCATTCAAATTTGAAACTAAGATCAGATTTCTAGCTAATCCAGGAACATACAAAACACTAGGGAGGGTTTTAATCCTCCCATCACTAAAACACAACAATACCTTTCCTTTCCCGACAATCAGATATGAAGAGTTGTCACTAAGGTAGATATTACCTCCATCATATTCTTCATATGTGGAGAACCATTCCTTATGCGGGGTCATATGAAACAAGCATCCTAAGTCAACCAACCAGTGATCATTAGAAACAACATTACATGCAAAAAGTAAAACACCTTCACCTGCATTTGAGGACTTATCTGAAGCACTCTCCCACTATTTCTTAGGGTTTCTACACTCCTTTACATGCCCCCTTTTACCACAGTTCCAACACTTAACTCTGTTCTTTTTACCAGGAGTCTTAGACCGGCCCTTGGACTTTTCCTTAGCCCCTTTCTGATCTCCTTTTGGTCCCCTTTCCTTAGACCTTCCCCTGACATTGAGAGCATCCCCTAAACTATCCAAACTCTTTTTCCTTAATTCCTGTGATAGTAGCACTAAAACAAGAGCATCCAACTTTAGATCCACAAGGTTAGCAATGATAGCAAGGATAACACTCTCCCAAGACTCAAGTAAAGAACAAAGAAGTAAGATACATTTATCTTCCTCACTAACTTCAACATCTACTGAAGCAAGCTGACTCAACAACAAATTAAAAGAATTTAAATGCTCTGCAACTGATTCACCTTCTTGCATTTTTGTGGAAAACAATTTTCTTTTTAAATAAAGTTTATTTACCATACTCTTGGCTTGATAGATCTCACCCAACTAATTCCACAACTTGTGTGTGGTCTCTTCCTTTGAGACATTCAACAAGACAGAGTCTGAAAGACACAATCAGATGGTTCCTTGTGCCTTCTTATCCAGTCTATCCTACTCATCTTGAGAGACATCATCGAGTTTCTTCTCTTTTTGAACAACTAACCATTGGTTTCTTTCTTCCAACATATCTTCCTTTTTCAGCTTCCACAACTGATACCCCGTTCTGTTGAACTTCTCAATGTCCATTCGAGAGGTTGATGCAATGGTGGATGCAACCATAATAACAACACAAGATCTGCAAAACAAATACAACCGAATCTCCCACTGCAGCTACAGCTTCCACACTATCACCCAAGAGTCAAAAATGGCCAGGCTCTAATACCAAATGTTAGTAATGAAAGCAACACTACTCAATTAAAATTTAATTCAAGATAAATTTCAGCAATCTTAAGTGTGCATTAACAATGGAGATTGTAACAAAACATAAAACCCACTACAAAAAAAGTTGTCAAACATGAAGAACTCAACACAATGACACAATGTTTACATGGAGATAACCCTTGTAGGTAAAAAACTCCAGCAGGAAAGAGGCACAAGTTTGTATTAATCTTAACAAGATTGTACAATACATCAACTACACAACTCTCTCCACAAGTCTTCAATCCAATAGCATTCCGGAAGCACTTGAGTACCTAAAATCTATATTGTAGCAACAAATACATGGAAAATACTTATATAAATGTTTTCCACTCCATTCTAGGTGTTCACCTTCTCTCTCCTAAGATTCTCCAACCTATAAACATTAATTACCATCTTACAAGCATCTTACACTTGTCCAAAAATAGTCATGCAAAGGTTAGGTGCCCAAGGCTAAATCTGGCCTCTTACAACATCTTATGATGTGTCATAACCGTCATAGATTTCATAAAAGAGTATCTTTCCAAGATAGGAACCTTGGGCTAAATATTGCAAATATATAACTAACATATCCGTCATATGCGTCATAGAATCTCAGAATCTTATGACAACTTACAGCTATCATAGATTCACTTACCAAACATTATGACAGTTGTCATACATGCCAAAAATAGTAGATTCTTCAAGAGAGCATTCCTACCCTCATTTACTTTGAGTTTTTACATTTACCAATAGTAAAAATTACTTCTTGATTACCTCCTGTTACTCTAAAATTACCCCTGCCAGTGAAACTAGTACATCTCCTCATGGATAATTACAAATTACATATAATAAATGGAATAAATACAATATTGGGATTTACAAGGTTAATGGCACCTTATCGCAACATATGGTAGTAGATTTTTATTTAGAGATAGAACAAATGGATCCAAAGACAACATTCCTATATGGTGACTTAAAGGAAGAAATCTACATGACATAGCCTTATCACTATATGGAGAGAGGTAAAGAAAATTTGGATTGTAGATTGAAAAAATATTTGTATGGCCTCAAATAGTTTCCCAAGATGTGGTACTAGAAGTTTGATTCCCTTGTGTTGGGATTGGGTTTTCTAAGATCCAAATTAGATCATTGTGTTTACTGTAAACATGACAATGATAAATTCCTTATTATCATGTTGTACATAGATGATATGTTATTTTTTGGTAGTAGTAACAATGTGATTTGTGATTTGAAGTCTTATCTTTTAGCACTATTTGAGATGAAGGACTTGGGGGTTGCTAAGTATATCTTGGGTATGGAGGCTAGAGATAGAGTGAACAAAAATCTTTGGTTAGAATAGAGTAAGTATTTGAACTCTATACTTCAATGTTTCAGCATGGTAGATAACAAACCATTAAGTGTTCCCATTTTTATGGGAACTAAGATTTTAGTTTAGTAGTGTCCTATAACACCCACATAGATGGAGGATATGACTTATGTTCCTTATGCTAGTGCAGTTAGGAGTTTGATGTATGCTATGGGCTGTACTAGACCAGACATTGATCAAGCAATGGGAGTCTTGAGCTAATTTATGGCTAATCCTAAATGAGATTATTAGGTTGTAGTTAAGAGGGTCTTTAGACATTTGCATGATACATTAGATTACTCTATTTTTTTTTATCATGGTGATTCTATAGGGTACCAACACTTAATAGATATTCATGGATTTAGATTGGGCAAGAGATTTTGATAGTAGAAGCTCCACTAGTGGGTATATGTTTAGTTTATTTGATGATGCTATTAGTTGGATGAGCAGGTTGTGACTGCTTTATCCACTAAAGAGGTTGAGTAAATAGAATCTATGCATACATATAAGGAGGTTAGATCAAGAGATTGTATTTGGATGTGGAGCTAAGTCAAGGAGTTATTAGAATTCTTTGTGACAATAAGAGTGCCATATGTTTGGAAAAGAACTTGACCTATCATGGGAGGACAAAGCACATAGATGCCTAGGACCATTTTTTAATTAAATGGTAGAGGTGGGAGGGTAATGCTAGAGAAATTTCACACCTTGTAGAATGTTACATATGCATTGATGAAGCTAGTTAGCATAGTGAAGTTTAGGTAGTTCAGTAAGTGTATGGGCCTCTCAACCCATAACAGATAGTTGATAGTGTTGGTATTTCCTTTTCTCTTGTAATGTGTTTGACAAGTGGGATAATGTTAGGAAATTTGTCTCAACCTTTCATCCTAATGTTATGAATAAAAAATGTAATTTTTAGGTTATAGAACAAAGAAATGTAATTTTCAGGGATCTAGAGGTTGATTTTAGCCTTGAAAAATATCAAAATAGGCCTTAACTAGAGTAATTTGGTTATGATGGCATGCATCTATTTGATATCTTTAATTTTAAAAAATAGGCTCAATCAGCTTCCTATATCAAAAGTTATGGCCTCCATAAATTGGGCCTCCCACATCGAAAATGTAAGAGAATCTATGATGAAGAAGAGAGTTGTAAGAGGGAGTTACACTTGTTTTATTATGCATGTTATGATATGTCATAAGTTGTCTTTGATTGGTGATAATGAACCCAAAGTGGATCACCCAAGTTGGTGAGTGGATTATAACAAGCTTATGATAGGTGGAAGGAATGTTCTATTTTTAGCCTATGGACTCATCTTGGGATTTCGGAATTGGATTTTGACTAAGGATTTGGGTGCCACATTTTGGATGGTTTATCTCATGGTTTCCTAATTATCATTTGATGATTTCATATAATTTTTCTCTTATTTATTAGGTGTTTGAGATAGAGATTTCATAGTGAGTATTGGGACCCAAAATTGTTGTGCCTAGAAATCTCGTAAAATATCTTAATTAATCCCCATGTCCTTGGGATGTTTCCCTCATGCCTTGTTTAATTCTCCATCTTTGCAAAAAAAATGGATAAATTTGATTTTGGGAGGGGTTCACTTGTTTTCTTGGCTTCCTTAGGTCTTTAGGATCCTCAGGGTCCTTGGAACCCTAGAACCTATCTGTAAGTTTTGGGATTCCCCAGAACCTCACATTTTATGTTTTGTTGCCAAAGTTCTAGGATTATTTAGAACCTTAGAACCCCGCTTTGGGTACCGAGGTTCTGAAGTTCCTCAGAACCCCAATTTCCTAATCATGTCTTCAATCCTGATCCACATCCTGTCCCCATCCTATTCTCATTCCTAGTCCTCATCTTGTTCCCAAACTTGATCCAATCCTGTCATGTTCTCGATCCCCATTATTCTTAACAGGATCCCATATTTCTTCTACATGTTGGAACCTTCTCATTGGCGCCAAAGTTCCAAGGTTCCCTAGAACCCCAAAACCCTAGCAAAGTGCAAAAATACACCAAGACATGCCATCAACTCATGGAAGTGCCATTAATGCTCATGCCAACTCTTGCATTAACCCATTTTGAGCAAGAAAACATCTTTCAACCTCCTGATCGACTTACACATGGATCAAGGTAGTTTTCTCATAGATTTTGTGAGGTCTTTTCCTCTTTGCATTAAAGATGGTGGGTGAGTTCAAAGTTCCATGTGCTCATGAATTTCCCGGCCATGGATTAGGGCACACGACCATTGTGATATAAACAATAGTTTCCTTCTCATCCCGAGGGTTGGTCATTCTCGGTCTTTCTAGGCACAGAAGGTGCAAAGATTTCTTAGGGTTTCAAGAAACACCAGGTCAAGTTCTTCAAGGTGCAACAAGGTGAAATGTATGAATATTAGTAGGTATAACTAATACCAATCCTAAACTTCTCCACTATTATCTGCATTTCTTCAGGGAAATCCCTAAGTTGTAGCTAGGGTTTCCTATTTCCATGTTTTATGGTATGATTGTAACAACAAATTTGATGAATTTGACAAATTTTGAAAACACTACATGCTTGGTGGTGATCATTTTTGAGTTTTAAATGAATGAATGTTTGTAATAAGGGGTTAATAAGTATATTCATTGCTGGTCATCATGTTTTGAATGCATCTGAATATTCAGAGAGGCCCCCATATATTTCTATGTTGTTGTTTCCCTTTGATGAACCTATGACTCTACAACCCATTTAATAGGCACTGGTATGGAAAGTATTGATCACTGACACATTTTTAAAATGAATGGTATATTTCAATTGTGAAGTAGAAATATGTCTTAATTTGTATGCATCTTTTGGTTCTACACTTTAACTAGGGATGTCTTCAACAAACTAACCAAGTTCTAATCTTATCAAACCAAACATGCATACCTACATCTTGCCTTATTTTAAAGATGTCATTATCAACTTAATAGGAGTTTGATCATGCAATAGGTTAGTTTTTGATTTAGTGACAACCTTTGGGGTTAAAACTACAATCTAGGTACTACTGCTATGTTATTATTTTCTACATTTTATGTTGTGGTAAATCCCTATTGAGGGATACCTCTAGGAACACCCTCCTTGGTAAATAGTCAAGCCAAAAGTGAAGAGGAGATTACTCACTCCTATTAATTGGACCTTAATCATCCTTATCTTGTTGATGAGCCCCTTTTCTGTCTCCTTGACAACACCCATAGGCTAGGAGATTAGGAAATACTCTAGGGTTTTGGATCAACTTGTTACGTCATAAATTGTGTACACTAGTTGTGTAGGCACAATTTTCACTATGTTTAGCTCCTCCCTTTAGTGATCCCAAGCCTAGTCCATTTTTAGGTCCACCTTAAAGCCTTGTTTGGCCCTGTTTATAAAAAAAGTCATGATTTGATTAAAGTTTCATCATAACCTGAGAAATAAATTGAGATTTAGAGTTAGCCCTGCATTAAGTACGGGCTTGAGCCTTGAATTGCCCAAAGGGCTAGGGCGCCCAAGCGCCCTAGTCCCTCCCGATTTTTAGGGAGACAGTTCAAGTCTACAAGTCAGCTTCAGTGTTGGTTAGGCTAACCCTAAACTCAAATTTTGTTTTTGGCGCGTGATGTCTAATGAGGTATAAATAACCTCATTTTTATCATTAACCATATGACCCTTTTTGTACCACTAGACTACCTTGAGCCATGCCAATTTATTAGTCTTATATGTAATAATTATTTATTTTTGAAAGAATGTTGTACAAATCTTTATTCTTGAATTGACTAGATTTCATCACTAATGTTGACATGATTTTGTGAAAAGATCTGTGTGTTGATATAGGTTTTTGAGTATGGCTTAGTGGGAGGAATAGACATAAATGCTGACTGGAATCAGTAGTGCTAGAATAATAGGGCACTGGAATTTCAGGAGATACATGATCAAGGACTTCAGTATTTTATTACCATCCAACCACTTAGTAGTTATCCATCTTTTCTGTTATTTTAAAAAAGCACTCAAGACATTTAATACCTCCACTTGAAGTCTCTGTTATACTCTATTTAAAAGACAACCAGTTCAGTTAAATTCTATTTTTATGTTGTTGAAGACTTTTCTGGTGGCACTGATAAGCCGTCCTAGTATCTAGGATTTTGGTAGTGATATAGATTATCTTGTTACTTTTAAAACAATCATACTATGAGTAAATAAAATCATATTTTTCTCTACGTCAAAATAGTGTTATTGAGTAATGTGTATGCAGACTGGAATTTGAGCTATTAATGGTGAATGTGATTTGAATCAATAAAAGATCTCCGGGGAGATGGCCACTCGAAGGAACTAGGGATAGATAATTATTTTGATGTTTTGTGAATGTGTTGTTTTTGCTCTATTTTTTGATTGTTTTGTTCAGAACTATATAAATTTTTGTTCCGTGGTGATATGGTAGAATGACGTTAATGTTAACTTGCAGGGTATTGTGTTCAGTTATTTCTAGCATAGTGAAATCTTCAGTTATAATTTCTGAAGTTATGTGTTGTCTTGTAATTTCCAGAGTTCTGGAGCCGCTTTCTATAAAGAGGAATTCCAGAGCTCCTGCTTAGTTCAGAAGTTCAATATTAATTGATAGTGGAAATTTGGATTTAAATAATTTCCTTCTTTCTTAGATTAGAATGTTTCTTTCAAATTCATAGTTTAAAGTTCATATGCTTTATAGGTTAGACTCAAATGCTTTGTAGACTGAGTTTGTATGCTTTCTAGTTTAAGTTTATATTGTCAAAACTTTCCTAAAAATCTAGAAAATCATTGCTAAGTTGAGATGTTCAAACCAATCCCCTATTGCATACAGCCTTGGACACTACATGACTAACAAAAATTATACATTTTCAACTAAAGTGTTAGGACTTAACAACAACCTGTCACTTTTTGGCACCATTGTCGGGGACCCTCCTTTCTAGTGTTATTAGGAGAACATTTGGAAACCTCTTGTTAGTAAAAGCAAAAATAGTCATCAAACTTCTTTTTTTTGCATGGTCAGAAAACAAGGTCCACAAGGAAGATTCGTAGCAAAAACCCCCCAAATAGTAGTCCCAACCAAATCTAAAGAGGTAGATGTCTTAGCTGAAGAACTTTTTCAATACGAATTGATCAATAAGGATCAACTTAAGTCTTCCCAACATACCTCACATACTCAGCCACCACAAGTAACACTTGAAGAGGAAAACATTCCTTTAAACATAAAGGATGATAACAATAATGACCCTTTCAATCACCAAAATGGAAGGAGAGGAAACAATCAAGATGATGATAACCCAAATCCTCAGAGAGCAGCCTGAGCATTCACTTATCCTATTGCTCTCAATCTGGAGGAAGATTCACTGATGAAAAACATTTCACCTTCTATCCTACCAACCTTTAGAGGTTTATCTTTTGAGGACCCAGATTAGTTCCTTTTCGAATTTAAAGTTCTATGTCAGACATATGACTACAAAACAGATAATCATAAACTAAAATTTTTTCCGTCTACCTTGAGAGACTCTGCAATGCGATGGTTCATGGGGTTGGTTTCGGGATCAATAACCACTTGGGATGATATGGAAACAATCTTTCTGGAAAAATATTAGAGCTATTGTAGGATCAGTGATAGGAAGGAAGAACTATTCAAATTTAGGCAAAAAGAGGATGAAATCCTAGAAGACTTCTTGGATAGGTTCATCTTTCTAACAAAATGGTGCAGAGAAGAAACAATGAGCCCAGAAACCCTGAAGACCATATTCCTCAAGGGGCTTGATAATGATGCTAGGAGAAGCTTAGAATTGATGGGAAAAGGAGATGTGTCCAAACTTGACCTTGAAGACATTGTTGAGTTGTGCAAAAATTTCTCTTAGACTCGTGGAGGAATCCATAAGTCTAGCCTATTGAGAGGATCAAACGAAATTGGCAAATTGCAAGAGGAAATAGCAAATCTAAAAACTGATATCCTTGTTCAATTAAACACCACCCTAGATGGAATATAGGCCAAGACATGCAATCCTAAAACCTTATCCATCTACTATCCTAGATGTCAAAATAAACATCTACTAATGGAGTGTCCTCTAGATAAAGCTGGCAATTGTCAAATTTGCGAGAAAAATCATGTCACCAATCAGTGTGAGATACTCAATGCAATTAAAAACTCAAAGAAGAAGTCATCTCACATAGAGGAAGAGGTCAATTAAGTAGGCTAGAGACTAGGAGGGAATTTCTCCTATGGTCAAAACTCAAACTCATCTTGGCACCCTCTAAATAATTGGAATAACAATCAATGAGTGGCACCTTGGCCTCCAATGCCGCCTAATTGGGGACCTTACCCTTGGGGACCACTTGAGTGGGCAAACTAGTCCTGGGCAAATTCTTAATGGGAAAATCAAACTCAACAACAATGGTACCCTCAAAATCCTGCCCCACAATGGAATTAGCCTTCAAACCAATTCTATCATGGTCTATGGCAGATGCCGAACCCACAACAGAATCTCCTTCCAGCTCCTCAAAATACTCGATAAAATGAGCAGGTCAATCAACCCCAACTACCAGCGCAACCTATTACTAATCCAAAGAATAACCATCAAAATGTACCAGTGTATTCCACTGAGCAGGAAAACATGGCTAGGGTTAAAACTATCTATTATGGAAACTTACAGTTAAGGTAAGGAAAAATGCTCCAGTAGCCTACCATTGTTGAGATCCTGGAAGACCAAAATGAGAAGCCCACTCAAGGAACAAAGATGACTCCCATACCTTCAGAGCAAACCATAGGAAGTAACCAAGATAAGCTTGCTAAAATTCAAGAATATTCCTTTGAAGCACCCTTGTCATCTCCTCAACGACCTCTACATAAATATTTGGATTTACCGCTAGAACAAACTATCAATAAACATTCACCAAGTCTTCTGAAGAATGACCCCAACTCAAGGAGGAGAACTCAAGCACCTTTTCCAAAGTGCCTTAAGGAGACCTTCCTAAAAAACCCTCTAGAAATAACTTGCCAACTGAAACTACTTTAATATAGGAAATTAAACAGCTCAACATTGAGATTCCACTATTACAAGCAATCAAAGAGATTCCTGAACTCAACCGGTTAGTTAAATAGTTGTGCATAAAAACACCAGGGAGGAAGAAGAAACAAATTAACACAGTGCAAATCAATGGATATTTGGCTAACCTTCTAACTGGAGAAATCTCTGCCCCAAAATATGGTGACCCAGGTATCCCACTCATAACGGTGACAATCAATGAGGTAGAAATACCTAATGCACTCGTGGACTTAGGGGTAGTGATTAACGTCATGGAAAAACTAGGGCTTACAAATTTACGCCCCACAACCACCATATTGTAAATGACAAAATAGTCTATAAGTGTTCCCAAAGGTGTCCTGGAACATGTCACTATCAAAGTTGATAATTGGAAATATCTAGTGGACTTCCAGGTGATCCAGTCCCACAGTCCTAAGAACAGTTATTCATTAATATTAGGAAGACCTTGGTTGGCAACTGTTGCAACCAAAATTGACTATAGAGTAAGAGGAATGATGATTTCAAATGGCCTTAACAACAAACACTTGTCCCTATATCCTCTTGCTCAACCTACTGTGAAGAAGCGAGTTTGGGTTGATGAATCAAATTGCTATGACAGGAAAGAAAATCTAGCCTCACTCACAATGGTAGCCATTAAACAACACAATGAAGAACTAGAAGGTGAACTGGAAAATGACATGCAAGGTATCACTATAGATTTGAGTGGTGAAGAACTCTTAGAATTTGAGGAAATTTTAGGACACATGACCCAAACTAATGATATCAAGCACACACGCAGTAGTAGCCAAATGTCCTTCATAGCACTTCCTTGCCCTCTGGCTAATATCATTTCAAAGATTGATCACTTCTTTAAGGATATTGGTAGATTCCATAAAATCATACCGCATAGCTATCCACTCAACACATTAATGAGAAAAGTTCACACTGTCACCTCCAACTACCCAGGAATTAAAACTATCATGTTATTACTAGGAAAAACTTTAAATATCAATAGCTGGTTAATAGAAGTAGATGAGCTCAAGCTATTTGCCGTATTGGTGAATAGGTTCAAAGCTTTTGCTTGGGATTACACAGATATGAGAGGAATACATCCTAGTGTCTATACTCACCACATCTATACTAAAGATGTTAGACTAGTTTGTCAGCCACAATGTAGACTTAACCCTGCTCTCAAAGATATTGTCAAAATAGAAATTGAAAAAGCCCTACAAGTGGGATTCATCTATCCTATCTCTAAAAGCAAGTGGGTCTCACCTTTAGTGGTTATTCCAAATAAAAATGGGAAATGGAGAATGTGCGTAGATTATAGAGAACTCAATAAAGCAACCTATAGAGACTACTTACCACTATCCTTCATAGACCAAGTCTTGGATAATTTAGCAGGGATAAAGTATTTCTCATTTCTGGATGGATTCAACAAATATAATTAGATATAAGTAGGAGTGGAGGACCAGGACAAAACAACTTTTACCTGTCCTTGGGGAATGTTCGCATATCGAGTCATTCCCTTTGGATTATGTAGTGCACTTGCAACATTTCAGAGGGTTGTTCTGGAAATCTTTGCCAAACTTGTAAATGATTGTGTGGAAGTCTATATGGATGACTTCATTGTATATGGCTCCACTTTTGACAAAGCACTTTAAAACTTGGACAGAGTATTGCAGCGATGTGAAGACCATCAGTTATCCTTGTCATGAGAAGTGTCTAATAATGGTAGAACAAGGGATAGTGCTGGGACACCACATCTCAGTTGAGGGGATAAATGTAGATCCTAAAAAAATTGAAGTGATACAATAGCAAGAGACCCCGAAAAACCAAATTGATGTTACAAGCTTCTTGGGCCATGCTGGATACTACTGAAGGTTCATAGAAAATTTTAGTAAAATCATAGCTCCTATGTTATCCCTTCTTCAGAAGGATGTGGAATTTTCTTGGACAACAGAATGTCAAATATCATTTGACATCATTAAAGAAAAACTCGCTTCTGCTCTAGTATTATGAGGACCTAACTAGAACCTTCCCTTCCATATTTATGTAGATGCTTCCAATGATGCAATTGGAGCAGTTTTAGGCTAGGAAGATGAGAATGGAGGGAAGTATGCTATATATTTCATAAGTAAGAATTTGACTCCCACTAAATAAAACTACACCACTACGGAGAAAGAATTCTTAGCTGTGGTTCATGTAATCAACAAATTTTGAAATTACATTACAGGGTACAAGGTAACTATTTTCACAGATCATTCAACAATTAAGTATCTAATGACCAAACCTATAGTGAATGGAAGGATAATCATATGGTTATTACTTCTCTAAGTATTCAATGTAACCATCATTGATAAGCTCGAGAATTTTAACGTAGTAGCAGACTTTTTATCCTGAATCAAACATAACAATGGAGATTGTGCCTCTATTCAAGATGAATTTCTGGACACAAACTTATTCACCATCTCCACTAAAACACCTTGGTTTGTAGACATAGCCAATTATTTAGCCACCTCTGAGTTTCCACCAGATTTTACATTGAAACAAAAGAAACGCCTCATCAAAGAAAGTGCTCAGTTTAAGAGTTGGCCTAATCTGGTTTTATGTTGCTGTGTCAGATCAGACAAAACATATAGTATACTAAGAGCATGCCATGATGATCATTTTGGAGGTCATTATTCAGTGAAAAGAACCTCCCACAAAATCTAGGTGCAGGCTACTATTGGCCCTCCATGCACAAAGATGTAAAAACATATGTCCGCCATTGTGATGAATGTCAATGAGTAGGGAGGCCTACATCATCCAGTGAGATGCCTCTTCAGCCATAGATAGTTTTTGAACCTTTTGAAAAATGGGGACTAGATTTCATAGGACCCATAGATCCTCATTCATAAGGTAAATAATACATTCTGGTCTGTACTGACTACCTAACCAAATGGGCAGAAGTTCAAGCACTGAAAGTTGCTAGGGAAGAACAAGTAGCAGATTTCCTTTATAACAAAATCTTCCTCAAATTTGGAGCTCCCAAATCAACTGTCACATATCAGGGACCACAATTTATGTCTAAAGTTTTGTTGGCATTCACTGACCATTTCCAAGTAAGTCATAAGAAATCATCCCCGTACCACCCACAAGAAAATGGTTGGGTGGAAGTAACTAATAGAGAACTTGAAAACATCCTGACAAAAATAGTTTCATCAGGAAGGAAAGATTGGGCTAGAAAATTACATGAGATAGTCTAGGCTTATAACACAACTTGGAAATCAACCACTGGTCTTACTCCCTGTGAATTGGTTTTTGGAAAGAAACCTCTTCTACCTATTGAATTCAATTTACAAATGTTGAGAACAACAATGGAAGTAGGTTTGGACCTTGATCGAGCCCAGGTTGAACAAGTCCTACAACTTAGTGAACTAGATGAACTCTGCTTGGAAGCCATTCATCAGACTGAGTTGGTTCAACAACAGTGAAAGGCTCGGCATGACAAGCATATAAAAGAAAGGGAATTCTATAGCAATGATTGGGCATTGTTGTTTGACTTCAGATATAAAGATAAAAAAGGTAAACTTCAGACTCATTGGTTGGGACCATATGAAATTTCTGAAGTATTTCCAAATGGATTACTATAGCTTAAACCCATAGATGGTGACACTCGAACACTTCTAGTCAATGATTATAGATTACTGATTTACCACAAACGTATAAACAAAGAAGAAATTACAAATATGGTAGAGATGCAAGGAGAGAACCAATGTATAAACTTTGTCTTGGAAGAGGATACATAATACACAAAGTAATAAATATATTTTTTTAAAAAAATGTGTGTTAATTTTTGAGTATTTATCTAAAATTGTTGTGTATTTATCTAAGTTAATTATCTAAATTTTAGTATTGTTTTGCAGGAATTTTGCCTCAAGATAATGCTAAGTTTCGGTAGCATTTTCACCAATGCTCCAGAACTCCATTCCTATTTGTGCTAAGTTTCGGTAGCATTTTCACCGATGCTCTAGAACTTTGTTCTTATTTGTGCTAAGTTTCGATAACATTTTCATTGATGCTCCAAAACTTCATTCTTGTTCGTGCTAAGTTTCGGTAGCATTTTCACCGATGCTCCAAAACTTTATTCCTGTTCGTGTGTTCTAGCGGCATCTTTCAATGATGCTCTGGAACTTTGTTCTTGCATTCTGGCAACATCTTTTAGTGATGCTCTAGAAAATTTTTCATGCATTCTGGTGGCATCTTTCAGTGATGCTTTGGAACTTTGTTCCTGTGTTCCGACAACATCTTTCAGCGATGCTCCAGAACTTTGTTCCTGCATTCCAATCGTATCTTTCAGTGATGCTCTGGAACTTTCTTCATGCATTGTGGAGGCATCTTTCAGTGATGCTCTAAAACTTTGTTCCTACATTTTGATGGCATCTTTCAGCAGTGCTCTGAAACTTTGTTTGTATGTTTCGGCGACATCTTTCAGTGATGCTCCGGAACTTTGTTCCTGCATTTCAATGACATCTTTCAATGATGCTCCAGAACTTTTTTCCTACCTTTCAAAGGAACCTTTCAGTGATGCTCTGGAACTTTGTTCTTGAGTTCCAGTGGCATCTTTCGATGATGCTTCAGAACTTTGTTCCTGCGTTCTGACAACATCTTTCAGCTATGCTCTAGAACATTGTTCCTACGTTTTAGGGGCATCTTTTAGCAATGCTCTGGAACTTTGTGTAGAGTCTTTACTATGTCTAGTAAACTTGGTGGCAATCACACAATTCAAAGGAAAAACCTAACTACATAGTCCATTGTAACCCTTGGAAAGACCTTCATTGAATTATCAACCAGGGCTAGTAAGCTTGTGATGGCATTGGCACTATATGTGTTTTCAAAGATTTAGACTATCTAACTCATCCTAATACAATTTTTATAATTCAAAATGCACAATGATAAAGGAAGCAATGCTCATATTGTTGCTACATGTACTTGCAATTTAAGACTACAACTAATGACTAAGAAATGAACACTAGGGTTTTAACTTGGTATTGATAATTTATCCTATACTCCTAACATACACTCTACACTCCAGAGTACAACAAGTTAAACAACTAGAATATCTTGAAGAATCTAATGCATTTATGAATTGACTGTTATAACAAAGTAACATACATAAAATTAAGTGAGGGATAGTTACCTTGAGTGGCCCTTGCTCAAGTGACAGTCTCCACTAGTCTAACTCAAATCTAGTTGCTCATATTAACACAATCATACTATTTCTGATTCATTCATTGTACAATCCTTAGAATATCACATAAGATTTTGCTGAGAGATTTTATTCATGCATTCATCATCAAAAACATAAGCATTGTCTGTGTACCTAACTTGGAAAAGATCTGGTAACTATATCTGTGATTAAACAATCTACTTCAAAACTTAAAACTTTAACTACCTCAACCACCGAGCCATACATATAGGCACGGGGGAGTTTATTGGAACAAGTTCTCTAAACTGGAAGCATAAATCACCACTCTCTACATACATGAGTGTGATAAATGTCAAGTAACTAATAATTGAAAAAGAAAGAAAGAAGAGTTCTAATGAAATTGGAACTTCTTGTTGAAACAGAGGAACGTGGACTGGTTGAATTAGTCATGTTAGACTCCTAGCTGCAATAGAATCCTTCTCCTTCAATTGTCTTTATTAATTTCTATCACAATGTGTAACCATCTTCATCAAGTGTCTCCATGCTGTAGTTGTTGCGTTCAATTTATCTTGAAACTTCCCATGTTTTGCTATCTAGGAACTCTTTGGTTGTGCGTTGCACCTTGCTGTTGTTGCGAGCTATAGTCTATCTTCTCTAGCTACAAGAGTTAGTTCACAAAACATGTACACAATACTAACAACCATAACCAAGCACATATATCCTTTACAATCCATACATTCCCACACATCATCATGCAATATCCATCATGTTAAAACCATATTTCCATATACTTAATAATCAGGTTTAGGTTTGCATAATTAACATAAGAGATAGCATAATGTAGAAATATGTATAAGATAATGTCTGAGAATGTCTTTGAACTTGCATAAAACCATAAGAAAACTAGCTAATAACTAGACCCATTATTTCCCCCAACTACCCAATTGCTTGTCCTCAAGCAAATCAACTAGGACTAGAGGCTGTAGTGCAAAGTAATTTCCCTGAGGTCTGTAACAACATCCACTCCTTCAACTTGTTCCAAGTAAAAGCCATTATGATATGCTAATCTGTTCATCTTGGTAACCTCTACCTTCTCACACTCCACATTCTTATTCCTTGTCCAATGTGGCACCGGGTACAAAAGCATTGGTAGCTGGAAGGTGAGTGGTACCCATTCAAGTCCCTATCCTTTGGCAATATCCATATATTTCTGTACTCTTTCAAAAATGGACATAAAATTATGAATAGAGTGGGGTTCTTTTCTTTGCAACTTAGGGGTTGAACTGTTCCATCTGTCTTGCACAAACTGATAACAATTGTGGATGAGTCCAACAATTAAATGTTGCATCCTGTCATAATCCCGCAGTCTCAAATTCATGATTATCCTGCCTACACCCTTATGTTCCAGAAGTTGTTTCCATTCTACAAAGATTAAGTTATGGGTTTTAGATTCTCTCCTTATTGGGAAAGCAATTTATTTTTCTCTTTGTATATGCTTGCATGATTTCACCCCTCAACTTCTCATTTTTGAAATGAGATGCAAGTGCCCTAAATTGTAAATCTCCCACAAAACCTAATGGGTTCCATTCTATATCATCAGACACAACATATTTATGCAAGTAGTACTCACATAAATGTTCTTGCTCTTCTGGTGTGGTAGTAGCAATTTTTTTTTAGAAAAGTCATTTTTTCACTCATAGCAACTGGTTTATTACTGATCAACTTACTAAATTGAAAACTTAAAAACTTTTCCTATAAAAACAAAGCATATGTTCTGGTCAAAGTTCTACATTTAACAATTTGGACAGCTTTATCTGCTACCTCTTACATCCTAACTACTACTCTTCTCAATTCAATATCTTTCCTCTCTAATGCCTGGGTATGTTCTGCTATCATTGCTTCTTTCTCTTTCTTCAACTCCTCTCTTTGTTTAGAAAAGTTTTCAGTAATTTTCCACAGTTGATATCCCAGGGACATGATTGTATGGCAAGTTGGGGTTTTTGTGACAGGGGGTCTCTTTTCCTTAGCTACCAATTCCTTATTGTCTACTACAACTATTGCTAGTTCTGCAAGTATATTTAATTTTGTTCCCTATCCATGAGTATTGACTTTTTCCTCCAACTCCTGAATTCTTGCCTCTCTTTCCTTGTCCCTTTTCTCATAAGTTTTGACCAGTTCTTCTAGCTGCTTAATTCTCTCAAAGGCTTCCTACAATTCTCTTCTGACATTTCTTTTTTCAAGAAATAATTCTTCATCTCTTAAATACTATTCATCACCACCCCTTGTAGACTCATAACCCTCATTGTCAAGGTTATCTGGGGTTTTCTTTCTAGTTTTCTTGGCAACAAAAATATCCTCTGACTCTGATTCAAAGGTAGTAGATATATACCATTTCCTTTTAATTGGTACTTGCACATTTTCAGTCACATTGGCCTCTTGTTCATGGTCAATTTCCACTGTCACAACATCTTCTTTTTCTTCTCCTTGTTTTTCCATACTACCCCTTGTAACACCTTTTCTCTTTAGGCAGTGTGAACGCCTTAGTGGTGTGGGTTTCTTCATAGGCATTTTTGAAGGCATGAAAGAAGAACCACCTTTCTTCTTTCTAGTTTTTGGTGTCCTGGTGTTGGGTGTTTTACTAGAATATGGGGTTTGATATACCTCTTCTACTACAGGTTGATCAAATGTTGCATGTGGTGATTTTGGCACATCTTGCTCCCCTATTTCTCCCTTGTTGTGGGTAGGTGAAGCAGTAGGTGTAACAGAAGGAGTTTCCCTTAAAGATGCAGTAGGTGACTCTACATTCCCTGATACTACTGGCTCCTCTAGAATATCATTACTGTTTCTACACTTCAAAAATCTTTCCCAGGGCACCTGTGGGTACTGAACCCTAAGGCTCCTTTTCACTAATAAGGTAATCAAACAATCATGTGACAAAGCTAACATTTTTGACTTTCACTGGTATTCATATCCCATTCTTTTTAAAAGATTATATAGGAAGTTGGGTACATTGACTATTCTATTATGGCAAAGGTGACTCAACAACTTAAGATGCACATTATACAAAAGAGACTGTCTACCATCACAAGTAATGTACTTAATAATATAAATAGCACAAGAATCCCATACCCATGGGAGTGATAATCTCTTAGTCCCCTGTGATGTTGAGTCCAAGTTCTCCCCTACCTCATTGAATTCATCCCTTGCAACTATTGCATCCACCTTGACAGGGAAT
The DNA here is from genome assembly GCA_027924645.1 of Cunninghamia lanceolata. Taxonomy (NCBI): domain Eukaryota; kingdom Viridiplantae; phylum Streptophyta; class Pinopsida; order Cupressales; family Cupressaceae; genus Cunninghamia; species Cunninghamia lanceolata. The sequence goes on along the minus strand of BSBN01001380.1, from coordinate 253,934 downwards.
TCTTCTCCATTCCTGGGTAAACCAGATACTTCTACGATTGCAGCCTCTGACACATCCACTTCCAAACCCTTGATAGTGGCTTCATCATGTTGTAATGTAGCTACAAACTACCTTGTCAAACCTTCATTATATTCCGTGAGCTTCAAAAAATAATCTATCCATCATGCTTTGGTAAAAATTGGCAAGGCTAACTAGTCTTCCAATATTATCTGATGAATTGTTGGTTCTCTTCTAATAAGATCACCTCCCATTCTGTCAATGTAATTCAAATTCAAATTTTTCACAACCCTCTGCTCAACCTCCTTCTATACTTGCATGCACTAAACTTGAACTAACTCAGGATATTAGGAAGTTAACAAGACAAAAGGTTATGGATACAAGAAGGCCAAAGGAAAAAGGTTGTATCTGTCTGTGTTTTGGGTGGCTTTTGGTGACAAATAAAAATTTTGTTTTAAACATATGCTATCCCTCCCCCCAACTAAAATTTAGAAGTGTCCTCACTTCAGTACTTGTATGAGATGGAGGGTAATGATTTCAAGAATATGGAAATAAGCTTGATAATGAGAATTATGCTAAACTAAATGCAATCACATATAGAATGTAGTGAAAATCTATGTTAATAATGGAAGTTTAGTATATGTACCTATTGAGATGAAGTGAACGAAACTCCGCGTGAGTGTAGCTTTGTGAAATGTCTCTGCAGCATGAATTTGATTGGACGTCAAATCATTATTATGGTAGAAGGCAGAATGAATGACATGTTGGCATGTGTGAATGAGATGAGGAAGGTTGCATGTAGTAATGGGACAAATGGTGGCTACATGTAGTGGCAAAGTGTAATAAATGCTAAAGAAATGCAATTAACTCGACGCAAAATTTGAATATTCTGATAGATAGTTGTTGCATGTACCTTTATCAACAAGTCCCAAAGTGAATTGTGGTAGTGTTTATTTTGCTTGCTATAGCTCCCTATGGCATAGTGAGACTGGCTCCATGAAGATTGTGGCACCAGTGTTGTGTGTGCACGTGAAGAAAGTTAAGAAATTATACTTGAGTGACCTTAGGAGGTGAGTTATGTAGCTCATCTGCTGAGTCGCTGTGAGAACCGGTAGTATTTACTTCTAGGTTATTATCTGGTGATAATATGGTAGTATATGAATTAGGGCTAGGAATAGAGCATTGTTTTATAAAAGCATCTCGTGTTACTGGCTTTGTGTAGAGCTTTAATCTGTGGCCATTAACTAATAGTAAAAATCAGACTACATCTATGTTCTGTAGTTTGAATGCTCCATTGGAAAATACCTGTTGTATCTCATAAGGGCCTAACCATCTAGACTGTAGCTTGCCCTTATAATCCTTGTATTTGGAATCATACAATAAAGCCCAGTCACCCACATGGAATTCTTTGGTCTTGATAAATTGGTCATGTCATTTAGTCCTCTATTTTTGAAATATCTCTGTGTGATGGATAGCCTCCATTCTAATTTCATCTAGCCCATTCAGAATATGTGGCCACTCCTGCTGTGTTTGTGTCAATTCCATATTAAGTTCTACTACTGTCTTGAATATTTTATATTCAAATTCAATTGGCAGGACTGTTGTTTTGCCATACACTAATTCATAAGGTGTAAAGGTTGTAGTTGTTTCCCATGTTGTCTTGTATGCCCACACTACTTCTGGTAATTTGGCTGCCCTGTCTTTTATGTGAATTCACACTATTTTGGTCAGAATATTTTCAATCTCTCTGTTTGTAACCTCCACCTACCTATTGGCTTGGGGGTGATAAGGTGTTGAATTTTTATGTCTAATTTCATACTCTTTAACCAATGCAGAAATGAGTTCAGAAGTGAACTGGGGATCTTGGTCAGTTACAATTTCTCTGGGTACTCCATACCTAGTAAAGATGTCCTCATACAAGAATTTAGCTACATTTCCATCTCTTGAAAACTATAATGCTTTGACTTCAACCCACGTTGTTAGATAATCTGTGCAAACCAAAATATATTCCTTGTTATTGGATGTTGGTGAAATTGGGGAAATGAAGTCTAGCCCCCATTTGTTAAATGGTGCTAGTGCAATTTTTCATTGCAGAGGCATCTCATTTGTCCTTGTCGGTCTACCCATTCTCTGACATTTGTCACAGCTCCTTGTATACTTTATTGAATCCTTATGGAGAGTTGGCCAATAATAGCTTGTTGTTAAGACCTTAAAAGATGTCCTTTTGGTTGCAAAGTAACCCACACAGGGCTCATCATGGCAAGATTTTAGGATGTCAAAGGCCTGATCTTCTCTTATAAATCTCCTCATAACATGATCTGGACCAATATAGAATAAATAACCAACAATCTAGGAATATGGAAAGCTCTTATGCACTAGCTGCCTCTTTTCCCTAGGAGAGAAATGTGATGGTATCTGCCCTGCCACTAAGTAGTTTGCAATGTCAGCAAACCATGGTGTGTGTATATTGGGAGCAAACAAATTCACATCTAGAAAAGAATCATCTACAACAGCTTCTCAATCTAGACAGAAAATCTGCCACCACATTAGCTTTCCCTAGCTTATCCACTATTGTTATATCAAACTCCTGTAGTAAGAGCAACCATCTGACTAGTCTACCTCCAACCACAAGTTTGTTCATTAAGTACCTGATTACAGTATGATCTATGTGGATAAATACTGGATAACCAATGATATAATGTGTAAACTTGTTGATAGCATAGACAATTGCTAACATCTCTTTCTCTATGACAATTTAGTTAAGTTATGCTCCTTGTAAGTTCTTGCTGATATAATAGATAGCATACTCCTTATTACCTTCCTTTTTGCCCAATACAACTCCTATAGAAAAATCAAAAGCATCGGTGTGTATGTGGAAAGGCAATGTCCAGTTTGGTCCTCTCAAGATAGGTGCTTGAGTCAGAGTTGTTTTAAGTGTCTCAAAAGAGTTTTGACATTATGTGGTCCAGTCAAATTCTATATCTTTTGTGAGTAGAGTAAACAAGGGTGTTGCAATTTTGTTGAAGTCTTGAATGAATCTTCTATAATATCCTGCATGGCCTAGAAAGCTCCTAACATCTTTTTGTTTTTGTGGCACATGAAGTGTAGAAATGATCTCAATTTTATGGGGATCCACTTGAATTCCTTCACTTGATATAAAATGTCCTAGAACAATCCCTTGAGTCATCATCATGAAACATTTCTCTTGACTCAATGATAGATTGTGTTCTTGACATCTTTTTAGAACTTTATCTAGATTGTTGAGTGTTGTTTCATATGTTTCTCCATAGGTGGTGAAGTCATCCATATAAATCTCCATGGAATCATGAGCATAATCTGAGAAGATACTTAGCACTGCCCTTTGGAAAGTGGTTGGGGCATTACATAATCCAAAGGAAAAAACATAATAAGCATAAGTACCCCAAGGGCATGTAAATGTAGTCTTATCCTGATCTTCTGGAGCTATCTTTATCTGGTTATAGCCACTAAAGTCATCTAAGAAGGAGAAGTACTTTTTACCTGCTAGGGAATCAAGTACTTGGTCAATGAAAGGCAGTGGAAAGTGATCCTTTCTAGTGGTTGTGTTTAGCTCCCTATAGTCCACACAAATCCTCCATTTGCCTCCTTTCTTAGGAACAATGACTAAAGGTGACACCCATTGGCTGTTAGAAATAGGGTAAATGAAGTCTGCATCAAGTAGTTTTGTAGCTCAGTTTTAACTATTTCTCGCAAGGCAGGGTTCATTCTCCTTTGAGGCTATCTAATTGGCTTGAAACCATCATTTATGTAGATCCTATGCATGCACAAGTCTAGATCAATTCCCTTCATGTCATTGTAATCCCATGCAAAGGTTGATGAATGTGCCTGCAACACAATGATCAGGGAATTTTGTTATTCTTCAGTTAGGGCATTTTTAATACTCAACATTTTACCTAGCATGATTTCCAATGTTTTGGAAGTTGAATGCATAGATGAAAAATCATATCCACTGATGTTGGGAACACACTCTTGTGGCAGTAAAGAATGGAAAAGTTGGGATATTTCTTCTGAGGAATTTGTAGGTATAATGCTCTACAGTGGATCTTGCAGATATGCCAGACAACCTTGTTGTTGTGGGTCACTATTGCAGTTGTTCTGTATAATGTGGTCAATTAAATCATCCTCATCTTGGTTTGCCAATAGGGGGTTGCGTTCAATGGTCATGAGAGTTTGCATGGAATAGTTGTCTTCTTCTTCTAAGGTAGGCCATATAACTTGCTCTAGATTTTCATGAGGTTGGGCTAGTGGATAGAGGACCAACTTCTTGGTTATAGTTCCATTTAATATTATCATGTTCACATACCTACAACCTATGAATGCATCAGTTGTTGCTAACCATGGTCTACCTAAGATAAGTGGATATCCTGCAAGGTTAACCTTTGGCTGCAAGACTATGAAATCTGTAGGATACTCCCATGAGTCTAATGTTATGACTATGTCTTCAATGATCCCTTTAGGTTTTACTGTGGACCTATCTGCCAACTATAAAATAGTTGGTGTAGGCCTGAGGTTAGGTAGCTGAAATAACTGCATTGTTTCCTTAGTCATGACATTAATTATTTCCCCTAAGTCAATCAAGGTATTTTTGATGAGGGTCCCATTTATCTTAACATCCACTACTAGACTGCTAGGGTCTGTGTATTTAGGGACAGTTATATTCCCTAGCATGATATCAGCAAGGTTCCCTAAGACATGAACTGTCTAAGGATCCTTCCTTTTTCTCCTTGGCTTTTTAAGACAAAGGTCCCTTATCGTTTTGGTATAAATTGGGAAATCCTTGATAGCTTGAATGAGGGGGATTTTGATACTAACATTCTTGAGTTGTCCTAATAGATCTATCTTAGCTTGGGTATGATGTTTTGTAATGGCTAAACACTTAGGGAAAGGAGGCTCTGGACTTGAGATAGTCTGATTTACCTGATTGGTGTAACCGAACTTCACAACATAAAATTCAACTCTATTATTACAAAAGAATACCCATAAAACGTAGAACTATTTTTTTCAATTTTCTTCTCATTCCATCCCATCCTAAACATAAGATAAACATCCAATATATACAAAAATGAAAATTACCATTTTGGTAGATTTTCACGACTTTCTAAAATTGCTATTTTTGGTAACTTCGCATCCTTATCCGTATGACCATGAAAGTTTCCAAATATTTGAAACTTACTAAAAAATGACTAATCGACAACTTTATAATCTAATTGCAAGTAAATCTAGGAAAATATTTAGAAAAAACAACTCAGAAAATCTTGAAAAAAAACATTAGAACCTCATTTTGAAGCCCTAGATGATCGAATAAGGTCCCAAAAAAGTGTCAAAATGGTGACCTATTGAATTTACTAAACTCTTCAAGACACATATGCCAACCAAATTTTAGCTCTAACAGACCTTCGGGTCAAAAGTTATGACCTCCGGAAGTTCCTGCATCACTGATTTGACTTAGGCTCCAGAGGTGAATTGTCTAAAGCTTCAACCATGGGTTCCTCATCTACCATCTCAATAATTTGAGGGGATGAGGGCCCAACTAATGTTTTCACTGACCTGAGGTGGACATCACTCACCTCTACTCCATAAGTGGGGTATTGAATAGCCTCGTTAGTGTATGCCTGTTGCACATGCTTGTTATTGGGGTTAGGTGTAGGTTGGGCAAGCGGTTGTGGTGCTCTTGGTGGCTGAGATGTTGGGTTAGATGGATTGGACATAATAGCTTGTTGTTGTGGCTAAGAAGGTAGTAAAGGTTGTGATTAGTTCATATTTTGGTTTTGCCATTGTTGTCCCTTTTCCCATTGTGGATGCCATTGGTTTTGCTGTAATATTGGCCATTGAGGATTGTAATTGGGACCTTGGAATTTTTTTTGTGGCCATACATTTGGTTGCTGCTGATTCTAGTTTTGCTGAGGGTTTTGCCATTGTTGAGGGTTTTTCCATTAGTTTTGGGTATTTGGCCAAGGTTGGGGGTTCAAACCAGAGAAACTATGATTACCAATTAGAAATGATGCATTAAAACTTAGAGGATCTTGTGGCATACCTTGTCTTGGTTGCCATGGCTTTCTCTGTGCAACATAGAATAGCTACCCATCTTCACTTTCAAATGGTTGAAAATGTGGTTTCTCTGATTTGTCTTCTATAATACTAGCTGCCCTTTTGCACTTGCAATTGGCTTCCTTTGTCTGCAGTTGGGGCAATATTCAGTAAGTATTGCTTCAACCTCTTCCTACTTCTTCAAGTGTAGAGTGTCTAACTGAGTAGCTAGGTGACTTATAATATATTCTTTCATATTGGTTAGTAGGTTGCTCAATTCCACCCTTGAAATTAAATTAGATGTCTTGCCAATGGTAAATGTTCTTTCTCCCCTTATCTTCTTGGTAAAGGACCTTGAGTAATTTCTGCAAACCTTGTAGATATCATCAAAGGGTAATTGAGACACATCTCCTACCCCAATAAGATTAAGGGCATCCATGCAGTCATCATTGGTTCCTCTCAAAAATACAAGATTCAGGGATTCATTTGAGAGTCGATTCTATGGGTTTTTCTTTAGGCAGAATTGGAACCTTTCTACAAAATCTTCCAATGGTTCATCCTCTTTTTGAGTCATCTTGAAAATGTCATGTCTTCTCCTATCAATTCATCTACAATAATCTTGGTGCTTTTCCAAGATTTTTGTTTTCATTATGTCCCAATCTGGAATAGAATCTTTGCCCAGTCCCATAAACCATCTCAAAGCAGCATCCTTCAAAGTAGCAGGAAATAGCTTGAGCCTATGAGCATTAGTTGTGTAGTCATAGCTTCTACACAAGACATCAAACTCAAACAAGAATGTATCTGGATCCTCAGTCACTAAACCATAGAAGACCGGTAATGTTGAAGGAGGTATATTCTTCAGATCTATAGCCCTCTCTTGATTGGTAATTGTAAATTCAAAACTCACATGTTCTAGTGGATCATCCACTGCATCAACCATGGTCAGGAAGGTCCTTTCTATAATATTAGTAGATATTGATGAGAGGGAAAATTCTTCTTTAGTAATACCCTCGCTCTAATCACTGTAGTCACTGTTAGGGTTCAGGCAGATCAAAGCAATAAACACTACCAATTATATGCAGATTAAATAACCTAAATATAACAATGAAGAACAACATAAAAGAGATCAACACAAAAATTTAACATGGTTCACCCAAAATGGGCTACATCCATAGAAACTTAGCCATCTAATGATTTTATTATCCAATGCAAAATAGATTACAATATCATGAATTCCACACCTGCAACATACATCCCAACTGCTTATAACAAGCTTTTTGGAAGCTTCTACAATTAGGGTTTTACAATGTCATTTTTCTTTTGTCGGTTAACAAAAATTAACAACCGACTCTGAACGTGCAAAAAAGAGGGGAAAAATTAACCCCAGTGAGGATACGTTACGAGTGTACAATATTTGCACGATCAGTCGACACATACCAATAGTCACCAATATCTTCTCTAGCTTGTTGGGTTGATGGGAGAAACCTTCCCAAAGCGTCTCTCTGGTTCCACATACAATAGGTATGACTTTGTATAGCAACGACTCTTGCCCAATGTTAGTGAAATGTTTTGGTATTTGACAAGATGAAACCTAAGTATCCTATCTTCTAAAAGAAAAATGTTTAAACTAGGAAAGCTTAGAAATAATAGGAATTGATCTCTGAAAGTAGCACCATTCCCAACACTGGTGCCAAAAATATAGAGTCTTTACTATGTCTAGAAAACTTGGTGGCAATCACACAATTCAAAGGAAAAACCTAACTGAATAGTCCACTGTAACCCTTGGAAAGACCTTCATTGATTTATCAACCAAGGCTAGTAAGCTTGTGATGGCATTGACACTGTATGTGCTTTCAAAGATTCAGACTATCTAACTCATCCTAATACAATTGTTATAATTCAAACTGCACAATGATAAAGGAAGCAATGCTAATACTGTTGCTATAGGTACTTGCAATGTAAGACTGTAACTAATGACTGTAAAGAAATGAACACTAGGGTTTTAACTTGGTATTGATAGTTTATCCTATACTCCTAACATACACTCTACACTCTAGAGTACAAGTTAAACAACTAGAATATCTTGAAGAATCTAATGCATTTATGAAATGACTGTTATAACAAAGTAACATACAGAAAATGAAGTGAGGGACAATTACCTTGAGTGGCCCTTGCTCAAGTGACTGTCTCCACTGGTCTAACTCAAATCTAGTTGCTCAAATTAACACAATCATACTAATTCCAATTCATTCATTACACAATCCTTACAATATCACATAAGATTCTACTGACATATTTTATTCATGCATTTGTCATAAAAAACATAAGCATTGTCTGTGTAACTAACTTGGAAAAGATCTGGTAACTATATCCTCGATTAAACAATCTACTTCAAAACTTAAAACTTTAACTACCTCAACCACCAAGCCATACATATAGGCACGAGGGAGTTTATTGGAACAAGGTCTCTTAACTGAAATCATAAATCAGCACTCTCTACATACATGAGTGTGATAAATGCCAAGTAACTAATAACTAAAAAAGAAAGAAAGAAGATTCCTAATGAAATTGGAACTTCTTGTTGAAACAGAGGAACGTGGATCGGTTGAATCAGTCATGTTAGACTCCTAGATGCAATAGAATGCTTCTCCTTCAATTATCTTTATTAATTTCTATCACAATGCATACCATCTTCATCAAGTGTCTCCATGTTGTAGTTGTTGCATTCAATTTATCTTGGAACTTCCCATGTTCTGCTATCTGGGAACTCTTTGGCTGCGGGCTGCACCTTGTTGTTGTTGCGGGCTACAGTCTATCTTCTCCAACTGCAAGAGTTAGTTCACAAAACATGCACACAATACTAACAACCATAATCAAGCACATATATCCTTTACAATCCATACATTCCCACACATAATCATGCAATATCCATCATATTAAAAACATATTTCCATATACTTAACAATCAGGTTTAGGTCTGCATAATGAACATAAGAGATAGCAAAATGTAGAAATATGTGTAAGATAATGTCTGAGAATGTCTTTGAACTTACATAAAACCATAAGAAAACTAGCTAATAACTAGACCCATCACTTTGTACCTTCATTCCAGTAGTATCTCTCTCCAGTACTTTGAAACTTCTCCGTATTTCTGTTATGTTTGTTTCAACAACATTCCATTCCAATGCTCCGGAACTTGTGGCCCCTTACAAATACTCTAGAATTTTCAAAACATACCAATTCATATAATTTTCGCCATCCAACTCTTCTGTACCAAAGCATTCATTAGAACAAATTCCCTATATTACCACCCTCTATCATAATAAAGAATTATTATGACCACTTAAAGTCATAATAATTAAACACCCCAGCCACGTCATCAACATCATTAATAAATCCACCGAAACTTTTTTCCATCCCATCAAAACCTTTGCATTAATGATTTGAAAAATCATAAGTGTGATCATTACATCAACAAAGGTGAAGCGAATTCAAATGAATTTAGGAATGTAAGGTACGTACAAGTTCTTTCTTAATTAAGCAATCAATTGTAAATATGACTTAATAAATTGGCACACGTTTACCCTTTTTCCCAAAATTAGAAATCCATTGGAACTATACTTAGACTGGAGGAAGTGACGGTGTGCTAACTCCACATCATGCAAGGTAATAATGAATAAAAGGTCTGGGTTGGCATGCTGAGTTGAAAGATGACATATCACCTCCATCCCACTCTATTGTTTATAATGCAATTGCAATTAGCTATGAGTTTGTTTTTAATTACATTTGGTCATTCAGTTCAGTAGGCTAACATTTGGTCACCCTAGAAGTCATAACAGTTTAATGAGGAATTTGTTGCAAATTAAGGTGTCTCAACCTTGGTAATTCCTCGTATTATTTCATTGTATTTATTTTCTTATTGCTTATTGTATAATTTGGATGCAAATCCTATGTTGTCACATGGTGATGTGTCATCCTACATGGCATATGACCACATGTAATTTTGTCCTCACATGAGAAGATAGGCGTCCCACTTAGTGGTAGGAATATTTTTCCATGTGTCGGCATCTTGGATGTTGTGTAAGGGAATGTTGACTAAAATGGTTATGACGGATTCCTATGACAAAGTTATGACATGTAAGAGTCAAAAATGGAATCTTGTAAGACAAATGAAGACATGTGTCAAGAAGCATCTTTGAAAAAGGCATCTTTAGGCGCCCCAAGGTGGACTATGACATGTTGTAAGAGAATATGCTATTTATAGCCTGTGTATGATAGATTCTCTTAGAGCTGTAAGTTATGACAGCTATGATAGATTCTATGATGGCCGTAAGAGTCATAAGAGCATCTGTCATAGCCCACTTTGGAAATAGGTGACCTCTTGGGATGGGGTGTGTGGACTGTTAGGGTTAGCCGATAGAAGATATCAATTAAATGCAAATAAAGATTAAACAAAGGAATAAAAATACACAGAAATAATAACAACAAGAGACAAGTTTTAACGTGGTTCACCCAAACTCGGGCTACATCCACCAATAGAGAGTCCACTATTATTAACTAGTAAATCAAACTGATTACAACTAGCAATCACTACAACTCAATACCACTGCAAATGCTACAATACAATATCAATGGAAACCCTAACCCTTAGCTGCTTTTATCAAGCTTTTTGTCGGTTACAAAAATAGGGTTTTTTATGTCGACCAATGAAAAAATAACTCTCGGTGCCTTTATAAAATAATAAAAAATCGTGTGAGGTTTCGGGGGCGCTACCCCTCGACCTGCCCTATATCGCGACAGGGAGTGCACTAGGGGCATTGCCCCTGGACCTCGCAAGGGGCGCTACCCCTTGACCTTGTAGGAATTTGGGGGGAAACCACGCCGATAAAAGTGGGGTAAATTTAACCTCTGAGTCTGATTAGGCTCCATATAACAACATGGACAAGTGTCAAATACATCTTACAATGTTGACCAAGTGTCCATAGGCGTGGGTTTTGGGCCATGAGGCCAAGTTGGACGCCCATTCCAAGATAGAGGCTATTTTGCCTTGTATTTTCTATATAAACAGGTGCTTTGAGGAGTTGTATTATGTGATTGACAGGTACTATTATGCTATCGGATTGACTCCAGACATGAGTGTCGAAGACTATTGAGAGCTTGCATTGCAAGTGTAATGTAAACCATATTCAATTTTGATAATACATTGTGTAGGTTTTCAAGTGTGGGGTTTTTCACCTGATAAGGGTTTTCCCCACATTATATCTTGTCTCTCTTCTTCTGTCTTCTTTCTGGTTCTATGTGTATTGATGCAATATCTCTGTTATATGTTTCATGTTGCTATAATTGTAAAGATTAAATTGAATTTGCATATCCCTCCCCTCATTAGATTAGTGTAGGAAGTGATTTCCGCACACCTAGCTTCCTTTCAGAATTCAATAAGAATTATCAGAAAAATTAACATGGGGGCAAAGTGGAAATCAGAACCTAATTCTCTGAAGAAGCTTTTGGCCCTTCAGAACATTTCAAAGTTGTTTCAAAAGACAGGGTACTTGGAGTTTGTTAAGAAATTCGAGGGGTACAATTTGGAGTTGGTCAAGGAGTTTGTTGAGCATTTTTCAAATAGGCATTCCATAGTGCAAGGCCAAAAATTCAAGGTGAGTACCCAAATAATTTCTGATCTTTCTGGTATTAAAAATGAAGTGATAAACTTAGCAAAATCAACAAATATTTCCTATCAAAAAATGCTAGAACTCTTTTTAAGGGAAGGGGAACCTCAACCCCAGCTAGTCATAGGCCCTAGGGGTCAAAACAAGGGTATTCAGAGGATGTCAATTGCAAAACCTTGGAAAACTATGGTCACACACGGATTATCAAATATTTTATCTATGACGACCAATATGCCACCATTGTAGGGCCCCCATTTCATCCGCTTCACTTGCGTCACGGTGCTAAGAAAACTAAACTAAGATTCAATCTACCTGCTTTCTTGTATAATTCCATCATTCATATGATAGAGAGGTATAAGGTTGGGTTAGGGCCATTGAAACACCATGGCCTAATCACATTAATTTGTAAACATCAATTGATGAAGAAAAGAAAAATAGATGAAAGTTGGTAGAAATTCCTTATGAAATTTGAAACCCCGGCACCTGCAAAACACTTTGAGAGGGGGAATCTTCTAGTATAGCCACAACAAACCCTAGGGAGCCTTTTCCTGAACCCCAACAAAGTAGAGGGACTCCCAAGGGTGAGGCACCAGAATATGCACCAAACCCTTTAGAAACTTATGAGCCTCCTAGGACATACAATATTCTGGAGACTCCAGAAAAATGAGAAGATATGGAATTTATTGATTCTGGAGATGAACCAAAAAGCCTACCTAGGGCAAGGAAACAAAGGCCTAAAGAAAAATTACAAAGACCCCCTCCAAGAAGAAGCAAAAGGCTAGCTACAAACATAAGTTTTTCTGCTGCATGTGAGCAATTGCCTATTCCAAAAAGAAAAAGGCAGGATAGACAACCAAATATAAATGAAACCCTGAGGAAAAATGACACTCAAGAGTCTGAAAAAGAAACTGACCCACCTGAGAAATAACAAGAGAAGGTAGATAAATAGAAATTGGATCATGCAAATATAGAAGGAACTGAAGAACGAGAACAAGATCCTGTGGAGATAGTCTCAATGACTAAACAACCACTAGATAAAAATGAGCCTGAAATAATCCTACCAAATGAACAACCACCTCCATCAAATGATATAGATGAAATAGAGCAAGACCTTATAGGGGGAGATAATCAAGGACATATATTTGACTAGAATACAAAAATTCTTGAGCCACCTCTTTTAGCAAAAGTAGAAAATGAAACAGCATAATCAAATGGAAATTGAGTTGAATAGATTGAGAGAAGTTGTATAGTTGAGAGATAAGTTGCAACATAGTAATGAGTAGATTTGTGTACAGAAGTAAAACATTGATAAAAAGGAAGAACTCTTACAACAAAGGGATCATGAGATAAGAGATTTGGAAACCAAACTGAAATAGAAATATGAACTCATTGAAAACTTGTAGTCCCATTTAAAGTAGTATGGGGAGAAAAACTTGGAACATTCAGCAAACCTGTCTAAGAAGGATGAACAAATAAAGAAATCAACTAATAATTTTATAGTATTTCTTCAAGCTTTTGTGGAAGGACAAGTAAAACATAAATATGAGCTTAATGTGGCCCTTAGCCAAGCAATGGAACTAGATCAAGAATTGCAAGAACTAAATACCAAATCAGTCATGGAGTCTAACGAAATACAAATTGAGCTGACAAAGATGGAATGGTTCCAGGTGCACATTCCTCCCTTGCTAAGGAAATGGATGGAAAGGTGTTACTTTTTGAGATAGGTTGGATTAGAGAATGCTCAACTTAAGAAAGAATTGGTACTATTAAAAGAATCCTATGATAGATTGTACCAAGCAAAAATAGAAGCATGAAAAATAGGAGAGTTATTATTGGCTTGTAGAAAACCATCCAAGCTGTATTCAATGTTCCTTAATGAGTAGGCGTTAAGATGGAAGATCCTTAGAATCTCTTGTAATCTACCTCATGACCTAGATGATAATCAATTCTTGGAGACATTTAAAATGTCACCCCTTGCTCAATAAAATATGCTATGTTAATTATTTGTGCATAATCTTTTGTTGGAAAAATATAATGATTTCTTCATCAAACTCTTTGTAGGAGAGGTACAACTTAGAGCCTTTTTGTCTAACTTGCAGAATCAACTTAATTGGAAGGACAGAACTAGGGAGTATCTATAGGTAGAGAGGATAGTAGGAATTCTCATGAGGCACCCATATCACAAACCCTTTGCTTTCAAGACCTATTTTAGAAGAATTAAGAAGTATGAGGCCATGCAAGAAAAATATAATGATGGTATAAGAATCAATTTTGAAGATTTCAAAATTAATGGGCCAAACCTAATATACAGGGCATGGATTGCATGTGAGGAACTATATTTCCCTCTACTAATGTACCTTAAAAGAAGATAGATGATCTCTCGAACTAACCTCAGGTGGTCATATAGGAGGGCAGAAGCCTTGACAGAAATTTTACAACAAATTAAGACTAAGTGGATAAGCATGAGGTACAGACCTCCTTTGATTATTCAACCCCCACCTGCAGTCTTGGTTACTTCAGAGCAAGACCCTAGAGATCTCTAGGCATGGAAAATGAGAGTGAAATTGCATAAGGGTTTTCTTAATAATCCTGATCATTAGGATCCTGAAGTAGGGGTCATGTATGACCTTAGTGTATTGTTTGATGAACTCAACATGAAGAGAGAAGTGGAGAGATAGAGGATCCACTCACAACAAAGAGCAGGAGGACCTATTCAACCTTAGAGAGGGGAGGGTGATGAGGTATAAATAACCTCATTTTTATCATTAACCATATGACCCTTGCCACTAGACTACCTTGACCCATGCCAATTTATTAGTCTTATATGCAATAATTATTTATTTTGAAAGAATGTTGTACAAATCTTTGTTCTTGAATTGACTAGATTCCATCACTAATGTTGACGTGATTTTGTGAAAAGATCAGTGTGTTGATACAATTTTTTGAGTATGGCTTAGTGGGAGGAATAGACATGAATGCCAACAAGAATCAGCAACGTCAAAATAATAGGGTGCCAAAATTTTAGGAGATACATGATCAAGGACTTCAGTCTTTTATTACCATCTGACCACTTAGCAGTTATCCATCTTTTCTGTTATTTTAAAAAAGCACTCAAGACATTTAATAGCTCCACTCAGAGCCTCTGTTATACTATATTTAAAAGATAGCTAGTTTAGTTAAATTTTGTTTTTATCTTGTTGAAGACTTTTTCAGTGGCATTGATAAGCCACCCTAGTATCAAGGATTTTGGTAGTGATATAGATTATCTTGTTACTTTTAAAACAATCATATTGTGAATGGATAAAATCAGATTTTGCTCTGCGTCAAAATAGTATTATTGAGTAATGTGTATGCAGACTGAAATTTGAGTTGTTAATGGTGAATGTGATTTGAATCAATAAAAGATCTCTGAAGAGCTAGCCACTCGAAGGAACTAGGGATAGATAAGTATTTTGATGTTTTGTGAATGTGTTATTTTTGCTCTATTTTGTGATTATTTTGTTCAGAACTGTATAACTTTCCGTTTCGTGGTGATATGGTAGAATGATGTTAATGTTAACCTGCAGGACATTGTGTTCAGTTGTTTCCAGCATAGTGAAATCTTTAGTTATACTTTCTGAAGTTCTATGTGTTGTCTTGTAATTTCAAGAGTTCTTGAGCTGCTTTATATAAAGAAGAATTTTGGAGCTCCTACTTAGTCTAAAAGTTCAATATTAATTGATAGTGAAAATTTAGATTTAAAGAATTGCCTACTTTCTTAGATTAGAATGTTTCTTTCAAATTCACAGTTTAAAGTTCATATGCTTTATAGGTTAGATTTAAATGCTTTGTAGATTGAGTTTGTATGCTTTCTAGTTTAAGTTTATATTGTCAAAACTTTCCTAAAAATCCAAAAAAATCATTGCTAAGTTGAGATATCCAAACCAATCCCCTATTGCATACAACCTTGGACACTACCAAGTTGACAAAACTGATACATTTTCAACTAAATTGTTAGGACTTAACGACAACCTATCAATGTCGTCTCTTTAAGTCAAATCACTCTTTTCTATATCCTTGTATAAAAGTAAGTGACTTGTTTCATTTGAAACTAGATTAATTTGATGTGAAAAATCTCTCTCTTGTTATGCTCTCTATGCTATTAAATTTATTGCAAGTTTTTTATCAAGTGGAGTTCATCTTTGCTCTTGGAAAGATTTATATGAAGGCTAGGAGATGAGATCTTGAGTCTATCTCATTTTTTCCTAAGTTGAAGCACTTTACATGATTGGGAGAAGGGTTGAACCACCAACTTGAGATTGGCTTGAGTACCCTCCAAGGGTATGATTGCATCGCCTTCTTATTCACCAAACCTTCAATGAATCTTCATCCTTGAGGTGAAGTTGTGAGATTCCTTGAGTAAAGCATCCTTGGTATCATTCCTCCCTATTTTCTTGAGTCATATAGGATTAGCGTTTGATATTATTTGATTAGATCTTGCATGTTACTACTCACACTTAGGATTTCTAAGAACATACAACATCTAGTTCTAATCTTGGCTATCCATGAGGTAGGAATACCGAAATGGGGGCTTGACTAAGGAAAGCTCCTATATAGCCACAATAATTTTCCCTTCTTTCTTGTGTATAGATTGAAGAAACAAGTTTTAGGATATATCAGTTTGGGAGAAGAAAGGTATTGCAGGTATAGATCTAATGAAGGTTTTAGTTTCTGAAAACCCTAAAAAAGGCACAGGGTGTTTGAGCACCCTGGTACCTATGGAATTTTGACTCCAAGTTCATGTTTTGATCTATTTACTCATCTCTACTATTCATTTAGATCCTCTATTTTTGCTTCTAACGGTCGTTTGTAACTTAATATTTCTCAATTAGGGTTTGATCCTTTGCCCTAGCTAGATTGGTTGAATTTGGTTTGACACTCATATATACAAAAAAGAGGTAGAACCCCTATAGCTTAGCTCTCCCTCAAGGGTAGAAGCCAAGCTCGATTTGTGTCTCAATGTTTGTAGAAGAGATTTTGACCTAGTTTAACTTCTAAGGCTAGATCACTCTTTTCCATCAAAATTTTTGGTGAACTTGACTCTTCTTACACTCTTGCATCCTTCTTCATCTGAAAAAGTTTTTTTTCTATCATAGATATGATTTAGATTAATTTCATTCATCATTTCATTTCTTTCATATAATAAGCTTTGTATTTAAATTCATTATTTGGGTTACAAAATCCTTGCATTTCATAAAAATCTAGCTACTCTTGAACCTAGGGTTTGTAGATTAGTGTTATTTCAGATCTTGTTAGCATTATTAGGTTGATTAAAGTGAATTCATTTGTTGTACCTTATCATCCTTTTTCTTTAGTGCATGCTTTGCATCTTGTCATTTGAAAATTGAAAAACAAGCATTTGTTTTAGATTGAAAATAGCCTATGTTTGTGATATTGTTTAAAATTCATGAGATTAGCTCATTATAGTGCAAATTAAATTTTTGATCTGATGTTTTAGATCTGATTATAACTAAGTTTGAAATACATTCTTTAGTTACACATCTTGCATTCATTAATGTATACTGAATAGGGTTATCTAAAATCTTATTTTATGGTAATTCTAGCTTGAAAATTGGTAAATTTTGAGTATGTTTTAGCTAGTTATTGGATAATATAGTTAAATCATTGCTGTTCATAGCTTGGTATGTTTCATATTGTGCATAAATAAACTTCATTCCGTTCCCTCTTCTTTTCTTTATCACTATAAATTTTGAAAAAGTGGGGTGTACAACTATGTCAGATTACTTTATTCAAGATTTTAATGCATTTGATGAGTCATTTCATAGTGATGATGTTGACATGTTAGATGAAGCCTTAGATGATTTCATCTCTACAGAATCATCCTCTATGACTCCTAAACCATCTCTATTTCAAAGAATCATCAATACAATTTATGTTTTTGGTTCTCTAAAAGAACCTGAGAAACCCAAAATTATTGTGCATTTTCATAATGATGCTCCTCAATCATCTATCACAATAGGAGGTTCTTCGAAAACACCTAGACCTCCTAGTTATATCTTCAATTATGTAAAACAAATAACTAAAAATAGTTCATTCAATCAAAATATGTCGCAACAACCCATGCATCATGAAGTTGCTCACACATATAACACTAGGAACAATAAACAAAAGAAACAAATATAATTTGTTCCCTCTTCTCTTCCACCTTCTCAACCTATTCTTCCTCAAGCACCTCATCTTCCTACTCATAATGGTAGAGATTATGATCTTGTTGAGAAGCTCCATGCTACTCCAACAAAGATCTCTCTACAGGTCCAAATGATGTAGCAGATCTATTAGATTGTATGCATGTGACCAAATTAGATATTATTTTTCAACCACATGAATTACCTCCCATAGAGGTTCAAAACCAAAATGAGCCTCTTATGATATTCGTCTTCATCAATAATATGAGAGTTAGACGTACTATTTTTGATGGTGGATCAGGTCTTAATGTTTGTGGCATAGACTTGTTACATAAAATCAATGCTGATACCCCTCTCATTAAACGAGATAAACTCAACATTCGTGGCTTTGATAATGTTGGTAGACAATCATTGGGTACTATTACCTTACCTCTTAGGGTTGGTCCTGCAACATTGCCTACCCTTATCCATGTCATGCCTAATTCTCTTTCATATAATCTTCTTCTTGGTAGGCCTTGGATTCATGCCATGGGGGTAGTCCCACATATCCTTCATTGATCAATTATGTCTATGACAATTAGCTACACACTATTGAAGCTTATTCGATTCCAGAAAGTTGTTTACAAATTGAGGCTAAAAATAGACAATATTTTAAGCCCTTTCCTCTCACTTCTTCTCTTTCTCAAATCAATTCTTCTCCCTCTCCTATGGAGGTTATTGTAGAAAAATTTGATTCACCTTTGAATACACTCTTTGGTGATGATTGGGGTTTGTTAGACTTTACACCTACTTTTGTAGGGGAGTATGAAGTCTCATCGTCAAATCAAAAAGTTCTAAGGTGGCTTCAATTTCTACTCCTACATCACCTAAAATTTCTTTGAAAAATAATGATGATAATACTTATTCTTATACTACTGAATATGAGACCTATGGGTCGCCTCCTTCCTCTTCAGAAATGGCATCTATTTATGGTTGAGGTTTTCAAATTCTCTCTCAATGGTTGTGGTATAAGGGAGCAAGGTATTAAAGTCCCTTTGGAGGCTAATCTGCATTACTCTTCGTTTGAACTTCGATATCATTCTTTACAACCCACCAAAGCCACTCATCATCCTAATCTAAATGTAAACACAATTTCATCATCTAAACTTAAATGGGTGTATCTAGAATTAATTGATACAAATTGTGACTTTCAAGATATTCCTTGAGATACTTTTTCAACATATGAAGCTTTGGCTAAATTCTTAGGAGCTAATGATCATGCCTCGTTACCATCATGATCGTGGCCTTCCTTATTGTTTAAATGCAGAAGCATTCTTTTAGAAGGACACTTGTTTATCTAATGGTACATTGGCATCTCATGAGTCGCCTATAGAATTCCTTCATCCTCTTGATATTCAAGACTGCAATACTCTCATTAATGGGAAAACTGTCGTTGTTTTGATGGATAAAGATGACCCTAAAAAAGTCATCCCTATTGAAAATTGTTTAGACACTAAAGAAAAAAAAAAACTCACATCTCTCTTACATGAATATACTTAACTCTTTGCTTGAACATACTCTGATATGCCCAACATTGAGCCTAAGGTGGTAACACATAATATTATCATTCATCTTGATGCTAAACTGGTAAAACAAAAGATACGCAATATGAATCCTAAGGTTGCATTGTTGGTCAAAGCTGAGATAGAGAAGCTTTTACAAGTAGGCTTTATCTACCCTATTGACTACTCACCTTAGATCTCAAATATAGTGTCTGTCGCTAAATCCAGCAACCGTATTCAAATGTGTAATGATTTTTCAATATTTGAATAAAGCATCTTTGAAAGATGACTTTCCTCTTCCTAATATTGATATGATTTTTGATTCTATTGTTGTCCATGTTTTACTTTCCTTTATGGATGGTTTCTCTAGTTATAATCAAATATTCATTAATCCTCAAGATCAATATTGTTAAGGGAAAATTGGATCTAAATGAATAATCAATATAATATATCAATAATACCCAAAACTCAACGAAAAGGGAAATAATCAAGATCAAACAAACAAAGATAAAACTTTTGCAAACCTCAATACTTCATAGCTTCCATTGGTTGCCTATCTCAATCGATCTTGCATGTATGAATAAGGCTCTCAGAGAGTGCACTTCCTTGCTATTCCAAGATTGTCAATGGAGAATGGCTATGATAGTTCTTTGTAATGAAGATGAGTTTCACAACAATGGTAGTGATATGGTAACGAGTTGATCGCAAGAAAAAGGAATGACGTGGGTGCCAAAGGCACACTGTAATTCTTGCAGAGTAACAATACTAAAAGCTTGGATGAATGAAATGGAGGAATAGGGTTCAATTTATAGACTTGAGAAAGAGAAGATCAACGGTATAGAAAGAATGAGAAGATCAATAGTATAGAACGGTTGAGGAATGTGCGCGAATAAGAAGAAGACAAGTGTCTCGCTATTTTTTGCATGAGAGGAATTAAAGAAATAGAAGAATGAGTTAACTGAAGAGATTAAATCAATTAAAATAATAGATCAATCAGTTAAGAGAATATAACTAGAGAATAGAAATTGCATGAGGATGAGAAGATATTTTAGCTCAATTAAATATTTAGAATATTCAATTGCATGTGCACAAGGATTGAATTATATTTAGAGGTAACTCAATTTAGAAGAAATGGACAACTTAAATAAATATTTGATTTATTTAAATTTAAAGAAGATATTATTGGAAGAAACAATTAAATAATTGATATTATTTAATTTAAAATGAATTTGGAAGAACTAATTAAATAATTGGTATTATTTAATTTGTTGGAGGAATTAAAAGAATTTTAAGAATTTTAATTAAATAAATTGATTTTATTTAATTGTTGGGAGAATATGAATCAAATAAATATATCTATTTATTTATTTATTGATAGAGGAATTAGACTTAAATAAATATTAAGAATATTTATTTGGGCAGAATCGTGTCATTTTTAGGTGTATACATTTTGCCCCTCTTTCATGTGATGTTCGAGATGATGAGATGTGTGTTGAGTAACATCATTTCAAAGAAGCTGAGGTATAGATAGAAGAAAAATATGGCAATGGAAAGATAGGATGAGGATTGTCCCTCGGGAGATTGGACGAGGAGAGAGTTTTGAGGGTGTGAGACGGACAATCTCATGATGAAGAAGGTTGGAAGAATAGGTTGGGGTGAAGAAATTGGTTGAAGAAAGAGCTGAATGATATACGATGCAAGATAAAATGATAACACACACAAGAAAGTAAGCAAGTATGCACAAATGATACAAGAACAAACAAGGCATTGCCCTTGTCAAGCAGTATCCAACGATATACTGATAATGATATATGACAGTGTTGTCATGGTGGGGAACGATATATCCCTAGAGAAACATGAAGGAGAATGTCTGGTTTTAGAAAATGAAACATATCGTGTAAGATGCGTGTATTGGTCTGATTTCGACAATGCAACATCCTGTATAAGACAATTGATTGATTATAATTGATTGAGTTGATTTATGACTAGACAAGGATCAAGACCACTGATTGTGATTGGATCATTTGACAAGATTGACTTGACTTGATCGGTATGGATTAAGGATGGAACTGCATTTGGATCACTGCTCAGGTTGACCAAATTGAGAAGAATGGACCAAAACGATAGATAGAAGAATGACTCGATAGAAGGAATCACAAGCTTTTATTTGTTTAAACATTGATACTCTGCGGTTTGGATCTTTTATTGCATGGGATATGGATGCTTGTGGATGCTTTGTGGATGTGAGTGGTTTTTTGACATCTTAATATTGCAAGTATTTTAAAGTGCTTATTTCATCATTGGGCTTTTTTGTTTTTGTGTGTTTTTGAAATGTTGTAAGAAAATACAAGCATCTAGGTATAATTGAACCGAGATGACCTGAGCATTGCTTACATGGATTTTGATTTAGCAAGTTAATACAAGCATCTAGGTATAATTGAATCGAGATGACCTAAATATTTATTGCATATCAATAGACAAGGATTGTCCCCTTTTGTGTTTAGACCTTTGATGTCCTCAATGATCTTTTGCCGATCATGTCTTTAGACAAGGCATCACATTACTAAAGTTTAATCCACAAACAACAAACAAAGAAAATGATTATGCCCCCATCATAACATCTCTAGCTTTTGGCATCCTCGAGTAGCGTAGGAAGACATAATAATAAAAATCAAGACTCTATAAGTTAACTTGATCACAAACACAAAATATTCTTGCATTTAGATGTGTTTATTCATACATTAATATACATAGAATAAGTTTGAGTGCTTTAGGTGCTTGTTTGCTTTACTTTGGATAGGTTGATGTTTTGCACTAAGATTTTTGCTTGGAAGTGTGCCTTGCTTGTGCTTGTATGCATGTCTAGTGAAACGGACCCTAAGGGACTGACCTAGTGCCTCGGGGGCTCATTGCTAAATGGCCTTGCCTACATGACGACGCAGAGGCAACGTAGTTCGAGGACTTGGATCATGGATGGATTAGAGGATAGACGACAAGGTATGGGATGGATGGGAAAATGGAACCTCGGGGGCACATTGATAATGGCCTTGCTTAAGTGATGATGTAAAGGCAACATAGTTTGGGGTTGACCCTACAATACTGACGATAGACACTATGCTAGGCTGACACTGCGGATAGGATACTGGATAAGACCTTGGTTGACAAGGCGACAAAAGAGATAGAGTATTAAGCCATGATAGGATAAGATGACGTTATGGATAGCCTTAATGCTAGATACTAATGACAAGGAAAACACCATGGATAGGTAGATAGATGGGTGACAATGAATACAGATGGTTAGGTAGAAGGAATCAAGGATGTGATCTCCAAGGACTATGTCGCATAGGAATAACGTGCCCCGTTGTAGATAGAATACTTAGGATTTTTCATGGCAATGCTTATGACGATAGGAGGATAAGATAATAATAAAGGGTTTGTGTAGCTTGGAGGGATAAGGTCTTTCAAGAACCATCTAAAACATTTGTAAACGTTGTGCCCCCAATCTTTATCAAGATCAAAAAATAGAGGAATGGAAGATTGGGATAGATAGACTAGACAGTATAGGTATGTAATGGATAGAAGGATTGGATAGGAAATGGTACAGAAGGAAACTAATAGGAGAAGGGTGATATGCTGATGAGACAAGGTGCCCCCAAGTGTAGGTGATGTAGAAGATCAACATACACATGATGCCTATTTACCAGGTTTTCATCGTGGTACTTATCCAAGGCGCCTGTTTGCTAGATTTTCACCACTGGATGAAGGGATTTTCTTTACTCTTTTGATTTTTTTTTTGAATAGGAGAAGGCAAATACGGAAGGGAGAGACTCAAGTATCTAGTTCCTTGAAAGGTGATAGTCCTACTAGATGGATGTTGTTGTATCGACCATGTCTAGTGTTCTCATAGATGTTGGTAGGGGTTTGCATGAAAGTGAGATGGAGAATGGTAGATATTGGATTATGGAGGGTGCGATAGTGGATGATGATGTGGAATATGGAGGACTTATGCAAGGATGGATGAAAAGTCTATGAAAAAGCATGGACCATAGGAATAGGATGAGGAAGATATGTAGGAAAATAGTGGAAGGAAGGGGAGGTACACGGAAATGTTGTGGAATGGAATGGAATCACGACCAATGGTTACACATACTATGATAAACATTAAAGCTAGTGATGGGAAAGTAGTGTAGGAAGCAACAAAGACTTTTGCTTGTGGATGAATGACTTAGGCATGTAGGGATCCACATAGACTGAGTATTTTGCTGATTTTTACTTGTCATGTGGGATGGAAGAATTTGAGATTTTTGGATGGAATGGGAGAAAGTGGGTGGTTGAGACTCTTGAGAGGTGAATGCCTCATGTAACTTGATGGCTTTTTCTTAGGTACCCAAACCATTTTGCATTTAGATAGTACCTATGAAGGTATGGGTTTGGGTGTATGTAGTTTTTGTGCAGCTTCAGAGGTAATCATTTTTTGGATGCGGACCCATGCCTTTTTCAATTTGGCATATAGGTGTGTGGGTGTATGCAGCTCTTGAGAAGGATGTTTGTTTGATTCTTGGTTTTTGTATCCTAGGTCATGACTACTCTTAGGATTTTTCACTTTATAGGTAGAGGCATCTAGATTTTTGTTGTAAAAATCCTTTGGGATGGGGTTGGAGGAAGTTCTTTGTTTAGACAACATGTGCATCTGTTGGCCATGATTAGGATTGTTAGAAGATTCATAGATGGATGGATAAGGTGTTGGAAGAAGTGGTGGTAAAATGTATGGAGGGATATTAGGAGTTGGAAGTAGCGGAGGTAGATTGGATGGTGGAAGGTGTATGGTCACATGCTTTTGATGATCGTAGGATGATGGAGGTGGAATGGTGACATATGTTTTGGGGATATGATAGGGTTTGCGATGGAAAGTGGGGGATTTAGGAGGAGTGGAGGAAGTACCAACATATTGAGATTGTTGACCTTGGGGTGTGTATCCAAGGCCATATGAAGGAGGAGGGACATTGACATGGATGGGCTCCAAAATACCTTGTTCGTGAAGGCCTAAGCCTTTACCTTGATAGTTCATATGTTGGATTATGTAGTGGACAGCGGGATTATGTGTAGGTGGAACACTAGACACAAGTTCCTTATTGGATGGAGAAGGTGGGATACAGGATAATGGTTGTTGGTGTTCTAAGGAGGAACACTCATGAATGAAGGTGGTAAGACCAAGGATATATGGTGGGGGATTTGCAGCGTGGTCGATAATGGATGGCGATAGAGTATTTTTGGTTTGATCTTCTATGCTTGCTTGGGAGGCAAGTGTCTCGTCAAGGGAAGTGGAAGTTATTAGATCTTGGATGGGACTAGATGGGGTTATAAGCTCAGGACCATGGAATGCATAAAGTTGGCTAAGAGGATCATCATGGTCTACTTGATCATAGATAGGCCCTTGATCATAAATGGGATCTTGATCATAGATGGGATTAAAGTTCTCGTGCATAGGTTCTTCATCAACGATAATATATTGATCATAGAAAGGAGAGGAGTTAGGGAGAGGTTGAAATTAGATCTCATGCTCATGTATAAGATCAAGTTGCTCATGGATAGATTCTTCATCAAAGGTAGTATCTTGATCATGGGAAAGATATAGGTCATGAATGGATTGAAATTGGATTTCTTGCTCACGTATAGGTATAAGATCCTTGAAAAGATAAAGGTTATGTAGGGGTCGGATGGGGGTGCTTTGATCTTGGTCTAGACAGAGGTGTAATGTTCCCACATGTGCTAAAGTGTGCTCTTGACATAACTCTTGGTTTGTTCAAATGGAAGTGGTGGTAGAGGTCTCTTGGATAGAATCTTGGTCAACAATATGAAGGTATGATAGACTTTGACTTTGGTTCATGGTAGGAGGTTCTTCAATATGCTTAAGGGGTTGCCAATTACATGGCAACGTTGGCACGAGGGATATGTTTGAAGGCTTTTTGGTAAGGTCCAGGACCAAAAATTGGGGGCATGGTTGATTCTCTGCTAGTGGTCCTTGGATCACATCCTTTGTAGGCATTTGGGTAGATGAATGAGATAATGGATAAGTGGATTTGGAGTTCTCCCTAGCTTTTCTTTTGCTGTGTAAATCTGGAAGACATCTTTCCCAAAATTCATCTAAGGCTTTTTTTGTTGTCTATTTAGAGTTTGGGGAGCTTGATGGTGGTGTTGGTGTAGGACTGGTATGCTTTGGGATATGTGTTTTAGAAGATGGCGAAGGAGGACTAGTAGACGGAGTGGTATATGATTCCCCACTTGAGGTGGTGTTGGCCTTGTCAAGAGTATCATTAACATGGGACAAGAATGTATGACTTTGGGGCATTGTGTAGCTAGTACTGGCCTGTTTAGCTTGTAAGATTGCAAATTGTTGTTGTATGGCTTGGAGTTCTTGAGCAATTGTTATATGACCTTGGGGGGAGGTGTCTAAGTTTAACTGCGACTTCAGGTATTTGAGTCCTTGAGCCAATTTTTCTAATTTAGTTGTCATCTCCATAGAAACTGACACAAGACTGAAATAGGTACTCAGAAAGGTGGAAATTTTTTTCGCAAAAGAGGTGGAGATGCTCACTGCCACAGACGCACAGAAATAGATGTATAGCAGAATGGGATAAAAGCACCAAAAGTTAATACAGATGCGCAGTACTGGTAAAAAGCAAATGTGTAGTAATAGGTGGCAAAAACACAGCAGGTTGACGCAAATGCACAGCTTCAGATAACAAATGCACAGCTCTGGTTTTTTCAGTGTTTTTACAAATTTTGGCAATTTTTCTGATTTTTTTTGGTTTCTCGGTTGCAAGATGGTCTCTTTGATCTGATTTTCTTTAATTATGGAAAGAAGACATAGAAAACACAAAGAATTTTTTCATGTTTTTTTAATTTTCTTGTGATTTTTTTTACTCTTTTTGACTTGAAAGGAAAGTACAAATCCTAGGTTGGAAAAGGCAATATTTGTCGGATCCCCTAGCTGTGCATATTTAAAGAGGATAGCTTCAAGATCTTGGTAGCACCGGTTCCTCTCCACAGCACACACTTCTCACGCATACCAAGATCTGAGTTTCCCAAGGCTCATACCCCCACCAAACCTTAGGATTGTCTCTGCTATCTCTACTAAGAACCACATGAATCGGGGTGGCTTCAAAGGTCCCACCTTTTACGCCAACAAATAGAAGGATTTTGGTTTACTAAAACAAGGATGACTAGTAAGTGCAACCGTTCGAGTAGTTATACATGTGGTAGCACTACTCTTCATTATGGAGTCTCCCAGCCTGCAAGGGTTTCACCTTGGAGGGTTTTGGGGGAGGTTGGCTATCGATATAACACAACTTCACTCGTTGTTTGAAGATTTCGCTCCAAACACAATTTATTTATAGTGGCTTGGCAAAGCTTGGCTTTAGCTTGTTACCACTTAAGGTCATTCCCCAAGGATGGATGGATATCTAAGGATAGGCCTCTCTAAAGGTAAAACACATGTGAAAATGATATGTTTAGCATTTTGGTCACCCAAGATAGGGGAGAGCAAAGCCCTGGTATCATTCCCAAAAATACAAAAGATAGTGGCTCTTTTCCCCTAGTTAAAATGAAAAAGACTAAATGAGCTATATATTTGGGCACGCACAAAATTTGTTAACTTTGAAGTGATAACAAGATAGCAATGGTTCAATTTTACCCAGATAGCAATGTGTCTAACTCTGAAAGATAGCAATATAGCAATGATTTAATGATATGCAAGATAGTAATGATTTAGTTACCACCCTCCTAGTTAGGACTATGTGAGATTTGCATGAGCATCCATTTACTTTCCTTTTAGAAATCAAAGTGTGAGTTAACAAGTGCAGCTATATGATCTAAACCAGTACCTAGCTTGCAAATAGATCCAAGAGTGTTCCTAAAAAAAAGTGTTAGCGTTAGCGAAAAAACCACAAGAAAACCCTAAAATCATTGTCTAAATCAGATGAGCAGCTTCAGAGTTTGAATGCACAGAAATAGAGCTCAGAAGCGTAGGAGTATAAATGCACTGAGATAGAGGTCAAAAGCATAGGAATACAAAGTATATGCACAGAACTAGCAGATGCGCCATATCATAGGTTATATGCGCCGAAACAGAGCCTATATGCACCGAAAGATTAGATGCGCCAGAACAGATAGCAGATGCGTGTTAGGATGGGGTAGATGCATAGATTCCTCCTATGTACGGCTTCCTAACGTACAAAAACTTAGTTTTTGGGTTAAATTTGGGGCTAGGCCCCACAGTGGGCACCAAAAATGTTAAGGGAAAATTGGATCTAAATGAATAATCAATATAATATATCAATAATACCCAAAACTCAACGAAAAGGGA
Organism: Cunninghamia lanceolata; assembly: GCA_027924645.1. Lineage (NCBI taxonomy): Eukaryota > Viridiplantae > Streptophyta > Pinopsida > Cupressales > Cupressaceae > Cunninghamia > Cunninghamia lanceolata. Next base: position 226,114 of record BSBN01001380.1, on the reverse strand, counting down.
AATAATCAAGATCAAACAAACAAAGAAAAAACTTTTGCAAACCTCAATACTTCATAGCTTCCGTTGGTTGTCTATCTCAATCGATCTTGCATGTATGAATAAGGCCCTCAGAGAGTGCACTTCCTTGCTATTCCAAGATTTTCAATGGAGAATGGCTATGATACTACTTTGTAATGAAGATGAACTTCACAAAAATGGTAGTGATATGGTAACGAGTTGATCGCAAGCAAAAGGAATGACGTGGGTGCCAAAGGCGCGCTATAATTCTTGTAAAGTAACAATACTAAAAGCTTGGATTAATGAAATGGAGGAATAGGGTTCAATTTATAGACTTGAGAAAGAGAAGATCAATGATATAGAAAGAATGAGAAGATCAACGGTATAGAACGGTTGAGGAACGTGTGCGAATAAGAAGAAGACAAGTGTCTCACTATATTTTGCATGAGAGGAATTAAAGAAATAGAAGAATGAGTTAACTAAAGAGATTAAATCAATTAAAAGAATAGATCAATCAGTTAAGAGAATAGAAATTGCATGAGGATGAGAAGATATTTTAGCTCAACTAAATATTTAGAATATTTAATTGCATGTGCACAAGGATTGAATTATATTTAGAGATAACTCAATTTAGAAGAAATGGACAACTTAAATAAATATTTGATTTATTTAAATTTAGAGAAGATATTATTGGAAGAAACAATTAAATAATTGATATTATTTAATTTAGAATGAATTTGGAAGAACTAATTAAATAATTGGTATTATTTAATTTGTTGGAGTTAGAAGAATTTTAAGAATTTTAATTAAATAAATTGATTTTATTTAATTGTTGGGAGAATATGAATCAAATAAATAAATCTGTTTATTTATTTATTGATAGAGGAATTAGACTTAAATAAATATTAAGAATATTTATTTGGGCAGAATCGTGTCATTTTTATGCGTATACAAATATAAAACAACTTTAATAACTCCTTGGGGAAAATTTTGTTGGGTTGTCATGTTGTTTGGATTAAAGAACACGGGTGTGACTTAACAACATGCTATGACACTTATCTTTCATGATTTCATGCATAACATATTAGAGGATTATGTTGATGATATTCTAGCCAAATCCGTTTTGCACTAGGATCATGTCAAAATTCTCCATCAAATCTTTGAACATATACGTAAATACAACATGTACTTGAATCCTCATAAATGCATCTTTGGCGTTGATAGCGGTAAGCTATTGGGATTCATTGTTTCACATCATGGTATTGAGGTGGCTACGAAAAAGATTGACACCATTGTTAACATGTCACCTCCTAAAAATGTTTCACAACTTTGTAGTTTACAAAGGAAGATTCAAGCTATTCGTCGATTTGTTTCACAAATCACGGATCAGACTCACCCTTTTACGTAACTACTTAAGAAAGAGTAACTTTGAACGAGATAGTGATTGTCAGACATCTTTTGATGACCTCAAAAGTTATCTATCCAATCCTCCTATATTACAACCTATTGTTTCTGGAATACCATTTATTCTCTACATATCGACATCTCCTAATGCTATCACAGCTTTGTTAGCACAACATGATGACGATGGCAAAGAACGTTTTGTGTTTTACATCATCCAAACTTTGCTCACTTATGAAATGTGATACATTGTGATAGAAAGACAATGCCTAGCTCTTGTTTTTGCAACACAAAAATTGAGACATTATCTCTTAAATACTGAAATTAATGTAATTGTAAAATTCAATCCTATAAAACATTTGTTTGCTAAAACAAATATTTTAGGATGCTTAGCAAAGTGGGTTATGTTGTTAATGAAATTTGATCTTAATTTCATCTCTCAAAAGGAAATTAAGGGTCAAGCGCTGACCGACCACTTAGCGGAAGCTCCTTCACCATTTTCTTTTCTAAATCAAGAATCTTTCCCTGATGATCAAATCCTTTCACTGGATGTTGATTATAAGTGGAAACTATTCTTCAATGGTTCTAGATGTTGAACTGGCTCCGGTGCTAGTGTTATACTAGTACCTCCTTTAGGTAAGTTGATTCCTCTATCTTACTGTCTCAATTTTCTATGTACCAACAACATTGCTGATTTGTCTCTTAACATTAAACACATTTCAATATTTGGTGATTCTCAATTGATCATAAGACAAGTCACTGGATCTTATTAGATAAAGAAAGATAAGGTATCTCAGTATCAAGACTTGGCCTTATCGTTATTGAAGAATTTATCATCTTTTACAATCGACACAATTTCACAAAAAGACAATCGACATGCTAATGCGATGGCAAGCATTGCTTCTCTTCTATCCCTTGACGATTCTTCATGGAACTATTAATTTATCATCTATAATCTCAAAACACCTTCAATATCTGAAATACCTGAGGTTGCCTTTTGTGATAATATAGATTCAAGAGAATGGTACTCCCATATATTCTAATATTTGTGTGATGGTACCTTTCCTGATCTAGCATCTAGAAGTGCCTGAATTTGCATACATAAACTTGCAGTGCATTACATCATCTTATCAAATGTTCTATATAGACGAAGCTATGAAGGTCTTCTCCTTTTTTGTCTTAATAATTCAGAGATCCCGATTGCCCTAGAGGAGGCACATTCAGGTGCCTATGGAGGACATTTCGGTGGGAGATCTCATGTTCAAAAATTAATTCGTATAGGGTATTATTGGAAAGACATGGAACGAGATTCCTTTACCTTTGTCAAAAAGTGCCCACAATGTCAACAGCATAACAATCTCATTCGAGCTCCTACCTAGGAAATTCGTGCTTAGGTTTCACCTTGGCCATTTTTTGTGTGGGCTTGGATCTTATTAGAAAAATTTCTCCTCCTTCTCAAGGACACACTTTCATAATCATAGCTACCAATTAATTTATGAATGGGTTGAAGTGGTTGCTCTCTAATCCATGATTGCTGAAGTAATATGTTGTTTCATTCAAGATAACATAATCTCTCGATTTGGTATTCCTTCCACTTTGGTTTTTGAAAATGGTGCTTCATTTAAGAACAAAGATGTGAAGAAATTCCTTGAAAGATATCATAATCAACACCACTTCTCTACATCGTATTATCCTCAATTAAATGGACAGGTGGAAGCTTCTAATAAATCATAAGACAAATTCTTCAAAAATTTGTTAATAAACATCAAAAGAATTGGCATACTCAACTATCATATGCATTATGGGCTTACCAAACAAGTTTTACCCCATACAGCCTCGTGTATGGCGTCGATGCGATCATGCCTTTGGAGTTAGAAATTCCTTCACTGTGAATTTCTCTCAAAGGCATCCTTGATGAAAATACTCAAAGAGAACTATGATATCAACAACTTGAGATGCTTGATGAACAACGTATAAATTCTCTCAACCATCTTCAAGCTCATCAAAAGTCTATTCAATGCTCATACAATGAACGTGTTATTCATCATTCATTCGAGGTTGGAGATCTTGTACTCTATGAAAATTAGTGCAATGTCTATGCACCACCTGGCGAAAAAGAGAAGTTTAGCCTGAATTGGCTTGGACCTTACATCATTGAAGTATTCAGATCAAGTGTGTATAGACTATCTGATATGCATGGTACACCTCTTAAAGAACCTATTAACACTATGCATTTACGTAGATATTATGCTTAATGTTTGTTTTTCATTTGTATGCTATCAAGCAAATGATTGGTAGATAGTAAAGTGAAATTTCCTATTTCATTATTTGCTTCAGTCTCGACAAAATATGTAGTTTGTCTTGATTCTTTAAAGTAGTTTTCTTAGTTTAGAGAATTACTTGGTTGTTAGCATATAAAATAAGAGATGCACACCGTGTTCAATAAGTATTGTCAAATCTAATTTAACAATGTTACAATGTTTATTTGAGTGGATCACAACTGAATCATTTCACCATGTGTATACATCTTGTCTAATATCTAATTAAGCTTATGTGTGTTTCATTAGAACATGTATCATTTAAATCATTGTTGCATTTGTTGAACAATTACACATAGTTGTTTACACAAATCACTTTAGCATTTAAATTGACATACATGCGTAAAAACAAATCTAGATCTTTGTTGCATTTACTTCACAAGTAGATCACAAATGACATCTAGCATAAACACACTAATTCATAAACCAAAACTATATATAAATCATATGATTTTGCATACATAAATTCACCACTACATCAAAATGTGGCGAATCATAATATAATACAATAAACATCATCAAAGTGTTGGACCGTGATACCCATATCCCTTAAGACCTGGTGATGTCTATGTAATAGATGGCTGTCTATGTGAGGCTATGGATCATGAGTGACTCCCAGAGATGCTTCACAATCATAAGCACCTAAGCTCGCCTCTAAGCTCTCCCACCTCCCATGTGGCATCTATGTGCATCCATTGAAGTTGATCTCTCTCAACTCTCAGCTCGTCCACCTTAGTCTGTAGATAGCTCAATAGGCCATGCTCAATACCTGATGTCACTACAACTCTATGTTGATCTAGCTGTGTTTAGAGAACATCTCATGTCTCCTCGGCACTCGCTGCTCTCTGAACCACTCAGTCTCACTTAACTACTAGTTAATCTCTCTCAACTACTAATTGATCTCGCTCTATCTATCCCTCCTTGAATGCTGCTCTAAGTCGTACAATAGGATTAAATATCTCTACATGTCAGCCCACCGTGTGTGGTGGCCTACAACAAGCCCACACTTGTTGTTGCATCGACTCAATGGGCACCATCTCTGCTATGACTCAACTCACAAAGTCACACCATGTACTGCTACCAACTGTAAAGCAAAGTAATCATCGTGTCAACATCTCAATCAATTCAATATTATGCATCTTAAACTAACATAAGTACAATAATAAAAATAATAGCCTCACTTGGATAACCCTCTTGCCATGATGGATCATGTGGAATGGCAACTGTACTAATGTCTACAGTTGTCCCAGCTATTAGGGGCATCGTAGTGGCACTACCACTTAACTCCCCATGCTTGAAGTAACATTATACTCCTCTAGTTGTGCATCATGGTCATAGGCTATGAGCTCAAACACTAGGTCCCTCCTCATCAATACCTACACTCTCCACTAGTTGGCATTGTCTACCTCTCATCATTAGCACTAGTGGATCCTCATCATCATCATCGTCTCTAGTATAATCTTTGCCTCGATCTCCCTCTCCCTCCTCTAACTCATCTCCTCACTCAGACCAGGATCTGGGATCACTAGCAAGATCGATAGTAAAGATAGGAGCAGGGCGTCTTATCTCCCACCAAGTTGTATATGTTGGGCTCACACCTCCATCATCAGCCTCATAGACAGAATCAGCATCCTCTGTAACATCATGTGGGTCACTCAACTCCATGTCTATGATGGTAAGCCATGCCCTATCATGAGGCCTCACTCCACAAGGTAATGAACTCACATAGAATGGTTGTATGAAGGGAACTCCCTACTCTCATCCAAGCTGCCTCATCACTCTATCATAGTAGAAGGTAACTACGATGTGATCTCTGCGACCAGTTAAAAATTGATCCCTCTGCATCCTCACTAGCTACCTCCTCTATCCCATCCATGGTCTGCATCCCCTATATGGTCTCCACATGATGACCTCTAGTTGTAGCCTATCAAATACAATCCTCCAAAATAGTAAATCACCACATCTTCATGGTCTTAGCTTATAGGTGTGCACTCATGGATTTGTCCAGATAGTCTCTATTGGATAACCCACTGGCCTTGTGCATGTAATGTGCTTGAATGCCCACACCTATAGGAGTGTGCATATCACCAAGCTATGTGCCTCATAGTGTACATAGTGGCCTAGATTATAATTTAAATGAGCAAGCATACTCCATCCCCAAGAGTATATTGTACTCTTATCATCTATCGCTCTAATGGTATGGATTAGGCCCTTGTGAAGGTGAGTTCCTTGCCCATCTGGTGTGACAACTAGTGTGATGGTAGCGATCATGATGTGACATATGATCAACCTATAACAACCGCTCCCTGCTCTAAGAATCGAATGTTAATGTGTCCTCAATTGCTCGATGACACTGTGTGTGGACAAGATAGTATATCTAGCTTGCCTGAGTGTAGTCCTTGGACCTCTGCTCTATGACCCTGATTGTCTCACCACACACTGGTGATCGTAGCATCCTGTACACATCCTCTAAGGTAACTATCATCTCTCTTGTCAAAAGATGAAAGGTGGAAGTATTTGAGTTCCACTGCTCCAAGATCACCATCAACATCGTACGATGCTATTTCATTGTAGGCATCATGTACACCCACCATAATCCAACATCTTGTAGATGTCCCACTTCTACGTTTGTAAGTATGCCTGAAGGACTATGCAATAATGTGTATAGGTAACCATTGCAATGCTCTCTCATCCTTGGGAGATCTTGCAACATGAAAAACAAAGAGTCCATCAGACTTCAATTCCAATAACCTCATCAACAAACACAAAATCAATCACAGCCTTGATCCTAGACCAGGGCACCCAGATAGGTCTTGGGTGCTCAAGAAGGACCTAGGAGCTCAAAAGGGTCTAGGGCACCCCAGGAGGACAATGGTCCCCTAGGAGGACAATGGCACCCTAGTTGGATACTGAAAAGTGTCCCCTAGGCCAATTTTTGGATCGAAAAACAAAAAATACATTAAAATAATCACATAAATGAAATCACAAGTTGGATAGAAGCCTACCTCATGCTCGTCTAGTTCCTGCACTACTCAGCTCTACAGTGCATCTAGCCTTGGTGGTCGATATGTCCTTTGACTTGGCACGGTATCTCTCCTCCTTGCTTTATCTCCTCAAAGACTGAAAATGATAATAGAATGGTAAAAAGTGAGAACTTCTTTTATTATTTATAGTAAAAAGCTATGAACTCCTGATTACTCTCTAGGGTCAAAGACCATATTTCTCTAGACCTCTCTTCATCTAAACATTGATAACTTGGGCTAGCAAACTTGGATTTGAGTGTCATTTGTTGCATTGAAATCCTGGTTATGTTGTCTTCACAATCATATGTTTTCATCTTGGCAGTAAACAATTGAATGACCCTACCAAAGCATATTCATCAACTTTCTCTTTAGAAAGTCGAAGTGGAAAGATCGCCACCCTATTTCTGTTAGATTAATAAGTTCATTACTTAATTAATTTAATCATATTGATTAATTAATTAAGTCACCTTTACTTTATTTCACTTAAGCTAAACTTAGGAATCTCTCATTAGGGTTTTCTAACTTGCAATTATAAAAGCAAGTGCTCTTATGTAATTCATTAATCCATTTTCATTAATTGCATCCTTTTTGTGTAAATTGCTCTCTTTGCTTTTTTTCTCTTGTGGAAGGTTTCTTAGGTTTTGCAGGTGTTCACTGGGTCCTGTGAAGCTAGTTTCACAACTTCTACAGTTTCTACATCTTGAAGTAGCAAGCAAAAATAGGGGGCATACATCTACCTGTGAATTTTTCTTTAATCATGTCTCATCACCTTTCCCCTTTAGAATTTTTGGACTAACACATATATCTGTTGGTTGCAGGATTATTTTATCGCACTAACATTGTGGTTTGTAGGATCGAAGACTGGGGGCTTCACCCTCTTTCTCGGTGATGATTTGCATCCTCTACGATATTCTTTTTGATATCCTTTTGCAATATGTTTTTACTTTCATGTCATTTAGCTTGCATATGCACATAGTGTCATATGACCACTAAAGTGGGGGCTAAATTTTACGTCATAATTTGTGTACACTAATTGTGTAGGCACAATTTCACTATGTTTAGCTCCTTGATGCAGAGGGGTTCCCAGTTGAACATTAACACAGGTTGTGGAATCCTTGGAAAGCCCACAAAATAACCTTTACAGTGTATATCGGCAAGACAATTAAATGTCACACTGAAATATACCTATTCTTGCCTATCGGCAAGATTATACACCGTCGGTCAAACGAAAGAGTCCTTCGCCGATACATATCTCTCAGTGATGAGTGGCTTCGATTATGTGCCTATCGGCATGATGCTATTCTATCGGCGAGTTCCTTGAATCTTCTGCTGACGCCATCGGTCACACCGATGAGCGTCTAACTCCCACTTCTCCATCGGCAACACTTCCCTAATGATCTCCCCGATCGGTGAGAACATAAACTATCGGTTACCACTCAAAACTTTACGCTGATATACCTTCTTACTCCGATGGCCTCAAAGGCTCCTTGAAACTGCACTGTCGGCGAGACTAATATCGTCGATGTAACCTTGGTCCTTTCTCCCGATCTCCATTGTCATACCGATATACTCTCCTCTGCAACAATCTTGCAACCGAACGGACAACACACAGAAAACTACAGAAAGCTATAGAACAGAAATAAATCTAACTACATGGAGGTCATTCCACTGGTTTCGAAGAAACCCACCAGTGGAATGACTCCAAATCGATGTTCTGTAATTAGACCAGGAACTAAACCTTTTCTATTCCTTCCAGAGATTATACATACAAATAGTTCACTTTCCTCTCCTCCCTGTTTCTCTTCAAACACACACGCTTATAAAGAACCTAGCCAAGGTAGTTAAACTTCGGTGGAATCTGAATCGATTCGTCACCTCTGCCATCCGTTACAAGACAGTTACAACCTACTTACTAATGCCAAGCGGCTTACATCTTAGGACTCGTTCATCTAGGGGACACATTTGTCCAATCAGGTACATTTTGGCTCTAGGCCTTACAAATGACAAACTTAGACAACTTTTTGGGGTGCTCCTGCACCATACTCCCAGACTTGAAAAATTTCCATGTCCCATGGAAATGCTCGGTGAAAAGCCTTCAATATCATTTGGCTTTTTCTATGTCTTCAATACTAACTGGATGCCTCTGCTGCTTCCTCTTTACCTTCTAACTGTGACTCCTATTAATGGAGTTTGACTGGCTGCCTCCAAGGTGCATCAGAAGTTCACTCCTTCCTACTACAACAACACTTCTGTCCCTCACCTGGGAGTCCTCTCTTGCCTCTCTCCCCAAGACTGTTGGCGACAACCAATGGACCATCTTCTCTGGCCCTCTTGACAGACCTTCATGTCTGCCTACAGCAGTGAGTGAACTTGCACCTGCAACCATAAAACTTCTCAACAAGAATCAGATAGTAAAAACCAATGCTCATCCTGAACTCCTGGTGTAGATTGCCTCCTTCGGCGCTCTATCTACACGCTCAGAATCTTCTGAGCTCTGATACCAATTTGATGCAGAGGGGTTCCCAGTTGAACATTAACACAGGTTGTGGAATCCTTGGAAAGCCCACAAAATAACCTTTACAGTGTATATCGGCAAGACAATTAAATGTCACACTGAAATATACCTATTCTTGCCTATCGGCAAGATTATACACCGTCGATGAAACGAAAGAGTCCTTCGCCGATACATATCTCTCAGTGATGAGTGGCTTCGATTATGTGCCTATCGGCATGATGCTATTCTATCGGCGAGTTCCTTGAATCTTCTGCCGACGCTATCGGTCACACCGATGAGCGTCTAACTCCCGCTTCTCCATCGGCAACACTTCCCTAATGATCTCCCCGATCGGTGAGAACATAAACTATCGGTTACCACTCAAAACTTTACACCGATATACCTTCTTACTCTGATGGCCTCAAAGGCTCCTTCAAACTGCACTGTCGGCGAGACTAATATCGTCGATGTAACCTTGGTCCTTTCTCCCGATCTCCATTGTCATACCGATATACTCTCCTCTGCAACAATCTTGCAACCGAACGGACAACACATAGAAAACTACAGAAAGCTATAGAACAGAAATAAATCTAACTACATGGAGGTCATTCCACTGGTTTCGAAGAAACCCACCAGTGGAATGACTCCAAATCGATGTTCTGTAATTAGACCAGGAACTAAACCTTTTCTATTCCTTCCAGAGATTATACATACAAATAGTTCACTTTCCTCTCCTCCCTGTTTCTCTTCAAACACACACGCTTATAAAGAACCTAGCCAAGGCAGTTACACTTCGGTGGAATCTGAATCGATTCATCACCTCTGCCATCCGTTACAAGACAGTTACAACCTACTTACTAATGCCAAGCGGCTTACATCTTAGGACTCGTTCATCTAGGGGACACATTTGTCCAATCAGGTACATTTTGGCTCTAGGCCTTACAAATGACAAACTTAGACAACTTTTTGGGGTGCTCCTGCACCATACTCCCAGACTTGAAAAATTTCCATGTCCCATGGAAATGCTCGGTGAAAAGCCTGCAATATCGTTTGGCTTTTTCTATGTCTTCAATACTAACTGGATGCCTCTACTGCTTCCTCTTTACCTTCTAACTGTGACTCCTATTAATGGAGTTTGACTGGCTACCTCCAAGGTGCATCAGAAGTTCACTCCTTCCTGCTACAACAACACTTATGTCCCTCACCTGGGAGTCCTCTCTTGCCTCTCTCCCCAAGACTGTTGGCAACAACCAATGGACCATCTTCTCTGGCCCTCTTGACAGACCTTCATGTCTACCTACAGCAGTGAGTGAACTTGCACCTGCAACCATAAAACTTCTCAACAAGAATCAGATAGTAAAAACCAATGCTCATCCCGAACTCCTGGTGTAGATTGCCTCCTTCAGCGCTCTATCTACACGCTCAGAATCTTCTGAGCTTTGATACCAATTTGATGCAGAGGGGTTCCCAGTTGAACATTAACACAGGTTGTGGAATCCTTGGAAAGCCCACAAAATAACCTTTACAGTGTATATTGGCAAGACAATTAAATGTCACACCGAAATATACCTATTCTTGCCTATCGGCAAGATTATACACCGTCGGTCAAACGAAAGAGTCCTTCGCCGATACATATCTCTCAGTGATGAGTGGCTTCGATTATGTGCCTATCGGCATGATGCTATTCTATCGGCGAGTTCCTTGAATCTTCTACCGACGCTATCGGTCACACCGATGAGCGTCTAACTCCCGCTTCTCCATCGGCAACACTTCCCTAATGATCTCCCCGATCGGTGAGAACATAAACTATCGGTTACCACTCAAAACTTTACACCGATATACCTTCTTACTCTGATGGCCTCAAAGGCTCCTTCAAACTGCACTGTCGGCGAGACTAATATCGTCGATGTAACCTTGGTCCTTTCTCCCGATCTCCATTGTCATACCGATATACTCTCCTCTGCAACAATCTTGCAACCGAACGGACAACACACAGAAAACTACAGAAAGCTATAGAATAGAAATAAATCTAACTACATGGAGGTCATTCCATTGGTTTCGAAGAAACCCACCAGTGGAATGACTCCAAATCGATGTTCTGTAATTAGACCAGGAACTAAACCTTTTCTATTCCTTCTAGAGATTATACATACAAATAGTTCACTTTCCTCTCCTCCCTGTTTCTCTTCAAACACACACGCTTATAAAGAACCTAGCAAAGGCAGTTACACTTCGGTGGAATCTGAATCGATTCGTCACCTCTGCCATCTGTTACAAGACAGTTACAACCTACTTACTAATGCCAAGCGGCTTACATCTTAGGACTCGTTCATCTAGGGGACACATTTGTCCAATCAGGTACATTTTGGCTCTAGGCCTTACAAATGACAAACTTAGACAACTTTTTGGGGTGCTCCTGCACCACTCCTCCCTTTAGTGATCCCAAGCCTAGTCCATTTTTAGGTCCACCTTAAAGCCCTGTTTGGCCTCATTTATAGAAAATATCATGATTTCGATTAAATTTTCATCATAACCTGAGAAATAAATTAAGACTTGAAGTTAGCCCTACATTAAGTGTGGGATTGAACCTCGAATTTCCCAAAGGGCCTAGGGCACCCGAGCGCCCTGGTCACTCTGAATTTTTAGGGAGGAAATTCAAGTCTACAAGTCAACTTTAGTGTTGGTTAGGTTGACCCTAAATTCAAATTTTCTTTTTGGCACGTGATGTCAGCTCTTTAATTCAAATTACTCTTTTTTATATCCCTATATAAAAGTAAGTGACTTGTTTCATTTGAAACTAGATTGATTTGATGTGAAAAAGCTCTCTCTTGTTATGCTCTCTATGCGATTGAATTTATTGCAAGTTTTTGATCAAGTGGAGTTCATCTTTGCTCTTGGAAAGATTTATATGAAAGCTAGGAGATGAGATCTTGAGTCTATCTAATTTGTTCCTAGGTTGAAGCACTTTGCATGATTGGGAGAAGGGTTGGAACCACCAACTTGAGATTTGCTTGAGTACTCTCCAAGGGTATGGTTGCATCACCTTCTTATTCAACAAACCTTTGATGAATCTTCATCCTTGAGGTGAATTTGTGAGCTTCCTTGAGTGAAGCATCCTTTGTATCATTTCTCCCTATTTTATTGAGTAATATAAGATTAGGGATTGATAATATTTGAGTAGATATTGCATGTTACTTCTCACACTTAGGGTTTCTAAGCACACACAACATCTAGTTCTAATCTTGCCTATCTAGAATACCGAAATGGGGGCTTGACTAAGGCAAGCTCCTATATAGCCACAACAAATTTTCCCTTCTTTCTTATGTACAAATCGAAGAAATAGGTTTCAGGAGATATCAGTCTGGGAGAAGAAAGGTATTGCAAGTATAAATCTGACGAAGGTTTTAGTTTTTGCAAACCCTAAAAAAGGCCTACAACACTTGAGCACCCTGGTACCTGTAGAATTTTAACTCTAGGTTCCCATTCTGATCTGTTTACTCATTTATGTTGTTCATTTAGATCTTCTATTTTCACTTTCGACAGTCATCTATAACTCAATATTTCTCAATTAGGGTTTGATCCTTTGCCCTAGCTATATTGGTTGAATTTGGTTTGACACTCATCTATACAACAAAGAGGCAGAACCCATGTAGTTTGGCTCTCCCTCAAGGGTAGAAGCCAAGATCAGTTTGTGTCTCAATGTTTGTAGAAGAGAGTTTGACCTAGTTTAACTCATAAGGCTATATCACTCTTTTCTACTAAACACAACTATTTTGGGAACCAAAATCTTGGTGTCTATTAGAAATCAAGGTACAAACCACACAATGGAAATCTAACTCAAACCTTATTTACGTCTTCTAAACAATGTAGAATCAATGGAGATTGCAACATAAATAAAACCCACTAAACAAAAATAACGTGTATTAAGAACTGAACACATAACACAATATGTAACTTGGAGAAAACCCTTTTGGGTAAAAAACTCCACCAAGAAAAGAGGCTCCAAGTTGTATTATCTTCAAATATGAGATTACAATACATGCACTTCCTCTTCTTCTTTAGTCTTCAATCTAGCAGCGCTTGTTACTTTTAACACTAATAAAATTATAGTACAAATATCCTTATAAAAGGGGGTTGCCTTCTAGGGCAAGAAAACTGACATAATACTAACCGTCAGCTCTGTGACCTAATGACAAACTAGCGTCGAGGACCAAATATAAACATATGGCTGAAACAAGATCGCTTTTGGTGAAACCTTTCATCCCTTATGGGTGATTTACCAACAACATTAGGAGTAATTAATTGCATAAGATTTACAAGGTTGATGGCACCTTAATCCTAATAGTGTTGTTGCCAGGGACCCTTGGATTTTGGATACATTTTCATACTCTACAATTTCCTATAGTTGCAACAATATTATCTTGAAAACTTTTCAATATTGTCTCTTTTGAGCTAAGAGTGGCAACTCTATTTCAATCAATGTAGAAGTCAGTTTGCAACTAAAGGAATTTAAAATGGACCATAGGAGGAGGTACCATGAACAATAAACACTTGAAATCTTTTTAGACTGTACAAGAAGCCAAAGAAACAAATGGAGAGCAAGGGATACTAGTGAGTCCTCTAGACAAAATGTGCATGATCACGTAGATACCTCTGGTAGACATGTTGCATTTGTAAATTCAAGAAATTACAATTAGTATACTTTAAAAGACTATACAGATAACCTACTCAAAACAAATAGAAGAATAGTTAAAAATGAGTATGAAGTTTGAAGAAATGAAAACCTCATTGGTAGGGGAAGTAGGGATAGGTATAGAGGTGTACATATGAAAGAATTTGGCATGCCAAATCCAAATTTGGAAACATACATGGTCGATCAACATCCTACTTCACCTATTAGGTCACAAAGAGATGAACATGATTCTAATCTCCATGATGCTATCCAATCAACACACTCTAATGCAGAAGAGAGGGAAATGATTTTTAATTAAGAGTTGGACTTACTTGATCATATCAAATAGAGAAGATAGGAACTACAAGTAGAAATCTAGCAGTAGTAAGCTCTACTTGATCGGCAAGCCCAACAATAAGGTATGAATCAATATCTTGATCAACCCCCTCCAAATCAATAATTTGGTAACGTTCCAAATCCCATACCTACATTCTGAAGACAAGCTCAAAGGACCTTCCTTCTAGTAAGGAAGCCTTTGGGAGTAGAGAGGTATAAACAACTAGACTTCTTTAGTGTCCCTGATTTTCCAAATCCTATTCCAAGTGAAATAAGGTTAAAGATACCTATATTTTAGGGCAACAATGCAGTCATTGGGGAAGAACACTTGAGGCAGTTCATTAATGTCATAGATGAGTATGAGATATACTATGAGGATGTGATGATGAAGTTATTTGTTCATTCATTAGAGGAAGGTGCCAAGGAATGGTACAAGAGTCTCTAGGATAATAGTATTGATTCTTGGGAGGAATTCATGAGAGTCTTTAGATTGCAATATCAAGATAGAATTAACCCTAAGTTGTCCATTAATGAACTTACAACCATAAAGAAGGGAATAAATGAGATAGTGGTGGACTTCAACAATAGGTTCATGATGACCATGAGGAAGGTACCTCAAAACCTCAGGCCAAATGAGCCAATGTGCCCAGTTCTATATTGTGGTGCATTTGATTCAAAAATTATGTATTGTCTTCGAGATAAGAATCCCCAAAATTTGAGGGAGGCCTATGCTACAACCATCAATATTGAAAGTAATATGAGAGCATTAGGAAAACATGTTAAGAGGCTAGATGTAAAAATCTCTTAGCCAAACCAAGAAAAACCAAGTAAACCTCTTACAATTGAAGATAAGTTGGATAGATTGATGGATGCCATGAAGGATCTATCATAAAAAGTGGCTAGAAATGAAAAGGGGCTACCACCTCAGGGTATAGCAACACATTTTAATGAAGGACAAATATTTCACAATAGGCCCTATAATACTAATTGGTCAAAGAGGCCACAACAAAATGATAGGTAAACAACCCCTAAGCAAGTAAACTTAGAGTAATCTAAGAAGGACACACTAAACCCTTTGAGAAGAGATCATGTCAACTTTCAAGAGGTCTCCTTGTGGTGCAATACATGTTTCCTTCCCCATGATTCATCAAATTATGTAGTTGCTCATTCAATGAGTAGAGATGAAGAATTCCCTAATGAAGAGGGTGGAGCTAAATACTATGAGGATGAGAACAATCAGTTTGATACAAAGGGTTATGAATAAATTTATGAAAATAGGGATTATGGCAACCATGAAGAAGATGATCTTGCATTCCAATATGATCATGATGCATGTCCAAAGCAATACGAGCTGCCTGCTCATGATTTTAAGCATTTGAGAGATCTCATGCACAAGAAATACAAGTAGCCATCTGACAAAGACATAAGGGATCTCACGGATGCAATTGTGACCCAGGACCAAAGCGGGTACCAACTAAGAAATAGGTAAGTGCCTACACAAGGAAAGTATGCTACAGAACCAAATAAGGGTGATATAGGAGCTGAAACAAAAAAGAAAAAAATAGGTGATGAAAAGGGGAGCAACATTGTTCACAAGAAAGTCCCTTAAAATAGAAAGGTCCTGATGCAACAACCAGTAGAAAAAAAGAAGTACGTGCAAAAGGATCCAGCACATGTTGTGCCATCATCTTCTACACATGTTCTAGAAGTGTAGAAATTAAATGACAACACCAAATAAGATCAATCCTAGTTACAAAAAGTACAAGAAAAGAGCAAAGAAAAGAAGACATAACTAAAAGGTAAGGACAATATCTCTAATGGTCCAATCATACCTTTCATTCCTAATGCACTTGATGTAACTATTCCACATAGTTCCAAGTTACAACCCTATAGATATGGCACATATAATAAATCAAGTCAGAATATTGATGCCAATAGGAGAAATCCTAAGAGTTCTGAAGCATAGAGATAGGGTCTTATCATATATCATAGTTGTAAATGCACCAGAGAAACTTGTCGTTATTCAGAAAGATAGTGACAAGAGAAACAAAGAGGAAGAAAGTAACGAAGAAACCATAGAAATTTACCTAGGAAAGTCCCTGGTAAACAACCAGTCTAGGATTGGTCCCTTTTATACAATACTAATTATCAATGGGTGGCTATTACACAATTGCATGCTTGATTTAGGTGCCTCTAGTAATATTATGCCACTTGAGGTCATGAATGACTTGGGTCTAAAGGTGTCCAAGTCTTACAACAAATGCTTTTCCATGGACTCTAGAGAGGTAGATGTGGTTGGCCTAGTAAAGGATTCTAAGGTTCATCTCCTTGCATACCTAGATAAATTATTCTTGATGGATATAATCATTGTAGATTTCCCTACTATGTGGGGTATGGTTCTATCTAGGAAATGGGTATCCTCCATGTGAGGGAGTATCCAAATGGACATATCTTATGCTACTATCCTAGTCCATGGAGTGGAAGTGAAACTATATAGAGAAACAATGGTGCCAGATAGCATAGATAATTGTTATAAGACCAATAAAGAAACAAACTTCTTCGATAATAAAATTGACCATTTCATTGGGTGTTGTGACAATAATGATCATGAGATTACTCCTAATCCTCCCCACTATGTTGCCCATGTTTGTGATGAAAATGAAATTTGTGGATGATGTACTTTGATGGTGCATGTTCAAGGGATGGTTCAGGTAGAGGTGTTGCTTTGGTATCACCAAATGGGGATAATTTTGGGTTGTCCTTCAGGCTTGATTTCTAATGCACAAACAACATTGTTGAGTATGAATCTCTTTTGTTGGGCTTGAATATTGCCCATAGACATGGAATTAGATGTTTGATAATTTGGGGAGATTCTAAATTGGTTGTGTAGTAGGTCATATAGCCAGGGATAAGAGGTAAATATTGTATGGGACACATTGGAATTGTTTGATTCTATTGGTATTCAATGGATTGAGAGGCCTAAAAATGTAGAAGCATATGCTTAAATCCATGGTAGCTTCCAAGTTTGATTTACAATCAACCTCTGCTCTTTCCCATTATGTTGTTGAGGTTCTCATTAGACCCACCATTCCTGACAATATCTAGAACTGGCAAGTGTTTGATGATACCAATTAGATATATAGGTTTTTGAACTGCATAGATGAATTTGATACTCAGCTGATAGATTAGCAACCCATGGTAGAGATTGAAGATGGTAAAGAGACATTGTTTGGAAATGAGGTAGTACAACTGAAAACAAACACTATTCTTAAAGGACTGGTAACATTATAAAGAATGTTTGACAATACCGATTGCTACAAGAGTAAAAGCAAGCCTGTTGAAAAGGATGATGTTGAGGGTGTAAATATGAGAACCAAAGCTACTCCAAAAATAACGTATGTTGGTAAGAGGTTGAAACCAAATGAGAGCTAAATGTTGACTGCACTATTGAAGAAGCTTAGGAAGTGTTTTGCATGGTCTGATGACAAAATCAATGCTTATAGGGAGGATCTATTTCAGCATACCATTCCCCTCCAACATGATGCAAAGCCCTTTAGACAAAAGGAAAGACTAATCAACCCTACTTTTGCCCCTCAAATGCAAAAGGAGTTGGCAAAGATGAAATAAGGTGGTATAATCAAGCCTATCTGACATTCAGAGTGGGTATCTAATCTTTAACTTGTAAGAAAGAAGAATGGAGAGATAAGGTTGTGTGTAGACTTTAGGAATCTAAACATCAAATCTCTTAAGCATAATTATCCTCTCCCAAGCATGGACCATTTTGTAGTTCCCCCTATGTGTAACTCTTTTGTGCCCTATTATTTCTTACGGTTGGGTTAAATGATACATTAATTTGATTATTATATGATGTAATTTTAAGATGGATATGTGTCGTGCAAGATTCCACGCCCTCATTGGTCTTTAAATGTTGCTTTGGCTATGATCTCCATTGATGTATTTGATGCTTTGTTTTGAGTGTGTAGGATATACTTATATAGGGGTTTGACCAATGGATGAATGTGGAGGAGAAGACATGGATCCACTTGACCATCTCAACATTCATAGTCTAGTGGTCGAGTTATTGACCCTGTATCACGTGGTATGCCGGTCACTTACCCCATCCTATTTGGTTGCGAATAGAAGACTATTACTAGTGTTTGCCTTTTTGCCTCTAACCGAAATCATTTTCGAGTTTGGATCCATGTGTTGTGCGTAAACTCATAAAGTGTTGTGTTCTTTGTGTGGTTTTAGTGGACTAGAAGTCTCTTTCACTTCATGGGTGTTCTAAAAATGCTTGTTATGGAGTGTTTGCAAATATCCTTCATGCTTTAAATATGAGGTTGAATTAGTTTAATGACCGTTGTGAGATAATCCTTTGCATTTTAATGTTTTGATAGGACTTTTTAAAATGCTTTGTGTGTTAAAAGATAGTTTGGGAGGTAAACCATTGTTAGATTGTTTTAAATCAAGTGTTAAATTTGTCTAGAAAGAATGCCTTTTTTCTTGGATTTTGGAAATGCTATTATTGAAATTATTTTTTTCCATAAAGGTGTATTTTATAAATATAATTGGTGCTACCTATTAGTTAGAACTCAAACTATTAGTTATAGTGAATAACCTGGTTTCTTTTAAACATATGGCTTAGAAAATACATTTCTTTGTAATATGATCATTTTGGAAAATAATTATTTTGGTATTTAATTAAAATTCAAGTTATCTATCGCTTGTTGAATAAAGATGTTTTTAACCATACGGTCTAAACAAAATGTTTTTTTTTGTATTAGAACTTTTTGGAAATGTATTTAGATATAGGAAATTCTTTTCTATAAATGTTTATTTGTCTTACGGAAATAAGTCTTGCTGCCTTGTTAAAATATGAATTTATTTTGTAAGAGCTAGGAATAAATTTTATTTAAGTTATGTGTATTGAGTAATTGTGATGTAGGAGAGGTTTATGTGGTAATAGAGCTTTCTTTTTGAAAAATAATTATCTTGTTTTTATAAAAAAGGAGGAGTTATAAGTGGGGGATAGGGTTTCTGTATGGGGAGTCTTTTGGTTGAACAAAAAAGGGAGTCAAGTTTGGCGGCCTCTCTTGGGGAGAGGGAGATGCCTCATCTTTTGGAGCAAGATGTGTGCCTTTACGAATGGCTTGACTAGAGTTTTGGAGGGGGTGAGGATAGCAAAATATTTGTTGGGTGGGTGTCCATGAAGAAGGAAGGGTATTTTCCTAATTTTCATGCTTTCAATACTGTAAATTCTGTAGTTGTCTTTTACCATCGAAAGGCAAAAAATAGTCTTAAGAAAAACTTATGCTTGAGGGAGAAAAACCCCCTCTATGGTGTGCCTTGAGGGAATATTTTCAAGGGAGCAGCCACCAATTTTCTCATGCAATTGGCTATATTTCGTATATCTCTTTCCTTGCTAGGTGTTAACCAAGTAGAATGGGGACAGGGAGTTAATGATTGTTTCTATGTAAAAAAATAAAACTCTCTCTGACCTAGATGCCTCTTCTTTCGAAAAAAAGAAAAACAAAAAAAAAGAATATAATGGGATGAGAGGCGACTGTTGGGTTTTGGGGTGTGCTCTAAAGGAGTTCCCAATGAGAGGCAAGTTGAAGAGGGAAGGTATTCCTCTTATTTCATACTGGCAAGATTTCTATTTCTAACTAGTAGATTTTTTATTAGAAGAGGCAAGTAAACAGTCTTAAACTAAGAGAATAGAGGAGAAAATAAAACAAAGAATGGGGTGCAACAAGTAGACTCTTAAGGGTGCAACAAAACAAACAAAGAAATATTAAAAATAAACCATGTAGGCATAACAGACTTGGGAGGGCACAGTAGATAAAGTGATTTAAAAAAAACTATTTTCTGTCTTTGTGGGGTTGATGGCCTATGGAAGGCGTGGCCCCAGTAGCAAGGTGCAAATCCCCCTAGCAAGCGTGGCCTCCAGCTGCTCACACCTCCCCTAGTCAATCTCCTCTGCTATAAACCTCTCTCCATGGCCATATGATTCTATCCTACCAAAAAAAGAAAAGAAAATATACATCATTTAATTGATATTCTATATGAAATAATAGTTTTGTAATTTTATCACATGGTGATCGAGTAATAGTTATAAATCGAAACATATAAAACCCTTGGAGAATATTGTTTGAATGCTAAAAATAGTTAATTTTATTATTGTGGGAAAGTTCCACAGATCAACTTCTTTTTATTTCTTTTGAGAATCTAAGGATAGTGGGTACCATGTATAGTTACCTTTATTTTATTTCAATCAACAACTTGTTAGGAAATTTTCATATTTACCCACAAGTCATGTGAAGGCAATAGTTTAGTTGGGGAGACAATAATTTAGTTGGGGAGACAATAATTGTTCATAATTTGATTTAATATTCTATTTGTAGAAGGTGTATTTGTAATATAAAGGTATTCCTTTTTATGCTTGAGCTCAAATCATATTACGAGGTTGCATGTCTTGAAAAAATAAATAGATGGAAATTTCCTTGTGTGGTTGGGGTATAGGTTCAGTTGATTTGACAAGACTATTGTAGTTCATGATAGGAACATGAGGTTTTGTTAGATCCTATAATTTGTTTATTAGGTGAAATTATCTTCCCCCTTATTGTGTTAAACCCTAATACCTTCATTATTTGAGGGTCGAAAAGTCTCCTGTGGGAAAACTTGATTCCCCACCTTATGGATGTGAGTGTCACGAGTTTATGACCTTACTTCTCTATGTCTAGACTGTTGGGTCTAGGTTAACCTATTTGGTTCAAGATGGATATCAACTAAGGTTCACTTTTGAACTTAGGAATGAGTACCTAGTCTTCTGTTGGGGCTTTGGTCGAGGGTCACAACCCCTATACATTATCATTTCTTCTGATTGTTCTATGTCTATTTATTCAACAAAATGACATTGTATTTACTTTCTATGTTATCTAATGTCAACAAAATATTAGTTTAGCATGCATTAATGTGATAAATGTATTATGGATTGGGTGTGTTCTTCCCTCTTCTTGGTTGCATTGGAACAAAATTAATAGTGTCTTTGAATAGAACATGATAGGTATGAAATTTAATTTATGGATGTTCCTCTTGTGTTTAGAACCCTTTCCTTCTCCTATTTTTTTTGGCTCATGAGTAACCCTATGGTGAATCTACACCTTGAGAAATGTACGTGTGTATTTATGTGTGGTTATGCATTGAATTCTTTTAATTTTTTTGATTCCCTTGGTGTTGTGATGGGTGGGTGTGAAACACGTGTTCACCCTTGTGTGGATGATCTTGGTGTCTTCCTTGAAACTCTTGTTGTGTGAGTTTGGCCATGCTAGAATTGGTTACATGACCTTCTCTCTTTGTAGCTTAGGGGTTGCCTAGAGTTGCATAGACATCTATTTTGCTCAATGATGGTAACATGGTTGGGAGGTGGGTAACATTCACCATTGGTCCCCATTCTGATGATCCCTTGGAGGCTTGGTGAGTTCCTTGTGTCGTATTATATTATTGTAATCATATTGTACCTTGTACTATAGGAGCACCTTGGAGGTGATCTATTAATTTTGTATTATTATTCTTTGTGTAATTAATCATTAGAGCATGATTCTTCCATGTTTGGGAAGTAGCCTCCAGCTTGTAACTATTTTATATTATCATTTGATTAAGAAAATGACATTTGTTTTATAGGAGATTATTATATTTTGAATGTATTTAATTGTACCTAAATGATTAAATCAGGACATTGGAGTCCTTGTATGTTAAGTAATTATTCTATGTTATGTTTTAAGTTAGGCCCCATTATGTCACATAATGATTGGGATCTCCATTTTTCTATTTTGCTCATCCTGATATTGGTGTCAAGACGTATGTGGATATTTGTATTGCAATTCTCACAATATTCTTGTATGCTAGCATGTTTGAAATTTTATGTTATCTATCTTTGGATCGTGGTTTCAATTTTGTTCTTTGAAATGGATCATATCTTTGATGCATTGTGCTTAGATTCCTTGTGGATTCTTTTCCCTTGTGAGGTTTGTTTATTGATCTTCCTTGTAGCTTGTTGGTCATAGGTTGTCATGGCTCAGTTTGTAGGCCTTGTGTTGTTGTTAGTTGCTTTTTGTCTTGTTGAGTAGAATGTGTTCTTGGGATCTTCCTCCTCACTTGTTCCTCGATGCTTACCTTACTTACCTTTGATGATCACTTTCCTTGTTGAGTAGTGTGTTCGTCAAGTATGTGGCTTAGAGGTTGGAAAGTGGAGTTCTCTTGTTAGATTTTGGGATCTTTTTTAGTCCTCTTGGGGTTGTAAGTTGTCTTGGAGTGGAGCCCTTGGTAGGAGATCCCTTGTGGGAACCAAGCCCTAGCTTTAGTATGAACTTCTAGAAAATTTCTCATTCAGGTACATCGAGATTGTTAGAATATAGCACCCTTCAGGGGCATCGGATGTGAAACTTGGACTCTAGTGCAATTTGATAGGGCACTAAAGTTTGCGCTTGTGACCCTCCTTGCACTATCGTCGACCTAAGGGGTTGTGTTTCCTTGGATTTCTTGGGTGACTATGGAATTTTGAAATAGTGGACACTTCCTGATTCCTTTGATTGGGGAAACTCTCTATTTAGAAGTTGTTTCCTTCAGTTATTGAGACTTTCCATGATGATACTTGGTTGTCAAGTGTTGTAGCTTGGGAGCCATCCCTTCTCTTATGTTAGGTGATGTGCCATGCTCTATGATGGTGGTGTGAGGGTGTCAATCTGCTTGGTTGTAGGCATGTACCTCCTTTTTGTGTGAGTTTTTCTATGTGTTTGGTCTTTGTTGTGTTGCCATGGAGTGGTCTTGGAGTAGTGGACCTCCCTCATCTGGTTCCATGTGCCTATAGGAGAGAGAGAGTAGTCATAGACTACTGTCCAACCTTCCTTGAGGAATAATCTCTACCCTCTTGTATGGTCATCGTGGTGGATACATCAAACGATGAACAAAGTCTTCCACTTGTGTTCTTAAGGTTGGTCTTGACCTTGTGTATGTTTGTTTGTTAGGTGCCTTATAGTCATGTTCTAGGTTGTCATTTATGGCATTGTAGTGGTTATCATGCTTGGTGTGCAATCGTGACATGAGAGTGTTACAATTGCATCTAAAAACAAATTTGTTTGTCTATTTTTTCAATAATGTCTTGAGCATTAGTCTGGGGCATTAAATTTGGTATCAAAGCTAAGTTGTAGCATTAGGAGCTCTGGGTTGTATGTTTTGCTAGTTGTGTTTGAGTTTGTGTGGGGTCCTAGTGTGATTGTGTGCTATGGGTAGCATGTGTTGCTCCTTGGAATGTTTCCTAGCATGTGTACATTGAGGAATGCATTGTTCATGGAGTAGTTAGACCCTAGTGGTTGTCATGAAGTGGCCCTTTGTGTGAGGTTACCTTCTTGATGTTCTGGGGTCTTAGAAATAACCCTTACTCTGTGTAAGGATGTTTGAGTGACCTTTGCGGGGTCATGAGGGTGTTTTTGTAACTACTTTGATTGTGTGAATGTGCAAACCTTCATAAGATAGGGAATGCCAAAGTTTTGGTTTCTTGATGAATTTTGTTCACTCTCTTGTGAGTTATGTTTTTGGATGTGAAAGAGATGATGTTCAGTTCTGTTATGTCTTTAAATGTCCCCCTAGGATTTTTACCTCCTAAGTTTAGCTCCCGAGTCCCTTAGATTTAATCATGCATGTTAAAAATGAATCCTGGAGCAAAATCCCTTGAAACTCATGTCAAATGGGACTTAAGGGACACTCTTGAGCTTAATCAAGTCCCAAAATAGGACCCTAGACTTGGGCACCTGTGCCCTAGTCCAGACCTATTTTTTTGGGACCCAAATTTTAAATGTCCACAAAGTGACCATTAAAAGGTTTCCCTTTGTCGACTATTCAATTTAAATTATGAATGTTTAGCAGGAATGCATATATAAACATGTTTAGGACTTGATTTTAAACCTAGATGGATAATGCGAACTTGTGATCTTATACTAAGGATATTCAAGGCTTTCATTGTGTTGAAAAGTAGTATTGTGTTGTGTTTGTACTTGTTTTTTGTAGATTTGTCTTCATCAATCCATCTCCTCATGGCGTGAAAGATCTTCATCTCCCCGTGAAAGCTTCACCTCTGAGGTGATATCTATTTTGTGTTTCAGTCAATTCATCATATCATTTTCTTTTGCCTTTGTCCACCAAGGACACACACTCTATCTAAAAATGGTTTTAGAAGGCTTGAATGCCATTCCAGGGCTTGACCAAGGCAAGCTCCTAAACACCACAACCGCCAACCCCTCTCTTGTGATTGCAGGTTACAGGTGTCAGATCTTGCAGAGAGGAGTTGTAGGAGCTCAGTGCAGAGCATAAAGATTCCAAATCTAAAGAAAATGATAGAAAATATCCCTGATTAGACACAGGCACCCACTCTTTTGTCCTACAATTTTCCATTGTTAGGAATCTTTGAGCAGGTTACAGTCTGAAGCATATTTTGATCCAAAGCCTCAGAAAAAGTACCACATTGGACAAGGGCACCCACTTTTTTGTCCCTGAAGTTTTCACCTTCCAAAATCTGAAATCTGGTATGTATCTAATATTCATTTAGTGCCTTCTTGTGCAAGCATTTGTCAAGTTTCATCTGTTTGTTTACGATTTTGTATAATTAGGGTTTTAGGCCTAATCGAATTAGGGTTTTTACAAATTAATCAATAAATTCCAAATTTCCTTATCATTCCAAGTGACACCAAACCTGTAACTAAGTCCTCTTGCAAAAGTTATGATTCAACTCAGTTTAATGTCCTTGAATGTATGTAGTGAAAGGAGGATCTAATTAAACTACCAACCTCATCCACATCCCTCTTTTTCTACATAACAGGTTCATATGCTTGGGTTCTTTGGAAGAATATTGATGTAGTAATGTTAGTGTAGTAAACCTCACCTTGTGAACCTTGTGTGTTATCATGTTTCAAGAATATTATACCTTCATACCACTTTATCTTATTTGGAATTAGTGTTTGTCTCCTTATGTTTGGTGTCTATGAATAATTGCATGAAGTACAACTTACATTTGACTTCTATGAGTGTAGGTCATTATGTGTGAATTGTTTACACAGTTGCATGAAATGAATGTGTGGAATTGTTTGGAATAGATCATTTGGGTAATGACTTATGTCCCCAAATTGCATTATTCACTAGGATTCACGTGGGAACTTGGGGTGTGATTGCATTATATTAATTGATAATATTAAAAAAGAAAAGGGTGTAAGTGAGTAATATGCATGATAATTGTTAAGGAATACTGTATGTTAGTGAATTTATAGCAATAGTGAAACATGTGTTTGGTGTCCATATCTATGTGTTATCATTTTGCATTGTGTGTGTACGTGCATCAATAGAAATTATTGCTAGAAGGAGATTCTTGTTGGGGTAGATTGAGAGAGTCCCCAATTGTATCTCTCCTTCTTATTGAGGTATAAATGTTTGTGTGTATGGTGTTTACCATTTGTTATGTACTTCCATAATATGAATTTTGTATTTTATACTTTTGATCTTATGTGGATTTGATAGAAAATTATGCATATCATCTTGTGGAAGAAATGTTTGGCATCGTTAGGGTAGGATGCTTGAGTAAGGACTTAAGTCCCCATTTGGATTCTTCTTATTGTGTGCTATTATTTAATGAATTTTATTGTTAAGTGAGTATGTCGGTCATACTTGGTGCATTTTTAGTATGATGTTGGTTTATAGAGAACTCCATGATGTGTTCGTTATGTTGTAATGCACCACCTTGTGAGTTGAAATAATGTAGTTTGATTCAATTATGGCCTAGTATGCAAATACTAGTATGTTGGTGTATTTTTTTTGGATGTATTACAATGTCTCTAAAATGTGAAATTTTGGTCAGATTCTATTTATCTTAGAAAGGTTAATTATAATTGATGTTTGGGTAAACTTCTTAGAAAACCTTATGGTAATTATTATGCAATTTTGTGTATGAAAGTTGTTTTCTACATTAAGTAATGATAAAAGAAAAAATGAATTTATGTTTTGTGTTCCCTTGTGAACATGATTACCTCATATGACTGTACATGTTATGTGTTGTGAATATCCTGTATATGATTTGTGTACCCATGAGATTGTGATACTAGGTACCCATCCATGGATTGTCTGTAGAGCTACAAGTATGGTGGAGTCATGCTTGTGTGGTTACTTGTTTTTACACCTTGTTGATATCCAACCTTAGGGTTGAAGACCTCAGCACGTGTGGAGTTAAGTAGTGGAGAGGAAAGCTTAGGAAGTTACGGTGTTATGTTGTGGAATTAGTTTGGGGTAACCCAACTAACCATACCTCCCTATGTAAGAGTACCCCCTACTTCTCCTTATTGAATGGACCCTTGAGAGGTTAATAGTGCTAGCCTATCATGCATTGTTTGCTTGATGATACTATTGGCATTCGACTTGTAATCTTGGGTATAGTTTAGTATGGGCATGTGATTCATTTAAGGCTATGATACTTGGCACAAGTTTGCTCTTAATTATGGTATCTTATATTTTGTATTTGGTTGTGATGCTACACCACATTGATGTTTCAAAATAGTACAGGTGATGATGACGTGTTTCTCTAAGGAGGACATGATTCCATGTGGTCATACATGAAGGTGCATTTGATACTACTTTCCTACATGATGTTGTTGCATTGTTTGTGTTTCCATAGCATATGCAGTGGACTTCCTGCATGATGCTATTGTATTGGTTGTGTTTACATAGCATATGCAGTAGACTACATGATACTATTGCATTGGTTGTGTTTCATATAATATGTAGTGACCGTGACTTCCCTCCTTCCTTATTGGTGACTTGATGTTAGTCACATTGTGATGTAACATACAATTTCATGAATTGTGATCTTTCTTTCGGTTATTGGTGACCTTTTTATCTTTCTTGTGACGACCAACAATATTATTTTATCTTGTCTGTAAGTATCTTAGCAACAAATATTTGAGTTTTCCATTTTCACATGACTCTTGTGATTACGTTTGATTTATTGTTGAAATTTGCATGCATTTATTTACCTTATTGTTGGATTCAAAAGCTCCTTTCTTTTGGTATTTTTGAAATTTGTGGTGGCTAAGCTAGTTTCTTTTTATTTTCAAGTGTTGGTCTTGTGTTGTAATGTTCTTCTCACCATGTCAATGGAGTGAGAATTGGTTGATTGTATATAAGGAAGTAGACATGGGAAGATTTTGAGGATGGGGGTAAGTATGGGCTGGTATGGGACAGTCATCATCCACTTACCTTCCTAGTGATATATGTTCTTACACTGACTATCTTTTGGAGGCTAATCCCCTTATACAAAAAAGAGGTAGGTCAATTGTGGAATGTAAGGAGGGGCCCTCGGGCACATGGCTTTGAGATCATCATTCCAGTTGGTTCTTGGATAATTGGTTACTTTGCACTGGTTATTAGTTACTTGGTACTATGATGTGACTATGACATTCCCCTGAACCTATGCAAACCTTGTTTTTTTATCTTTGTGATGTGGATGAATGAAAATATGTGTTATGATATAAGCTCTGCATTGGGTGTATCTATATATGAGTTGTTAATTTTGTGTAAACATGCTTTAGAATGTGTGAATTCTTCTATACATGTGGAGGTGATTAGTGATCATGCAATTATATTATGTGTTGAATTTTAATCAGTAGAAAGTTCTTTTGTAAAATGAATTATGTGTTTGTGACTTTCATGTCACCATAAGTTATGTTCTAGTGAGTAGCTCTATATTGCATGTGTTATCTTCCATCTTATGGGTGTTAGTCATGTTGCATTCCTTATTTGGTGTGAAGTAGTTTTGGTTTGGTGCTTCTAGCTTTCTCTTGATGACTTCCAGGAGTAAGTCAATTCCTAGGGGGAGGACGTAGTACCCACTTATGTGTAACTCTTTTCTGCCCTATTATTTCTTAACGTTAGGTTAAATGATATATTAATTTGATTATTATATGATCTAATTTCAAGATGGATATGTATCTGCAAGATTCCACATCCTCATTGCTCTTTAAATGTTGCTTCAGCTATGCTCTCCATTGTTGGACTTGATGCTTTGTTTGGAGTGTGCAAGATATACATATAAAAGGGTTTGACCAATGGAAAAATGTGGAGGATATGACATGGATCCACCTGACCATATCACCTTGCCTAGTCTAGTGGTTGAGTTATTGACCCTATATTCATGTGGTATGTTGGTCAGTTACCCCATCCTATTCGGTTGTGAATAGAAGACTATTACTAGTGTTTTCCTTTTTGCCTCTAATCGAAATCATTTTCAAGTTTGGATCCCTGTGTTGTGCGTAAACTTGTAAAGTGGTGTGTTCTTTGCATGATTTTAGTGGACTAGAAGTCTCTTTCACTTCATGGGTGTTCTAAAAATGCTTGTTATGGAGTGTTTGAAAATATCCTTCATGCTTTAAATGTGAGGTCAAATTAGTTTAACAACCATCATGAGATAGTCCTTTGCATATTAATGTTTTGATTGGACTTTTTGAAATGCTTTGTGTGTTAAAAGATAGTTTGGGAGGTAAACCATTGTTAGATTGTTTTAAACCAAGTATTAAATTCATTTAGAAAGGATGCATTTTTTCTTGGATTTTGGAAATTATATTAATGAAATCATTTTTTTGTAAAGGTGTATTTTTTATATATAATTGGTGCTACCTAATAGTTAGAATTCAAACGATTAATTATAGTGAATAACCTGGTTTCTTTTAAACATATGGCTTAGAAAATGAATTTCTTTGTAATATGATCATTTTGGAAAATAATTATTTTGGCATTTAATTAAAATTCAAGTCATCTATCGCTTGTTGAATAATGATGTTTTTAACCATCGATCTAAACAAAATATTTTTTTGTATTAGAACTTTTTGGAAATGTATTTAGATATAGAAAATTCTTTTCCATAAACATTTGTTTGTCTTACGGAAATAAGTCTTGCTACCTTGTTAAAATATGAATTTATTTTGTAAGAGCTAGGAATAAATTTTATTTAAGTTATGTGTATTGAGTAACTATGATGTAGGAGACGTTTATGTGGTAATAGAGCTTTGTTTTTGAAAAAGAATTATCTTGTTTTTATAAAAAAAAAAAGGAGTTATAAGTAGGGGATATGGCTTTTGTATGGGGAGTCTTCTAGTTTTAAAAAAGGGGAGGCAAGTTTGGTAGCGTCTCTTGGGGAGAGGGAGATGCCTCATCTTTTAGAGCCAGATGTGTGCCTTCAGGAATGGATGGACTGGAGTTTTGGAGGGGGGTGAGGATAGAAAAATGTTTGTTGGGTGGGTGTCCATGAAGAAGGAAAGGAATTTTCTTAATTTTCATGCTTTCAATACTGTAAATTATGTAGTTGTCTCTTACCATTGAAAGGTAGAAAAATAGTTATAATCAAAACTTATGCTTGAGGGAGAAAAATCCCCTCTATGGTGCACCCTAAGTGAATGTTTTCAAGGGAGCAGCTGCCTATTTTCTCATGCAATTGGCTATATTTTTATATCTCTTTCCTTGCTAGGTGTTAACCGAATAGAATGGGGGCAGGAAGTTAATGATTGTTTCTATATAAAAGAAAACTCTCTTTGACCTAGACACCTCTTCTTTGGAAGAAAGAAAAACAAAAATAGAATGGGATGAGAGGTAACTACTCAGTTTTGGGGTGTGCTTTAAAGGAGTTCCCAATGAGAGGTGAGTTGAAGAGGGAAGGGATTCCACTTATTTCATGCTTGCAAGATTTCTATTTCTAACCAGTAGATTTTTTGTTAGAAGAGGCAAGTAAATAGTCTAAAAACAAAGAGAATAAGGGAGAAAATAAAACAAAGAATGGGGTGCAACAAGCAGACTCTTAAGGGCATAGAAAAAAAAACAAAGAAATATCCAAACTAAAACCATGTGGGCATAACAGACTTAGGAGGGCGCAATAGAGAAAGCGATTTAAAAAAAACTAGTTTCTTTGTCTTTGTGAGGCTCATCGCCTATGGAAGGCATGGCCCTAGCAACAACACGTAAATCCCCCTGGCAGACGTGGCCTCCAACTAATCGCACCTCCCCTAGTCAATCTCCTCTGTCGTAAACCTCTCTACATGCCCATATGATTCTAGCATACCAAAAAAGAAAAGAAAATATACAACATTTAATTGATATTCTATACGAAACAATAGTTTTGTAATTTTATCACATGGGGATCGAGTAACAGTTATAGATGGAAACATATAAAACCCTTGAAGAATATTGTTTGAATGCTAACAATAGTTGATTCTTATGTTGTGGGAAAGTTCCATAGATCAACTTATTTTTATTTCTTTTGAGAATCTAAGTATAGTGGGTACTGTGTATAGTTACCTTTATTTTATTTCAATCAACAACTTGTTAGAAAATTTTCATATTTATTCACAAGTCGTGTGAAGGCAATAGTTCAGTTGGGGAAACAATAATTGTTCATAATTTTATTTAATATTCTATTTGTAGAAGGTATATTTGTAATATAAAGGTATTCCTTTGTATACTTGAGCTCAAATCGTATTAGCAGTTGCATGCCTTGAAAAAAATAAATAGGTGAAAATTTCCTTGTGTGGTTGGGGTAAGGTTCAATTGATATGACAAGACTACTGTAGTCCATGATAGGAATATGAGGTTTTGTGCGATTCTAGAAAATTATTTATTATGTGAAATTATCTTCCCCCTTATTGTGTTAAAACCCTAGTACCTTCATTATTTGAGGGTCAAAAATTCTCTTATGGGAAAACTTGATTCCCCACCTTATGGATGTGAGTGTCGTGAGCTTATGACCTTGTTTCTCCATGTCTAGGTTGTTGGGTCTAGGTTTACCTTTTTGGGTCAAGATGGATATTGGCGAAGGTTGACTTTTTGACTAAGGAATGAGTACCTAGTCTTCTATTGGGGCTCTGGTCAAAGGTCACAACCCCATACATTATCATTTATTTTTATTGTTCTATGTATGTTTATTCAACAAAATGACATTGTACTGACTTTCTTTGTTATCTCATGTTAGCAAAATATTAGTTTACCATGCATTAATGTGAGAAATGTAGTATGGCTTGGGTGTGTTTCTCCCTCTTCTTGGCTTCATTGGAACAAAATGAAAGTGTCTTTGAATAGAACAGGATATGTCTGAAATTTAATTTATGGATGTTCCTCTTATCTTTAAAATCCTTTCCTTCTCTTGTTTTGTTTGGCTCATGAGATCCTATGGTGAATCTACACCTTGAGTAGTGTATGTGTGTATTTATGTGTGGTTATGCATTAAATTCTTTTAATTCTGTCGATTCCCTTGGTGTTGTGATGGGTGGGTGTGAAACACGTGTTCATCCTTGTGTGGATGATCTTGGTGTCTTGCTTGAAACCCTTGTTGTGTGAGTTTAGCCATGTTAGACGTGATTCCATGATATTCTCTCTACGTAACTCAGGGGTTTCCTAGAGTTACATAGAAATCTATTGCATTTGACAATGGTAACATGGTTGGGAGGTGAGTAACATTCCCCATTGGTCCCCATTTTGATGATCTCTTGGATGCTTGGTGACTTCCTTGTGTCATATTATATTGTTGTAATCATGTTGTACCCTATGTCATTGGAGCACCTTGTAGGTGATCTATTAATGTTCTATTATTATTGTTTGTGTAATTAATCATTGGAGTGTGCTTCTTCCATGTTTGGGAAGTAGCCTCCAGCTTGCAACTGTATTATATTATCATTTGATTAAGCAATTAACATTTGTTTTATAGGAGATTATTATGTTGTGAATGTATTTAATTATGGCTAAATGATTAAATCAAGATGTTGGAGTCCTTCTTGTATGTTAAGTAATTGTTCTATGATATGTTTTAAGGTAGGCCCCATTGTGTCACATAATGATTGGGATCTCCATTTTTCTATGTTGATCCTCCCGATGTTGGTGTTGAGACGTATGTTGAAAATTGTATTGCAATTCTCACAATATTCCTGTATGTTAGCATGTTTAAGATTTTATGTTATCTCTCTTTGGATTGTGGTTTCAGTTTCATTCTTTGAAATGGATAGTATCTTTGATGCATTGTGCTTAGAATCCTTGTGGATTGTTTTCCCTTTTGAGGTTTGTTTATTTATTCTCCTTATATGCTTAGCACGTAGAGCACTCTATGAGCTTTCCAGTGCTTCAAATAGTTTGTCAATCAGACACCTGGATCAAAAGTTATGGCTCCCAAAAGTTGACCTATTTTTGGAGAGATGCAAAATTTGAAATTTGTCTGGAGGCTACCAAAAAGGGCTATTTATAACCATTTTTGGGAACCCTTGGTAGTAGTAGAGATAAGGGGTAAAGTGTAGAGTCAAGAAAAGGTGGGAAAATAGAAACCCTAGCAGATTTGGGAGGACAAAAGGTAGAATGTTCCAGAGTCTGGAGATAGGAAGTTGTAATGTGTTGCAGCCTGTAGAGGATTCATCCTCTGATTGTATTTGAGCTTCTGTAATCTAATGTCTTGTCCAAATCAATAAAAGAACATTCCTATTTTCAGTGTACAATTGGCTTTATTGTGTGTTTTGTGATTTACCCCCTTCATCAAGTGGTATCAAAGCAAGGGTTCCTGAGTGTGTAGACAGATCATCGACCATGAGGCAGTTTGCACCAAGGCCTAAGGTTGTGGGTTTGCTGCAGAGATCAAAATGCCTCCACGAAGAAATTATAGTGGGAGAAATCCTTTGACAGAAGAGGGTTTTAGAGCCCTGCAAAGACAAATCGATGCATTGCAAGAGGAGTTGCGAAGAGGTTTTGAGCCGAGAACAAGAGAAGAAAGAAAAGATAAACTTGAAGAAGAGCTATCTGAGGAAGAACAAGAAGCTACACTAGGAGATCCTGTAAAAGTTAGGTTGTTGAGGGTCATTTCAAATATTGGAAAGAGACCAAGGATTGAAGTCTCTACCTATTCTAGGAATCTGAACCCAGAAGAGCTTATTGATTGGATCAATGATATGGAAGAATATTTTGAGTATGAAGATGTGGAAGATCTAGAACTGGTCAATTTTGCAAAAACAAAGTTGAAGGGTCATGCCAGTATTTGGTGGAAGGAGGTCCAGTTAGAGAGAAGTAGAAGAGGAAAAGGAAAGATTACTAGATGGGATCAGATGGTGGACAAATTAAAGAAGCAGTTCATTCATGTGGAGTATGAGTTGGAGTTGTTAAAGAAGCTTCAAGGATTGAAGCCAGGTAACAAGTCTGTTAAGGAGTATAGAGAATATTTTTATAAGATTACTAGCAAGATATGCCATGCAGAGGCCAACAAGGAGAAGGTAGCCCGTTACATTAATGGGTTGAGGCCAAGTATTCAAGAGGAGTTGAGCCTGGTCAGAATGACCACCATAGAAGATGCATACCAGTTTTCCCTTAAGGTGGAAGAGAAGATGAATAAAAGATTTGAAAGAAAGAACAAGGGAAGAGGTTAAGGCGGAAGGACTAGTGGAAGATCCTATGGAGGCTAAAATGAAGATCAAAAGAAAAGTGAAGAAGTTGGCACTAGTTGAAATCAGAGAACAGATAATGCCTACCACCCTCATGACCAAAATAATGGTGAGTAGAGAGGAAGAGGAAGAGGCTGACCTAGGAAAGGACCTCAAAGAGGAGGTTTCAGAGGAACTTATTTCCAATGTGGAGAAGAAGGGCATCGAGCATACTGTTAGCTGTCGTTGCACCAAAAGATCAACCTGTTAATGCCCAATACAACCACTTGACTTAACAAGCACGGGAGGCGGTTAAGCCCTTGTCACAAACCACCGCAGCACTGCGCTAAACAAGGAGACCAAGGGCCACAACTTGCAACAACCCCCCTCCCAGCGTAAGCACGGGGTTTGAACCCGTGACCTCGTCTCTGATACCAATTGTTAGACTTAGGGCACACAACTGAGAGGGGGGGTGAATCAGTTGTGTGCCCTAAGTCTAACACATACGAGTCTACAACATCAAGGACAAATAGAAGACCTGAAGGTAATGCATGAGTTGCACATGTAGATAAAGATGCACAGTCTGAGCATTTTGAAGATGTTGAAAGGGGAGAAACCCTAGTTGTCAGAAGAACCTTGTTGAATGAGGAGAAAGAGCCAGATCAGAGCAAGAGTTTATTCCGTACAAGGTACAAGTGTGAAGGTAAGTGTTGTGATATTATTATTGACAGTGGAAGAAATTATAATCTTGTTTCAGAGGATATGATTAACAAGTTGAAGTTGACAAGAAGAAAGCATCCACATCCATATTAGATTGCATGGTTGCAGAAGGAAGGTGTTGTGTGACATCATACTAATGGATGCATCATATGTTATTGGGAAGGTCATGGCAGTATGATAGGTGTGATGTCCATGATGGCCATGCAAATACCTATTCTCTAACAAAGGATGGAGTTCATCATAAGTTGAAGCCATTAAAGGAGGTGGAAGAAAAGGTATGTAGCACTGCCAAAATTTGCTCAGTAGACAGTAGGAAATTTTTAGAGGGTATGAAGCATTAGCGTCATTACTTTACGTTGATTCCTAAGATCATCCAGGAGAATGTTGGAAATATACAACCATAGAGACAAATTCCTCATAACCAAATAAGAGATTCAATGTGCAATAAACCAAAAATCCACATGCAAAATAAATAGACAATCATACCATCAATGGTGACACAAGATATACCCTATGAAAACCCTCATAGAGGGAAAAACCCAGTCTCCAAAAACATGCATCTCTCATGTATTATTCAGCAATAATCAACATATACATATGTAGAGATAATCTCTAAAACATCAAGCTCTCTCTACCTGCAATCCATGTGAACAAGCATGTAACCATACATCACATGCCATGCTTCAAACCCTCACACATGCAACTTGCAAGAGAAGCTACAAACCTAGCCAACAAGCCAAATGGTTAACCTCTATCCTCTACAACTACCCTTGCATTTGCTTTTATAGAGATAATCTCACACAAATACAACATGTGGTATTGTAATACCATTTTCCCCAAAATCATGTGTCTACAAAACATTGACCCCACATTTGATTATTGGTACTAAGTTTTCCCAATTAATCAAATAATTACAAATAAAGTAATTAACCCAATGTTACATACAACGATTACAAGTGGTGTCCAAATAAATATCTAATGTGGCTAAACCAATCACATGATGCACCACAAATAAATAGTTATTTTACTTAATAAAATAATACCAATGTTATGCAAGGTGTACTACACACCTACTCCAACAGAGAAATGTGAAAATGTACCAGCAGAAGTCTCAGATCTATTGGAATAATTTTAGGATATTATTTCTGATAATGTACCAGAAGGTTTACCACCAGTGAGGAAGATAAGTCACCAAATGGATTTGATACCAAGAGCCAATTTTTTGAATAAGGCAGCCCATGAAATGACTCTTGCAGAGAATGAAGAGTTGAACAGACAAGTTCACAAGTTGTTAAGGAAGGGACTAATAAGAGAGAGCCTAATTCTATATGTGGTACCCGTAGTACTAGCATTGAAGAAAGATGGAGAGTGGAGAATGTGTAGAGATTCTTGAGCCATCAACAAGATCACAATCAAGTACAGATTTCCATTGCCCAAAATGGATGACATAATGGATTGTTTGAGTGGATCCAAGTACTTTACGAAGATTGATCTAAAGAGTGGGTATCACTAGATTTGAATCAGAGAAGATGAATGGAAGATAGCCTTCAAGACAAAGGAAGGTTTGTATGAGTGGTTAGTCATGCCATTTGGGCTAACCAATGCACTGAGCACATTCATGCGGCTCATGAACGAGGTATTGAAAGATTGTTTGGGAAACTTTGTTATTGTTTATTTAGATGACATTTTGATTTTTAGTAAGACTTGGTATAAGCATTTGATGCATATCAGAAGAGTTTTAGAAAAGCCAAGGGAGGAGAAGTTGTTGATTAATTTGAAGAAATGTAGTTTTGCAAAGGAGTTGGTATACCTAGGATTTGTTGTCTCAAAAGAAGGTCTGAAGATGGACCCAGAGAAGGTGAGGGCTATCATTGAATGGCCTACACCAAGGAGTGCTACAAAGGTATGATCTTTTCATGGTTTAACAAGTTTTTATAGAAAATTCATCAAGAATTTTAGTAGGATTTGTGCACCCCTAACTTGTTGGAAAGAGACACTACTCTGATGGTTAAGGTAGAATGTTGTCATTGATGGAGACAAGGACTAATAATAGATAGAGATGTTATGGAAGCTGTTAAGTCTTCTCTTAAGTCAAGGCATTGTAAATAGACTTTGGTATGAAAGACTAACCTAGTTAGAATGACTAAGTATGGACAATATATAGGGCAAGGAGTGAGTGATGATATGCCTCTGCAATTGAAGATCATAATTTGCGGTTCTGGTATGTTATTCATAGCTATCTGATGATGTTATGTTCTAGTATTCAAGTTATGACTTCCTCCAAAAGTCATACTATGATTTGTCTAAAGTCTGGATGAACAAAGTTAAGCCTGAAATAGTATAACGTACCTGAGTATTTTGGTCTGCATTCCTCTGTCATTGAATATTTTGATTTGAGGTTCTAAGGAAATGTAGGTGCATGTCATAAGCATCTAAATCCATATTTGTAGCACTTAAAGCTCATTAGATCATATTTGACAAGTTCTCTAGTATCAGCTTCCAATTTGACAGTATTTCACTCTGATAGAACAATAGTTCTAAGATCTGCATTATTCTATGAAAGATTATTATGCTCTATGGTTTTGAAGGTATGATAAGAGGTCCATAATGAATGTTGGTTATGAATCTCAAAGTCTCATATGGTTCGCATTGAAAGTTATGGTATGACAATCAAGCTAGTTGACTATGCACTTAAAGTTGAAGCTGGCACTCATGTGAAATCAATATGTGGTGAAAACATAATATTTGAATTGTCATTCTAAGTGGCTCTACTATAAGTCTTGACATATATGAAGATTCCTGAATGTTTGTTTGGGTTTGCATTACGGTTTGTGCCTAAGATCAAGCCGACAAGGTATAAATTTTTGTACACGCTTCATGCTTGGCCTGCCAACCTAGTTGTAAGATAAATCATATTGCGGATATATATACTTGATGGATTTTAGTATTGGTCATGGAAGATGTGTGAATATAGTGGGAATTTGAATCTTGTGATCAGAGAGGAACAGTAAGAGCAGAAGAACAATGTTAATGTAGCAAAGTAGAAAAGTAGGGCAGATATGATGAAGATTTTTGA
This sequence comes from Cunninghamia lanceolata, assembly GCA_027924645.1. Lineage (NCBI taxonomy): Eukaryota > Viridiplantae > Streptophyta > Pinopsida > Cupressales > Cupressaceae > Cunninghamia > Cunninghamia lanceolata. The sequence goes on along the minus strand of BSBN01001380.1, from coordinate 188,608 downwards.
GTCTGTGTATTAAGCAATCAATGTAATTGCATTCCATCATGTTGTAGATGCATTTGTAGCAGTCATCTCTTGGCAGTGAGCCAATCCTTCTTCTATCTTCTCTTCTATTTTCTCGGCAGTGAGCATTTCTTTGGATAGTGAATCCCTGGGCAGCGAGCCCTAAGGTAGTGATCCTTCATGTAATATGGTTTTGATATCATAATATATTGTGAGCTAACACTCACCGTGGTTTTCCCTTTTTGGGTTTTCCACATAAAAATCTTGGTGTCTATGTGTTATGTCTTTATGGTTGTTGTTCCCATGTTTATTCTACTTTAATGTTATTGAATTTGGTAATTGGATTAAAAAACATGTGGAGAAGTGGTTTTGCAGAATACTAATTCACCCCCCCCTCTCAGTATTCTTTGTGTTCAACAATTGGTATCAGAGCAAGGTTCCTTGGAAGAAGTCTAATAGCTTATATCTAGGAAAGTTTACTCATGACAACCAGAAAATATCCTACTCTAGGCAATGTTACAATTGATAATTGCTCATATGTCATTAATCAAGAATTAAAAACTACTCTTGAAGATCTTGATAAGTATGAAGTAGATATTCAAGGGAAAATGTCAAAGGAGTTGATGAATGTATCCTTAAACTAAGAGAGCAAGTCAAGAGATCAAAAGATAGAAGCAGAGAGCTAAGTGAACAGTTGAAAGCAGCAAATGAAACCCTAAGTGATTTATCAATACTGATTGAAGAAAAAGAAGAGGTTGAGAAGCATTTGAATCAAGTTTTGAAAGACAAGTCTGAAGAATGTGAAAAGTTGGCAAAAGATGTTATGCTTCTAAAGTTTGACTTGGAGGTTGCAAACAATAACAAAGAAAAATTCACAATAAGCTCTACAAAGCTTGATGAACTTCTTGACAGTTAGAAAAATCCAGATGATAAGAAAGATTTGGGATTTGAAAGAGGAGAAAGTTCTAAATCAGGTCAAGCAAACATTGAGATGAAGAAAAACAAAGGCAACTAGTTCTAGAATCAGAGAAGGAGACCTAGAAGACATCCGGTCAGGCAACCAAATGCTCAAAGGTACCCATCTTTCAATGGCTATTGTTTTAAATGCAATAAGTATGGTCATAGGGCTAGTTAGTATAGGAATAGAATGAATCAAAATATTTCATATTTTTTTGATCAGTGTTTTTATTGCAAGAAATTTGGTCACTAAGCAAATGAGTGTAGAAGTATGATAAGGAATGGCCCTAACAATGCAAGAAATACTCAAGCTTTCAATGTAAAATGCTTTGCTTGCAATAGATTTGGACACATGGCTAACCAATGTAGATCAAGAATAAATCAAGCAAATGGAAGAAATTTGGAACAGAGGAATGTTGTATGCTACAATTGCAATAAGTTTGGACATGTTGCAAGATTCTGTAGAAGCAAGAATGAGAAAAGAAACTATCCTACAGAGAAAAGGAAAATAGAGAAGAGAGAATATAAAGGTAAGAACAAGATTGATCTAGTGGAAATCAAGAAGGAAATAAGCAAGGTTTGGATTAAGAAGGATGTTAATGAGGTCAAGGATGGATCCGCACCAACTTCTAGTGCAGATACTTCCTCCGGGAAGTAAATTGGGAGCTCTGGCTCAAGGGGAGCTTTCAAGGAATATTTTTATCCCCTAGCTAGATAATTGGTGCTGAGATCCAGCACTAAGGTATAAGCTAAAGCAATATTGAATGGATCATTTAGAGAAGAAACTAGCAGAAAAAGACTTGATGCGGCACATTACGAAGCAATCTTGATCAACTATGGTTATCAGTGAAGTGTTTAACAGATTTTTGAAAATAGCATTAAATGACAATTAGGTTTTGGTAAACAAAGGATAAAAGGGTTGTATCCAAAATATTAATCACTTTACATTTGAGCTATCAAGAGTCCAAGGAGAGCTGAAGCAAGATTACAAGCGACTACAACTATTTCTAGTAATTCAAAGCAAATCAAGCAAACCCTAATTCGACAAAAGAGGTACTTTATAGCTTGAAACCCTACTACAAATTTGTTTGAATGGTTACAGAAATGGCAACACCACAAATAGTTGATATCGCTGAGAGGTCGCGACTGAAATTCAAGGAACACCCTTTCAAATCAACAAAAGTGGATCCAGATGCTGCATTTTTAGAAATTTTGTTTGGGGTTATGCATGAAGATGATGTTAGGGCTTATATCCATGTTACCCTAGATGAACATGATGGTGGCAAACTCGTAGAATTATATTTGAATCACTTAAGTGGAGATTAGCTTGAATTGTTGGACAAATACAAGGTCCTAGAAGATAAGAAATTCATACGGTACTTGGATTTCCCTACCTTCACTAAAGATGCATGGGTCCAGTATGTATTAAGCTGAATGCATGATGAGTTCATGTGTCTTGAGTCTACACATATGATAACAAAGGAAGTAATAAGGGCAGTTACCAGTCTAAGCTCTACCGGTCTAATACCACAGTTGAAATCTGTAAAGAATACAACAGTCATAGAAGCCACTAGAGCACAATTTGACAAGAGGGCTCTGACTGTGAACACAATTGAGGATCATGCAGTCAAGTTTGCATCTATGATTATTGGTTATAGGATATACTTCACTAATCAGGAAAACTCAGTCTCTAAAACAGATATGTACACCGCATATGAGATGATCAAGAAAAATAAGGATTATGATATGTGTGAGCTTCTTCAGCAGTAGTTGCTAGAGAACTTGAAAACGAGTAAAGAATCAAAATACCCTTTCAAGTTTGGCATGTTAATACTCTATTTATTCTTCTATTTCAAAAGAGAAATTCTGGGAATCAATAACATTATTTGGGATCCAAGCAAACCTATAGTTGTACAAATAAGAGATTATGTTAGCAGTCTAGGTGATGTGAATGCTCAGAATGCAGCATTGTGGGGATATTTTAAGAATTTTTAGAAGTTAATGCAATCAAGAATGAGGATCCCCAAGTCAATTGTAGAAAAGTAAAAGAATAACATTTGTTTTATTGTGAATAAAGATCGATGTATGATAGTGGTAGTAGAGCCTAGGAATGTCTGGGTACCACCCATGGGCTATGAGGTGGCAGAGGATGTTCTAATAGGTCTTGCAGATCTTATGTTGAGCAAGCCCTGGGATCCTAATGAAGAAAGATTTGGCTCTTATGAGGAAATATCTATTAAGGTGCATGTGGAGCTCAGGCAGCCTGAAATAGTAAAGAAAGTCTGGAAGATGGTGGAAGAATATGCACAAAGCAAAGGGTTCACCAAGGAACAAATTTCTGGCACAAGAGCTAGAGTTGACGTTGAAAGGGCAGTTAAAGAGGAGCAAGAAAAGGAATCTACTAAAACTCTAGAAATTCAAGATGTGCAACTAGAGGCGCCTACTGCACCTAAAAGGAAAACAAGGGGTACAAGCTCCTCAGAGATGGCCTCTAAACCCTTTGGTATTCCATCCTCAACCACTCTAGAACCACCCATTGGTAAAGGCCACAAAAGGAAGAAGATAAAAGGACAAAGGATGTATGTTAGTGTTGGTGGTGGTGATGCAAAGGAAACATAATCTGATAAAGAAGTGAAGAAGATGAAAGCACACAGTACACAACCCTCTGGTGCTACCAAAGAGAAGACCTCCGAAAAGGAAAGAGGAAGTAAGAAGGCTAAGAAGAGTGCCCCCAGAGAATCAGGCTACCATTAACCTTGAGGACACTCTGAATGCCATGTCTGCACATGGAAACCTCAAGCCAATAGTTGTACTCTATGATGAGGTTAATGATGTTAATAAGAGAATCATTAAGACATCTATAATAAGATTCTTAGAGATGTTCAATAAGGCCTTGATTGAAGTCATAACAGACCTTCTTGGAAACCTGGCAAGCATAATGCAGTCAACGAAAAAGGCTGCTATGGGTAAGGATGTGGAACTCTAGGAGTGTTCACTGATTAAGTTGTGTCCAAACATTACTTCAGAAGAAAAAGCAAAGATATCTAAAGTGTTGAATGAAAGGTTCAGGACAAAGAAGAGAATCAACACACTAATGTTAGGAGATGTTGAGAAGCTAGTAAAGGAAACTGAAGAAATAACCTTTGAAGCACTTAGAGAGTTTCATCTTCCAACTATATATGACAAGGAAGAAATAAATATTGAAGATGATACTTCCTTACCGGATGTCATCTTAGATCAAGGAGTAGATAAAATTGATATTTAGACCCCTGCACTCGATCAAGTCCATGTCACAGATGGTCGGGATGAAGCAGTTAAAGATCAAACCAGTACAAGTCCTTCTCTAGAGCAGCAAGCTGATCAAACTCATAAGGAGAAACCAAGTGATAATAAAGTATCTGATGATGTAGCAAGAGACACTGCAAATGCATTCATCACAAATGATCTGGTAGAAATGGTAAAGGAGTTTTTGAAGAAACAACAGGAGAGCAAAAATTTGGAGTCTGAGAAGTTATTACAAGGTCCCATTGACCTAGCTTCTTTGTCCCCACTGCAAAAGATGAAACTTGGGACAATTTTTCATGCAAAGGCACAGGAAGAAATGCTAAAGTCACATATTTAAGACAATGAGTTGATTGGTGATGCATCAAGCATTTTGGAGAAGATGAAGCCGACATATCAAAAGGATACTTCATTATCTTCAACTGATCAACTCAAGGGACTAATAAACTTAGTAAGTACACATTTTGAGTCATTTGAAAAGTCTACAGAGATAAAGGTCAAAAAAGAATATAATGAAAAAAGATTAGCTGAATTAAAGACCATGATGGACAATGATAAAATTTTGCTAGACAATAGGATCAAAGGTATAGAGAAGGCCATTAAGGAATCATATGATATATACAAATTTTTCTTATTATGGCCGGAAGTTACTAAGGGGTTAGAGAAAAAATCAAGGATATGGAACTCCAATTGTTAAATATCTCTATGTCATATGATCCGACAGTTGAATCAATAAATAGTAAAGAGACACAAGTTGTAAATATCCACAATAACTTAAGCAATTTGATGAATAAGAGGGAAGAAGTTAAAAATAGGTTGTGCCAGCTGAGAGGGCTGATAAATCCCAAAATAGATTTAATGACTAATCTTGCAGCAAAAGCCCTAAAAGTAAAAGCAATAATTGATACACCCTCATATGTGCAGAAGGCAGAAAAATTAGTTTTTCTGATAAATGGCTACATTAAAATTTTGGATAGTGCAAAGAATAGATGGGATGGAGATTCAGCTCTAATAAAGACCATTTATAATGATATTCTTCCTCCCACAACTAACTAATTAAGTTAAATATTGTATCTATACATAAGTGGCAAAGTATGACAATTTTTGTGGTTTTGACACAATTTTGACTCTTGTACATACACCTTTTCCATTGATGTCAAAGGGGGAGAAGAATAACCAATTAAAAATGTCCAAACATCTAAAGAATAAGAAAATCAGAGAAAGGGGGAGCAACACAATCATTTTTCACTAAGTGTTGCCATCAATGCCAAAGAAGGAGATTGTTGGTAAGAGACACTATTGTTAAGTCAAGGCATTGTAAAGGGACTTTGGTCCGAAAGACTAACCTAGTTAGAATGACTAAGTATGGATAGTATACAGGGCAAGGAATGAGTGATGGTATGCCTCCATAGTTGAAGATCACAGTCTACAGTTCTAGTATATTATTCATAGCTATCTAATGATGTTATGTTCTAGTATTAAAGTTATGACTTCCTCCAGAAGTCATACTATGATTTGTCTAAAGTCTAGATGAACAGAGTTAACCCTGAAACAATGTAAAGTACCTAAGTATTTTGGTCTGCATACCTCCGCTATTGAATATTTTGATTTGCAGTTCTACAGAAATGTAGATACATGTCATAAGCATCTAAATCCATATTTGTAACACTTGAAGTTCATTAGATCATATTTGACAAGTTCTGTAGTATCGGCTTCCAGTTTGACAGTATTTCACTGTGACAGAACAATAGTTTTGAGTTCCACATTCTTCTATGAAAGATTATTATGCTCTGTGGTTCTGAAGGTATGATAAGAGGTCCATAACAAATGTTGGTTATGAATCTCAAAGTCTCATAGGGTTTGCATTGAAAATTATGGTATGACAGTCAAGCTAGTTGAGTATGCACTGAAAGTTGAAGCTGACACTCATGTGAAATCAATATGCGGTGAAGACATAATGTTTAAATTGTCATTCTAAGTGGATCTACTATAAGTCTTGACCTATATGAAGATCCATGAATGTTTGTTTGGGTCCGCATTACAGTTTGTGCCTAAGATAAAGCTGACAAGGTATAATATTTGTGTACACGCTTCATGCTTGGCCTGCTGACCTAGTTATAAGATAAAAACATATTGTGGATATATACACTTGATGGATTCTGGTATTGGTCATGGAAGTGTTGCAAGTATGGGCCTAACCTATGTTGTCATTGATGTCAACATACTCCTGTTGCATTAATGATAAGGATTGGATGAGCTGTGTGCTGAGGATATTGAGAAAATTAGTCTCAATCAGGAACAGTAAAGATCGGTGATGACAATAAGGCAAAAGTCCAAGATAGGAAGAGGTTTAGAGAATGTGGATTAAAGGGTTTTTAGATATGTGTCTTAAGGTGGTCCAATAGAGATTTTAGAGGTCTGCATAAAGATATGAATAAGTTGTGGCCGCTCAAGTAAAACCGGTTCTGGCAGATGTTCAGCAGTGACAGATTGTTACAAATAGGTCCGGTGAGATCCAGAATTGCATTTTCCTATTTTGCGGATTTAAGGGAGTGTTGAGGAAGTCTTTGTGGAGTGTCAACTTGATTGGTTCATGGTTTGAAGGTCTGAAAGCATCTATTATTTTGTGACAGTGATGACATACTGTGTTCTTGAGGTTCCAGATGAAGGAGAGAAGGATTTCAGTAAGTAGATGAAGTGTGGATGTTCTTGGTGATTCAGGCAAACTTGTGGTGGTCTTTGGATCGTGTCCAATTTGTGTTGGTGGTTCGCATTGGAGTTGGAGCCCACAATTGAAGAATATCTTCTGAATGATGGTGTTCTTCCTGAGACAGGTCAACTAGATGAGTTATGCATCTTGCAGATGATCTTGTGGATGTTTGCCGACTTAGATGATCATTCCTAAATTGATGCCTTGTATAAATAAGGGATTGCGAAGTCATTTTGAAGTTGTCCTTGTGGTGATGAGAGTGTGGTAGCAAGGAGGAGAGCGAAAGGCAGAGCAGAAGTATTGGGCTTAAATGGAACTGATTCAAGCATGGTGAAGATGTTATTCCCTAGTTCATGTATGTGATACTTATTTCTTTATAGACAATGTGTCTCTTATAGGCAGTGAGCCTCCTGTGAGCAGTGTGCTTGGGCAGTGAGCCCTAATTGGCATGTGCCATTTGTTCTTTCTATTCTTATAACAGAGAATACAATCTTAGGTTAATCACCCCGTGGTTTTTCCCTTAACCGGGTTTTCCACGTCAAAATCTTGGTGTCTTATGTGTTGATGTGTTTCTGCTTTTTATTTGAATGTATTATGTTTCATGATTAATATACTGCTAATCACTAAGAAGATTTAAGTGTTTTTTGGAGAAAGTTTTGCACAACTGATTCACCCCCCTCTCAGTTGTGTGCCCTAAGTCTAACAATTGGTATCAGAGCCAAGTTCCTCTAAAAGGAGCTTAACTACTTGAGGAGATCTAGGATGTCATCCTACAAGAAGGATAGTCTAAAGTTTGATGGAACCAATTTTAATCTATGGAAAGGTCGCATGAAGTGTCACTTGCAATGCATGGGAGTGGCATACTAGACCATGGTTACAACACAGTATGTACCTCCACAGGGTGGTCTGAAAGCTCCAAATGAAATCACAGATGCTGAAAACAATCTGCGGACTATAGAAGCTCTTCTAAGCGCATTATCTGATTCAGAGCTCTCAAATGTTATTGACCTACCAACTACTTTTGAGATTTGAAAAAAATTGGAACTTTTGCATGAAGGAGACCAGTATGTTAAATGTGCAAGGTTACAGAGTCTGAAAGGGAAATTTGAAAACCTGAAGATGAGAGATGATGAAAATATTATTACTTTTATGCCAAGAGTAAATGAGTTTGTTTGTGGAATTAGAAATGCTGGTAGAGTCTTGGATGAAAATGAGATTGTTGGCAAAATTCTTAGATCCCTTCCTGCTTCTTACAAAATCAAGGTTGCTGCCATTGATGAATTCAGAGCCCATACAACTGTCACAAGAGATCAATTGGTTGGCAAATTGGCTGCATTTGATATGACCGAGTTTGGAGATGATCCCCCCAAGACTGAATTTGCATTCAAAGCCAGTGCCTCTGTAAAAGGTAAACAAAGGTTTGATCCGAGAGAGAACTCATCAAGGAAACTATCATGGTATGAAAAAGCAAAAAAAGACCTGGAGGAAGAAGTAGAAACTGCTCAACTTGAAGCCCCTATTGCAAAGAGACTACCAAGAGGATTCGGTAAGTATGAAGGAAAATTGCCTTTTAAGTGTTTTAACTGCAATAAGATTGGTCATTTTGCCTCAAGATGTCTGAAAAGATTTTCAAGGCCAAATCCTAACAGATCAAAGTTCCAAAAGAATTGTTACTATGTTCATGAAGAAGATGATAATGAAGGAGTAACAGATGATGAATCAGAGACAGGAAACAAATCCAAAAATAAATGGGTGTTTATTGCCATCAAGGAAGAAGAACCAATATCCTCTATATCTATCAATCATAAAGTTGTAGAAAGAGCTCTGGCTGTCCAAGTTGAAGAAAAGGATGATTGGGTTATTGACAGTGGTTGCTCTCACCATATGACAGGTGACAAAAATAAGTTCATAGATTTGGAAAGGTATGAAGGAGGAGTGGTGAAGTTTGGTGATAATTCTACTGGTAGAATCAGAGGAAGAGGAACTATTTCTCTTGATGGAAGGAACAAAACCGGTAATGTTCTATATGTTGAAGGATTGAAGCACAATCTTCTCAGTGTTGGACAGTTGGTGGACAAAAGCTATGATCTCCGGTTCAAGAATGGAAAATGCAAGATCTTTGAATGCTCTGGAACAGAGATTGCATCCGGTACCCAAATTAAAGGTAATATCTTCCACTTGGTTGGTACTAGTAAAAGTTGCTTATTTGTTCAAGTTGATTAGAGTTGGTTATGGCATAGGAGAATGTGTCATGTGAATTTTGATAATATCATCAAGATAAGCAATACTCAGGCTGTAAGAGATCTTCCAAAATTGGTGAAACCTACTAATAGCTTGTGCAAAGAATGTCAGTTGGGTAAGCTGAGCAGAATCACATTCAAGAGTAAGGAACTATCTTCTACCAGATTATTGGACTTAGTTCATACTGACCTTTTTGGCCCGGCAAGAATCAAATACTTCATGTTACTAATTGATGACTACTCCCGGATGATGTGGGTAACTTTTCTGAAAGAGAAATCAGAAGCTTTTGAGAAATTCAAAATATTCAAGGCTATGGTAGAGAATGAAACCGGATTAAAATTGAAGTGTCTGAGGTCTGATAGAGGTGGAGAATTCACATCCGGTGAGTTCATAGAGTTCTATGAGAAACATGGAATAAAGACATAGTTGTCTGCTCCTAGGACTCCACAGCAGAATGGAGTAGTGGAAAGAAAGAACTGGACCATACAGGAAGCATCTAGGACCATGATGATGGAAGCAAATGTTCCTCACATCTATTGGAGAGAAGTTGTCAGCACTGCAGTCTATACTCTCAATCGAGTTCAAATCAGAAACAATACTGGTAAGACTCCTTATGAACTTTGGTTTGGCATCACTCCTACTGTGAGGTATTTCATAGTTTTTACTAGCAAATGTTACATTAAAAGAGATGAAGATCTAGGAAAGTTTGATGCTAGAAGTGATGAAGGAATATTCTTGGGTTACTCTACTCAAAGCAAAGCATACCGGTGTTATAACAAAAGATTGAGAAAGATGATAGAAAGTACAAATATGAAGGTTGATGAGGGAATTAAGAAACCCTCAAGGTTTTATGAATATGATGAAGATGATCAGAATGGTGTTCTAACTCAAGTAGCCCAAGCCTCATCTGATAGTCAGATTCAAGCTAATCCGGTAAACCAGGAAGAAGAAATGAGTTTCAATGAGCCTATCAAGAATCTGAAGTGCAAGAAATTCCTAAAGTTCCCAGGTATGTAAGACTAAACCACTCTGAAGATCAGATCATAGGTGATAAGAGCAAAGGAGTACAAACAAGAAGGAGAATTGCTCAAGATTCAGAAGAGTATTATCTGATTTCAAAGATTGAACCTAAGACAGTGAATGAAGCTTGCAATGATGAAAACTGGACTAAAGCACTGGAGGAAGAGCTAGTGCAAATAGAGAAAAATCACACTTGGGATCTTGTTCCCAGACCTAGAAACAAGAATGTGATTGGAACAAAATGGGTCTTCCAGAATAAACTAAATGAAGTTGGTGAAGTAATTAGAAATAAAGCCAAATTGGTCTGCAAGGGTTACTCTCAAATAGAAGAAATCAATTTTGAAGAAACTTTTGCTCTGATGGAAAGAATTGAAGCAATCAGATTATTTCTTGTATTTGCTGCCTTCAAAGATTTCAAAGTGTATCAGATGGATGTCAAGTCTGCCTTCCTGAATGGTGACTTGGAAGAAGAAGTGTACATTGAGCAATCAAATGGATTTCAATTGTCTAATCATGGTGATATGGTCTACAAGTTGAAGAAGGCACTGTATGGACTAAAGCAAGCCCTAAGAGCCTGGTATGAAAGATTGGATAAGCATCTTTTGAAGATTGGTTTCAACAAAGGTTCTGCTAACAGTAATTTGTATTTCAAAATTGATCATGAAAACATCCTGATTGTTGAAATATTTGTGGATGATATCATTTTTGGAGGAAGAGACAGTATGTGTAAAACTTTTACAAATCAAATGAAAAGTGAGTTTGAGATGTCCATGCTTGGTGAAATGAATTTCTTCTTGGGTCTGCAAATCACTCAAACAAAGAAAGGAATCTTCATTTCTCAGACCAAATATATGAAAGAATTGTTGAAGAAATTTGGGATGGAAGAATCAAAACCAATGAATACTCCCATGGCAATCGGATGTAAATTGAGCAAAGATGATGATTCTCCTAAGGTTGATCAGACAAAGTATAGGTCAATGATTAGAGGACTGTTGTATCTCACTCAAACTAGACCAGACATTGTGCAGGTTGTTGGTCTTGTTGCTAGATTCCAGGTTGATCCTAGAGAATCTCATGTCATGGCAATCAAGAGGATTTTTAGATATCTAAAAGGGACAGTTGAGTATGGTTTGTGGTATCCTAGAGATCATGATTTCTCTCTTCATGCATATACAGATGCGGATTGGGCAGGAGATGTGGATGACCGGAAGAGTACCAGTGGTGGAGCATTATTTTTAGGGAAGAGATTGGTTTCTTGGCTAAGCAAGAAACAAGAGGCAATATCTCTGTCTACAACTGAAGCAGAATATATTGCAGCAATAGGTAGTTGCACTCAAGTTTTGTGGATGAAGCAAATGCTGAGAGATATCAAAGTGGAGTATGAGGAACCTATCATAATCTTCTGTGATAATTCAAGTGCTATAAATATATCTAAGAATCCGGTGTTGCATTCAAAGACTAAACACATATCCATCAAGTTTCACTTTTTGAGAGAGCAAGTGAACAAGAATGAAGTCAGATTGGAGTTTGTGCCCTCTAAGGATCAGATTGCAGACATCTTTACTAAAACTCTACCTAAGGACTCTTTTGAGTATCTCAGGGAGAAGTTGGGGGTTATTGCCCCTCTAGTGTTGAACTAAGGTGCACTGAGGTGCATCAGTCCAGTGGATATCACAGTCATATCTTTTGATCTAGATTGATGGGAAACTGCTACTCAGGGGGAGCAGCAGGTATGATTCTGAAGTGTTGGAATTGCAAGTATGTGCCCTTTGCCATTAATGTCAAAGGGGGAGAGAAGACATGTGAAAAATAAGTGGTTGCTGATCAAAGGGGGAGCAGTAAAAGGAGAGAATACATATGAATGGTTGTTGTTGATAGGGGGAGTTGTGACAATGAGGAGAAGTTCTTGTCGTGATGGTCAAAACAGTTTTTCACATCATATGTTGCCATCAATGACAAAGGGGAAGATTGTTGCAAGTATGGGCCTAACCTGTGTTGTCATTGATGTCAACATACTCCTGTTGCATTAATGATAAGGATTGGATGAGTTGTGTGCTAAGGATATTGAGAAAAATAGTTTCAATCAAGAACAGTAAAGATCAGTGATGACAATAAGGCAAAAGTCCAAGATAGGAAGAGGTTCAGAGGATGCAAATTAAAGGGTTTGTAGATATGTGTCTTAAGGTGGTCTAGTAGAGATTTTAGAGGTCCGCATGAAGATATGAAGAAGTTGTGGCCGCTCAAGTAAAATTGGTTCCGGCAGATGTTTAGCAGTGATAGAGTGTTAAAAATAGGTCCGGTGAGATCCAGAATTGCATTTTCCTATTCTGCAGATTTAAGGGAGTGTTGAGGAAGTCTTTGTGGAGTGTCAACTTGATTGGTTCATGGTTTGAAGGTCTGAAAGCATCTATTCTTTTGTGACAATGATGACAAACTGTGTTCTTGAGGTTTCGAATGAAGGAGAGAAGGATTTCAGTAAGCAGATGAAGTGTGGATGTTCTTGGTGATTCAGACAAGCTTGTGGTGGTCTTTGGATCGTGTCCAGTTTGTGTTGTTGGTCCGCATTAGAGTGGGGCCTGCAATTGAAGAATATCTTCCGAATGATGGTGTTCTTCCTGAGACAGGCCGACCGAATGAGTTATGCATCTTGCAGATGATCTTGTGGATGTTTGCTGACTTAGATGATCATTCCTAAGTTGATGCCTTGTATAAATAAGGGATTGCAAAATCATTTTGAAGTTGTCCTTGTGGTGATGAGAGTGTGATAGCAAGGAGGAGAGTGAAAGGCAGAGCAGAAGTATTGGGCTTAAATGGAACTGATTCAAGCATGGTGGAGATGCTATTCCCCAGTTCATGTATGTGATACTTAATTCTTTGTAGACAGTGTGTCTCTTGTAGGTAGTGAGCCTCCTGTGAGCAGTGTGCTCAGGTAGTGAGTCCTAATTGGCATGTGCCATTTGTTCTTTCTATTCTTATAATAGAGAACACAATCTTGGGTTAATCACCCCATGGTTTTTCCCTTAACCGGGTTTTCCACGTCAAAATCTTGGTGTCTTATGTGTTGATGTGTTTCTACTTTTGATTTGAATGCATTATGTTTCATGATTAATATACTACTAATCACTAAGAAGATTTAAGTGTTTTTTGGAGAAAGTTTTGCATAACTGATTCACCCCCCCTCTTAGTTGTGTGCCCTAAGTCTAACAGGAAGATGTGTGAATGTAGTGCGAATCTAAATCTTGTGATCATAGAGGAACAGTAAGGGCAAAAGAACAAATTTAATGTAGCAGAGTAGAAAAGTAGGGTAGATATGATGAAGACTTTTGAGTTTGTGTATTCAGCAATCAATGTAACTACATTCTATCATTCTGTAGATACATTTGTAGCAGTCATCTCTTGCCAATGAGCCAATCCTTCTTTTATCTTCTCTTCTATTTTATTGGCAGTGAGCCTATTGCAATGAGCATTTCTTTGGACAGTGAGTCCCTGGGTAGTGAGCCCTAAGGCAGTGAGCCTCCATGTAATACAGTTTTGATATCATAATATATTGTGATCTAACACTCACCATGGTTTTTCCCTTTTTGGGTTTTCCAAGTAAAAATCCTGGTGTTTATTTTTTATGTCTTTATGGTTGTTGTTCCTATGTTTATTCTGCTTTAATGTTATTGAATTTGGTAATTGGATTAAAGAACATGTGAAGAAGTGGTTTTGTAAAATACTCATTCACCCCCCCTCTCAGTATTCTTTGTGTTCAAAATAACTGAGACAATGAGAGGGAATAGAAAAGAGTTTAAATGGACTACAGGAGCAGCCAAGAGCTTTGATACATTGAAATATAAAGTTATAGAGCAACCTATTTTGGTACTTCCAAATTTCAGTAAGGTATTTCAGGTAGATTACGATGCTAGTGGTAGTGCCATACGAGTTGTTTTGAGCCAAGAATGTAAGCCCATTGCTTATTTCATTGAGAAGCTTAATGATGCCAAGAAAAAGTATTTTGTCTATGACCAGGAGTTTTATGCTATAGTTCAGGCTTTAAAGAGATGGACATTATTTGTTGCTGAAAGAATTTGTTTTATATACTGATCATCAAGCTTTACAATATCTTAAGAGTCAAGGGAAGTTGAACCAGAGGCACTTAAAATGGGTTGAGTTTTTGTAGAGTTATACTTTTGTTTTGAAGCACAAGAGTGGGAAGTCTAATAGAGTTGCAGATTAAGCATAAGGCAAAATTTGTTGACAGAAATGAAGATGGAAGTTGTTGGATTCGATGTGCTCAAAAGTTTGTATCCTGAAGATCCATATTTTTCAAAGGCTTGGAAAGCTTGATTAGAACCTATTATTTTAGATAGGACAAAATGGTTGGATTTCATAATCCAAGATGGCATGTTGTTTAGAGGAAGCCAGTTGTGCATTTCAAGGAGTTCCAGAGAGAACCTGATTAAGGAGAAGCACAATGGGGGATTAGCTAGACACTTTGGTCAAGATAAGACCATTGCTATTGTTAGTGAGCATTATTATTGGCCATAGTTGCAGCAGGATGTGAGGAAATTTGTGCAGAGTTGCAGAGTGTGTCAAATGGCAAAAGGAACAAGTCAGAATATAGGGCTATATCAGCCATGGGATGATATTAGTATGGATTTTGTTCTTGGTTTACCAAGGACACAGAGAGGACATGATTCCATTTTTGTGGTGGTAGACAAATTCTTGAAGATGGCACATTTTATTCCTTGTAAGAAGACTAATGATGATGTTCATATTGTAGAGTTATTTTTCAGAGAGGTGGTGAGACTACATGGTTTACCTAAGAGCATAGTTTCAAATCGAGATACCAAGTTTGTTGATTATTTCTGGAGGACATTGTGGAAGAAGTTGAAGGAGGATTTGAAGTTTAATTCTACACACCATCCACAAACTAATGGACAAATAGAAGTGGTGAATAGGAGTTTGTGTAACCTACTATGATGCTTAGTAGGAGATAAGCCCAAGGGATGGGATTTGAATTTACCACAGGCAAAATTTGCTTACAACAATTCTATCAATAAGAGTACAAGTAAATCACCATTCCAAATTGTTTATGGGAGTAGTCCAAGAAATGCTTTAGAGTTAAGGAAGATGGACAAGGGAGAAAAGACAAGTGTCGAAGCTGAAGACTTTGCAGAACATCTGAAGAATTTTCATGAAGAGGTGAGAAATCACATTAATAAGATGAATATTTAGTACAAGGCTAAAGTAGATCAGAAGAGGAGAATAAGGAATTTTAGGTAGGAGATGAGGTCATGGTTCACTTGAGAAAAGAGAGGTTTCCAGTTGGACCATATAATAAGTTCAAAATGAAGAAATTTGGACCATGTAAGATTCTGAAGAAGCATGATTCATGAAACGCATATGAGGTAGAGCTGCCAAGTGGGATCAACATTTCCTTTGTGTTCAAAATTGTTGATTTAACAGAATATCATGAAAGTGGAACAACAAATGTGCCAACAAAAGAATAGTGGAGTATTATGGCATCTACTTCAAAGGAGGAGATAAAAGAAATCTTGGATAGCCGTGTGGGAAGAAGTACTCAGAATAGGCAATATGAAGAATATCCGGTGAAGTGGAAAGGAATTCCTATTGAAGATTCTTCCTAGTTGTCTAAGGCAGAGGTTGACCATTTGGGGTTTTCCTCAAACACCTAAGATGTGACAAGGTCACTTCACAAAATTACCCTAGGTGTCTGATGCAGGAGCATCCAGTGGTGTAAGGGAAATCTTACATCACCCAAAAAAAGATGATTCAAAATTGTTGATGTTTTCATTTGTTTTCAAAATTTGTATTTCTGGTTCCATAATTGCTTGAATAATGATGTAGAAGCTTCCATTTTTCTAAACTGCTAAAAATAGAAAACCACTATTTTTGGAAAGTTTACATTTGGACACATATGGAAGCTAAAATTTATAGGAAGCTTTGTAATTGAAAAATAAGACCTTTGGCGAAGGAATCAGGAAAAGATCATTTGTGGGCTGAAAGATATTAAAGTTTTTGTTTCCCGAAAAACCCCTTAAAAAGTTTCAAAGTCAAGTTTGAGGCACTAAATAGCCCCGTACAGCCTTGAAAATGGGCAAAATTGCTAGAGCAAATCTTAAAGCATCGAGCACTCTGTGAGCTTTCCAACACTTCAAACAGTTCGTCAATCGGACACCCAGATCAAAAGTTATGGCTCTCAAAAGTTGACCTATTTTTGGAGAGATGCAAAATTCAAAATTTGTTTAGAAGCCACCAAAAAGGGCTATTTATAACCTTTTTTGGGAACCCTAGGCAGTAGTAGAAATAAGGGGGAAAGTGTAGAGTCAATAAAAGGCAGGAAACCAGAAATCTTAGCAGATTTGGGGCTACAGAAGGCAGAAGGTTCTAGAGTCTGGAGATGGGAAGTTGTAATGTGTTGCAGCCTGTGGAGGATTCATCCTATGATTGTATTTAAGCTTATGTAATGAAATGTATTGTCCAAATAAATAGAAGAACATTCCTATTTTTTGTGTACAATTGGTGTTATTGTGTGTTTTGTGATTTACCCCCTTCATCACATATTTACCACCTTCTAAATTCCCCTGGGTTCTTTTCTTTTGTCTCTGGTCCATGTCAAATAGTCTTTGTAGTGTGACCAATCCTCTCATAATGTTGTTGGTCTTTAGGTTGATGACCTTTCCTTCATCAATTTCAAAGGGGTCTCGATCACACTCATCAATTATTTGCATTTCAAAGACACTAGTGTTAGTAATGAAATCCAGAATATGCTTGTCATCTTCAAATACCTGAAAGTTCCTGACGTCTGGTATTGTTGGACATGGGACCAACTCCACTAAAAACTTCTTCAGCTTTGTACTTGTCATGGGTTATAGTATATTAACCGCATTTGCTAGTGAATCTGTTGTCTAATTCCTCCAATTGGGTATAAACCTTATGTCGAATGCATCAAAATCTTTAATGAGATCCCATACTCTATTTTTGTAAGCAACTAACCTTTTGTCATGGTAGGCATATTTGCTTCTTACTTGTCTGATGACTAGCTGGGAGTCTCCTTGTACCTGTAGTAGCTTTGCTCCTTTCTAATGAGCTAATAATAATCCTCTCACTAAAGCTTCGTACTCAGCCATGTTGTTGGTGCAAGGGAACTGTAATCTATAAAATGCAAAGAATGTCTTTCCTCTGGGGTTCACCAGTTCTACTCTAGCTCCTCAACCTTGTTTACACTTTGAGTCATCAAATCTGAGGGTCCACAAGTCACTATTGTGAGGAGGGAATGCTTTTTGAATCAGTTTCATCTGAGGAAGTGCTTTTTCCACTTGTTCGGTCTTCTCTGCAACCTCAATGTGTAGAATCATCACTACTTCTTTATGGGGTCCCAAGGGGACCTCCACATGTTCAATTTCTTCCTCATCAGTTTCATCTCCCATCCTTGTTCTAGTTTCAATAATGTTAACTATTGTGAGGCATTCAGGATAGGATAGTTCAAAATGGGATGCTTGATGTACTCTACACCAATTTGGAAGTAGAAGCTCTGCAACCTAGGTTTGCGGACCTAAGAACTCTTTATCTGTGATAGCTTTTGTATGAATTTTTGCAAGTAGCTCTCATCTTCATTCTCAAGGGTCAATCCCATCATAATCTCCTTGTAGACACATAAATCCACATCGGCAAAGATCACTTCATTAGGAGCATTATATTCAGTAATCACATGTTTCAATCTAGGCTCACTAAGGATCTAGATTTGATTAGAATTTCCCTTCCAAGGGACCCAGATGTGGGAGAAATCTGTAGCAAAGTAACCATTTAAATCCCTGGTCCAATCTCTACTTAATAACATACCATAACTTCTAGAATATCTACCACCTGGATATCAATATGGCTCTAAATGTGAGGATCAGATACTAACTGGATATGAACCTCTTTGATTTCTCTCTTAACTTTCACCTATGTTTTGTCCAATTGTACCACCTTTTGGTTTGTCTTAGTGGGGGTGAGGCCAATCTTTTGACATATAGAATAAGGCATGACATTCTTAGAAGCCCTAGAATCAACTAAACAGTTATGCAAGTTCTTTCCGGCCATCTTGATGTTGATAACTGAGAGGGGGGGGTGAATCAGTTATCCTAATTATTTCTTCTTTTGAACCTTCTTCTTAATCAAAGCAGTATTGAATCAAACAGACAAATATCATCATGAAATAAGAAACACATGACACAGTATTTTGACGTGGAAACCCGGTTAAGGGAGAAAACCACGGGGTGATTAACCCAAAGATTATTCTCTATTAGAAGAATAAGGAATTACAAAATGGCACATGCCAATTAGGGCTCACTGCCCGAGCACACTGCTCACAAAGAGGCCCACTGCCTACAAGGAGACACACTATCTACAAAGTGATAAGAATCACAGTCTTGAACTGGAGAATGACATCTTTACCATGTCCGGATCAGTTCCATTAAGCCCAGAAACATCTGCTCTTCCTTCTGCACTTCTCTTGGCTACTTCACCTTTTTCCACATAAGCCACACTTCAAAATGAACTCACAAATCTTTATTTATACAAGACATCAACTTAGGAACAATCATCTAAGTCGGCAATCAATCATAAGAATATCCGCAAGATGAATGACACATCCGGTCGGCCACCATAAGAACATTCGCAGGATGAACAACTCATCCGGTCGGCTAAACAGAGCAAAAACTTCATCCAGAAGAATATCTTCAATTCCGGGCTCTACTGTCAATGCGGACCAACAACACAACCTCAACATGATCCAGGAACCTTCACAAGCCTGCCTGAATGACCAGGTACGTCCGCATTTCCTTTACTTACTGAAATCTCTTATCCTCCTTATCCGGAACTTCAAGAATACTGTCTGTCGCCACTGTCATAATGCAAGAGGTACTTCCGGACCTCCAAATCATACACAACTCGAGATGGCACATCACAAGGACATCCCAAAGACTCCTTCCAATCCGCAGATTAGGATTATACAGTTCCAGACCTCATCGGACCTTTTGTGATCCTCTGTCACCTCTAAATACTTGCCGGAACTGGTTCTACACCGACAGCCACAACTCCTTCAGATCTTCATGCGGACCTCTGAAATCTTAACTGAAGCATCTCAAGACCCATATCTACAAACCCTTTAATCCGCATCCTCCGGTTCGCATCCTATACAGTACATTTGCCTTCTTCTCATCACTGTTCTTTACTGTTCCTGACTGAGGCTAATTTTCTCAATATCCTCAGCACACTGCTCATTGAATCCTTCTTGTCAAAGCAATATGAGTATGTTGACATCAATGACAACACTGGTTTACCTTATACTTGCAACAATCTCCCCCTTTGTCATTGATGGCAACATATGATGTGAAAAACCATCAAGACAAGAAACTTCTCCTTTCTGTCACTTCTCCCCCTATCAGCAACATGTCTTCTCCTCATTTTACTGCTCCTCTTTTGATCATCAGCTACTTGTTTTCACATGTCTTCTCTCCCCCTTTGACATCAATGGCAAAGGGCTCATACTTGCAATTTTAACATATCAGAATCATACCAGCTGCTCCCCCTTAGTAGCAGCTCTCCATCATCAATCCGGATCACAAGATATGACTGTGATATCCACCGGACTGATGCACATCAGTGCATCCTAGTTTATCACCGGAGGGGCCATGACCCCTAACTTCTCCCAGAGATATTCAAAAGAGTCCTTGGGAAGAGGTTTAGTAAAGATATCTGCAATCTGATCCTTGGAGGGAACATACTCCAACCTGACTTCTTCCTTGTTCACTTGTTCTCTCAAGAAATGAAACTTGATAGATATGTGCTTAGTCTTAGAGTGTAATATCGGATTCTTGGAAATATTAATTGCACTTGAATTATCACAGAAAATTGTGATAGGCTCCGCATATTCAATTTTAATATCTCTTAGCATCTGCTTCATCCATAGGATTTGAGTGCAACTACTTGCTGCTGCAATGTATTCTGCTTCAGTTGTAGACAGAGATATTGCATCTTGTTTCTTGCTTAGCCAAGAAACCAATCTCTTCCCCAAAAAGAATGCTCCACCACTGGTGCTCTTTCGATCATCTACATCTCCTGCCCAATCTGCATCTGTGTAAGCATGAAGAGAGAAATCCGGATCTCTAGGGTACCATAGACCATACTCAACTGTTCCTTTCAAGTACCTAAAAATTCTTTTGATTGCCATAACATGAGATTCTCTAGGATCAGCCTGGAATCTTGCCACAAGACCAACAGCCTGCATTATATCTGGTCTGGTCTGAGTGAGATACAACAATCCACCAATCATTGATCTATACATTGTCTGATCTGCCTTTGGAGAGTCATCATCTTTGCTCAACTTACATCCGATTGCCATGGGAGTGTTCATTGGTTTTGAATCTTCCATACCAAATTTCCTTAACAATTCTTTCACATATTTGGTCTGAGAAATGAAGATTCCTTTCTTTGTTTGAGTAATTTGCAGACCCAAGAAGAAATTCATTTCACCAAGCATAGACATTTCAAACTCACATTTCATCTGATTTGCAAAAGTTTTGCAGATACTATCTCTTCCTCCAAAAATAATATCATCTACAAACACTTCAACAATCAAAATGTTTTCATGATCAATTTTGAAATATAAGTTACTGTCAGCAGTACCTTTGCTGAATCCAATCTGCACAAGATGCTTATCCAACCTTTCATACCATGCTCTTGGAGCTTGTTTTAATCCATACAATGCTTTCTTTAACTTACAGACCATATCATCATTGTCAGATAATTGAAATCCATCCGGTTGTTCAATGTAAACTTCTTCTTCCAGATCACCATTTAGGAAGGCAGACTTGACATCCATCTGATATACCTTGAAGTCTTTGAAGGCAGCAAATGCAAGAAATAATCTGACTGCTTCAATTCTTGCCATGGGAGCAAAGGTCTCTTCATAATCAATTCCTTCTATTTGGGAGTAGCCTTTGCAGACCAATCTAGCTTTGTTTCTGATTACTTTACCAGCTTCATTTAATTTGTTCTGGAAGACCCATTTGGTTCCAATCACATTCCTGTCTCTAGGTCTGGGAACAAGATCCCAAGTATGATTTTTCTCAATTTGCATTAATTCATCTTTCATTGCTTTAGTCCAGTTTTCATCATTGCAGGCTTCATTTACTGTTTTAGGTTCAATCTTTGAAATCAGACAACATTCATCCTGATTTTGAGCAACATTCCTTCTAGTTTGCACACCTTTGCTTCTGTCCCCTATGATCTGATCTTCAGAGTGGTTTAGTGTCACATACCTTGGAATTTTGGGGGTATCCTGCACTGCTGCTTCTTGATCAGGCTCATTCAAACCTATCTCTTCTTCCTGATTTACCGGATCAGGCTGACTCTGTCTTACCGGAGAGGATTGAGTTCCTTGAACACTGTCTTGGTCATCTTCATCAGATTCATAAAATCTTGAGGGCTTCTCAATTCCTTCATCAACTTTCACATTAGTGCTTTCTATCATCTTCCTCAGTCT
The DNA here is from genome assembly GCA_027924645.1 of Cunninghamia lanceolata. NCBI lineage: Eukaryota > Viridiplantae > Streptophyta > Pinopsida > Cupressales > Cupressaceae > Cunninghamia > Cunninghamia lanceolata. The sequence goes on along the minus strand of BSBN01001380.1, from coordinate 166,865 downwards.
CTTATTGTAACACCGGTATGCTTTGCTTTGAGTGGAGTAGCCCAAGAAAATTCCTTCATCACTTCTAGCATCAAACTTTCCTAGATCTTCATCTCTTTTGATATAACACTTGCTACCAAATACTCTGAAATATTTCACAGTGGGAGTGATGCCAAACCAGAGTTCGTAGGGGGTCTTACCGGTATTGTTTCTGATTTGAACGCGATTTAGAGTGTAGACTGCAGTGCTGATAGCTTCTTTCCAGAACATCTGAGGAACATTTGCTTCCAACATCATTGTCCTGGCAGCTTCCTGGATGGTCCGGTTCTTTCTTTCAACTACTCCATTCTGCTGTGGAGTCCTAGGAGCAGACAATTGTCTCCTTATACCCTGCTTCTCACAATAGTCAATGAACTCTCCAGATGTAAATTCACCACCTCTATCAGACCTTAGACACTTTAGTTTTAATCCGGTTTGATTCTCTACCAAAGCTTTGAAGATTTTGAACTTCTCAAATGCTTCAGATTTTTCTTTTAGAAAGGTAACCCACATCATCCGGGAATGATCATCAATTAACAACATGAAATATCTATCACCTTGCAGACTCTTGATTCTTGTCGGACCACAGAGATCAGTATGTACTAATTCCAACAATCTGGTAGAAGACTGATCTTTGCTTTTGAAAGAGACTCTGCTTTGTTTACCTAGCTGACATTCTTTGCACAAACTATTTGTAGGTTTCATCAATTTTGGAAGATCTCTTACAGCCTGAGTATTGCTTATCTTGATGATGTTATCAAAATTTACATGACACATTCTTCTATGCCATAACCAACTCTGATCAATTTGAACAAACAAACAACTTTTATTTGAACCAACCAGATGAAAGATATTACCTTTTGTCTGAGTACCGGATGCAATTTCAGTTCCGGAGCTTGTAAAGATTCTGCATTTTCCATTCTTAAACCGAAGATCATAGCCTTTGTCTACTAACTGACCAACACTGAGAAGATTGTGCTTCAATCCTTCAACATATAGTACATTACCTATTTTGCTCTTTCCATCAAAGGAAATAGTTCCCCTGCCTCTGATTCTGCCAGCAGAATTGTCACCAAACTTTACCATTCCTCCTTCATACCTTTCCAAATTCAAGAACTTATTCTTGTCACCAGTCATATGGTGAGAACATCCACTGTCAATAACCCAATCATCCTTTTCTTCCACTTGAGAAGCCAAAGCTTTTTCAACAACTTTGTGATTGACAGATTCAAAGAGTATTGAATCTTCTTCCTTGATGGCAATAAACACCCACTCATTTCTGGATTTGCTTCCTAGTTCTGATTCATCATCTGTTACTCCTTCATTGTCATCTTCTTCATGAACATAATAGCAATTCTTTTGAAACCTTTGTCTGTTAGTATTAGACCTTGCAGATCTTTCCGGACATCTTGAAGCAAAATGACCAATCTTATTGCAGTTGAAGCACTTAAAGGGTAGTTTTCCTTCATACTTACCGGATCCTCTTGGTAGTCTTTTTACAATGAGGGCTTCAAGTTGAGCTGTTTCTGCTTCTTCTTCTTCCATGTCTCTTCTTGCTTGATCATACCATGTCATCTTCCTTGAAGAGTTTTCTCCCGGATCAATTCTCTGTTTGCCTTTCACATAGGCACTGGCTTTGAAAGCAGATTCAGTCTTGGGAAGATCATCTCCAAACTCGGTCATTTCAAATGCAGCTAGCTTGCCAGCCAATTGTTCTCTTGTGACAGTTGTGTGGGCTCTGAATTCATCAATTGCAGCAACCTTGATTTTGTAGGCAGCAGGAAGGGATCTAAGGATTTTGCAAACGATCTCATTTTCATCCAGAGTTCCACCAGCATTTCTAATTCCACACACTAGTTCAGTCACTCTTGGCATAAAAGTAGTGATGTTTTCATCATCTCTCATCTTCAATCTTTCGAATTTCCCTTTCAGACTTTGCAACCTTGCACTTTTGACAAACTCATCTCCTTCATACAGAAGTTCCAGTTTAGTCAGGATCTCATATGCAGTTGGTAGGTCAATAACATTTGAGAGATCTGAGTCATTCAATGCGTTTAGAAGAGCTTCCTTGGTTCGCAGATTGTTTTCAGCTTCTATGATTTCATTTAGAGTTGTCGGACCACCTTGTGGAGGTACATATGGTTTTGAAACCATGGCCAAGTATGCTTTTCCCATACATTCCAGGTGACATTTCATGCGACCCTTCCAGAGAGTAAAATTGGTTCCATCAAACTTCGGACTATCCTTTTTGTATGATGACATCCTAGATCTCCTCAAGCGGTTAAGCTTCTTTTAGAGGAACCTCGCTCTGATACCAATTGTTGATAACTGAGAGGGGGGGGGTGAATTAGTTATCCTAATTATTTCTTCTTTTGAACCTTCTTCTTAATCAAAGCAGTATTGAATCAAACAGACAAATATCATCATGAAATAAGAAACACATGACACAGTATTTTGACATGGAAACCCGGTTAAGGGAGAAAACCACGGGGTGATTAACCCAAAGATTATTCTCTATTAGAAGAATAAGGAATTACAAAATGGCACATGCCAATTAGGGCTCACTGCCCGAGCACACTGCTCACAAAGAGGCCCACTGCCTACAAGGAGACACACTGTCTACAAAGTGATAAGAATCACAGTCTTGAACTAGAGAACGACATCTTTACCATGTCCGGATCAGTTCCATTAAGCCCAGAAACATCTGCTCTTCCTTCTGCACTTCTCTTCGCTACTTCACCTTTTTCCACATAAGCCACACTTCAAAATGAACTCACAAATCTTTATTTATACAAGACATCAACTTAGGAACAATCATCTAAGTCGGCAATCAATCATAAGAATATCCGCAAGATGAATGACACATCCGGTCGGCCACCATAAGAACATTCGCAGGATGAACAACTCATCCGGTCAGCTAAACAGAGCAAAAACTTCATCCGAAAGAATATCTTCAATTCCGGGCTCTACTGTCAATGCGGACCAACAACACGACCTCAACATGATCCAGGAACCTTCACAAGCCTGCCTGAATGACCAGGTACGTCCGCATTTCCTTTACTTACTGAAATCTCTTATCCTCCTTATCCGGAACTTCAAGAATATTGTCTGTCGCCACTATCATAATGCAAGAGGTACTTCCGGACCTCCAAATCATACACAACTCAAGATGGCACATCACAAGGACATCCCAAAGACTCCTTCCAATCCGCAGATTAGGATTATACAGTTCCGGACCTCACCGGACCTTTTGTGATCCTCTGTCACCTCTGAATACTTGCCGGAACCGGTTCTACACCGACAGCCACAACTCCTTCAGATCTTCATGCGGACCTCTGAAATCTTAACTGAAGCATCTCAAGACCCATATCTACAAACCCTTTAATCCGCATCCTCTGGTTCGCATCCTATACAGTACATTTGCCTTCTTCTCATCACTGTTCTTTACTGTTCCTGACTGAGGCTAATTTTCTCAATATCCTCAGCACACTGCTCATTGAATCCTTCTTGTCAAAGCAATATGAGTATGTTGACATCAATGACAACACTGGTTTACCTTATACTTGCAACACTTGACACTAAGCAAAAATGGTGGTGCACCTATTTTTTCTTTGTATAAGGTTGCCAAAATGTCTTCAATAGCAGCCTTCACCTCTATATTTTCATGCTTGTAATGATCTTTTCTTTGTAGGACTCTGAGTAAGGCCTCCCTTTGAGTTGGACATTCTTGTACTACATCCAATATGGACATGTTAGCTTTGGTTTTCTTCATATCATCCACTAGGTCATTTTTGAAGTTGGATGAATTATGTCCTTTTTATTGGTTGGCTCTAAATGTTCCTATCATTGGCCATACTGGAGGAGCTAGGTTATTATCTGCATTGGATTCAGGTGGAACACTGCTATAGTTCAGAGGGATGGATGTAGTGAGGGACTCTTTACCTTTGTTCCTCAAGTAGTAGTTACTTTTAATTTGTTGGTAGGCTTGGACTTCAGTCTCAGGCTCGTTGTCTTCTTCATAGGGGAAAACAAAGGTGTCAAATTGCATGGCAGTTCCTACATCCCTAGATTGTGAATCATTTTCTTCTTTTGTATCTATCAGTTGGCTTGAAATATCTGGGTTATTCTGGACATCTCAGGACAACTGAGCTCAGAGTGATCAAAAGCATCATGAATTCTACACCATTGTGGCAAAGGCTTTATCTCAGTACAATTTACTAAATTGGTTTTCTCTAGGGGAGATGATACTCCTCCATTGTTTGGTTTTGTATTCCAGAATCTATTCTACCTTTGGGAATTGAAAGTCCTATTATGACCATGATTTTGTTGATGTTGATTATTCTGATTTTGATGTGAGTCTTCATGGTTCTTGACTTTCAACCTAGTGAGCTCATTAGTGACCTGGGTTAGTGCCTTTTTCATAGCTTCTAATTCAGAGGTCAAGTGTGAGGTTTGAGTCAGGCAGGATTGTGAAGTTCCTACAAGTGTGCTAGCCTGATGTGTATATTGAGAGTTAAATATGTTATCTTGGTTTACCGCAGCTGGTCAAAGAAAGAATTACCTGGATGCTGAGGTGTGGTTTGGCTATTGTAATCTTGCCTTGGTGCAGGTAATATAGGGTTCGAGCTAATCTAATTGAGAGGTTGACTGTAGCTGATTTGTGGTCCTACCTATAAACTACTATTTGGAACTAGTTTATCAGGGGAGTATTGTTAATAAGGGCATTGTTATAGTAGGAATCTGATTTGGCATCCCCAGGAAACATACTAAAGGAAATTTTCCAAAGGCCCCTACAGTGACAGGGTACATCTCCCTATGTAATTTGAGAGCTTCAGAATAAAATCTTGCAAGGGAGGTAAGGTTCTGCTGAGTCCTGTTAAGTAAAACTGATGTGAAAGGGTCAATGGCCCTAAGCTAAGTTTGAACTACAACTGCTTCATTGACCACATAAGATTGGGTAAGCCTTTTGTAAAGTTTGTGAAACCTGGTGTTAAACATAGTCAAGGGTTAATTTGGTTGAATCTTACAAGTGGTGAATTGTTGGTATATGGTGCCAGGGTCAGTGTACACCTCAAATTGTTTTGTGAAAGCAGTTTCTAAATGTTCCCATGTGTCGATGGATCCTGTGGATAAATTTAAGTACCATGAACAAGCAACTTCTCCCAAGGAGTAAGGGAAGAGTCGAAGGACCACATCCAAATGGGGAGTACCAACTCTGCTAACGACTTCTTTAAAAGTCTGAATATGCTCTTCTTCACTCCTACTTTCTCCATAGATGAACTTAAGGTAGAATTTCTCAGGGTTCTTAGGCATCTCATGAAGGGTTCTTGCAAGATGTAGGGGCAAATGGTTTGCTCCAAAGAAAGCATCCATTGGTACTTGAGGTGGTTCTTCAGGGAAGACCTCTAGGTTTTTAGATCTTGCAGGACTAACCGACCTAGTGTTTAAGCTTCTTTTCCCACTGTCACTTCTGATCTTTTGATGATATTAGATCTCTTGAAGTTTAGCTTCTCCAACTGACCTAGATATGGTTAATCTTCTTCTTTCAGACGTCAATGAAGCCTTGGGTGAATCCAAATTGATCAGCCCCTCCTTCTAGTGCCAGTTCGATTGATGGTTGTTTTGGCACATCAACTCTAAGTAGAACAAAAGTCACTCCACTTCTCCTAAAAGGTAACCTAATCATGTTAAGTTTACCCCAAGATCCCTGTTATGCTGAGTCACAACAATGTTGGAGCAGCTGAGTGGACAATGTGATTGTTTGTTCAAGGGGCATGTGCTGGTAACATCAAGCTAGATTGCTTAGTAGCATATAATAGGTAGATATTCTTTAGAGTACAAGATACTAAACCTACTTCTATTCTATGCAAAAAAGGATTCAAAAGAGGTTAGGGTTTAGAAAGAAAATACAATGTAAAATAGTTGGACAACCTCTGCACCTAGCTTTTTACTTCACATAACAATGTCAGTGAGATCAAATTAAACAAGCAATGGATGACCAGTATTTCACACAATCATGTACATTGCAAGTGCAAGATTCTGAGGAATAGAAGTAGAAGAATAGGAAATTGAAAACACCATATTACATGTGTAGAATTCAAAACCCTATTCAACCACCAAATTTATGATTTATCAATTAGGTACAAGATTCACCAACATATGCTATATGCAAGGAAAAGAAACACAAGTACATTACCACCATAGGGCAGAAACACAAGAATAATTCCAAAATTGTCTTCTCATTAACTGGCAAATGCTGGCAAATTACAAAAGAGCAAGATTCCAACACCCTATATGCATATCATGTATGCCACTCATATGTCATCAAAATACAAAGTATAGCTTGTGTTCACACAAGTTCTCTATGGTTACCCCCCTTTTACAAAATGCTCAAAATCCTCTTTATATATGAGGTTTCCTTTCTTTACATTATACAATTTGGCCCCAGTCGACCTGAATAGTGATGTTATACACAAGTGAGTGAAGAATGAGGATATTATGCGCCTTCGCCAAACTGGCTTTGGAAGTTGGTTGTGGCCTCCTAATGTCATTCATATTCGGTCCATTATGATATTTGATTGTGATATGCTTGCTCTGAGAGTTGCTACTAGAAGATGGTGGAGAACTCCTTTATGATCCTCTGAATTCTTGTTTCTTATAGCCTGCTTGTAGGACTTCTGCCATTTTCCTGTAGCCATACACACATTTCATCAACAGTGTTGCATTTTCCTTACAAGATTAGTCATAATTAGATCATCATGAAAGTGTAAAAACAATCATATATGTTTCAATACACTAAATATGTCACTTTTTGGTGTTTTCAGAGATCGGAGGTCAGGTCTCACCCCTTCTTTATGTTGAGAAAAAAGAGAAGAGCCAAAGTGGAAGGCTTGACAATGTAACTCTGATATTATAGTCTTTCCAGGGTAATAGTTAATGTTCAAGACCAGACTCCCAAACTCCAACATAAGCTATGTGATTGGGGGTCAGGAAGTGAGGTTGACTCCTATTCAAGGTGAACAAAATGGAAGGGAAAACCTAGGAAGCTCGACGCCTAAACCCTAGCATCTTGTTAGGTAGTCAGTGAACGAAGGGCGAAAGTAACCTTTGCCTAATGTTAATCGAAAGATGAAACTCAGAAATCCTGACACCCGAACCCCCGATACCTCATTAGATAATCGGAGAACAAAGTGTGGAAGTGGCCTTTGTTCAATGATAATCGAAAGATGAAACTTGGAAAGCCTGATGCTCAAACACTGACACCTTGTTAGATTGGTGAACAGAGGGCGAAAGTGAACTTTGTTCAATGATAATCAGAAGATGAAACCCAGAAAGCTCGACACTTGAATCCTAACACCTTGTTAGATAATTAGAAAAAGGAGGGTAGAAGTGACCTTTGTTCAATGATAATCAGAAGATGAAACTTGAGAAGCCCGTCACCCGAACCCTGACCAAACATGAGTACTACTAAGGAACTAGCGGGATTCGAGGGAGAGTCTCTAAGTCTCTCAAAAGGAAGGCGAAAGATCAAAAGTTTGATCTCCGACGCTACACGACTTTGACCAAGGTAAAGATTTTACTTCACAAACATTTATCCTTAAGTCATAAAAAGAACCTCAAAAAACACACCAAGGGAACAAACAGATTTGACAACTCAAAAAAGAAGAACAATGAAACCCTAGCCCTAAAGCCAAAATTCACAAAAAGCATGGCAAAAAGAAGTTGGGTTTGATTTAAAATGACAAAGGGGAATTGGCCATGGGTCTTTAATAGAAATATTTAAGCATGCATGCCAAATTAGAGAAAAAGGGCTCAAAACCAACCTGGAATAGATGCAAATTTTGATGAAGAAGTTAAAAAAAAGTGTGCACATTCACCAACAACCACTACCTTCAATAATTCACACAGTAGGAATGGGGAGTATCTGTGAAGCTCAAAAGAATGCAATGGGTGCAAGAAGAGTAAACAAAATCACAAGAAAGTAGAAATGAGAAACAATTTGGCTTAGAAATACTTAAAAGGGGTTGGTTAGACACGTGGGAGAACCAGCATTAATGCACCGCCAAGGCTGGGTGGAGGGAAATCAAATCCCATGCAGTAAATTTTTCCTACCAAGCAAGCTGAAAGGCCAACCCTCAAAGCAGCACAGGTGATCTTCCATCCCCACACTAGTGTCCTCGGAGATGGGATGTCGAGGGATGCTCTACAGTCATACCAGGATGACCAACCCTAAAAAAATGGTATTCACACAAGTAAGGTGACAAGATGAGAGTCAGAGCATTAAGGGTGCTTCTATTGTTGTGCTAGCATGACAAACCCCGATATCCTGATAGTAAGGTAGAGTGACTTAAGAGCATAATCAAGTCAACAGAAAACAAATTTAGGGCATAGGGTTTGGGCCTACCCCTTCTGGCATGCCAGAAGGACAAAGTCTGAAACTATGATAAGCATGAAATCATCAAGAAATCAAGTCAATTAGGCTCAGAACTTAAAACAAAATGGAGATAACAGCATAAATCCTTGCCCAAGAAAGGAGAAAACTTAGTAACACCTAAGGCAAGCGAAAAAAGGGGGTTCCTATTTTCAAGAAAAATGGGGTGGGTTGCAAAGGACACAATAGTAAGTAATTTGTTCAGTTTGGCTGTAGGAGTGTTTGGTAGAGAGCTTCAAACTTTGTATGATCAATTTCAGACAGCGATGCGTGGATGTACTTCTAGATGTCCTCTATGTATATTACATCCATTGGAATGCCTAAGAATGTGCCATCCATATCTACCTTAATAGATTTGTATGGGTATTTATTATACTTAGGTCTCAGCTTCTCAGAGATATCTATCAATACAAAAGTGGCCATTTTCACAGTAGTAGTAGCTAGGGTTTTACTGATTTTTCCCTTCTCTCCATTTACTCTTAGTTCTAAATTATGCTTAGATGCAAATGTGACTAATTTTATGGTATTTTAGGGTTATATATAGATATAACAGTGTATTCGTGCATTAAATGTATAATCCCATTTATCTTTTCACGGGCTTTTGTATCCATTAAGTTTTTCCACGGCTATTTGGATCTAACGGCCATTTCCATGTTTTCCTATGTTACATTATAATACTTATAATACACTTTATGAATTTTTTGTGGGTGTTTTGTTACTCTATCGATTGGTGATAGTGCTTCAATCGAGCGTCCTTCACATAGCCTGTTATTATTTTTCCATCCATCTTTCTCAATCTAACTACTCATGATTCCACAATTTCATGTATGTAGTAGGGTCCAAGCCATCACACCTTAAGTTTCCCTTGCCTCTTAAATTTACTATCATATAGTAGAACTAGGTCTCCTTTGAATGTTTTTAACCATAGGTTTCTATCATGTTAGGCTTTCTATCTTTTCCTTTCTAGTTTCTGGTTGTAGACTGTGATATGCCTATTCTCATCCAATTTCTCAATCTCCTCAATTCTATGGGCTAATGATGCTTCATCATTCAACCACAATGTTACTGTGGTACATAAATTAGGTACAATGAAATTAAGCAGTAGAGTTATGTCCATTTCATATACAAATCCCAATGGTGTATACTTTGTTGTCCTCTTATAAGTTGTCAGGTAGGCCCAGAGTACCACAGGTATCTTTATATCCCAGTCCATCTTATTTCCATTGCACATTTTTGCTAATGTCGTGCCAATAATTTTATTGAGGGCTTCACTAGAGTCATTTACATGTGGATGATATGGTGAGATCTTGTTATGTATAATCATAAAACTTTGTAATAGCTCCATAATCATCTTATTCACAAAATACTTTCCTTGGTCAGTTGTTATGCTTAACAGACATCCAAACCTAGTGATTATATTTTCATATAAGAATCAGGTGACAGTTTTTGTGGTACAGTCCTTAGTAGGTTTTGCCTCTACCCACTTAGTCAGGTATTCTACCCCTATAACTATAAATCTTTCTTTAGAGTGCTTTGTAGGGGGGTCTATTGGGCCAATGAAGTCTATTACTCATTCTTTGAATGGAAATTGAGATAATACTAGTTTTAGAGACATTTCATCTCTAGCGGTGGGTCTTCATGTCTGCTGGCATATGTCGCAGTGTTTTACATAATGGTTAGCATCTTTGTGCAATGTGAGCCAACATAATCCTACCAATTTGACTTTCTTTGTGGTTGCTTCTCTGGAATTGTGGCCTCCTGATCTTCCTTCATGAGCTTCTCTAAGTATTGCTTCTCTTTCATGCTCATAAAAATTCTCCTTATAATATCATCTCTTCCCAACACATGTAATTCCCCTTCGATCAGTGTGTATGGTAGTGCTTTTCGTACTAAGTTTTGTTAATTTTGCGGTGTCATGTCCGATGGATATCTTCCTGTAGAAAGTAAGCTAGTTATATCATGTAATTCCTTCAGTACTACAGTTACTCTATATAGATTTACTCCAGGAAGATCTTCTTCTTGAGTGGCAGCTTCTTTGCCTATTTTTATTCTGGACAAATAGTCTGACCCTTGAATATTTTTCCCAGTTTTACCATTATTTTAAAATCAAACTCCTGGAATAGGAGTAGCCATTTGCATATCCTTCTTTGAATGATGGGTATATTTAACAAGTACTTTAGAGGCTCATGGTTGGTAAAGAAGGTGAATGGTTTTGATAGTAGGTAATGTCTAAACTTTTGTAAAGCATACACCATTGCCAAGGCTTCCCTTTCTATAGTTGTATAGTTTCTTTTTTCTTTTGATAGTTTTTGGCTGGTGAAAGCTATGGGGTGATCGTTGTTTTCTTTAAGTTGTGCTAGTACTACCCCTATAACAATTCCAGATGTGTCAACATGTACATGAAAGGGTATTGTCCAATTCAAAAAAATTAGTATGGGTGCCTCTACAATTTTCTATTTTAATATATCAAAAGAATTATGACATTGTTCAGTCCATTCATTAGCTTTTTCGGATTTCTTATTTAGCATCTCTTCTAAGGGTGTTGCAATGGTTGCATATCCTCTTATGAATTTGCAGTGGTAACATGTGTATTCCAAGAAAGTTTTTATGTTTGGTGTTGTTTTGGGAGGTAGGAGTGTCATTATCAATGTCATTTTAATGGGTCTACCATTAGTCCTTTACATATAATATGTCCAAATAAGGTACCAAAAGGTACCGCAAACATGCATTTATTTAGATTTAAGGATATTTTAAGACTCCTGCATCTGTTGAGCATCATTCTAAGCATATGCACATGCCTTTGACCAATCCATATACTATCCAGTCATCTAAATATACCTCCAAGTAATCATGGATAAAGTCTTTAAATGCATTCACCATTATCCTGCTAGATATTGTTGGTGAAATCTTTAGGCCAAAAGACATGACTGTATACATATATGAGCCCCACTCATAAGTAAAATTAGTCTTAGGTTTTTCTTCTTCCTTAATTTTTACCTGATGATATTCGAAGAATCCAACAGTGAATGAGTATATTTCCCTCCCTGCTACTGACTCCAATATCTCTTCGGTAAAGGGAGTAGGAAATCGATCATGTATACATGCTTTGTTGAGCTCTCTAAAATCAACACATATCCTTACTTCCCCTAATTTCTCATTTTGCACCACCATTGGACTTATCCACTCAACATCCTCCTTTGGTTTGGTTATTCTTGTTGCAATCATTTTGTCTAGTTCCACCTTGACCTTGTTCTTCATGTTAGGGTTTAGTCTATAGGGTCTCTTCTTTTGTGATTTGGCCCCTTCTTTCAATTGTATTTTCATCACTCTCACTTCTTCTTTTATTCCCTTTAAGTCAATAAATGTTCTTATAAATAGATCTTCAAATTCTGATAGTATTTAAACAATTTATGCCACCACTCTTTCATCCCAATTATCTCCTATTTTAGCCAATTTGGGGTCACCCTTTGTGGCAATGTTTTCTTCTCTGAGTTTGAGAGGTTGGTTGTAATACTTGTCTTTTGGTTCAGTTGTTTTTTCTATCTCTCTTTCCCCTTGTTGGACTTCTATTTCCAAGTTATGTTTGTTTTCATCCTCTTCTTGGTGGGTTTTATAACATCTTTCGATGCAGGTAGTTTTTGTATCCATCCACTCTATAAGTTTCCAAATCCCATCTGTCTTAGGTGGTGGAAGAGTTTGTTGTGGTATTTCTATTTCAGCTTCCTCAGTGGGTTTGAATATTACTTCTTGCATTCTAAGAAGTGTGGCGTGAATATGCTTATCTAGACTATAGAGTGAAAAGGTATGTAAGAAGTCTTTTTGTAGTTCATACCAGTCTTTGGTTTCAATTCTCTGTTCCTAGTTTATGTACCATGTGTGTGTGACTAGTGTTAATGTTCAATAGAAAATTTGTATGTAAAGTCATGTATAATATTCATTTCTTCCATTTCAGACCATTATACATACATCTAAATGTTCTTGCGGAGGAATTTCACCATTATATTTGGGAATTATGGCATATTCTCCTTCAAAAAGTATTTGATTTTTATCAGGATTATGAATACCAGCCAGTGTGAAATAGTATTCTTATGTGTGTTCCACCAGCTTGCGGCATTGCAAACAAGTGTATGTTATAGAGCTTCTAGTCTTAGATCTTCTCTTTCAAAGTTCCTTTCCATTTCTCCTAATTAAGTTTTTAGGTCCCCTACCCCTAAGTATTTGGGTAGTTTATATGTGATAAGCCACGTGAAATGTGGTTAACACGGTACAAGCTCTTGGGTTTATGTTCTATATCATCATCTAGTATGTCTCATGTAGTTTGTGGTGTATTTATTTCTAGTGTGGTGAATTGCGGTAGGGTTTCCTCTGTGATTTTCACCATAAATACTTTCTAGAACTCTGTGACTTTCCAGGTGTTAAGCTCTGGTTCTTCCTGTAACCAGGTGTTTAGTACTTCCTCACTATTTGTACTATAGTTATCACTCTCAATTTCTATCTCCCCTTTTGAATTGGGTTCATCTGTTGTTTCTATTTTAGGTAGTATAGAAATGGAGTAGAGGATTTTGGAGTCCTCATAACTTTGGTCTTTTGGATTAACTTCTTTTGTGTATGCCTCATCATTATCTCTGCCTAAGGGGATGTACATGCAATATTGGTTCCTTGTCAACTTACCACCATAGCTTTATTTTTCTTTTTGTGTTTTGTCAAATCCTTATGTTTTGATTTCATTTTCTTCTCCTGATATTCATCTTCTGATGTGTTGGTGTCAAAAGTATTTGACTCCTACTTTTCTTCTTTTTGGCACCTTCTGGCATCTTGCGGTGCTTGCTTGGGTATTCTCTTTATTAACCTTGCCCCTTTCGATGTATTAAACCCTTGGAGTTCGTCGCTCTTTTACTATGATGGTGCATTCATAAAGTATTGCTAAGCCTTGTCGCAGTTGAATATATCATTTTCTGTGGTGCCGCAGAATGCACATTGTTTTTTCTTATTAGACCAGCATTCCTTAGCAAAATGTCCTTGATTGTTGCACATTTATAGCAGTTGGCATCAGTTCACCTTCTCCTTCTTTTACCTCAGCCACGTCCTCCTCTATAACCACTATATTGGCCCCTTTCATCATTATTGTAGTTATGCATGTATGGTGCTTGGTTAGGGTTTGTGTTTTGTAGTGTATTTACATTTCTTTGGTTTCCCCTATTAGGGACTTTATACCCATGGTTCTGGTCATAGAGTGGTCTCTCAGCCAATCCTTTCACATATCCCATCTCGTGATCATTTCTCCTATTATTGTGGTGGATTTTGCACCAAGGTTGATGGTCATCATCTTCTTCTCTTAGTCTAAACAATTATGATGGGCAGTCCTCTATCTTATGTTCATCCCATTCTTTACAAAGGCCGCAAAAGACTAATTAGCTCTTTTTAGTTATTATTCTTAGGTCTATTGTTAATGCGGCAACCTTCTTTTCTCCTATCATTCTAGGGCACTCATTCCTTAGGTATCCTTCTCTAGTACAATAAGTGCACCATACATTCAACCTTTGTGGGTTGTTCTCTTGTTTTGCTAGTATCTCTTGTTTCAGTCTTAGTTGTTCTAATTATAGTCTTAATTTTTATATTTCTATGTTCTCCATCTTTTTCTACCCTTCTCCATGTCTGATTCTCAATGTGGCATGCTAAGGTTACCGCCTCTGAGTAAGTGGTGAATGTTTTACCATCTAGTGTTGTCCTTATTTCAGGAGCTACTCCTAAAACAAACCAAACCATTCAATTCTTTGTTTCTCCATTAATGGTTTTGTTGTCATATTTCATCCAAGGCCAAAATAGCCCAAAAAATCCCACCTTTCTTTCATCAAAAATATCCGATCTGAGAAAGCTTAAATGGAAGAAAGTCTCCTTTCGAAAATCCCAAAATTTCTAAGAATTTTCCCCTTGTTTTGCCTTAGAAAAATTTGAGTTTGGAAAACCTTTGGTTTACCGATGGGCCAATTCGCCGACTAAAGGAGCCAAACAAGTGGGTGGAATTCTCTAAGGCAAAAGGAATGTTTGCCTTAGTCGGCAAATTTTGAGTACAACGAACTCAAAGTTCGTCGATTAGAAAATTAATTGATCAATGAATTTGCCGACTAAGGAAAGTGTGTCAAAGAAGAGACAGAAAAAAGATGTTCCTTTATTGGAAAAACTTAAAGTTAGCAAACCTCTTAGTTCGTAGATTGACAAGTTTTTCGATCAGCAAAATCATTGACTTAGTGAGGGACGAAGACAAAGACAAGGCGATGGTTTGTGGCAAAGGGATTTTGCCGACCAAAGGAGGGAAAAGGTAAAATCAGTTAAGTGGTCAGTAGGGTGAAGGTTCATGAAATAGATGGTTCACCACCAGTGGGTTTTGCTGACGGAGGAAGCTCTGACCAAAGAATAAGGAGGCTGATGGCCAAGGTGAGAAAAGACAAACACATGGCAGGTTCGCGAAAAGGAAAATTCATCGATAAGGTCAAAAGTGATAGAAAAGGGAAGAAGAAGATGGAGCAAGAGGAAGAGTGGTTAGTGAAAGAGAAATTTCACCGATAATGCAAAAATTAAGGCAAAGATCAAATAGAAAAGGAGAAATTGAGAAATCAGTAAAAATGCAAACTCACCAATCAGTTTGTGGCTTCTCTGGTTTGCCAAATGAAGATTTTGTTGACCAAAGGGGAATAAGAGAAGGAAAATTCAAAGGATGCCAAAGGTAGAATTGAAAATAAACATTTTTAAAGTGTTGTAAAATCTTGCAGGGCACGATTTCTTGAAATCATGCCATTGTTGTAGAATAAATTAATACCTGAAGGACAATATTACAGATCAATTCGATTCAGGTAGTTGAGATAGTTAAAATATTCAATGTGCTTGTACACGTGAGGGACATAATGAACTTGCGAGTACCATAAAAGGATTTCAAACCTTCCCTCTTCAATGTGCCTAACATCCATGCATGTGGATGATCTCCTTCTACGAATTTGCAGACCTATCAGGGCATTGCCACCATCCAAGTTTGCAGGGTTTCCTTACAGGGCCATGAGATGAATTCAATGCGGTGTGGGCACATGAGCAAGGTGAATTGACCAAAATTTAGTGCTTGTAGTTGTGCAGCAATTTGAAAAGTTATATATACATGTAAAAGAGACGTAATTGTTGTTAGCTATTCTTCTAGGTCATTCCAGAGGCAAGGGGAGTTTGTTGTAGTTTCAGACCTTGTAATGCATTACAAGAACTAGTCAGATCCAATACATTGTGCTTGAAGCTAAGCCTTTGATGTCTCTGATTGTGGTTCACCTATTAATGTAATTGGATATTTTGTGTCTATTTCTTTTGCAGTGAATTCTTCTTCTTTTGTAATGGCTATTTAGACTTCATGATCAATATAATTGCTAATATTTTGCCTCTCTTTATGCTTTTACTCTATGAACATGGCTATTTAAACTTCATGATCAATATAATCATTGATATTTTGCCTCCCTTTATGCTTTTACTCTATGTTCACTTGAAATCTGTAAGCTTATTTTGTGGATAAAATGATCCTCCTATAGTTACAGTTTTCTGCTTTGAACCTCTGTTAAAGTTGTAAGTCCGAATGAATCCATATCAATATTTGAGATCATTGTTGTGTTATGTCAGTTCCAACTAACATTCTAAATCTGGTGTATCACCCCCTTTCAATTTCAGTTTCTTCTTATCATTTTTCCCTGTGAGCATTAGCATTAGATTTAGTTATCATTCTCTAGACCTTAAGTCCAGAAAGAGGAACTAGCCTTCTCTAGAGGTTTGGTCTCAACTACAAGGTCCCACACCTTGTGACCAATCCCATTGTGTCATTGGAATTCTTGAATAGATTCCAAGTAGGGTGCAATTCCAAGCAATAATAGTTTCTAGCACACCCGATGGGACCAGTTTGATGAGCTTTATCATCCATTGAAGGATTGGGTGTGTTATTCAGTGTATTTTGCCAATTGGGGCAGTCTTCCTCAGCACCATGGAAACATTGCTAATCATTTTCCTGGTCTGAGCAATACATGCATTCAAATATTCCTCAAATATTAAATTTTGGTGATGGTTTTGGTCTTTTCTAGCCTTCAGGGCTCCCAAATCACCTGCTGACTCTTCTTGGTATGTATCCAGTTTTCTCTAGATGCAAACCTGTTTTGCTCTATTTCAGAGATTTTCTATGATTATCTAGCATTTTGATGCTCCAAAATGTCAAACTATTATGGGTGTTATGGTTATTCCCCTCCACCATGTCAAAACACAAGTCATTGGCCTACATACCAACAATTTGAGACCCAAGATGCCTCTATTTTTATACCATATGCCTTTGTGTTAGAAGAATATTAGCATCCACATGATGCTTACCTCCCACCCACCCTTGCTTAGTCTTCTTGTTAGCATAATAATGTATGTTATCAACCCCAAGAAGATTACCTTGCTCTGCTAGAGATTAGGGGACATCTGGACAATATTAAAAAAAATATGCGATCTAATCAGCCGCAGGAAGCCTTTAATTTTAACATCAGAAATGAAGGTAATGTGATGGAGATATTCCAAGGTTTCCAATGGGAGTGGGATGAGGTTGAGATAATGATGGAGTATTATAGACAGTAAGAGGAGCTTGCTTATCAGGCTCATCTTCAATAGCAGCAAATGGAAGCAAAGGAAAAAGCTTACCAGGAGCAGATTTCTATGCAGCTTGCAACCTTATCTGATGAGCAATTAAGGCAAATGTTTTCCAAGGTAGAGAGGAAAGAAGCCTAATCAATTCCCTCCATTCCCAATTTTAGGCAACCCCTCCCTTCTACGCAAGTTCAGCGTGCGGTCGAAATAATTCCCAAATTCAAGATCCCAAGCTTCAAGTAGGAGAAAACCTTTGAGCCTCCGAGACCACCTTCTAATTTTAAAATCCCAAGTTTCAAAGGCCCTCAACCTTCATGAGATCTTGTTCTTGTGCAAATCCAGCCTATTACTCAAGAATGACCCTCTCAAGAAGCCCTTCCAGTCCCTATCCCACGTCACCCCTCTTGTCCTAACACTATTTCACTTTTCAAAGATGGACCTATTGTTTATCGGGTGAATTGGAGGGACGAGCCAGAAAGGGAGGTGTCTATAACAAGGGAGGAGTCACATGTTTATAATGAGCCCTTATGCACTAGCTCACTCTTAAAGGACATACCAGTTTTTGGTAAGATTATGGGTTCTATGAGCCAGAAAGGAAGTGTTGGAGGAAGTGTTGGAGGAAGTTGTGGAGCAGCCTACTATTTGTGAACCCTCATGCACCATTAAAACTGAAGAACCAAACCTACTGCAAGAAGAAGCTAAGCCAGATCATTCATACCAGTAGTAGTGCATTGAGCACAAGGTTAGTGCTAAGTCAGGTGCAGGGTTGAGTCCCCTAGATTTTGGCTCATTTGAAGAGTTTTCCCATGCTTTGAACAAGAGGAATGAAAGTGAAATGCAAATAAGGCATGGTGAATAGGTCCAATTGCAGAGGTAGCTCAAGAAAAATCCAGTTGGGTTGCAGTCAAATGTTGAGGGCATTTGGGAGGTTGCAAAGGAAATTGCTTCAAAAGAGGTTGTTGGCGCCACCTTATTTCATGAATTGCCCAGCTACATTGAAAATGAAGAAGGCATGCAAATGCCAATATTAACAACAGTCTGGGTAGCATGAGGGTGGTGAAAATAGTGGTAGGTTGTTGGCACATGGGGCCAAAATGACAGCGAAGTCTGAGCTCATGAAAAAGAGCATGTAAGTAGCTCTATTCTAGAAAATACAAAAATTAATGAAGCCAAGGTGTATCTTCTCATAACTACGTGCTTTGAGGAGCTTGAAGACCTTTTCAAAATGAGATAGATCTTTTCTACTCAAGATGTGACATCAAACCGACATTCCCTGAGAGTGATTTCACCATTGAGTAGGTTCAGGGTTTCTTTCCAAAGCCTATTTCAGATGGCCTCCCTGAATAGCATGATCACAAGATGGGGGCAGCCATTTTTTCAATCAAGCCACAAAAGATAAAACATTCAAACCAGCAAGAAGAGAAATAAACAAAGCAGAGGCATGAGATCAACTCTATTTATTTGCATGTCATTTCAAGGGGATGTCCTATCAAACATCTAGCCCGGTTGAAGACATCATAAGGAGTCACCACCATGAAGTTGAGTATCAAAATGAGCAAGATCAGCCCATTTATCCACCCCTTAGTAGTTGCATTTCTAATCAATTCAGGCAGATACATAAGTTTGTTCTTGTTCTTGGGGAAGTATTTCATCAACTTGTTATATGTCAACTCCTTCCCCACCTCCTTTTAATTGTCCACAAACATGTGAAGCATAGTAAATTGTTGAGAAACGGAAGTCATTTTGAAAAACTAGTTAATGACTTTGTTTAAGTCAATTTTTTGGTTGTTAGTTTAGGTCTAGGTTAGTTTTGTTTCTATAGGTTTCCTTTCAATAAGTGCTCTTGCACAGGCTACATCCTCACTAGGAGTTTGTTTGCCTTGTTGTTTTTGTGTGTTTTTTATTTGTTTTCTGGAGGCATGTTTAGTTTGTGTTGGTCTAGCCAACCCCTGTATCTGTGTTACTATAGTTCCCCTTTTGACTTTGTGCCCAATGGATTGTATAAGGCCACTAGATTCCCTATGTTTATCAGCCAAACACCCCTGCATAGTTGCCAAAATATTGTCATATTTTAGCCAAGGCCAAAATAGCCCAAAAAATCCCACCTTTCTTTCATCAAAAATATTCGATTCGAGAAAGCTTAAATGGAATAAAGTCTCCTTTTGAAAATCCCAAAATTTCTAACTATTTTGCCCTTGTTCTGGCATAGTCGGTAAAATTTGAGTTTGGTAGACCTTTGGTTCATTGATCAGCAGGTTTGCCGATTGGTCGGTTCACCAACTAAAGGAACCAAACAAGCAGGCGGAATTCTCTAAGGCAAAAGAAATTTTGTCTTAGTTAGCAAATCTTAAGTTCAGTTGATCGATGAATTCGTTGGCTAAGGAAAATGTGCCAAAGAAGAGACAAAGACAAAAGAATTTGCCTTTATTGGAAAAACTTAAAGTTAGCAAACCTCTTGGTTCGCTGATCGGAAAATTTGCCAACTAAGCGAGTGATGAAGACAAAGACAAGGTGATGGTTTGTGGCGAAGGGATTTTGATGACCAAAGGAGGGAAAAGGTAAAATTAGCTAAGTGGTTGACAAGGTAAAGGTTCATGAAACAGATGGATCGCCACCAGTAGCTTTTGCCGATGGAGGAATCTCTGACCAAAGAAGGAGGTCAGCAGCCAAGGTGAGAAAAGATAAACACATGGAAGGTTCACGAAAAGGAAAATTTGTTGATAAGGCAAAAAGTGATATAAAATGGAAGAAGAAGATGGAGCAAGAGGAAGAGTGGTTCGTGAAAGAGAAAGTTTGCTGATAAGACGAAAATTAAGACAAAGATCAACTAGAAAAGGAGAAACTGAGAAATCGGTAAAAACACAAACTCACCGATCAGTTCATGGCTTCTCTGGTTCACCAAATGAAGATTTTGCTGACCAAAGGGGATAAGAGAAGGAAAATTCAAAGGACGCCAAAGGAAAAATTAAAAATAAATAATTTTAAAGTGTTGTAAAAGCTTGCAGGGCACGATTTCCTAAAATCATGCCATTGTTGCAGAATAAATTAATACCTGAAGGACAATATTACAGATCAATTAGATTCAAGTAGTTGAAACAGTTAAATATTCAATGTGCTTGTATGTGTGAGGGACAAAATAAACTTACAGATACCATGGAAGGATTTCAAACCTTCCCTCTTCAATGTGCCTAGCATCCATGTGTGTGGGCAGTCTCCTTCTACAAATTTGCAAACCTTTCAGGGCATGGCCACCATCCAAGTTTGCAAGGTTTCGTAACAGGGCCATGAGATGAATTCAATGTGGCGTGGGCGCATCAGCAAGGTGAATTGGCCAAAATTAAGTGCATGTAGTTGCACAGTGATTTGAAAAGTTATATATACATGTAAAAGAGATGTAATTGTTGTTAGCTATTCTTCTGGGTCATTCCACGGGTAAGGGAAGTTCATTGCAGCTTCAGACCTTGTAATGCATGACAAGAATCAGTCAGATCTGATACATTGTGCTTGAAGTTGAGCCTTTGATGTCTCTAATTGTGGATCACCTATGAATGTAACTGGTTATTTTGTCTCTATTTCTTTTGCAGCAAATTCTTCTTTTTTAATGGTTATTTAGCCTTTATGATCAATATAATCGATGATATTTTGCTTCTCTTTATGCTTTTACTCTGTGTTCACTTGAAATCTATAAGTTTATTCTGTGGATAAAATGGTCCCTCTTCTAGTTACAATTTTTTGCTTTGAACCTTTGTTAAAGTTGTAAGTCTATGTGAATCCATATCAATATTTGAGATCATTGTTATGTTATGTCAGTTCTAGCTAACACTCTAAATCTGGTGCATCACCCCCTTTCAATTTCAGTTTCTTCTTATCTCTTTTCCCTATGAGCATTAGCATTAGATTTGGTTATTATTCTTTGGACCTTAAGTCCAAAAAGAGGAACCAGCCTTCTCTAGAGGTTTAGTCTCAACTACAAGGTCTCACATCTTGATACCAATCCCATTGTATCATTGGAATGCTTGAATAGATTCCAAGTAGGGTGCAATTTCAAGCTATAATAGTTTCCTCTAATTTTCTAGAGACTTCTTTAAATCTTTTGTCAAAATCCTTTATTGATTCATCTTTTCTCTGTACTAAATCTCTCATTTTTCTTACTCCTTATGTTGGTACCTCTGAAGATTCAAAGTTATCCAAGAATTGTTGTCTTACCACATCCCATTCTTTGTCATGTTGCAGATAGGTTTTTCTATACCAATTTAAAGCATCATTTCTCATTGTTCCTATGAAATCAAATAATTTTATCTCGTCTCTTGTTATGTTCTTTTGTTGCTAGATTGATTCCAGAACAAATATGTGTTTTGCTACCTCAATTGTGTCTTTTCCAAATACTGGCATTTTAATTAGTGAGTCCATCTTTGTCTCTTTCTGATTTTCTTGTTTGCGGTAAGATTTTTGATCTTTTCCTTTTCTTTTCTTTTTTTTTTGTTGTAGGGATTTATTCTCCCTACCTTTATCTCTCTACAACTTAACATCAAAATAATATTTTCCCAATACCTCTTCGTAACCCCTTACAATCTCTTCTTCTATCTCTTTTTGTTTGTCTACTTTGTTTTGATTTTCTAGAAAAATTCTTCTAGATTTATATGGCATATGGGGTCACTCCTAGTCAGGTGGTTGTACTTCTTCAAATTTTTGATTCATATTAGGGGATAACTTCTTGTTTCTAAATGACATTCTATTAGTTATTGGTGTCGTTTCACTTATTTGTCCTATACTCATGGAATTAGTTTTGTTAGGTACCGCATGTGCTTTCGCTTCCCATATTCTCTTCACACTACGATTCACGAATTGGTCTAGGTATTCCGCATCAAGGTTTAAAGGTTGGAGGTTTCTCATGGATTTTAATATTGGTTCCCATTGATCATCAATCGTAATCAGAATATTTGACCAATCCAGTTGTTTCAATGGTGTTATATTTAATGGTATGGTTGGTGTTAAGATGTTTATGCATTCCTCCTCTCATATCTTCCTGGATGTATCATATGTGGTGATTCTCCCTTCCAGATTGTTTAGAAACTAGGTAGCTTTATCAAGGTGTAAATTCATCTCCTACGACGTCTGATCTACCTCTAATCTTATCAACTCAGATGCACCTATAGTAACGCTTAGCAGCACCCTTCATGGCACACTCAATCTCCTCTTGTATTTCTTTCTCTACCACATCCCTCATGGCACATTCTTTTTCTATCTCTTTTGCCTTTTCCATCCTTTTGTGGTATCTTTCCTAACGTTCCTAAGTTTGTTTATTTTATTTTCTTCCATATTCATCTTCATTGTTAATTGTACAATTTCACTAATTTCTCTTAACTTCTTGTTATCTCCCTTTGCCATGGGTGTTTTTAATTTAGAATTTCATTAAATCCTTATGTATCCCATGTTGGCTTATTTTTAATAGTTACATCTTTTAGTTATCTTTTCAGATCCCTTCCCCCTTTCTATTTGTCGTCCCTTAAGTGTCTGCCCCCTCTCACAAGGGTAGGACCTAAGAGATTCCTTCTACAAGTTTTATAAAAAATGTATGTTTCTTTTTATTTTATTTTCTAATTTTTTTCAATTTCGTGTTTCCTTTCTTTTATTTTACCTCATCTATCCTTCACTGCTCTTACCAAGGTCCCGGCAATGGAACCAATATTGGCAAGAGAAATTAGGACACAGTCCGGAGACCTGAGCCTACTATACTCTTATGTAGTTTGTTTATACCACAAAAGATACAGTGATATAATGATAGATAATTGTGGTAGGAAACAACATAATGCGGTAAGATCTGATCACATATAACATACCACACATCAATAGACACGTAATCATTATTTATAATCCTTATATCTCCTTATATATTCATATTCAATAACAGATACAAAAGGTATGTATAAGTCTCTACTCTATATATTATATCCCTTTCACCCGCTTGCTTATGTTTACTTTCTTATATATCTTTATACAATGCGATACTATAGAGATGTGTCCTTTAAAAAACATCCTTAACTCTATCAGCCATGTCGGCCTTATGCTTCGCACTCCCTTTGCGGTGACTTGCAATAGCTTTTACTTTGTGCCCTATTTCCTGCCAACAGACACATTGACATACTATTGGTAGATGCATCACACCCAAACATAAAATTAAGATCTTATTAACTAAAATGTGACACAAGGACATGTATCCCAACTCACAACATCTAGATTGGTTCTTCCAAAGAAAACATCACAATTATAAAATTAATGTACTACTTGTTGACCTGTTTTCATCTGTGCAGAGTTTAATAGTTCACCTTGTATTTTCCTCGAAAATCCTTAGGAAAATGTCCATACAAAGCTTAAATCTTCCAATTACTCATGCTATGCTTTGCCAAAAATCATGCTTGAAGAATCCTTACAGAAAACCCAAAAAAACCCAGACACCCTTTGTCTTCAAGAGCTTCCCATCGCAGACAAATCTCAATTTTATACTTAGTATTTATACATACATTTTTCAATGTATGTTCAAATGTACATTCGCCAATGTATGTGGTGGTGCCCACCTAGGTTTTGGGTTTCAATTATTCATCTGCAAGCATTCTCTTTCCAAACCCAAAAATTTTTAAGTCATTTGGCCTTCACAGTTCAAAAATGCAAAAACAATTGCATACAAGTGTCTTTGTATATACAAGGCCATTTGTATGTACATGCAGGTTCAAATGTACATTAGTGGGTCAAAAAATCTAAGTCGGCCTTCAAAAATAGTAAAAAAATTGGTTGTATGCTTTTCGCAATACATATCGAGTTTGTAAATGCATTAAGGAATCTATTGCAGATTTCAAGAATATTCCCTACTTGTATGAGATGGTTTGCATGTATATTTGTGTTGTATGTTTAGACATGCAACGGCTACATGCAAGAGGAACATGCAAAGGAAAAGATGCATTAGCGGCATACAAGTGAAATATGCAAGGGACAATGTATGCCGCAAAGATACAAAGGCGAATGTATGTCTGACATACATTGGGAATGTACAAGGCGCATATACAAAGAGGCCAACATGCATTCGCTACAGTCAAAGGGGTTTGTATGTGCGAGATGCAAGTGAAATATACATTCACCACATACAAAGGCAGAACATTCAAAGGCTAATGTATATCGGAACAGTGGCTTGTATATGTGCTTTTGTATATTTGCACATACAAGTCAAAGATACAAGGCCAACATACAAAGGCCGATGTACATTTGCAATGTACATCGGCAGAACATACAAGGGACTTTCGCCAAAGGTACAAGGAGATATGCATGTGCGATATAGTAAGGTAGCTGTAACAGTGGCTTGTATATTTTGCTTTGTATGTTTGCATATACAAAGCCGATATACAAAGGGCCAAACATACAAAGGGTCGACATACATTTGGTGGGGCCCGCGGACATACAAAGCAAAATGTACATGGGGAGATGTGCAAAATCAACATGCAAGGAAAGTGATTCAAAGTTGGGGCCCACCACTTGTATATTTGTGATTGTATGTTTGCACATACAATCAAATATGCATTCCTAATATACAAGCCAGATCTGAAATGAACATACATTCCAATTGATAAAGGGCAGAATTCTGCAGTTTGTATGTATATTTTGCTTGTATGTTCGCATTGTATATGCGACATACATTGGTTATATACAAAGAGGAACATGCAGGGCTCGGACCCGATGGCGATTGCAATATGCTTCATAATGGTTTCAGGTCCGCAGCTTGCATGCATATGGCATTGTATAACCTGATATGCAAGAGATTGAAGATACAAGGCCCGGATTTCAAATTTCTCCAATCCGGTTGATAAAATGGTTTCAGGTCCGCGGCTTGCACATGCACAGTGCATTGCATGTGCCGATATACATTTGAATATACAATGCCATATACAAAGACAAGTTACAAGGAGTCTTATGCAAAGTCAACATGCTAGCGAGATACAAATGGTGGGGTCCACAAAAGGCACAGGCCATTGTATGAATTTTGATTATATATTCGCATTGTATGTGTGCGATGTACAAAGGCACATACAAGACATACATGCAAAGGGTTTTCAGCGTAACAGCATACATCGGGGGCTCTATTTTTTGTCATTCTAATGGCCGATAAGAAGATGCATTTTTCAACGATGAGTCCCAGCTTCAATGCGGCGGCGAATCAGGTGGTGCCACGTGACACGGATGGCGATGCATATACAGGCGCTTTGTACATGCAAAGGCAGTTTTAGAGGCCAATTCAAAATGATATATACATAGATGCAAAGCAATATATACAGGCAGTTGACCAAAACTTTGACCGCCCGTATCTCTTCCATTTTAGCAAATTTCTACATGCTGCAAAAGGCAAAAGTGCATGTTTTTGCCTCCTCTTTCATTTGGCGGTCTTTTCAGGGGTTTTTCTTCCACTTTCAAATTTTAGATCTGGCGTTGCATGCTTGGCCAACATGACGTTTCAGCAGCGACAGTTGCATATTCAGCTGAAGATATTTGTTGCATTCATTGCTACAAATCGATGACTTTACAGACCACATCAAAGAGGAGATATATCTTTCATCTGTTCTATTTTCAGATCTTTTATGCCATAACTTTAGGGCAGATGGACGTCCCTTTAGCGGAGATATTTTTCCTGACTGCGCCCATGGGACGATCTAGTTGTAACCGACTGAGGTCAAATGAAATGCTATATATACATGTAAAACAAATGTATAAGGTTGTTGGTTGCTCTTCTGGGCTATTTTTTGTAATGGCTACTTGGCCTCTATGATCAATAGAAGCTGGTATTTTTGCCTCTCTTTTATTATTTTAGCATTGTGTCTCTGTTTTGACCTCTGTTGGAATCAATATGAGTCTGTGTAAGTCTTTCCAGCTGTGAGATTATTACTGTGTTGATTCAGTTGCAACCAAACACATTTAAATTTGGTGTATCACTTATTTTTATTTCCATTTCAGCATTCCTTCTCCCCCTTTTCCCTGCAAGCATTAGCACTAGGTTTAGATGATTTTCTCTTAGCATTAGGCTTAGAGAGAGGAAGCCGGCCTTCTCCGGAGGTCTAATCTCATTTCGCAAGGTCCCACACTTCGAGATCATTCCCATGTTACTCCAGATTGCTGAAGAAATTTTTCAACTGTAGCAAAGGGTGCAAATCTGGGTGATAACACTACTATTGTTCATAAAAAGTTACTTAATGATCATACATCATCACCTTCTCATGTGCACCATTGCATTACAAATGGTAGTCCCATGGGGTGTATTGATTCGAGAGACACATATGTAAACCCATTTCCACCTAATTTCCTTGACATTGTTGGTTAATATCACTTAGTCTTCTTATACATCCTATTATTGCATATGACATGTTTATGTTCTTTCCATGTTTTTCACTTGATCTTGCCACTTGGGGGTAAGGTATTGTTTCATTTTGCAAGTATATGTCTTCATGCTTGCTCATTAGGAGAAAAATCAATTTTCCATTCACATTGATTGCATGCACCTGTAAGTATACAAAAAGTACATATTCTCCACTCAATTTTTAATCATAGTTTTGTTTTTGTTTTTCTCTCCTTGATTTTTGTGTACTCCATAGTACACACAATTCAAGGGGCATATTATTATTAATTCTATTTTTTAGTTTATGCACAAGTTTCACATCTTTTGTGCACATGCTTGTTCTAGTGACTTAGATTCCAGAAGCTTTAGATCATTTTTATTTTATTTATTTCTACTTTAGAATGCATGCTCATTTAGATTTGCATGCACACAAATGTGGGGTCAAAATGTAGAGAAGGAAAGTGCATACCTTTACAAATTTGCCCACTTGCTTTATGTTACTTTATGTGGATGTCACTAATGCATGGTCCTTGCACTTTATTGGTCTCTTTTGGCACACTAGTTGACCCAAAACCCAAATCTAGTACTTAGTCATGCCATAGAACTCATTTTAGAACATTCCTTATCTAATTCCAAGAGCATTGCCCATCTTAGACTAGATCACACTTGTGATTCTATCCCCTTGAATAAATTGTGGCCATAATCTCATCCCTTTGATTTCAAATTCAAATTCCTATGTTGACTCTTCTAAAATATGCCTATTGTCCATTACCCATCATGCCAACAATTTTAATGTGTCTAGGCTATGTATTTAAAGGCATCGCCCTAGTTCATTCTAATCATTAAACACAAGAAGAGCATATAATCAACAATTAGGACAACAATTTAAAAGCATATATGCCATGTCAATTGTAGGTTCAACTATCAAAATCTATGTCTACATTAGCATCCAACATCTCAGTTATTTCTCTATTTCATTTATTGTGGAATCAATCTTTGGGATTGACTTCTAACAATGAATTAGATCACTCTTCCACTTTCTTATAGAAGGTCTCAATAGTGCTTCTTTACACCATGCATTTATATATAAAGGTATTATCCAAGTGAACATTTTGTTTAAGTACCAAAGGTCTATTTTCACTTTCGACAAAACCACACCAAACGGACTCAATCACAAACATTGTGTTATCCTAAGTCCTCAAATTCTAGGGTCTTGGTTGTCTCAAATCTCTAATACTAGAAATAGTTCCATATTTCAATTTTTCTCTATCATAGTGCCACAACAATCAATGTCTATATTGCAACAATTTGAAGGTAAAGCCTAAGTCATCTTTATCAATAAATTCAATCATTTTTTGTCTTAGATTATTTAATTACTAGTTTTAGCTCCTTAATATATCTAAGTTGTGAATTTTATTAATTTATCATTATCTAGTATTAGATATTTGGAGGTTGTGTTTTATTCCCTACAAATATATTACCACTCCCAAGTAGTCATATGATAGCAATAGTTTACAAACTAATTTATCAACACCTAAGGCACAAGCCCATAGTAAACTTATAATAGAAAATTTACAATATTTTTAACAAAGGATTAAACGTGAATTATCATGTAAAAAACCAATAGCATCCCTATACTTTATGTCATCCCTAACAATGTCATTCAGATATTCTCTATCAATTCCTTTAGAAGTAGAAGAGGTCCCTCTCCGAGCTTGTTTTGCTTCCTTTCTCTCTCCTTAGCATATACCAAATTCAATGCTTTCATTTACTTGGTCGCGGGTTCTACTCATTCAATCACCATACTTTATGTCATTCCTAACAATGTCATTCAGATATTCTCTATCAATTCCTTTAGAAGTAGAAGAGGTCCCTCTCCGAGCTTGTTTTGCTTCCTTTCTCTCTCCTTAGCATATAGCAAATTCAATGCTTTCATTTACTTGGTCGCGGGTTCTACTCATTCAATCACCATACTTTATGTCATCCCTAACAATGTCATTCAGATATTCTCTATCAATTCCTTTAGAAGTAGAAGAGGTCCCTCTCCGAGCTTGTTTTGCTTCCTTTCTCTCTCCTTAGCATATACCAAATTCAATGCTTTCATTTACTTGGTCGCGGGTTCTACTCATTCAATCACCTGCTTCCTCCCAAGCCATTTCTTCCACTAGGGACAAAGCCTACTAAATATACCCCATGATTGTAATAATTTAATAAAATTGAATTATTGTAATAATTGGTATGTTATGTTTTTCCTATTCGTGTGTATGAATGTTTAATTATGCTGAAAGCATTTTTTTAGTGAGCAGCACTACCTCAAATATATAAACAAATGGTCCTTTTAATGGTCCAGATTAAAAGGACTACCATCAAAAACATCTACATGGTTGATTTTTTTCAACAAAATGTCATAAATATTAAAAAACAAAAAAGTCTCTTTCACCTATACAGTTTCCTCGCTGGATTTTCCAGCAATGCTATCTCATGGTGAATAAAAATTCACACGCGGAAAATTTTCTAAAATCCTCGATTGTCCTCGCTCCGCGAAAAGTTTTTTTTGCATGTCCCGATTCTCTAAATTTTTTGCAAAGAAAGGGTTTAAAAGCCGCCATTAATTGTTATTTATTTCCATGGTCTATTTATAGGGTTTAAAATCCTCCGTTTTAAAGGACTTTAATTATAGAATGGTCTATTTATATTAAATATATTTATTTTATTTCTATATTAAGGTTTTTTTTAACATCCTTTTTAAAATTTTAGATGGATGAATAATTTCACAGTTTTTATTGGTGAGGAATTTTGGCTATCCTTTATAGAGTTTTATGAAGATATGCATGTTTTTACTTTTAGGGTCTTTTATTTTATTTCATAGAGTTTTTTTGGGTTATTAATGGAACAAGTGTATTCATTGAAGTCAACTTGCAAGCAAATTAGTTGTTATATTTTGAACATAAAGTGAAAAAATTAAGTATATTGATTAACCATTATAATGTAAATAAAATATTATTAACCATTATAATGTAAATAAAATATTATTAACCATTATAATGTTTAACCTATTAAATATATTTAAGTTAATTTTTTTATTTTATTTTTCTACATGGGTGAGGAAATATTAATGAGATGAAAGGAATTGATATGACACTTTTTGGGATGAAAATTAAAATATTTTATTGTGGTGGTGATAGACAAAAGGAAATTATGTTTTAAATGGTTTACTTTTGAATTTCAATAATTTTTTTCCCTTAAAGAGAACTAATAGTATTTTAAGTAGAAACCCTATCCATATTTGATAATGCCCATGTCAAAAAGAACCTTCATTTATCTCAAAACTATGCATAAAATAAAATATAGGAGCATATCAAACTTTTGTATTTTAAGTAGAAACCCTATCCATATTTGATAATGCCCATGTGAAATGGAACCTTCATTTATCTCAAAACTATGCATAAAATAAAATATAGGAGCATATCAAATTTTTGAGGAAGCGATCCAAAGGTGTGGAGGAAATTTTTTTTTAATAAATTGCATCAGTTCTTTGTTTTTCTAGCACTACTGCAATTCCATTAAGCACAAAATATGATATATGATACAATAATTATTTTATTTTATTTTATTATATTATATAATAATAATATAATAATATACTAATATATTTATGGACAATAAAATAAAAATATATATTTAAATATTTAATATATAATATTAAATATAAATCTATGATTTTAATATTAAATTACTTTTTAAAAATATATTAAATAATTAACATAATATAAAATATAGTACACAATAATAAGCATTAGATATTATATATGATATATAAAATAAATACAAGATTATAAAACTTGGGACACAAATCTTAATGAGGAGACAATTTGGAGAAGATGGCATAATCAAAGAGAATGTTGGGCCAATTTTAAAAGTTCAATTTTGCATAGATATGTATGCAAAATGCGGAAGCATGCCCAAGGCACCTCCCCAGTGACAGAATGTCTCAAAAAATGAATGAATTAGGACTTCATGAAAATCAAACTCAAACCCAACTATGTTTGTTCATCTCAATATGTAATGTAAAAGGAAATTTACTAATATAAGTGAAAGAAGACAAAATTTCAATAAGAATTGATAAAATAATTTAGTAAATAACTTATAAATTATAAATAATAAAAAAAATCTAACAAATTCTACAATTTCTTTACAAGTGAAAGAAGACAAAATTTCAATAAGAATTGATAAAATAATTTAGTAAATAACTTATAAATTATAAATAATAAAAAATATCTAACAAATTCTACAATTTCTTCATAAAGTTACTAGCGTGCCCATTGAACTATGTAATGTAAAAAGAAATTTACTAATATAAGTGAAAGAAGACAATAGTTAAAGTGATGAAATTTCAATAAGAATTGATAAAAGAATTTAGTAGATTAAATAACTTATAAATTAATAAATAATAAAAAATATTTAACAAATTCTATAATTTTTTCAAAAAGTTTTCAGCATGCCCATTGAACCTATGGGTCCAATTGCTAGTTATACTTTGATTTAACAATGTGCGAGGGTAGTGGGACTCTCATGTGCCTTGGGCGAACAATCTTACAATTGATATGCTTGTGCATATGGCTAATAAAGTGTTTAGCCACAGCTAAATTGATTATTTTTTTTAACTTTGTTGCCAGGGCCCTCTTATAAGAGGTGTTGTTTAAGTATGCCTTGCATGCATGGATAGCTATAAATGGTTTACAAGAAAGGTACAAGAGTGCGTGCACAAGGAAGCTCCTACCAGTGGAAAGCTGTAATGTTGGCATGATATAATGTTTTTTGATCCACTATATGTGGTGTCTATTGTTGGGATTGCCAAGATCAGAAAGCAAGAATCGAGATATACTTCCACAAGCTACGAGAACACAAAATAAGAAAAATGATATTATCAAACGTTAAGGAAAATATACAAACAAGCCTTGCATAAACAGGCAAGGATGAGGATGTGAGATGGTTGAACACAACGACTGACTAACCCTCCAAAGATGCTACACGTGTTGACTTTATGAAACAAGTGTGAGGACATATGTTGAGTACAAATGAGGTGAGACAAAAGTCTAAACGACCTCTCTAAGTGAGCTTAAGCCTAGTGAAATTAGGACCTACTCAATCGAGATAGGTAAAAGTTATTTTCACACTAACACCCCCCTTAAGTGATACTTAGGGAGAAAGCTAAGCACTAATGATGGATCTCGGCTACTAAGCCATGTCAGGTACCCATGTACAAATAAATTTCTCAAAAAATATACTAAAGAAGAAAACCCAATGGGAAATAAAACTCCTCTTCAAAACAGAAATGATACATGATAAAATTGTACTAGTGAAGGACTCATAATGACCCCCAAGGACTACTTCTGTCACGAATGTACAATATGTGTTCCCCCCATAGGAGAGAAAAAGAGAGGCCTATGTGACCCCCCATAAAATGTGAAGGAATGAACTCCATGTGAAGATATGCATCCTTCCAAAACTGATATGAGAAGAGAAACCATGAAGTCTCCCCTCAAAATACCTCATCTAGTGTTAGTAGATGCTCAACACTGGATGCTGAAAATGATCCACTAATGATGAACAACATTTGTCCACTTGGAAAGAAATAAAACCACAAAAGTGTGCAAATGGTCTTCCCTTACCAGATAGGAATATGCAAGAAGTATGAATGTCTCTGAATTCTACACATGATTCAAAGACCTAGATGATGCCCATGATGTCTTCAAAGGCTACTCAAGTATCTCCAAGCCAATGCTATCGAGTGACAAGTATTGATATGATGACTAAGTCAAATATGTGGACTTATGAATATTTGTATAAACTGCCACTATAGAAGTTGATGCAGGCAAAACAAAAGTAATAATGTCCAAAGAACTAATGTGTGGAATGTCAATGCATGCCATATGGCTACAATCCAAATCCCACATGAAGTCCTACTGCAAAGAATCTTTGGAAGCTCTCAATGAAGCCTCTCTGAACTTTGTAGTAGCAAAAGAATAGTCATCAAAGAAAAGACAAATGTCTTCAATGATGTCTTTCAAATCTACAATGCAAGACTACAAACAGAGATGATATGTCTAGTAGAAATCTGTCCCAATGTGGTGGATCTGGAAAGACAATATCAATATCATGGTGTAATGAATCACTGGAAATTTTCAAGGAAGCAACTCTGGATTTAGATGTAGCATCAGGTGATGGTGGAGATAAGATCTCAATGCAAGTCAACTAACTAGATTCTTCATCCCCAATTGATAGTATCTCACAAGATATCTGAGTGAGTAGATGTTTTTTTGTAGGTGCTGGATTATATTGATCAGATAGAGCAATACCATAATTAAGAAGTCATTTTATCGATTTTGCAAGACATACATTCTTCTATTGTATGTCTTTTCATCCCACAATATCCACATTTGATTTTTCATTTATTACAAGAATTATAAACAAAACTCAAATGGAATGAATTATGTATGAGAGACATGATAAAATGTGCAACAATATCCAAAGCAAAAATGCAAGTATGCCCCCCCAAACTGAAAATGCACAAAAAAGTGCGAAAGTATTCTAGACACAACACAATGGAAGTGCACTTGACACAACATAATACACCCTCCCAAAATGATTAGTGTTGAAGCATACCCCGCCCCCCCACAAACAAAAACAAAACTAAAAATGTGAAAAGAAGTCCGAAAGTATACAAGACACAACACAAAGGACACCCCCCCCCCTTTGATTTAATATTAGATCCCACCTGAATTTGGCACTTTATAACTTAGTGCATAGGCGTGTCCAATTTGGAATGAAAAAACATATTTTATAACAATAGTGTGAAATCGTGTCTAATGGATCAGGCTTAAAAGATTATTCACTTTCACAAAAAATGGTACTTGATTTTGAGTTGCTAATCAAAAGATACAATAATCTTACTATTTGCCTATCTTGTTTTTCAGATGAAAACTAGAAGTGAGGCTTAAAAATGTGTTAAAATAGCACAATTTGTAAAATCTCTTACACCACTTTGTTGGTGACAGAACCAACGTTCTGTCGACTATAAATTTGTCAAATTTTGCCTCTGTGGGCGAAAATTATGACAAAAAGAAAATGTAAGATCTTCCCTTACCAAATAGGAATATGCAAGAACTATGAATGTCTCTGAATTCTGCACATGATTCAAAGACCTAGATGATGCCCATGATGTCTTCAAAGGCTACTCAAGTATCTCCAAGCCAATGCTATCGAGTGACAAGTATTGATATGATGACTAAGTCAATTATGTGGACTTATGAATATTTGTATAATCTGCCACTATAGAAGTTGATGCAGGCAAAACAAGAGTAATAATGTCCGAAGAACTAATGTGTGGAATGTCAATGCATGCCATATGGCTACAATCCAAATCCCACGTGAAGTCCTATTGCAAAGAATCTTTGGAAGCTCTCAATGAAGCCTCTCTAAACTTTGTAGTAGCAAAAGAATAGTCATCAAAGAAAAGACAAATGTCTTCAATGATGTCTTTCAAATCTGCAATGCAAGACTACAATCAGAGATGATATGTCTAGTAGAAATCTATTCCAATGTGGTGGATCTGGAAAGACAATATCAATATCATGGTGTAATGAATCACTGGAAATTTTCAAGGAAGCAACTCTGGATTTAGATGTAGCATCAGGTGATGGTGGAGATAAGATCTCAATACAAGTCAACTGACTAGATTGTTCATCCCCAATTGATAGTATCTCACAAGATATCTGAGTGAGTAGATGTTTTTTTTGTAGGTGCTGGATTATATTGATCAGATAGAGCAATACCATGATTAAGAAGTCATTTTATCAATTTTGCAAGACAGACATTCTTCTGTTGTATGTCTTTTCATCCCACAATATCCACATTCGATTTTTCATTTATTACGAGAATTATAAACAAAACTCAAATGGAATGGATTATGTATGCGAGACATGATCAAATGTGCAACAATATCCAGAGCAGAAATGCAAGTATGCCCCCCCAAACTGAAAATGCACAAAAAAGTGCGAAAGTATTCTAGACACAACACAGTGGAAGTGCATTTGACACAACACAATACACCCTCCCAAAATGATTAGTGTTGAAGCATAGCCCCCCCCCCCCCCCCCCCACAACAAACAAACAAAAAAACTAAAAATGTGAAAAGAAGTCCGAAAGTATACAAGACACAACACAAAGGACACCCCCCCTCCCTTTGATTTAATATGAGATTCCACCTGAATTTGGCACTTTATAACTTAGTGCATAAGCGTGTCCAATTTGGAACGAAAAAACACATTTTATAACAATAGTGTGAAATCGTGTCTAATGGATCGGGATTAAAAAATTATTCACTTTCACAAAAAACAATACTTGATTTCGAGTTGCTAATCAAAAGATACAATAATCTTACTATTTGCCTATCTTGTTTTTCAGATGAAAAATAGAAGTGAGGCTTAAAAATGTGTTAAAACAGCACAATTTGTAAAATCTCTTAAACCGCTTTGTTGGTGACATAACCAATGTTCCGTCGACTATAAATTTGTCAAATTTCACCTCTGTGGGCGAAAATTATGACAAAAAGAAAACCCCTATGAGCACTAATTAAGAGCAAGGGGTCAGTCTGACATAAATAGTTAACTGGGAGGTGGCTTGCCCTTAACCTACTAGTGGTTAGCATAAAATGTTGTCGTTACAAAAGGTGTTACAATAAATTTGGTAGTTTGTGGTTAACATTACATAAAATGTTTTTGATAAAATAAGCGGCAAAAAAAGGTGTCGATCCCATAATACAACAACCACAGAGGCAAAATACAGAGCAAACAAGGGCAGAGCCCTTAACAAACAAGAGCCCCCAGGGTTCGACAAACCAGGCCTAAACAGGCCACACCCAAATCAAAAACAGGACAGGAACAGCTGACAGACAACTGTCGAATAGAAGACAAGGATTAGACAATCCTAGAACCTAAGGGGACAACTCTGACTCCCTTAACCCTAGGCCATGAAGCAGCGACAAATTTGGGGAGTCCCTTCTTTCTCTGAACAATAGACCAAGACTCAAAATCGATGTCCACCAAGCGAGGCGAGAGGAGTGGATCCTCAACATCCACCACGGGCAAAGACCCACCACGTAGAGCCGGCAACGCAGAAGAGGAGTCAGGAGCAATCGCAGGACCAGCAAAGGCAATGGATGAGGGACGAACAGGTTTTTCCTAAACAGCGACAGCAGTTCGAGGCAACAATGGTTCCGCTGAAGGGAAAATTGGAAGAGAATCCTAGGGAGGCTCAGTGCCCTGGAAAGATTCAGCTGAGGAAGGAACCTCCTCCTTGGAGGAATCATTAGAAGAGGTAGTGCCCACCGTGAGATGTTCAGTGAGAGCGTCATTCCACCAGGTTGCCGCGCCCTTGCGGCGAGCAAGGGGGCAGCCAAAGGTCATATGACCAACGGAGAAACATCTCCTGCAATGAAAAGAGAGGCCCTCGTAGTCCAGGAGCTGCGTCCATGGTCTGTCCTCCACCATCAAGACCATCCTCCACCATCAAGACCACATCTCCATGGAGAGGTTTGGATATGTCCATATCAACTAAAATGCGAGCCACTGTGGTATGCCCAAGATTTCGAGTCGTAGAGTCCACCTTCAAAAAACTTCCAATGGTGTTGCCAATAGCTTCATAACATGAATCCTCCCAAAATTGTAGAGGGAGATTCGGCAATCGGACACAAACTGGTCTGGTATTCAGCGGCTCCGTAAGAGGATTGAAAGAGCGAGTACAAGGCCTAATGGACAATGAATGATCACCCCACAACTACCCCCTATCCAGCACTCAGTCTCGCTTCTCGGAGGAAGCAAAGGTTGCGATGAAGAAACCCCTTGCACAAGAGAAGAGTTCAATCTGCCCAAAGACAAGAGGCTTCCAGGAGACCGAAACTCAACCATGGAGATTGAGGAGGGAGGGCCACAAACCATTAAACCTGCAGACCACACCACGACGCAAATAGAAACTCTCATTTTCTGCAATCTCAGGTCCACAGACCACAACAGGGGAAGCACAGGCACAAAGCAAAGGAAGAGACTGAGCACGAGTTGCATTAGAGAAAGACTTCTTATGGCAACCTGAGGTGGCCCTTAAGCCAACAGTAGGGACGCCACCAAAACCCAAAGACAGCTTCACTAAACAGGAAGCATCTAGAAAAGGAGCACCATCAAACTCGTGTCCCTGCCCACCCCCAATAGGCACATCAATGCCCGCAAGCACACCCGAGGCGGCCTCACCCAACACACCAAATACAGGGCTGACATCCACATCCAGTGAGGGCACCAACAGCGACCCCCAACCGTGGCAATTTAAAACTGTCGTTTCCCACTCAGCGTCGTTTGCAAGCATCGTGCAAGAGGAATGATGTGCCTATGTTTTAACATTACATAAAATGTTACAAATATTGTTGATGTAACATATAATGTAACAATAAATGTTACTGTCTACAGTGACCTCAAATGTGATTTAGCATCTAATGCTAGAGGTTTAGAAGTGTATCGTAACATAAAATGCTAACAAACCCTAACATGAAATGTTAACAGAACATTAAATGCGAGTTAACAACTTCAAAGGTTACCACAAAGATAACAACAGATGTCTTGTTGGTGGTTAGGGCTCAGAGGCTGTGAGCGCCAATGTTGTCTCAATGATCTTCAAGGCTTGGCGAATGAGTGTTGACTAAAACCTGCAACAAAAAACGTCGACCTTCGATGGCAACATTGGCAACCAAGGCCCGGCTTGAAATTCTCAATTTGATAGTGATTAAAACTTTAAACCCTACAACAAAGGATGAAGTCGACCAAGACTCAAAATGTCGAGCATTGTGGTTGGAGTCCAAAGATGTGTACACGCCCTGTGGGGAATAGGAGGGTCGTCAAGGTCAATGGACCGCTGTGATGCAGAAAAGACTCCCAATGGCAAAGAACCCTTGTAACAAAAAATGACCTCAACCCTAATTTCAAACCGCCATAGTCCTTAAAATGGCAACCACCATGGAAACCTCAACCCATGGTTGAATAGTGTCAACCTGTGACTTCAATTGCAGTGGAAACAAAGCGGGCAAAGACGCCTCCAAACCAAAAACCCTCGAACCAAAAATGTCACTCGCACCGAATCCATACAAGTGAAAACCCTCGGCCTCCAACTTTAAACCAAGCGAAAAACACCCAAAATCCTCAAATTTTGCCTCAATTTTGCTAAAAAAAATTGCTTTCTAATTGATAAAAATCTGCACAATTCCGTACAATCATACCATTGTATAATACAAGAGCTGAGGGGCTAAAATTTTGCAAAAAATTATTTGTCAATTTTCACAAAATGACAGTTTTTTTACTATCTCGAGCCTTCCAGACTCAATGGCGAGATCCCCTTGACTCTATGAGAAACTCATGCCTAGTCCAGGTGCGAGATTTGCTCAAAGAAAAAGGTTTTACTAGCATGGCTATGATACCATGTTGGGATTGCCAAGATCAAAAAACAAGAACCAAGATATACTTCCACAAACTACGAACACACCAAATAAGCCAAATGATATTATCTAAAGTTAAATAAAATGTACAAATAAGCCTTAGATAAATCGGCAAGGATGAGGAGATAAAATTATCGAACACATCCACTGACTAACGCTCCAAAGATGCTACATATGTTGACTCGCATAAATCAAATGTGAGGACACATGTTTTAGTACAAATGAGGTGAGGCAAAAGTCTAAACAACCTCTCTAAGTGAGCTTAAACTTTATGTGAATAGGACCTAGTCAATCTAGATAGGTAGGAGTTATTTTCACACTAACATTTATAACAATTTACCTGAGCAGCTCTTTGACTGATTGACTACATGGGTCAAGAATTCCAAATCAAGATACAAAAGGGAAGTATAGTAGACTATTGAATAAAATGTAAAATGTACAATGATATGTAAAATGTACTATAGTAGACTATAGTAGACTACTGAATAAGCCAAATGATATTATCTAAAGTTAAATAAAATGTACAAATAAGCCTTAGATAAATCGGCAAGGATGAGGAGATAAAATTATCGAACACATCCACTGACTAACGCTCCAAAGATGCTACATATGTTGACTCGCATAAATCAAATGTGAGGACACATGTTTTAGTACAAATGAGGTGAGGCAAAAGTCTAAACAACCTCTCTAAGTGAGCTTAAACTTTATGTGAATAGGACCTAGTCAATCTAGATAGGTAGGAGTTATTTTCACACTAACATTTATAACAATTTACCTGAGCAGCTCTTTGACTGATTGACTACATGGGTCAAGAATTCCAAATCAAGATACAAAAGGGAAGTATACTATTGTGCAATTATAGTTGCTACATACTACGTACATGCATCGTGGACACTTTGTGAAGGGCACAATCAACAACTACAAATTTTAGTTTATAGTTGTCCAAGAGGAGCTTAACCCCTCATCAACACAATCTCATAAAGAAACTAGCTTTTGGATCAAGATATTTCTCGGTGAAGAGCACGTTGAGACCCTCTATATGGAGTACTCACATACAACACATACAGGTGTGGTGGAAACAGTAACAAGTTCACAGACCACTAGTGAAAGCACACAATTATGGAAGCCACCAATTCTAGAGCGAAGCACCATAAGAGATGGAATCAGAGGCAAAAAGCCATGAGTACCTCAACCAAAGTCAAATGGTTCCAATAGACACCGTACACGAAGAAAGCAGCACGATGGAGGAAGCACTAATGCATGACGTGTTAGTTTATAGAGAAACAATCATGCACAAGGTAAGAAGAAAAGAGCAAATCAGGCGCACACAGTAGAAAACTAATAATTGCAAAATGCTTGTACACTGACGAAGTGAAGTATGTGCACTTGGATGGTAACAAACCTAGCTACATCCCAACTCTTCCACTCTGCATACATTATTTTACCAGCAGTTTTCATTAAGTGACAATGACGAGTCAGTGAGGTTTATTGTACAAATTTGACAGTAGATTAAAGAACGAATTTTGCTAGACAGATCTAAGAAAAATTTTGACATTGTATTTATTATATACATAGTTATGAGCGACATGCAGTTGAAATTCCAAATATTCTTCGTATTTTGTTGTATGCAAATCTTCATTGAAAAAAGGTTCAAGATGTGAAACCCATGGCCTTCTACAGATGCAGGGAGATACCAATAATCAGATTGACAGTTACATGTTTATGTTCGTGCCCAATGCCCTGGTCTCTAATTTATGTTTTATGACATCTTTATATGCAAGGTATGCCTCCGATAGCCATACAGATTTGATATAAATTTGTGGTTTAATGAAAACTCTAGAGCTGATACAGATTTAGACCATTCATTGATGTTAATTCAGACGAACATTATCATAATGGGTTTTTTTCACATACCAATTCGAAGTAATGTAATGTTCGATGCCCCTCTTAGAGTTTGCTCTATATTCTCCTTGGTAGAGTTATACAATATTTTTTGCCATTTTCCATAAATCATTTCCTCGTTACAAAAACAAATAACACCAATAAAATTACTTCACAGGAATCACTTACATTCTAAACATTGTAATTTTCCCCAACATATAGAATTTTTCCATCAATTCTTAACATATTTTGTTGCCTACCTGTGAATGTGATGATTCTATAGTAAATTTAGTGAATTTACAAGAATATTTTCATAAACAAAGAAATAAGAACAATTTTGCCTTCACACCACAAAATTTAATATTAGGAAATGCGTGTCCAGAACAGGCCAGTGATTTTCCCACTGCAAACGTCAAATTTGCACAAATTTATGCACATAATGCCATTACAACCTTAATGCATAACTATTACGACTATTCATTTTTTCATTCCCCCAAAGCTTCAAACTGTATAAATTGTGTAAACTATAAAAAGCATTCATTCATACCATTTCCCCAAACAATTTCTATCTGTTAACAGAAGCATCGTTGCATCTGATAGCATCCAACTGAGCTATTTGGATGCTGCTATTCCTAATAAATGTTTGGAAACCAGTCTTCTGCATACTGTGCAGAAGCAAGAACCACCAATCTCCCCTCTCTATTACAAAGACAACTGATAATACATGTTCATTGTGAGTGAAATATTAATTGATGATGCAGATCGACAATTATAGGCAATAGACAAAATCTTGCAGTTCAGCTACTGATTAACAGTAAAAACTTAAGTACACATTAAATAATTTCATATAAAACCCAGGGTGTCCTGAGCATCTTGTCAGAATCAATTGTAGAACATACAAAATACGCCAGGAAAAGGCAACATATGGATTTCTTAGCAAGCACTGGAGCACCAAATACTCCAGATGCCTCTTGGACAGCAAACATCAATCTGGTTGCACGGTGGAAGACCATTTAGCAAATAAGATCAATGAGAATCACAAAATTAACAATTACATGATCACAAACATCATGGTCTACATAAAAACAGTAAACAGGTCCAATGCTCATACACTAAAATGCTTTCAAATTGAAAAAAATGTGTCAGAGTTAGTTGCAGATCTTAATTAGTACAAGACAGAATTACAACATGCTAAGATGATTGAGAATATGTTCCAAGCTTGGGAGCATTTTCAAATGAAATCAGCAAACAAGGATAGGCATGTGCTATCCAGAACAATTGCTATGGATTACATGAAGATTCAAATATATATACCCTGAAGAGTGAACAACAAAGGGGCTGACCTTTACTACCTTCTTACCAGTGCTGACAGAAACACCTTCAACCTGCCTAACAGATGATTCTGCAGAAAAATCATGATGTAAGAAATTTCCAGATCTTCTTTTTTAGAGAGGAATCGTTATCCTCTTCCTCATCATCTCCATCTTCATCAAGTTCATCAATTTCTTCATCTTCTATCTCATCTACAGGAGCATCCTCCCCATTGCCACCGCCATTTTCTTCAGTCTCATCATAACGATCTCCTGTTTCAGACTGAGAAAACACACCCTTTTAAATCAGTATATTTCTCATGACATCTCACACATTAAAATCAAGTAACGCATCTGTAAAGAAGTTACATACACTGACTTCATTTTTTGCATTTCAGACATACTTTTTTGAATATGAATCACGCCAAAAACATAATGCTAAAAGGCATGCAAAACCAACAAGTCCTTGCAAGCCAGATATCAATATGCAAATGCACACAAATCATAAACCATTGTTTGCTTATTTTCAAATTCAAGAATCTGAGGCAGCAATCAAACTAGTAGTAAAAGTCTGGAAGAATACTAAAACCTGAAGCTCTTTACAGAAATTTTGGATCACAATATAAGGAATAGAAATATATATCTTTTCTATCAGAAGATGTAAGCAGTACCACCTTATACATTTTATGCCACCTACAAATGCAACAAGCTCTTTACAGAACTATAATTCTCAGGGACGTATATCTAATAGTCAACCTTCCTTGGGTACAGGGATGCAAGGGTGCACGAGGTACACAGAACAGTGAAGATCACAAAGTTCAGGTGTGCAGTGTATCCAACTGTATTACTCAATCACGTGTACGCACTCACATATGTATAAGTATGTATAATATATAAAAACACATTATTCAAAAAAATGGTGAGCCGAGGCCATGCAGACCACACCATCTATTTGCCACTAATCCAGAAAAAACTGACAAATACAAGGAAAGCTTCATAACACCAAGATCAGGAATATCGTTGATTCCAAGATTGACTCTTCTTATTTGTGACATGCAATTATTCCAGTTCAGGAAACAGACATGAACAAAAATAATATGTTTGCAAGACATCAATCATGTTAAATATGCAAGTCGTACAAGAAGCCTTGGAAGAGGACATTGTTGAATTTCTGTGGCAATTTCAAAAAATATTTACATTATTCCTCGACAAGACAAGCAGCTTTAACATGTGACTTTAAGAA
This sequence comes from Cunninghamia lanceolata, assembly GCA_027924645.1. Classification (NCBI taxonomy): domain Eukaryota; kingdom Viridiplantae; phylum Streptophyta; class Pinopsida; order Cupressales; family Cupressaceae; genus Cunninghamia; species Cunninghamia lanceolata. The sequence continues at coordinate 124,433 of BSBN01001380.1, read as the reverse complement.
TTAAAAATTATTGGGAAATAGGAAGTGGCTACCCATGTAGATATCTTGTGATTTAGATGGAGAACAACCCGCCTAGCCTCAATATTAAAATTTGTCAAAGCCATCAAAATAACTACAAACCACTGCCAGACATCAAATTAAAGATGAGCCATTACAAATCAGAGCCTCTCAAATACCACAAGGAAAGCTTCATAACACCACGATCAGGAATATCGTTGATTCCAAGATTTGACTCTTCTTATTTGTGACATGCAATTATTCCAGTTCAGAAAACAGACATGAACAAAATAATATGTTTGCAAGACATCAATCATGTTAAATATGCAAGTCGTACAAAAAGCCTTGGAAGAGGACATTGTTGAATTTCTGTGGCAGTTTCAAAAAATATTTACATTATTCCTCGACAAGACAAGCAGCTTTAACATGTGACTTAAGAATTAAAAATTATTGGGAAATAGGAAGTGGCTACCCATGTAGATATCTTGTGATTTAGATGGAGAACAACCCGCCTAGCCTCAATATTAAAATTTGTCAAAGCCATCAAATAACTACAAACCACTGCCAGACATCATATTAAAGATGAGCCACTACAAATCAGAGCTCTCAAATACCACATTAACATAGACATGAGAAACAAGCCAAGAGATTGCCCAGAAATAAAGTGCAGAACAAATCTTCCAAGAATGTTGGAATTTCTATCCTCAAAATTTTTCATTCATGAACATGCTTTGCAATTATACACAACAAAAGTCTTAAATAGTGAAGCTACTTCAGAAAATAAACTGGGAGATTCCAATCCAGATCAAGATCAGGTTCTTGATAGACAGGAAAACTGAACATTCAAGGTCAGGTTCTTGATTGATGATTATTACACATCAAATACTAGGCTATGTTACTGAGTCATGCTGGAATCAGTCCTGTTGAAGTACCGGATGGGGGCAGTAATGCATTTGGGAAGACCAGGGCATACAGTGCCGTGTCCTGTCCGAACCAGGGCCGTAGCTGGCCATTTCTGAGAGAACCCACAGCTGCCCAAATGATAAAAAAAAAGATGTCCAAACTTTAAAAAATAAATTTAAAAAATTTAAAAAAAGCATTTATATGTCATGAAGTAACGTAAAACCTATTTAGAAACCCTAAAAGTGATGCAAAACACTTGCTTTTAGTTCATTTCACAATCACAAGCCACACAAAACTCCAATATCATTCCAAGTGGGAGTGGCACTGCAGTTGCTTGTGGCTCAGATGAATTTGAACCAAGTGATGACCTTGATACTTTTCATGAAGAGCAAGATGCAGATCCTTGATTGTATTTACTATTCTGTAATTATTTGACATATCAATCAAATAAGAAATTCTTTGTGACATTATTTACTATTATGCAATTATTTGTGACATGCAATTATTGACATATATGATATTAATATTATCAATTATCAAGAATCAAATGCATTTCCAATTCTGTATATATTTTTTTGCAAATTATGGATATTTTAATATATTTTTAATATTATATATATAGTACAGCCGTAACCAGCAGTACAAAACCTGGGAAAATAAATCGCCGTAGAAGCAATACTCAAACCCCGAACCTGTACCTGATCCTGTACCCGAACCAGCAACTTAGATACTAGGACCAGATCATCCTAACTGATATAACATGTATCCTCTACTTGCTTGTTTGCAGTACAAGCTGGAACTTCTATTCTTCTGCAAGTAGTTGAGACTCTGCCAATGACAAACCAAAAAGGATCATTTCTTAGTATCACTAAATGACAAAGTGCAGTAATTGTTTAAGGAATGACTCGAGGACATCCCCACTCAGTCTCCCCCATTTTCATACACATGGGCCATATGCCCTCTGGAACATAGTTTGTAGCCTATGATTCTGGATTTGCCAGTACCCAGGGTCGTACCAGTCCCAACTGTATCCTGGTACAGATCCAGGCACAAATCCCGCCTGAGTACACCCAGTGTTTGTCCACAAACCAGGACAAATGCAGGCAAATAAGAAAAAATCCATTTAAAAAAGAGAAATCAGCACTTTCAGCTGTGTAATTTTGGTTGCAACTTTGACCTTCTTCGTCTCCTTCATTCCGTTATCTCTACTTCATGAATAATCATACTTAAAAGACAAAGATCTTGGAACAAGCTACATGTGTTTCTGGTCCCACCTGGGCATTTGGGGTTAACATTTGCATATCACAAAAAAAATGCTCGGGAAATTCTTATTCTGGTCAACTATTATTGCTTAGCTGTTGGGGATGGGTACTCTGTGCTGCACTTGTAGTTGTCGTTGTGCCATAGTCGGCCCTTAAATTTAATAAGGTTTTGAATTTTCATGTAAAAGAGAGATAATGATATGATAGCCAGAGCTTAAATTAAGATTATATTATTTTTGTTTTCCTATAATGTTTTATTTTTTAAGTTATTTTGATTAAAAAATTTATAGTACTTTTTATTTAATAAGTTTTTTTTTTAAATTTGAAAAGACTAATATTTTTAAGGACTTCATAATATTTATGTAAATTTTCTTTGCATGAAGAACATTTCATGGTGAAAATGTTATAAATTATTTATTTATTGTATATATTATTAATTATTATTAATACGAGTCGGAATCCAGGGGTTTCTGGTGTGTGTTGTTTAATAAGAGATGAGAAGGGAAAGATGATTGGAGCTGCTTTAAAAAAACTGAAGGATGGCATGAACAACGAGGCCGATGCCCAGGCCCTTGTTCTCAGGTTACAAATTTGTAAGCTATATGGTTCTCGGCGAGTAGAAATTGAAGGCAATTCGATGATTATAATCAATGCTATCATCAATAGAAAATCTCAAAACTGGAAAATTAATAATATTCTGCTTAGTGCAAGGCCTCTATTGGATGCTTTTACTATCAAACACATCTACAGAAAGATCAATTGGGAGGCTGATATATTGGCCAATTCAGCAATCGACATGCCAATAGAATGTTTGATAAGCAATAAGGAGGATTCATGGACTGGGTTCAAATCGAAACTTGACTCAAATTTCCAACTGACTGATCAGCCACTATGAAACTTGGATAGATAATTAAACATGATTAAATTTACAAAGCCTTTTGCTCACGAAAACCAGATCTTGAAGGATCATCTAGCAATTATGATACAGATAATGCTGTATCTCGCCACATTGTTAAGAAATTAATACACATGCTACAGACGGCATTTTCCCATGCCATGAACGGCACTCATCAAATGACGAGGAATGAATTTAGTATCTATTTGGTGATTGGCCAGAACTCTCCAGAATACATGATTGAATTACCTCAAATTAGCTCTTGCCTCTAGCATTACCCTACAGGAGGATTCATGGAGTGGGTTTAAATCGAAACTTGACTCGAATTCCCAACTGACCAATCAGCCACTATGAAACTTGGATAGATAATTAAAGGTGATTAAATTTACAAAGCCTTTTGCTCACAAAAACCAGATCTTGAAGGATCATCCAGCAATCATGATAGGGATAATGCCGTATCTCGCCACATTGTTAAGAAATTAATACATATGCTACGGACGGCATTTTCCCATGCCATGAACAGCACTCATCAAACGACAAGGAGTGAATTTAGTATCTATTTGGTGATGGGCCAGAACTCTCCAGAATACATGATTGAATTACCTCAAATTATCTCTGGCCTCTAGCATTATCCTACAGGCCAAGAAACAATGGATACCTTTGTGCGACAGGTAAGCGGGCAAAGGCAAATGGCATTCCTTGGCAGAATATCAACGCAACGTCTCAAATGGGTATGTAAAACCCAAAGTGGCATTTTGTTGTATGCCATCCAATGGGTGCTCAGGGAGGAGTTTATGACAGCAGATCACAGGTATCGGGTTAATCCATATGTTGCTTCTATGCTTATGGCGGCATTACTCGATCTAGGGGAAGATAAAGAAATGACAAGGAAGTTGGTTAATACTTTGGTCAAAAGTGCATGGCTGGGTGGACTGAACAAAACTCTTCAGATCGCAGTTGTTGGCATGGGTCTGCCCCCCACTACTAACACAATGATTATCAGAAGCGATGAGGTGGCTGGACCACGGTGAGCCTTCATTCTCACAGAAAACCCACCAAACAAAGCCCGCCGAAGAACGAAGGCGATGCAGGGTGCAGAGTTCTTGAAGCAGCCATTAGGATTGGTGGTAACTGAAGGCGTAGCATGGCTGGGGTCACTGCTTTCAGACAGCTCGCATGATGAAGAGAAAAGGGAGCATGTTTTCTACTGTTTAGTTAACAATTTTCTCTTAGGGGCATTTTGTTTAACACGCACTGAATGTAACAGATATATAGGTGCTGTAGCTGATTGGGGCATTTTGTTTTGATCCCCCAAATGGAAAAACTAGACTGTATAGTTGATAGGGCAACTGTTATTGACTGCCCTCTAAAAGGATAGGTAGGATTAGGATGTTAATATGTACAGAATAAGTTGTAATTTTCAGTTCTATAATTGAAAGGGCGGGTTAGGATGTTAATATGGACAGAATAATTTGTAATTTTCAGTTCTATAATTAAAGGGGCGCAATCCCCATGATTGTCATTCACTTATCAAAAAAAAATATTTAAATGATTATTAATATATATATATTTATTATTAATAATATTACAAATTACTTATTTATTGTTAATTTATTTATATTTATAAACTAAATTTATTGTTAATTTATATTTATTTTTATCTACTTTTATTATATTTTATATTGTTATTGTTAGTTTGATTATTTTTATATATTTTTTAATATTGTACTGCTGAACCCATGTGCACCCAACCCAAGAAAAAAATGTCGGCGAACCACCAAACTCAAATCTGAAGGTGAACCAACATCATAGCTTGTAGCACAAACAACCAGAACACTCAATCATTAATCATATGCAGGATTATTATGAGCATAAATCCTCTCCACATCAAATTGTTCAAACCTCTTCCAAGTTCTTTTGCATCCCTTGTCCATATAAGGTTAATCCCTTTTAGCAATGTTGGCATGTCTGGTTTGGGTTCGCGGGTTCAGTTTGTGGAAGTATCTGGATCTCAGCACCTCACAATCCGACAGGGTGAGACCGACTAATCCTCTGGGCCACAGGAAAGTCCCTTAGTTGATCCAAATTGGGCGCAGCTGGGTGAGGCGAGGCTCGAACTTGCGTCGATCGTCCGTGTCTTTCAATGGCTTGACCAACCGGTCTACACCCCAGGGTCATATATATATGCAGCCTAGAAACAAGAATATTAGAGGCAATATATATATTTCCTAGTATTTTTAATGTACAGAAATATTTGAGCCTTATACATTATTAATAAATTTAATATATAATAGAATAATAAAATAATAAATAAAGTTAATATTAAAATTTAATATATATTAGGACTCATGCAATTCAATTAGGACTCACGATTAAATCAGGCGATAAACCACACAACACAGGCAAGGGCTGAACTGACTGAAACAGACATAGCAGGGTCACCAGGAATGATGGATTCATCAGAGGCAAACCGTGCACTAGATGAAAGATATAGAGCAACACCAGGCATGACAAAAACAGATGACCCTTGCAAAACACGGCAATGAAAGTGCACACACCCATGCAGACTACCTGCACAGAACCATTTTTGTCTTTCCCAGTCAGTCCATCAAAAAATAACAAAAAAGTAAAAACAAGAATAAATATTAAAAAGACTTTTTTTGTGCATGTTCTTCACGGATTTGCCTGGGATGAAGCCACATTTGAAAAAATGCCCACTGTAAGAACCCCTGCGAAGTTCATCCAGAATCCGAACTGGAATCGAACCAGACCCAGATCCAGGGCCTGCAGGGGACGAACCAGGTGCATTGCCTTTTAGTCTGCATTTTGCACTGAGTTTCAAGCACTTCAGAAGAATGGAAGCTTTAGCCTGGATTGCAAACAGGCAATTTAAAAATTTATTACTCTGAATCATCCTTAATGCTTCCATGCTTGCTTTCCCTTCCCAATAGAAACAAGTGCCCCCATGCATGGCTCACAAAACTTCAAAACATGCCATTCTGGACGTTGAGTAAACAAATTCTGATTCCCAAAGGTAAGCAAAATGTCAGGGTTCTCTGTTTGATTACCAAAATCAATGTTCCATGGGATGTGAAAATGTACGCCCCACTGACACAAGGGGGCATAGTGATGACATTCCCAAGCAATCCCCTTATAAAGAGTCATCTTGGTGGCATCAAAGACAAAGAGACCAAGACACTGACCTTTCTCAAAATTATATAGTTGCCCATCTTGGGGACATCCCAGCCATGTCACTCACAATTCCACGTGGAATGGCAACAAGGAGACCAAGACACTGACCTCTCTCAAAATTATATTGTTGACCATCTTCTCTCCCTAACCAAGTTACTCTATTAGAACAAGCGGAAAAGAACTCTATTAAAGACTAATTTCAATTGCAGGCAAACGCCAATTTTCTTTCACATTACCATCTCTTCATCTCCACAAGAGTGCTTTCAAAATGAAAAAGATGCCATGTTCCATGACATTTCTGGGACAGTGATGGCAAAGGATGACAGTACATTTTGGGGGGAGAGCCAGTCCAAGAGACCATTATATGGGGATGGCAGCATAAAAATTATATATATATATATATATATATATATATATATATGTGGGGAAAATCAAATTTAACAAGTTTAGATGTACATGACATCAAGATTCAAGACATCCACATAATGGCATTAAACTCAAGATTCAATGCTCAATGATTGAAGCATAGCAGCAATAAAAAATTAAAATTTCATTTTCAATGACAAAGGGCCCCAAGGATAAAAATGACAAAAGGCCCACCACTAGGCACGGTAGTAAGATTATAGATATTAAAATATATAACTGTAACTGTGAGTTGCAAAATGGCTGGGTGGGTTAGTTAGAGGGAGAGTTTTGGGTATATTTTAACTGTTTTTTTAATCCGATGAAAAAAACAGGCACATCCTAGCAAAGCATCTCCAGGACATGTCCCCAAAAGATTGGGCTGTCGTCCCTTGCGACCACCTCCATGTCCCAAGAACCCTACAGGAGGCAGAGCTGTGGGGTTTGTAGGGATGCACCTTGTGTAACATTTAGATAACTCCTCCCATAAGACTTAAGTGCATTCATAGGGAACACTTGCTCACACGTAAAATGTTCTTTTGAGAAAAAAGAAAGATCTAGAAAATTAAATTCTCATATGGATTTTGACAGGTTTTTTGAGAAAGATGTATCTAAGAAATGTATCATTGTATTTGAATAAATAACTATTATTGATATTGTCAATGGCTGTGAAGCACCAATTCATTTTTATGCATAAAGAAGCACAAACAAAATTAAACATAAAAACAATTATTATTATTGCCTATGAGGAACCTAGCAAGTTGTAATATAGCCTCAAAATTTTGGGGCTTTTATGACTAGCCACAAAAATTATAAGGATTTGCAAAAATTATAGATATTGAGGACCATATCCCTCAATCCCTTTGTCCATCCATTTGAGAGTGATAGTGCTAGGGGTCAACTCTGTACCTGTCAATCGAAAGTGCTATTACCAAAACAAACTAAGGAACCTTCCATCGCTTTCACTCAAAATGTTTCTAGATAACCCATGAAATCTAAACACCTCTAAAAATCAAATCAACCACTTATGGTGCCTTATATTATGAAGATATAGCATAAAAATGAGCAAAATTAGTGAGTCTTATCAACTACCACATAAATCCATGGAAGATCAGTGATAAAATCCATGGAAATACTCTCCCATTTCTGATTTGGAATGGGTAAGTGCTGCAATAATCATGCTAGAAATACCTGTTCTATTCTGTTTTGTTGGCATCCCACACACTCCCTGATCTGCTTCAGAACATCTCCCTTGAGTCCTTTTCAATAAAACCTCTCTCCTATTTGCTTGTAGATTTTGTAGTACCATGGATGGCTCGCCAAAGGTGTATCATGAACATCTCTCAATATCTTCTCCTTAACCTTGGACTCAGAAACAAGATATACTATATCCATGTAAAGGATGAGCTCATTGACTACATTATATCTATCATCCTATAACTTATCCTCCAAAATGTCAATAGCAAAAGCATTCTTAGCATACTCAACAATTATATCAACTCTCCAATCAGTAGAAATATTGGACATAGAACACAACATGGACTTTCTAGATAATGCATCAACCACAACATTATTCTTTCCCTTAGCATACTCAATCTTAAAATCATAAGCTTGTAACTTACTTATCCATTTTTGCTGCCTCTCATTGAGTTCCTTTTAGTTGAGAAAGAACTTCCAGCTATTGTGATTCATTTTCACCACAACTCTCCCACAAACCAAATACTAAAACTTAGCTAAGGCATACATGATGGCTAACATCTCCTTATCGTAGATAGAGAAGCCCCTTTCTGACTCCTTGAACTTCCTACTCTCAAATGCTATGAAGTGCTTATTTTGCATCAAAACCACTCCAGTCCCCTCCTAAAGCATCACACTAACACAAAAAGAAGTGAAAAATCTGGAATAGCCAAAGACAAGCTATGCTTAATCACTCCAAGAGAAAGCCCTCCTTTTTGTCAAATCTATCAATAGTGCAGCTAGCTGTGAAAAATCCTTTGACAGACTTCTTGTAATACCTGCAAAGACCAAAAAACCCTCTCAAGTACAACAAAGTTGAAGGCCAATCTAAGAATGTCTTAATCTCCTCATCATCCACCCGAACACATTGCGCATTAATCTTATGCCCCAAATACAAAATCTTTGTCAATCCAAACTCACACTTAGATGCCTTAGCAAAAAGGGACTACTGCTCTAGAATGGCCAACACCTCTCAAATTATCCTCCCAAGTCTTGTTATATATACATAAGTATGTCGTCAAAGAAAACCAACACAAACTTCCTCAACTGATTAATGAATACCTGATTCATGCAAGACTGAAATGTCGTCAGTGCATTAGTCAAACCAAATAGTATGACCAAAAACTAATAATGCCCATAGGGACATTTGAAAGTTATCTTATGCACATCCTCATCTTTCACTCTTGTTTGATGATACCCCGATCGAAGATCAATCTTGGATAAGTATACCACCCCATGGAGCTCATCTATCAACCCATCGATCTTGGAAATAGGGTAGCAATTCTTGATTGTCTTTTTGTTGAGAGCTTTATAATTAATGCACATCCTCATGGTACCATCCTTTTTCTTGACCAACACCACGGAAAAAAGCAAATGGACTAGAACTCGGTCTTATGTGCCCCATGTTTAAAAACTCCTTAATCGCCTTCTCAATCTCTTCCTTATGCCTCCTAGGATGGAGATAAAGAGTAGTAATGATTGGCTTCAATCCTTCCTCCAACTCAATGACATGCTAAAACCTTCTATTTGGTGGCAACCTTGGAGGAATATCACTAAACACCACACTATGCTTATCCAGAATGGATTGAATATCAACATGGTAAGATTTCTCACCCATGAATGAACTTGTATCTATAATCAAACATTGCACTACGCAAGCTACTTGACCTCTATGAAAAGCTCTCTCCATCCTCTTGGCCGAAACAACCCTAGGAGCTCCAAACCTCAAAGAACCACCTCCTTCCCTTTAGATTTGAACTTCAATTCCATAGCCTGATAGTTTTGGATAAACTCACCAGGTGAATGCAACCATTGCACACCCAAAACTACATTTGTCTCACCTATACCAACCACATAGAAATCATCACATACTGTGTCTCCCCAAAGTGATATCAAGATGTTGAATCCTCTTAGTGCAAGGGATAGTGAATCCATCGCTACAATAACATAAATTTTCTATTTTCAGCCCCATCCTAGTAACCAATCCCTCATCAATGAAGTTGTTGGTGGCCCAACTATTAATCAATATTGTCACTCTATGACCCTACAAATCTCCTCAAACTTGAAAAGGATGATACTTGGGTGCTCCAGAAAGAGTAGCAAGGTGCCTTCCAAAGATTCTCCTTCTTCCTTGACCTCGTGCTCTATCTCATCAACTACAATCTCAAGCTCAGGTTCTTCTATCTCTAAATCCTCATCTAAAATAACATCTATGTAGTCTAATTGACCCTTTCCCAAGCCATGTATGTCTAGGCTCCCATGGCTCTCTACAAGAAAAGCATAATTTCTTCCTCTGAAGCTCATTCCTGAAATCTTCGACCTTGCTTGGTTTTGGAGGTAGTGTCTTTTGTTGAGAAAAACCCTTTTTAAAAGGTTTCTTATGCTGCCCCATAGGTGGAATCTTGGAGTAAATTTGTTCTTGGCCACCGAATTCTCCAAGTTCAAGGCCCTATTGACAGCATCTTGTAAAGACACTAGATTGAAAGCCTTAACAAACCCTTTGAGAGGTCCAATTAAACCTTCCATGAACAGCACAATGAGTCTCTTCTCTGTCACATCTAGTACCATCACTAACAACCTCTGGAACTCTACCACATAATGCTCTACTATACCTTCTTGCCTCAATTCTACTAGCTCTCTGAAGTGAATTCCTCATAACTAGTGATGGAGTTATTTCCTTGTGTAATCATGCCATGGTACCACCAATCGTGACCCACACCCTCTAAATGTAAAGTAGCAAACTTTATTGCCTCTTCTTCTAACATGGGGTTCAATGAAAAGTATGTGTCCAATTTTTGCAACCAAGCTCTAGTTGAACATTTGTTTGACCCATCATAGGTAGGTATGGTGATCTTACCCAATCATTGTATATCTTTTTGTGGCTGATCTTGCTGATCCTGATTATGTCTTCTTCCCTTTTTATTCCCATGCTTTGTCATCATATCATAAAACTCCCTGAAAGATAAATCATTGTGTGTTGCTTCACTTAGGGCATCATATGCATCATGATATCTGTCCACACTTTCCAATATGTGAGGCTATAAATGTGGCTCTTCCTCAAATTGATCTTCTTCTCTCTTTGTAGGAACTTGGCTTGGAACATCTTGTTGGGTGGTTTAATGGAATCCTCTCATTGAATTAATTACTCCATTTTGCTGAATTATTTTGATTTGGCCTAGATGCACTCATTTGCTCACCCAATCCCTTCAAGGCTCTAGCCATTTCTGCCGTTGATGCTCCTATGGTGTTTTGGATATCTTTAGTCATCTTCTATATGTTTGTTTCCTCTCTACTATCTCCCATGGCTTCCTCTTATTTTTACCTTCTTTAAATCTGTTGATATCTCAGTTCTCTTTCACTGATTTACATCAAATCAAATCTGCATTACAAAATTAGATCCACCCCAAAACAGGTTGGCAAGATCTCTTGCTCTAATACCACTATAATGTCCTTGGTTAAATTTTCTTTGAAAATGTTGTATATAGACTTCTAACTGAAGAGAAATAGATATGCACTACTATTACTGCTAAATCAGCTGTCCAAGGAGGTTTCAGACTAATTTATATTGCCAATATTTAAAAATAATAACAATGATACAGCTGCATTAAGGCTTCTCAATTTATATTATTGCACAATAAGTAATTACAATTCATGATAGTCGCAATTACATGTAATTTATGCTCTAACTTACAACCACTGTGTATTGTGAGGATCAACAGTGGTGCAGTTGGCAAGTAACTAGAAAAATTCTGCCAAAGTAATTGTTGCCACTAGTATGCCAAATAGTTGTTCGCCCCGAGTGTAAGTTGGATGTCAACGAACGAACGAATGATGTCTGCAGCCAGAGAATAAATTAGTGGACTACCAAAATGTGCCTTCAATAGACAACAAAACCAATGTAACTCGTGGTGATCTTTAACTCCTCCTAGATGTATGAATCGTTTAGATTTGCTAATGCTACGCAAATGATAATTTTGCTAATGAATGACCCATAACGGCCAGACTGGTGAATTTGTGTGTGCCTAGGCAGAAAGAATGACTACTATAATTTGCCAAATTCATGAACCGGACCCCTAGCAATTGGTATATTATGAAATCGTGCCTCTTATTGACTGTGACTAGGCAACGATTGATGTATCAATAACTGATCATATATATATATATATAAGCTGCACCCGGTCTGGATGGAATGGACAATCAACCAATAGCTGCCCGCATGTGAATGGACCTCCTTCAAGGTGACGGTAGATGGAAATTTAACAATGACTATGACCTACTAGGCATCAACAACAAAATCGAATTTCCCCCTTTGTCACAATCGCCTTGTTTGCATGTTGTGCTGGAAACGTTATTGGATGTGGTCCTCACTATCTCCGAACTGATTGTGGATAACCCCTGAAACCAGCAATAGATGTCCAAATGAACAGCAGCAACCCAATGTTGAATGTTAGGGTCTGACAATGAAGAATTGCATACAGATCTGAACAGCCCAAGCCCTCTTGAATTAGAGAACCAAGAGGGTATTCGTCCTCCTAGATCGCCAAATTGCAGCCAAGGGTTTTCGTCCTTGAATGCAAGATTGAACTTGAACTCAAAATAAAGAATGCCAAATGAAATCGTGATGATGAAATGAAGATAGACGCCTCCTTGATATACCTTTTCAAATCAGGCCCTCAGGTCCTAAATTTCCCTCCAAGTATTTAAAAATACTTTTATTTGATTTTTATTTTTAGTTTAAAATATTTAAAAATATTTTTTATTTTAATACTAGTGTTTAAAAACACTTTTTAATTTAATATTATTAATTATTTCCCTTGCTCAGTCCTTTCGCCTATACGAAATGAGGATAGACTAGAGGTCTTCTTCATGGCTCTAATTTGAGGAAAGGGGCATGACATTTGAAAATTTAATATAATCTCTCTTTGGGCATGCTCTGTAGATACTAGGACTGTGACAATTGTTGAGATGCTCAAACAAAAATGGAAAAAGTTAGTTCATGTATTAGTTATTCTTTGCAAGCTGTGATACACAAGGAAAATACTAAATAGTCTTTCCAACCTCAGAATGGGTAGGAGACTATGAGGATTTACTGGGTTCATAATTATGATTGATGATATTGTTCCCAATATATTTTTTTCTATGGACACAACTGAGCTACATAGATATCAGGATCCCTTCCCTTAAGCAGCTGGTTACATTATGCTGAGTACGTGTGCACCTATATCAGAAGTCTCCTTTGGCTAAATCACCATGACTAGGGGGATCCATTCCATCAAAGACATCTAAAGATGGAACCTGACACTCACTGTATCATATCAGGTATCTCTGGGGATTTGTACCTTGTTGGATGGCATGACACACTATCCTCACCAATTAGGTTACAACCCCTTCGATATTGTTCCCAATATTCATTTTACCTGAGCAATATATTTATCTCATCCATTTCTAGGAATTCTTTAAAGGGAGACTGCTGAGGGTGAATGGATATCCATGTCTTAATTTTGTATGCCAGAATCTAAAATGGTTCACCATTGTTTAATATTTATTAGATACAAATACAAACAATGCCCATTCATTACTAACTATCAGAAGCCTCCCTTGGCTAAATTGCCATGACTAGGGGGTCCATTCCATCAAAGACATTTATAATATGCATTTAGTTTTTACAATATTTATATGTTTGTATTTATATATTCTTATGTACATTTGATTTTTCTTCTAGAAATATGTACAACTTTTTTCTTAATTCAATTTTTAAACATTTTCTTTTTTAAATTTTTATTTATTTTTTTGCACTCAGGTGCAAACCATTATCAAAAAATCAAACTTCCTAAATTTTTTCCCTACTGAACAAACCAAACTTTTCAAACATGGCAACTATGATTCTTGGTAAGACATCTGTGTCTGATAAAGATGAATGCCAAAGTTTTTCTGATCATGAAACAAACCAAACTTTTTGAACATGATAACAGTCCTGCATTCTGTACATATTCAATGTTCCGGATCTTGTTCTATGTTGACAATATAATTTTAGATTCTTAGAATGATGTAGAAAAGATCTCATTTACCCAAATAAACATGATATAGAGTGATTCACTAATTACCAACCCTTGTTTTGCATCAAAAGCAAATTTGCATGGTAATAATAGATAAGGAAATACTGACTGACAATGTAACAACCTCTTCAAGTTTGTTCCATATTTTATCCATTTCTTTAAAAATGCAATCAACAAGCAATTAACTATCCAATAGGACGAATCTTGTGACGAAGTAAAGTTATTCTGTCTTTTATAAGAATGTCTACATTTACACTAGAAATAACTCAAGTAGATAACCTTCAAATGAAAGATTTTAGATGGATTTGTAAACGATCGAGAGCAAGAAAGGAAACTCTAATCAGATAGTGATACCAGAAGAAGTGCCGCTCCCCAGTCTGGTGGTGATGGAGCCTGCGGGACAGAAAAAATCTGCTCGGCTCCTAAATAAGGAAGCCAGTCATCTGGGATGTCAGGCAGGAGAACGTTTAGGCCAGAATCTGTTGGAGTTTTTGCAAGCAAAGGAAGCGGTTATAGATGCAGGTAAAGTAGCACCTGTAACAACAAACAAACAAGATGGGATTGGCTCCAATAAAGTGCAGCGATTGTGGGAGAGATTAAGGCTGTTTCAGGAGCAAATAAGGCACTGGATATAGAAAAAAGTAAAGAGGCGAAAAAAGAGGGGTTTAAGCCAGCCAAAACATCTGAAAAAATGCCACTTCTGGAGTTGGATTAAGAGGTGGGAAAAGAGATGGAGCATTACATAGGCATGCCACTTCTGGAGTTGGATCCTTTTTCTTCGGAGGAAGATTTCCCCTCAAATATTAGAAGTGAGAAAGAAAAGGAGTTGATAATTGTATCCCCCCCAGAAAAAGCAAATGGGCAACAAAGGCTAACCGTAAAGCAAAATCTAAAAATAAATCTTTTATTTGCATGGTGCTCAGATCCCACTTGAAACAGAAATAATGTACCATCTTTCAGTAATACCCTTGCAAATGTAGTAGTGGGTTTGTATACTCTATGGGTGAGTACATGGCTGTGTCATTGTTTGGTTGGGTTGTATCGGTTCTGTAAGATGTTATCTTATGATCAACTTTGACATACCTACGTAAGCATAATTAAGCCAAAAAATTAACATTGGAAAATAAAAGGTTTAGAAAACCATCCATAACCATACCAACACTGTAGGCCTCCACACATGCATAATTTGATATTTATGTAAGACTGATATCTAAAAGTATTTTGCAATCATTCCATTATTATGCATATATATTGTTGCTTACAAACCAAGGTTGGGTTAGGGTATGCAGGCTAAGGGTGTGAAGCACCCAATAACAATCCCCAAAACTCAGGTGCAAATTATACCAAATAAAAAAACTGTTATCAAATCCTCCTATTTTGGGTCCTGTCCCTGAACTGAATGGAAGCAGGACCAGACGTGCATCTGAGACAGGCGGGATCATGCCCTTGTCAAACCCAAGAGAACCCACAGCCACCAGACATTCAAAAAGTGTTAAATTTTTTTTTTTTTTTTTAAATTTGACATTAAAAAATGCATTTGCCAATCATTAAGTAACCCAATACCTTATTGAAAACCCTAAAAGTGACACAAAGACACTTGTTTTTACTTGATTTCATAATCAAAAGATGCGCAGACCTCCAATATCATTCCAAGTTGCCATTTTGCATTTTTGAAGCTGTTTTTTTTTAAAGGTGAAGGATTGAAAGAGGTTTACTAGCTGCTACAAGAGGGAGCTAGCTTGCACAAACGAGATTTATCAATCTAAGTATTTTGTAAGATTTTTTTCAAGTTTTTTAGTTTGTTTAAATATTTTGAAATTTTTTTAATTATTTTTTTTTATTTTTATTACTTTTTAACATATTATAGAGTTGTATTGTTGCTGTTTTTGTTTTTTGTTTTATTTTTCTAAGTTAATGTACTATAGGGTTACATTTTCAACTTTTTAATTTTTTCCTTAGCCGAAATCCATTCAAAATGGCTGCCAATTCGAGTTTAGTGGGCCCATCAATTCAAGTTCAATGGGCTCAAGGACAAATAGACAATTCAAATACAATCAAGCATCACCTCTATGGAGATATGTTATGTGATTGGTCTTACAAAAAATGGAGATTTTCTTTGACATTGTAGTCACTAACAGATTGAGTATAAGAGCTTGTATAGTCGAGTGAAAACTCACCTATGTACTATGATTGGCCAAGAAATTAAAGTTTGTCAAGGGCCAAAGAAAAAGGAGTTGCCAAAGGCCCAAATCATGGCATATATTAGAGAACAAGAAGAAGCTAATAGTGTGACTAAGCAAAATTAAGGTTTCATCCTTAAACAAAGAAAGGATCACAAAAGCCACCCACACAGGCTCCTCCAATAGTGGCTGCCACACTTCCTTTCTTGGAGACATTGTGTTTCCAAGAAGTCGATCCCTCTCTTCCCACAAAAGAGGCACATTGGATAAGGCATTTAAAATGAGGCAAAAGACAATGTAGATGAATACATTGCACATTGCATTTACGCTAATGGTCTTCCTTTCAACCTAGTGAGATCACCATATTAGCAGAAAATGGATATGGCAATCAATCAAACATCCTCATATTACACGAGTCCTAGGTGTGAGGAAGTGTGCACCACCTTATTGGCAAAAGAAAAAAAAATTGTCGAGACATCACTAAAACCAATCAAGGATTCATGAGTTGAAACAAGAGTGTGTTGTTTCTAATGAAAGGAAAATTTGTAAAAGCCGACCTTTAATAAATGTTACCACAATGTCCCCTAATGGGGCAATGCTTTTAAAGGCAGTTGATTGTGAGAGGCAAGTGAAGGATACAAACTTCATTTCCAAAATTCTCATTGAGTCCATAGAGATGGCAAAAGCTGAAAACATTGTCCAGGTCATAATGGACAATGCAAAAAATTGTAGGGTTGTAGTAAATGCTTCGGTTGGGGAAAGGTACAAGCACATTTTTTAAACAACGTGTACCATCCTCTCCTCCAACTTGGTGATGCAAAAGATTGGCACAAAAATAGAGTCGGTGAAAGAAATATACACCTAGGGTGAAGAGATTCAAATTTTTGTGACAAACAATCATATGTCACAAGGCATCTTCAAGAACTTCTCCAATTTGGAGTTGTTGGAAATAAGTTCATGAAATTTCAATATTTATTATTTTTTAATTTAAGTTTGAAAGAAAATTGTTATTATTTATTAATGAAATAATCTACTTTTAAAATTTTAATTTGTTATTTCCACACTACATTAGGTTGTTGAGGCTCAATCACATCGCACACAATCATCTTGAAATGACTTGTGAAGGTGCGAGAGGCGTTGAACCACATGGTCATTAGCAACCAATGGTGTTTGTGGAGGCAAGCAAATTCATAGAGCGCCGAAAAAGCCAAATTATTAATCCTCGATGATGATTTGCGGCCTTGTGTGGATTACGTTTTGAGTTTCACCGAGGTCATCATGAGTATGAACAAGTTAGTTAATACGGATCAATCAGGTTTGGGAGAAATATATAATGGCATGGTAGTTAATACGGATCAATCAGGTTTGGGAGAAATATATAATGGCATGGTCTCCATGACAAAAATAAAATAAAAACCATAAAAGTAGAGAAGAAGGACTACAAATAAACATTTTTCCTAGGGGTGAAAAAAATCATTGTTGACCACTAGAATGAGATGACCTCAACTTTGTATCTCCTTGTGTTTGCATTGTCTCCCAAATTTTACAACACTAAGATACTTTTTTTGCCAAAGAGAATAGCACCATATAGAGACACTAAGTTGTTGAAGGGTACAAGAAAGCATTCTAAAGAATCTTCTCAAATTCAGATGTGGACGATAATGTTAGGATTGAGATTGGCAGGTTCATCTCATCTCATAATCAAGGTGTTTGCGCGCTTCAAGACAAGTACAAGACATATGCTCATACATAGTGATACCTCCATGGGCAAGCTTATATGTACCTCCAACCTCTTACTATCAAAATTCTATCACAAGTAGGCCTTTTTTTTTTTAACATTCATACTATTCTTTCGCATTTATATGTTGTATTGATTGTCATTAATTTCAACAAGTTGAGAGTTCTTCAGCTAAGCAGAATTGGAGTACATATTTCTTTGTCCACTTAGTTAAGCACAATCAGTTGGCTACAAAAAAACGTAAGATTTGGTCTATGTCCATTCCAACTTGAGCCTCCTGTCACATAAGGAAGTTGACTACAAGCAAGGGAGCTCGTGGAATTGGATATAACCCTTGAGTGTGCCAACTTGGATGCATATGTTTTAGAGTTTGCCAAAGTCACTTTAGATGATCACAAGGCTCCTACACATGATGTAGCTATTGGGAGTGGCAGACAGAGTGCTTTTAGATGCTTTCAATGGAGGGCAAGATGCAGATTTTTTATTTTGTAATGATTTGACATATATGATATAACATTGAATTATCAATTATCTTTATCACTATCATAGTATCAAGTATCAAATGCTTTTCAATTTTGCATTTTTTTTGCAAATTATGGGTATATTTATAGTACAGTCCTACCCAGCCACACCGAACCCGGGGAAAAAAATCATCATACCAACATACCCAAAACCTGAACCAAATCCCATACCCAAACCAGAAACTTAGGAAAAAAGAAGTCAAAGATTTTACAAGTGCAAACTGGGTACAAGAATTGGCTGGGTGTGTCTGTTTCAATATATAGATGATAAAGACAACTGCCAACACAAATTAAAGAAGATATTAAAGTCATACTTTGCCATTGATCAATATGAACTATGATATAATTATCTCACTTCCATCTAATTTTACTTGCATCTCAAAGAAAGTGAACAGTAATCCAAATTATTTAATATTGTTTAAAACTAGTTGACCGACATGATAAATTTACATTTTTCATGCAAATTACTAGACCGTAGAGAACCAAACATTTGGTTTAGTCCATTGCTTACACATACAGTTACATGTCTCCAAAAGTTTCCATACATGGTTATAAAGAGTGCAAAAGAAAAACCTGCTTTTAATGTAATATAGATCGACAAGCCACAAATTTGGGCCTGATAATCTTTTGTCCAATTGATTATTGGCTGAAAAGGCCCTTACTAATTTTTTGGCTGTTACATTATCTTTAGAATAGAACCTCAGAGTTATATACCTATTACAATTATGCATAAGCAAATTAATCAGACATTTGGAAGTGAAGATTGAGAGATAGCATAAAAGCTATTGCATGTAAAACCAATGATCTAGAAATTCTGATCAGCAAATAATCAAGGATTTTGAAAATACGAAATCAGAAAATAATCAGCAAAATAAAATATTCATAATTTAACCTAAATATGACAAAAAAAATATGATCTCAGAGGTGCAAGTGATATTCTGTCAATGCAAGCATTTTTCAATATTAGACAGGAATTGTGTCAATCCTTATTTTGGCAGGAGGCATTAATAAATTGCAATTAATTGTGATTTTTATAAAGCTACCAGTCCTAGTATTTATATGGCTACGGGTGTGTTTACAGGGATCAGGTATGGCAGTTCTCTTTTTTTTTTGACCCAGGTTAGGTGTGGCTTGGGCTTGGGCATAATTAAGAATTTATATACATATAAAGCTAGCAAAATAAAAAAATTGTTGTTGGGAATTGAAGATTAGCATATAAGTTATTGCACATAAAACCAGTGATCCAGAAATTCTAATCAGCCAGTAATTGTCAAGGATTTTGAAACAAACAGAATAAGGAAATAGCTAGCGAAATTAAAATATCAGAAAATTACAATTCAAGTTTAAAAACAATTAAAAAAAATCTAATTTCAGGTGTAAGTGATGTTCTGTTGACACGAGCACTGTAAAAATTGAACAGGATTTGAGTCAATCTTGTTTTTGGCATGATTGATTAATATATTCTGATTAATCATGATTTTGATAGAGTTGCTAGTTCTGGCATGGCAAAGTGTACAGGTACAGGGATCAGGTATAGCAGTTTGCCCATGTTTTTAGGCCCCAGGTTCAGTATGGCTATGATTCAACCATAGAAATAAATTACACACACACACACACACACATATATATAGAAGCATACATACAACTCATTAGATGCCAATCATAAGATAAATTAAGTCAAGTACCCAACAAATTCTTCACACGTCTTGCCAAAGAATAATAACTACAACTGCATAAAAGAGAGCAAGGTACATCAAAAATCCATCAATAAGACATGACGGTGTTACTTTCTGATCTTGTGTGTAAAAGTGATTTATCCATTGTACTTCCTAAATGATCATATGAATAGACAGTAAGGTGTATTCATATTGATGAACACTCATTATTTGGATTTGAAAAAACGAACGAAGTTGTTACGATACATTAGTTATTTGTTGTAAACTGTAGTGGGAAGAGAATAGTTAAAAAAGAAAGTAGTAACCAATAGTGGTTATTACATTACTTCTAGCTAAACAAACAAAATCAAATTAATAATGGCAAATGCATAACATATGAGGATTCAATCCTGAGCATCAACGAATGTTTACCTTTTTGGACTTTTTCCTTTTACATATATATTTTTAGAAGCTTGATCAACACAAGTTCTCTCTGATTTGAGCAGGGTACAAAATCTAGAATGTAACCCAGCCATTTCAAAACATAAACTGGCCCAGAATCATAAACCAGATATGGGTACAGGGGGTGTGGGGAAGGAACCTAGTAACCTGGGATCATGGCAATTACTAGCCCAATTCCGGTCATGCTGTATAGAACCAAACTGCAATGAACACAGTAATCCCTACAATCTAAAAAATTCTAAATGTGGACTGGCTTATACATCTCATCCATGGTCTTGTCCTAAATTGTTTTCAAAGGATAGGATTAGTATTCTAAGTAATACTGAAAATAAAAACAGGATACAAAAATTTATGTATCAAACGAAATGCATACCTTTGTAAGTTCATGAGATGAAACTTCCTGAAGATCCTCACGAGCATCTTCCAAACCACCATCAGGGCATCCTGGAGAGTCCTGTGTCTCTTCTTGAGGAATATTGTTGTCACTATGTTGGGCTGAAGGTACTGTTGCAGTTTTATCTAAAGAATCTTCCCGGCTATCCTTTGTATCCTTGCCTGATGAAGTCCCCTGCAAATTCGTGGGCTCTTCTTCTTCAGGTTGGGCAACAACCTTGTCCTTAACATCCATAGATAGTGCTTGAGTGGCTACAGAACTTGCACTACACATGCACAAAGGTGAGCATTATCAGAGAAAAATTGATATGATATTTCATAAAGAAGAAAAGCTAAATTCCACATATTCAGCCAACTCACATGGTTGAATGCCTAAAATTGTAGCGCTTTCCTCCAGGAGTTCCTAACCCTGAGCTGCCACCATTTGCTGTGCCTTGTTGCCGTCTTTTTCTGCGCCCTCCTGCTGCAAGCTCTGACTGAATTTCAGAATCATCTGCATCTTGCTCACTCGTGGCTCTAGATGAATATCCACGTCGCCTTTTCCTTCCAGACTTGGATGATCTTTTATCATTAGCAAGGGATTCCCTGTTGCTGTCATCGATTTCTTGAGCAGAATTGGTTTGATTTCCACCTGCCCTTCCCCCCTTGTCCTGCCTATTATCTGGAACTGCAGATTGATTTTGCTGGTGTTCTTGTCTACTGTCAGACTCATTCTTCTCCTTATCAGAAGGGATATCGATAACCCCCCTGGCATCCTCTACAACAGCCTTCATGGATCGAGTTCTTTTGAAAACTTTAACTTTTGATTTATCATTTGACTTGGACCCATTTCCTTTGGAGCGGGATGGTGGAGAATGATCAAATTTTACAGCAGGTGAAGACTTATTTATACCTTGCTCCTGAGCATCTACTTCCGTTTCAACTCCTGCATCATGATTCTGATCATCTGCTGAGAATGCAGGTTGAATTTCTAATCCCACAACAATTTCTCCAGTCATTCTTTCACTTTCTGCACCAGTAGTTTCAGTCGCCACTGTAGGTGATCTATCAGTTTCTTCTTTTCGTCCTGTAGCATCAATCATTTTCTCAGGGGATGGCGATTGGTTAAAAAACCTTGTAGCACATCGCTGCAACCATGACAGACGACTTGGTGTTCCTGAAGCACTTCCAAATGTTCTTCCAGAAGAAGGTTCAAGATCAACCTTTGCAGATGCAGATGCAGGTGTGCCAAATATCTTTTGTGGGACTGCTTCCTGAGAGAAACCATAGACATCCCCAGTCCTGTGACTTCCACTTTTATTTGCAATCAGATCCATACCATCCTCGCTTACATTTAACTCTGTTTTCAGTTTATGAAGCTGCTCAAACAATCTTAAAACTTCTTCTCTTTCTTTGCACAAAGATTCTCGCTGTTCTTTAAGCTTGTCCCTCTGGAGTTGGAGTTCTATGATATCTTTCTTTATCTCACTCCACTGTCTTTCTGCATGCTGCCGACTTGTGCTAATCTCTTGTCTTTCCTTCTCAAGCTTGTTCCTTTCCAGTCTCATCTCTTCCATTTCTTTGGATACCAATTCCCTTTGTGCACTGATATGCTGTGTTTCCCTCTCTTTTTCTTTTTGAAGTCCAATTTCCTTTTCCTGCAAAAGCTTCTCAATCTCCTCTTGCCTCTTCTCTATATTGTTCTCCAAATCACTTCTGTGAAGTTCACTATCTCGAACAAGATCTGCTTGCTCCCTTCGAATACTCTCAAGCCACTCTGCTCGTTCATTTTGCATGCTAGCTGCAAAAGCTTCCTTTTCAAGCTGAAGAGCCTCTGTCTCATTTTTAATCTGTTCCTGCAGTGCAGATTTCTCTTGTTTTAATCTTTCTTCTTCATCTCGTAGCCGTTTTGTTATTCTCTTCTTGTCTTCTTCAACCAGTGCCAATTCCTTCTTCACTTGTTCTCTTTTCTCATCAAGAAACTCCCACTCTTTCTCAAATTTCTCTTTTTCCAATCTTAACTCTTCTGCTTCTTTTTCTACTTCCTGCTTTCGGGCTCTGTAATTTTCAATCTCTTCTTTTAATTCAGTTTGAAGTTTTAGCAGCTCATTTCTCTCTTTTTCTGTGATTTTAAGTTTCTCCTGCTCATTGAAAATTTGTTGTTTCTCTTCTTCCAAAGAAATCTTCACACTTTGAAGCTCTTGCTTCTCATTATTTATTTCCTCTCTTTCTCCATCTAACTTTTTCTTCTCTATCGCAATTTCCTTTTCCTCATTTTTGAAAATTTTCTCTCTTTCCTTGAGACTTTTCGACCTTGCATCCACCTCTTTCTCCTTTTCCTTCAACTTTTCAGCTTTCTTTTCAACTTGTTGCTCCCTTTTACTAATCTTTTCCTCTTTGAAATTGATATCTGCTTCAATCAACTCTACTGCACTTCTCCTCTTTTCCAGCTCCTCTTCTACTGATATCTTTTTCTGTTCAAGCTCAGCTTCAAACTCAATTTTCCTTGCTTCAAGAATAGCCTTGTGCTCATCCAGAAGCTTTTGGATTTCCTCCTGCACTTACAAGGAGAAAATTATTAGGTCCCATTTAGAACAGAAATGTCAGGATGATACAAGATCACTACATATTTGTAATGACGTTAGAACAGAGGAAAGGAATAAAATGATCTGATTAACATTGTCTGACTAAAGATATCGACCAGAGATATTGCATTCCATATCATGATTCCTTTCCAGAAACTCACATTCTCCTTACTGGCAAGTTTCTCTTGTAAGACGAGCAACTCTTGCTCCTTCTTATCAATAAGAATTTCTCTTTTAACAGCATTCTGAAAAGGAAAAAGTAAAAATGAGATATAGTAGTCCTATAAGTTTTATAGTTTAATATATTATAATAACAAAATCCTATTTTATGAAATCCTGAAAAACAGACCTCTTCTCTTGTGGATAAAGCAGTCAACCTAACACTTATATCCGCCTCTTTCTCTTTTAAGGTTGAATAATCATTCTCAATCTGCTTTTTGGCATCCTCCAACTCCTTTTCAATTTGTTTCAGAGCCTCATCTCTCTGATTTGTGTACTCTTCCCTTTGATTCAGTAACCTCTGTCCTTCAAGCAATCTATCTTGGCCATCTTGTAATTTTTTCTCCCAATCGAGCAGATTCCGTCTTTCAAGGGAAAGCTCTACCTCATGGGCGTCACACCTGAAAGAACGTCCATAAAATCATTTAACATAGGCTGACATATCCAGTAGAGTAGAAAATTTTAACTTAAGACATAAGTTAATACAAAGTAGATAAATACACACTCTAATTGCCTAACAAAATTGGCTTCTGCAGAAATAATTGCAGACATAAAAAAATAAGCTTTTCCAAACAATTACACTGAGTCTTAAAGGATTTCAAAAAGAAAAAAGGCAGAAAGAAACACAGTGACTCCACTGATCTTTCCATGGTTGAAGTATACCAAAACCATACTTCATCATAAAAAGCAATAATTCAATAGCAAACTTGAAGTACACATAACATACAAATACGCATAACCAAGCACCGTGCTAACAGCAGAAGTAGACACAGCATGCGTTAAGGCATGGGTAAATAAGAAGATTTGCAAGACATAGAAATTAGCAATTACTGCGATTACGTACTCAGACTTGAAGGATTGACGATCTCTTCTAAGAGCATTTTCAATAGCTTCAATCTCCTGCAATTTTCTTTCTGTCTCGGCATGCTTGCGGCTTGCTTCAGCCTGCAAAGCTTCAGCTGCATGCAACTTTGATTCTGCTGCAAGGGTCTTCTCTTCTGTACTTGCCACCATTTCACGAGCTTGTGCCAGCTTATTGTCAGATGTAAACTTAACTTCAGCAACTTCAGAACGCATCTCATGTAATGCCTTCTCAAGCTGAAAAATCAAGTGACAGAGGTAAGTAAACCTACTTCAAAACAATTCAGAAAGTGGGTTATTTCTAATGTAATTTTCTAGGCTTTGATTAAAAATTAAAATTTAAACTGGACATATTGACATTAATCTTGTTTAAACTTTAAGATGGTAGACAACTACATTATTGCAGCTCCCAGGCTTTGGAAGTGAAGCACTCCTAATTACAATCTATACCCCAAATTTCTAAGGATAATGTAGTGAATGCTTGGAGATAATGTCATTTGCTCTTAATCATTTGCTCTTAAAGCACCCAATTACACAAAACACAGTTAGCATGTCCTATATTTAGTCATTGTATAATCTTGACACAATATTCTACACGATTAAAAAATCTTGTGAATGCTGCAATACACCCATTTTCTTAGTGTCAATCGGTACCAAAATTACAGAGTATGGCTTGATTTCCTGAGTTACAAATTCTTGATATTAATATGATTGTTTTGACTCCATATTAAGCACTTTGACTTTCAGTCTATGAGAATTGCAATCTGTTCTAAAGCAAAATATCTATTACTTTAAATTGTTTAATAGTTACTCCGCATTGCAAGCCTTTAGACAAAACTAGGTACAAAAAAGCATAGAAAAGAATTTAAAAACAAAGAGAAACTCAAAGATAAGAAGAGTATGGTTCAGTTCATTTCTATTGTAAAATTAAGAATTCTGTACTGTTGTTGCATACTTATGATCATGTTTTTTCATCCATGATATCTTGCTATAATAAGAATTCATAACAAACTTTCAAGCATGCCACACTGGAATGGTAAGACGATTTGAAGAAAATTAATCTCATTACTGAACAAGTGATTTTTCTCTTGCAAAAATCTGATTCCAAGGTGAGCAAACAGGTAATTAGTAAAGATTTGTCATGTTGCTGAAAAAAATTTGTTGAAGATATTCAAAAAGTCCATGGATTACCTTATTTTGGAAAAAATGGAATTGAAACAGTCAAATATAGAGCAGTCTACAGACAACATGAAGTTAATGTTAGAAAAAACAGAACTTCAATAATAATTTCCAACACACAATGTGAAAACCAATTCATCAAAGGATGATTACATAAAATATTTGATGTAAACAAGGAAAAGCCCATCCATGTTTGAGAAAAGATAACTTTTCCATGGAGAGTCCCTACATTTTCTGAATCTTAACCTCAAAATTTGCAAATTTCTGTAGGGTTTAATCTGTAATCATAATCATAAAAAGACAAGCCAAGAATGAACGGCTTGATTTTCAACCCACACTAACAAAACAACCAACTCTCTAGTGGATGATCCGCTATTTGGATGGTAGATTTGTTCACCCATGGGATTGTGGAAATATAATCCCTATGTATCCTTTGTGGAACATAAACAGCAAACTTTGCATTTAATATCAAAATTGATGGCAAGAGTATCCCTCACAATGTTCAGACAAAAAGTAAAGAAATAATAAACCTTCTATGACCCATACGACATCAAGATTGGATAGCATGTTGGACTGCATGGTAAGGCTTAGAACAGATCCAACTTATCATTGTAGAGGACTACACACAATGCATGTAGAATAAGACATTCTTTAGATGATTAAAATGTATAGGTATTAAAATAAATCTTCAAAAAATGTGTACATATTAAAACATAGAGCTCACCTAACATTTAGACAACAATATTTTCCTCAAGACCACAATAGTAAACACAAATTGGGTCAGAATTCAAGAGCACAAGAGATAGGTAAACAGTATCCTCACATCAGTAACACACTGTTTCTCAACGCCTAATGATTTCTTCAAGCTTTCTTCTCGCTTTTCAGCTTCAGTTATGGCAACCAAGTGTGCAGATTGTTCTCGCTTCAGATTTTCTTCAGCTTCAGCTAAAGCAAATTTTATTTGTTCATACTTAGATGTCCATTCCTTGCGCTCTATTAAGAGAAGCCCCATGTTGTATTGATAATCATACAGCTGCGAAAGATCAAAAAAGTAATCAGAAGAAATATAAGAGCAAGAGCCTGTATATATGTTGATATGCATTTGACAATTAACATTTAAACAATACTGTGATGCTTTTGAATTAGTAGAATATCAGACATTATAATTTCATTTATATTTTGTAAAATTCTTATTTATCAGATTGCAGCAATATTTTATGTTCTGACAATTCAGGTCTCACAACTGGTTTCACGGACCTGTAATCAGAAAATAAATTGAAGACAATGAATTTATATTAATTTCCTCCAGTGATGAGAAAAAGAAGTGATTAAGCCATCTCCTTACAACAGCACTCCTAATAAGCTAAACTATGGTTTGAAAAAAACAAAATGTGTCGACAGCTAATGTGGGAAAGGAACTCATGCTTCAATGGTATTAAGTATATACATGAAAGTAAATTAAGGACCAGTAAGCAGCAAGATAAATAACCTTTATTAAACATACATTTTTTCTCTACCCAAGACTTACTATTACACTTGATAGAAAAGAGATTGATGCCAATCCACGTGGCAAACAAAATTAAGCACCTTCAGCAGAAACTTGATACACTGGATGTGTATAAACAAAACAGCCTGATCATTACTCATTGGTTGCAATGTAACATGACACGTGTAAGAGTGTGACCTATGTTCAAATTGCCTTGCTGCAATGAGAAAGCCAATAGCTTCAGTGTCCATGCGGCAAGGTAGTGCAAGGTTTGGAGTAGTTGTAGTGTAACAAACATGGGCTACATTGGAGTGCTACCCGGGTTCAAATTTTCAAGAAAGTTGCAAATGCTTACCCCACACTGCAATAAAGACAACCTATAATCTCACCAAGCTTACCAATCCAAATAGAAGAAGAGCCTAATCAACAGAAGAAAATACAGTTAATTCCAGCAGTAAATGGCAGATCAAGTCCTACACACTATCGTAGTAATGAAAAATTCCAGTAATAGACCCAAAGTAGATTAAATTCAAGCATACAATTGAAATTTTACTATGTTCCACGGCTTTTCCAGGACGGCAAGAGCAGAAGACTGCAGGAGGCATTTTTGGGATGGCAATCTGGGAGGCCATTTTTTGAGAACAGCAGAACACACTTTGGGGATGGCAGTCTGGGAGATAATTTTTTAAAAACAGCGGGACATATATCAGGGATGGCAGTCTGGGAGGCCATTTTTTGAGTATAGTGGGATACATTTCAGGGATGGCAGTCTGGGAGGCCATTTTTTAGGGATGCCAGTATAAAAATTTTATGTGTGTGTGTGGAGATTTTTACAAGTTTAGCTGTACACGACATCAATATCCAAGTTTAGACATTAACATAATGCATCAAAATCAAGATTCACTGTTCAAGAATAAATAATTATTGATTCAGGTACAGCAGCAACCAAAAGTTAAATTTCATTGTTTTATTATGACAAAACGCTCCATGGCTACAAAATCACAAAACGTCTTAACAAATGTTGACATTGAATGATCTTTCCTTCCTCTTCACAGCTGCACGTGTAAAATGTAAATTGATTGTGGTAATTGTGAGTTGCAAATGGGAGGGTTGGTAAGTTACAGGAAGGGTTTATGGTTTGAAAAAAGCCATTTGGCCCTTTTGCTTTTTTGTATTTTTACTGTTTTCTTTCAACTGAAAAAACAAATTGGGGATGTTTGGTCATCCTTGGGATGCAGGGCCTCTGAAGTGCCCATTGCCCGTTTCAGGGATGCATTCCCAAATATCATGGGGATAGGGGATGGCCAAGGGAATGTCCCCTTCCATCCCCATGTCCCAGAAATGACTTTGGGGACAGGGACACAGGATTTGAGGGACATGAACCCATGTAACATAGAAACTTTAAAGTGGCACAATTATAATTGTCTCAGTCTATAGTCTGATGGGTACTAAAATTGAAGCCCTTGCATGGAATTTTACAGTACCAAAACCCACAACCAATGTAAATTCCTTTGGCAAAGACCTGCACTGGAGAACAATAAATAAATAAAATATCAGCATTTGATGTAAAAATATATCGCTTGTCAATTGCAATGAGCTCGGGCAGTAAATCAAGGAAGGTTTGATAGCAGAGCCCCAGGTTCAAATTTCCAAAAGACGTATTAAACTGTAAATGTAATTCTGCAAAAGCATTTCGTGTAATGAGGTTTTAGAGAATTAATGAAGAAAGTCATATTTCCATCTCAATGTCTTAATGTTTGGCTTCCAATGTGTACACTAATTAGCTGAGGGCTTGATGGTTGTTCATTTGGCCCTCAAACAAGCCTTCATTGTGGTATCTGAGCACAATAATATCCTGCATTGCCGAAATGACTTGAGAAAACTTAAAAGTTAATTTGAGTTGAGTTGAGAGGAAGCAAGTAAAACTAAAGTGAATCCTACTGTTAGTGAAATGAATTTTTATGAGAAGTGAAAAACAGAGAAATTGGAGGTTAAACTGCATTAAACAGAAGTGAAATACAATTAAGAGAGGAATACCTTTTGGAAGAGGAGGTTGAGCACAAAAATTTGATCATCTTGCAGAGACATTAGGCACCATACAAACCAGAATGGATGCTATAAAGGACTTACTTCAAAGGAAAGTGAAGAAAGTGATGTTGAGGAGAAAAGAAAACCTATTAGAAAGTCAGAATTTCTTAGTATATAAATGGTCCTTGAATTCTCATTCAAAATGAATTTAACATAGGTTAGTTATGTTACAAGAAGCATATCAACATGGTTTGAGACAAAAGGTGAAGTTGTCAAAGTAGGCCATAAATTGTAAGAGGGGGACGATGTTAATGTCATAGCAAAGTTGTTGGCAAAAAGAAAGTTGTTGGGGAACACAAATATTAAGAAGTTGAATCAAACTCTTCATATGATATTAAATGTCCTTAATTACTCTAATTCTTATGGAAGAAGTGGTGGGTGGATATATGGTGGTGTTTTAATAGTGGTCAGAGATAAATATGAAATCCTAATGTAAAATAACGACTTTTGGAATTTCTTATGGAGAACCAAGCTTTTTCACTCCTATCTTTAGGATAGAGGGAAATAAGTGATAAGAGGGAAATAAGTTGCTAAGCGATGTAAGCTCACAACGAACCAAGTGATTACAAATTGCAAGTAAATTGCCAGAAAATTCCATAAATTGAGTTGAATGTACAGTGCTTGTTGTTATAGTTGAGGATAGAGATAGAAAAACAGTGGGTGTTAGTAATTGGAACAAGTGAAGAAGAGTGGTGTCTGGCAGGGTAATTTGTCCAAACTACACTATGTAATTGGTTATGGAGAATGAAGAATCTCATATATTTCTATCTGCATGTGTTAATGTTTGGACTATACTGTGTACACAACCAATTGAGTGCTTCACGATTGTTATTTCAGCCCTCAACCAGGCATCATTGTGGTATCAAAGCACTTTAAAATCATACATTTTTTACATAAATTGAATCAAATTAAGTCGATTTGTATGAATTGAGAAGCAGCAAGTAAAAGCAAGTTGAATCCCACTATAAGTGAATTAAAATATTGAGAGAAGTGGATAAAAGAGAACTTATAGGTTCAACTACAATATTCTACCTTAGCTTGCGTGCACAGATCTTGGCTAGCATTTATCAGCCAGCACATGCCAGCATATTACACGAATGGACCACTCACCGGAGGACCAGTAACCCTCCACCATTATTAACAAAGAGGACAGCTAACCAATTACAAAATTATAAAAAGGGGGGTGAATAGAGATTTTATGAGACCAAAACGGCCCATGGGACCACCATCTACAAAGTACCACCAAAAAAATGAGAACCACTGCCAGCAATGACAAGGGAAGCTCTGTTCAAGTTCGAGTCACCAGTGTAATTGCTTGAAAATTGACAATTTAGTGCAGAAGTGGTCACAAGTTCAATTCTTGCAGAGTCCACTAAAAAACCGAGACTGGTGTTTTGTTATCCAGGCTTTGTAAGCATCAGGACAAAAAAAATGTGTAATTAGAAAATTCACGACATGAAAGAGTATCAGGCTCACATAACAAGCTCCCTCTTCAAAATTGGAAGACGTTATAGAGTGTTTTATCCAACTCGCTCAGTGTGGCCTAACTAAATGAACTCAGGAGTGTAAGCAATCGGTAAATTTCACAGAAAAGATTTCCCTCACTCATGACTCCTACAACTAAACTTCAAGAAAATTTACAAAATTGAAAAAAGGGGGAAATTTAACAAGTTTTCTTTAATGAGAAATTCAGCAAACCAAAAAAGAATCTTAGTACCGACCTCGGCTTCAAGTTTGTTCACATGAAGCAGCAAAGCCGCCCGGTCTTTTTTCTCAAGTGAGTCATGGTCCAGAGATCCCGACTCCCTGAAGCGCCGCCAGACTTCCGGCTCCGCCGCCGCCGCCGCCGTCGTCGCCACAATCCGGCCATTCCCGTCCAGAGAATTCCTCGGCGGGGCTTCCACGGCGGCCTTTCCGGCGCTACCGCCTGAGCCCAGGGTCACATGGCCGCTCTTCTCCACAACTGCAACTGTCTTGTCTTCCACAGCAGGTGAGGAGCGGGACGTGGGCGACCATCCAGGCCAGCGCCCCCTCCTGTTGGGGGTCATCATTTCTCAAACCCTCGAAACCCTAACTTTCTACTCTCCACTTTTAGCCCCCTGCGGCGGTCACATGCAAGCAAAGAAAAAAATTTAAAGGCTCTCCCGCTCCTTCGCCTTCTTCTCCTCTCACCTGCAGGCGAATCGAACCCACGATCTCAAACCCTAGGCTCCTCCGTTACAATAAAGAAGAGCCCAATCTCAACCTGCCCATGACATAATCCAGAGTTGGATCCACAGACACCTCACAAAAAAAGAAAAAAATTCCGTGAAGTGAAATTATCTGTCCTGTGAAATTTCTTTTTCCGTTCGATGCCTTTTTGCTCAACTCCCGATAGCCGTGAGCTGCAATACCTCTTGTGTCTGCCTTTAACAGCTCATCTCTGTTCTGCCACGTGACGATACTTAATTGGGTAGAGCCTGAACCTCTACATAATGCACTCGGGAAAGTTTGATGCGTCTTCAAATGAAGACGAAATTCGTCGAAATGAAATTCAAATGCGTACGGCAAAGATTTATATATTTGGCTGCCGTTTGGCTAATGTTTTTTTTTATTTTTTAATATATATTTGCAGAAATGCGGACAACATTATTTTCTATTGACTGGTTTAAAGGAAGAATCTTTTTAGAATATGCTTAGGTAGTTACAGTTGTTATTCTCCTTGTGGGCCTCGTTTTGCTTGGGCTTTACATTTTAGTAAGGGGTTGGAATTGTTGGTGGAGGAGTCATATCTATAGAGTATGGTTTTCTAAATAAAGTCTTTGAGTCTAAGGGGTTGAGATCAAGTGGTTATTGTGGAGATTCAAATTTAAATCTCGAAAGTGACATTAGAGTCTTTAAGTGGTGGCTCTTGGTCTTCCACTCTTTGATTTCTAGTAAGAATTTTTTAAGTTGTTATTTAAATGTTAATGCTTTTAAAGAGCTAAGCATTGTATTGCTCGTCAGTTATATTTGTAGACTATCAAAAGTATTAAAAATTTATTAAAAAAAAAGCCTCTTTCCATTGTTGCTAACCCTCAAGC
Organism: Cunninghamia lanceolata; assembly: GCA_027924645.1. Lineage (NCBI taxonomy): Eukaryota > Viridiplantae > Streptophyta > Pinopsida > Cupressales > Cupressaceae > Cunninghamia > Cunninghamia lanceolata. The sequence continues at coordinate 92,082 of BSBN01001380.1, read as the reverse complement.
CAAGGTGGATTTTATATATTCTTTTATCTCATGACAAGTAAGTGTTCACTCTTCACTAATAAGTTTGTGTCATTTGTTGCAACCAAAAGTTGGAAGTTTGGCTTCATATTGTAATGGTGAAAATTGCATGCCTATGCCCTTTCCTCTTATGTTTTGGGCATGTTTTGATTAGAGCATCAGTGTAATAACAAGTTCACAGGTGGCATATTTTTACGTGAATTTGGTTAATGGCATCGTTATATTTCAATTCCGTTGTCCCTTACCCCTAAACATTTGGTCATGATTCCTAGATCCTTTATGTGTCACCATGTACTAGATTTGTGGGTGCATACTTGACCTAGATCGCTTCCCTAGTCACAGATTTGAACCCTAAACTTTTAAAATTCAAATTCAAAATATATCATACTAACTCCCTCCTATTAGCCATTGTGCACTAACCTAGCATGTGTTTGTATTAATTTGTGTGTTTAGTTGTTGTATTTAAGGACATTCATTCATTCATTTGAAAATAGGTAAGGATGACTTAGGGAATGTATTGAGCACATCTAAATTTTGATTTGCAAAGGGGGTAAAAGGAATCTAGCAACATTATCAGAGCATTACATGAACACACATCATCCTAAGTCCATACCATGTTTGCTTGTTGTCTTCAAATTTTTTGCTTAGAGTCATAAAGCTCGTTCATTAAGGGTCTTACTTAGGATAATGTGACCACACAATTTAGCAAATTTCTCAAAAGTGTTCCTAAACATTACATATCCTTATGAACATTTAGACATCAAAAATTAAGGTGAGTGAATTCCAATAGTCCACATTCTGCTAGTTCAAATCCCTGAGTTATAGTTCAGGTCATGCATCAAAACATTTTTTAACTCAAAGTTTAATTTTGCAGGCATGGATTCGAACTATAGTGACATACAATATATTTACAAATTCTAAGTCATCCATCTAAACAAGCCCTAAAAATCCAATATTGTAGTGAATTAGTTCATAAACACCTTCAACTCCATTTTCCCTTCTTCAAATCAAACTAAGTATTGCAATTTAATTTATTTATTTATTGCAATTAATTTTAGTATTTATTATTTCAAATCTTGTTTGATTTATCTAAGTTAACTACTACTTAATTGCTTTATTTAATTAACCTAGATAATTTTATGCAAGGTGGTGGTTTTCCCCTTACATGTGTTTGGTGTGTTTCTTAAGATGCCTTTGTAATTTATATGGATAAGAGGACTCTTTAATGATGTTCGAATATACTTAATTTAATTAATGGATGTGACTTGTGTATATCGTTTAGAAGAAAATAAACCTCTACAAATATCTAAAGCATGTTATAATAACGAGGAAGAGTGGTTGACTTCCTTGTTAGTACCTAGGCTCTAACATTGATTCAACGGTAATACAAAGAAAATAAATAGAGGTGTTATAGTGTAGTTAATAGTCAAACTTGTAAATGTTATTGATAGATATGTGAATGTGTTGTCCTATTTAATATAAATGCTCTCCATGATATTTGATTTCTATGTGATGATGTGATGAGTTAGGATGGTGCCTTTGAATACACAACCCTAGACACAAAACTCAAAGTTTTTAGGATCCAAGGTCACATAAGAACATAAACATATGTGAGAGTGGTTAATTCTAGAAAGGCCTTCATAAGATCATAAACATGTATGCAAAGAGGTATAAAACAAAAGGGTAAAAGTGCAAGGTGTGTGTTTTTATCCTCAACAATCATATATTGGATGGTGTTCGTGAGATTAAAAATTGTGTTGGACTTAGAAGCAATCAACTCGTTTAATTAATTGGCTTACTCATTAATATGTGTTTATTTACTTAAACATAACTTTTATATAACAAAAGTAACTTGTAAACATACGCTTGAAAATAAAAATCATATAGATTTAACAAGATTATGTATATTTAATTATTCTTGGACCTTACAATCAATAAATATATAATTTAAAAAAGAAAAATTTCTTGCATTAAAATTATAAATTATAAAGCTAACGATGTGAGCAAAATAAAACCTTCCAAAACTTTGCTTATATCACCATATTATTCTCAATTTTCAATTGTAATATAAAAAATTATGACTAAAAGTTCTACTCTTAATTACTCCTCTAAAAGTGTATTCAATGTTATGAAATAATGAAAGAGCACAAATTCATAGCTCACTTAAATATTATAAACTACATATCTAAACCTTAAAATAATAATTGGTTTTACACAATTTAACATGGACATAAAATTGAAATGGATGCTACTAACAAAGCACATAAAATCTAAAACATACACTTAAATTAGATTATTAGTGGAAATTTTGCATAATCTAAATGCTAATTAAAATGCAACTATGTAAATATGAGAATGTCATATTCTGTGGTAAACAGAACATTAGCATTATATTTCAATATTGTCTCTCTATACAACAAACAAAAAGAAAATGTCCAACTCAAATGTAGAGTAAGACATAAAATGACAAAAAAATCATGTTGGAAAGAATTTTTGTTAGCATCTGTATTAACATAGACAAATGTGAAATGGAAAGAGACTCATTTCATCTTAATGTAACCTCAAAAAATGGTCTTTCTTTTGATTACATAAAATTTGTTTCAAGCGGTTGTGTGTAAAGTAAAGTGCAATATGAATCAAAGCTATGTCAAGGAAACACTAATGCAAAACAATTAAGTGAAACATAAGGCTATCTCCAACCAGCCAAACTCTTATTATAGCCACTTAAAACTAAGCTGGGACAAGCTAAGTGCAACTAAATGATAACTAGATTGTAAAATTAAAATTTGAGCATTGAAATGCTAGGTTATGTTATAGAAAATGGTGAATAAAGTGGTCTGGACACACCTGGATAGCTTCGTACTAGTTCTAGAAAATTGTTGCAAATTAGATTCTACTTTTGCTAGTGAATTTTGGATTGTTTCTAGCATGTGGTGGCCAAGATGGAAGCCTTGCAACCTTGCACTAGTGCACAATTTGCTCTTGAAATTTTTGGGTTTTTTCGTGCTTTGTGGTCTAGTCAATCTATCCAGTTTTCACCTGTTGGCAGTCAATAGAAGACAACTTGCCAATAGAAATCAAGTTGATGGATACTCAAAGCAATTGTAAGCATGCAATAGTGGATTAGGTTCACCTAATGTTGGAAGAATCTGGCCATGTGGTCAGAAGGGCTGATAGGGGACCCTGTAATGAACGGTTCTTGAACTTTGTGGGCTTGTATTTGTAGTTTAGGCCTAAGAAAACATGCAAAACCTAAAGTGTCACATATTAACATAAAATGATGAATTGAAGCATTTATACTTGAAAAAGATGTGGTTCTGAATACAAACTAACTATAAAATGGTTGAGGAAGGCTTGATGATGATTTTCTAAAGTTCTAAGTTGAAACAAGCATGTTTTGGGGAAGTGGCAACCAAGAGGGTAGTCAAGGGTGAAGTGGTGGCCAACAAGGTAACCAAGATGGAAACCTTGCAAACTGTGGATGACCATAGCTCGGTAGCACTTGAGATGATGAAGTTTACATTTATGGAAAGCTCTCTATATTTTGATGATGTTGGGATGATTAACCACTAATATTCTACACCTATCTTCAAAGATCAGCTACAATGTGATGCTTTTATGATGTGGAAACCTACAAAAATAAGGGTTTGAGGGGGACTCTACCTCGGTCAGCCCCCTTGTGGGTGTTCAAACATGGATCTGGATGATGAATAAGCATTAATATGATAATCTAAATAGAAAATCAAATCTAAAACACTCTTTAAACCATTAAATCTTCAAACCCTAAGTCTAAGGTTTTTGCGAACCGTGCAAAGAAGTGATGGTGGCGGAAAGGGTTTGGCTAACAAACTAATTTTTGGTGCAAAATGGTTTTGGGGTTTGAAAAAGGATTGATATGGGGTGTGGAAACACTAATCTAAAGTACTTTTTAAGGAGGTTGGCTTGGGGTTTGACTAGGATCTTTAACAAGGTGGTGAAAAAAGATGCTCACTCATAAAGGGGTGACGAGTAGCATGGGTAAATGAAAAAATGGGAACTTGGTGACTGGAGATGGATTGAAGAGGAGGATCTTTTGGATTTATAGTTTGAAGCACTTAGGGTGAAAGTGAGTCTTGGAATGTAAACCTTTAGATCTAAGTTTATTATCCTGAGAAGGATGTAAACTAGCTTGGAGGAGATGGGTTAGGATTAAAGAACATATCTAAATGGGGTGGAAATGGATGGATGAGGGAATGGAAGGGTGGTAGAATGGATGGAGAAGAAAACCATACAAGTTTTTAGAAAGATATAGCTATTTTCATGGAAAACCCTTTTGATAAATCTTGATTGCTATAGAAAACTATGAAAAATTAGGACCTAGTGGCATAAAACCTAGGTGGGTGAATTACCTGACCATGACTTTGATATTATAATCACTGTAGGCTAAATCTAAATTGTACATGAATTTTTTGAAATGATTTGAAACTATCATACTCTTGCTAAAATTGGAAATCCTTAACAACCCTTTGCAAAAATTGTTTTTTCTATGTTTAAATGAGGTAAGTGTTGGGATTATTTATAGATTTTTTAGAGAAAACTTGGTAAAGAATCATTGGTTATGGGTAGGTATGGTATTAATTAATATTCCCCTTGAAGGATTTCTCTAGATCCTAAAAATTCAAGGCTGCCACCTTGGGAGTAATAATAGAGGCGGTGTTGTCCAATAGGGTTCTAGCCCAAATTTTTCTAGAAGCTCAAGTAGACAAGTGTACACTTAGAACCAATTGTTTTGATGGAAAATTTGATTGTTTGATCAGATTTTGGAAAGGGGGAAGGTGGGGTTCACATGGTAAACCTAACCAGGAGTGGCAAACTAAGGGGGAAAACATGGGGAAAAGAGTCAACAACCTAGGAAACACAGAGGGAAAGGTTAGGACATTGGGTGGGAATAATAATTAAATTAAAATCACCACTTAGGACACATGACAAGGGATGAGGAAACATGGGTAAAGGGGAAACAAAATGTCTTGGAAATGACATTAGCTAGGGAAAATGGCTAAAAACGTGACAAAATGCACGCAAGGGCTAACAGGGCTAAAATGACAACAAATGTGTGATAAGGTATGAAAATACCATTATCACACTTAACTAATTAAAATTCACTCCTTGAGTTCGGGATAACAATTCCACATGATATCAGTGTTGTTTCTTCCACAAAGGAAATTATTTTATCTTGATTTATTATGAAGTTGTAGCTCCTTCTTCCCCATATATTTATATAATTGTGGAAATAAAAATTAAACTTCTTTATAACAATATCAATGGAATAATTAATAACAATATGAATTTTGATAGTCTCTAAATTAGAGAGGAGATAGCAAGTGCGCACTTGTGCTTCGGAGAAGGGAGATACTTGAACAATGAATTATATAAGTGGGGAAAAGGTGAGTTGGTTGGTGATCATGAGCCCAACTTTCCCCTTTCCATCTATTCAAATCAACTTGGGAGGGGACTTTGAGATAAATCTGATGTTTCATTTGTCGACCAAAGAGACCCCTTGGTCTTGAGGAGCTTAGTTGCAATGGTTTGGATTTACCTCTACCTAGTGATGTTTTGGAAAAGGTCAGATTAGCAAGTTATTAGAAGGGTTTTTTAAACAAGGAAAATGTGGCTCTTAACTTGCCACCTTTGTCTATGGCAACAAGAGCAAATGGTATCAAGTTAGGGTCTCATAGTGGTTTTTAGCACTTTGGGTTGGAGGGCCCCTCCTATTAGGACCCTTACATCCTAACCTTATATTATATGAGCATTTTAATAATCATAGTTTAGTTTATTGAATCTCACATGTATCACATGAAGTTGTAATAGTGTAAGAATTTCATATTAAGTGTGTGGATTTATCCCACATGGTTCACTCTTTTAATGCATATATTTTGAAGTGTGAGGTAGTAGAGGGGCATCTTGGAATCATGTTTGTATTAGATATTTTCTCTTAAGGAGGTTGTTCCATTGAAGAGACATGCAATACATGTTCCATATTCATAAATATAACCATATTGCAACTATTTTCCAAGCATTGTGTTCTTTTCTTGCATGTTGTTCCTTCTATTTGATAATATTTTATAGGTAAGTTACTAACAAGTGGTATCACAACACTTTCTAGACCATGTTCTACAACAATAGCAATACTTTAGTGACTTGCTACAACTACTCATTGTATGTGTTAAGTAAGGAAGGTGAATGGGTCAAATATTTTGACTGTAATATTCTATTGTATAGCCTTGAGTTTATTAATATCATAGAGGAGAAAAGTGCATACCTTTCATTTTTACCCTTTTTTCACACTACTTTACATGTTCTTAAGGGCTTCTTCAAGAATTACCCAATTTGTAAACATGTACATGTTCTTAAGTGGCCTCGGGTCCTAAAAGGCATTGAATTATGTGCTAGGATTATGTATTTAAAGGCATCATCCTAGTTAATTTTCATCGTCACATAGAAATCAAAGAAATTGAAAGAGTGTCTAATCAGGACAACACATTCACACATTTGTCACTAACACTTTACAAGTTCCAACTATCGACTACTATGTCTATATTAGCATCCAACTCCACCATGTACTCTCAATTTTAACTAATGTTGACTTAGTTTTGAAGCCTAATAATAAGGAAATCAATTGCTCTTCCTTATTTTTATAGCAAGTGCACATGATGCTTCTTAACACCACACAATTTTCCATACATAAATATCACATAGGTGAACATCCTTTGCAGGTACTAAATATCAAATATTACATTAGGATAAAATCACAAGAAGGAATAATCACATCATTTAGGATAGAATAATGTGTGAGTGCATCCCAACATAAATTTATGGGGGTGACCTAGTTTAGATTTTATCAATATGCTTGTAATGCATCAAAATTTAAGTGATTTTAAGAAATAGTTAAAAAGTTTGATCAATATAGTGAACAACTCTATATTGGCCATTAAAATTGGGTAAACCCTAATCAATCAAACATAACTCTCTTCAAGTAATTTATCATACATAACATTTTTTATATCTAGGGTTTTATCATTGTAATGGTGAAAATTGCATATCTTGCACTTTCCTCTTTTGTTCTGGACTCATTTTGACTTAGTTATTCCTTGTGTAATGAAAAAATGTTCAGTGGTGTGATTTTTGTTAAAATTTGGCATATAACCCAAACCATACCTATTTTTATTTGTTCTCACTCCTAGAGATTGGTCTTGATCCTCAATTTTATTAATTCCTCACCAAGGGTTAAATTGGTGATTTGTGCAAGTGACCAAGGTTGGTTGCATGATTTGTGGAAATGGCCCCTAAACTTTTAATTTTAAATTCAATTTTAGGGCTGACCTAACCTGTCCAACTACCATTGTGTGACTTGAAGTATAAAATATTTCATTTATATCCTTTGAAATCTTATTTAAGAACTAACCCTCGTCCATTTTTACACCACTTAGAGAATCTTAGAGATCATGTGTCAAGAGCCTTCAAGATACATTTATTAACATGATCTAAGCATTTGTTATTACATTATCTACTTGTATCAACATCTAGAACACCTATTGAATGTTTTCTTTGATTATTTCCAAAATCCATTAATTTAGTATCCTATGGGTTTGACCAAAGGGAAACATATTTCCCACCATTAATAAACTCCTTATTACACAACCAAGTATTTTTGCAAAAGCAAATTTAGATACTCGAGACAAATTGGAGACAAATAGTAAAAGATTTACTCAAATAAGATCCATGCATGTAGATCAAATTTACACTCGCACAAGTCAGATTTGTAGTTGCATGATCAAGCTTGTAGTTGCAAAAGCAACCCATGGTAACAAACAAAGACCACTAATTCAAGAGCATTTGTGTGAGCTTCGCTAATTTTTCTGCACTTGTAAAAATCACTTCCTAACATCTGTCATAATTTATTTGCATCAAAATTCTAGATAAATATCTTGGTTATTAATTTTATTTTTAAAAGTATTTATTCTAGCACATATATCAATTATCACTCAATATCTCAACATATTTTTATTTTCCTAGGGTATTTGTTTATTGATACTAGATTATTTATCCCTAGAATTTTCATGAAAAGAAGTAAAACCTATCCTTTTCAATTAAATTAGACTAATTTGTATTGATCTTGTAACGGTGAAAATAACATACCCATGCCATTTATCATTTAGTTTTGAACGCATTATGATGGGAACATCTTAATATTATTACATAGTGACAAGTGGCATGCTCTTAAGCTAAGTTTGACTCATGCCTCAATCCTTATTCATTTCTGTTTACTCCCACTTGCACTTATTCCCACACATTCACCATTTACCCTTATTATTGCACCTACATCCACACCCACTCCCATTCATCCATCCTTGCCTCGAGATTATCACTCCCCTACCCAAGTTCATTTTTGGGCCACTTAAGATTGATCCCACAATGTGCAAGAATGAACCCTTGATTTAAACATTCAAATTCAAGCTCCAAGATTCTCACCCCTTTGTGATATTTGTTATGAGCTAAGTTGGTATACATTTGTGCCATATGTTTCTATGTCTCAGTATTTAAAGACATCCAATGTTCCATTGATTCAAAAGGAGGAAAATGCAAGAGAAGTTAGCAATTACAAAGTGGAAACATTAGAGCACACTTCATTTTCTAAAAAGGATAAAGAACCTCATTTATATATAGGTCACTTGCATGTTGGTGAATGTTGTATAGGCACCCCTCATTTCTACAAAAGTTGTTTGCCTTCATGCTCTATTTACCCCATGGTGATAACTAATTTGAGACTTGTTGTATATGGGTTTGTGTTTATTAGTTTAGGATTGGGCTTGTGGTGCTTAGTCATCCCATGTGGCTTATCCACGATGGTTCCTTTATTCTACATAGTAGTTCTCTATTGGCCCACAATGTACTCTTAGTGATGCAGGGGCATCTTGCCCTATAGTTTTTGGCTTACTTCTTTTTCACTATTTTTGTTCTTTTTGGTTAGTTTTTTTGGTAGGTGGTTTTGCTTTCTATCCTTATCTCTTAAAATCCTCTGTATGTAAAGCTAAAATTGATGAAGTGATCCTATCATTGGCTTAGGAATCAAGTTTTGTCTTGAAGCTCCTGTCACTCTACATCTAATGAACTTCCTGTCACCAAGCACTAGGAACCATTTGTCAAAGGGATTTAAATATGTCATTCTTGTTTCTGCATAACCAACAATTTCTTTGGCAGTTCAAGAATTTGAATAGTCACCAGGATCAAACGAATGCATAACAACTTGTAACCCTCGAATAAGATCATGATTCTACAAATCAATTCGAAGGAAGTTGAAAGGTATGTCGGCGGTCGAAGACAGTTGGAAAAAAAACATAGAGTCTAAGAAGAGAAGCAATGGTTACAGGAAAAGGGAAATGAAGAGTCTCGGGTGATTTAATGACAGATGGTGCATGACAACGAGGAATCTGAGCATGCAATGGACGGTTGGATGGTTGCAGAAGATGAATTGACAGCCAAATAAGCTGATGGTTTCAAAGGAACTGATACAGATCGAAATAGATAAAAAAGCAGAGGTCATTTTGGAGCTGAACAAAGGGGGATAAGGATGGGAATATAGGAATAGTTAGGAAGTTTCAATTTTACCTGGACTCTAAGGCCAACTATTAGAGGTTGATTTTGTATGTAATAGTCATGTTTTAATAATAGTAGAGAATAGTAATAGACTATTTAAGATTGTGCAGAATTTCTCCTTCCCTCCTATCATTTTGTATTTGTTTATGGTGAAGGAAATACTTTGAATTCCTATCATTATCTCTACATCTCTTTGTCTGCGTTTTCTGTAAGTGATTTAGTTTTAACCTGTGACTAGTAAGGCTCCATCAGATTGGTGTCAGAGCCTGAGTTAGATTAGGCATTGGTAAGGGTCAAGATGACTCCGAGAAGAGTGGGCAGAGGAGGAGGCCAAGGTCATGGCAGAAGAGACCGTGGTGACCCTGAGTTGTTGCAGAGTTTGGTTGCAAGGATGAAAGCCTTAGAGAGAGCACAGAGGAGAGGAACTTCTGATGTTGAAGACATAAGTGATGGGGAAGAAGAACAACAAAGAGAAGAGAACGAGGCAGGATAGGTAGATCAAGAAGAAGAATTTGGTGAAAGACTGCTGAAGTCATTCATGAGTTTGGGTTCTAAACCCAAGATAGAGGTGCCAACTTATGCCGGAAGCCTGAATGGTGAAGACTCAATCGATTGGATCAATGACTTGGATAAATATTTCGAATATGAGGGTGTAGTAGAGGAAACAAGAGTGAAGTTTTCCTACACCAGATTGAAGGGCCATGCGGCCATCTGGTGGGATTTTGTCCAAACAGAGAGGAGAAAGAGAAATAAGGAAAAGATTAACTCTTGGGATCAAATGGTGGCTAAGTTGAAGGCCAAATTTCTTCCCAGTGATTATCAAGCAAATCTCTTTAAGAGATTGTAGAATTTGAAGTAGAAGGATATGTCCGTGAAAGATTATACGAAGGAGTACTACAAGTTAATAATCTAATATGGGCATGCTGAAGAAGATGTGGAGAAGATAGCCCGATATGTGAATGGTCTCAAGTATAGTTTGCAAGACGAAATGAGTCTTTTGTCCCCAAGGAGCCTAGAAGAGGCTTATCAACTTGCTCTTAAGGCAGGGAGAAGCTGCAAAGGAAGCAAAGTTAGCAAGAGAAGAAGAGAGGAAGAGGTTTTAGAGGAAGGGGAAAATAAACCAGTAGGGGACAACAGCATCATCAAGGTGAAGAGGCTAGAAGTTCCAGTGGGACAACCAACCATGATAGAGGTGGTTATCAAAATAGATGAGGAAGATCTTATGGAAGAGGTGGTTCACAAGGTAAAGGAAGAGGATTTGCCATAAAATGTTTCAAGTGCAACCAATATGGGCACAAGAGCTGGGAATGCTCTGAATCATCACAAGGAGGACATTCAAAATTTGAGAGAAGCAATCAAGTTGTTCATACTGATCAAGAGTGTGGGATCTCCAGTGCATCACAAGGATGAAGCAGAATCAGGTGAGTCCTTAATGCTTAAGAGTGTGTTGTTGAAGCCACAAAACAAAGTCAAGAGCCAATTCAAAGGAGAGCATTGTTCAAAACCAAGTGTAAGTCACAAGGTAAATGTTGTAAACTCATTATAGATATTGGTAGCACTGATAATATTGTTGCAACTAAGATGGTAGAAAAGTTGAATCTTAAAAGGATTAAACACCCTACTCCATATAAAGTGACTTGGTTACAAAAAGGCCATCAAATATTGGTTAGTGAGAAGTCCTATGTTGATTTTCAGATTGGCAGTTATAAGGATTGTGTTTTGTGCGATATAATGCCCATGAATGTGTGCCATGTTTTGCTTGGAAGACCATGGCAATTTGATAGGAAATCGGTGCATGATGGAAAGGAGAATACTTATACCATTGAGAAGGATGGAGAGAAGCATACCTTGTTGCCCATAAAGGAGAAAGAAGAGGACAGTAGCAACGATAGTAGTAAGGTAATGATGGTAAGTGGTAAAGAGTTTTTGAATGATTTGAAAAAAGAAGAAATTGGTTATGTTTTGGTTCCTAAACTTAGATTTGTAATGACTTCTACAAAATTGGAGGATTTGCCTATTGAAATACAAGACAATTTGAATAAGAATATGGACATTGTTGCAAATGATTTGCCCAATGATTTGCCTCCTATTAGAAGCATTAGCCATCATATGGATTTGATTTCGGGTGCTAGCATTCCAAATAAGGCTGCATATAAGTTAACACCTATGGAAAATGAAGAGATAAGCAAGCAAGTGGAGGACCTTTTGAAGAAGGGATTGATAAGAGAAAGTCTAAGCCCTTGTGTTGTTCCTACAATGTTGGTTCCAAAGAAAGGAGGGGAATGGCGTATGTACATTGATTCAAGGGCAATAAATAAAATCACCATAAGATATAGGTTTCCCATACCTAGAATTGAAGATTTAATGGATTGTTTGAGTGGTTCCATGTATTTTTCTAAGATAGATTTGAAAAGTGGTTATCACCAAATAAGAATCAGACCAGGGGATGAATGGAAAACAACCTTTAAGACTAGTGATGGGTTGTATGAGTGGTTGGTTATGCCGTTTGGGCTGTCTAATGCTCCTAGTACTTTTATGCGGCTAATGAATGAGGTTTTGAAACTATTTATTGGTAAATTTGTGGTTATATATTTGGATGACATTTTGGTGTTTAGCAGGCCCAAAGAGGAGCATATAGAGCATTTGAGACAGGTTATGAGGAGCTTACATGAAAAAAAGTTGCAGGTCAATTTAAAGAAATGTGTGTTTATGCAGATCGAGCTGGTTTACTTGGGCTTTGTGGTGTTAAAAGCAGGGATGAAAATGGATAAGGAGAAGGTTCAAGCCATACTTGATTGGCCATCACCAAGAAGTGTCATTGAGGTAAGGAGTTTTCATGGTCTTTCCAGTTTTTATAGAAAGTTTATAAGAAATTTCAGTCATGTTGTAGCACCTATCTTGGAGACTATTAAGGGGAATAAAAGACCACTTTTTTTGGACTAAAGAGGCTGAAGAAAATTTCAAATTTCTCAAGAAGAAGGTGAGTGAACAGCCCATACTTGCTTTGCCTGATTTTGATAAAGTGTTTCAAGTAGAGTGTGATGCTAGTGGGTTAGCTATTGGGGCATTCTTAAGTCAAGAGGGAAAACTAGTTGCATATTTTAGTGAGAACTTAAATGAGGCAAAGAGAAAGTATTCTTCTTATGATTTGGAGTTTTATGCTTTAGTTCAGTCCCTCAAGAAATGGATACATTATCTATTGCCAAAAGAGTTCATTGTGCATACAGATAAACATGCTTTGTAGTTTATTAACAACCAACATAAATTAAATCAAAGGCATGCTAAATGGGTTGAGTATATTCAGAGTTTTAACTTTGCTTTGAAGCATAAGAGTGGTCAAATGAATAGAGTTGTTGATGCTTTAAGTAGGAAGAGTTTATTGTTGAGTGAAATACAAACTAATAGTGTGGGTTTGAAAGTTGGAAAGAGTTGTATGCAGAAGATGTAGATTTTGGAGAAGCATTTGTAGCTTGCAACGATCCTATTTGCTGGAATAGAGAGCCATGGACGGATTACATGATTCAAGAAGGTTTGTTGTTTAAGGAAAACACGTTGTGTATTCCTAAAGGCTCCACGAGAGATAATTTGTTGAAGGAACAACATAGTGGTAGTCTTGTTGGTCACTTTGGACAGAATAAAACTTTTCTACAGCTGAGCACTCATTATTATTGGCCAAAGATGAAGGCAGATGTAAAAAGATATGTGGAAAGGTGCAGAATTTGTCAACATGCTAAGGGAAGAAGTCAAAATGTGGGGCTCTATCAGCCATTACCAGTTCCAACCAGGCCTTGGGATTCGGTGAGTATGGATTTTGTTTTGGGTTTGCCTCGAACACAAAGGGGCAATGATTCAATCTTTGTTGTAGTAAATCAATTTTAAAAAATGGTGCATTTTATACCGTGTAAGAAGACTAGTGGTGCCACTAACATTGCCAATTTCTTCTTTAAAGAAGTTGTAAGGCTGCATGGTATACCAAAAAGTATAATTTCTGACAAAGATACTAAGTTTGTGGGTCATTTTTGGAGGACTCTATGGAGGATATTGGGCACAAATCTAAATTTTAGTTTTGCTTATCATCTACAAATGGATGGATAGACTAAGGTTGTTAATAGAAACCTTGGCAATTTGTTAAGATGCCTTGTTGGTAGTTCACCTAGAAGTTGGGATCTCATGTTAGCACAAGTTGAATTTGCATATAATGATTCCCTAAATAAAATCACAGGTTTCAATCCTTTCTATGTGGTGTATGGTATGCATCCAAGAGGTGTATTTGAACTTCGTGATCTTGCTGGAATGGAGAAAAGGAGTGCAGATGGGGAAGAATTTGCCCAAGTCATTCATGACATTCAAGAAAAGGTGAAGCATAACATTAAGGACATCAATCTACAGTACAAAAGGCATGCTAATCAGAAGAAAAGAGAGAGAGTTGCAGTTTCAAGTTGGAGAACTTGTATTGGCACATCTTCGAAAGGAGAGATTTCCTGTAGGAACATACAATAGACTTTAGATGAAGAAGATTTGTCCATGCCAAATCCTTAGGAAGTTTTCTGCTAATGCTTATGAGATATCACTGCATCTAGAGTTGAATATATCTCCCATTTTTAATGTAGCAGATTTATATCCATACAAAGGGGATAAAGAGGTAGATGAAGTTGAAGTAGCTGATTCAACACATGAAGAACAATTCGAGACAGTCGCTGCTCCACCACAAATCGAATGCATTCTGGATAAATAATTGTTGAAGAAGACCCGGAAGCATGAGTAATTCAAGTATCTCGTCAAATAGAATAATCATTCAGTTGAAGATGCTTCATAGCTAACTGAGGAGGAGATTATCAAACAAGATCATTCAGTTGTAGACCTCATGAGCAGGAGCTCATGATTTCTTTCTGCCCGGTGAGTTTGATGCCGGGCCATCTTGCCCTATAGTTTTTGGCTTACTTCTTTTTCATTATTTTTGTTCTTTTTGGTTAGTTTTTTTTGGTAGGTGGTTTTGCTTTTATGTCCTTATCTCTTAAAATCCTCTGTATGTAAAGCTAAAATTGATGAAGTGATTCTATCGCTGGCTTGGGAATCAAGTTTTTTCTTGAAGCTCATGTCATTCTACATCTAATTAACTTCATGTTACTGAGCACCATGGACCATTTGTCAAAGGGATTTAAATCTATCATTCTTGTTTCTACATAATTGGCGGTTTCTTTGGCAGTTTAAGAATTCGAATAGTCACCAGTATCAAACGAATGCAGAACAACTTGTAACCCTCAAAGAAGATCATGATTCTACAAATCAATTCAAAGAAGTTGAAAGGTCTGCCAGCGATTGAAGACAATTGGAAAGAAAACACAGAGTCTAAGAAGAGAAGCGACAGTTATAGGAAAAGGGAAATGAAGAGTCTCAGGTGATTTAATGACAGATGGTGCATGACAACAAGGAATCTAAGCATGCAATGGGTGGTTGGATGGTTGCAGAAGATGAATCGACAGCCAAATCGGTTGACGGTTTCAAAGGAATTGATACAGATCGAAATAGATAAAAAAGGAGAGGTTGTTTTGGAGCTAAGCAGAGGGGGAGAAGGACGGGAATATAGGAATAGTTAGGAAGTTTTAATTTTACCTGGACTCTAAGGCCGACTGTTAGAGGCCGATTTTGTATGTAATAGTAATGTTTTAATAATAGCAGAGAATAGTAATAGACTATTTAAGATTGTGCAGAATTTCTCCTTCCCTCCTATCATTTTGTATTTGTTTATGGTGAAGGAAATACTTTGAATTCCTGTCATTATCTCTACATATCTCTTTGTCTGAGTTTTCTATAAGTGGTTTAGTTTTAACTTGTGACTGGCAAGGCTCCATCACTTAGCTACAACTTGGTGGATGAGCATGACACGTGAACTAATTTGTGGGTGATTGTGTCCCCCTGGTGGGGCCCTCCTCCCATACCTAGCTCACAACATGACTTTTCTCAATGCTTCACAATAACGTTGACCAAGACGCATTCTCATTTCTCATTGGATGTAACCCTCAATGGTAATTTTATTCACACTTCTTGTGTCCACATGTATAAATAGAGGCCACTAATCACAACCATGTGTCTCTAATATTTTGTGGGCCATCAATTTGTCACCAAATTCAAACATGTTATGTCATCCCACACACCTATTGAACTCTCAAGGTTTTCTAAGCCTTTTTGTGGGTTTTCTGACATATTTTCAAAACAATAAAGGATTTAGGTGCATGGGTTGCTGAGGCTTTATTGTGTAACTTGCTTGAGAGCTCAAAGAGATCAAATTTGTTACTCTTGTGCATGGTGGTGTGCTGAGTTAGTTGCTTGTTGTTGGTTGTGCTTGATAGTTGTGGTAGAGAAGTAAATGACCAGTATGGTTGTGTTTGGTGTCTTGGCTCATGTCTAGTTCTTCTAGACATGGTGTGTCATCCTAGACTAAACTACAAAGATCAACCCCGTTGCAAATTTTGTTGTGAGGGTCTTTGTGGGGAGAATTTTCCTCTGTTCTATTAGAGTGTATATCAGTCTAAGGGTTTTTTATCATGATGCCTTCAACTCTTGAATAGAGATATGATATGCCTTGGTGCTCTAGATTGTCAACACGTGTTATCATCCTATCTATTTTAGGGCTACCAATCAAAATTGTATATGTTGATTTTTACGGATGTAAGGAATTGGTGGGTGAGTTGGCCTTGAGAAGGAGCTATTTGTAAATCATGGCATTCTTTCTTTTGTAATAGCTAGAGGGCATGTTAAGTTTGAGTTCCAACTCCATTTGGTAACTGCATCTTTGTAACCCAACGAGGGAGCTTCTGTAATGGATGGTTTCTAAGGTTGCAAATGTCTCCATAAGTTTTAGGTGGTCTTTTGGGAATGATATATATTC
The DNA here is from genome assembly GCA_027924645.1 of Cunninghamia lanceolata. NCBI lineage: Eukaryota > Viridiplantae > Streptophyta > Pinopsida > Cupressales > Cupressaceae > Cunninghamia > Cunninghamia lanceolata. The sequence goes on along the minus strand of BSBN01001380.1, from coordinate 75,542 downwards.
CTTTCATTACACTTGCTAGTTTGTGTATTTTGTATGATTAGTTGATATTTATTAGAGATTGTAAAGCCTTTATGAAGGATTTCATAAAGAATTTTTTCATCACAATACATGAAGTCTATGTATTTGGTTATGAATTGTCTAAGAATGTTTTAGACTTGATGTTATAATACTTGTGGTTTTGTGTATCATATATATGGAGCCTAACTTATGCATGTGAATACAATACTTAGTCCTTGTTGTTATCATCCCTACATGATGTGATTTTGGATAACATGTGAATTAGCCCTTGGTTTTGAGATTCAACTTTGCAACCTAATAGGGTCAAGGTAACAATCTATAGAGACCCGGCCTCTCATCACACCAATACACGTGAAATAAAATGTAGTCATTTTCTATCCACTTGGCGTTAGTTACTCTACCTACATTGCATATCTCATTGCTTTAGCAAAACTACAATCATTGGAATTCCACTTCAAGCATCATTCTTTGTGAGGTATGCATTGTGGTCTTTTCATACAGTCATGCATGAAGTGTGGTCCTAGATTGAATACATCTTTTGGGGATAATAGGTGGTATACTCATGCATGAATTGTTATCTTCTTAGAGGAGTTTAGTAGTCTTGATCTAGTTATGAACCAGCACATTGAAGCTTAGTGACAAGATTTGGAGTTTCATGGTGCTTAAGGTATGGTTTGTATTCAAGGATTGTTATGTTTAAACTATTTCTCTTTAATTGTCCTGAATTCTAACCTTAGGGAACACCCCCTTGGCCTTGCAGAGATAAAACAAGAAGGAGAAGTTACTCTTTCTCATTCATTGGTCCATAATTGTCCTTACCTAATCATAAGTAATAGGTTGTTCATGTTATGTTGGCATCCCCAGGGGCTTAGGTGAGGCTTATATTTAGGGTTAAGGAACTATGCAACTTTGAGAGCCAAGGTGTTGTCTTCAAATATTCTTTCCAAGTTATAAAACTGGCCCATCCAAGGGTTTGACCTAGGAGAACTTGACCTTGACAATCTAACAAAATCCTTGAAGGTGTCTATAGACACCACACTCCTTACAAGCTTACCAAACATTAGATATTTAGGATGAACATGTTTTAGAAGTATGGATTTCACCAATTCAGACGTGTATCAATTCAAATACATAATAGATGAGATCAAACTTGCAGTGCTTCGGATTAAACCATAGGGTTTTCTGCACTAGTTCTAATTATGAGAGAGTCACCATATCAAGACCATTAATTTTTTGGAGATAATGAATTGATTTTGTGCATCATTCTTTTGTCATTAGTTCTAGAGCTAAGTACCCCTAACCACCACATTTAATTTTTAAAATATTAATTGCAATTAGTAAATCCCAACTTAATTTAATCTAGGTTAATATGTATTTGATTATATTGCATTTATTTGATTAACCCATAGTGCAACTATTTTCATTATAGATATATCCCCCAGATATTTGTGAAATGGTGAAATTTGAATACCTATGCCAATTCCCATTTAGTTCTAGGCCAATTTTGATGAAATGTATTAATACAATTACATACTGACAGTAGGCATAATTTTATGTAAAGTTGGGCTTATTCTCCAATCCTTTATACATTCCCATTCACACATACTTCCATATATTCAAATTATCCCATCCCTATTTACACTAACCCATATACATTTTTTATTACTATTCATATATTGTATGTATCATTGCACTTACATTCATACACTCATTCCCCACCTTGAGATTTACACTTCCCTAAGTCGAGTCAATCCCACCATGCTTGGGTTTGACCTTGTGCCATGTATAATTGACCCTTAAAATTCAAAAATTTAAATTCAAACTTTGTTAACTCCCACCTTTTCACTAGCCATTACAAGTTGGCTCGGTACACATTTGCACAATTTATTATTATGTCAATATTTAAAGGCATCAATTGTGTAATTAATTCATAGAAGGGAATATTAGAAAATCCTAAGTATTAAAAGGAGAATCATTCTAGAAATTTTTGGATTTGAAACACTAAAAGGAACTAGAATATGCATCAAATCATATAAGACATCTACATGTGTGAGAGTGTTGTCTTTGATGTTCATCCAAGATCATGAAGTTGGTCTAATCAAGGGGGTTGACCTAGGAGAAACTGACCCTTGCAATCCAATAATCTCCCCAAGGTATTTTTCATTACTCATAGTCTACATGCATTAGTAGATATCAAAGATAGGGGCAACATAATTTCTAGTAGTCCAAAGTCATCCAGATCAATCCTATGGCTTACAAGACAATTATGTGCAATAGGTCATTTCCACGAAACATGAGATTGATCATACAAAGAATAGATTTGAGCCATGGGGAATTTTATGACTATTCAAAACATGAGGTGTTCCTCAAATTATGTCCATTGATTTATATACCATCAATGAGTGGAATTGTGCAACATCAACATTCAATCTTCATCATGATTCCCAAAGCTAAGTGTATAATCCCTCTCATTTAATGTACAAACATTTATTACACATTTATTATTCCTAGTCAATTTAATCTAAGTAAATCATGAATAATTGTTTAATTTGATTTAATTAGCATAGATTTATGTAAAATGGAATTCATTTCCTTACATTTTTGGTAAATCTGTCTACTCTTACACCCCATGGGGTTTAACCTTAGGATTATACTTTCCTTGTTTTAGGATTTCTACTTTTTGAATGCTTTATCATTTTTAGATGTTATTAGGGTTTGTATTCCTACTCAGTGCTACTTGATCAATGTATCTTTATTTTAGGGTTTAAGATTGCATTGTCTAACCTTCCTTTCACCACCCTACCTACCCTTGTTGAGACTTTTAGGGTTTTATTTAAAACCTAATTTTTGACTAATATTTTGATCTATATTAAACTATACCTCATTTCTATTTCACTTGTCTACTCCTAGTGTGTTTTTGGGCCTTTATTGCATAATCTTCTCAAACCTATCCTATCCATCTATGGGTAGATCTCTATTGATATATCTTTACATCATTGGGATTCTCGTGGTCCCTTGTCTTTAACCATTGATCATGCTTAAATTATATATTTTTAGATGTTTATACAATATATGACATGCTATCCTTTTGTTCTTGATTCACTCATGACATTATATCATAATAATGGGATCACATTGTATATGGAAGCATTGTACCATTATATACAAACTTTCTCCTCCTTTGGGGATTGCCATTATTTTTCCTTCCCTCTTGGATACCCTTACCACACCTATTCATTATTCTCGTATGCTTCATATTTCCTTTATGGATAGTGATAGTAATGTGCTTGATTCTAACGATGCTTTACCTTTAAGAATCTTTCTATTACATGATCCAACTAGTAACACATCTATTGTGATGGATACTTACACTACACCCTCATCTCCTAGTGATACACTTATAGATGATACATAGTGTGATGAGGTTACCTTTGTTTCACATGGCATTGTTAGATCTTGTGATGATATTTTTTCTACATGTCATAATGGTTTAGTTTTTCATATGAATTATGATTCTTCATGTATTAAATATCATACTAAGCCCAATACGATTCCTACTTTTTATGCCTTAATTACACCACATAATTATTCTTCAATTAGGCATACAAATATGAAATATAATAAACGTGCTCAACTTTACAATACCCACACTAAAATGTCTCCATGGAATTCCATGCATTCCTTTGATATATATAGAAACATCTTGAGGCAAGTTTTAGCACACATCAAAATTCCATCTACCATCACTCCCACTAAGTTAACTTCAATATTGAAGCCTATTGCTTGAGATAAAACTAAGATTTTATTTGCATTCCACAAGTTACCTCCTCCTAAATCAATTGAAGAGCATAGACCATTATATATTATGGTTCGGTATGGTGATCTTAGAGTTAAAAGAGCCTTGGTGAACAATGGGTCAGGATTAAACATTTGTAACAAGAAGTTTCTAGATGTGACCCAAGTTTACTCTAATTCTCTAAATCCAAGACATCTATTATAAGATTTGACAATATGATATAGGGATTCCTTGGTTCTATTGCCTTGCCTATCACTCATGGGCCCGCCACACTTAACACAATTTTTCACATGATACCTAGAACTTTAGTAAACAACATTCTTTTAACATATCTTTTGATTCATGTTATGGGTACAATCCTATCAACTCTTCATTATAATTTCTTAAGTTTATTCATAGATTAATAAGAGATGTGTAGTTGCAATCAACAATAACCCTTATCAACTTTATCGCATCCTTCAAAGAGATAAAACCTTGATATCTCTAAGCCAATTAATTACACTTATAGTACCCATGATAACTTCTCCCAATTCACTTATACATCATGTTTATCCTGAAGATGATTGGGGTTCTCTTGATTTCACACCACCATGTAATGAGGAGCATACAATCAATGATAGTGTCCATCCTACTTCTTCTTTGACCATATATCCCAATCTACTTGATAAAGCTCCTTTGGATCCTTAATTGAACAAACATTCAGATGAAGGTGTTATTTCTCATGGACATAGGACTACACTTCATTCTAAATGTATCTTGTCTTCATTACAATTATCTAGTCAATATGGCAAAGGATATATTCCATTTTGCAAAAGTTTGGCTATAATGGAAGATGATTAGGTTTAAAACACCAAAGCATAGTCAAACCCATCCAAACACCTAAAAATAATAACAATAAAGGTATAAGTTATTATCGTTCCATACATAATGGCATAGACTTACCACTAGTCTATCCTGAATTTATTTACACAAATTGTTTGGACACCATCCCTCGTTTGGATACTTTCACCAATGATGAAGCCCTAACAATATATTTAGTAGTCTACGATGATTTTCCTATGCTTCACCATGATAGAGGCTTCCCGCATATTTTTGAGGTCTCTTCATATTTTGAGGAAGATGCTCATTCATTAGCTTATCTTCCTAATGGTTTACTCCCTCAACCTTTCCCCGAAGATCAGAGTACACTCACTATTGTGATATCCAAGATGTAGAGATGAACAAAATTGATAAATAAAAGATCTTGAACATGGGAGATTGCTTGAATAATTCTGAGCAACATAATATGCCCACTTTACTAGAAGACTTTGGTGACATCTTTGCGTGGGACTATCAAGATAATTTAGGTACTTCTAGTTATATTGTAATGCACAACATTATTTTAGAACTTGATTCCAAACCCAAAAAGAAAAAAATTGAAAGATGCATCCAAAGGTCACTTTACTGGTCAAAGAAGAACTTGAGAAAATTGGTAAAAGCCACTTTGATTGAGACCAATTGATTATTCACCCTAGATATCCAATACAATACCTGTTGCCAAGCCTAATGGTCACGTGCATATTTGCATCAATTTTAGAGACCTAAACAAAGCATTGCCGAAAGATGATTTTCCACTACCAACTTATTTATAAGATTATAGATTCCATTATTGGGCATGTGATATTATATTTTATGAATAAATTCTCAAGATACAACCAAATCCTCATAAACCCACGAGATCAACATAGAATGCTTTTACTACAACATGGGGCACATTTTGTTATGTGTTCATGCCTTTGGGGCTAAAAAATATTGGAGATAGGTATCAAAGCGCCATGATCTTAATCTTCCATGATCTAATGCATGATGTTTTAGAAGATTATGTGGATGATATTTTAGGAAAATCTAAGAAAAGGAATCTTATCTAGGATTTGAGGAGAATCTTTGAATGTATTCAATAATATAAAGTTAGACTAAACCCTAACAAATGTGTATTCAATGTAGATAGTAGTCACTAATTGGGGTTTATTGTATCTAGATGGAGAATTGAAATTGATGCCATTGTTAACATTCCTCCATTGAAGAATATTTCACAACTTTTCAACCCTAAGGGGAAAATTCAAGCTATATAATGATTTATTACACAAGTAGTTGACTAAACATTACCATTCACTAAACTTTTAAAGAAGGATATTAAATATGGAATGCAAATTGTTAAAAGACATTTGATGACATAAAACAATACTTGCTAAGTCTATTAGTACTCGTGCATGTTATTCATGGAAAACCTTTTCTACTATTTTTATCGACCACTAAATCTATCATTGGAGGTCTTTTGGCACAAAAAGATGACAACAAAAAAGAACATGTGGTTTATTACATTAGTCACACCTTATTAGATTACGAGACATGATATACCCTTATGGAAAAATTATGCTTGGCCATGGTCTTTTCCTTACAAAATAAAAAACATTATATGATTCATGTTGAGACACATGTTATAGTAAAAGATTCTCTAAAATACATGTTTTCTAAAGCCGATCTCTCAGGTTGTGTTGCATGAAGGGTGATGCTACTTTTGAAATTTGATCTTAAGTTTGTCTTCCAAAAACCATTAAAGCATGGGTAATTATTGACCAATTAAATGAGAACATATTACATATTAATTTTTTGTCCCCTTGGACTATGCTTTTTTATGGATCTAGATGCACAAATGGTTTTAGAGTGGGAGTAATATTGATACCTCCCTCAGGAGACTTGATCCCCGTCTCTTTCTGGCTTGTTTTTCCTTGTACCAATTACATGGCCGAATACAAAGCATTAATTATTGGGTTATGCACAACCGTCTCTTTAAAAGTTAAATCTATTGGGATACATGGTGATTACTAGACAATAGAAGCAAAATTGATAAAATATCACAAGTTTGAATTATAATTGCTTGATTCATTTGATTCATTCATTATCAATGTGATCCCACATAAATATAATGGACATGTTGACTCCATGGCTAGTGATGGTTCTCTCACAAGCATGGACAATGATGGTCTTCATTTTACATTCCTCATTCATAGATTAAAACTAGCTATACGAGACACATCTCTGATTTGTCGTACACTTGTGAGGACTAGTTTCATGATATTTAAACTTAGCTAGATTTGAGAGCATTCCCGCTTCATTGCTCTAAGAATACTCGCATCCGCATTCATAAATCAATTTTTACATACTTACACTCATTATGGGGGTTCTTTACAGGCATGCTTTCGTGGTTTATTACTTTGATGCTTTAATGATCAAGAAAAGTCTATTGCATTTTAAGAGGCCCATGGGGCATATGTGAGGGTCATGTTAGTACAAAATAATTGGTTCAAAAGATACTACACATAGAATACTATTGGATTAAATGGAAAAATGTTCCTATGACTTCATCTAAAAGTGTTCAATGTGTCAAACATTTAGTAATTTAAAACATGCACATGCCCACAAGCTTCATCCCTAGACATCACCTTGGTCATTTTCAACTTTGGGTCTAGATTTGGCAGGAAAGATTGCTCTAGCCTCCTTAGAGGGCAACACATTTATCATTATCACTACAAATTACTTCACAAATGGGTTGAAGAAATACCTCTCAAATCCACTACATGTCTGACATTTGCACTTTTATCATGGATAATATTATCTCTAGATTTGGCTTTCCTTGTACTATTATAACCAATAATGGAACATCTTTCAAGAATAAAGAAGTGAAGAAATTATTAGATAAATTCCATATACAAGAATGATTTTCTACCCCATATTATCCATAAGACATTGGACAGGTAGAGGCAACCAATAAAATAATTGAGAAAATCTTATGTAAAGTAGTTGATAAACACGATACCAATTGGTATACAAAGCTTGTCCCTTCATTATGGGCATATTGCACTAGCATACACACTCCTACAAGGTATACACCTTATTCTTTAGTTTATGGCACAAATTTTATCATGCCACTTGAGTTAAATATTCCTTCATTACATGTTTCCCTTTGTTGTATTATTGGTGATTATACCTACCAAGAACATTGATTAAAATAAGTCAAGACACTTGTTGAATGAAGAGTGAATGTATTGGATAATATATGAATATACTAAAGGCTATTAATTAAAACATACAACAATAGAATCATTCAAAGATATTTTTAATTGGGTGGCTTGGTCCTTCACACAAATCCTAAAAACCAAAATGATAAGAAAAAACTTCGAGGAAAATTTTGTCCTAATTGGATAGGACCTTTCATCATTATTTCTTAGCTTGGTACTAATGCTTTTGACTTATCCACTCTTGATAAAAAAAAACTGGTGACAGACATGATTAATATCATGCACTTGCAATGATCCTATTATTGACCACTATATGTGACGAGGTGAGCAATTATACATTTCTTATCATCTTTTTCCCATACCATTTTATGATCTTTACCTTGCCATCTCACCCTTTCATGGGAGCCAATTTACACATGCTTTCATGATCACATCTTATACATGTGCATCTATACAGCTACTCATTGATATGATCACCTATTCACAACTATCACATGACATTTATCTAGCCTTTGGGGGCTATCTTTACCTCATTATTTGATTACATGAAGGGTGTTTACACATTGCTTATGATCTTTCTTATGCCCATATCATTCTCTAAACCTTGTCTCGCTATCTTGCCCAGGTGGGGGCAAGTACTTTTATAGGTGCTCTCATGATCACACCTTACACAAGTGAGCTCACATGCTTCATCATGTGCTTACAACTCTCCCTTTACATCAAGGACATCACACCTTCCCTAGCCTATTGTGCACTTGCATATTTATCATGTGACTAGAGCCACATTGGGGACACCATGCCTTCCCTACACCATTGATTGCTCACATGATTTGGCATGTGCCTGGGACTATCTTATTATTGGGGGCATCATGCCTTACATATACCATTGTGTGCTCTCAACCATGTGCTAGAGCCACAATGGCCACATATGCATTTCCTCATGTTATATGTGCTTACATTATCTTATCTTGCCTTTATTTCTACCTTAAGTTTCTCATTTGCCTATACTTGGTGTAAATGTATGTCCCTTGAGAAAAATCTCCAATCCATATGCTTTCCATAATTATCATTCAATGTCTCAGATTATTTGATTGTCACATGATACATATACAACATTTATTACTTTACATGAATTTTGTGCTTATATTATCACTTATGATTACACTTACATTATCACTTATGATTACACTTACATTATCACTTATGAGTACACTTGTTTTTCATGTATTATTCCCCTCTCCTTTAATTCCTTACATCTGATGGATGCAACCAATTAAAGTGGGCATATGTTATCGCTAACACTCTTATGTTGGAGATTGTACACAATTGCATGTGCCTACACAAAGACTCCTCGCCATGCCCAGACAAATCTCAATCACATGCCATGGTCATGCCTGAAGTACCATAGTAGTCTACTACTAGCTATACTGGTTAGAGTATTACAATATCACTTTTCATTTAGGTAGAATTTCTTAACCTTGCTCTCTCTCGTTCTCGTAGATAATTACATTGAAACTTGTAATTGTGCTTATTTTTACTTGCATGATAGAAGCTACTCATTGCACAACTTTTCTCTATTTTGTAGGTTTCCATAGAGCATGCATGCCAAGGAGGAAGAGCATGTGAATAAATCAAGATGGATCCATTATTTTACATGGGCGCCATATCCTTTTATGTCTAAATATTTACTTTTTATGCATCTTTGTGAGTGCTCATATTCTTTGAAATACATCTTCATGATAAATTCACTTACACCTCAAAGTGGAGGCAAAATGTAATGGTGAAATTTGCATATCCATGCCAACTCCCATTTAGTTTTGGGCCCATTTTGATACAATGTCTTAATATAATACATACTAATGAATGACACACTTTTGTACAAAGTTCAACTCATTCCCTAATCCTTTATCCATACCCATTCACACATACTTCAACACACTCAACCTTATTCCATCCCTATTTGCACTTACTCTTATACATTTGCTATTACTATTCGTTTATTGCACATATCATTGCACTTACATTTAGACTCTCATTCCTCACCTTAAGATTTATGCCTCCCTACCTTGGGTCAATCTGTGCTCAAGGTTGACCACATGCCACATGAAATTGATCCCTAAATTCAAATTTTGTTGACTCCCACCTTTTCACTAGCCATTATGAGATGACTTGATACATGTTTGTGCAATTTTCTGTTATGTCGATATTTAAAGGCATTTAGTGTGCAATCAATTCATAGAAGGGAATATCAAAAAATACTAAGCATTACAAGGAGAATCATTCTAGGAATATTTTGATTCGAGGCATTAACAGGAACTAGAATCTACATCAAAATCGCACAAGACATGTGCATGTGTGAGAGTGTTGTCTTCAACATTCATCCATGATTGCAAAGTCAGTATAATTAAGGGGGTTGACCTAGGAGAACTTGACCCTTGTGACCCAGAAACCTCCCTAAGGAAACTTTCAATGCCATTAGTGTTGGAAATATTGTCATTGATGTCAAAGGAACCAAAAGAGTTTCTAAGGCATGATTTCTACCTTTAGTCGACAAATCGCTTGGCTCATGAACTCTCAAGTTCACTGATGGATAGTTTCTTTGACATCCAATTTGCAATGAAAAGATGATAAAGAAAATTTCTAAGGCATCAATGATTTCAGCCTTCAATCGGCAAATTGCTTAGCTCATGAACTCACAAGTTCATCGACAGGAGAGTTGTGCGATGGGTGTGAAGAAGTAAGTTTGAAGTGCAAAGTTTAAAGTATCGGCATCTTTAGTTTGTGAACTCAAAAGTTTGCCGACAACCAATTCGTCGATGGGAAATTTTGTCGATGAGAAAGTTTGCTGATGGGGAAGTCCGCCAATGGGAAACTTTGCCAACGGAGGAAAGTTGTTTCGTTGTTCCTCAAGTTTGCTGATAGGTGATTTGTCAATGAGGTATCAGAAAAGTCTTCAGTTCATGAATTCCTTAGTTTGTCAATTTTAGGGTTCGCCAATAGATAAAAAGGTTGATAGTTCATGGAAAGCAACTTTTGTCGATAAAGGCTTTTGAGTCCAAGGTCCATGGAAGTTAAACTTTTACCGACAAAGGCATTAAAGGTTAAGTTCATGGAGATAATGATATGAAGATATAATATATTTAAATTAAAGATTTAAATATATGGTGAGGTCAACTTAAGGATGAAATACAAACCCTCATTAAATAACCTCAAGATGACCCACTTGGTGAGATGGGTTAACAACAATGCAAATCAAAGATTTAAGTGTTGGCACCATTACAATAACGTGAGAGAATTTTAGTTTGGGACCGACCTAAAATATTTCAAATTATAAGGCCGACCCTATGAAATGTATATGTTAAAAATTCAAAATACACAGGGTGACTTTGGAGAATGTTTTAATTAAATGTAGCCTACAAATAAGGATTGTATTGTACAAGTTGATATATAAAGCAGATCAGTATTCATTTTTTTGTGTGTATCTAGATTTGCAAGTGTCAAAGTGAAATAGTGTGAATATACAGGCGAATGCGAATTGAGTGAGAAGGACAAGAATATAAGATAATTTGGGAGTTGCATAGTATGTATCCTATAAGAACCCTATCTAGATCTATCCTCAAAATAACCCTGCTATCCTGAAATTTCTGATTTGTTTTTATTGAGTTTTACTTAGGGTTTTGAAGTCTTGTTTTCACCAATGTGTTTGAAATGTTTTGTAGATGGAAAGGTTGCAATACGATAATGAAATAACACCAAATGATGACTGAAAATGAAATAACCAACTCGCTTATACAACTAAATATCACCACAAACATAATAGAACATACCCAGATAGAAGATTGGCCTCTTTATTGAATAGTAGTTGGTTGATTACAAACAATAATGGTCTGATATAAAAATCAGACTTGCATACGAATGCAAATAGTGTCCAAATATGATCAATAAGATGTACAAATGAGTCTCCAATGATGCAACAACATATGCCAACTTATTAGTGATGAATGTCGATGAAGATCTAGGCCAAATGTCAATCCTTAGAAGTCTGATTATAATCCTATAGTTGCTGATATGTAATCAAATCATGAAACCCTGGCCAAAATGTCCAAAATATGCCTCCAAACTCTAGTGATAGGTGCCAAATTGAAGCGTTAAGGGTCTAGGATGAAAATATGTCAATCCAACTCCAATGTCGTGGCTGAAAATGCATGGATCTAAACTTGTAGGTGAATTTCAGAGGTCTGATATGAAATTCAGCTTGCAAGGTATGAGATTCCACCTCCAATGAAGCTACCAAAACATGAAATATCATTAATACATCATAGCCATGAAACCAAATAGTGAAATCTGCCTCTTAATGTCTTCAAATCTGAATAATAAAGCCTAAAACATGCTAGATATCTTCAAACCCTAGCTGAACAATAAACTCCATTGAAACCCTATTTGATTTGAAGCCTTTAACTCCTCAATAACCTGCAACATGCTCAATAACGGATTCTAAGTGAATCCATCTCCCATGGTGGGATGGGTTTTCGTCCAAACCACTAAAATCCAAGGGTTTTTATCCTTAGATATCGCTAAAACTCTATTATAGCCAAGAGAAAATCTCCAAAGAGTGAAAAAGCCAAATGATTCAATGATATGAAAATGACTCCAAATGACCTCCTTTTACCCTCTTCACCTTGGGTGCCCAATTGCAACAAAATTTAATATTTTTTCAAGTCCACCGCCAAAAGAAAATATATTTAAATTTATTTTCTTTTAATTTTATTTGAACTTTTTCTCCAATTTGGACCTCCCACATAAATAATAATAAAATAATATTATTTTATTATTTTTCTTGTTCTCCCTTGAGTGCCGATTTTGTGGGATTTATTATAATTTTTTAATAATAAAATATTATAATCTAAACTTCACTTCAACATTCCATTTTTCCACTTTTAAGTCATTTTTTCCATTTCCCACCTCTTGGTATAATATTTAATTATTTTTGTTTTTTTATTTGGATAAATATTTAATTAATTTTGATTTTTCCATAAATATTATTAAAATATAAAAAATCATCTCCAAACTTCATTTTGCCAAGGAAAAATCATTTTTGCCACTAAAAACCCACTTTCCATTCTCCAAGCTTTAAGTTATTTGTTGACTTTACTTTTTCCAAGCTTGAAGTCACTTTAGCTCAAAAAAGGGGACATTACATATCTAGGTTTGAAACAGTATATTGTTTTGTTCTAAATTACAGTATAGAAGGGTTGAGAAGTGTAACAACAAAGTTCTGAAGTTGGATTGTGACTATGTTTGTGAAAATCATGATTTATCATTCATAGCAGAGGTGATGATTGTATTATGTAAAAGTGCATTACATCATTTCTATTATAATCATTTCAGAGAGTCCAGAGGTTGGTGCCTCTCTTTATTTGGGTTGGTGCTCAATTCAAGGGATTGCAATCTCCTTTGGGTTGGTGCCCATAAAATTTGTATTGGCTGGTGGATTGATTGGTGCCTTCAAATCATATTGTAATAATCATTCTTTTTGTGAGGCTAGATTTGGACGGTAGATCCAAGCAACTTGCTCACCGTGGTTTTTCCCTTCTTGGGTTTCCACGTAAAATATGGTGTTGTGTTCTCTTGTGTGGATGTGTGGATATGCTTATGTTTGCATAGTTCTTACTAAATTTGATTGATGCGGTAAAGATTTTGTTGTTGCAATAGAATTGAAGTAAAAATTGTAATATACTGATTCGCCTCCTCTCAGTATATCTGTGTGTTCTAACAATTGGTATCAGAGCTAAGTTCCTTGTTGCAACCTAAAAGCTAAAAGTAGATATTGGATTAGAACATATGGCAAGTCAAGAAGTATCCTATTCAAATAAGGAACCTCTATTTGATGGATCAAACTATGTGTTCTGGAGTATAGGGATGAAAGCCTATCCAACCTCATTAGGGTTCGATGTATGACAATTTGTTGTGGATGGTTATACTGCTCCTGCAACTCCTCCAATAGATCAGGCTGATAAGAAGGCATGTGAGAATAATGCTAAAGCTAAGAATGCAATTCTAGGTGGATTAACAAACACTGAATTTGTTAAAGTGATGCACTGCAAGTCTGCTTAGGATATTTAGAAAAATCTTTAGAACATTTATGAAGGTGATGATAAGCTAAAAGAAGCTAAGCTATAGACCTATAGAGGCAAGTTTGAAAGTTTGAAGACAAAGGAAGAAGAAAAATATTGTTGACTATCTACTCCAGGTGGATGAAATTGTCAATGCTATTAGAGGAGTTGGTGAAGAAATGAAAGACCCAATGATTGTGAAGAAGGTCTTAAGATCCCTTCCCCAAAGGTATGATTCAAAAGTTTCTACCATTAAAGAAGCTTGAGATCTGAATAAATTCACAACGGATGAATTATATGGATCTCTCACTGCTTATGAAATGAGGAATGTGAGTAAGGAGATATCTAAGAAGGAAGTTGCTTTCAAAGCATCTAAGAAAGAAAATAATGATGCATTTGAGCCAAGTGATGGGTCTGATAACGAGGAAGCCAACTTTGTGAGAAAGGTGAAGAAGGGTTCTAACAATTACAAAGGTAAGTTACCTTTCAAATGCTTTAATTGTGGTAAAATTAGTCATTTTGTTGCTAAGTGTCCTCAGGCCAAAAGTGAAAGTAGTGATGAGGAAGGAGAGCATAACATACAGAAAGATGGCAAACATTCTAAACATAAAAAGAGCCACAAGCAAGACAAACATGAAAAGAGGAGCTTTCACAAACATAAGAAAAGCCTCTATTCCAAAGAGGAAAGTAGTTTATCTGATGAGAGTGATGAAAGTGACTCAGACAGTGACAGAGAAGAAACTTAGTTCATGGCAATAGAAACAAGGAGTGTTGTTTGGAAAATGAAGACTTGACCCTGTAGAAGATGATCTAATGAAGAAGACACGACGGTCATTGATGAAGAAGAATGTGAAGTTGATCCTGAAGATGAACTTTTTTATGCTCTTGAGGACTTGAGATTAGTAAGGAAAGAAAATAAAGAACAAAAAACAAAGCTTAAAGAATTATAGGAAATGATTGTTGGCCTAAAGATTCAAATTGAAGAGGGAAAAAGGATTACAGACATCATAAACACTGACCTCAAAGCCAAATCAAATGTGTTGAAAACTTGAAGAAGAAATTGTTTCACTAAGAAAGGAAGTTGAAAAAGTAAATGCTCAGTTGAATAAAAATATCAAGTTTCAAAAGAGTTTTGAAATTTTGGATGATGTAATAAACATTCAGAGACATCTATTCATAAAATCAGGTTTCCAGGGCTATGATGAAGTCACACAATCTTCTACTCCTACAAAGAAGATTGAATTGGAGAAGACATTGCCAAATGAAGAAATCCCAATGATGAAAGAAGAAAATTTAGAAGATCAACTCCTACAAGGTAGACATTCATGAACATGTTTAATTATGCTTTCTCTGGTTATTGTTTCAGTTGCAATCAATATGGTCACAAAGCTGTTGAATGCAGATCAAAATGAGAAGTGATTACGTAAGTAGAAATTATTTTGTTCATTTGTTTGATTTCAACATAATATGTCATATTTGCAACAATTTTGGGCACATAGAAAAATATTACAGAAGTGGACTGGTAAAATCAGGAACTTATATGATTGACATCAGCAAGAAAGATGGCACTCTTGAAAATTAGAAGACAGATTAGAAGAATGAATGGAAAATCAATAAGAACAGTCATGAAAGTGAAAACTCAATGACTTTCCAAACTGCATTTCATGCACAAGGACAAGCAAATCCTTGGGTTATAGATAGTGGATGCTCAAGCCACGTGACATGAGATAAAAAAAAGTTTATTAGCCTTGTAAAATGGAATAGTGGATCAATCAAATTTGGAGACAACACTATTGCAAGAATTTGTGGTAAAGGCACAATAAGTATTGATGGAAAAACCAAAACAAAAGATGTCCTATATGTAGAAGGTCTCAAGCACGATCTTCTTAGTGTAAGTTAGATGTGCAATAAAGGGTATAATCTTATTTCCCATGCACAAGGATGTGAAATTAGAAGAGCAAGCACTAGAAAACTTGTGGCAGAAGCAAATTGGACATAGAATAACTTGTATAATCTTAGTGAATTCAAAGGAAGGAGTTGCTTCTAGGACAGACAAATGAGAGTTGGTTGTGGCATAAGAGGATGGGACACATCAACTCTGACAACCTTGTGAAGACCATCTCTAAACATGTAGTTAGAGACATGCCAAATATTGCCAAGCCTAAAAGCACCTTTTGTAAAGAATGTCAATTTGGGAAGCATACAAGGACTAGGTTCAAGACCAAGGAGTACTATTCTACTGAGTCGTTGGAACTGATTCATATAGACTTATGTGGTCCTACCAAAATAAGAAGTCTCTAAGGTGAAAGGTATTTCATGTTGCTCATTGATGATTACTCTAGAATGACATGGGTTACTTTTTGAAAGATAAATTAGAAGCTTTTAATAGATTCAAAAATTTCAAATCTATGGCTGAGAATGAAATGAATGCTAAAATCAAGTGCTTAAGATCAGATAGAGGTGGTGAGTTTACATCAAATGAATTTGAGGAATTCTATGAAAAACATGGAATAAGGAGACAATACTCTGCTACAAGGACTCCTCAACAAAATGGAATAGTTGAAAGGAAGAACATAACTGTTTAGGGGACGAAAAGAACAATGTTAAATAAAGCCAAGTTGCCTGATGTGTATTGGAAGGAAGCAGTCCATATTGTTGTCTACATTCTTGACAGAGGACAGATGTGAGTAAATAATACAAAACTCCATATGAATTGTGGAAAGGCAGACCTGCATTTGTCAAGTATTTTAGAATATTTGGAAGTAGATGTTATATCAGAAGAGATGAAGACAACTTGGGCAAGCTTGACTCAAGATCTGATGAATGAATTTTTCTTGGCTACTCAACAACAAGCAAAGCTTACAAATGCTACAACGAGAGACTCCATAAGATAGTTGAGAGTGCAAATGTTAGGATTGATGAAGACCTACATCATTCGACATATGACAGAGAAGACTATTGTTCAGATGAATCAGCCTGCGTAGAAGAAGAAGAAGAATAAGAAGTTGAAGAATTAGCAACAAAAATGAAGGAGTTATGACTAGGAGAAAAATCAGAGAACAAGTAAACTTCTCACTGTTGTCCAAGATAGAACCAAATAATTTCTTTGAAGCTAGTAAAGATGAGAATTGGATCAATGCTATGCAAGAAGAGCTAAATCAGATCGAGAAGAATGAAACTTGGTAACTTGTCGCAAGACCTAAAGACAAGAATGTCATTGGCACAAAGTGGGTATTCAGAAATAATTTGAATGAAGATGGAGAAGTGGTTAGAAACAAAGCAAGGTTGGTTTGCAAAGGCTATTCACAAGTGGAAGGCATTGATTTTGAGGAGACCTTTGCTCCTGTGGTAGGATTGGAAGCAATCAGGATGTTTCTTGCATTCACAGTTCATAAAGACTTCAAGGTGTATCAAATGGATGTCAAATCTGCCTTCTTGAATGGTGATCTAGAAGAAGTTTACATAGAGCAACCTGAAGGATTTCAACTATCAGAAGATCACAATTTGGTATGCACACTTAGAAAGGCTTTATATGGTCTCAAACAAGCCCCTAGGGCATGGTATGCAAGGTTGGATAAGTACTTACATCAACAAGGCTTCAAGAAAGGTATTGTAGATAGTAATCTCTACATCAAGGCAGAAGGTGAGCACATGTTGATAGTAGTAGTATATGTTGATGATATTATCTTTGGCAACAATGATGACATGTACAAAAAGTTTGTAGAAGAAATGCAGAAAGAGTTTGAAATGTCTATGATAGGTGAACTTTCATTCCTTATTGGGCTTCAAATTGTTTAATCAAACAAGGGTGTCTTTATTTCACAAGCTAATTATGTTAAGGAGATGTTGAAAAAGTTTGGTATGGATGACTGCAAACTAGTAAGTACACCTATGGTAATAGGTTGTCATCTTAGCAAGGATGATGAGTCACCTCAAGTTGATCAGACTCTTTATAGGTTCATGATTGGAAGCTTATTATACCTGACTGCATCAAGGTCAAATATTATGCAAGCAGTTTGTATGGTGGCTAGGTTTCAAGTAAATCCAAAAGAGACTCACGTAAAGGTTGTTAAAAGGATTTTTAGATAATTGAAGAGCACTTTGGACTATGGTTTGTGGTCTGAGAAGGGAAAGGACTTCTCTCTGACTACATATATAGATGTAGATTGGTCTGGCAGCACTGATAACAGGAAAAACACAAGTGGTGGAGCTTTCTTTCTAGGGGATAGATTGGTTTCATGGTTAAGAAAGAAGCAAGAATCAGTCTCTCTGTCAACAACAAAAGCATAATACATAGCCACAACATCTTGTTGTACTCAGGTTTTGTGGATGAAGTAGACGTTGAAGGATATCGAGGTAATATATGATGAGCCCATTCCTATTTTGTGTGATAACACAAGTGCCATCAACATATCAAAAGAATCCAGTGATGCATTCTAAAACCAAGTATATATCCATTAAGTATCACTTCTTGAGAGAAAAGGTTGCAGATCAGGAGGTAAAGTTAGAGTACGTCACCATAAGGATCAAATTGCAGATATTTTTACAAAACTCCTTCCCAAAGAGACATTTGAGTATTGAAGGCAAAAGTTGTTGGAATATGTGTTGTCATTGATGTCAACTCAATATGTGTCAACTTGAGGACAAGCTTGTATAGAGTTTGAAGAGATTGAGAAATGGTTAGAGATAGGTTGATGTACAGTGGAAGATTTGAGAGAGATGGTTTGACACAGGGACAACATGTTTGACACAGTGGAAGATTTGAGAGAGATGGTTTGACACAGTTGGAGACATGGGGTCAACAAATTTAGGGCAAGTCAGTCCCGAAGACCTAACAGATGAAGAGAAGATGTCTAAGTATGAGGAAGAATGGTGATCAGTATGATGTCTAAGTGTGATGCAGAGGTGAGTACACTTGTTTCAATATGTTTCCAGTATCCCTACATTGATATCTCACCAATATGGTGTACCACACTTAGAGATAGGTTGCAGAAATTTTGCTAAGGCATTCACAGCATATACTCTAAAGACAAAGCCATGGTGTTTTGGTCCGCATCCTTCCGTAAAGCAAGATTCAGTCTTGCGGTTCAAAAGATATGTTGGTCGAGATGTGAAGGTGTTATATCCAAGATTTCAAGTCATTAAATCTTCTGCAGTAAAAGTTATAAGTGACAGAGTTTTGGCCTGTGCTCTGGCGTAGAGTAAAGTAATGATGAAGGATTGTTGGACTACTCTGCATTCCTCCGGAGTGATAGATATGGTTGTGCGGATTTGGGGATATGTTCAGAGTGGTATATGGGTACATCCATATGTGTTTCAGATGTTTTGGTAAACTGCAATGCAATATCCTAAGTGTTGATGGATCACAGTCAGTCCAAGATGCTTTGTTTTCAATAGTTCAATATGGTTCACCTCTTGTGATAGCATATAACGATCAGATACTTTAGGAGAAGGTTGTAAGGGTACTTTTGATAAAGTACATTACTCACATTTTGGTTCGCATGATGTTTTTGGTCTCTCCTTGGTGGTGTGAAGATAAATAGTGGGCAATGTTGATGTTGTTTGGGCCGAGAGTCTGGTTCCCTTCATTTGTGGTTGATCCTGATTATTTAATTTTGCCTTAAAGGATATGTTGCGATGTATTTGGCCCTATTATGTCGTGTGTTGTGATCCGCAACTCATTTTCTCTTCATAATGCATGTGTTTTGAGCTGACCTATACAGTATCACACGTTTCATCTAAAGATCGTCCTGGTGCCGACCTAATTGAAGTTTTGAGTTGTTGCGAAGGGTATTTATAGAACAACAAAATCATTTGCGAGGGGGAAGAGGATAGATTGATGAATTTGTTAAGTATGAAGTGTGCGAAGTCAAAGTGATCTAGTAATTATACGAAATAAGGGACTACAACATCAACATATGACAAATGCCTTCTTCACAACAATTCATGTTCATGTTTCTATTGTAATTTTTATGTATCCTGCTATCAGATAGTGAGTCTCTTCAGTAGGTCCTTGTATCTTGTCCTAAGGTTGTAGCCTTAGTCTGCAAGTCCAACAGGGAGTAGTAGCTTCCTTAGGTTGTAGCCCTAAAACAAAGTTGTAATTGTATAGCAGTGAGCTTCATATATTGTGAGTTAATCCTCATCGTGGTTTTTTCCTCATTGGGTTTTCTACATAAAAATCCCGGTGTCTTTGTATGGTGCATGTTTTACTTTATGTTCTTCATCTTTTGGTTAAAATGATTTGATGGTTAAGCTGTAAATTAAATTGATTTAAAGTTTAAGAATAGACCGATTCACCCCCCAGTCTTTGGATGTGTTCAACAAAAGTTGGGAGTGATATCACTCTCATCAAATCAGTAAAATCTTATGATGAAGCATTTGTCCACGGGGAGCAGCTCAAGGCATATACTTCATCCCTGTTTGGATAGTGGCTACCTCTCAGGGGGAGCAGGTAGATAGAAGAGACATAGTAAGGAGAAGCATTACAGTTAGGATGAGCTAGTCATGGCAGTGTCAGATTGTAGTAAGGAAAGAGGTTGGTTACATCCCTTTGCCATTGATGTCAAAGGGGGAGAAATTTCAAAAGTTGTGTAACATCTTAGGGAGAGATACAAAAAGTAAACATTCAGAGTTTTTTTTGTTTGTAAGTGAACATTCAGAGTTTTTTTTTGTTTCTAAGTGAACATTCATAGTTTATTTCTTTTTGGTTGCCATCAATGACAAAGGGGGAGATTGTTGGAAATATTGTCATTGATGTCAAAGGATCCATAAGTTTCTAAGGCACGATTTCTACTTTTAGTTAGTGAATCACTTGGCTCACGAACTCTCAAGTTTGCCAATGGATTATTTTTCCAACATCTGGTTCAGCCTTCAGTAGGTGAATCACTCAGTTCGCGAACTCACAAGTTCACCAACAGGAGAGTTGCGCGATGAAGGCATGAATAAGTAAGTTTGAAGTGCAAAGTTTAAAGTATTGACAAAATATTTAGTTTGCAAGCTCAAAAGTTCACCGACATCCAGTTCGCCGATGGGAACTTTGTCAATGAAGGAAAGTTGGTTCGTGGTTCCTCAAGTTCGCCGATAGGCGATTTGTCAATGAGGTATCGAAAAAGTCTTCAGTTTGTGAACTCCTCAGTTCACCGATTTTAAGGTTCACCGACAGGTGATTTTGTTGATAGAGAAAAAGGTTGATAGTTCGTGGAAAGCAACTTTTGTCGGTAAAGGCTTTTGAGTCCAAGGTTTGTGGAAGTTAACTTTTGCCAACAAAGACAATGAAGGTTAAGTTCGTGGAAGTAACGATATGAAGACATAATATATTTAAATTAAAGATTTAAATATATGGTTGAGGCTGACTTAAGGATGAAATACAAAACCTCATTAAATAACCTCAAGGTGGCCCACTTGGTGAGGTGGGTTAACAACAATGCAAATCAAAGATTTAAATGTTGGCGTCATTACAATAATGTGAGAGAATTTTAGTTTGGGGCCGACCTAAAACATTTCAAATTATAAGGCCGACCCTATGAAATGTATACATTGAAAATTTAAAATACACAGGCTGACTTTGGAGAATGTTTTAATTCAATGTAGCCGACAAATAAGGATTATATTGTACAAGTTAATACATAAAGTTGATCAGTATTTCTTTGTTTGTGTGTATCTGGATTTGCGAGTATCAAAGTGAAATAGTGGGAATATACAAGCGAATGCGAATTGAGTGCGAAGGACAAGAATAGAAGATAATATGGGAGTCACACAATATGTATCCAAGTTTGAAAGAGTATATTGTTTTGTTTTGAATTACAGTACAAAAGAGTTGAGAAGTGTAACAACGAAGTTATGAAGTTGGATTGTTACTTTGTTTGTGCAAATCATGATTTATCATTCATAGCAGAGGTGATGATTGTATTATGTAAAAGTGGATGTACATCATTTCTATTATCATCATTTCAGAGATTCTAGAGGTTGGTGCCTCTCTCTATCTGGGTTGGTGCTCAATTTAGGGGATTGCAAATTCCTCTGGGTTGGTGCCCATAAACTTTGTATTGGCTGGGGGATTGGTGTCTCATGAAGGTTGGTGCCTTCAAATCATATTGTAATAATCATTCTCTTTGTGAGGCAGGATTTGGACAGTAGATCCAAGCAACTTGTTCACTGTGGTTTTTCCCTTCTTGGGTTTCCACGTAAAATCTAGTGTTGTGTTCTCTTGTGTGGATGTGTGGATATGCATATGTTTGCATAGTTCTTACTTAATTTGATTGATGCGATACAGATTATGTTGTAATAGAATTGAAGTAAAAATTAGTATATACTGATTCACCCCCCCTCTCAGTATATTTGTGTGTTCTAACAACTAGTCCTTAGGCATTAGCAAACATTAGAAACAATGGCAACATAGTTTGAACAATCCACAATAAGCCAGATCAATCCCACTAGTTACAAGATAGTTTCATGTGTCATGTCATTTCCATGGAACACATGATCGATCACATAGAGCATGGATTCAACCCACAATAAATTTAATGACTATTTAGAACCCTAAACATTCCTTAGACCACAAGCATTATCTTTTGTACCATCAACAAGTGGAATCTACACATCTTCAACATTCAATTCTTCGTCATATTTCTCAAAGCTAAGTGTCTAATCACTCTCATTTAATTTCCAAACATTTATTACACATTTATCATTTCCAACTGATGTAATCTAGGTCAATCATGATTAACTATTTAGTTTGACTAAATTAACCCAAGTTTATGTTAAAGGGATCTTATTTTACGACAATTTGTTATACCTACAAATAGTTATCCAAAAACATCTTTGCCCTACAATTTTCTTCATCAACTAAAATAGTTCCTTCAACTACTTTATCTTATAGATAGTATTAAAAACATTGTCTCAAATTGTGGGCTCATCCATTGAAACATGTGTCAATAGAAAAAATATTTTAAAAATGAGGTATCAATCACATGGAGTGAGCTTAGCTCCCATTCCCAATAAAAAATAAATAGCTATATGTGAAACATTCACATTCTACACTATTTTCCTCACCAAACTTGCTTGATGTGATGCCCTCATGTTTTAAATGTATAGAGAATGCAACATTTGATGATAGGAGCTGCCAAAAGACAACTCGTGAAGTTTTTGTACTTGTAATCAAAGGTAAAACGACATATAAATCTTCCGACGCAACGAGTTGCACGTTCCCATGAAAACGATCAAATGGAAGAGCGGTGGGTCCCATGTAACGGGAAACTTGATGCACTGTTGGGAAAATGCTCCAAAGCACCACTTTTTGTTACTTTTTATTTTTTAAAGAAAAGAATATATACTAAAACTATTAGTTAAAATGAAAAGTCAATCTTTTTAGTTATTGAATAGGTTGATATTCTTTATAACTATTAACAATCATGATTAGTTATTTTGGATAACTATGAACATGGTTACAACAGAGTTTGTGTTTTTTGGGTTGTGGAAGAAATTTTGGAGTAAGAAGTGGTAGGCTTTGACGTATTTCTCCATGTGAGGGAATAAAATCTTAAATAGATGCCAACAATAATTGTACGATTAACTTAGATTTAATTATGAGCGGAGTTTATATAAGTAAATGTTGTTTTTTAAAAGTGAATGTAACAGATGAGGGTACTTAGTTTAGGAAACAATGGTGAAGAATTAATGTCTATGTCGTGCAAAATCTAGATGTTAAGGTGTGCAATGTTATTTTTATTAGTTACGCTGAAAGCCTTCTTTATGTGAGCAGCACATGATAAATTATATAGACGAAGGGCTTAGATTAAAAGGACTACCATGAAATCAATCTTGTCCATTAATTGTTAAACAAAATGTCATAAACGATAAAAAAACAAAATTTTTTTTTTTACCTTTATCACTTTAACAATTAATAAATTATTAAATTCTTTATTTATTTATTTTATAAATCTTGGCTTTGTTCATTGACGCTGAGAGGATGTCTACGGTTTTTCCCTCTCCCCGTTTGCCTGCCTTGCCTGCCTTTGCCGGAAATGTTGTTTCACGCCGTAAAAAAATCACCGCCAAATTTTTTTCTAAACTATCGGTTACGCCGGGAAAAAAATTGTGTCAAGTGAAGTCCCCTGTTTTTAAATGTCCCCCACCCTCAACGACAACACTACCTCCACACATATTATTCAATGGGATGTAATTATTCTATAAAAATTTTCAAATATATCTCTACACATATTTAAGTATATAGGTAAGAAATTTTATCTTTAAACCACGAGTAAAAAGTTTAACATCTCACATTTTATATTTTATTATAATTTCTTTTTTTTTTTTTAGTAAATTTCAATTGACAAACATTACGGCCTCAAATTTTATTCCTTCACACTTCTTCAAATGTGATTTTATCACTCCTTCAAATGTGATTTTATCATTTACTAGGCACACACCAAATTATTATTAAACACATTAATATAGTTGTATAGTAGATGGACACACCAAAAAATTAAAGCACAACTAAATGTGCACTAATAAGTGTTAAGTGTTGTTATTATTCAAATGGTATTATACATGTAATTTATGTTAAAAGGAATTACGAATGGTATTAAGAAGTTAATATTTTTTTATCTAGTGATTACCAATCAAAACAAAGTATTATTTTTCATATTGAACAATTTTTAATTTTTAATGTTAAACAAATAATGTTTTTCCTTTAAATCTATGCAAATATTATAGCAAAATTGTAATATTTATATTAATATAATATTCATATTAATGTGATTATTTAATTTTGATTCATTGTATATATATTATTTATAAATTTGATATTTTAAATATTAATGAAATAATATAATTAATTAGATATGAATAGAATGTATATTAAATTATTGATTATACAAATTAGTAGAATTATTATGTGATATATATTATAAAAGTTCATATATCAAATACATACTTATAAAAATGAATATGAGCCATCTTAGTATGTATTTAATAGAAAAATATAGTTATGCCTTAGGTGCATAATATTAGATATAAGTTGTAGAACATAAATTTATTGTAACCTACATAATTATTTTTAAAATAATTATATGATTAAATTTGCAATTGTTTATATAAAAATCAATAAGAGATTCAATTAATTTACTACATATATACAATATAGACAAGTTACTTAAAAGGTGAACTATAATTTTCAAAATTATATTTTTTTAATGATTTATAGGATGTGAATGTACACTAATGATAACTTAAAAATACATAAATATTTATCTGGTAAGGAATTGATATGATAATAATTTTACCCAACTATGTTTGTTCATCTCAATATATAATGTAAAAAGAAATTTACTAATATAAGTGAAAGAAGACAATAGTTAATGTGACGAAATTTCAATAAGATTTGATAAATAATTTAGTGGATTAAATAACTTATAAATTAATAGATAATAAAAAATATCTAACAAATTCTATTTAGTGGATTAAATAACTTATAAAGTAATAGATAATAAAAAATATCTAACAAATTCTATAATTTCTTGACAAAAAGTTTTCAGCTTGCCCATTGAACCTATGGGTCCAATTGCTAGTTTAAATTAAATGTAACACATGAGGGTACTTAGCTTTGGGAACAATGGTGAAGAATTAATGTCGATGTTGCACATAATCTAGATGCTTAAGGTGTGAAAAATTAATGCTCTTAATCTGGAAGAAGTCTTAGGCTTTGTGCAAGTTCACAATTATGTGTGGATTTCTAATGATTGAAATTGGATTTTAGCTAAGAATGCTACTATTTTCAAACTAAAACAATTTTGACAATGTTACACTAGGACTTAACTAGTTTCGAGGTAAATGTATTTTGTTGCTATCCGAGCAAGAAGAGGAAAACAACTCCATCTGAGAAATGCTCTAAACTTATAAAAGAATAAATTTTTCGCTAAGTCAAAGCACGAGGAAAATGGCGAAGTAACTAGTTTTTGGAAAAAAGAAAGTATTGATTCACAAAAAGAGTTACAAAACTAGAAAGAGGGTGAAGAATAGAACATGGCACCAAAGACTGAAGGATGTTGTCCAGGACACCAATGCATCGCGCTGTCGTTTATGTGTCATGTTGTTGTCTGTACAACTAGAATACAAGTATACTTCAAAAAATGTTTTTGTTTCACTTCAATAAGTCACCCAGCTTGCACAGCAAGCCACGCGAAAAAAACTAGCAGCATTCTTGGTGACAAAAGCTATGAAAAAATGCATTAAAATATCTTTATTCAAATGAAAAAAATGAGAAATAAAGAGGAACAACAAAAGGGAATAAACCTACAAACATCAATGCAATTGAGTGCCTCCAAAATACATGCAGCTACAACACAAAGGAAAAATGGTTGGGGCTATTTGGGAGCTTGCCTTTAGGTTAAGCCCCCATGTTGGTCTTTCGATCTCCACGAACCACTGATGTTGGAAAAATAATAAATAAGTGTGCTTTTATTTCCTAAGCGTGTATAAGAAAATAACAGTATTGACAATAAACAAAATATATGAGCATCGACCTTGGTCTACGAGGAAGAATACCCCAATGTGAGTAAAAGGATAACAAGGTGGTGGTCTACATCAAAGATTTACCAAATAAATAATAGAATATGCAATATGGAAATTACAACAATACTATTCGAATGAAACAATGTTACCAAGTTCACAATGTGGAAGAGATGCTACAAATTTTTTCGATTATTCAATCAATATGCGTTCAACTCAATCCTTTTGTGAGAGCCTCAATGAAACCCAAGCTTCAATAGTGTGTCCAATAGAAGTTGAGAAAGAGAGATGCTTCAACCAAGAGAAAGCATTTCACAAACAATAATGGAGAGCCAAAAGCATGAGAGAACCCAAGAGCAAGAAGATAGGCCAAGGGTTTCAAAAATTAGATTTTATGAATGAATAGAGGGACTTGATGAAAGGTTAAGCATGCTTGTAAGAGGCATTTCTTTGTCAGACAAGCATTACCACCAATTGAATCAAGCAGTTGGGGAAGAAAGCAACATTTCAAACTTTGGAAACTTTCAGGATGCTAGCACATTGCATGGATGTTTGCACGTTGCACTCCCATCATTGGGAAATTCTCTAGAATTTGACACATGTTTCTAGAACAATAAGAAAAATTAGAATTTAATACAAAATTTTGGCAAACCTTGATGAGGGGAAAACTGGCCAAGGTTAGGCTCAAGTGGCTCTAGAAACATGCTACAGGAGTGGACACTAAAGAAGGTCCAAAACTCAACAGAAAATTGCAAGGTTAGTATTTTTGACGTTACAAGATTGAATTTGAGTCCCTTGGGATCAAACCTATGCATCGTAGGAATGATCTAACATGCAAGAATGAACTATGACCTGTAGGGATGATCTAACAAGATGTAGACTTTGGTAAGTTGATTCACCCCAATTCTTTGATACACTTGTAAGGAATTTGATAATATCCCTTAAGGAATCTAACTTTATGGCTTTGAATGAATATTTGAATACAACATGCACCAATGTGTATGTGGCCTATATGATTTTGATGTTAATTATGATAATTTGTAAGATCCAAATCCAAATGTTCCTATAGTGGTTGCTCCTCTATATTAACTTTATGATTTTATGACAATGAATGAATGACACATTGAATGGCTTTAAACACTAGAACATAACAATAATTCATAAAAACATGTGTTAAGTTAGCTCACAATGGCTAGTGAAAAGAGAGGAATTTTGAAATTTTAATTTAAACATTTAAATTAAGGATTTAATTTTGTGCTCCTCAAGATTGAACCGGGTTAGTCTCACGCCTCACGAAAATAAACTAGGTAGGGAAAATAACCAATTCAAGGCAAGGATCAAATGTGTGGAGATGGTTGTAAATACAGGCTAAAAAATGATGTATAAATGGTAAATATAAGGGAATGTGTAAAAAGGGGGATGTGATAAAATTGAATGCACGTAAGTAGTTGTAAATGAGTGTGAAATAGATAGGAATAAGCACCAAGTCATGAGCCAAACTTAGCAGAAGAGTGTGCCACTTGATGACATGTAATCATATTAAGATATTCCATCAAAATGGAATTAAAATTAAACTGAGAATCGACATGGTTATGCAAAGTTCACCATTACATTTTACCCCCACTTTGAGGTGCATGTAAATGTAATATGAGCATGCATTTCAAAGTATACAATCATTCTTGGCCATGTCTAAAAAGTAAATATTTAAACATTTCAAAAGGATATTTGATCCATGTAAAATAATGGACCGTTCTTGGATTCTTCTTATGTTCCTTTCATTGGCATGATCCCTTCATAACAACCTACAATTCAAAGAAAATATATACAATGAGGTTTATATCACACAAGTGAAACAAGCACAAATGACAAGTACTTTCAAATGTAACTTACAAACATGAAAAGTAGAGAGAGAGGTGGAAGTGTTAGAGATTTTGCTTGTACAAAAAGTGATACGAAAAACTTTGCTCAATTGCTGCAATGGGATATGGCACATTTAGTATGGCCATGTGTTGTGACTCTACGTGATTGTAGAAAAATGTGATCTTCTTGATTGCAATAATGCAATAGAAATCTACTTGGTTGTTAGCATGTAGTGTGATCAAGATATTTCTAGGTATGTTGAAGAATCTCTATGTAACATAAGTCATTACTTGAAATCTCAACAATAAGAGGGTTAGTGATAATATATGTCCCCTCTTCATTAGTTGCATAGATACTATGCAAGGAATTGGAGGTGAGGGACAATGATGAATGATAAAATAATTAAATCATATAAGCATCATAATCGTATGAAAATATGAGATGACAATAATCATGTGACAAGAAGATAATTGATATTCAGTGATAATTATGTCTAGGCACATAAAGTATGTGAGCATGTAAGACACATAGGTTGGCCATGAATATCAAGGTAAGGTGTTATCCCCTGTATAGTCAATATGATAAGATAACTCTAGAAGCATGATAATAAAGTGAAAGCTTGTTTGATTATAAAGTGTGAGGTAAGGCATTATAGGGCTCATAAATAGAGTAGCATAAGGATGAGAGCATAAGAATGAAAAAATGATAATCATGAAGTGACAAGCACGAGGTCATAAACAAGTAGGCATGATAGGCATATGGTAAGTATACATGAATCCTAGTGAAAATGAACATAAGAAGCATAATGGTCATGACATATAGAAAACATCACAAGTGTGAAGCATAAGGAACATATATCATGAAACTACATGTAAACAAGAAACCAAATACCCAAATTGGGAAGGATGAAACATGAGCAATGACAAAAGATCAAACCAAGCATGCATAGAAGCAATAGAATATGAGAATAAAATGCATGGCACATAAAGAAAGCTTAAGTGCTAAGAGTGAAAAATGTCATGCCAGAAATGCTCTCTATTGGGGAAAAGAAAGCATGAATCTCAATATAGAAGGTGAAATGGGAACACAACAAACAATGCACAATAAAAAGGACAAAGGAAGCAAACAAAATACAAAGTGAAAACTAAAATGTAGATATGTAGTCTACAAGAGTACTCATGAATCATGGAACAAATTTAAGAGGATCCTCCTCTAATAGATCATGCTTTTTGCCAAAATACTTTGTCATGTTCTTCCTCTTTGGTTATATAATTCACCTCTTTGTGACTTTATTTTTTATTCATACATGTTTTATCTTGACAAGAATTTATACCTTTTGCAAATACATTGTCAATGGGTGTATATTAGATGTCTTTATTTATCTATTTTTGTTCTATTTTTGGAGGTGTTTGTGTAGAAAGATTTGGCATTTGTTATAACACAACACTTAGCTTTAGAACACATGAATTGTTCTTGGCATGAAACATTGGCTTTTGTACTATAGGCCCTTTTTGTTTCCTTGGCGAATGCAATTGTGAAATCTGTTTAGATTTATGAAATACTACCTTATCTTTTTTCTTTTCTTTTTATAATTTTTTTTGTTCTTGTAATCATTTTTTATATAGATCGTGAAGTCTTTTTCACTATCACAAGGAGGTTCCTTGGGAATTAGAAGATAAGTAACCAAAGTGAAATGACTCAATTTTGCAAGAGGTTGGTATGGATCTCTTTAAACTTTTACAACTCTACCTTCATGCATAAATTTTACACATTGATAGATAACATAAGGTATATCTTTTATATGTTCCATCCAAGGTCTACCTAATAGCATGTTGAACCAATCAGACGTAGGGGATAACATGACACATGATTGTACCTTCTTTGGGTCTAATCTTAAGAGGCAATGTGATACATTCCAAAGTATGAACTAATATCTCGTCGGTAAGGATAACAAGAATGTCCCCAACGATTGTGTCTCCTATCTCAACAATAACCTATAATGGCCTATAATAATTATTTTATGGGATTTCCTCATTGGAAAATGTAATAAAAGGAGTAGCATGTGAGGAAAAAGGAATGTTTTGAGACTGTATAGTTCCCACAAAAGCATCCATAAGTGACGTGTCATGTGAGTCAACATGATGCTCATCCAAATTATCATTTTCCACAGCCATAAAATCTTGTGCTTAAACATTGTTAACATGGCTAGGAAATGGATTTGTATAGATTTACAAGTTCTAATTAAGTGGTGACATTAAATGAATTCGTTGCCATTAACACCTTCAATATGAATCATGTTATTATCAATCGGATTTTGTAACTTACGCTTAAGACCTATGCAAGATTAAGTATGATGTCCTTTGACTCTATGATAATGATAAAATGCTTGCTCACTGTAATTATTTGGAAGAACCTTAGTAGGATCCTATGGACAAATAGGAGGAAGAGTAATAAAATTTGATCTCAAAAGACTTTGAAGCACATAGTCCAAAGGTTCTTGCAACTTAGTAAACCTTCTAGGAGTATTTTATTTGAAAGATGAGATGTTATAAGCATTGGCCACTTGATGCACATTCTCTTTAATTTCCCTAAGATCAATTACCCTTTGAAAATTTATTAGAATTTGGAAACTTTGAAGGGTATGATGAATTAGAAGATGATGAAGAGCCATACTTGAGTGTATTAGATGTGGGTAATTTAAACTCAAGATTCCTTAAATGAGTACACATGTCTCTAAAACAAGGGAAGGTACTCAAGTGTACATTGGTCTCAACAATGATAAGAAGTCCCATGAGAGATGATTTGAAGCTCATCATCATCAAATTAGTGCTTCAATTTTCCATATAATGATTGAAAATGAATCTTAATCATTAAGAGGCTCTTTGCTTCATTAGGCACACTTGCTCAAATCATTTTGTAGTAATTTTTAATCCCATATTGATGTGAAAATGCTTTAGGAAAGAAGTGGCTAACTCATCAAAGGAATGTATAGAACCTGGAGGCAAAGAATAAAACTAGTGAATAGAAAAATCCTTTAGGGTTTATGGAAACAACTTAGCTAAGATCTTATTTTCATAAACAAAATCTGAACATACTACACTAAAATCTTATAAATAAATATTGGGATCACTCTTTTCATTATATAATTTAAATCTTGACACAACAAACACTAGAGGAAATGGATATGTAATAACTTAAAAAATGAGGAGTGTGTGATGGGGAGGAGTATATGCAATAGGATACTTTTTATTACCATTGTCTTGTTTCTTAAGATTGGCCACATCATGTAATAGAGTGTCCAAGGTGGAAGTGGATCAAGAGTGGTGTGAGGGGTGTGAGAAACAATATAAGAGATGAAATTAGGGTGTGTGACGAGGTAATGACATGGCCATGGAGGGAGGGATCACATTATAACATCGGTTAGTCTTGGGAAGTGATGGAGGAATGGTGTGAGACATGGCAAATAGATAGTGAGTAGTGGTAGGGATATCACTACAGAGTAGAAGTGGAAAGGATAATGGATGAAGTAGGTGGAGTAGTAGTGTATGAAGGAGAAGATGTGAAAAATATCATATAAGCTACAAGTATAATAAGGGGAGTATGACCAAGATGTAGGCAATAGCAAGGAACACAATTAATGGAAAATGTGGAGGAAGGTATGGTAGAGGTAGTGGTAACAATATGAGTAACAATGGGGGTAGTAGTAGATATGAAAGTGGTGGGAGTGGAATGAGGAGGATTAGAAGAAGAATAAGGATGGGAGGATACATCACTTGTAGAGGCCATGAAGGATCTAATAGCGTGTATAATATATGTGCCAAAAGGTGTATTCACTAATGTTTGATGTAAAATTGTGGCCAATTATTTAGGTGATTGACTATTCATGAATGCATCCACAAGAAATTAAAATTATCTAGTAAGTGCAAGATCTTGTTTAACTATGTGAGCATTAAGATCATAATATTATTGGTTAACATGATTATCAAAAGTATTCTCAACCTGAGCATTAAAAACAATTCATTTTTATTTGAGTGGGTATCCATAGTAGGATTAAGACAAGTACTCCTTTCCAAAGGAAGATTAGCATCTTGAGTAGCTCATGGCATAAATAAAGCAATATGGCTATGAGAGATAGAAAGTTAAAGTAATATCAATCACTTTTAAATTTATAAATTAGAATAATTAGGAAGATGTAATATTTGAAAAATGAAACCCTAAAGGTCAATCTAAGGGTGGATAGGCTAGGAAAAAGCAAGGTTAAACAATAAAGCTTAAAACCCAAAAAGAATATATAATTATGAAGCACTGCTAAAGAAGAATATAAGCCTAATAATATATGAAAACATGATGAAGAAAACAAAAAAGCACATATCTAAAAACCTAATTGTAAAGAAGGAAAAACTTAAGGGTGTAAGAGTGGTCAAGTTCACCAAAAATGTGAGGGAATAAAATCCCTTTTACATAATTCTAGGCTAATCAAACAAATGCTAACAATAATGACACATTAACCTAGATTGAATTATGAGTTGGGTCAATAAACTAAAATGCCATTTTTATAAATTACATGCAATAGATGAGGGTATTTATCTTTGGGAACAATAATGGAGAATTAATGTTGATGATGTGCAAAATCCAATTGCCAAGGTGTAGAAAATTAATGATCTCAATTTGGAAGAAGTCTCAAGCTCCATTTGGTTCATAATTCTATGTAGATTGAATCAGAGTTCCTAGGATTAAACTCAAGCACCACGAGAATGATCTGATTTGCAAGAATGAACTTTGACCTAAGGAAATGATCTGACAAGTAAGTTGCTTTACCTTGATTCTTTGATCTCTGATCTACTTCTAAGGATGAAAGTGTTTTCAAACACCTTAGGGGACATTATTAGATTGCTAGGGTCAAGTAATCCTAGGTCAACCCCCTTTATTAATTAACTTTATGGCTTTAAGTGAATACTTCAAGACATCATGTGCCAACATGTAGATGGCCTATATGGTTCTTATGTAATTCTTAATCTTTTAAGATCCAAATCTAAATGTTCCTAGAATTATTGTTCCTCTATATCAACCTTATAATTTTTTGATGATGAATGAATGACACATTGAATGTCTTTAAATACCAAAACATAGTAACAATTCACAAAAATATGCATTGAATCTACTTACAACAACTAGTGAAGAGTGGTATAAATTTTGGAATTTGAATTTAAAAATTTGAATCAAGGATTTAAATTTGTGCTCCTTCGGATTGAACCATGTTAATCACATGGTCTGCAAAAATGAACCAGGTATGGAAAATGATTAGTTCAAGGTAGGGATTGAATGCATGGAGATGGGTCAGAATGTAGGCTAATAAATGATGTTTAAATGGAAAATATATGGGATTGTGTGAAAATAGGGATGAGATAAATTTGAATGCATGGAAATAGGTGTATATGCATGTGAACATATAGGGATAAGCATTGGGTCGTGAACCAAAATTAGCACAAAAGTGTGCATTTTGTTGATATGTAATCATATGAAGAAATTCCATCAAAATGACCCAAAACTAAATGGGAATTGGCATGGATATGCAAATTTCACTATTAAACCCTCAAAGTGATAAATGGTTCCTTTTCTTAGCTTATTTTTTGTTAAATTTCTATCATCATGTTACTTATTATAATGGAATAAAATCTATTTTACATAAATCTAGGTTAATTAAATAAATTCTAACAATAATCACACAATTAACCTAGACTTAATTAGGAGCTAGTTCAAAAATGACAATGAATATTTAGAAATTAAATAGGAGGATTGATTCACTTAGCTTTTGGAACAATGATGAAGAAACATTGCTAATGTCAAGCTAGAATCATTCACCATAGGTACAAAAATTGATGCTTATTATGGAATATGTCTTGAGCTCTGTGCAATCTTAAAATTCATCACAGTTCAGATCCAAGTCTCTTGGGTTTGAACCTAAGTGCTATGATCTTGTTCTAATGCATGGGAATGAACTTGGCTATACAAGAATGGACTGATAAAATGTGTGCACAAAGATCTATTTACCTTCACCTTCCTTGTGTTTCAATATGTCAAGGCAATATTAACAAACACCTTTGGGGAAAATGTTAAATCATTACAATAAAGTTCTCCTAGGTCAATTCCATGGACAAACTACATGTTACATCCCTCCTTTTGAAAACAATGATGCTATTTACTTTCTTACAAATTTCAGTAAATTACTATGTTGTGAACGACATGAAAACTGAAAATTTATCTTACAAAGTTGTTATATGAAATTGCGGAATCTATTGATTACGATCAAGGTGATATGTAGACTAAAAGTCTTAGTATTAAATGCAATGATGTTTGAATATATTATATTTGGATCATAGATGCTTTGACCACAAAAATTGTATGTAAGTTTGTCGATGCAGGAACAGGTGGACCGTGTCCGACGGGAAGAGAAAGTATCTTCGAGAGGGAGTATAGACTCTGGAAATTAACCACGGGTGTTTGCCACTGAGATCGCCAAACAGTTAGATAAACCTGAGAACCAACAAGTAAGTCTTGTTTGTCGGTTTAGGTAGTTAATTTGATGTCGACGCCAAAGGATAAAGTATAACATCCTAGTCGAAAGTCGTCTTGTAGAATCTTGGAGTCGTTGATGGCGTCGTAAGTTCCTAATAGCAAGTCGACGTATTTGAGATGTTTAATATTTATGTCTATAAGTATTTATTGAGTCATCTTGTGGCGAATTTGCAAATCTTGTCTCGAAGTCGAAATTGCGAGAAGTCGACCTTGAGCGTCTAACGTTGTAAGAATTCGTTTGCGATACGATCAATCCGTCGTGATTGTCGTAAATCGCGTCGAATTTATGTTGCGAATATTTTCTTTTCGCGTAGATCGACGAATGTCGATTTGAAGCCATAGTGTGATGTAATTTATTTTAGTCGTCGTGTAGCGTGAGTCTTTCCTTCTAGTTTAGACCGTGATTTGTTGTCAATTTAACCTTGAAGATCTCTTAATAAGTAGGTTTTTGCCTCCTTTTCATTTTCGATCAACACGATGCTCTAGTCATTGCCTAATCACCGCCATGCCGAACTTAAACTCCGTAATACATCTTGTAGTGGTTTTGGATTGATTTAGATGCCTTGGATATCGAGTGAAGGTGGAATTGTTGTGTCTTCTAGCGGACCACGTCGCCAGAGGAGCCACCACCATTTGTATGGTCATGTTACTGAGAAGTCGGGTTCAAGTTTAGTTATGTCAACCCATGTGTATAGATTTACGTCAACCGAAAATTCTTTGATGGGATTCTTTTAACCAAGGCGTGCGAGGTTAGCCCGCGAATTAGAAAGGGTGTAACCATTTATTAAAAGTTAATACTCCATCACCTTGGAGTGTGGTGAGGCTTCGGAGGTTGTAGTGTAATAGAAGAAGAATCTGCGGAGAGAGAAAACATTTCCTATATCTTTGCGCATCATGGAAGGTAGTTGCAACTTCCTTCGTGGGCAGAAGGAGTGGAGAGCAGCGTGGAGCGGCAGTTAGTGAAGAGAGTTATTTCCTGTGCTCTGCCAACGGAAAAAGCAAAAACTATTGCTACGGATAAGGGACTGCTTGTGTGTAGGCCATCGAGGAAGTTAGAGTGGAGAGGATCTACTCCAACGTGGAGGAAATCTAGGAGTCGGGCAAGGTCGAAGGCACTTAGTAGAGAAGGCAGCGAGTGATAGGAATTGTGCAGTGAGGAGAGCACGAGATAGGAATTGTGTAGTGAGGCAGCGAGGGTATTGTAGCCGTGCAGTGAGGAGAACGAAAGGCAGTAAAAGTTTAGACAGTGTAGTGAGGAGCGAAAGGCAGTAAGAGTTTAGACTGTGCAGTGAGGAGAGCGAAAAAGGCAGAAGAGTTTAGACAGTGTAGTGAGGAGCAAAAAGGCAGTAAGAGTTTAGACTGTGCAGTGAAGTAATGAGAGGTAGAGAGCCCTCGGTGTGAAAGAGCACTCCAGCAACCTCCATTTTTAATAACAGGTTCTTTTTCTTTACCATTTGTCTCAGTTTAAAACAGTAAGGAAGAGAGTCTCATGGTTATGGAAGATTATTACGTTTAAATATGAGTAGAATAGAATGATAACGTAAGTTTACTACGATTTCAGTATGCGGTTAATTCCTTGAAATAGCTTCATTGCTATGTAGGACATATGATAAACTCAGAAACTAAAGTATGCTGTCACATTACTGTGTTTTAAGATTAGAAAACTCTGAAAAAGAAGTGTTACTACCTTCTAGGAATTGTAAACTCAGAAACTATAGTTTCTCTCGTCATAAATGACGATGTATAGCAAAAGAACGCTGCTCTCTAAAGTATATGCATTTAGGAATGAACTTGTCTGGGTGCAAGACGTAATTTACCTTTTGTGAACGATAAACAATGACGTAAGATAGAAGAGTTGCCTTTAGGTCTATGTTATGAACATAAAACTGCCTTGGAGGTTTTGAACGATGCTCCACGTGCATGCTATGCAGGAGTCAAACCGTAGTTAGTAAGCATGTTCGACGTATAGCCAGAAAATGCATTTGTAAACAGCCGATGTCTTATCTGTTTAATATTTTTATCTACATTTGAAAGATTCCCAAACCTTTTAGATTATTTACGACTCTCAGCTATTTAAATCTTGTGAAACTAATGACTCGGAAAGAGGAGTAGGAAGATAAAAGTGTTGGTAATGTTTAGGAAACCGTCTTGGTTCTGAAATGATCAATTGGAGTTGAAAACCTGCATGTGAGTCGAGATTGCGTTGCATGCGACGGTGTTAGAATCGTTTAACCTTGTAGACCATATGAGTCTAGAACCCTCAAATTTCGGGATAACAGAAAATGATTTAGATACTTGTGTATGTTGTGTTAACATGGGAACCAAGTAAACAGATTTGAAACCACTTAGGAGTGGACGTGTCTAAATTAATGATTTTTCAAGATAATGGGATTATGAAAGTCTGAACTCGAGATTAGAATAATATTGTGCAATGCGCTATTATAGGAGGATATCCTAAGCCTTGAGGTCATTGAGGTCGGCAAAATAAGTTCAAACTATACAAATAGGAAACTGTAGGATTTTGACCAGTTCAAGTCGAGTAGGGTGGGTGAACCAAGTTCATGCATTTTTAAAACGCTAACTAAATACAAATCCTTTGGCCAAGGTGGTGTACTATCCTCAAGTGCATCGAACGTTCACCGTAACTGGATGGCGTTTCTTGTGGACTGTCGTGCATGACTAGAGGGTATCTAGGGATCTGCGTGATAACAAGACACGTAGGTTACAACACCAGAGCTCAGATGGCAAACACCGATGGTTATCCTAAGTCTATCCTCTTGAGTAGGGTAGGGCCACTTCCGGTTAGGAAGGAGTGCGGGAGACTGACGGTCTGTGGTTGGAGGTTAAGCTCCTTGAAGATACTTTCTCTTCCCAATATTGAGGAACTGCCGAGTCTTGAACGTGATGGGTTGACAATCGAGATGCATGATAATGGTATGTTTCTGATATTTGTTATTTCATGAAAATTTCATTTGTTAGAAAACAAAGTGTATTATGAATATCATTTCTTACAGTTTTTATGAGAATGCAATCATGTTTATGATAAAAGGAAAAATGTTGTAATGGAATATAGATGGGAGACTTTTGTATTTGATTACATTTTTTTTTTTTTTTTTAAAATATTTTACCATCGTGAAAATTTAGTTACTTCTTGTCATTTTGGTTTTGGTTGTTACACTACATTTATGACTTTGAGAAAATGATTGTAGATAACATTCATAGACATGTAGATGGCCTATATGATTTTGATGTGACATTTTCTTTTTAAGCTCCAAACCCAAATGTTCCTAGAATGATTAATCCTTGTTCCTACCTCTTATGAATTAACTACACAAATGCATATCTTTAAATACATGAAACATAGAAAAAGGTTTCACAAACATGTACCAAGTTGGTTCATACTGGATAGTGGAAATAGGAGGGAAGTTTGAATTTTAAATTTTGAACATTTGAATTAAGGTTCAATTTTGTGCTCCTTAGGATTGAACCAACTCAATCCCATGCCCCATAGAAATGAACCATGTAAGGAAAATGATTAACTCAAGGTATGGAACAAATGTATGGAAATAAGTTATAATATGAATATAGATAAAATAATGCTTCCATAACCATTGCAACACTTGGGAGACTGCTATGATGATTTCTTCAAGTGTCACAACAATTATGAGATCATTGCAATAGTTTTACAATTGTCATGGTAGTTTTGTAACATGGTTTCACCAAAATAGGGGAAACACAAGTGTTAACAACCAAAGAGAGGGAAAAGATGAAAAGAAAATAGGGGAAGTCAAAGGACATGTTAAAGGGATACTAGAGGGACTTCTCTTGAATATCAGAGTTGATTGTCACTTTTGTGCCATTAGGGCTTTTGAGTGTACTAGTCATCATTGGACTCAAAATTTTGAACCATGTAAATTTAGTTACTTATACACAATTTGATGAGTAATGGTACAATTAAGAAAAAGGGTTAGCTTGGAAAAAGTAGAAAAAAGATTTGAATTGGGATGATAATATTGTAGGTACAATTCTATCCATGGCACAAAATTGTGCCTGCAATATAGTTCAAGAAGAAGGATTGGTTGTAGAGCAAATGGATTTGGACCACTTGGGACTAAGGTACACTAAAGAGTGATAGTGCAAAATAGATCAAATTGTATGCCAGAATAGCATATTTAAGACAAGTCCTAAAATAAATAAAAATGAGTAGTGAAAATAGTGAAGTATGCACTTTTATCCTCTACATTAAAAAATATTAGCATATAGAAATTTACGTTAATGGGAAAGTATATTAAATCATCTTATAATATTATTTTTGAATAACCAAAAGGTTAACAAAAATAGGGTCGTGGTGTAGGTACAATCCTTGCCAAATTCTGCCATAATAGTTTGTAGTGATAACTAATAAGTGATAGAAATAGAACGCAAACAATTTTGGTGATGCTTCAAAATTTTGAACATAGAGTTTGCAAGTGAATGCTATATGCAAGAAGTATGCTTTTCAAAGATTTAAAATATCCATAGATCTAGAGCAAAAGAAGAATGCTAAACTTTTTGTTGCAGTCAACACCTCTGACTACTACTAAACCAACTGCTTTATGTTGACACCATAGATAGTGGGGAACTTAAAGAAGGACTTAAATAATATTCTAAAGAGATAATTTGATGCACTATTTTTAAGGTTAATATGTAACCTACAAAATAAAATTGTTGATCTCGAGTATTAGGAAGATTAGAATATCATCGAAAAGTAACATCAAATGTCAAATGCAAAATATTGTATTCCTAAATAGGTGCATCATAATTGCAACTCATTGTGATAGAAGGCCCCCACGTTGAAGGACCATGCTTGCTAGAAAAAATAGGGAATTGCAAAGGCCAGATCTTTCATTTGTCTTTGAGTTATAGCGCCCCCATATTTAGTAAACCTATAGAGAATAATCAGTAATGTGTAATGCCATTGTGCATTTTAAATCGACATCCTTAGTTATTACAAGATACAAATACCATTCTTTAAGTAACATTCAAAGTTCAAGATATCAGAATATAACAACTTGAAGACACTCGTAATATGAAATGTTTTAGCAAGAATATAACATTTTGAATAGTGTAGGGATCTACAGAGGTCACATAATGATTTTATGGTGATCTAGACACCTTGGGTTTCATGAAAAACTAAAGGAAATTCCTAAAATAGATAATAATATACAGAGTGACAAAACCACTCCATGAAATGGGGTGGTAGTTGATTTAGTCATAGTATAATTACTTTGTTAAGGGGTTTTTTAAAGTCAGTTGTTGATCATGAAACTCATATGTAAGGGATTGGATGGATGAGATGTATGTACCTTTCTCATGCAATCATTAGATAAAACCCATAAATAATAGTCGTATACCATAAGCATGAAACCCATATTTAAGTCGAAAAGGGCCTATATTTAACAATGCTGATTTATTATTTAAACCCTTGGGTTAGATCACTAGTATTTAGAGGTGGTGACATTAAATGTTTTGTAAAAGAAGACGATTACATCAAGGAGACGAGAGAATATTGGCAAGAGGGATTGAAAGGACATAAAACAACCAAAGCCAAGTGGTATTGTAAGGAAAAAGTTGAGAAAATGTTCCCTCATTTATCAAGTCTTTAAGATTTTGCAAACAAAAAGCTTCCTACTTAAAGACAATCCTAATATGAAATGTTGTAGCAAGAATATAATATTTTGAATAGTTCAAGGATCTATAAAGGTTACATAGGGATTCTATAGTGATCTAGACACCTTGGGATCATGAACAACTAAAGAACATTCCTAAAACAAATAATAGTATGCAAAGTGATAAAATTGCTACATGAAATGAGGTGGTATTCTATGGCAATCTAGATACCTTGGGATAGTGAACAACTAAAGAACATTCCTATAATAGAGAATAGTATGCAAAGTCACTATGTATGTAACTTGAAGACACTCCTAATATGAAATGTTTCATCAAGAATATGATATTTTGAATAGTGTAGGGATTTACAAAGGCTACACAATGATTCTATGGTGATCTAGACACCTTGGGATCATGAACAACTAAAGAAAGTTCCTAAAATAGAGAATAGTATGCAAAGTGATAAAATTGCTACATGAAATGGGATGAAAGTTGATTTATTGTTATAGTAGAATTGATTTTGTCAAGGGGTTTGTTGAAGTAAGTTGTAGAGCATAACAAGATTTAAGAACCCTATTTTCATGTAATATTATTTTCATGATTGTTAAGGTTTTATTGTGATTGTAGATGCATGTGTAGCTAATAATGTTGTATAGCCCATAAGTTAATAGAAACTAGGTTTTATTCTTTACTTAATTTAACTTACATATCCCAAGAATTTTTTATTCTCGCTTTGGATGGCCACTGACTCCACCTACCCATTTCACTGTGTAACTCATATGAATTATAAAGTTTATCTTTCACCTAAGCACTTTCTCATTCAAAATAGTGGTCATCTAAAGCTACATTGTCATTTTAATTGAATTAAAAAGCTTTGTCAATATTAAAAATTACTTACGAGATGCTTTGTATCCTTAAATGCTTATCATAGTTTTGATCCAAGAAGAGCATGCCTCCATGACACACAACTACCTATTTCAACATTTTATGGGAGAACCAATAAAGCAACCCTAATTGCAAGTAAAGAACTAATACTTGGGGCATCTTCTTAAGCTACCTTCCAAATGGAAGATTTCTTATAGAAGAATGCTAAGTGGATATTTTGCATATAGAATGATCTTCCTCTTTCACATATTCCTGGGTCAATAATTATCAAGTTACAAATATATCTTCTATGAGTGGGATTATGGATATATCACCATATAGAGAGAGCGAGGGGTTGGGGAATAGAGGTTGGGACCAAGTCTCTCATAGTCATACTCTATACCGAGATTTATCAACCTAAGAAATTTGTAGCCAATGAATGTATTAAATACAAACTAGAATCATATGAGGTCATATGAAACTAAGAACACTTGATATTTATAACTCTAGAAATTTGATCAAATAAATATTTTTTTGTCTTTATATGCTCTTTATCTCTAAGTCGATAGCTAGTTAGGGTAGGGGCAAAGTTGACTCTTTGCACAATAGATATAATCCAATTTTCTAGCTCTTATAGTCATGTTATTTTTTTAATTCTTTAAATAAATAGTTCATTTAGCATGAATCACTACAATTACATCATAGGTTTAATGCAAGAGAGGTGATTTAAGCATAATCTATAATACATTGACTCATCTTTTCTTGTTAGCATGCAAAAAAACTAGTTGTCAAGAAGAAGACATGGATACATATAAATTGTAATTATCTATTCTACCAAAGGCCAAACTAATTTTTTTATGACTAACAAGACCATGTCCCATTTCTAGGAAAGTAATATGTTAGTGGTTATGTGTCTTTTGTTAAGCACATAAAGAATCTCAATCCTCAAAATGTAAAAAAATACTAATAAAACATGAACTTAAAAGTAGGATTAAAATATTTAGAACAATGTAGTGTATTTATTTACACACCATTGGTGTGCTACAAATTTTCTCTAGGGTATGTGCATGGAAATGGGGGGCCAAAATGGGATCAAAAGTGGCCACTTTTTTCCTAAAATTGACAAAAACTGACCTTGGATGAGAATTTCAAGATACCCATGCTCAAAAATTTAAGATGTGGAAAGAACAAGATTACTAGTGCTCAAAATCTAGTTTCTAAGCTACTCTTTTCTTAAAAAATGGGGAGATTAAGGGGGTCAAATTGGGGAAGCACTCAAAGTATTCCTATTTTTGTCGAAAAAATATAACATAGCGTTAGGTGTGCTACCCCTAAAATGTCAACTTTTAAAAAGTATTTCACAAATCCTTTCATTAAAAAGTTAGCTAACATCACATAATTTATACCAGATTTTTCTACTAATTTTTAATGAATATATGATTTTTTACTAATTTTCAAAATGGAGAAACCCTGAAAAAGGAAAATTGAGCATGCACCTCCCTTAATTTTGAGAAAACTAATCAAAAATTATTTTTTTTTAATGTGTATAGGATGGAGTCTAAAATGTAAAAATGCATTTTTTAAAAATTTTTTGATGAGCAAATAAAAATGACACTAAAAAATCTATACATAGGTTTTCAACGAAATTGAAGACACTAGCAAAAGAATTGAAGATCAAAACCTTAATGTATTTGAGTTTTAGAAAAAAATGCATGGTTAGAAAGGTAATAGAGAGCTTGATATCATCATGGTATTTTTTCAAAATAATATCTTAAAATATGCAAACCTACTAGAGAGCATGCTCAATATTTGCTTGTTTTTGTATGTTTTATATAAAATACGTATTTGAGCATCTCACATGTAGGTCCAACCCTTTGGGTTAGATGTCCAAGGCAAATCCAACCCTAAGGATTAGAATTATACAGCAAGATATAATGCACACACACACGTTATGAAATGCTTATCTGTTTTGGCTGACACAGAAAAATAGACAACGATCTACAAAATGGAGAAACCCTTAATTTTTTGCCCCACATGCTCTATTTTTCCATTTGCTCTACATATTCTGTGACATAGAATCACACTTTCTATTATTTTGAGGAATTACAATAATTGTTTGACAAAACTAATTTTTTGTATCTTGTATTTACATAAAAGATTCTAATTGCATGTTTTTATTTGAATTTGATATTATCAATCATTATTTTCATTATTTTGAGGATTTTGACTCATTGTTTAATAAAAATAATTAATTTTTTTGTCTTGCATTGACATAAAACATTCTAATTGCACATTTTTTTGAATTTGATATATCAATCATTGTTTTTATTATTTTGACAAATTTTGTTAGATTAATATATAATTCAACATCATGCCAAGGAAATAAGCAAAAAGGCAAACATCATTGGAGCATGAAACCAAGAATGTGAAGAAAAGAGAATGGATGAGATAATTTCATGAAAATAAAAAATTAACTTCAAAGTTGAAGATATATAATCTTTGCCAATTCAATTAGATTCCTAAACATCCATTGGAACCATGAAAAAGAAGAACTTGAAGAAACAAAGACAATGAATGCAAAAACTTCATGCAACTAGGAAATTGAACCTCAAAGTTGAAGGTATGTCATTTTTGTCATCTTAGTTTGATATTGTAGTAAACTCTCAAACATTGATTGAATCAATAAATAGTGAAACAATTAATGATGATGTAATTTTAAATATCAATTTAGATGCTACACCAATTGATCAATGTATTGAAAATATACAAAATTTACCAAATTATGAAGATGAAGAAAATTTGTATAATGAACAAAATTTATCTAATGAATCAAGTTTACCATTGAGAACACCACTTAAAACTTTCTGTAAAAAAGCTAAGTTTTTAATCAAAATTGATGGGAACATTCTAATCAATGAGTGATAAGATTCTTGAACGTACTTGTAGAAGATGTGCTAATAAAATATGGATAATATTTTTTGAAAACTTAAACAAAATAGGAAGATGTCAATTGTTTATTGAAATGATGATAAATCTAAAGTTTAGACCCACCATGAAGATCCTTCGTTTAAGAATATCTAATATTGATAGTAAAAAATTTATTGTAAAAAATCTAATCAATGCATACCAAACAATGGGTTTGACCTC
This sequence comes from Cunninghamia lanceolata, assembly GCA_027924645.1. Classification (NCBI taxonomy): domain Eukaryota; kingdom Viridiplantae; phylum Streptophyta; class Pinopsida; order Cupressales; family Cupressaceae; genus Cunninghamia; species Cunninghamia lanceolata. The sequence continues at coordinate 30,951 of BSBN01001380.1, read as the reverse complement.
ACACACCAAAGATATTAATGCTACAGAATGTGTAATGACATTTACTATAGTAAGTAATCAAACAAAAAAATATTTCTTAATTAGGAAATGAGTATAGCATTGAAAATAAATAGAAAAACACCAATGAAAGCCATCACGAGGTGTGAAAGATTTGAGGATCTGAATAACAATGAACTATTGGCAATCTTTAGTAGACTCTCATGGAAAGACAAAGTCATAGTTGAAGCCTAAAAATCTCTAATTGAAGAATTTTAGAAAATAACACAAGTATCACCCATTCAAAGAGACATTGTAAAAAGAATTGGTTGTCAAAATCATGAACTACATCCAAAACATTTTTTGGATATGACTCAAACACAAAAAAAATTCTCTAAATTTGTAGAGAGTTATCCTCAAATAAAAAATAGTCAAAAGTATTTTGAAATGACAAAATCTTTTTATATTAAAATAAATCACACATGCACTACTTATTGTTGTAGGTTCACATTGAATTTGTTATGCATTATGATGTTTTTTGACATATACATGTTACTTTACATACTAATGATATTTTTCAAGAGTGTATGATAGAAGATCTACCTAAATAGATAAGAGACTTCATTTAAAGACATCAAATTTCCACAATCCATAATAGTAAGATGTGATTGCTTCTGGATAATAATTGTGTAGTGCTTTTTTTACATCAACGTTTCATATCATACTCCATGATCCATCCTCAGGATGAACAGAGCAAGAGAGGTCATTTCAAGTATTTTTTGTGAAAGAGTAGATGAATATTTTTTTAAGACATCATGCTTGGATGGAACATGTGATAGTTGTGGTGGTTTACAATGTTTGAAAAATTATGTACACATAGAGAATACACATGCAATTGAAAGTGAACTAGTAAGTTTTTAAAAATATAAATTAGTGGAATACACTTTAAAATATGGTAACGAGGCCAAGGGGTGTGAATTAGTGAGTGAAGAAATAAGAGTATCACAATTTATGCTTATCTTTTGAGAGAAGATAGTGTATGAATATGCAAGACATACACATAGAGCTTAATGGTTGGACTTGCAATTCAAGTTATGCAAGGACACATTTGTTTTTCATACCATTATGTTAGTTATAGATTTTGCAGAGAATTATAACCACATAACGAATTCTAATCATAGTACTACAACTCCACTCAAGTTACTATATTTGTGCATACAACATTCATGCATGCACACAACAATAGAGAGGAAGACATAAAGATCTTGAGGGAGTATTATTTTTATTAGTGATGATTTCACACATTATATAGAGTTCATGCCAAGTTACTTTGATATGTTCTATAGTAATTTGAGTAGCGGGAACATCATATTTGGTTAGCATATCATATGATTCTAGATAATTGTACATCACAACTCAAGAAATCATAGATGTTCTACTGGTTGAGTAGGATGCATATAATAAGTGATGTTTAGCATTTATGGATTTGATGCCAAGCATGGAAAGGGGGGCATGATGGTGTGGGAAGATGTATTAGAATAGCCTTAGTATGAGAAGAGTCGAAGTACAAATATGGTACAAAGTTGACAAATGCAACACCCATCATCAAATGATGTAACTATACAATGGATCTAGATGATGAAGGTAAGTCTATAGTGTTAGAGTTGGCTATGATTGGAGCCACCCAGGATCTAGGATTTCATGAAAGCACAAGAGAGATCAAATGAAAGAATAATGCTATTCTATCAATGAATGCGAAAGAGTTACAAGATTGTTATTACAATGTACATGATATGACTTGCTTATAAAGACAAGGATGAAATGTAGGATGTTGTAGTCATGTGACAATTGTCTTGATCATATGACATGTGACAACTATAGGATAAGATGACAACTATCAACAACTATCAACAACTAGACATAACTAGAAACATCTAGTAGACTCACTAAGTCAACTTAACATATGAATTACGTGTGATGTGTGAATATTATTTAACTAATAATAAGTTAAATAATATGAATTATCCAGAAAAGGGTAAATTGGATAGGCAATAACCCTGTTCACACCAACACCCCCCTTAAGTGCAACTTAGGGTGGGTACCCATGTACAACAAATCTTAAGTGGAGAAAAGGAGAAAACCTCATGGGACAAAACTCCTCTCTAAAAGTGAGAATGCATAAAACAATGAAAGTGAAAGAAGTGATAGTAGGAGGACTCAACATGACCCCCCAAGGACAATTCTATCACATATATACAATCAAATACCCCCCATAGGAGATCAAGTGTGAGACTATAAGTCCCCTCCCACAATGAAGTAGCTCCTGTGCCGATGGTGAATGCCTGAAGAAGAATGCTAGAAAGTGCCATGTACCTGCAAACAACATTTCTCCCCTTAGGAAGAAACCAATCCAAAGCCTGATGTAGAAGAAACTTCATCTCCAAGAAGAGATATGAGGTAAGAAGTCTCAATATGGATGTCTTAAAAAATTGGTCAAATATCCACATGTCAAAATCAAAGAATGGCACAATGCAATGAGGTGTAACCAATCTAAAATCCTGGGTAGACTGATGAAGAACAATCTCCAAAGATGAAGTAGATGGGATAACAACTATGTTGTAACTGTCATCAAAGAGGAGAGATATCCCCTCAAGTGTGTCCTCAAAATCTACAATATGAGACTCACAAAACAAGTCTGATATACATGCCAAAAAAGTATCCCACAAAGCTATGTCTGAAAGACCTAAATGATCCTACTCAACTGAAGTAGAATAAACCGTGTCGATGTCAATCTATGAAGAAGCAGGAGGTGGAGGAGATGGAAGCTCAACACTAGTCTCATGAACCAAAGTGGATGAAAGAGGTTCAAGTGACCAAAATTCTCCTCAGAAACATGATTCACACTTGATGAATGAGTGTGAATATCAATTAATGGATCTACATTAGAAGAAGAAGAAAAATGGGAGAATGTATACAAGCGAGATGCATGATCAACCATCCCAACAACAATGATATCTCTGCTCTCCAAGTCCCTTATGATCACTAAATTAGGAATGAACTCAACTGTCTTGCCTACACCACAATGAGTAATTTGGTAGATAGAAAGGAGATTGGTTGACAAGGAAGGTACACACAACACATTATTGAAAGTGCCCTCACTAATATCAATAGTCCCTTTACCAGTTGCATGCATGTATGTATTGTTACTCATCAAGATAGGTGGCAAAATACACGACTCAAATGAAGAGAACATCCCTTGTGAAGATGCCATATGATGAGAAGCTCCAAAATCAAGAAGCCATCTCTCTGACTAAAGACTTGTAGAAGCAAAGAGTGCTTGTCCTTTTCCTTTGTTTGTCCCATTAGCTATGCTTGTTGTCCCTGTCTGTGTAGATGATGATGGTGCTGAAGAAGAGGATGTACTAGGTGACGTGGATGATGGAAATTTGATATTGTGATTTTGAATAATGTGAGTCAACTCATCAATTTTCCTCTCATAACACTTATGCTCATCATGTCCTAGTTTCTTGCAATATGAACACTTTGGTCTCTCCTTCTTAGATGATTCCTCCTTGGGAGAGGATGAGGACTTAAGTGATTTATTTGACTCCTTGGCTTGCTCATTGTTCTTGAAATCCTTATTTTTTTGTTTCTTTCCTTTGCTAGTTGAAGCATTTTGATCCTTTGTACCTTGATTAGCAAGAAGTGCTTAAGGTCTAGGAGACTTCGATGTGCCCATGTGTACTAACTTAACTTGCTCCCTTGTGAATTATTTGACAAACTTATCAAGTGAAGGCATTGTGAAAGCTTTCCCAAGTGCATCCATCATAGCGTAGAAGGTAGAAACAAAAACTAAATAGTTAGGACCAAGCTTGGCAAGGATTGAAAGAATCAATTAAGTGTCCTCTTTCTTAATTTCACATTGTTTGAGCTACAATCTAAGTGACTTTAGCTTTGTGAAGAAGTCTTGGATGCTTGCAAAGTTGGTTAGATTCAAACCAATTAATTCATTCTCCAATTTGAAACCTCTCATAGCATCTTGCTTACCAAAGAGATTCTCTAGGTAGTCCACACTTGATTAGTGTAGCATCCTTACTATGTCTAGGAAACTTGGTGACAATCACACAATTCAGAGGAAAAACCTAACTAAACAGTCCACTTGAACCTTTGGAAATACCTTCATTGAATTATCAACCAGGGCTAGTAAGCTTGTGATGGTACTAGCACTGTATGTGCTTTCAAAGATTTAAGACTAACTAACTCATCCTAATATAGTGTTATACTTGCTATAAAATCTCAAAACTACATAATGGTAAAGGAAGTAATGTTGGAACTATTGCTACAAGTACATACAATATAAGATTGTAACTAATTACTGTCAAGAAATGAATGCTAAGTTTTAACTTGATACTGATAATCTAAACCTACACTCCAGAGTACAACAAGTTAAGCAAACTAGAATAACTCAAAGAATCTAATTAATCATGCATTTATAAAATAACTGTTACAACAAAAGTAGTCATACAAGAAATGAATTGAGGAACAATTACCTTGAGTGGCCCTTGCTCAAGTGACTATCTCCACTGATCTATAGATTGACACAATCATAATAATTCAAAATCATTCATTGCACAATCTCCATAATATCACATAAGATTCTACTGGAATATCTTATTCACGAACTCATCATTGAACAATAAACATTGTCTGTGCAAAAACAACTAACTGAAAAAGATCTGATAACTATATCTGCTGATTGAATAACTAACTCTATCTCAACCACCGAGCCATACATATAGGCATGGGGGAAGTTTCTTAAAACAAGGACTCTCAACTAAAATCATAAATCATCACTTCCTATATATCAGAGTGCGATAAATACCAAGTAATCAATAACTGAAAAATAAAGAAGAGTCCAAGTGAAACTGAGACTCTTGTTGTAACAGAATTGGAATGTGGACTGGTTGAATCAGTCACGTTAGATTCCTGACTGCAACAGAGTTCTTCTCCTTCAATTAGCTTTATCAATTGTCATCATGATGCATAATCATCTTCATTAATTGCCTCTATGTTGTAGTTGTTGCACTCAGTTTATTGTGGAACCTCCCTTGCTCTACTATCTGGGAACTCTTTTGGCCGTGGGATGCACCTTGCAATTGTTGCGGGCTATAGTCTATCTCCTCCAGCTGCAAAGAATTAGTTCACAAAACATGCACACAATACTAACAACCATAGATAAGCACAAATATCCATTACAATTCATACATACCCACACATAATCATACAATATCCATCACACCATAACCATTTTTCCATATACTTTAAATCAGGTTAAGGGTTGCATAATGAGCATAAAAGATAGCATAGTGTAGAAATATGTATAAGATAAATGTATGAGAATGTCTATGAACTTGCATAAAGACATAAGAAAACTATCTAATGATTAGACTCATCATTCCCCCCAATTACCCATTTGCTGCTTGCCCTCAAGCAAATTAACTAGGGCTAGAGGTTGTAGTGCAAAGTGATTTCCCTGAAGTCTATGACAGCATCCACTCCTTTAACCTATTTCAAATAAAAGCCTCTGTAACGTGCCAGTCTGTTCATTCTGGTAACCACTACCCTCTCCCATTCCTCATTCTTCTCCATTGACAAGAACATTAGTGGCTAGAATGTAAGTGGCACCCATTCAAGTCCATGATCTTTGGCAATATCCATATATCTTCGTGCTCTTTCAAGCATGGCCATAAAATTATAAACGAAGTGGGGTTATTTTCTGCAATTTAGGGATTAAGTTGTCCCATCTTTCTTGCACAAACTGGTAGGAATGATGGATGAGTCCAACAATCAAATGTTGCATTCTTTTATAATCCTCCAATCTCAAGTTCATGATTTTTTTGCCTACACATTTATGGTCCAAAAGTTGTATCCATTCTGCAACGATCATTTCAGGGGTTCTAGATTCCTTATTGGAAGAGAAATTGATTTATCAAGAGAAATTGATTTATCTCTCTCCCTATATTCTTGCATAATTGCACCCCTAAACTTCTCATTCCTAAAATAAGATGTTAGTGCCCTTAATTGTAAATCTTCCACAAAAATTAATGGGTTCCATTATGTGTCTTCAGGCACAACATAATTATGCAAATAGTACTCACATAACTGATCCTGTTCCTCTAGTGTGACATCAACAAAAACATTTAGAAAATTAATTCTTCTACTCATAGCAACTGACTTATTACTAATCAACTTACTGAATTGATAACTTAAAAAATTTTCTTATAAAAACAAAGCAGAAGTTCTGGCTGGAGGTCTGCATTTAACAAGTTGGGTGGCTTTATCCGCTAGCTCTTCCACCTTGACTGCTAACTTTTTCAATTCAATATCTTTGCTCTCCATTGCCTTAGTATGATCTGATATCATTATTTCTTTTTCTTTCTCCCATTTCTCCTTTTGTTTAGAAAAGTCTTGAGTATCTTTCCACAATTTGTAACCTAGGGACATGATTGTGTGACAGTTTGGAGTTTTTGTGGTAGGGAATCTTCTTTCCTCAATTACTAGTTCCTTGTTTCCTGCTGTAACTATTGCTAGTTGTGCAAATACATCTAATTTTGACCCTTGCCCATAAGTATTTAATTTTTCCTCCAATTCTTGAATATTTGTTTCCCTTTCTTTGTGCCTTTTCTCATATGTTTTTACCAGTTCTTCCAATTGTTTGATCCTTTCAAAAGTTTCTTGCAATTCCTTTCTAACATTTATGTCTTCTAATGACAATTCCTCATCTCTCAAAAAATGTTCAGCACCATCCCTTGTAGATTAATAACCCTCACTGTCAGGGTTAACTGGGGTTCTCTTCATGGTTTTATTGGAAACAAAAATATCCTTTGATTCTGATTTAGATGTGGTGGATATATACCATTTTCTTTTCATGGGAACATGCACATTTTTAGTCACATTGTTCCTTAGTTCTGAGTCAATATCCACTGACACATTATCTTCTTTTTCTTTTCCTAGTTTCTCAACACTACCCCTCATGTAGCACCTTTCCTTTTCAGGCGGTGCAAACGCCTTAGTTGTGTGGGTTTCTCTTTCTACACCTTTGAAGGTGCAGGAGGAAGAACCACCTTTCTTCTTTCTAGTTTTTGGCATTTTACTAGAAGATGGGGTTTGGTGCACCTCTCTTGCTGCAGGTTGATCAAATGCTGAATGTGGTGAGTTTTGCACATTTTGCTTCTCTGATTCTCCCTTGTTGCGGGTGGGTGAAGTAGTAGGTGAAATAGGAGGAGTTTACCTTAAAGATGCAGCAGGTGATTCTATATTTCCTGGTACTATTGGTTCCTCAAGAATGTCATTACTGTTTCCACAAATTAAAAATCTCTCCTAGGACACCTGTGGGTGCTAAACCCTAAGGCTCCTTTTTACTAACAAGGTAATCAAACAATCATGTGACAGAGCTGAATCATTTAACTTCTGTTGGTATTTAGACCTCATTCTTTTTAACAAATTATAAAGAAAATTGGGTACATTGACTACTCTATTGTGACAGAGGTGACTTAATAGCTTAAAATGCACAGTATATAGAAGGGTTTGTCTACCATCACAAGTAATATACTTAATAATGTAAGCAACACAAGAAGCCCATACCCATGGAAGTGATAATCTCTTGATACCTTATGACGATGAGTCAAGGTTCTCTCCTGCCTCGCTGAACTCATCCCTGGCAGCTACTACATTTGCTCTGACAGGGAATTCATCTCCATTCCTTGGTAGACCAGACACTTCTACAATTACAGCCTCTGAAGTGTCCACTCTCAAACTCTTGAGAGTGGCTTCATCATTTTGTAATGTTGCTGCAAATTGCCTTGTCATGTCTTCATTATGCTCTGTGAGCTTCAAGAAGTAATCTAGCCATCCTGCTCTTATGAAAATTGGCAAGACTAACCTGTCCTCCAATATTGGCTAATGTACTGATGGTTTCCTTCTAATAATATCACCTCCCATGCTACCAATTTAGCTAAAAGTTTAGATTTAACAACCCTCTACTCAACCCTCTAATCTGTTATACTTGTGTGCACTTTGTTCACTTGCAACTTCTACTACTAAGCTTGAACCAACTTGAATTGACTTGAAATTTAGGAAGTTGACAATAAATAGGTTACAGATGCAAGAAGGTTAAAAAAAGGGTTTTTATGGTATGTCTGCATTTTGTATTTGGTGGCGAACAATTTTTTGTTTGAATATATACTATCTCCCCCCCAACAAGAACCTGGAAGTGACCTCACTTCAATGCATTATATGAGACGAAGGGGGTGATTAAGGAATATAGAAATAAGATTAAAATGATAATCATGCTAAATTAAGTGTGAGTACATATTGAATGTATTGGAAAGCTATGTTAATTATGGAAGGTTAGTATGCATACTTGTTATTTGAAGTGAACAGAACTCTGCACATGTGAAGCTGTGTGAAGAGTGTCTGCAACATGAATGTGATTGGACGTTGGATAATTACTATGGGATATGGAGTGAATGACATGTTGGCGCGTGTGAACGAGTTGAGTAAGCTTTGTATGTAGTGATATGATGTCTTGTGGCTGCATGCACTAGAAAAGTGGAATAAATGTCGATGGAATGCAATTAACTTGACACAAATTTTGAATTCTCTGATAGATAGTTGCTGCGGGTACCTTCATCAATAGGTCCCGAAGTGAACTATGGTAACTTTTATTTTTCTTGCGACATGTCCCTACTGCATAGTGAAGTGGTCTTCAAAAAGATTGTGGCACCTGTGTTGTGTGTGCAAGTGAAAAAGGATAAGGAATTATACTTGAGTGCTCTCAGGAGGTGAGTTGTGTAGCTCATCTGTCGAGTCACTGTGAGAACCGGTAGTGTCTGCTACTGAGTTATTATCTGGTGGTAACATGTCAGTATCAGAATTAGGTCTTGGACCATAGTAATGCTTTACAGAAAGAAGAAAATCATCTTGTTTTGCTGGCTTTGTGTATATCTTCAATATGTGGCCATTAACTAGCAGTGAGAATTTGACTGCATTGATGGTCTACAATTTGGCTGCTCCATTAGGGAATACCTGTTGTATTTCATAGGATCCTAACCATCTAGATTGTAGCTTTCCCTTATAATATTTGTATTTGTAATCATATAATAAATCCCAGTCACCCACATTGAATTCTTTAGTCTTTATAAACTGATCATGCCATTTAGTCCTTTGTTTTTGAATTATCTCTGTGTGATACATAGCCTCCATTCTAATTTCATCTAGCCCATTCAGAATATGTAGCCTCTCTTTCTATGCTGCTGTCAAGTCCATGTCAAGTTCCATTATTGTTCTAAGTGTCTTATATTCAAATTCTATTGGCAGAACTGCTATTTTTCCATACATGAGTTCATAAGGTGTGAAACTTGTTATTTTCCTAGTCTTTCTTGTGAATGTGCAATGTTTTGGTTAGAATATTTTTAATCTCCCTATTTGTAACCTCCACCTACCCATTGGCTTGGGGGTGATAAGGTGTTGACTTTTTATGTCTTATTTCATATTCTTTAGCCAATTTAGAAATGAGTTCAGAAGTGAATTGGGGACCTTGATCAGTTACAATTTCTCTGGGGACTCCATACTTAGTAAAGATGTCTTCATACAAGAACTTAGTGACATTCCCATCTCTTGTGAACTGTAATGCTTTGACTTCAAACTATTTTGTCAGATAACTTGTGCAAACCAAAATATATTCCTTGTTATTGGATGCTGGTGAAATTGGGCCAATGAAGTCTAGCCCCCATTTGTCAAATGGTGCTAGTGTCAACTATGGCTGCAAAGGCATCTCATTTGTCCTTGTTGGTCTTCCCATTCTCTGACATCTGTCACAACTCCTTGTATACTTTATTGAATCCTTATGGAGATTTGGCTAATAGTAACCTATTGTTAAGATCTTAAATGCTATCCTTTTGGCTGCAAAGTGACCCCCACAGGGGTCATCATGTCTTGAGATTTTAGGATGTCAAAGATCTCATGTTCTCTTATACATCTCCTCATAATATTATCTGGACCGGTGTAGAATAGGTAACCAACAACCCAAGAGTATGGCAAGCTTTTATGCACCAACTATTTTTTTTCTCTAGGAGAGAAATGTGATGGTATTTGTCTTGCCACTAAGTAATTTGCAATATCAACAAACCATGGTGTGTGTACATTAAGAGAAAACAAATGCTCATATGGAAAAGAGTCATCTACAACACCTTCTTCTAGTTGTGTGGGCAATCTAGATAGAAAATCTGTCACCACATTAGCTTTCCCAGGCTTATCCACTATTGTTATATCAAACTCCTAAGTAAGAGCAACCATCTGACTAGTTTCCCTCTAGCCACAAGTTTGTTCATTAAGAACCTTATTGTAGTATGATTTGTGTGGATAAAGATTGGATAACCAATGATGTAATGCCTACACTTGTTAATGGCGTAGACAACTGCCAACATCTCTTTCTCTGTGACATTGTAGTTAAGTTATGCTCCTTGAAAGTTCTTGCTGATGTAATAGATAGCATACTCCTTATTACCTTCCTTTTGTCCCAATACAACTCCTATAGCAAAATTAGAAGCATAAATGTAGTGGAAAGGTAATGTCCAATTTGGTCTTCTCAAGATAGGTGCTTTTGTCAAAGTTGTCTTAAGTGTCTCAAAAGAGTGCTAACATTCGGTGGTCCAGTCAAACTCTATGTCTTTTGTGAGCAAAGTAAACAAAGGTGCTGTGATTTTACTGAAGTCCTGAATGAATCTCCTATAGTAGCCTGCATGGCCCAGAAATCTCCTTGCATATTTTTGTTTATGTGGCATAGGAAGCGTAGAGATGATATCAATTTAATGGGGATCCACTTGAATTCCTTTACTTGATATAAAATGTCCTAGAACAATCCTTTAAGTCATCATCATAAAACATTTCTCTTGACTCAATGATAGATTGTGTTCTTGACATCTTTTTAGAATTTTCTCTAGATTGTTGAGTGCCTTTTCATATGTTTCTCCATAGGTGGTGAAGTCACCCATGTAGATCTCCATGGAATCATGAGTATAATCTGAGAAGATACCTAGCACTACCTTCTGGAGAGTGGTTGGAGTATTACATAATCCAAAGGAAAGAACAAAATAAGCATATGTACCCCAAGGGCATGTAAATGTGGTTTTATCCTGGTCCTCTAGAGCTATCTTTATCTGGCTATAACCACTAAATCCATCTAAGAAGAAGTACTTTTTACCTGCTAGGGAATCAAGTACTTGGCCAATGAAAGGTAGTGGAAAGTGATCCTTTCTAGTGGTCATGTTTATCTCCCTATAGCCCACACATACCCTCCATTTGCCTCCTTTCTTAGGGACAATAACTAAAGGTGACACCCATTGACTGTCAGAAATAGGGTAAATGAAGCCTGCATCAAATAATTTTTGTAGCTCAGTTTTAACTATTTCTCATAAGGCAGGGTTCATTCTCCTTTGAGGCTATCTAATTGGATTGAAACCATCATTTATGTAGATCCTATGCATGCACAATTCTGGATCAATCCCCTTCATGTCATGGTAGTCCCATGCAAAGGCTGATGCGTGTGCCTACAACACACTGTTCAGGGAATTCTATTGTTCTTTAGTTAGGGCATTATTAACATTCAACATTTTACCTGGAATGATTTCTAATGTTTTGGAAGCTGATTGCATAGATGAAAGGTCACATCTACTAATGTTGGCCTGACACATTCCTGTGGTAGTAAAGAGTGGAAAAGTTAGAACATTTCTTTTGAGGAATTTGCAGATATAATGTTCTACAATGGATCTTGTAGACATGACAGCCTTGTTGCTGTAGGTCCCTACCACAGTTATTCTATATGATGTGGTCAATTAAGTCATCCTCACCTTGGTTTGCCAACAAGGGGCTGCATTCAATAGTCATGAGAGTTTGCAAGGAATAGTGGTCTTCTTCATCCAGGGTAGGCCATATAATTTTCTCTAGATTTTCACAAGGTTGGGTTGGTGGATAGAGGACCAAATTCTTGGTTGTAGTTCCATTTGATATTATCATGTTCCCAGACCTACAACCTATGAATGCATCAACTGTTGCTAACCATGGTCTGCCTAAGATAAGTGGATATCCTGCAAGGTTGACCTTTGGTTGCAAGACTATGAAATCTACAGGATAGTCCCAGGAATCTAATGCTATGACTATGTCCTCAATGATCCCTTCAAGTTTTATTGTTGACCTATCTGCCAAATGTAAAATAGTTGGTGTAGGCCTAAGGTTAGCTAGCTGAAGTAGTTGCATTGTTTCCTTAGTCATGACCTCAATGGCTGCCCCTAAGTCAATCAAGGTATTTTTGATAAGGGTCCCATTTATCTTAACATCTACTACTGGACTGCCAGGATCTGTATATTTAGGGACAATTATATTCCCTAGCATAATGTCAGCAAGGTTCCCTAGGACATGTACTATCTGAGGGTCCTTCCTCTTTCTCCCTGACTTTTTAAGACAAAGGTCTCTTACTGTCTTGGTATAGATTGGGATATCCTTGATAGCTTGAATGAGGGGGGTTTTGATACTGATATTCTTAAGTTGACCCAATAGGTCTGTCTCATCTTGGGTATGATGTCTTGGAATGGCTAAACGCTCAGGGAAAGGAGGCTCTGGACTTGAGATAGTCTGATTTACTTGATTTGACCCAGGTTCTAGAGGTGAATTGTCTAAAGCTTCAGTTGTGGGTTCCTCATCTACCATCTCATTGATTTGAGGGGACGAAGGCCCAGCTAGTGGTTTCCCAGACCTGAGGTGGACATCACTCACCTCTACCCCACAAGTGGGGTATTTAATAGCCTCATTAGTCTATGTCTGTTGGATAGGCTTGTTATTGGGGTTAGGTGCAGGTTGGGCAGATAATTGTTGTGCTCTTGGTGCCTGAGATGTTGGGATTGATGGATTGGGCATAATAGCCTTCTGTTGTGGCTGAGAAGGTAGTAAAGCTTGTGGGTAATTCATATTTTGGTGCTACCGCTACTATCCCTTTTGCCATTGTGTCTACCACTGATTTTGCTATACTGGCCATTGAGGATTGTAATTGGAACCTTAGAAATTTTGTTGTGGCCATACATTTGGTTGCTATTGGTTTTAGTTTTGTTGTGGGTTTTGCCATTGGTTTTGGGTATTTGGCCAAGGCTAGGGGTTCCAACCAGAGAAATTATGATTACCAACTGGAAATGATGCATTGAACCTTAGAGGGTCTTGTGGCATACCTTGTCTTGGTTGCCATGGATTTCTTTGTGCAATGTTGAATAGTTTCCCATCTTCACTTTCAAATGGTTGAAAATTTGGTTTCTCTGATTTGTCTTTTGTAATACTACCCACCCTTTTACACTTGCAGTTGGCTTTCCTTTATCTGCAATTGGGGCAGTATTCAGTAAGTATTGCTTTGGCCTCGTCCTACTTTTTCTTCACATGTAGAGTGTCCAACTAAGTAGCTAGGTGACTTATAATATCTTCTTTCATATTAGATAGTAGGTTGCTTAACTCCACCCTTGAAACTGCATTAGATGTCTTGCTAATGGTAGATGTTCTTTCCTCCCTTATCCTTTTGGTAAAGGTCCTTGACTAGTTCCTACAAACTTTGCAGATATCATCAAAGGGTAATTAAGACACATCCCGTGTTCTAATAAGATTAAGGGAATCCATGCAATCATCATTGACTCCTCTAAAAAATACAAGCTTCAGGGATTCTTCTGAGAGTCGATTCTGTGGGTTTTTCTTCGAGAAAGATTAGAACCTTTCTACATAATCTTCCAATGGTTCATCCTCTTTTTGAGTCATTCTTAAAATGTCATCTCTCCTCCTATCAATTTCTCTGCAATAATCTTGGTATTTTTCCAAGAATTTTGTTTTCATTGTGTCCCAATCTGGAACTACATTTTTTCCCAGTCCCATAAACCATCTCATAGCAACATCCTTCAAAGTTGTAGGAAATAGCTTGAGCCTATGAGCATCAGTTGTGTAGTCATAGCTTCTACATAGGACATCAAACTTGAATAAGAATGTATATGGATCCTTGGTCACCAAACCATAGAAGACTGGCAATATTGAAGGAGGTATATTCTTCAGGGCAGCAACTCTCTTGGTTAGTAATTGGAAATTCAAAAGTCACATGTTCTGGTGGATCATCCACTACATCAACCATGGTTTGGAAGGTCTCCTCTATGTTTTCAGTAGATGTTAGTGAAAGGGAAAGTTCTTTAGGAATACCCTCGCTCTGATCACTATGGTCACCAATATCTGCTCTAGCTTGTTGTTCTTAAGGGAGAAATCTTCCCAAAGTGTCTCTCTACCTCCGCATACAATAGGTATGACTTTGTATAACAATGACTCCTGCACAATGTTAGTAAAATGTTCTGGTATTTGAAGGGATGAAACCTAAGTATCCTAATATTGAAAGCAAAATTTTAAACTAGGAAAGCTTGGAAATAACAAAAAACTGATCTTTTAAAGTAGCACCATCCCCAACAACGACACCAAAAATGTAGCGTCCCTACTATGTCTAGTAAACTTGGTGACAATCACACAATTCAGAGGAAAAACCTAACTGAATAGTCCACTTGAACCTTTACAAAGACCTTCATTGAATTATCGACCAGGGCTAGTAAGCTTGTGATGGTACTGGCACTATATGTGCTTTCAAATATTTAAGACTACCTAACTCATCCTAATATAGTGTTATACTTGCTAGAAAATATCAAAACTACATAATGATAAAGGAAGTAATGCTGGCACTATTGCTATGAGTACATACAATATAAGACTGCAACTAATTACTATCAAGAAATGAATGCTAAGGTTTAACTTGATACTGATAATCTAAACCTACACTCTGGGGTACAACAAGTTAAGCAAACTAGAATAACTCAAAGAATCTAATTAATCATGCATTTATAAAATAATTGTTACAACAAAAGTAATCATACAAGAAATGAAGTGAGGGACAATTACCTTGAGTGGCCCTTGCTCAAGTGATTGTCTCCACTAATCTAACTCAAATCTAGCTTCTTAGATTGACACAATCATAATAATTTAAAATAATTCATTGCACAATCTCCACAATATCACATAAGATTTTGCTGGAATATCTTATTCATGAACTCATCATTGAACAATAAACATTGTTTGTGTAAAACAAGTAACTGAAACATATCTGATAACTATATCTGCTGATTGAATAACTAACTCTACCTCAACCACCGAGCCATACATATAGGCATGGGGGAAGTTTATTAAAACAAGAACTCTCAACTAAAATCATAAATCACCACTCCCTATATATCAGAGTACGATAAATACCAAGCAATCAATAAATGAAAAAGAAAGAAGAGTCCAAGTGAAATTGAGACTCTTGTTGTAATAGAACTGGAACGTGAACTGGTTGAATCAATCATGTTAGATTCCTGACTACAACAGAGTTCTTCTCCTTCAATCACCTTTATTAATTGTCATCATGATGCACAATCATTTTCATTAAGTGCCTCTATGTTGTAGTTGCTGTGCTCAGTTTATTCTGGAACCTCCCTTGCTCTACTACCTGGGAACTCTTTTGGTTGTGGGCTGCACCTTGCAATTTCTATAGGCTACAGTCTATCTCCTCCAGCTGCAAAGAGTTAGTTCATAAAACATGCACACAATACTAACAACCACAGCTAAGCACATATATCCATTATAATTCATACATACCCACACATAATCATGCAATATCCATCACATCATAACCATATTTCCATATACTTTAAATTAGGTTTAGGGTTGCATAATGAGCATAAAAGATAGCATAGTGTAGGAATATGTATAAGATAAATGTCTAAGAATGTTTATGAACTTGCATAAAAATATAAGAAAACTATCTAATGATTAGACTCATCAATTAGTTGTAGTACAAGATTCAATATGAAAAGAAGATTAGGAGAGATAGACAAACATAATGTTCCATAGGCTTGATCACATCTATTGTACCACTTTGTTTTTTCTGCAGCTACTGTTGATTCAATTTATGTACCCATTGTAACTCTATGAATTTTTAAACTTCTTAAATGAATCTCCATTTTAGTTTTCCACTCATGATAGTTATATGGTGTGAGTAGAGGACGTTTGTTTGGATCCATGATACAAGAGTACAAAAAAGAACAACACAAGTACAACCCCCTGTTACTCAATCAAAGAGATTGCCCCCCCAAAAAGAATGATTGTGGCACTTTATACTTAGTGCGATTTACAATTGTTTGCAAGGGACCAAAATTGGGAAAACATCAAAATCTCTTATAACAAAGATCCAATGGGGATTACAATCACTCACACTAATTTATCAGAGCAAACAAATCCATCCAAAACAAGTTTCACTTCCTCAAGTGTCAAAATGCCCAAGTTATCACTCAAAATAAAAAAAAATTGACAAATAAAATAAAATAAACCTGGTGCTTAATTTGAGAAAAGTGCATGGATGAATTTGAAGAGCTCTTGAATACCTTTCTTATGTCATAAGAATCTTGAAAATTGGAGATTGTGGCTGAAAGTTGTGGGCTCGGAAGCCAAAAATGAAGATCTGTCTTCAAACTGTTGTATCTATCACCTGCAGTAGAATATTAGAAAACTACTGACACCACTGTGAAGTGCTCTCTATCATCTTTTCAACGATAGCTCATTTTCTTGATTTCTCCTTCATGGGGAAAAGTTATGAAAAAGCCCCCTTTTAGGGCTTTAAGGGGCCAAGGAGGGTCCCTGCTAACAGAATATTCCTTTCAATACTAGAATATTCTCCACAAAAAGGAAAAAAAATCATTTGGAAGTGAAAACTGCTCAACAAAATGCCAAAACCGTTGTTTTAGTTAGAAAACCACCCTGTAAGGGCCAAAATTGCTAATTGATGTCGAAAATCACCAAAGTTCAGGTCAAAACCGCTTTCTTGAAGGAAAAACCACCTTTGACCTAGCGGAAACCACCTTCAGAGTGGCTTCATAGTTTTGATAAGTTGTTTTTGGAGGAATTTTTAAGAATATTTTGTTGTTGCCTATGGGCTGACCAGTTGGATGTAACCGCCAGAAAACCACTTGATGGACGTTGGCAGTGGATGAACAGGCTACTAGAAAACTTTTTGTTTGTTACTTATTGGCGGTTTAAAGACTGCTAGAAGTGGTTTAGAAACAACCAACGAGTTTTGAAAATTTCCTGGCATGAAATATTTTACAGCGTGAGAAATCCGGTTCCCTCGCTAAATGATGGCTACCGGGGATGAGAATTCCTACTGGGTATGTTAGCTGAAACTGTTGGTTTTATGAAGTCTATTGGTGGTTGATAGTTTAGACTACTAAAGCTAGCCGATAAGTTGTTTAGCCGATAAGTTGTTTCCGCCAAGCGGTGACTAAAACTATCGTTGCAAAATGGAGAAAACCACTGTCGGGTTGATTTGGTTTTAACCTTTGGAAGACTTTAAATTTGTTGCTGGAATTTGTTTACTATTTGTCAATAGTCAAAGATCTCATCGAGAATAAGTGCTGAGCCTTTGAAGTGCTCATTGATGGAAGATAGTTTGTAGACAGTGATTAAGACTGCCGATGTCGCCGCTGATTGGCGGTTTGAACCCACCAAAAAATAAATGCTGCCAGTGATAGAAGTTAGTAGCCGGTAGGGGTCTACACCTTTATGGTGCCCTACCGGTCAACAATACCTAGCGTATTGTGGTCAAGTCTGGGGACCTACCATGGTCGAGTACCATGTACCCTTTGTCCGCAAAAAAATAATAAAATTTTTTAAGACACTTAAAATATTGGTGCAGTCACGGTAGGAGGGTTCACAGAATGAACTGTCCAGACCGTGCAGCAAGAGCAGACATAATGAAAACCACTCAAATATATGAAACAAGTGCAGATTCAGTCATTCAGTATATCATAGAATTCAAATACAATCTGGTCAGCAACATGCGGGCTTACAATTAGGGCTCAAAGGCCTGATTACAGAATATTAGAATATGTGTAAGATATAGCTTTGAAGCTCCTTCACACAAGATCTAAACTAAGGATTATGAATCAATTGCTAATTGCTTTCCTAGGGATCTATTACATCCTTATATATCATATCTGGTACAAAAGATTCCTCCGCGTCAGCCAAGGAAGATCACAAACTCCAAGGAAGAGCTGTAATGTGTGTACACGGATAGGTTAGACCTAAATGCATAGAACAACTCCACAAATGAATGGAATGATGTGCGGATCTCAGGGAACGTCGGCCACAAACCAAATATCATTGAATGATGTGTCATTAGGCTTCACAAGTCGAGGAATTCTCTGCAAGTCTTCTCCTTTAGCTGATTGTTTGAGATTGTCAGCATGCTTTGTTCTAAGAAAAAAATCGATCTTCTGATAGCGATAAATTTTTGGTACTTGATCCAAATGCTCCGAATTATGGATATGATGTAGATGAATGAATCTAGATGCTAAGTCCAGCTCCGCAAGGTGTGAAATATAACTGTGGTAGAATGCGGACCAAAATACAAAAAATGCTACTAACTAAACCGCTTGATTGAACTAGAAAATGAAAAGAAACAAATTGAACTGCAAACAAACTGAAATGCAAATGTTTTTGGTTGATGCAAGACTGCTCTTGAACTAGGGATGCTCCTGCATCAAATACGCTGCGAATGAAGTTTTTACTTGACAAATTTTCATGGATGTTCATTCACTGACGCAGGCTCTGCACCAAGATTTTGAAGATTCTGCTTGCACAGGGAATATTCCCTACTGAGATTCTGTACGACAGAATCGAGTAATTTTTTTATCTTTTATCTCAACTTTGTCCAATTTCAATGAATTGATAGTCGATCTTGGGGTTTTTGGGCCTCCTGAGCATGATGGCAGGGTCAGATTTGACCCAAAGTGCTCCAAAAGATCAGGTACCTATTGGATTAGGCATGCACCTCCCAACTTCAAACCCTCATAGATTTGGCCTATGATGTCTGATCTGGATGAAACAAAAGGTGATCTTGACTATCGCGAACCTCCTAAACACAATGGAATGCTCAGATTTATAGCAACATGGTGCAGAGGCACCTACCTGACAGCTGGCCTTCATGAGGCAGTTAGTAGTTTTAGGTCTTGTTTGTGTTTCCAAGAAGGTCTGTTAAGACCAAATGCATGTAATAAGGTCAGGTTGATCATGATAAGATCATGCTGACCAGGCTTTTGCTATTTTTAGTTAGTTGGTTATAACAGCTGTCATGATGTATGATTGGTTGGATCTCCCAGCCGCCTGGAGAGTTCCCAGCCGCTTGGAGTCGGGTCAGTAGTACTCGTAGGAAAATCTTTATAAGCATGAGATCGGTTGATTGTAGAGATCATCGATCGGCAGTATAGTGTTGCATTAAGCAGAGGAGTTCGAGTGTGCTGTGTGAGAAGCAGTATATTGTATTGCATCTTTGAAATCAATAAAGATCCTGTTTCGTTTTCTGTTTGATCTCCTTGGTGTAATCGATCTGCTGGTTTGAGTGGTTTCATGGATTTCCTGATCCATTCCACCGGTTGACTCATCTGATCGGTGGAATGGTAATGTACAGTAGGGTAGGTTGTAGTTTGTTTTCTCTTTGCATGCAGGTGTGCAGGATCGCCGTCAAGAGATGTTGAAGACCCTAGCATGGGTATGTGCTAGGTCAAGTTGATAAGATAGAGTGTGGAAGTTCACCCTGAGGTTGGATCGGGTCATCCCTGGAGGATCGGCGAAGTGAAACTTCGCTAAAGCTGAAAGTTCGTAAAGACGGCATCATCAGGATATTTCTGCAAATATCCTGCAGTCAGGTTAGGCATCGTCATCCGGATAAGTGAAGGAGAGCATGATGCTTTCGAGTGCATGAAGTGCAAGTGCGTCGGGGTGATCATCATCTGGAGGAGCCGAGGAGGAGCGTATCGGCATCAGGATCATCTTCTGTGAGAGCCCATCATCCGCGTATCGCGAGTAGATGCGGGAGTGAAAGTTTGTTTTTTTGACTAAGTGTTGAAGAGGTCATCAGGATATTGGGTGACGTCATCGTCATCAGGATATGACGTCATCGTCATCAGGATATGACGTCATCGTCATCAGGATATTGAGATATCCCCCTATGCGAGTTTATCCTGCCGTTGTTAAGTGCTTAGGTATCGGCAGAAGTCCGTGGCTGAAGGTTGTATTAACATCATCAGGAGGTTTCGAGAGAGCCGGATAAAGTAGATCATGATGCTATTGTTTGTGTCGTCGGCTAGCGGAGCATCGAAGGTAAGCTGCTGAAGGTGATCGTCATCAGGATATTTGGAGCAACCGGATATTTGGATATCCTGCTGACGAAGGTAGTGTCGGAGATCATGATGATGACGATAGTGTTTGGAGCCCGATGAACAGTGCAACCGGAGGATGTTTGCGTTAGTTGAACATCATGATGATGATGTTAGGAGGAAAACGGAGGTGAACAGTAGTCGGCAGGAGGATGATTGTGATCGTCCGAAATATGATGATGCTGACTGCGTAACGCGAAATATGATGATGCTGTTGGTGGTTTTAGGAAATATGATGATGATGGCGAAGGTGATGATGATGAGGATGGGCTGCAGACATCCATGCTATCTGCGAAGGTTATAGTGTGGATGCCTCTGCATCACAACATGCTGCAAAATGAACCTACAATACAAGGCTACAAAGAGGAAACCCTCACAAATCTAGTTTTTCTATCAAGTTTTTCTAATTCTCTAGGTCATCATTCGATGCAAGAGAAGAGCATACTCAACTATCAAGATCCACCATGATTTTGCACTCAAGATCTCTAAAAAAATGACTAACACAAAGTGATTCTTCCTAGAGCTTTGATACCGTGTTAGAGTTGGCTATGATTGGAGCCACCCAGGATCTAGGACTTGATGAAAGCACAAGAGAGATCAAATGAAAGAATAATGATATTCTATCAATGAATGCAAAAGAGTTACAAGATTGTTATTACAGTGTACATGATATGCCTTACTTATAAAGACAAGGATAAAATGTAGGATGTTGTAGTCATGTGACAAGTGTCTTAATCCTATGACATGTGACAACTATGGGATAAGAAGACAACTATCAACAACTAGACACAACTAGACATAACTAGAAACATCTAGTAGACTCACTAAGTCAGCTTAACATGTAAATTATGTGTGATGTGTGAATATTATTTAACTAATAATAAGTTAAATAATATGAATTATCCACACAAGGGTAAACCGAATAGGTAATAACCCTATTCACACCAGCATAATTTTTTTGGTTGGTAGAAGAAGCTAAATTATAAAATATGAATATTGTTGTACATTGACAGAATAGAGTGAGTTCCACTCTTTTAGAAGATCAAATATAGGTTCCTGGACTATTCATACAAGACATATCACATGCTTTTGTTCCTCATGTACAAATATTTCTTTAAATGAGTGTGAGTCAAAAGAGTGGGTCAATAAATGGTGTTCTAAAACTTTAAGTCCACTTGAGACATATCAATCTCTAGGAGTAGTACAACTCATGGAGATGGAATCATTAGTTGACTTTGACCATATTTTAGATCTAGTTCAACTAGGTATTATAGATGTATTATTTAATTAAAATTAATATTTTACCTCATTTTGTTGTATTTTTGTAGCATTTATTGAATTAATCATTTTTGTACAATTCAATGTAGGGCATGTTTATATAGTTATTGTAGATGAAGATTGAAATCCAAAAATTCATGCAAAGTAATGAAATAAAACATGCAGATAAAACAATAATGCAATACCTTTAGACCTTGCATAAAATCAAATCTTTGATAGGACGGAATGGAGTGCACCCAAGCTCCATTGATTTGTTATGTGGATGTATTGTGGGCTGCTCACACAACTAGCATAACCTTGATAGAAAATGATATGAGATATAAACGTGTGTACAAAATTTGATGAGAGAGTGTGAGCATTCGAAATGAAATAAAAGTTTAATTTATAGCAAGAGAGGGAATAAAGTGAATGACTAAGATTAGAAGGGTGAGGGATGAGGTGGACGGTTGGGATTGAAAGCCAATTTTAGTGCTCATGATGCACCATAATTGAGGATGACAAGGGACTAAAATGAGGATGAGAGTGGGAATAAATGGGATTTTTAATTGATTTTGGAGAGGAAGCAGTTATGACGCATAATTAATGAGTTTAAAAATAGGGATGTGTGTGGGATAATTTAAATAATAAAAATTATTTAAATTATGAGAGACAAGTGGCATGTGAGAGCTAATTTAAATAAATATTTTATTTATTTAAATTAGTGGGAGGAATATGGGAATTAAATATATAGAATTTATTTAATTTGACTAGAGGGGATAAATTAGTTAAATAAATATGCCGTTAAGGGCGTGGTTCGGTGCTTAAGTCGCTCAGTTGTAGTGGTGGCCACCAGAGATCAAACCCCCACTGGGCCAACGAGCTCGAAGGCTTTACACCTTCGCTAGGCCAACAAGCTCGTGGGTTTGAAGTGTTCCTTTTTGGGGATGAGGTCCCCTGTGTTGTGGCCTCGCCAGTTCATTGCTCCGGGCAAAAGAGTTAGTGTGGAGCCAGAGGGCGTGTCGCACCAGTGTCACCAGTCACGTTAAAAAGTTTACCAGGCGCATTATCTTTAAAAAAAATTAAAAAAAAATAGTTAAATAAATATAATTTGTTTAACTAATTGGAAGGGGTCATGAAAGGGGACCTAGGGCAAGGTGTCGCTAAGTGTTGCAAGAGGATGCAAGGGGATTTCGAAAGGCAATGTTGTAAAACATGGCCAACTTTAGGTGTCTACATTTTGCCTCTCTTTGAGATAATGTTGTGACTAAGATAAGTAACATCATCTCAAAGAAGAAAAGGTATGGATGGAGGTAAAAGGATGCCCCAACCACTTGAAGGAGTGACAAGGAGGAATGATGTGAGGATGGGATGCCACCTCGAGAGGATAGGCGGGTTAGGAGAACACGGTATGCTCTCGATATGGATGAAAAGAGGATGGATGAAAACAAGGAAAATGATGGATAAGGTTAAGGGTAGGAATGGATAGTTAGGATGGATTGTTAAGTTGAAAGAGATAGGTGAAATAAATAGTTAAGAGAGATAGGTTGAGAGGTGAATAATGCTCTAGAATAGGATTTGGAAATGGATAAGTTAGTCATAATGGATATAGTGGATAGAGAGGAGATGGTTATGTTGGTATAATGTGTAGAGCAGCCCTAGTTTGATATAGCAAGAGGATACTATGCACCAAGGTATAAGGGACCAGGGTGAATTTGTATTCTTTGCACATACTTGACACTCAGAAGGAGTATCCTTATACACAATGTAATACAACCTTGTTTAGACACAAGATATGAATATTAGCTATAGTGATAAGAATATCCAACAGACACCCAAAATACTATGCGCCATTCTCTGCTAATCATAATGCACCAAGATATAAATGGATTTGGGTGGCTTTTATAAAGCAAAAGAAGGAGATAGAAAAGACAAAAACAAAAGACCAAATGACGACACAAGTCACACAACCATTGTATCTCTTGCCAAAGAGTTTAAGTGATGTTTGGATATGTGCCTGATGACGGGAACGATATATCCCTAGATGAGGCTGGATGATGATTGTTTGTTTGAGATCGAATGATGTGGCAATTGATAAAGTGATTGGATATGTGATTTTGGTTAAGTTACAGCGTGTTGTATGAATATTTCTTCTTGACTCAAAAACAAACAAGGTATGCCCCTATCAAGCTGTAAACTGATAATTGATTAATTGATTGAGATAGTGTTGTCGTTATGGGGAATGATATATCCCTAGATCAACACACGGATGCCTGAACAATATATCTCATTAATGATGATGATTGATTGATTGGGTTGACAACAAGATTAGGATCAAGACCAAGGATGTGATTGGAGGAATCGGGTCGATTACTTTGACTAGATTAGTATGGATTAAGGGTGACATGCATTTGGATTTATTGCTTGGTTTTGTTTAAATATTTGATTTTTTTTGTATTTTGAAATGTTTTGGTTTTTTTAGAATTTTTGGAGAATGTTTTGATTTTTTTGGAAATTTTGGATAATGTTTTGATTTTTTTGGATTTTTAGAAAATATTATGGGATGACATTGGATTGCAGTTTGGATAGCCTTTGTGTTAAATACCAATGACAAGGGAAAACCAAGTCAAGGTTGAAAGAAGGATTGGATAGATAGATAAGAAGATTATGGATGGAAGATAGGGAGGATGGAAGATACATAATGGATGGAGGAAGGGGGTTTAGGATGTGATCTCCAAGGACTATGTCACATAGGAATAACATGCCCCATTCTAGGCGTAATGCTTAGGATTTTACATGACAAAGCTTATGATGATAGGATGATAGGATTGGTTGGGAAAAGATTGGATATATCAAGGGATGTCCAAAGCATTTTTCAACATTTTGCCCCTATCTTTATCAACATCCAAGGAAGAAGGGAAGATGGGCATGTGGATAGGTAAATGGCATAGGTAGGTATGAGGATATGATGGATGAAGATGGTAGGATAGGAGGAAAATAATAGGATGGGATAGATGAGACAACATGCTCCCAAGTGTAAGACACATAGATAAGGAATCTACACATGGCGCTTGTTTGCCAGGGTACTTATCCAAGGCGCCACCGAGGTCGTTTTCACCATTAGATGAAGGGATTTCTCTTTATTATTTTGATTTTTTATATTTTTGGATGGGATAGGGGAATATGGATAGGAGGAATCTGGAAGAGGTTGGGGACTTAAGAATCTAGCTCCATGAAAGGTGATAATGTCCCATTATGGAGGGATGTTGCACATGGATCATGTCAAGTGTCATTTTGCGCATGGATGTTGGTAGAGGTGTTTAGTATGGAAAAGGAGGGAATGTGAGATGTGTGGCTTTAAGGGTTTATGTGGAATCCTCTTTTCCATACAAACATTCCAAGGGAACATTAACTGAGTTGAACCTCCAATTTGTGCAAGAGGATTCACCTATCAAGTTGGGTTGCCACTTGGGAAGATGTACAAACTTGGATGTGTCAAACAATGTCTCAATTCAATGCTCAATTTTACTTAAAACTCCAACTATGCAAAATAGTAAGCAAATTGTCGAATCACAGTAAATCCTTTCATACTGAGATGAGGGATAGAGATATTTAACTCACTATTTTTTGAAGTTCGGAAGGCAGAGAAATCAGGGACACGGGGACTAGCGCCCAAGTCCAAGGTACCTGTTTCTTTGTAGAATCCTGATCTCCTTCTGACACTGATCCTCACTATATCTTTTGTTTCCAAGAATTCAAACGCAGAGGACACGTGGACTAGCGCCCTAGTCCAAGAAAAGCTCCAATGTTTAGCTTCTCTTTAGATCCCAAATCCTTGATGTCTGCCAACCTTCCCTACAACTCCACTTCTTTCAGATGTGACACCTGTAACCTGTAATCACAAGGAGTGTGGGAGGGGGTTGTGGTGTTTAGAGGCTTACCTCAGTCAAGCCCCAAAGAGACATTCAAATCTTCCGAACACCGTTGTCAGATAAAAGTGCGTATCCTAGCGGGATAGAGGCAAAAATCCAAATGATAAATGATTGAAAACATAATTGATATCACCTTGTAGTGAAGATCTCATGGAAGGAAGATGCTCTTCATGCCATGAGGAGATGGATGCCAAATATGCGAACACAAACACAATAACAATGCTCTGCTCTGCCACACAATAGATGCATTGAATCACTTTCACATAAGCTTGTCAATCAAAATGTCCATCTAATTTACAAATGAAACCTAATCATGCTTATATATGCAACTACAAATATTCCCGCTAAGAATTTCATAATTTAAACTTTAGATGTCGGCATAGGACCCAAATAACAGTCACTAAACTGACATTTGAAATTAGGGCAGATCCAAAATAGGGCTGGACTAGGGTGCTAGCGCCCAAGTCCACCTTGCCATTTTTGTTCAGTGATCATTAAATTAGCATCCCCTAGGTCCTATTTGTCACAAGACCCAAGGGTTTTCTCATCGGGAGTCCAAATTAACATGCAATATGCTCTAAATGCAATAATAGGACCCGGGAGCTAAACCTTAAGAGGAAAAAGCCCCCAAGGGGACATTTTATGACATAACAAGAGGATTGCATGAGAGGAAGATGGAGGTGGATTAGGATGTGGATTATGTATGGATGGATAGTGGATTATGAATGGAAGGATTATGCAAAAGCATAGACCATAGGGATATGATGGGGGAAATATGCGAGATAGTAGATAGAAGATGGGGAGATGGAGGTATGTGGGAATTTTCTGGAGTGGAAAGTAACCAAGACCAATGGTTGCACACATTGAATTGGATTTTGAAGCTTTTGAATGGAAGGAGGAGTTGGGAGTAATGGAGATGTTTTATTATGGGATGGTCGATTTAATAATTTTGGGACCCAAATGGTCTTAGGAATTGTAGGATTTTGTGATGGGGAGCAGGAATTTTAGGATTGTTGGATTGTGGATGTTCCATTTGGATTAAGTACTTTTTGCTTGGGGACCCACACCATTTTCATTTTTGCTTTTGCTTTATGAGGTGTGAGATTTTGCTTGGATGTTAGATATTGATGCCTTGTAGCATGATCATTCTCAGGCTTTAATGGAGTTTTTGCTTTATATGGGGAGGCATCCAAATTTTTATTTTTGAATCCCATGGGAGTTGTGATAGCTTCATGTTTGGTCAATGTGTGCATTCATTGATCATGATTAGGAATTTTAGGGGATTTAAGGGAACAAGATGTGTTGACGGAGGGATTAGTGGACTTGTGGATAAAAGGATAAGGGGATGTGAGGATGGGGATATTAAGGATTGGGAGAAGTGGAGGTAAAGTAGATGGAGGTAGGTGTATGGTCACATGCTTTTGGGATTTGTGTGACAATGGAGGAGGGATAGCGACATATGTTTTGGTGGTGAGATAGGATGCATGTGGATTAGGATGGAAAGAAGTGGATTTGGAAGGTATGGAGGTGGTACCGAGATCTTGGGATTGTTTTCCTTGGGGTATATAGCCAAGGCCATGTGATTGTGGAGGAAATTTGACATGGATGGGCTCCAAAATACCTTGTTCATGAAGGCCTAAGCCTTTGCAATGATACTTCATGTTTTGGAGCATGTGATGTGCAATAGGATGTTTATTATTTAGGACACAAGACGTGAGTCCATTATTAGATGGGGAGGGTGCAGTGGTGGATAGAAGTTGTTTATCTCCTACAAGAGAGCCACCACGAACCAAGGTGTTGGATCCAAGAGGATAGGATGATGGATTTGGAATGGGATCAATAGAGGATGGTGAAGGATCTTGATCAACATTATGCTTAGTAAGAATTTGCTTGTCTATATTTTCTTGGGGACCAAGTGTCTCATCAAGGGAAGTGGATGTTGTTAGATTATGGATAGGATTAGTTGGAGGATGAATAGGACTAATGTTAGAAGTGGTAGATTTGAGATTAAGTGTACTATGGATGGGATCAATTTGCTCATGGATAGGCTCGTGATCATAGATAATGTCTTGATCATAGAGAAGATATTGGTTATGAATAGGTGGATCATATGATGGAATGGAATCAAGAATGGGTATTTAGATCTTGATTAGGATTAAGGGTTGATGCTTCCACATGCTTTAGACTAGACTCTTGACATAGCTCTTGGTTTGCTTCAATGGAAGTGGGAGACTCTTGGATAGGCTTGATAGGCTCTAGATGATTAACAACATGTCTACATGATAGTTCTTGACTTGAACTCATCATAAGGGGATCTTCAAGAGGCTTGATGGGTTGTGGACTATAAGATAGATTTAGAGGAATAGACATATTGCTTGAAGGTTCTTGGATAGGTGTTTTATGACATGGAGATGGTTGATTCCTTTCTAATAGCCATTGGATCACATCCTTCATAAGTGTATGGGTGGATGGAAAATATAATGGGTGGACAATAATGGTTGATTTTGTAGAATTAGGATTAAGATTAGGTGAAGGGATTTAATGATAGTGGATGGATTAGGATTAGGTGGAGGGATAATGGAATTGGACATATTAGGATTTGGATTGGATGGATTGGGCTAGCATGATGATGGGGGTGACACATGGGACTAGGATGATTTGGCATGCTTAAGCTTTAAACCATAAATGTGAAGCTCGAAGACACAGTCTAAAAATGGGGGACAATGGATTGTCTTATGACCTTTGATCCTATGGTATACACAATAGTCATGTTCATTGTACCTAGAGGAATTAAATGCACTTTCCTCACATGGTTTGATTTCAGCAAGTTTAATGAGTTTTCTTTTAAGAATCCATTGTAAAAGTATCTCAGCCTCATATTTTGGTGGAGGATTAGAGAAACATGGCGATGAAGGTAATGAAGAGGTTGATGGACCAATGGATTAGTATTGGGATTACATGGTGGTGTTGGGATAGGACTAGTAGGATCTTGGATAGGCATTTGATTGGATGATGATGGATAAACATAGGATGCATAAGCAGGAGTGGTGTTTCCATTGTCATAGGTAGCAAGAGGAGGACTCAAAGATGTTGGATTTTGGCTCGAAAGATAACTAGGACTTGCATGTTCTTGTTGTAAAGGATCTTGATAGATTTGTAGGTAGATTTGGAAATGAGGTGAGATGTTGGAGTAAATAGTTAGATGACCTTGAGGTATGGATTGATGTGAATATTGGTTGATATTAGAAGAAGTGGGATAGATCGAGGTAGGATTAGCTTGATATGTGTTTGGACTAGGTTGGTATGAGGTTGATGAGGATGACATATGCGACTGTGGTTGTGGTTGTTGAAAGGATAAAGTTTGTGGTTGTGTTTGTGTTTCTTGGGCTATGAGTTGTTGAAGAAGGGCCTGTTCATGTTGTTGGATGAGTTGTTGGAGTTGTGAGATAGTGGGATTTGGTATGTGTGAAGATGAAGCATGGTTAAGATTTTGGACTCGTGAGGTTTGGGGTAATGTGAATGTTGGATAAGTTTGGGGTATGGATAAGTTGGATTGGTTGTTGATGGGAGGTAGGGATGATGATGTAGGAGTGACTAGATACTTTCCATATAATCTTTTGAGTTCATCAAACATTCTATGGAAGCTATAAGGATCTTCAAGTGTCATATGGATGATTAGGGTAAAATGGATTGGATTGGATGAAAAAGATGATTGGGATAGGATAATAAGATGGGTGATTATGATGCAAGGGAATGATTAGGACAAATACTAGATTTGGTTGGAAGATTGATTTTTTAAAAATTTTGGAGATGTTTTGGTTTTTTTGGATTTTGAGATTTTGGCAAGAAAAAAAAACATAAAAAGATAATGGATGACTTGAATCAACATGGAAATTGGTGCGAATTTCTTCATGGCTAAAGTGGATTTTACCAGTATTGCACAAGGAAAACATGCCAAGCACATGAACAAACCTAGAATTATTCAAGTAGGAGTGTCATATCCCATGGACTCACTCAGGTGTAACTTTAATCTCCACTATTAGATAATGGCAATTTCCATCCCCTTGATACCATCTACCATTGCTTGGATAGATAGGGAATGCAAGGTCATGTACCACCTTACACCCCTTACCTTGGAGACTAAATTCTTTCCCAAAGTTTATTCCATCTCGAACAAAGAAGGTAATAGTGTGAGATCTTCTCCCCCTACTGTAGTGATGCACCATAGGATATGATGGTCAAAAGGTCTTATCTAAGCTTTACAAGATTCTAGGGGAGTCCTCTCAAATATACAAGGTACAATGAGGCCCAAGTATGTGAACACTAGCACGTTGAAGGGATGTGGCATAAATGATTAAGAAAACACCACTTCACCTTGTGTTCGAAATCACTCGGGGCCCCAAGGCTGTCCCAATGACTACGTAGTTAGATTGAGGTACAACTTTCACTCTCTCACCTTTGATATACCTTGCTAGAACACATGGTTGAGGTCATCCCTAGGAGTGATGAAATCCCCTAAAAGGCCGCCTAAAGGGAAGGAAAACTATTCACTTTTGATCCCTGGGCTCACATGAAGCGCAAGGGGAGAGCATATGTGAGATAATGCCCTTGGGATTGAATAAATAAATAAAGGGATAATGAAGGGGTTTTTGATCTCCAAGGTCACCAGAAGGTGCGAGAGAGCATACACCCTTGTCAAAATCCAAATACAAGGCAAACAATGTTCAATTACTATCCCCCTAGATTAAACTAAGTACCTAGATTAGTGAGAAAAAAATGATCTTTGACAAGCAGTGTTGCACACAATGCATTAGTAGTTTCAATGATTTCTTCTTTGGAAAGTGAATCCACAATAGTTTGTTAGTAGTTTCATTGATTTGATCTTTGACATGCGAAGGCTACAAAAAAACATTAAGCAAAAAGAGCTAAATCTAATAAAACATGAAACTGAAGAGTTGATATAGAAAAATAGATATAATGAACATATTCTACATGAAATTCTATTCCATTTCAAAAAAATGTCAAAATTCGTTGAGTTTTGCAAAAGTTATGGCGATTTCAAGAATGCAAGCAAAGGGGATGTTTGACTGAAGATACCTGATAAACCTGATTAGATGGACTAAAAAGACATATACCACCATGAAGATGGGAAAACCAACTTTCCAATGCTTCTAGTTTTGTGAAAATCTGACCTATTATGCAAAAGTTATGTGAAAAAAAACCTCTTTAGGGCTGTTGAAGGCAAAGGGGGGGTCTAACAACTAGCCTAACCACTAGCGGTTAGTATAGAGGGTGGTCATATGTGGCGGTTAGGAGGTAGAATTTACGTTTGACAATTAGTGGTTTAATCAGGCCCCTCGTCACCCATGTGACCAGGGCCAAAAGCCAAACAAAAAAACTAGAAAAAAGTGGATTAGCTGTTG